>CAMAPE010000027.1:8113750-9382500 GCA_945859875.1 Cuscuta europaea | reverse complement strand
TGATGCAGCTCTCGCCACCGAGGTGCAGAAGGATCTGGTGGCCGAGGTCGAGGCGGAGGAGTTCGAGCGAACCGCCGAGGATGAAGAGTTGGCCCTCGCCGTCCAAGTCGCTGAAGAGGAGGAGGAAAAGGAGAGGGTGAAGGTCACTGTCGCTGTTCTTCCCCCGGGGTTCAGGGGAAGCAAGTAGCTCGAGGCCACTGGGCCCGACGCCTCTAAGTGTAGCCCCCGGGAAGAAGAGGAGGAAGACGAAGGCTGGCCCCCAGAAGAAAGTAAAGGCCGTCGATCAAGGGGGGCCAGTAGATCTGCCGGAGGGTTACTCCTTCCTGGACACCGCCGCTCTGGAGATTAAGTCCCAAGCTGACAGGGCGGACATCTACATCACCCAGTTGCACGTAGGGCCCTCGGCCGTAGTAGTCGAGCCAGGTCCTGATGACGTGCTGTCCCGGCCTCCCGAGGGATGTATAGCCGTGCACGTGCTCTCGGTTTCAATGGGCCTCCGGTTCCCTCTCCATCCTTTCCTCCGGGAGTATTTGAGGTACACTGGCCTGGTTCCCTGCCAACTGACCCCCAACACCCACTCGTACATAACGGGGTTCGTGAACTTGTGCAAACTCCGGAAGGTTACACCGAGCCTGGAGTTATTCTTCCAAAGCTTAAACCTATGCCGGGGGGGCATACAAATGCCGAGGGCTATGCAAACTTACAGCAGATAGCCCAGTTCAAACTGTTCACCGAGGCCCCTTCTTCTAATAAAGGGTGGAGAGAGCGATGGTGCTATGTCAGACTGACTGACAGCCCTTTCCCGAGGGAGTTGCGGAATCGCTTTCGGCGCCACGTGAAGGTCAAGAGTGCCGCCCTCGAGAAGGATGGCCTGAAGATTGCCAAGATTCCGGAGGGTCGGGATAAGAACATAACAATCAAGGAGTGCGTCCTCGAGGAAGACCTGCATGCCCTCGGATTCCTGAGGTATCGGTTCATTGGGGAGACTGATGAGAAGTATCCCCTCTATGATAAAGCCTTCGTGGGAGCAGGAGGTAGTGGCCGGGGGCTTTACATTTTTGTACTTAGAGATTTTCTGTCATGTTTGTTGTCGTGTCTCTGACCCCTCGGTTCTAACCTTTCAACTTGTTGCTGTCGTTCTTTGCAGGTAGCAGGATGAATGCCAACGCCTTGTTCGCGAAGAGGAAGGGCAAGACCCAGCCAAAGGAGAAGGGGCCCTCGGGCCAGAAGCCAATTGACGCGCTTTTTCTGAAGGTCATAGAGCCTTCCGCCGGGGACACCCATGCTGCTGTGGGGACCGGGGGGTCGAAGGCCGAGGCGGCCGTTAAGAAGAAGAGGAGCGATAAGGGGGTGGAGCCCCCTACCAAGAAGCAGAAAGCCGCCGTGGGCGCCGTCGAGGGGGCGGCCCCCCTCATAGTTATTGATGACACGCCCGCCGCTGATGGGCCCCTAGCCTCGGTAACCCCGAAGGCTCTGGTGAATCCATCCCCGGAGGAAGTACCCCGGGAGATCCGTCAGCTCTCTTTTGCCCCCGACGCTTCATTGATGCACGGCACTGCCGAGCCGAGGGCCTTCCTGCGGGGCATCACCTCGAAGATGGACAGGGAAGTCTTCGAGACCTACGATGATGATGCCCTCGAGAACAGGATCCTCCGGTCCTCGCTCACTGTAAGTATCTGCTTCCTTTTTCCTTATCTTATCAGTTTAGTATTATTTTTTCCTGAGGAATAATCTAACTCCTTTGATCGTTGTTTGCAGGCCTGCATAGCCCTCGGGGAACAGGCCCGGAGGCGCGAGGAAAGGCGTCTTCACGAGGCTGCCCAGGATAAGAAGGTGGAGGGGCTGATCCGCAAGAACTCCGAGGCGGTGAAGCATGCTGCCCAGCTGGAGGAGGCCCTTCGGGAGGCGAAGGCGGCGGCGGAGAAGGCCAAAGCTGACGGCATAGCCGAGGGCAAGGCGGAGGTCGGGAGGGCTGCTGCCGAGGCGGCGAAAAAAGCTGCCGATGAAGCCAAAACTGCCAAGGAGAGAGCTGCGGCCGAGGCCCGAGGGGAGGCAGTTGCGGAGTTCCTCGCCGAGGGCTGGAGGGCCGAGGGCCACAAGGAGTGGGTGGCCTCCGTGGTGGCAGCCTCGGTGGATGCTTGGGTAGAAGGCCCCGGGGTTAACTGGCTGACTGACAGGGGCGACGCCTACTACCAGGGGGTGAGTTCTTTACCCAGCACCTGATCTACCGGAGGCTTGCCAGGCACTTTGGCGTGTCCCTCGAACAATTCGACCCCTCAGCATACGGCCTCCCTCCGTTGCAACCAGATGTAAGAGTTCCCCTCCCCCCGGGTGAAGAGCGGCCGACAATCTATGATTCTGTGATGATGGGGGGTGATGGGGGTGGAGCCGTCGGAGGTGATGCTGCCGGGGAAGAAGTCTCCTCCAAGGCTGTCGTGGGAGATGCCCCCGGAGACAACGAGGCTGAAGCCGCCGAGAAGATTAGTACTTAGTCAATTTTTGAAAAAGCTTTGTAATGAACATTTGTCACCCCTCGGCTTTGGCCATACTCTGTAACAAACACATTTGAATCCTTTCTTTTTGTTGAATGAATGATTGCCTTCGGGCCTTGTATATGTGGCTTGTTTTTTCTAATTCCTTTCTCCTTGAATGCATGCCTTCGTTTTTGTTTTGGATGTATGTCTTTGCTCCTTTGAATGTATGTTTTAGGACTTAGAACATTATCTGATTGTAGCTTGCCCTTGGACGCCTTCGGTAGTTGGGCACCCTCTGCTGGATATGCAACCGAGGGTTCAGCAGGAATTGGGACTTAGAAACTTTTTCTAAGTGTAGCACACCTTAGGGCCTTCGGGTGTTTGCAGTAACCCAATTCCTAGGACTTAGAAAAATTTCTAAGTGTAGATCTTCCCTTGGGAGCCTTCGGGAGATGGCATCCCTTTATGATGTGTGAATATTGGACCGAGGGCCCAATGTACAGGGCTTAGAATTTTTTTTGCAAGTGTAGTATGTCACATAGCCTTCGGCTACTGTGGAGTCCCAACTGAAATATTGAATAGGCCGGGGGCCAATTCTTTAGGACTTAGAAAATTTTCTTGAGTGTTGATTCCTTGTGTACTGTAGCCCTCGATTGATAGGTAGCCTTCGGCTATTGGGTCCCTTTATAAGTTGAGGGTGAAATATGTAGGACTTAGAAAGATTTCTAAGTGCAGTTTTTCCCTTGGGAGCCTTCGGGAGATGGCATCCCTTATTGATGTGTGAATAGTTGACCGGGGGGGAAATATGTAGGACTTAGAAAATATTCTAAGTGTAGATTTTCCCTTGGGAGCCTTCGGGAGATGGCATCCCTCCTTGATGTATGAGTAGTTGACCGGGGGAAAAACATGTAGGACTTAGAAAATATTCTAAGTGTAGATTTTCCCTTGGGAGCCTTCGGGAGATGGCATCCCTTCTTGATGTATGAGTAGTTGACCGGGGGGAAAACATGCAGGACTTATAAAATATTCTAAGTTTAGATTTTCCCTTGGGAGCCTTCGGGAGGTGGCATCCCTTCTTGATGTATGAGTAGTTGACCGGGGGAAAAACATGCAGGACTTAGAAAATATTCTAAGTTTAGATTTTCCCTTGGGAGCCTTCGGGAGGTGGCATCCCTCCTTGGTGTATGAGTAGTTGGCCGGGGGGAAACCATGTAGGACCTAGAAAATATTCTAAGTGTAGATTTTCCCTTGGGAGCCTTCGGGTGATAGGTGCCCTCTGACTCCACATCACTTTGCGAGATGCCCGGGGGCTGCTCATTTAGGACAGAATATTTTCTAAGCATAAATTGATGTTGAATCCTGTTGTTGTGAAGAAAGCCAATGAGGAGTGTGTGCCCTCGGCATACACTTTAAAAGATGTAGATTTCGACCCTTGCTGGAGCCTTCGGTGCTTGTGTGACCGGAGGTGACCAGGCAGTGGACTTAGCCGTTTCCTGATGATATTTGTTTGAGTGGTATCCTTCGGGAAATAGGAGCCTTCAATTACCGGAGGTGTCCCCGTGGGGAGCCCTCGGGATGTTGTGATCTGTTGGAGTGTACTCTTTGATTTCTCGCTGAGTCTACTCCCCTTCACCCCCTCCTTTTTTTGGTTGGTGGTGAAGGGAAGGCATCAAGAAACTTGGTTTCTTGGTAAGGCTGGGCTTATTAGGAGACCATCAGAATACACCAATGGCTCTCCTCCCTCGGGTTAACCTTGCGAGTTCCGAGGGGATCGAGGGACGTTTCTTGGGCACAAGATATGGTGGTCCGTAACCTGCCTCCCCTTGGGGGATGGCACGGAAAGCGCCTCATTTTTGAAAGTCGTCCCCTCGGCGCTAGACATTGTCCGTGGCCTGCCACACCCTTGTGGTGGTGGCGCGGGGAGCGTTTCGGTTTGGAAGTCGAATCCTGGGCATTTCTCATGCCTGTCATACCCTGGGGGTAGTGACGCGGATAGCGTTCCGTTTTTGAAAGTCGAATTCTGGGCATTTCTCATGCCTGTCATACCCTGGGGTAGTGACGCGGAAAGCGTTTCAAGGAAGGGTTTTCATTTGCACACTAGTTGCAAATGGCCGGGGGCACTACGTGCCGCCGGCACCGATGGTGGCGCCTTCGGTATATGCGTCCTCGTGGGGTACGGCTTTTAGAAACAACACTTGGTGTTAGTTTCGATGTGTAGCCCCCGGTACTTGGTACCGAGGGGTCTTCTGTAGGAACACTTGGTGTTCTCTTTTGTTGTAGTTGATGTAGGCGTCTACCCTCGGTACTTGGTACCGAAGGGTCTTCAAATGAAACACTTGGTGTTTCCCAACAGATGTTTGGGAGTTGATAGGAGAGCGTATCCCTGGCACTGGGTGCCGAGGGGTCTTCTTTGAAACATTTGGTGTTTTTTCTTCGTTTTCGATGTTTGATGATGGAGGTGTACCCTCGGCACTGGGTGCCGAAGGGTCTTCTGTAGGAATACTTGGTGTTCTCATCTTTTCTTTTTTGCTGTTGAAGGTGGGAATGTACCCTCGGTACTTGGTACCGAGGGGTCTTGACTGAAAACACGTGGTGTTTTCATTGTTGTTGTAGGTGTTGATGGTGTTCGCCCTCGGCACTTGGTGCCGGAGGGGGTTCTTCTCGTGGTGAGGCCGGGGGCCTGTAGTCAGTATGAGGGCTTGATATCTTGAATGTATCTTCATTCTTCGAAATTGGAGGCCTTGGGCCATAAGATAGTACATTCACTAGTTATGAGGGCTTGACCGCTCTTACATTATTGGTAAAATTTAACTAAGTGGTGTACATTCCAGTGCCTAGGGACTTCTTTCCCGTTGGGGCGTTTGAGCTTGTAGGTCCCAGGTTTGATGATGGCTGCTATGATGTAAGGGCCTTCGAATTTTGGTGCCATTTTTCCTCCCTCGGCTGGTTGGCTGGCTTCCCTCCTCCGGAGGACATAGTCCCCCACTTGGAATTCTCGGATGCGAACTTTGGCGTCGATGTAGTTTTTAACTTGCCTTCGGTAGTTTTCTGCCCGGATGAAGGCCTGCTCCCGGCACTTCGCCTCTGTGATACTAGCGAGGGGCTCAGCCTCCACCCATTTGGTAAAGTAGTCGATGGCCACAATGATGTACCTGTTGTTGGAGGTACCCCTCGGCAGAGGGCCCACGAGGTCTATCCCCCATCGAGAAAAAGGGACAAATGTGCTGATGGGGGCATAGTTGACCGCTGGCCTGCCGGGGGCTTTCTGGAAATGTTGACATGCGGTGCACCTCCGGGCAAGGTCAGCACAATCTCTGGCCATGGTTGGCAGAAGTAGCCCTGGAGAATGAGCCTTTGGGACATGGAGAAGGGTCCCTGGTGAGCTGAGCAAGTGCCACTGTGCACTTCCTCCATTGCGACCTCGGCTTCATCTTGATGAAGGCACCGAAGTAGTGTGCCATTGTAAGATCGTTTGTAGAGCCTTCCATCTTCAATGGCGTAGCTAGGAGCCCTCAGCTTCGCCAGTTTAGCACGGGTCTCATTCTCGGGTAGCTGCCCTGTGGAGATGAAGGCGGTGATATCTGAGATCCAATCCTCTTGGCGTTGTTGTATGTTCATAACGGGGCTTGCATGGATACTTGAGAGGCTGAGTTCCTCAATTTTGGCAATTTTGGAGATGTGCTCGGGGGAGTCGGCCGAGAGCTTAGATAATATGTCGGCCTCGGAGTTCTGAGCCCTCGGTATTTGAGTGAGAGAGTGTGCCTCAAATACCTTAAGCAACTCCTTGGCCGCTTCCTTGTATTGTTTCATTCTTCCCTCCTTGGCCTCATATTCTTCGGAGATTTGGCCAACGACCAACTTGGAGTCGCATTTGATATGGATCTGCCGAGCCCTCATGTTGGCAGCCAGCCGAAGGCCACATAGGAGGGCCTCATATTCGGCCTCGTTGTTGGAGACTTTGAAGGAGAAGCGGATTGCATAGTAAGCTCTGAAGCCCTCGGGAGTAAAGAGGACTACCCCTCCCCCGCATGCTTTGGTCGCGGAGGAGCCGTTGGTGTAGAGGGTCCACCAGTCGTCCGAGGTGGCCGAGGGCTCCCCGTCCGTGGCTGCCCTTGCGATACATTCCGTCACAAAGTCCGCCAGGGCTTGGCCCTTGATGGCAGGCCTCGGACGGATGTCAATGTTGTATTGGCTCAAGAAGATAGCCCATTTCACCATGCGGGAGGAGCTGGTGGGGCTCCTCATGAGGGCGCCGAGGGGTTGATGAGTGAGGACTTGAACCGGGTGAGCCTGAAAGTAGTGGCCCAACTTCTTGACAGTCCAAACGATGGCTAACACCGTTTTTTCCACAGGGGAGTACCTGAGTTCGGCCTCCCTTAGAGTCTTGCTAACGTAGAAGATGGCATGTTGGATGTCGTCTTCCTCCCGGATGAGCACAGAGCTGACGGCTGCCGGGCTGACCCCAAGGTAGCGGTAGAGGGTCTCCCCTACCTTTGGTTTTGAGAGCACAGGGGGTGAAGATAGATACCGCTTGAGCTCGTCGAAAGCCTCCTGGCATTCTGGAGTCCATAGAAAGCCAGCCGTCTTCCTCATGATCTGGAAGAAGGGTAGAGATTTCTCCGCCGATTTAGACAGAAAGCGGTTGAGGGCTGCCAGGCGGCCCGTCAACCGTTGGACTTCCTTCACATTGCGTGGGGGCTCCATGTTGATGATGGCCTGGATCTTCTCGTGATTGGCCTCAATACCCCTTCGGCTCACCATGTAGCCCAAGAATTTTCCTCCTTGGACGCCGAAGGTGCACTTCTTCGGGTTTAGCCGAAGGTTGAATTTTTGCATGATGGCGAAGATTTCCCGGAGGTCGTCAGCATGGCTGGAAGACTGTTTGCTCTTGACGATCATGTCGTCAACGTAGGCCTCCATGGTGCGCCCTAGGACGGCTTGAAAGACCCGGGCCACCATCCGGGTGTAGGTGGCCCCTGAGTTCTTTAGGCCGAAGGCCATTACTAGGTAGCAGAAGATGCCCTCGGGAGTCATGAAGGCAGTTTTTTCGGCGTCTTCCTCGTGCATGAAAATTTGGTGATACCCTCAGAAGGCATCGAGGAAGGACATGATCTCACATCCTGCGGTCTCATCCACTAGTTGATCAATATTTGGTAGAGGGAATGGATCCATAGGGCATGCTTTGTTGAGATCGGTGTAGTCCACGCACATGCGGAAGGTAGGGGGCTTCTGTGCGAGGACTACATTCGCCAGCCATGAGGGATATTTCACCTCCTTGATGTGGTTAATGGAGAGGAGCATGGCGACCTCCTTCTTCACAAATTCCCTTCTCTCGGCGGAGAGGGGTCTTCTTCGTTGTTGCACTGCCTTTGCCGAAGGGTCCACCGAGAGGCGGTGGGTGATGACCCTTCGGCTGATTCCCGGCATGTCCTCCGGCCCCCATGCAAAGACAGTGGGGTAGGCGCGGAGGGCGTCGGTGATACCGGTCTTCAAATCTTCAGGGAGCTGGGCTCCAATCTTCACGACTCTCTCTGGCTGGGCCGGATCGAGCGCAAAGTCTTCTACATCCTCGGCGGGTTCAGCCCTCGGCCTTCTTTCCTCTTGGTCGATGGTTCCGGTGATGGTGTCAACACGGAATTCCGTCTTGCTTACCTTCTTAGTGACCTGAAGATAGCAGGCGCGGGCAATTTTCTGGTTCCCCCGGGAGTAGCCAATGCCCCCCTCGGCGGGGAACTTGAGGCAGAGATGCCTCATGGAGATGATGGCCTCGAGGTCCTCCAGGGCTGGCCGGCCGAGGATGATGTTGTGGGCGCAGTCAATGTTGACGACGACGAACTCCACTTCGAGCTGGGCTCCATGGAGCTCGTCGCCGAAGATCACCGGGAGGGTTATTACCCCCTCGGAATCAATAGTATCACCGATGAAACCGGCAAGAGGGGTCTTAATGGGCCGAAGGGACCCCCTCTCCAGATGTAGCTCTCTGAAGGTGCTGAGGTACATTACATTGACGGAGCTGCCTGTGTCAATGTAAGTTCGGTGGATGATGGTGTCATTTATCTCCGTCCGAATCACCAAGGCATCCCTGTGAGGAGAAGAAGTAGGAGGGAGATCTGCGTTGGTGAAGGTGATGGGTTCCTCCCTCAGTCGCTTTACCGGGGGCATATGAGTGACTTCCCCTACGTAAAGCGATTGAGCCAACTTCTTTCGCTGGCTGGTGGAATCGCCCCCTGTATTGCCACCGGTGATCATGAGGATGTGGCGTTTTTTCTCCTGGTAGTGGGGGTACTCCTCCTCTTCCTCCTCCAAGTTTCCGATCTCCCTCTTCTTGCCGAGGGGGATGGTGTTCGGGTTCACCCAGGCGTTTACCTTCGTGTGGTGCCCTCGGGGAGGTCCCTGATGAGAAGGCCCCTCCTGCCGAGGGCTCTGGAAAATGGGGAAAATGTATTTAAATGTATTTTTGGAATATATAATATTTTGACAGGGAAATGGTGAAAATATGACAGGGAATTGACAGGGAATTGACAGACCCAATTCACTACACTGATCACAAATGTATTGATAATTCCTTTGAATAAATCATTATTTAAATGTATTTTTGGTTGGGGAAAATGGGGGTGTTACAAATTGGTATCAGAGCCTTTGTTTTTCAAAATCTTTTAAAGATTTTCAAAAACTTTTTGACATGAAATACTATTATCATTAATTAGGATTAAAGAATTTTATTAGGAAGGAATTTTAAGGCTTAGGCGCGTGTGAGATTGTGGGATGATTTTTTGTTGTTGTATTTTGTGATGTTTTGGATTGATTTGAGATTTGTGAATTGAATGGAATTTTTCCAATGGTTGCTCGTAGGTGTTCCTTATCCTAGAGTATCTTGTGAGTTAGTGAACTTGAGAGTAGTTATGAGTACATTCCTAGTATCCTATATCTTGTGATCTTAGGTAGAATTTGGTGGGCATCTGTAAGAGTTCCTAGTATTCTGAACTTTGCGTCTCTCTTTTGTAAGAACTATGGCAACCCATAACAACGTGATTGGTTGATGTACGTAAACTCTTAGTATTCTATATCTAGAGCCCTTTTGATAAGGTATTTTCTTCAGTGTTTCATCACGACTGTGTTTTCACTTCAGCTTCAGGGACGAAGCGTCCTTTAAGGGGGGGAGAATGTAATACCCCGAAAATTTGAGAGAATTTGGGAAATAATTAAAATTGTGTTTCATATTGTTTACACGGTCTTTAGGTCGTTTATTATGTTTGGTTTAGTGTTTGGGACAAAGGGGAGGTCCAAATGGGGAAGAAACGGGGCAAAAACTAATGTTTGGGGCGTCTGGGGGTCACACACGGCGTGCGTGGAAGGTACGCACGCGTGCGTTCCTGTTGTATCCTAATGCAACTCAAACTTCGGAAATTCACTATAAATACATCCCTAATCCGATTTTCCTCATTCCAAAAACCCTAGGACCGCCTCTTCAAGCTCTATCCCTTCCAGCTCTTCAATATTAATGTATCCAGCACGAAATTTTATGCCAATGATGAGATCAAACAATCCAATATTCCGGTAAGTGCGTTTGTTGCCTAATTCGCGTCGTTCATCCGTTTCCTAAATTTCTTTCTCCTAAATTGAGATCCTTCGAACCTATCACTTCCTAGGTACGTGAGAATGATCCATCAAACTAGTTTTGACGTTTAGGATTCGTTGCTAGCCTCGAGGTAAGGACTATTGCAATCAAAATTACTATTTTACCCCTATATTGTATAAACTAGGGTTTGTGCTATGATTTGAGTTTCTTTCTGAAATTTTATGGATAATTCGGCTATAATAGTATGAGTATGATGATGTATGCTTTTATGGAAATTTATGAACGTGTGATTTTTGGTGAATTTATCAAATCAGTTTATCATGGCTAAAATTGTGATTTTTGATGATTGTTCTTTTGGGATTGGAAAATTTTGGTGATTGTTTTGGTATGAGTTGAAGAATGATTTGAGACTATTATAACTGGTTATATTGAAAATATATTATGAGTTCAGAATACTCCAATTTGATTATTTTGGTGGTAGTAGTAAATGCTACTTTTGGGAAGTGGTTGTTTGGGTTAAACCCTCTTTTTGGAAAGTGTTGTGAGATCAAATCTTTTGGGATAAATTATATATTTTTAAATGTATAATTTGGTATGAAAATTTACATATATATTCTGGAGTTATAAATATCCTTATTGGATTATTTTGAATATGGTATTAAATACTATTTTGGAACTAGTTTTGGATAAACCCTAAATTGTAAGTTTCTCTGCCAATCCAAAATTGTTTCCTCGTATTATATGCTTATTATGCATTATGTGATTAAGTGTGAATTGTAAATTATGTATATGTGTTATTTAAAGAGATATTAAATCTATAGTATTTGAGAAATACAAACTATGTACTTTTGGGGTATTAAATACTTTTAAATACCTTTTAGACTATTTAGAGAGTTTGGAAAATATTTTGAAGTGTATCTTGATTCAAGATGAAAATTAACATTTTCATAAGAGATGAGCACCCCGGGAGAAATCCGTGGTGTCGGTTTTTCACATCCGGATAAATGTGGAGGATGGTTAGGGCTACTACTACTTGAAGAGAACAAGTTTAGTGGTCGTTTCGATTCAAGAGATAGTGATGGGAACCGGATTCCGGGATGAGTTCGTAAATAACAACGACTCATTGGGCTTCGGGCATAAGTATCTGAAAGTACCGCCCATCTTAAAAGAAAGTAGGAGATTTTGGTTTTGGAAAGAGGAAGACTATGGAGGTTATTTTTAAAGAGCAATCGAGTATATTTAAAAAGAGTGATTAGCTATAAATTATATTTTCAAAAGTGATACTTGTATATGAATGTGTGAGTTACTAAGAGTTTATAAATATTATTTTAAACACCAAATTAGTTTTGTGGGAAGAAAATGAATTTTTAAAGTGATAGTTATGTATAAAACTATTTTCGCCAAACGTGATTATTTTACGGGGTTGGGTGGGCCTTACTTAGCTAAAAAGTTAATTTTTGTTTCCTTTTCTTTGTTTTGTTTTCTGCACTTTAATTGTGCAGGTGATGAAGGTTATGCATGATGATGAGAGCTGCGTTAGATCACGTAGTTTAGTATTTATAATCACCTAGTTATTGTTTATTTCAGTTTGAGAACATGTAGACATTTAAATTATTTTTGAAATTTTCAGTACTTAAATACTTGGATTGTTTTTGGATGGTGGTTTAGCCTGTGCATTCGGTTATGTGAGAACCGAGTGTGGCGGTAACACCCATTTCCCTATTAAGACTTCCGATGTATCTCTGTTGTTTTCAAATAAAGTTGATAATTCCTTTGAATAAATCATTATTTAAATGTATTTTTGGTTGGGGAAAATGGGGGTGTTACAACCTTGTCGGCCTCCGTCCTCCAGCGCTCCAGGAAGTCCCGAAGAGTCTCATCCCTCTTTTGGCGTATAGTTAGGAGGTGGGAGAAGTGCTTCCTCGTGCGACGCCTCCCGGCAAATTGTGTCAAGAATCGCTGGGCGAGTTCTTGCCACGAATCAATGCAGCCCTCGGGCAGCCTGTTGAACCATTCGTACGCCGGCCCCTCTAAGGTGGAGAGGAACCAACGACACAAATATTCGTCTGACGCCCCTACCATCATCATGCTGTTCTGGTATTTGCTGTAGTGTTCCTGGGGGTCCGTTTTCCCGTTGTAGGGCTGTATGTGTTGCCCTCGGTACTTCTCCGGGATCCGGGCCGCCAATACCCTTGGGGTAAATGGCGTCCGAGTCCGGAGCTGGATGACGGGTTCCCCAGAGCCCTCGGCCACCTTCTTCTGTAATTCCTCCATTTTGGCCATCATGGCCTCGTATTTGAGGTCTGAGTGAGGGGTGGAGGTGGTGGCGTGAGCTTTGTTGGACTCCATTTCGTCAAGCCGGCGTTGGAGGGCCGCGATAATCTCGTCCCGGGGATCCTTCAGGAGGGTCTCCGCCCCCTGCGAACGAACCCGGGCCGAGTGGGCCTGGTTGATTTGGTGGCGAGCATCATTGGCATGAAGGGGTGCCTTGCCCTTGTCCCGAGGGGGACGCTCCTCGTCTGCCCTCGAGACAGACCCTCCACTTTCCTGGGGCCTTTGGAGTGCCTTTCCTCCGAGGCGGTCTGGCCCTCCTCCGAGCCGGTTGAGGGCGGAAGTGCGGGGCCTCTCCCTGTCGTCATTGTGGCGATCCCGGGACTGTACTTCCTGGGAGGACGTGTCCTGGGCCACTACCCCTTCGTCGTTCCTCACCCGAGGGGTGGGATTTCCGAAGGGGTGTGGCAGAGGGGGAAGTATGATGTTTTCCCCAACCTGGGGGTGAGCCGGAGCCAGGGTGCCGAAGGCACCCGGGTTCTGAGTGAGCGTCTGGATGAAGGCGGAGAGCGCCGATTGCACGTCGATGGTGAGAACCGGAGGGCTGACTTGGTCATCGCTCCAGTTTTTCTTCTTGGCCTCGATGCCGAGGCGGGCATCAGGGGCATTTTGGATCTGAAGGCGTAAGTCGACAGCCGCCTGTTCCAGCCCAGCGATGACACCGCCCTCGGGAGCCCTGTGAGAGGCTTCGGGGGCGTTGACGTCGCCGAGGGCCAGGTTCTTGTCTTCTACGTTCTTTGAGTTGGCACGTGTTGTTCTCACCATTTTGGTAGGTGTTTTGTGTTTGGTCGAGGGGGAGGGTTTCTTACTTGATTGTTCGACCTCTCAACGAGAGCACCAAATGATGGATAGTCTACCCGGGGGTATATATCCGAAGGGTTTTTACGGGGAATAACTTAGAGAGAAGTCAGAGCAAGTAAGTAAATGTAGAGAGAGAGTGTATTCAGTATGAATGCTGTTTTCAGCGTGGTTACAAATGGGGAAATGGGGTGCTTTTTATAGAAGCAATAAATGCCGGACAGGGACACGTGTCAAGCGCTCATTGGCCGAGGGGTCACCTCAATTGGTTGGCGCTGGCAGCCGCATGTGGCCGCATTTAATGCGGCTGTTGGATGGGACGTCTGTGCAGGGTACGGTGATCTGTACGCATGTGAGGCGGATATCTTGTCGAGTGAGATGCCTTCGGCTATAGAGCAGTAGCTGAGGGCTCCTCCAACCGATGGCACCCTGGTGCCGAGGGCTCACAGTGCCGAGGGCTACTGTTTTCGCCGTTTTCTCCCAGTTTCTTCATTTGCTTGAGAAACCCGTTCTGTGAGAGTTTGGAGCCTTCGGCCAGGGGGCCGAAGGCACTCCTGGCGCGCAGTGCGGGCTGCTTGGTACTCTGGGCGCTGTGATTTGGGCCTGTTGGGCCTCCTGGGCCTGTTGGGCCTTCATTGGTGTAGTAGGAGTCTGTGGGCCGGGGGTTCCCGGGCCATATACTCCATCAATTATATTATATTATATTATATTATATTATATTATATTATATTATATTATATTATATTATATTATATTATATTATATTATATTATATTATATTATATTATATTATATTATATTATATTATATTATATTATATTATATTATATTATATTATATTATATTATATTATATTATATTATATTATATTATATTATATTATATTATATTATATTATATTATATTATATTATATTATATTATATTATATTATATTATATTATATTATATTATATTATATTATATTATATTATATTATATTATATTATATTATATTATATTATATTATATTATATTATATTGTATTGTATTATATTATATTGTATTCTATTGTATTATATTGTATTGTATTATATTGTATTATATTGTATTATATTGTATTGTATTATATTGTATTCTACTGTATTATATTGTATTGTATTATATTGTATTCTACTGTATTATATTGTATTGTATTATATTGTATTGTATTATATTGTATTGTATTCTATTGTATTGTATTGTATTGTATTGTATTCTATTGTATTGTATTGTATTGTATTGTATTGTATTGTATTGTATTGTATTGTATTGTATTGTATTGTATTGTATTGTATTGTATTGTATTGTATTGTATTGTATTGTATTGTATTGTATTGTATTGTATTGTATTGTATTGTATTGTATTATACTATACTCTACTATATTATACTATACTATACTATACTATACTATACTATACTATACTATACTATACTATACTATATTATATTATATTATATTATATTATATTATATTATATTATATTATATTATATTATATTATATTATATTATATTATATTATATTATATTATATTATATTATATTATATTATATTATATTATATTATATTATATTATATTATATTATATTATATTATATTATATTATATTATATTATATTATATTATATTATATTATATTATATTATATTATATTATATTATATTATATTATATTATATTATATTATATTATATTATATTATATTATATTATATTATATTATATTATATTATATTATATTATATTATATTATATTATATTATATTATATTATATTATATTATATTATATTATATTATATTATATTATATTATATTATATTATATTATATTATATTATATTATATTATATTATATTATATTATATTATATTATATTATATTATATTATATTATATTATATTATATTATATTATATTATATTACATTACATTACATTATATTATATTACATTACATTACATTACATTACATTACATTACATTACATTATATAATATTACATTACATTACTGTTGAGGATTTAACCTATTAGGAGCAAAAATGCCATTTATCCCGTTATGAGATTTATGGTTAATACTTAAAACGAAGAATAAATTATTAATCACGTTAATCACGTACAAATATAGTAGGATTCAAATTGAAGTGGCCGGTGGAGAATAATTATTTACTTGCATGCAATGCATGGCTTTTAAAGTTCCCACTGAAAAGTTGCAAAAATTAAGTAATTGCATACTTAGGATTGTGTGCGTGAGTGATCCTTCCCAATAATGTAATTTTAAAAAGATTCTATTATGAGTGATTATATTTTAAGCACATTGTAAAAGGGTTTTTCAAAACGTAGATTATTTATACAAGAAGATGAATTTAGTGTAGTGTTGCCACATGTCAATTTTTATATAAAAGATGTTGCCACATGCTAACAATTCTTTTATAAAGTTTTTCAAGGGGTTGTTTTATTATATTATATATGTAGATGTAGATGTAGACATATACATACATATATATATATATATATATATATATATATATATATATATATATATATATATATATCCACTATCTAGATGTTCGTGGAGTTTTGTGGTGCAACGTTAGGAATAAGTGTGGGTGAAGTTTTAGAAGTAGAATAGTTATTCACTTGGGTTTGTAATTATCAATAAGTGATGCAAAATATTGTAGATTATTTATATAAGAAGATGAGTTTAGTATGGTGTTGCAACATGTCACTTTTTATATAAATAATGTTACCACATGTCAACAATTCATTTATAAAGTTTTTCAAGGGTGTTTTATTATATTATATATGTAGATGTAGATAGACATAGATATAAATATTCACTATCTACAAGTTCGTGGAGTTTTGTGATGCAACATTAGGAATTCATCATGGGTGTTCTAAAGCTATTGTTCCAACTTCATTTACAATGCATTAATTAAATGCTACAAATTAACCTGAAATTCACAAACATTTTCGATTTCACTCTAAACTCATGTAGTCTGATCATCTTTTGATGTATTTTGACTCGTATTGCATTTTAAAGTAGTATTGAGCATGAAATTTAAATCCACTGGTCTTGAACCTTCACTCTCTACTCCCATGGATGTAAGTGATGTGTAACGAGCAAGATTGTTAAAATCGTCGTTTTGAATCCAATCGGTAGATGTTTTTGAAAACCGAATCGTAAAATCGAATCACAAATCGTAAGATTTTATCAAACATATCTTAATGATTATAAAATAAATAAATATTAGTATTGAGCTGCAAGTTAATGGTATTATATCATTTCATTACATAAAACTATACCTACAAGGTCCAAAACAAGACTTATAAACTATTTTAATAATGTAAATGTAGTGAATAATAACATTAAACATATGTAAAACATAAAAATAATCAAATAACACAAGAATCCACTACTTTTTAAAATATACCATTGATATTATTATTGTATTACGTATCAATTTGTAGCTAGTAGTTTTTTTACCCTGGAAGGCCAATCACCAAAATCAGTGGGGTATATGTCGGGGGACATATACCAGATATTATTAAACAAACTAAACAGTACAAAAGAAGAGGGGGACAAGACCAAAACCTCTCCGACAAGGCATACCTTCTAAAAGCAGCAACAAACAAATAATAATAGAATCAATTAATAATAGAATCTAAAATGAGGAAGCCCAAAAAGATCTAAAAAGAAAGCATTCTTGGCACGGCTGGAAGAGAACGGGCCCGAGTAAAAATCTGTCGGCCCAATTGAGGATCAGCAAGATGATGCGCAACTGTAACGACCGTCCCCAAACGGCCATTACCATACTCAACATAAACAAGACTCAATATACAAAGTGGAATATTACAGATACAAAGTCTCGTCATGAAACTTTATTTCTTATATACATAAGAAAACTCCATAACTGAAATGTCAAAAGACCAACAACAATCACACTTAAGACAAAGTCGTCACACATGATCAGGATTTTTAAAACAAAACATAAAACAACTCATAAAAGTAGCATAGTACAACAACAAAACATGAGACACAGCCAGGTCGTTTCCATTAACCCATCCACAGCCTCGCCACCCGACCCGAACATTCTCTCAGGCTTCCATTCTTCATTCATTACCTATACATGAGACACGAGAGAACATAAGTCTCATAAGCAAAATTTGCTTAGTAAGTCACCATTACATCCACTAAAATAACGGAGTCTTAGCTAGCCATAATTAGATACATAAGCTAAAATACTCCATGCACATAGCATATTCACACCATATTCATATCAAGTAAAACACAACATCATGTAATGAAATCTAAAAGATTTCCTCATTCATTATTCTTTCTTCTTATCTTATTACTTGACTTGATGGGCCCGTAGCTCATGTCCTGGCCCTCGCTAATGACCTTGGGTAGCTAGCCCGCAGCCATCAGATGCAATCCCGAGACTCCCCGCGGAAGGAGATCCCGCTCCGTTCAGCTCAGGTGATTACTTGGGGGAACGGCTACCTTAGAACATTTCTTATCATTCATGTGATATCATTACCATCACAACTTTCATTCTTTGTTGGAGTCCATATAAATCCAACCTAACATCGACCATAGAACTTGGATACCTTACATTGATAACTCAACAAGTTCTCCATCAACATCACCTATCAATATATACACATAACAGGGCATTCACATAATATCACACCATACAAATTCAAGCATTCAAGCCAACCTATCCAATTCATAGGTAGCTAGACTTCCATTTTTCTTTCATTTCAAACTATCATGTATAGGCGGTGATGACTTACCTGATTCACGTGGAGTTTTTACCCTTGATCGTGCGTATAAAGCGTCCACGGGAAACGGTTCTTCGATTGAGCAACTATATACATTATTTACATTTGATCAACATAACCTCATGTTTTTAGCCAAAACCTTAAGACTTAGGCATAAGAGGAATTCAACAAATACCAGCCCCCGAACATGATAGACTTCTAAAACTCCTATATCTCAACCAGTCAAATTTTCGGGTAACTAGACAACCAACTCCCGATTGAACTACATACTCAAGAGTCAACAATAACTAACCAATAACCATACTATCAAGAGTTCTACACATATACTTAAAATCATGATGGAGTATATGGCCCGGGAACCCCCGGCCCACAGACTCCTACTACTCCAGCGAAGGCCCAACAGGCCCAAATCACAGCGCCCAGAGTACCAAGCAGCCCGCGCAACGCACCCGGGGTGCCTTCGACCCCCTGGCCGAAGGCTCCAAATTCTCACAGAACGGGTTTCTCAAGCAAATTAAGAAACTGGGAGAAAACGGCGAAAACAGTAGCCCTCGGCACTGTGAGCCCTCGGCACCAGGGTGCCATCGGGTGGAAGAGCCCTCTGCTACTGCTCTATGGCCGAAGGCATCTCACTCGACAAGATATCCGCCTCACATGCGTACAGATCACCGTACCCCGCACGGACGTCCCATCCAACAGCCGCATTAAATGCGGCCACATGCGGCTGTCAGCGCCAACCAGTTGAGGTGACCCCTCGGCCAATGAGCGCTTGACACGTGTCCCTGCCCGGCATTTATTGCTACTATAAATAGCACCCCATTTCCTCATTTGTAACCACGCTGAAAACGGCATTCATACTGAATACACTCTCTCTCTACTTTTACTTACTTACTCTGACTTCTCTCTAAGTTATTCCCCGTAATAATCCTTCGGATATATACCCCCGGGTAGACTATCCATCATTTGGTGCTTTCATTGAGAGGTTGAACAATCGAGTAAGAAACCCTCCCCCTCGACCAAACACAAAACACTAGCCCTCTATCAAAATGGTGAGGACAACACGTGCCAACTCAAAGAACGTAGAAGACAAGAACCTGGCCCTCGGCGACGTCAACGCCCCCGAAGCCTCTCACAGGGCTCCCGAGGGCGGTGTCATCGCTAGTCTGGAATAGGCGGCTGTCGACCTACGCCTTCAGATCCAACAAAATGCCCCCGATGCCCGCCTCGGCATCGAGGCCAAGAAGAAAAACCGGAGCGATGACCAAGTCAGCCCTCCGGTTCTCACCATCGACGTGCAATCGGCGCTCTCCGCCTTCATCCAGACGCTCACCCAGAACCCGGGTGCCTTCGGCACCCTGGCTCCAGTTCACCCTCAGATCGGGGAAAATATCATACTTCCCCCTCTGCCACACCCCTTCGAAAATCCCACCCCTCGGGTGAGAAACGACGAAGGGGTGGTGGCCCAAGATAACGTCCTCCCAGGAAGTTCAGTCCAGGGACCGCCATGATGACAACAGGGAAAGACCCCGTACTTCCGCCCTCAACCGGCTCGGAGGAGGGCCAGACCGCCGAGGGGTCCAAGACCGCCTCGGGGGTAAAGCACTCCAAAGGCCCCAGGAAAGCGGGGGATCTGTTTCGAGGGCAGACGAGGAGCATCCCCCTCGGGACAAAGGCAAGGCACCCCTTCACGCCGATGATGCTCGACACCAAATCAACCAGGCCCACTCGGCCCGGATTCGTTCGCAGGGGGCGGAGACCCTCCCGAAGGATCCCCGGGACGAGATTATTGCGGCCCTCCAACACCGGCTTGACGAGATGGAGTCCAACAAAGCTCACGCCACCACCTCCACCCCTCATTCAGATCTCAAATACGAGGCCATGATGGCCAAAATGGAGGAGTTACAGAAGAGGGTGGCCGAGGGCTCCGGGGAACCCGTCATCCAGCTCCGGACTCGGACGCCATTTACCCCAAGGGTATTGGCGGCCCGGATCCCGGAAAAATACCGAGGGCAACACATACAGCCCTACAACGGGAAAACGGACCCCCAGGAACACTACAGCAAATACCAGAACAGCATGATGATGGTGGGGGCGTCAGACGAATATTTGTGTCGATGGTTCCTCTCCACCTTAGAGGGACCGGCATACGAATGGTTCAACAGGCTGCCCGAGGGCTGCATTGATTCGTGGCAAGAACTCGCCCAACGATTCTTGACACAATTCGCCGGGAGGCGTCGCACAAGGAAGCACTTCTCCCACCTCCTAACAATACGCCAGAAGAAGGATGAGACCCTTCGGGATTTCCTGGAGCGCTGGAGGACGGAGGCCGACAAGGTCGACGGTGCTGATGACGGGACCCTCCTGGCCCTCCTATAAACCGTCCTCCACACCGGTAACTTTTCAAGGAGCCTCATCATTGAACCCCCCCCCCCCCCCGACTACATAAGGGCTTTGCAGCGGGGGGACCGATATGCTGAGGCCGAGGAGGTGGAGAAGTATCACCAACATCCGGACCAGCAGCCCCCGAGGGCTGACAACAAGCATAACCGAGGGCCGGGGGCTCCTCCAAATCGCCCCAAAGCTTCGGGACCCTCTGATGACCGCCCTCGGCAAGGCCAAGCCAAGCCCGGGGGAGGTTATAAGAGCAACCCTAAGACTTGGGCACAGCCCATTCTCCTGGACCGCCATCGGACACCATTGACGCACCCCGTCAGCATCATCCTCGATTTTGCCGAGGAGAGGGGCCTCGTTGAGCGCGACTCTTGCGCACCCCCGGAGGTACACGCTATCAACCCTCAGTTCCCCTACTGTCGCTTCCATCGGCACCAGGGGCACAGGACCGATGACTGCCATCAGCTGAAGACGGCCATCGAGAGATTAATACAGGCGGGGCACCTGTCCCAGTTTGTCCAGAGCCCTCGGTAGGAGGGACCTTCTCATCAGGGGCCTCCCCGAGGGCACCATACGAAGGTAAATGCCTGGGTAAATCCGAACACCATCCCCCTCGGCAAGAAGAGGGAGATCGAAAACTTGGAAGAAGAGGAGGAGGAGTACCCCCACTACCAAGAGAAGAAACGCCACATCCTCATGATCACCGGTGGCAACACAGGGGGCGATTCCACCAGCCAGCGAAAGAAGTGGGCTCAATCGCTTTACGTAGGGGAAGTCACTCATATGCCCCCGGTAAAGCGGTTGAGGGAGGAACCCATCACCTTCACCAACGCAGATCTCCCTCCTACTTCTTCTCCTCACAGGGATGCCTTGGTGATTCGGACAGAGATAAACGACACCATCATCCACCGAACTTACATTGACACGGGCAGCTCCGTCAATGTAATGTACCTCAGCACCTTCAGAGAGCTGCATCTGGAGAGGGGGTCCCTTCGGCCCATTAAGACCCCTCTTGCCGGTTTCACCGGCGATACTATTGATTCCGAGGGGGTAATAACCCTCCCGGTGATCTTCGGCGACGGGCTCCAGAGAGCCCAGCTCGAAGTGGAGTTCGTCGTCGTCAACATTGACTGCGCCCACAACATCATCCTCGGTCGGCCAGCCCTCGAGGACCTCGAAGCCATCATCTCCATGAGGCACCTCTGCCTCAAGTTCCCCGCCGAGGGGGGCATTGGCTACTCCCGGGGGAACCAGAAAATTGCCCGCGCCTGCTATCTTCAGGTCACTAAGAGGGTAAGCAAGACGGAATTTCGTGTTGACACCATCACCGGAACCGTCGACCAAGAGGAAAGAAGGCCGAGGGCTGAACCGGCCGAGGACGTAGAAGACTTTGCGCTCGATCCGGCCCATCCGGAGAGAGTCGTGAAGATTGGAGCCCAGCTCCCTGAAGATTTGAAGACCGGTATCACCGACGCCCTCCGCGCCTACTCCACTGTCTTTGCATGGGGGCCGGAGGACATGCCGGGAATCAGCCGAAGGGTCATCACCCACCGCCTCTCGGTGGACCCTTCGGCAAAGACAGTGCAACAACGAAGAAGACCCCTCTCCGCCGAGAGAAGGGAATTTGTGAAGAGGGAGGTCGCCATGCTCCTCTCCATTAAGCACATCAAGGAGGTGAAATATCCCTCATGGCTGGCGAATGTAGTCCTCGCACAGAAGCCCCCTACCTTCCGCATGTGCGTGGACTACACCGATCTCAACAAAGCTTGCCCTATGGATCCATTCCCTCTACCAAACATTGATCAATTGGTGGATGAGACCGCAGGGTGTGAGATCATGTCCTTCCTCGATGCCTTCCGAGGGTACCATCAAATTTTCATGCACGAGGAGGACGCCGAAAAAACTGCCTTCATGACTCCCGAGGGCATCTTCTGCTACCTAGTAATGGCCTTCGGCCTAAAGAACTCGGGGGCCACTTACACCCGGATGGTGGCCCGGGTCTTTCAAGCCGTCCTGGGGCGCACCATGGAGGCCTATGTTGACGACATGATCGTCAAGAGCAAACAATCTTCCAGCCATGCTGACGACCTCCAGGAAATATTCGCCATCATGCAAAAATTCAACCTTCGGCTAAACCCGAAGAAGTGCACCTTCGGCGTCCAAGGGGGCAAATTCTTGGGCTACATGGTGAGCCGAAGGGGTATTGAGGCCAATTCTGAAAAGATCCAGGCCATCATCAACATGGAGCCCCCACGCAACGTGAAGGAAGTTCAACGGTTGACGGGCCGCCTGGCAGCCCTCAACCGCTTTCTATCTAAATCGGCGGAGAAGTCTCTACCCTTCTTCCAGATCATGACGAAGACGGCTGGCTTTCTATGGACTCCAGAATGCCAGGGGGCTTTCGACGAGCTCAAACGATATCTATCTTCACCTCCTGTGCTCTCCAAACCCAAGGTAGGGGAGACCCTCTACCTCTACCTTGGGGTTAGCCCGGCGGCCATCAGCTCTGTGCTCATCCGGGAGGAAGACGGCATCCAACATGCCATCTTCTACGTTAGCAAGACCCTAAGGGAGGCCGAGCTCAGGTACTCCCCTGTGGAAAAAACGGTGTTAGCCATCGTTTGGACTGTCAAAAAGTTGGGCCACTACTTTCAGGCTCACCCGGTTCAGGTCCTCACCCATCAACCCCTCGGCGCCCTCATGAGGAGCCCCACCAGCTCCTCCCGCATGGTGAAATGGGCTATCTTCTTGAGCCAGTACAACATTGACATCCGCCCAAGGCCCGCCATCAAGGGCCAAGCCCTGGCGGACTTTGTGACGGAGTGTACCGCAAGGGCAGCCACGGACGGGGAGCCCTCGGCTACCTCGGACGACTGGTGGACCCTCTACACTGACGGCTCCTCCGCGACCAAAGCATGCGGGGGAGGGGTAGTCCTCATTACTCCCGAGGGCTTCAGGGCCTACTATGCAATCCGCTTCTCCTTCAAGGTCTCCAACAATGAAGCCGAATATGAGGCCCTCCTATGTGGCCTTCGGCTGGCTGCCAACATGAGGGCTCGGCAGATCCACATCAAATGCGACTCCAAGTTGGTCGTTGGCCAAATCTCCGAAGAATATGAGGCCAAGGAGGGAAGAATGAAACAATACAAGGAAGCGGCCAAGGAGTTGCTTAAGGTATTTGAGGCACACTCTCTCACTCAAATACCGAGGGCTCAGAACTCCGAGGCCGACATATTATCTAAGCTCTCGGCCGACTCCCCCGAGCACATCTCCAAAATTGCCAAAATCGAGGAACTCAGCCTCTCAAGCATCCATGCAAGCCCCGTTATGAACATACAACAACGTCAGGAGGATTGGATCTCAGATATCACCACCTTCATCTCCACAGGGCAGCTACCCGAGAACGAATCCCGCGCTAAACTGGCAAAGCTGAGGGCTCCTAGCTACACCATCGAAGATGGAAGGCTCTACAAACGATCTTACAATGGCACGCTACTTCGGTGCCTTCATCCAGATGAAGCCGAGGTCGCAATGGAGGAAGTGCACAGTGGCACTTGCTCAGCTCACCAGGGACCCTTCTCCATGTCCCGAAGGCTCATTCTCCAGGGCTACTTCTGGCCAACCATGGCCAGGGACTGTGCTGACCTTGCCCGGGGGTGCACCGCATGTCAACATTTTCAGAAAGCTCCCGGCAGGCCAGCGGTCAACTATGCCCCCATCAGCACCTCTGTCCCATTTTCTCGATGGGGGATAGACCTTGTGGGCCCTCTGCCGAGGGGTACCTCCAACAACAGATACATCATTGTGGCCGTCGACTATTTTACCAAGTGGGTGGAGGCTGAACCCCTCGCCAGCATCACAGAGCCGAAGTGCCGTCACTTCGTCCTCAAGAACATCCTCACAAGGTTTGGCGTCCCCCAGCAGATCATCTCCGACAATGGGACACAATTTGAGGCAGCCCCCTTCTGTGCCCTTCTGGAGGCATGGGGCATCAAACACACCTTCTCCTCCGTTGCCTACCCTCAAGGCAACGGGCAAGTAGAGAACGCCAATCGGACCTTGCTCGAGGGCCTCAAAAAGAAGCTGGAGGCCGAGGGTGGTGGCTGGGTGGAAGAACTTCACAACATCCTTTGGGCCTACCGCACCACCCCTCGGCGAGCTACAGGTGAAACACCCTTCTCCCTCTGCTACGGTTTTGAAGCCAAAGCTCCTACGGAAGTCACCCTTCCTGCCCGAAGGGTGATCCAATATGACCCCGAGGTCAACGACAGCAACATGGCCCTCGACCTCCACCTCATTTCAGAACACCGGGAGCAGGCCTTCATCCGGGCAGAAAACTACCGAAGGCAAGTTAAAAGCTACATCGACGCCAAAGTTCGCACCCGAGAATTTCAAGTGGGGGATTATGTCCTCCGGAGGAGGGAAGCCAGCCAACCAACCGAGGGAGGAAAAATGGCACCAAAATTCGAAGGCCCCTACATCATAGCAGCCATCATCAAACCCGGGACCTACAAGCTCAAACGCCCCAACGGGAAAGAAGTCCCTAGGCACTGGAATGTACACCACTTAATTAAATTTTATCAATAATGTAAGAGCGGCCAAGCCCTCATAACTAGTGAATGTACTATCCTATGGCCCAAGGCCTCCAATTTAGAAGAATGAAGATACATTCAAGACATCAAGCCCTCATACTGACTACAGGCCCACCGCCTCACCACGAGAAAAACACCCTCCGGCCCCAAGTGCCGAGGGCGGACGCCATCAACACCTACAACATCAGTGAAAACACCACGTGTTTTCAGTCAAGACCCCTCGGTACCAAGTGCCGAGGGAAGGAACTCCTATCACCAACAACGAGGAACACCATGTGTTTCATTTCCCTTCGGCACCCAGTGCCGAGGGTGCATCCCCACCTTCAACATCAAAAAAGAAAAGATGAGAACACCAAGTGTTCCTACAGAAGACCCTTCGGCACCCAGTGCCGAGGGTACACCTCCATCACCAACATCAAAACGAAGAAAAACACCAAGTGTTCCTACAGAAGACCCCTCGGTACCAAGTACCGGGGGCTACACATCGAAACTAACACCAAGTGTTGTTTCTAAAAGCCGTACCCCACGAGGACGCATATACCGAAGGCGCCACCATCGGTGCCGGCTGCACGTAGTGCCCCCGGCCATTTGCAACTAGTGTGCAAATGAAAAACCTTCCTTGAAACGCTTTCCACGTCACTACCCCCAGGGTATGACAGGCATGAGAAATGCCCAGGATTCGACTTTCAAAAACGGAACGCTATCCGCGTCACTACCCCCAGGGTATGACAGGCATGAGAAATGCCCAAGATTCAACTTCCAAACCGAAACGCTCCCCGCGCCACCACCCCAAGGGTGTGGCAGGCCACGGACTATGTCTTGCGCCGAGGGGACGACTTTCAAAAATGAGGCGCTTTCCGCGCCATCCCCAAGGGGAGGCAGGTTACGGACCACCATATCTTGTGCCCAGGAAACGTCCCTCGATCCCCTCGGAACTCGGAAGGTTAACCCGAGGGAGGAGAGCCATTGGTGTATTCTGATGGTCTCCTAATAGGCCCAGCCTTACCAAGAAACCAAGTTTCTTGATGCCTTCCCTTCACCACCAACCAAAAAAAAAGAGGGGGTGAAGGGGAGTAGACTCAGCGAGAAATCAAAGAGTACACTCCAACAGATCACAACAAGCCGAGGGCTCCCCACGGGAACACCTCCGGTAACTGAAGGCTCCTATTTCCCGAAGGACACTACTCGAACAAATAGCAGCAAAGAACGGCTAAGTCCACTACCTGGTCACCTCCGGTCACACAAACACCGAAGGCTTCAACAATACAAAGGGACTGGACTATCCAAAGTACACTAAGACGGTACCTTCAAATATGTACCGAAGGCCCCTACCCCATTACAAGGGACACAACTGGCTGAGTCAAACTCTACAACTCCTCAGAGTGTATGCCGAGGGCACACACTCCTCATTGGCTTTCTTCACAACAACAGGATTCAACATCAACTTACGCAAAGTAATGTAGAGTCAGAGGGCACCTATCACCCGAAGGCTACACAAGGAAACAGCACTTGAAAAAATTCTAAGTCCTAAAGATTGGCCCCCCGGCCCAATCAGCATTACAGCCAAGGGAATATGGTAGCCGAAGGTCATGCAATACAACAACACTTGAAAAAATATATTCTGTCCTAAATGAGCAGCCCCCGGGCATCTGGCAAAGTGATGTGGAGTCAGAGGGCACCTATCACCCGAAGGCTCCCAAGGGAAAATCTACACTTAGAATACTTTCTAAGTCCTGCATATTTCCCCCCTGTCAACTACTCTTACATCGAGGAGGGATGCCATCTCCCGAAGGCTCCCAAGGGAAAATCTACACTTAGAATATTTTCTAAGTCCTGCATATTCCCCCCCCCCCCCCCGGTCAACTGCTCTTACATCAAGGAGGGATGCCATCTACCGAAGGCTCCCAAGGGAGATTTTACACTTAGAATATTTTCTAAGTCCTACATTCTATTCCCTGGTCAACTACTCATACATCAAGGAGGGATGCCATCTCCCGAAGGCTCCCAAGGGAGATTTTACACTTAGAATATTTTCTAAGTCCTGTATATTTTCCCCCCCGGTCAGCTACTCATACATCATGGAGGGATGCCACCTCCCGAAGGCTCCCAAGGGAAACTCTACACTTAGAAGATTTTCTAAGTCCTACATATTTCACCCTCATCTCGAGGGACCTAATTGCCGAATGCTACCTATCAATCGAGGGCTACAGTACACAAGTAATCAACACTAAAGAAAATTTTCTAAGTCCTAAAGAATTGGCCCCCGGCCTATTCAATATTTCAGTTGGGGCTCCACAGTAGCCGAAGGCTACATGGCATACTACACTTGCAAAAAATCTCTAAGTCCTGTGCATTGGGCCCTCGGTCCAACATTCACACATCAGGAAGGGACGCCGTATCCCGAAGGCTCTCAAGGGGGAATCTACATTTAGAAATTTTTCTAAGTCCTAGGATTTGGGTTACTGCAAACCCGAAGGCCCTATGGTGTGCTACACTTAGAAAAAATTTCTAAGTCCTAATTCCTACAGAACCCTCGGTTGCATATCCACCAGGGGGTGCCCAACTACCGAAGGCTTCCAAGGGCAAGTTACAATCGAAAAATATTCTAAGTCCTAAAACATACATTCAAGAAGTAGGAGGCATACATTCAAAACATAAGGCGCATTCAAATGTAAAAAGCCCGGGGGCAGCATGCATCCATCAAAAACAGAGTAAGTGTGAAATTTACAAACAGGCCGAAGCCGAAGGATCAAGGTTGTTCATTACAAAATATGTTCAAGGGTTTCTAAGTACAAAGTCACTCTACAACTACAACAGCATCATTCACCGGGGTGCCCTCTGCAGCTGGCCTCGATGATGCCTCCGCTCCGGTCTCGACAGCGTCGTCCTCGGCCTCATTCTTCAACTCCGTGTCCTCAAGGTCGGGCCTCTGAACACCTTCCGGGAGCGACTCACGGACATCAGGCTGCAGGGGAGGAAGGCCATACGCCGACGGGGAGAAATCCTTTTGCTCAATGCCCAAATGCCGAGCCATCCTACGGTAGATGAGGGCCTGGGTGAAGAATTCGCCGGCTTCATAGTACTCTCTGCCCTTCCGGGCCATCCATTCTCACCCGGGGCCCTCGACCCATTCCTCGACGTGTGCCTCCACGACCGAGGACAGCCACATCTTGCGTCCCTCGGCCCTCCAGCCCTCGGCGACGAAGGCATCAACGGCTTCCTCCCGAGCCTTGGCGATGGCCAGCGCCTTGGAGTCCTCGGCCTCTTTGGCAGCTCTCCTAGCCTCCTCAGCAGCGGCCTCAGAGTCAGCCTTGCCCTTCTCTGCGGCCTCCAATCTCAGCTCCATTTGCCGAAGCTCCTCTTCCAGCCTGGCCCCCAGCTTCACCGCCTCTTTATTTTTGAGGATGCATTCCCTCATCTTGGCGTCCTGCTCTGCTTTATGGAGGCGCCATTCTTGAAGCCTCCGGGCATGTTCACCGAGGGCTAGACAAGCCTGCAGACCAACGACCAAAATGGTTAAAGGCAATTGCACAATATAATCAAAGGGGAAAAGGAAGAAAGCTGAGTAAACACTTACAGAAAGGGAGGAGCGGAGAATGTGGTCCTCGAGGGCCGCATCGTTATAGGCCCCTAGGGCACCCCTATCAGTCTCAGGGGTTATGCCCCTCAAGATGGCCCCTGGGTTGACAGCGCCGCTGGCCAGGGATGTCCCCCTCGGGAACGAAACTTGGAGGACCTCAGACAGCAACTCCTCTGCCCCCGCCGGCGTTTCACCCGACGGCTTCTCCACATGCACCCCGGAGGCGGGGTGCTCGTCAGCAATAATGACCGGGGGCTCCTTCTCGGCGACATCCCCCTTCTTCGGCTTTTTGGTAGCCGGGGGGGACCCCTTGGTCGCTGCCTTCCTCTTGCCGGCAGCAGCATCGCCCTCGGCTTTCTTAAAAAGGGCAGTGGCGGGCTTCTGGCTGCCCTGTCCCGACCCCTTCGGGTCCTGTTTCTTCAGACGAGCAAGGCCTTTGACGTTCACCATGGAGACGGGGATACCTGCAAAAAGGAGACAAAGGGTTAGTCCGACGGGTCTAAGCGAAGGGACAATAACATCCAAGCAAAAATAAAATTAGGTACAGAATTCTAAAGCCCTCGGCTCCTACCTCCGGCTCCTCCGAAGGCCTTGTTGAAGGGAGGGTACTTTTCATCGGTCTCCCCTATGAAGCGGTACCTCCGGAACCCGAGGGTGTATAAATCCTCCTCGAGGGTGCAGTCTTTGATCGCCACGTTCTTATTTTTCCCCTCCGGGAACTTGGCCAGCTTTAGGCCGTCTTTCTCAAGAGCAGCACTCCTGATTTTTTCGTGCCTTCGGAATCGATCACGCAGCTCCCTCGGGAATGGGCTCCCATCCAACTTTACGTAGCACCAACGTTCCCTCCATCCTTTGTTGGAAGAAGGAGCATCGGAGAATGGCTTGAAGCGGGCAATCTGCTGCAGGTTGGCGTACCCTTCGCCGTTTTCGTGCCCCCCCCCCCCCCCCCGGGCACAAATTAAAGCTCTGGAAGAATAGATCCAGGCTGGGCTTCACCCCTCGGGACTTGCAGAGCTGGAGGAACCCCGCAATGTAGGAGTGGCTGTTGGGCGTGAGTTGGCAGGGGACCAAGCCAACAAACCTCAAATATTCCCGGAGGAATGGGTGCAGAGGGAACCTAAGTCCCATGGAAACCGAGAGGACGTGAATAGCGATACACCCCTCGGGCGCCCTGGACAACACGTCGTCGGGACCTGGCTCCACCACTTCGGCCGAGGGCCCCACGTGCAGCTGAGTCACGTACAGATCTGCCCTGTCAGCCTTCGACCTGATCTCGAGGGCCTCAGTGTTCAGCCAACTGTACCCCTCGGGCATGTCCACGGGCTTTCCTTGATCGACGGCCCTCTCCTTCTTCTTGGTAGCGGCCTTCTTCTTCTTCAAACCGGAAACCGCCCTCAGAGGTATCGGATCCAACGGCCTCGAGCTACTGGCCTCCCCGGAACCCCGAGGGGGGAGAACAGCAATCGTAACCTTCGAGCTCTCATTCTGCGCCTCGTCCTCCGCTGTTTGCCATGCGAGGGCTAAGTCTTCATCCTCGCACTCCTGCTCGAAGCCCTCGGCTTCGACCTCCGCAATGAGCTCCTTCTGGACCTCCCGGGCCAGGACGGCATCAGCACCGTCCGAGGGCTGGCCACTGCTGGACTCCACGTCGGAGATGCCCTCGTCCTCCATCGAGGGCGTCCTCGAGATATCCTGAGAGTCACTCTGAGACGACATTCTATCTCTAGCTCGAGGGTTCGGGGGAACTAAGGTTTCTAGTGAATTCTACCTCCTAAACCGAGGGCGCAATGTACAGCTATACTAGAAGGAGAAAGGCAGGGAGCACTGACCTCGAAAGCTGAGTTAGGACCGAAGGCTTGAGTTTCTCTCACTAGATTTTTTGGCAGAGCTTCGCTAAGACAACTGAGTTCGCACAGGGGAAATGGCTCTGGCCTTGGGGTATTTATAGGCGCTGGAATCCGGGCTTGGGCCCGGAAACCGGGCCTCCGGACGGACCGTCATCATTACCCACCGTCGTTTCACCCAACCAGTGACGCCGCCCACGAACAGCCAGCCATCACACGCCACGTGTGCCGGGCTCCCATTACCTGCGTGCGACGGGTTATCCTGTCGTTACATATTCCAACGGCTATATTTCCAACGGCTATATTCTGGAAGCCCCCGGGTTTTCTACTTCACTCCACTTCATCAAGGATAGCCTCCGGGTACACTCACTCAGAAGTGCCCCCGGGTTGCGCCCCACACAGCACATAACAGACGCCTTCGGGATCACTCCTTCAGAAACCCAAGGCTTCATATCAGGGCACCCCTCGGGAATTCCCCCTCAGCACTGCAGAACCGGGTAGCCCCCGGGGAGTTGCCTTCATTGACGGATAACCCGTCGCACGCAGGTAATGGGAGCCCTCAGGTATCTTCATCGCCAACTAATCAACAAACAGTGGACCCCCCGGTAACAACTCCATTGTCGCCCTCATCCAGCAGGCCCTCGATCCCCGAATTGAGGGGCTCCCCTTCGGCGCCACCAGGACATCAATAGCAAGCCTTCGGCTAATCAACACAGGAGCCCTCAGAAGAGAGAGCCTTCGGCATTCCCGTCATTCTCCACTTTATACCAAGGTTTGACATTTTCGATTCATCATTGGGGGAATTCGGTGCACTCTTTTTCCCTCATTAGGATTTTTTCCCAAAGGGTTTTTCCTAATGAGGTTTTTAACGAGGCATCCCCCCAAAATGAAACGAAAAGCGTCAGCCTTCGGCCCACAACAGCAACATAACTACTTTACTCCTTTTCACCACTTTACAAGTGCCTCAAGGAGTGGGGGACTGGAGGACCCCCTCGGGAAAATCATTAAATTACAAAATCTGTGAAATTCCAACAAACAACAAAGCAAGCCCTCAAGTCCCGACATGTGGGTAACTGAGGGACTGCCTTCGGCAGGGACATAAAAGCAACAACTCCTCACCAACTTCAGAGATCACGACGGGACAACATCAAAAGGCAAGCACAAATTACTCATTTTCCCTCAAGTACCTTTCGGCAAAAGGAGTGAGAGACTCCTGATGGAGTATATGGCCCGGGAACCCCCGGCCCACAGACTCCTACTACTCCAGCGAAGGCCCAACAGGCCCAAATCACAGCGCCCAGAGTACCAAGCAGCCCGCGCAACGCACCCAGGGTGCCTTCGGCCCCCTGGCCGAAGGCTCCAAATTCTCACAGAACGGGTTTCTCAAGCAAATTAAGAAACTGGGAGAAAACGGCGAAAACAGTAGCCCTCGGCACTGTGAGCCCTCGGCACCAGGGTGCCATCGGGTGGAAGAGCCCTCTGCTACTGCTCTATGGCCAAAGGCATCTCACTCGACAAGATATCCGCCTCACATGCGTACAGATCACCGTACCCCGCACGGACGTCCCATCCAACAGCCGCATTAAATGCGGCCACATGCGGCTGCCAGCGCCAACCAGTTGAGGTGACCCCTCGGCCAATGAGCGCTTGACACGTGTCCCTGCCCGGCATTTATTGCTACTATAAATAGCACCCCATTTCCTCATTTGTAACCACGCTGAAAACGGCATTCATACTGAATACACTCTCTCTCTACTTTTACTTACTTACTCTGACTTCTCTCTAAGTTATTCCCCGTAATAACCCTTCGGATATATACCCCCGGGTAGACTATCCATCATCAGTCTATACATATTAAAAGATTCCCCAAATTCTTTCATCAAATTGACATAGTTTTGATATAGCTAGTTATTCAAGAATAGATTTAAAGCTTCTTAAACCAAGGATAAACAACCACTATACAACCTTCCTATCATCCATAAATTCATTAATTTCTTAGAATCGACCCAAAACTCACTCAACCCTAGTATAATCTCAAAACAAGAACTATGAATCAAACATAGAATAAATACTTCATGTAGAGTGTAAAATCTTACCAATTAATGATCCTTGATGAAAGATTATGTTAAATTTGAGCTTCAATCACTTTGGAAAAGGTATAGGATTGATTTGTAGAGAGAGGGGTGAGTAGGGATCGAACTTGGGGCTGGAAGGGGTTTTCTTCACTTAAAAACGATCTTTGACCGACCTGCCAAAAACGACCGAACCGGCGCTGGTTTGCCCCTGACCGGCGCTGGTTGCCCAGCACTCCAACACCTTAAAGTTTCTGTTTTGAACCGGCTCCGGTTTGGCCTCAACTGGCGCCGGTCCGGCACCCCTTGGGTGCCGAAAATGCTCTTTTTCGCCCTAAACCGACCTCGATTGTTGCCGATCCCATCCTAGACCCCCGATGACATTATAAACTATATTTTAAACACCCGAGTACTATCTAACATGACAACTAACTTGAAATATCATTCCTTTTGAAATAAAATGATTATTACAGTGTAGTTTCGTTGCTCATCGGATACCGTCACCTGTCACGTTCAAACATAATACAAACGTGTAAATTCAAATATGATTATCACGAAGTTCATAATCACATGATCTCCCTATGCTTCACATATATAACATTCAAACCATAAGTTAAAACATGATCATAATGAAAACGATTAACACATAAGAAGTAGATAAAAAGTAAGGGCGTTACAATCCCTCCCACCTTATAAAAGTTTCGTCCCCGAAACTTAGAATAACTCAGGGTAGCGCTTCCTCATGCCTTCCTCGGGTTCCCATGTTGCCTCCTCGGTTTTTTGATTCCTCCACAGAACCTTTACTAACGTTATCTCCTTATTTCTGAGTCTTTTAACCTCACGGTCAAGTATTTTCATCGGTTTCTCTTCATAGGTCATATTTGGTTGAGTTTATACTTGCGGGGGTACAAGAATATGTTCTGGGTTTTCAAAATATCTTTTGAGCATCGAAATGTGGAACACATTATGTATACCTGCCATTTCTTCTGGTAATGCCAACTCATAAGCAACCATACCCACCTTTTTGGTAATTTCAAATGGTCCCACAAATCGTGGGCTAAGCTTACCCTTCTTACCAAACCGCATCACTCCCTTCATTGGAGTGACTTTCATGAAGACACGTTCCTCTTTTTGGAACTCAAGGGGTCGTCTCTTTGCGTCAGCATAACTCTTCTGTCGACATTGAGCTGCCTCAATGCATTGTCAGATAGTTTTGATGGCCTCAGAGGTCTCCTCAATTATTTCAATTCTACCTTCGAGCTGTTCCTCCATTACTCTCCTTTCCCCAGTCTCAAACCACGTGATAGGGGATTCTGCACCTTCTTCCGTACAATGCTTCGTAAGGGGCCTTGCCAATAGTTGCCTGGTAACTATTGTTGTACGCGAACTCTGCGAGGCTTAAATACTTCACCCAACTGCCCTGAAAGTCAATAGCTCATGCCCTTAACATTTCCTCGAGGACTCGATTGACCCTCTCGGTCTGCCCATCTGTCTGCCGGTGAAAGGTTGTGTTGTATTTGAATTTTGTTCCCAATGACCGTTGCACACACTCCCCGGAAATGTGATGTGAATTTGGAGTCTCTATCAGAAATTATAGTTTTGGGCACCCCGTGCAATCAGACTATCTCATGCACATACAACCAAGCCAAATTCTCCACATTCATTGTCACTGCGATGGGAATAAAGTGGGCCGACTTGGTTAATCGGTCTACAATTACCCAAATGCCATCGAATCCACCTGTGGTCTTTGGTAATCCCACATTGAAATCCATTGATATATCTTCCCATTTCCACTCTGGAATCTCAATAGGCTGTAATTCTCCTCCCGGCCTCGGGTGTTCTACCTTTATTTGCTGACAGGTCAAACATGACTGTACGAACTTTGCCACATCTTTCTTCATTCCTTTCCACCAAAAGCTCTGTTTGAGGTCTCTGTACATCTTGGTTACACCCGGGTGCATTGCAAAAGGTGTTCCGTGAGCCTCCTTCAGAATCTTCTTCTTAAATTCTTCGACGTTTGGAATGCACAATCGTCCTCAGAATTTAAGTACGCCTTTATCATCAACCTGAAAATAAGAGGATTTACCTTCGTGAATCCCTTTCTTGATTTCTACTAGATCAGGGTCTTCTTCTTGCTTGCTCTCCATATCCTCAAAAATTGTTGGTGTTGCCATAATCGCCGACAAGCGTCCCTACACTACCATCTCCAAGCCAAATGCCTCAATATCCTTTCGTAGTTCAGGATGTATGGTCTTCATCAAGGCTATTGATGCATGAGTCTTTCCACTCAAAGCATCATCGACTTTGTTAGCTTTCCCTGGATGATAAAGGATTTCACAATCATAATCCTTAACCAGTTCCAGTCACCTCCGTTGCCTCATGTTTAGTTCCTTTTGTGTGAAAATATACTTCAGGCTCTGATGGTCAGTATAGATCTTTCATTGCACTCTATAGAGGTAGTGTCTCCAAATTTTCAAAGCATGAATAACTGCCGCCAATTCCAGGTCATGAGTTGGGTAATTCTGCTCATAATCCTTTAGCTGTCGAGAGGCAAATGCGATGACTCTGTCATTATGCATAAGAACTGCTCCCAACCCCATCTTGGAAGCATCACAATAGATCACAAACTCTTCTGTTCCTTCAGGTAATGCAAGAATGGGTCCAGAAGTCAAACACTCCTTAATCTTCTCAAAGCTCTCCTCACATCTATCGGTCCATTCGAACTTCTTCCCTTTGCAGGTTAAGGTTGTTAATGGAAGAGTAATTTTAGAAAACCCCTCCACAAACTTCCTATAGTAACCCACAAGACCCAAGACACTCCGGACCTCGCTCACATTCTTAGACTAGATCCAATATCTAACTGCTGAAATCTTAGATGCATCCACAACGATACCATCTTTAGAGATTACATGCCCAAGAAAAGCCATTTGATCCAACCAGAACTCACACTTCGAGAATTTGGCATATAGCTTATTCTCTCGGAGTGTGTGCAACACTGCCCGTAACTGTTCTTCGTGCTCCTCCGTGGATTTTGAATACACCAAGATATCATCTATGAACACTATCACAAATTTGTCCAGATACTCTCTGAAAATCCTATTCATCATATCCATGAAAGCAGCAGGTGCATTGGTCAAGCCAAAAGGCATGACTACAAATTCGTAATGTCCGTACCTGGATCGGAATGCGGTTTTCAGAATATCTTCATTCTTGACCCTCAGCTGATGATACCCCGATCTCAGATCAATCTTTGAAAAAGTAGCGGCACCTCTCAACTGATCGAGCAGATCATCAATCCTCGATAAGGGATACTTGTTCTTGATCGTTACCTTGTTCAACTCCCGGTAGTCTATGCACAATCTCATAGACCCGTCTTTCTTCTTCACGAACAACACAGGAGCTCCCCGGGGAGAAAATCTGGGACGAATGAAGCCTTTCTCAAGTAACTCCTGTAATTGCTTATACAACTCCTTCAACTCTGTTAGTGCCATACGATAGGATGCCTTGGATATCGGGTTTGTACCCGGTATGAGCTCGATCTCAAATTCTATCTCCCTCGGTGGAGGTAACCCAGGAAGATCCTCCGGAAACATATCCCGATATTCATTAACAATAGCCACTGTTTCCATTTTGGACTCATTATCCGCGGGTTTACTCACCACGTGAGCTAAAAATGCTTGACACCCACTCCGAAGACATTTTCTTGCCTTCACAACAGTGATTACCATCTTCTCTAGTCCCCGTGAATCTCCACGGAAATTGAAAGATTCTGCACCATCTGGTTCAAACCGTACATTCTTGAATCGACAACTGATGTAGGCAGAATATTTACTGAGGAAATTCATTCCCAATATCACATCAAAACCATTCATATCCAGCACTACCAAATTCACATACAACTCTCTTTCTGCTAGCAATAATGGTACACCTCTCAGCCAAAGACTTGACCACATGGTCTCTCCGGACAGAAGGGACACCGAAAAGCTATCCCCTGTTCTTCTTTAGGGCTCTCAATGTTATTAGCAAATGTTTTGGAAACAAAGGAACGTGTTGCCCCGATATCAAATAACACATTAGCATTCATATTTAGAATGGAAACCTGACCTGTAACCACATTCGGATTCTGAGATGCCTCTTCTCTCGTCAGCGTGAAAACTCTTGTTGTGGTGACTTATGGTGGTGCCTCCAATCTCCCTTGCTGAATGGAAGGACCCTCAATGTACCCTGCATATGGTGGATTGCCCCGGAGCTGGCCATGCCTTTGCCCCTCGTAGGTTGTGATTGTCCCTTTCATGGACATGCCCTAGCAAAGTGACCCTCTTGACCACAGAGGTAGCAAGTTGTACCTCCATATCGGCACTTCCCGAGATGGTTATGGCCACACATGTTGCATGATGGATATCGTACGATCCTCTCTTGGAAGGATGAGGTGGAACCGGATCCTTTTCCCTTGTGTTCAATGTACGACCTCTTCTTGTTCCTTTGCCATCCTTGTGAACCACCAGAGTTATGAGTTGGCGGATGCTGAATCCCTGTTGGGGTCACGACACCTGGCTGTGTGGCTGGCACATAGTATTCCACTTGGGTAGCAACGTCGACACACTTCGTCAATGTGACACGAGTCACGTTGCTCCTCCTGACATGGACAACTATCTTTGGACTTAATGCCCTCAGGAATATTCGGGTCTTATCTGCTTCGGTGGGAGCTTGATGTGAGTTTTATCGCACTTTAAAAGATTGTAGAATAGCGGTGAAAGTACGAGTATCGTCTCCACAGGGACGGACAAAAAGGGAATCAAGGATTAATTAAATTCAGCGATTAAAAAGGAGTAAAATAAAATAAATGCGTCGTGCGAGATTGGTTGGTTGAATTAAAATTAAACTAATGCGAATGAACGATTAAAATAAAAGATTGGGTTCTCTCTAATTAACGACGAAGGGAGCAGAGATTGATTCCGGGGTAATCAGATTTCTGGCAGATGAGGCCTAATTACATGAAATTAATTTAATTGAGCCTAGCTAATCAATACTAAGTTCTTACCGCTCTCGCGGCGTAGAGTACAATAATTTAGGGGACCCGGCAGATCTCTCATGCGACAAGATTCTAAATTATTGCCAAAACGAGCGAGCTTACGGCCCCTTAATCGCTACTAATCTCTTAGCCAACGATTAAGTGTGTGTGAATGTGTCCTAGAATAAACTAGATCTCTCTTAATTTATTCTATGTGCAATTGTAATTCTAGCCGCGGTTCCAGGTTACAAAAGATATCAGTTAAATTTTCAAACACAAATTAAACGGCCTTTATGCAATTAAATCGAAAAGAATCTAGCCATCAATCATGATTAATCCCTTCATCAATCCCAAATCCCTAATTAAACTACTCACAATTCATAATTGAAGAATCAACATAATTGGGAAGAATAGAATAAATTGTATTTAATTAAAAAGATGAACTTACAAATAATCCCGGGGTCTTGGAAGAAAATAGCGTAAAAACGGTGTTAAATTCGTCCCTAGGCCTTTCCGTAATGTTCGTCCCCCCTAAAAAGGGTTAGGAAGGCCTTATTTACAGAAAACAGGGGAAAAATCACAATTCTAGTCGATGTGGGAAATTTCCGCGCGTAACTCGGGGCTACGCACGATGGTGTGTCCGTGTTCTTCAGCCTTTTCTCTAGTCCGAATTTGACAAAACTGTCTTCATGAACGTTTTAGATAATGAAGTCCTTTATCCACCTCAACTTTCCGAATGTGATTGGAATCATCCAATCAAGAGATATGATCAAAACGGTGGAAGGTGTCATTCTGAAATCACAGTAGAGATCATCTGACTTCGTCATCCGTTTTCATCTTCTTGCTCTCCTGTTCTCGTAATGGTGTCTTCATATGATTTGTAACCCTTGAAGTTGTCTTTCGTATACAACTTGAATCATGTCCATTAGTTATTTCTACAAAGAGATATGCTTGAACGATTGACATAAGGTCATCCTGATCGCCAATTTCAAGCTCCATTCATCTTATTTTAATCCTGTAGCCATTCCTAGAGCTCTCTTGTCGTCAAAACTTCATCGTGAACCTCCCGGTGACCTCCAAATCTCTCAATTCACTCTCGAATGCTTCTCAACTCATCCTGATTTCTTCTCAAGTGCCGGTGTCGAACTCTAAAATCCTCATTTTGACTCCAAATGACACAAAACTTGAACCAACGCCCGTTAAACATAACTTGAGCTAAAATTGAGACTTGTAACACCTTAAAGCTAGAAAAACCATCAAAAGCCAATCTCAAAATGCATCAAATGCGTGTCTAAATACGGACTTATCATATTCTTCCACACTTAAGCCTTTGCTTGTCCTCAAGCAAACTGAACAACGGGACTTACGATAATTACCACACGGAATCAAAACAATTAGCATGCACATGTAGTTAAAGGGATATTCAAAGAACATACAAACTAAACCAAGAAAATTCTTCCCTAAACTACATCTTTTTACTCAATCTAAACTATTTGACGAAGTACTCACAACATCCTCGAAGTAATGACAGCATAACACAAATAAACTAATTATTGATCAGAAGGACTTGTGAAAGTGATGATGAATGGTAAAAGACAATCCCTTTCTATTGATAGATTGGAATATTCTAACAAAGACTCGATGCATTTAGGAACTTCAGGGCTATTCTTAGGATCAAGGGACTCAGAAGGATACAATTTTAGGAACAATCATCTAAACCTATGCAAATAGCAGACATGGTGTACAACTAATGTCGGACTCTAAAATCCTCATTTTGACTCCAAATGACACAAAACTCGAACCAACGCTTGTTAAACATAACTTGAGCTAAAATCGAGACTTGTAACACCTTAAAGCTAGAAAAACCATCAAAAGCCAATCTCAATACGCATAAAATGCGTGTCTAAATACGGACTTATCAGAGCTGCGGTGGGGAATAGCTGTAAGAGATCTGTAAGTTTTGCTGCCAGTGCCAACTCATCCATCGACCCCTGTGTGAGGCCATGGAGTTCATCTCAATATCTGGTCATCCTGCTAGGGTTCAAGTATTTGTCGTTGAACTCATATGAGAATTGATCTCATGTCATGGTCGCGGTGTTGACCCTCTGCTTCACTGTCTCCCACCAGGTCCTTGCACTCTTCGTTAAGCTGTAGGATGCACACCTGACCTTCTCGTTCTCCCTCAATTCAAGTCCTTCTACTAGGCCCTCCACTTTCTTCAACCAGTCCCGAGCTTTGAGGGGATCAACCACACCCTCAAAGTCTTCCGGTTATGCCTTCTTCCATGTGATCAATAGTGGCTCTCACCGGACCACTTCGTTCCATCCTACTTCCTGTTGATCATTTCTTCCCTCATCGTCATGGTGCTCATTCTCATGTTGGTTGTTATTATTATTTCTACTACCTGTCTCGGCCATTAGACGCGTAATGACAATGTTTTGATCATGAATTTGTCTATGGAGTTCCGCTACAACACGAGCAAGCTCCGCATTAATGATTGATGAACCATCCTCGTTACCTTGGCCCTCTCGTGACATTCTATGCGAGACAGTTGATTTAACAACTAATGAATCCACCCACACACACATATATTTTCAACATTAGTACGTAGTTCACTTATATGAAATTATGGTTATTCTTAAATAACCAAAATTATTAACTTACCTGAGAGATGTCAAGCAGTACGTGGCAATACATGGAGCTACAGAAGGACCTGGGCTCTGATACCAAACTGTAATGACCGTCCCCAAACGGCCATTACCATACTTAACATAAATAAGACTCGGTATACAAAGCAGAATATTATAGATACAAAGTCTCATCATGAAACTTTATTTCTTATATACATAAGAAAACTCCATAACTGAAATGTCAAAAGACAAGAAACAATCACGCTTAAAACAAACTCATCACACCTGATCAGGATTTTTAAAACAATACATAAAACAACTCATAAAAGTATCATAGTACAACAACAAAACATGAGACACAGCCAAATCGTTTCCATTAATCCATCCACAGCCTCGCCACCCGACCCGAACATTCTCTCAGGCTTCCATTCTTCATTCATTACCTATACATGAGACACGAGAGAACAGAAGTCTCATAAGCAAAATTTGCTTAGTAAGTCACCATTACATCCACTAAAATAACGGAGTCTTAGCTAGCCATAATTAGATACATAAGCTAAAATACTCCATACACATAGCATATTCACACAATATTCATATCAAGTAAAACACAAACATCATGTAACGAAATCTAAAAGATTTTCTCATTCATTATTCTTTCTTCTTATCTTATTACTTGACTTGATGGGCCCGTAGCTCGTGTCTTGGACCCTCGCTAATGACCTTGGGTAGCTAGCCCGCAGCCATCAGAAGTAATCCCGAGACTCCCCACGGAAGGAGACCCCGCTCTGTTGAGCTCAGGTGATTACTTGGGGGAACGGCTACCTCAGAACATTTCTTATCATTCATGTGATATCATTATCATCACAACTTTCATTCTTTGTTGGAGTCCATATAAATCCAACCTAACATTAACCATAGAACCTGGATACCTTACATTGATAACTCAACAAGTTCTCCATCAACATCACCTATCAATATATACACATAACATGGCATTCACATAATATCACACCATACAAATTCAAGCATTCAAGCCAACCTATCCAATTCATAGGTAGCTAGACTTCCATTTTTCTTTCATTTCAAACTATTATGTATAGGTGGTGATGACTTACCTGATTCACGTGGAGTTTTTACCCTTGATCATGCGTATAAAGCGTCCACGGGCAACGGTTCTTCGATTGAGCAACTATATACATTATTTACATTTGATCAACATAACCTCATGTTTTTAGCCAAAACCTTAAGACTTAGGCATAAAAGGAATTCAACAAAAACCAGCCTCTGAACATGATAGACTTCTAAAACTCGTATATCTCAACCGGTCAAATTTTCGGGTAACTAGACAACCAACTCCCGATTGAACTTCATACTCAAGAGTCAACAATAACTAACCAATAACCATACTATCAAGAGTTCTACACATATACTTAAAATCAGTCTATACATATTAAAAGATTCCCCAAATTCTTTCATCAAATTGACATAGTTTTGATATAGCTAGTTATTCAAGAATAGATTTAAAGCTTCATAAACCAAGGATAAACAACCACTATACAACCTTTCTATCGTCCATAAATTCATTAATTTCTTAGAATCAACCCAAAACTCACTCAACCCTAGTATAATCTCAAAACAAGAACTACGAATCAAACATAGAATAAATACTTCATATAGAGTGTAAAATCTTACCAATTAATGATCCTTGATGAAAGATTATGTTAAATTTGAGCTTCAATCACTTCGGAAAAAGTCTGTGATTGATTTGTAGAGAGAGGGGTGAGTAGGCATTGAATTTGGGGTTGAAAGGGGTTTTCTTCATCTTTGACCGACCTGCCAAAACTGACCGAACCGGCGCCGGTTCGCCCCTGACCGGCGCCGGTTGCCCAACACTCCAACACCTTAAAGTTTCTGTTTTGAACCGGCGCCGGTTTGGCCCCAACCGGTGCCGGTCCGGCAGCCCCGGGTGCTGAAAACGCCTTTTTTCGCCCTAAACCAACCCCGATTGTTGCCGATCCCATCCTAGACCCCCGATGACATTTTAAACTATAGTTTAAACACTCGAATACTATCTAACATGACAACTAACTTGATATATCATTCCTTTCGAAATAGAATGATTATTACAGTATAGTTTCGTTGCTCATCGGATACCGTCACCTGTCACGTTCAAACATAATACAAACATGTAAATTGAAATATGATTATCACAAAGTTCATAATCACATGATCTCCCTATACTTCACATATATAACATTCAAACCATAAGTTAAAACATGATCATAATGAAAATGATTAACACATAAGAAGTAGATAAAAAGTACGGGCGTTACAATCGCAACTCAATTAGCTTCACGCAGACAGTTGTAGCCAGCAGTTAATTTTAATAAATTCGAACCATTTTCACAAAAAAAAATTATTACAATTTTGCTACGATTTTAAACAATTCTACACGATTGTTATACGATTCTATGATTTTACGATTTTTACCTGCGATTTGAAACGATTTATTAATGTAGAATCGTAAAATCGTACGATAGAAAACTATGGTGATCATAAAAAGGTCTGATAGACAGCTAAACCGGGATACCACTAGCGGTATGTAGAAACAAGGCAAAACTATTAAATGAGAGAGAGAGAGTAATCGTAATAGTGATCTCTTAAGCGTTACATTTGCCCAATGGACGACTCTTTATACTAGTTATAAATGTCAAGTGAATTAAATGCACATACATGTGTAAACTAGTCTATGATGGAGAGAATCAATGCGAGGCAGATGTGGGCACGTGGCAGAGCATTAAATGCGGTGATTGAGTTCCGAAAGTTGCCGACCCGAAAGGTCCTATGGGCCGAAGCCGATGGCTTCTCCCCCGAGAACACAAGGTTCTTTACTGAGAGCTTGCTTGGAGACTGGAATATTTTGGATCAAGTATGTAAGGTGGTCTTCCCGTGAGATGTTGTGTTCACAGCGCTCTGTCATGGGCCCAAGGGGTGTTCAGTTGCTTGTTTGGGCCTGTCGAGGTAGGTGAGCCTTTGGTGATGAGAAGAGTATGTGGACCAAAGGGTCTTGGGCCACATACCCCATCAAGGCCAATCAAGTAATATTAACTCCGTCAAGTAATCTATTTTTTAATTTACCAATCGGTTTTTTATACCAATTTTGTTTTTGATTTGACGCGCTCAATTTTGTGATAACTATAACAAGCTCAGTAAGACAGTAATAACTTTTATGGTTCAATTGACAAATTTATTGAAGATAAATATCTTAGTATTTTCATATGTTTTTTCTTTAATCTATTAATAAATAATAAAATAATGTTTAAATGCACCATTTTAATAATTCAACATCATCACATACTTAAATTATAATTTTAGCAAACAAAGTATATTTAACTGATTTAATCAATTTATACGTTACTACACTAGTTCTATCACTGCAAAATCTAGGGATAAATGACGATGTCGTTTGGTTATCGGCCTATCTGCCACTCTTGGCCTTTTGGATTAGTTTGATTGCGTCAATAATTATTTTTAGTGTTTGATAAAAGACTAATTAATTTGACTGTTTGAAGCGAAAAAACTAAAAATGAATAGCCACCTTGAGTAGCTTTTCACAACATGTTTTTGATTTTATATTTTAAAAGTCTTGTATACCCATTTACTTTACCTAATCGTTTAATTTTTAATAATTATTCAAAACCACAAATATTAATTGAAATAAAATATAAATAACAATAAGGCTAAAGGGTCAAATAGGTCCTTGTACCCTTTCGGATTGCTCAATTTGCCCCCTCAACCCAAAAAAACTCCAATGGGCACCGTGAACTCGATAAAAATATTTAAATTCCACTTTTTGTAGGTTTCAATCCGGTCACCGCCACGTTACCCGGTAGGGTGCCAACTGTGCATGTGACATGGCAACTTAGGGGGTCAAATAAGCCCCTTAACCCGATCGAATCGTTCAATTTACCCCTCACTCCTAAGAAATGTCAATTTTTTTAAAGGGTTGTGGGGGGGGGGGGGGGGGGGGGGGTAAATTGAACATTTCAGTCGGGTTCAAGAGCTTATTTGACCCCCTAAGTTGCCATGTCACATGCACAGTTGGCACCCTACCGGGTGATGTGGCGGTGACCGGCTTGTGACCTGCAAAATGTAAAATTTGAATCTTTTTATGGAGTTCAGGGTGCCAATTGGAGCTTTTTTGAGTTCGGGGGAAAATTGAACAATCCGGAAAGGTACATGGCCTATTTGACCCTTTAGCCTAACAATAATAGTGTAATAATGAGATAAAAATCATAGTAACAAAATTAATGATAAGTATCATTATGATTTTTTTTATGATATTATTGTAAAGACTAGTATGTAACACCGTCCCAAAGTATATTTACTTTTATGTAAATTATGTATTGAACATTGAGAAATGGTTAATGAATTTAAGAGGTTGTAAATTTTTATTATTTCTTTTGCTTGAATTGTAAATTGCACGTGGGACCCACACTGGGAGCGAGGACCACCCGATATTTACGGGACCACATATTATATTCATCTTGGTCTAGATAATGTATATATGGTGGTGAATACTCTAGTTGGGCCACAGAAAAGGCATATAGTTGACCGGTTGGTCAAATAGGGCCCATATACCAATATCGGTATTTCGTCAGATAACAACCCGTGATACCAATATTCATTCTAAAGGCCCATAGTGATTGGGAACATGTTATATATTTTATTTGACTCGATGAAATAAAATATAATTAAAACAATCTGAGAAATACAATTTCGGGGCCGAATGTGCATTCGGGGACATAAAGGGAAGACCTCCCACATGAGTGGGGGCCACCCCACATTTTTAGACATCAAACTGGCAAAGGGAGCTGCACAACTTGGAGGATAGGTGGCTGAGGTTTGGTTTATGGAATCAAATAAGTTGTGGACCTCTTTCCACACTTATTAGTTCAATGAGACAAAGATAGGATTATTCCTACTCCCTCCCCTATCACACACTTCGACCAGACACACAAGGAAAGAGAAAGCGGCTATGCATTATTCACCTCCATAGATAGAAGCTTGAGCTCAACCAAGAAGAGGTCTAAGGAAGAAGAAAAATGAGAGAAAAGAGAGGAAAACCTTGGGAATTAAGGTAAGAAATTAAACTTTTTGGTAACTTTTCTTCCATCATTTGATTCTCATATGAGTTATACATCATATGAAGTATCCATAAGATTGTTCTTCATGTTTAGAAGTGTAGAATGAGGGGTTGGAAGGTAGCTATAAGTCCAAGAACGGACTTAGAAGCCAAAGTGACCCGTTCACCGGAAAATAACCTTTTAGAGGTTATTTGTGCTGATATGGGTTTTGTGATGTTAAAACCTTGCTAGAAACTTGGCTAAGGAGTTCATAGTGCTTTCACGAAGTTGGAAGTGAACTAAAATGGTATATTATGCATGTAATTGAATGAAAATGCATATAAAAAGATATGTGATATTTTGAATGACCAAAATGGTATATTTTGATTGTTTAGGACTTAATACACATTGTATAAAAGTTTCGGATCAATCGGAGATCGTTCGGGGGGTCAACGGACCGTCCCCCTCGAGCAGACGGCGGACCGTCGCCAGTTAAGTTTCTGTCACACCGGTTCAGCTACTTTTCACTATGAACCGGCACCGCGCAGGCAGTGAACCAACGTCGGTCCGGCTGCTGGTTTCGGGACCATTTTTTGGAAAATGCAAAACGCGGCCCGGTTCAAGGTAGAACCGGCCCCGACCATCCTATATATGTATATTGAGCATGAAATTGCATGGAATATGATGTTTAAATGCTAAAACTTGACATATGATGATTTAAACGCTAAGGCTCAGATTAGTCATTAATGGTGATATGATATAGACCATGTCCCGGTTAGGTATATGGTAGATCATAGGTTGTGTCGAGTGGAGAACCCATAGAACGAGCCGTGTCCTCGAAACTTGGTTGTGTCGGGTGGAGAACCCAGGTGACGAGTTGTGTCCTAAAAACTCGCTTGTGTCGAGTGGAGAACCCAAGAAACGAGTTGTGTCCTCAAAACTCGGCTGTGTCGGGTGGAGAACCTCAGGGAACGAGCCGTGTCCACAAAACTCGGTTGTGTCAGGTGGAGAACCTAGGGAATGAGCTGTGTTCTCAAAACTAGGATATTATGTTTAGTGGAGTACCGAGGGCTGGGCAATGCCTAAAACTCGGATATTAGGTCGGGTGGAGTATCGAGAGCTGGGTGGTGCCTAAAACTTGGAAATTAGGGGGGTGGAGTACCCAGGGCCGGACGGTGCCTAAAACTTGATATTAACGGGAGTGTGGCCTGGTAGCTGAGTAAGGCTATCAACACTCGGTTATACAATGAACCCTAGGTTATAGCAGGACAACTAAACAATGGGTCGGTTATGAGGAAAGTCAAGAACTAAGTCCACCATTATTTTATTGATTTGATTAAATGACCTACGACTCAGATATTTTCCAAGCGTATATACTTGTATGTATTTCAAAGAATTGGGAAGGTTATAAACGTATGCATCACCCTATGTTTGGGTCTTATAATTGAAACGTTAGTTATTCTACATTTAGCCTGTTGCTCACTCGGTATTCACGTACTAGACCCTTCGGGCCCCCACCATTTCAGGTTGAAGCTAGAGTTTGCTACCTGCACCTTTCAGACAGGTGAAGCCGCATTCATGAAGACGTGGTTCATGCTTCCTTATTGTTTTCAAAATTATAAACACTTGCTCATGGATATTTGAACTACTACAAACTATTTTGGGCCTGCGAGCCCATGCTTTGGCCGGATGTGGCCCATGACTTACTGTTGGATATTTCCGCTATTCATTGGTTAAATGTGATGTTGATATGTATGTTTACTTAATGAGTATGATATGAACTATGTTCATGAACGCTTTGTACAATTAAGTGAGGTTGACCTGTGGGTGACATCATTTGACTGTGCGACAGTTGTACACGCGTTTAGTTGCGGGTTGGGGCGTGACATAGTAAGGACAATTGTATTCACATTATTGATGCTAGGATCAAATGAATATATATGTGCGTGCACTTATACATCTATATTGAAAATAACAATAGTAGTCATCACTTATCATATTACGTATAAAATATCAGAATACATTTTTTCTCCTTCAAAATATATAAAAAACAAGCCGAGTTAAATAAATAAATAAATAAATACACACATTTTATTCATACCCTCAATAGTCATTTTATATCCCAACAATTAATCATGAATAACTAATTTGTCAAACATTTTACTTTAGTTACTGATGTTAAAGACTGGTCAAATTAGCTAACAGAATTCACTAATATCAAACAACCGATACACTCGACTATCAATCGACAGTCAACACTTAATTGTCAAACACTCCCGATATCTATCTTTGGAATAACATTTGTATCAGATCAATCTGATGAGATCCCGTTAGACCAACTTCATTTTTAGCCGAAAAATGAAGTTTATTTATAATCCAATTTGTCAATTTGTTTATTCATCTAGTATCAGCTACTCCCCCGCCTCACTATAATTGTCTCATTTTTTCATTTTTGGATGTCCCTCTATTATTGTCTCATATCATATTTGGTAACATTAGTGCAACTATAATTCATTCTTTATTTTCACTTTATCAACTACATAATTTCACTTTTCTTAAAAACCACATCAATATCTTCCGTCCTAATATTAAAGGGATGAAGGTAGTACTCGTCTTTTTTATCCTTGGCTAGTAAATAAATTGAGACACTGGTCTAATTTTTTTTCCATGTGCACAGCCCCACTCTATTCCTCCATAAAAGTGGATGTTTCCTTTGATGTCCTTGAAAAATATGAAAATGGCAGTAGGCTACCCAGTTTTTGCATCCAAAATCGTCATTTGCTATATCGCAATTTCCACGACTTTGGTCCCTTCGCCCTACTCCTGCCCATTGCTAAGTGCAAACTTTCTTTCGGTTTTAACCTCAACTGAAATTTCAGCTATTCACCCTACAAGGGGCCTAACTAGTCATTTTAGACAGTGAAGAAAAAGATTCCACCCAAAGTGGGGAAAAAGTACACGTACAAATGGCAGACCTCAATACAGCGGCAGAAGCAAAATGGAGAAAACAAAATTTATTAGATAAATCTCTCACTCTCTCCTACTCACTCTTGACTCTCTCCGCAAAATGCTCTGAGGAAATTCCACTCCGCTGAGCTTCATTTGAGCTGCGGTTTGACCATTCTCGTTCTATACCGCCTTCACACCTTTCCACACAGTCCTGAATCGTATGCATTTCAATCTTTTTTTTGACCATTCATATGTATTTTTTCAGTTTTGTTTATGCCCCTTGAGATCATATTCCCCCCCTTGAGAATTTTTTTTTCGGTTCTTTTGCAGTAGCGTTTTTTGCTTTTGGGGTGGGTCGGTTTGTGTTATTTGTTTTTTTTCTTGAAATGGGAACTAGGGTTTTTGACGTAGTTATTGCGTGGTTCAACTCTGGGGGTGTGTTGATTTGCATGTGGATTTTGCTTTGAAACTTTCTGTGTTGCTTATGCCATTTTGGTTTTTGGTCAATGCCATATGATTGTTTATTTGTTTAGTGTGTAGTTGTGTGCCAAAGAGATAATGATCGCTGCTTTCTACATACATATACAAACGCGTTTTTCTTTCCATTTCTTGGGATTGATCTTTACTAGAACTGTCAATGTATTTGTGTTTTTTGAGTCCGTGTTCAGTGAAAATTCAGAGTTTTTAATCTGCAAAGTTGCAGCTGAAAATTTTAATTGGTACATGGGATCCTTTCCAGAGAGGAAAGAACTCAAACATTACTAAAATTTGAAGTTTGAGAGACACCACATTTCTGTTTTCTTTAAATGCGTTTGCATTGAATAATTTAGGACATGTTTTTATTTGCAAAGTGAAAATAAAACACAATAAAGGGTTTAATTTAACGGAGTTAAAAAACAGCCACCACCAATCACCTATGAATCTTTTTTATATTGCTTCTGCATGGACAGTTTTGCTGATCTGTACACAGTTTAATTAGTTTACCCTTCTTTTGTTCCGATATATATTTTCAGCCTTGGTGGATAGAAATGGAAGAAGGTCCATCATTCAATGTAATGGATGGGACAATAAAGGGTATCAAATTTGGTTTAGCTACTCGCCTTGAAATTGTGAGCATTATACCTGCTTATAGCATTATTCTATCACATTTACAAGTTTTCTTATAGTCCCTCCATCCCCAATTGTGTAGCAATGTGTGAATTTTATGGTTTTTTGATGATAAAGTTAATTCTCTCCTAATAATACTTAAACAAGTGTTATCAATTAAAACTTATGTATTTATAAAGCGTACTAAAAGTTCATCTGGAGAGCACAAAATGAAGTTGGATATAAAAAAAATTGACACTCAAAATCACAGAACAAAAAGGAATTGCGTTGACCAATGAATAGTAAAGTTGCAACTCAATTTGGGAAGGATGGAGTAACAATATCAAGTCCGTTTCTTATTTGATAAGCAATTCAATATAATAATACTAATGCAGGTGAAAGCCTCTATTAGTGATTGCCCTATAAATCATCCCAGCCAGCTTCTAAACCCCTTTCTTGGCCTTCCACTCGAAGCTGGGAAATGTGAATCTTGTGGTTCTGGTGAGCCAGGGCAATGTGAAGGTAAGGAGGAGTTCTACTTCACACTCTTCTTCATGTATTACTTGTCATGAAATCATGATATGTTAACCAATAGGATTTCGTTCTTTAAATTGACATTTCAGGGCATTTTGGCTACATTGAATTGCCTACACCTATATATCACCCTGACCATGTTAGTGAGTTAAAGAGGATGCTAAGCTTATTGTGCTTAAAGTGTCTCAAATTAAGAAACCGGAAGGTATTACCACTACAAAACTCTCTCTAAATATCGGTCTGTTGCAAGCAAGTTGTTTCCTCTGCCAAGACTGTGCATAGTATATTATATGCTATTTATTAAACTTAGGCATTCTGTGAACTCGGAAGGATGTTCTTCTTAACCTTCTCTATGTATTATTCACCTTCCATTACGATGGAACCCAATAACTGTGAAATACTGTTATTGACATTTCACAGCCCACTAGGTAAACATAATTGCATTTTCCTTTTCAGATGTATTATACTATTATTGATATAAGGTTGGAAATCTTCCCCCAACTACAGCAGTTTCTATCCCATACTAATTAGGAGTTATTATGGATATGGTCTCAGAAAATTGTCCTGCAAGTATGTAAAAGGAATAATTGCTGAACTCTTGTCTATTTGAAGGTTTATTTTAATGTATTTCAATTTATTTATAATACTCCATAATAAATAATCACACACGCAGAAAATTATGCACACAAATGTTATGTAGTATATTTATATTATATTTATTTATTATTCTATTTCACTATATTATCTTATTATAACATTTACACCCCCTCTTCCCTCTTCCCCCATCCCAATTTATAGTGGGCAGATTGGATTAAACACTTTGTCGAGTACAATTCAATTTATCCACATTTAATTTAGTATGATATATTGAAATTAACACATCTAAAGATACACAGGAAGTGCTATGACATCCAAATAATAAATTAGAACATAATACATTTGTTATTAGAAGATAAACAGTACAAATAAAATAGGAACATTAGAGCAATAATTTGTTACTCCCGTCCCTTCAAACTTTGCCATATTTGATTTTCTTGGTCACGGTGGTAAACTTTGGCCAATGATGTTTAATAATAAAATTGAGTCAAAGTTATAAGTTTTATACTTTCGTGGGAGTATCTTAATGATTCTTTTATACCATTTTCATATTATAAATACTTTTATACAAGATCATCGACCAAGAAAGTACAAGATGTCAAGATGACTAAGTCTTAAGGTGCGGATGTAATATAGTTTATAGTTATTTTATTTTGTTTGGAGTATGTTTAGTCAATATGGTTATTATATTCTTCATTGTCTATATCCATTGCAACTCCAGTGCAAACTAAACAAATGAACAAGTATTCTCACTAATTTTATTCATACCAACCAAAATGTGGAATTTGAATTCTTCTTTGGTTCTCCATATACTTCTTGCCATGGAGATTCTAATTCCCATCTCTATGTATTCAATTCCTCCAACCAAATGTTTACCAGTGTCATTTGACCCATTGTGATGACAAGAGTCAGTTTGGACTACTTGCTCTGAAATCCATGTATATGCATCACATATGTGTTATGAATTTAGTGGTGTCTGGTTTGCAGTTGACTCCACCTCTTAATAATCAGCATGATTTGTTTGCACCTATATCAATGTACTTCAGTATATGTGTATAAGACACTAATTGCATTGATTATCTATCCAATATGAGACACTAAAAACTGGTGATTTTTGTACTTTAAGCATTTGTAAACATCAGCATTGGTGTGACAGAAATTTTCGTTTGCTGCGATGTGGTTAGATATTGGTTTTTCTTACTTGAATATTACTTGAGGAAAAGAAAAAAAAACATCTGACTAGTTATAGATATTCCAAAACATTAATAAGTATATCAAGTAAACCCTTTATTTAAATCTTACAGTTTATAATCACATTAGTAAATTACTGAAAACAAGCTACTGTCAAGCTTAGGTGACTAATGTTGGCAGCCAAAAGAATTGAGCCACCGCTCACTGTCAATGCTGTAAGAGAACCACCTCCACCAAACCATGCCACTGACTCTGCAAAAAATAAGTCTCATGGACCCCGAATCATGTCACTGATGCTGCTTCAATCTGTGAAAGCAACCCGTAATTGCAACAGTGACACTGCGGCCCCAAAGTGAAACCAACCCACTTCTTACTTCATCATCTTAGCCGTCACTGCTACCGAGCACCCTATTTTTGACGCCCAAGGCTACATTGGCACTAAACCCTCTAGGGGTTTTCATTCGGTAAAACCAAACTGAATCAAAATTTGAGTTATTTTTTGAACCTAATACCAAACGAAAATAGATTCTGATGGAATAAAGCAAAATGGCTCACTAAACTGTCTGCGCTTCTTTGTTATGGAGCAGTCATTCCATGCAATTTTGGACGGGATTTTCACTATGGGTCATTTGGAAACAGTCTCTCTGTGCTTTAGTACAGGGGTAAGACTGCGTACATCTGACCCCCCTTACCCCACCTTAGGTGGGAGCCTTTGCGGCATTGGGGTAAATGAAAATGATGACCAAACGAAAATAGATTGGTTTGGTTTGGCAAATGGTAATTACTGAAAACAACCTGGTTTTGTTTTCAATTAAAAAATAATCCTTTTTTTCTAGCATTCATGTACAGCAACAACATTGAAGCCTTGGTCCCAAAAGAATTTGGGGTCGACTAAGATGAATCGACATATGAAATCGGAGCGATAAAAGCAAAAGTTTATGGTAATTGAAGTCCAATAAAATCATATATTGTCTCATTTATGTTCGTTTTCCAATAGTAAACCTGAAGAAAAAAACCGCAGATGCTAAATTAAAATAGTAGTAATTATAATAAACAAAAAAATTAGGATTTCTAGTAATAGGACAATAACGATTTTCAATTTGCACATCAATAATGCAAATTATAAAACGAATGTGAACATGCATTCCCTTATAAAAACAAAATATTAGCCGTAAAGTAGAGCATAACCATGAAAGAAGAGTAGCACAATCAAACGAAAGAAGAGTGATGAATAGATGACCATACAAATATGTACTAGTATATGTTTTGAGAGTCAGAACGAGAGAGTTGATAGTTTGAATGAAAGTACTGAGATTCTAAAAGTGGGATGTATGGCTGGTTTTGATATTTATAAGATAGGTAACACATATATGCAATAAAAGTAATAATATTTTTTTAAAATTTAAGTCAATGTTTCAGTATTCAGTAAAAAACGAAGTATGGAAACCAAAATTGTGTACCAAACTGAATATGAATATCCGGATAATATGTATTGATTCATCATCATCATTACCCCAATGCCACAAAGGCTCCCACCTACGATGGGGTAAGGGGGTCGGATGTACGCAACCTTACCCCTGTACTAAAGCACTGAGAATATGTTTCCGGATGACCCACAGTGAAAATCGTATCGGAAATTACATGGACTGACAGCTGCTTCATAACAAAGAAGCGCAGACAGTTTAGTGAGCCCTTTTGCTTTATTCCATCATATTCCCAAGCCAAAATATAGCGAGTCTTTGGCTCCATTGCAAATGATGAATGCTGCTTCATAATATGTATTGATTACTTAACCAAATTCAGTTCAGTATTTGGTCTCGGTTTGGTTCGGCGAGTTTACAGAATTAGGCACTCCTAAAATCCCCAATCTTAACATAGGCGGATGAGGATAACAAGGAAGGTATATTTAGCAATTAAACGGTAATTCATCCTCTGCTTCATTGATGGCAAATGGAGACTCTTTGGTAGACAATAGGGTTGAGATTGATGGTAATCAGTTTGGTTCGAAGGATGTGGGGTGAATTTATCAACTAAGTTAAATATTAGGAATTCTTCATCATCTGATAGATATACAGTTCCAATTTCCAAAGAAGGGTAAGAAATCACAGTGGGTTCATATAAGAAGAATCACTAAAAGAATAAGCTGGATGATGATGATGATGTGGGCCGATGGATGGCATGTGGTGGCAGATGGAAAGTTGTTGGGTTGATGGAGGAGGATCGAGCTACATAGGCAGGATGGCGGTGGTGCGGGGGAGGTGACCGGGTGAGGTGGGAGTGCAGAAAAGGGAGGGGATTAGAGGAAGGCATGAAAATGTTTATCTGCGTGTGTATGTATGTATTACAGTATACACTAATACAAGGGCTATTGTGATAATTCACTATAACTGTACAAAAACAAAGCTAGAATCATCTTTTGTCCGGAGAAACTCTAGAAGTAATATCTATGCCATTTATTTGTAGATCCTTTTAACTGATGCCCTGTCATATTTTGCATGCTTTTAGTTCCAGGTCAAGCATATTGGTGTTCTTGAAAGGATGATGTCCTTGTGCTGTGAGGTAAGTTTTCCACTCCCCCTATTATTCTGAAAATGTTATTATCCAGCACTATTATATCTTTCTGTTATGAATAATTTCTGCATTCATACCAATGGAATTATTTCATTTGTTGTCCATATGTGCTCTTTTTTTGGTGGTAGAGGGGGATTAAAGATGTCTCAGAAATACCAAGCAGAGGATGTGAAGCTTATTTGTTTTGGGTTATACCATGGAAATTGGAGTACCAGGCATTATAGTGAATTTAGTAGACTTTATTGTTTCCCCTTCCAGGAAACATGTGAAATATGTTAAAGAACTGACTGACTTGTAACAGTTGTAGTGGAGTTATTTGGGACTTGGGGTTTCAGATTTAGGGCTTTGTCGTATTGTGCTTGATTGGCATCCCACTCTAGCATTTCCCACTTCAAGTTTTTTATTATTTATTTTTATTCTTAACTTTCATTCCATCGTCTTCCATGTTTCAATGCTCTAAAATTTTCATTTCTTTCTTTCTCATCGATTTTTGAAAATTCAACGATAAAAGATTTTCTTGTTTGTCTTCTTCTGCAAATACATATGGGTGCTGTAAAAAATGGAGATTGATTAGAAAATTTACTCTAAACATAATGATTTGTGTGCTTAATAACCTCACTGTGCTGCAGGAAGTTTCACAAGTATCAGTAAATGAAGTTAAAAATTCGGATGGTGCTTGTTATTTGGAGTTGAAAGTACCAAAGACTGCAACACTGAGTGATGACTTTTGGAAATTCTTGGAGAAGTATGGATTTAAATATGGTAATGGCTATTCTCGTAGATTGCTTCCTTCTGAGGTTTGTTTTCTCAAACACTTATGATCTAACCTTGGTTTGGCCATGTGAAATCTTGTGTTGTTAACTGTTTGTACAATGTATAACAAGCTACTTATGGTAGTACATACAATATGCTTTTCTTTCTCATGCATGAATATAAAAAGCGGCAGCCCAGGGAAGGGTCCCATCACAAGGGTGTATAAGGGCCAAGGGGCAAGCCTTCCCTTGTCATTTTTGACAAGAGGCTGCTCCCAAGACTTCGAACCCGTGACCTCTCGGTCACACAACACCATTGTAACTGGTGCGCTAAGGCTCCCATTCTCATGCATGAATATACAAGTGCTATAATCCTCCACAATTTTCTTGCTTGTAGAAAACTTGAGTAAACAAAAGTGTTTTTGTTCTGTTAAATTGGAAAGGAGTAAACAAGAGTGCTGACATCTCTAATCACTCTAGAAAAATAAAAAGCGTGTTGAATAATTTGAAGCATCTACATTAACTTTTTTAACTTACCGATCCCTTTTTTCTGGTTGCTGGTGCCGATTTGTTGAGATTTTATGCTGCATTTGTTTTTTACTTCTTGCACCAAATATACATACCCTTAGCAGTTAGCCCCTTCCTAATTTGCTGCGCAATTATACAAGGTAACAATCATTGAATACAGAAAGAACAACTTAAATTTAAAGTAGATGAATGTATGATGTATCTTTTCATACTTTATTCTTTAGAAATTAGAATACAATAGATTCCACTTAGCATCTCAGCCGATTTTTATGTACTTTAGTTCAATTTTGACATCATACTAATTGAAGCTGCTTAGGTGCTCCTCCAAGGTTTTTTTTTTGGATTTTTTAAATGTAAACCTGGCCCGAATAATCGTAAAGAATGCTGTTTTCATGTCATTTAGTTGCTTTGCGCAATAGCGATTTGTATAAAATGTTCCATTAATGTTGATGAACACATACAACGAGGCAGCCTTCCTTTAACTAGTTAAGTTTTGTAAAGTGAAGATATAATGTTCTTGTGCTGATGATTATTTTTTTTAATTTCCAATGGAGAATACAGCATGCTAGTATGTTACAATACTCTGAACTCTGAAGCTGGAAACTTTTTGTTCATATTAGTTGGTGTTATCTTAATTTTACTGATGCCTTCTGATCTGGTTGTACTTGCTGCATTTTATTTTTTCTTTGTAGGTAGCTGCAATACTGAGAAAAATATCTGAAGACACCCGGAGAAAACTTTGTGCGAAGGGATATTCTCCACAAGAAGGCTATATTCTTCAATTCTTGCCTGTCCCGCCTAATTGTTTGTCTGTTCCAGACATATCTGATGGGATGAACATTATGTCTTCAGTAAGAAATTCTCAAGTCCTTTTGTGATCGCGAATGTTGTTACTAATTTTTTTTCTTTTTAATAGTGGTTCCATGTTTTTAATTAGGATCACTCAATAACAATGCTCAGAAAAGTGCTCAAACAAATAGAGAATATTAAAAGCTCAAGGTCTGGAACACCAAATTTTGAGTCTCAAGAAGTGGAATCAAATGATTTGCAAGTAGCAGTTGCTCAGTATCTTCAGTTCAGGGGTACTGGCAAGGTATGCTGCTAAGTTTTTGCACACTTGTCTCTTGAATATCAAGTCTGAGTACCATGATCCTTGTAGTTCAAGATTTGTATCCTTCACCTTTACATTGGTGTCATCAATATCTGACCCTGAATGTTACATGTCCTTGAGATTTATTTCTTTTCCTCTGCTCATCCAACTCAGGGCTGGTCCTATAAAATTGGAGGCCCTGTGCAACAATAAAAAGTGGGCCTTTTGTAAAACAAGTAGATATATACAAAATGAAGATTGTATTAAGAATAACTTATGTATATTTTACGTCGAAATAAAAGTCATGGAGTATTATTTAATAAAACTGTCAAAATAAAAAATATATGTTAGACAAAAAATGGATATTCTTCGAACATACTTATATGTAAAATTATATACCAAACTTTTAATGATTGGATTAACTGTTAAGACCCGAAACTTTAACATTAACTTCTGAAGGGTTTAATGTTCATTTCCGTTTAAGGTTCTCATATCCAGATGATTAGATGAGTATATCTTTAGAAGTATAATCACTAGCAATTGTCAAATCATCCCCTAATCTTGTACATGTTTCCAACTTTTAAATAAAAAAGCTAATTTAAGCTTTAAGATAAGGAGTTTAGACTACAGACTCAAAAAAGGAAAATTCATTTTCCAGCGAGGCGGTGCAATTGGCGTTTGAGTTCTTGAAGTTTTGTGTTATCTCAATATCTAATGAGTTCATCAATTAGTGTTAAATAAATAAATGCCTTGCTCTATGGAAGAAGCTTTGACTTTTAAATCAGAAAATCTGAAAATACACATATAACAACAATTCAACAAACAATTCACAGTAATTCACAATTAAACAAATCAAAAAACTGAAAATCAGTGGACTGACCGGACTTGTGGAGCGATGGAGGCAAGGCACAATGGGCCGTTGGCGGGCTGGCGCCGGCGCTAGGTGGAGGGACTGGCGGCGTTCGTCTCTCAGTCGGGCGAGCTGTCCTTCATTCCCTCTTCGTGGCTTCGTCGTTCCAGAGCACCGTGGTTTTGCATCGTTTCCCGTTTCCAAGTCGAGCAACACACGTAGGTTTCAAGTTGGCGAGATTAGGACGGTAAGTTTGGGCCGTTTGGCCAACATGGTTTTTACTTCAAGCATGTTTCGTAGGGTTTAACTCTTGCAGGTTGTTGGCAAAATGTTTGGGCTGGAGTACTAATACTAGTTTTTTATTTTTTTGGGCCCTCCAAAATTTTGGGCCCTGTGCGGTTGGGCTGGGTATTGGGTAAACCTGGCCTGGGCCAGCCCTGATCCAACTCATTGAAAATGAACAAAACATGTTTCGGTTCTTAGCTGATCTTCAGTGACCCTTTTCTTTCATGTTTAATTAAGAGAATGGCACATGCATGTTACATTTCAAGAGATTATTGGATCATGAAGAGCTTCCTAGGCTTAGGATGAGGATGAATGGAGTGTATACTTCACTCTTCCTGAAGTGTACATATATATGACCAGCGCACTTTCTGGTTGCGTTTGTACACTTAAACATGTTTTTGTTAAGATAATGGATGCAACTCTTTGTTTATTCTCTTCTGAGTTCTGACACTTTTAAAAGCTCAAAAGAGACAAAAGTTGCTAGTGGATCCCTATTTGAATCAGTTAAGATATAGCCAGAGTAACAAGTTGGATCTCCAAAGAAGGAAAAAGTGATGAAAAGAAAAGAGTGTGGTGGAGGAAAGAAATGAAAGAAGATCAATAGTGAAGGTGGAAGATAAATTTATGGTCATGCTAAAGAGTGGGGGAAAACTGAAAAAAGAAACGAAGAAGGATAGAGATGTGGGCGAGAAATGAAGAGCGTAGGATGCGTGAAGAGGGGAAATGTGGGGGAGGGGGTGAAGATATTTTACTTGAAATAGGGGTAATGCGTTGGATTAAATGAGTCTAAGGGTGCTATTGTCATTTTGACTATTCCTTATTACCAAATATAGAACTGTTGCAATTATTTTGGAATTGCCAAATAAGGAAAGTGTTGCAACTTGCAAATATTTAAGAACAGAGGAAGTATTTAGTAATGGGCTGGAATATTACACGGAACTGACTGTAATATCCAAGATTGGTAAGCGCTTAAGAGATCATTGCATTCAATTTTATCCGGATTCAAAAAAGTGAGGGTGTACTCACAGCTTCAGCATCTCAGAGAAGGAGAATGGTACAAATAGGGGAAGAGAAGGGAGTTGAGATCCGCAGAACATCGGGTAACACACCCTCTAACAAGATAAAGGAGTTCATCCCTCTGGAGCTGTTGTAGCTAAGTAGCTTTCTTTGCTGTCTTCTGGTTCATTGTACTGTTCGGGATAGTGCTATTAGCTACTGTAAAGCAACTAGATAGACGCAAAGTAGCATCTCGGGGTAGTGCTATTAGCTGCTGTAAAGCAACTAGATAGACTCAAATTAGCATCTTGGGATAGTTCTTACACTTACACTTCAACCAACTGAATTAATAGATGAAAAAGGGCCTGCAACTGGTACTGGCTCAACCCACAGCAAACAGAACTAGAACTCTCTTTGCATACCTACCCTCAATAAATAAATAAATAAATAAATCTATGTAATTGTACTATTGTAGTAGCCTGTTGTTGTTGTAAATTGTAATACTCCCTTCGTCCCAATTTGTAAGACACTTTACGGTTTACGATGTTTGACCGACGGTAAAGCAATATGACCTCTGTCAACACTCAAATTACTTTTAGAAAATAAAATTTACATATTCAGAAACTACATTAAAAGTTTTACAAAGTCGCAGATTTTTTTTTCACATTTGATAAAAGTTAAATGTATAAAGTAAAAGATTAAGAGTGATTTATGTTGATCAAGTGAATAGGTAACATGTCTTACAAATTGGGACAAATGCTAGTGTGGTATGTAGTTAGCTAGGGGAAAAGTTTCAGTAATAGGCTTCTCATTGCATGTAGCCAGTTTGTTACAGCTCATAAGGTTCTGCTGATAGTCGAGTATCTTAAGTTTGATGTTTCTATCTATTGCTAAGCATTCATATATTTCTACCCATCACTATTCAGCTGTCCTGATTATATTTTCGTCATAATTTATGCTGATAGGCATCTCGTGATGTGGATAAGCGTTTTGGAGTTGGCAAGGAATCAAATGAATCAACTACCAAGGCTTGGCTTGAGAAGATGAAAACTTTATTTATAAGAAAGGGGTCTGGTTTCTCCTCTCGCAGTGTGATTACAGGTGATCCATATAAGGGAGTGAATGAAATAGGATTACCATTTGAGATTGCCCAACGTATCACCTTTGAAGAAAGGGTAAGTTTGCACAATGTGGCATTCCTGCAGAAGCTGGTTGATCAAAACCTGTGCTTGACCTACAGGGATGGAGCATCGACGTATTCTTTAAGGGAAGGATCCAAAGGTCACACCTTTTTGAAACCAGGACAACTTGTTCATAGGAGGATTATGGATGGGGATATTGTGTTTATCAACAGGCCTCCAACTACACATAAGCACTCCTTGCAAGCTTTGTCGGTCTATGTACACGATGATCACACAGTTAAGATCAATCCACTGATTTGTGGGCCACTAAGTGCAGACTTCGATGGAGATTGCATCCACCTCTTCTATCCCCAGTCTCTCTCTGCTAAAGCAGAGGTTTTGGAGCTCTTCTCTGTTGAGAAACAACTGTTGAGCTCACATACAGGTAATTTTAATTTGCAGATGGGAAGTGACTCGTTATTGGCTTGCAAGTTAATGTTTGAAAAGTACTTTGTAAATAAAATTTGTGCCCAGCAGTTAGCCATGTTTCTCCCAAGCAGCTTGCCACTACCTGCGCTTGTGAAGTCCCATCGTTCTGCCCCACATTGGACAATCCTGCAGATTCTGGGAACAGCTTTGCCTAGGTCCTTCGATTGTTTGGGGGATAGATACACTGTTAACAAAAGTGAGTTCGTAAAAATTGACTATAGCAGGGATACATTGTCATCAATCCTCAATGATATTGTTTCTTCAATTTATTTTGGAAAGGGTCCCAAAGAGGTTATCCTATTTTTTAATGCGCTACAACCTTTGTTAATGGAATATCTGTACACAGAAGGCTTTAGTATCAGCCTTGGAGACTTTTTCATTTCCGAAGCTGCTAGAGAAAAGATCCAAACAAATATTCAGGGTGTGTCACAGTTGCTGCATAGCTTGCGTGCATCTTTCAATGCATCTGTGGAGCTACAATTGGACCGTTTCCTGAAAGTCGAAAAAACTCCCGTCGCTGATTTCGCTCTACATTCATCTGCAATAGGTCATTTAATTGACCCCAAGAGCGAGTCTGCTCTTAATAAGGTAGTACAACAGGTTGGGTTTTTAGGTTTGCAAATGGCAGTCAAGGGGAAGTTCTATTCCAAGACGCTTGTGAATGATGTGGCTCTGCTGTTCCAAAACAAGTATCCATCTGCTGGTCATCACCCTTCAGAGGAATTTGGTATGATTAGTAATGGCCTCTTTAATGGTTTGGATCCTTATCAAGAGATGGTTCACTCGATATCCAGCAGGGAAGTGATAGTAAGATCAACAAGAGGTTTGACTGAACCTGGAACGTTGTTCAAGAATCTGATGGCAATCCTCCGAGATGTTGTCATTTGTTATGATGGGACTGTGAGAAATGTTTGCAGCAATTCCATTATTCAATTTGAGTATGGGGTTAACAATGAAGGCAAGTTTCAGAGTGAGTTCGGTGCTGGTGATCCTGTTGGAGTATTGGCTGCAACTGCTATGTCAAACCCTGCATACAAGGCAGTGCTGGATTCATCTCCAAGCAGTAACTCTTCGTGGGAAATGATGAAGGTATTCTCTCAACCTCTAAGGACGTGTACTGGTTTGAGTACATGGATCTTAACTTGCTGTTATATTTGGTCATATGTACTTTTTCTTTCCGACTCAGGAAATCCTGCTTTGTGGAGTCAGTTTCAAGAATGCTGTATCTGACCGCCGTGTAATACTCTATCTAAATGATTGTGGATGCGGACGTAAATATTGCCGAGAAAAAGCAGCCTACGCATTGAGCAATCATTTGAGAAAAGTCTGTTTGAAGGATGCTGCTGATGAGTTCTTGATTGAGTATGCCTCTAACTCATTTTCTTTTGAGTTTTTGTTTGCTTTTTTAGTTTTTTTTTGCTTGATCTTGTGTTGCACATGTTTATGCTTGGTGCTGGTTGCCTGGTTCCATAAGTGGTCTTAGAATAATGTATTAAAGTGGTTTTGCCTTTGCATGTCATTCTCCTTGAATCCTTGTAATGCTGTATTTTCTTTGCTGTATGGTGTATGAATGCAAATCTCCTGAAAAGAGTCAATTTATCTGCATTCTTATCAACTTAAAAGAAAATATTGGTGCCTCACTCTTACAGATATGCAACACCACAGACTGGATATGAGATTTTAGGTGGAGGCGTGAGCCTTGTTGGCCACATTCATCTGAACAAGGTTCAGTGCTATTCTTTGATTATTATTTGCAAATTTTTGGTTTCTTTTTCTTGACTATTTCAAATCCATGTGAATCTTTTTATTGACCAGTCACAGTTTGAAAATCTGGGTGTTGATCTCAATGAGATTCTTGAAAAATGTGAGGAGAAAGTTTATTCCTTCAGGAGGAAGAAAAAAATTGCTCATCTATTCAGACAAATCGAGCTGTCAGTCAGGTTGACTCTTGAAATTGTGTTAATTTCTTGTAGGGTATATTTACACGTCATATCATGATATTTCCACTTTTATTTTTATTTATTTAAAAAAAAATGTGCTGTTAGTCCTTAAAAACAAATGTAGGCTTGGATGTTGTATTTAAAAAACAACAACTTACTATTCTATTTTTATCTATAATGTGCTGTTAGTTCCTGTACAAAACCAATATTAAAAACCTCCAAATCATGCTGTTCGAACTTAAGCTTACCCTCCAAATCATGCTGTTCGAACTTAAGCTTACTTAACTATTTTTTTTGGCAAGCATAAATAAGTTCAAACAAAATTGAGTTACTTACTTAAAAAAAGTTATCATAGCTATGAAAGCTTGAATGACATAGACTTTTAAAGTTTTGAAGTTTCTCCTCGTTCCAATAATTCCTAAGCAAACCTGCAGGGATCCAGTGTCACTCTTGATGTTTCCTATTGATTTTTTTAAATTTGTTTGGGAATGAGGCATCTAACTCAAAGCATGATGCCTTTTTGAGAATGAGGTATTTGATGTTACAAAAGTGCGCGCTTTGGCGTGGCTTACCGCCTATGTGCACACATCTATTACTACCTCCGTCCGGGTGGACTTTGCCAAGTGCAAAGTAGGTGAGGAATAAGAATAGTAAAAACTGTGTGGTTGAGATTTGTGCAGAGGAGAGAGAAATGTGCAGGCAAAGTTTTTTGGGACAACCAAAAAGGGAAAGTTGGCAAAGTCCAATGGGACGGAGGGAGTACTATTTTTTGAACTTGAAACTGCTCCTCTAGGGTTACTTAAACATCATGCTTGGTGTTCGACTTCAGCCTCACGCCCTTAATAACTATGACCCAACCTCAAATAGATTGATTTTGAGCCCAACTTTGTGATGCTCATTACTAGGTACTGGTTTTGGTATTGACTGATAAGTTCTGTTCAATATCAATAAACTATTAAGCGTCTTGATGTCTTTATACATGTTTCATCTTAGTACTCTTATATTTTGTCCTTAGCAGAGTAAAATGCTTTAGAGGTACATTTACAAACTTTTGAAATTCTGCTCCTTCCCAGTGCATGTTGTTCTTTTGGTGAAGGAAAAAGTAAATCAGGGGAGATGCCATGTGTGCGGTTCTCTTGGCCGCTGGATCCAGGTTATGATCAATTAGGGAAATTGGCTCACATTTTTGCAGACACAATTTGCCCAGTTCTGCTGGAAACTGTTGTAAAAGGTATAGAATATGCATTTTTCGTTATTACATTTAGTTGCTGCTGTGTTCATTGTATTTAAAGATACATACACTTCTCAAATGACACTAATTTTTTTACGCCTCAAATGTGAGTAGATCTATTTGGATTTTGATGATATACATATCTATGGATATGCTTCTCCTTTAAGGATGTTAGTTATGTTACTTGAATATCCTTTAGATGTCCCCCACTGCAATTTTGTTTTAGATGGAAAAGGCTCTTCTTGGCACTGCTGGAAAGCAGAATCAAATGACATAGTGAACTTGTATTTCATAGGTGATCATAGGGTCTCTTCTGCTAATATAATCTGGAGTAGTGCTGAGACGATGACCTGGATTAGGGGCTCTAGCAAGAATCAACCAGGTGAATTGGCTCTAGAAGTTGTTCTTGAGAAGGAAGCTGTCAAACAAAGTGGAGATACTTGGAGGATTGTCATGGACTCATGCGTCCCTTATATTCATCTTATCGACACAAGACGTTCTATACCGTATGCTATCAAACAAGTGCAAGAATTGCTTGGGATTTCTTGTGCTTTTGAGCAAGCTGTTCAGGTATTACCCAGTGATCAATTTGTTTTCTTTAATATAGCAACCAAGCTGTTAATTTTGAATGTCTTGTTTGTTCACTGCTGAATGTTACTGTTGCAATTTAAGTAGCCTTGACTAAACCATGATTAAAATAGTCTTCAATTATTAAGCATTTATCAATGATTTCAAAATTCCTTCCGACATATATATTCTGTACCAATCTAATTGGACAGTCTACCATATAGCTAGTATGCTTGCATCGGATAGTGATTCTATAGTTGTCTATAATGTTAAGAATCTCCTTGATCAAAGTTTAGAAATTTTAGATTTGGATAGTCGAGAGATTTCTTATTTCTCTAGCTCATAATGGATGTATTCTGGTTTTTGGGAGTAAGGTTCATGTCCCCTCCTGTTCTCTACTGTTCATCCTTTTTAAATAAAATTTGGTAGGTGTTCCCTGGTGCCTAGTGGTTTGCCTACTGGTTTAAAAAAATATTGTGTTTTTGTTTGGGAGGCTGGTAAAGTTTTTTATTGATGAATTTCTTATGCCTCCTTCAATGTTATAATCTCTTACCCATGGATTATTGATTAATTAAAATCAGTTATAATGTCTTGTGACATGTTAATATTCTTGTGGACTCTTTTAGTCTTTAGTTGAAATTCAAAATAAGCCTATCCTCAAGCTGTCCACGAAAAGGTCTTTCTATGCAGAGGTGCCTAGTTTTACCTTTAAGGAATCTATAGGGATGCCGTAATATCCAATTACTACATTACTGGTGGTCTTTTCTTCCTCTTGCTTATAGGCAACCATTAATCAAAATAAGATTTGTCCTTCAAGAGTGCCCTTCAACAATATAATTTGCTATTGAGAAATAGATACTTAGTACTATCTTTACTTGTTTTGGATTCCTCTACAGTGGTTTAGCAATTGCATGACTTTTTGAACAAAAATGTTCCCTAATAAGATAGATTTCTGTTTGCAGCGACTCTCAACATCAGTCACAATGGTTACAAAAGGAGTTCTCAAAGACCATCTACTTCTATTGGCGAATAGCATGACTTGTTCTGGAAATCTGGTTGGCTTTAATGCTGGTGGGATAAAGGCTTTGTCTCGTGCATTGAATGTCCAAATACCCTTTGCCGAAGCCACACTGTTTGTATGAATGTTTATCAAACTGATATGAATTTCTCAGGAATCATTTATCATATGTTCTGTTCAACCTAATTGACCTTATGTCTTGAAATTTCTTTCAGACACCTAGAAAATGCTTTGAGAGGGCTGCTGAAAAGTGCCATGTTGATTCGTTATCTAGCGTTGTGGCATCTTGTTCCTGGGGTAAACCTGTAGCTGTTGGCACTGGGTCTTCTTTTGATATTCTTCTTGATACTAGGAAGGTAAGTCACTCCTGATTTTGGTATTGTTTCAACTTGATAATTTCAATTTTTATTAGAAAGTTTGGACTTTCAATTAGTACTGAGTTGTTTTTCTCTTTTGCTAGGTTGAGTTAAACCAAAGAGTAGGTCAAAATGTCTATGATTTTCTTCTTCTGATGAGAAACAGTAATGATCGCACAGAAAAGGTTACAGACTGTCTAGGTGCAGATATTGAGGATCTGCCACCTGAAGATTTAGATTTAGACTTGTACTTATCTCCAGAAAGAGATTCAGAATCAGTGAAACCTACATTTGAAGATGGATTCGAGGATCTGATCAATGAGAATGCGGGTCAACAAGAAGGTGGCAGCGGTGGTGGTTGGGAGAAGGCTTCGACTGACACGTCTAGAGCTGGTGGTGGTGGTGGATGGGACACTGTAGAGAAAAGCTCAGTGGCAGCTGCAGATCAATCCGATTCTTGGTCCTCCTGGGGTGGTAAAATGGTCGAAGAAACCAGGAATGATGGTGTCCAAGGTGGATCCCCTGGTTGGGATAAAACAGATGGTGGCAGTGGTGGGTGGGACCCTGTCGAGAAAAGCTCAAAGGCTACAACAGATCAATCAGACTCTTGGGGTGTTGCTAAAAAAGCCGAAGGTGAATCTTCTATTTGGGGTAAAAAAGTTGAAGGTGGTGATGGTTCTGTTACCCAACCTGATACCAATGGATCATGGGTCAAGGCTTCTAAGATTCCAGAATCTGAAGCATCAAAATCCTCTTGGGGGAAATCTGGTAAAGGACTTGATCAACCTTGGGGTAGCCATAACCAGTCTGATAAACCGGCTGCTACATGGGGTAATACTGTCAAAGATGATGTCAAACCAAAGCCAAGTTCTGGAAACTGGAATCGAACTACCGATGGAGCTCCGTCAACCTCCAGTGGTGGTTGGAGTAATAAACCAGAATCTAATAAAGGTCTCGTTCAGCCTGGATCCTCCTGGGGGGCAAATGATGATGAATCTGATCCCTCCTCTGCTTGGGGAAAAAGTGCCAAAGAAGATAGTGGTGGAAAGAAGCAAAGAGGGGAATGGAATGCATGGCAAAAAGGAACCAATGAATCACCGACTCAAGCAGAAACAACACAAGGTAGCTGGGGTAATACCAGTTCCAAGTCTACAGAAGAAGGTAGCTGGGGTAGAAAAGGTAACTCAGGTGAACAGAAGAATGAAGCGGTTGGAGGGTGGGCTTCCTCTAATAAGAGTAGTGGTTGTTCTGATTGGGCCTCAAAGAAAAGAGAGTCTGCAGGTGGTGGCTGGGGTTCTTCCAAAGGTGGTGCTGCTGCTGATTGGGCATCACAGAAGAGAGAGTCTCCTGTCAGTGAAAGGAGTAATGATTCACCCAGTGGTGGATGGGGTTCCTCTAAGGGTGCTTCCAAGGGTGGTGCTGCTGCTGATTGGGCATCACAGAAGAGAGAGTCTCCTGTCAGTGAAAGGAGTAATGATTCACCCAGTGGTGGATGGGGTTCCTCTAAGGGTGCTTCTGGTGATTGGGCCTCGCAGAAGGGAGGGTCTGTGGTCAATAATGACTCATCCAGTGGTGGTTGGGGTTCCTCCAAGGGTGGTGGTGGTCCTGATTGGGCCTCGCAGAAAAGAGGGTCTCATGTCAATGACTCAGCAGGTGGTGGTTGGGGTTCTTCCAAGAGTGGTGGTGGCGCTGATTGGACCTCACAGAAAAAAGAGTCTGTGGTCAATGACTCAGCCGATGCTGGTTGGGGTTCTTCCAAGGGTGGTGGTGCTGCTGCTGCCTGGACCTCACAAAAAAAAGAGTCACCAGTTAATGAAAGGAGTAATGACTTGGCCGGTAGTGGTTGGGGTTCATCTAAGGGTGGAAGTGGTTCTGATTGGCCTTCACAGAAAATAGAATCTCATGTCAATGACTCAGCCGGTGGTAGTTGGGGTTCCTCTAAGGGTGGCAGTGGTTCTAACTGGGCCTCACAGAAAAGAGAGCCTCCAATCATTGAAGGGAGTAATGACTCAGCTGGTGGTGGTTGGGGTTCTCCTAAGGTTGGCACTAATAAAAACATTTCCCAATCTCAGTGGGGTACGCCACAGAAGAGTACAAATGAAAACCCGCGAGGTTGGGGCTCTGCAGTTTCAGACACTGAAAAATCGAAAGAAGCTACTGGAGTAGCCGATGGTGGTTGGGGTTCTTCCAAAGGTGGTTGTGGGAATGAATCGTCTGGTAGTGGTTGGGGCTCTCCAAAGGTTGGCAACAATGATGAGGCTAATGGACAATCTCAATGGGGCGCACGCAAGAGTGTAGGATCCTCTGGTGGAGAAGAGGAAGGCAGGAATGATTCAGGTGCTGGTGCTGGTTGGGGCGCTCCAAAGGTTAGTAACAATGACGATGGGGGCAATGGACAATCTCAATGGGTCCCACGGAAAAGGAATAGAGAAGACAACAATGAAAGTCCGCGAAGTTGGGGGGCTTCTGCAGTTGCTGGAGGAGGGGATTGGAAGAATAAGAGAAACCGTCCACCAAGGCCAGCTGATGATTCTGGTGCTGGTGTGGCTTTCACCTTTACAAGGCAGAGGTTGGATAAATTCACAGCTGAGGAGCAAGAGATTCTCCTTGAGGTTGAGCCTATCATGCAAAACATCAGAAGGATAATGCATCAATCAGGGTAATTGCATTTACTAATTATGGTGGATGCTCATTTAAATCTGATCTGATACTTGTCTAAGTTGTTTCTCATTGTGATTGCTTGAAGAATGATGTTTCCATTTGATTTTGGAGTTCTATAAAATTTTGTGTGCTTCTTGCAAAACTTGATACTATGTTCCAAGTTTCCTAATATAATTGGAAAGTGAAGCGTGCATTGCGTTCTAACTTGTTTCACTTGTCTTTTTTCTTCATGGGATCAAAGGTTGAATGATGGTGATCCACTAACTGCTGATGACAAGGCGTATATTGTTGAGAATGTTGTCAGTTATCATCCGGATAAAGCCTCAAAAATTGGAGCTGGAGTTGATTACCTTATGGTAAGCTCTGCTGCACTGCATTTTGAATTTATTACAAATTATGTTTTTAGTACTTATACTAGTGTTTCTAGACTGGGCAATTTTGTTAGTTTTGTTTACAATTTATTTTGCTTCTGTGGAGAGTTCTTATGCCTATACAGTACTTTCTTAATGTGGCAACAACAATTTCTTAATTAATTACGTGAATTACAGATTAGCAAGCACAGTAATTTCCAGGACACTAGATGCTTCTACGTGGTGTCAACTGATGGTGCCAAACAAGATTTTTCCTACCGTAAATGTCTGGAAAACTTAGTGAAGACCAAGTTCCCGGATAAAGCTGAAACCTTCAACCAGAAGTATTTCTATGTAAAACGGCTCCCGCCCCTGCCTCGTCACCCCGGATGGAAACAACAAGAAAATAGTGGTGGGGGTGCCACACCAGAAGCTGGAACTGAAGAACCCAAACAACAAGGGCCTACTAACGCTGCTGCCACCGGTGGTTGGGGTGCCACTCCAGAAGCTGGAACTGAAGAAGAACCCAAACAAGAGCCTACTAATGCTGCTGCCACCGGTAGTTGGGGTTCCACTCCAGAAACTGGAACTGAAGAACCCAAACAACAAGAGCCTACTAATGCTGCTGCCACCAGTGGTTGGGGTGCCACCAGTGGTTGGGGTGCCACTCCAGAAGCTGGAGCTGAAGAAGAACCCAAACAACAAGAACCTACTAATGCTGCTGCCACTGGTGGTTGGGGTTCCAGAAGCTGGAACTGAAGAAGAACCCAACGAACAAGAGCCTACTAATGCTGCTGCCACAGGTGGTGAGGGTTCGACTGAAGTAGAACCTACGAGGCTGGATGCTGAGCCTTGACAAAAAATGCTTCAGATAGTTGTTGGACTTTAATGTTGACCATTTGGGTTAATTTAGAATAAGCCCTTCATAATCTTTTTTTGGGTGTTTTTAGGAGATGAGATATAGTCTCTGTATAGTTCCTTTTTGTAGTGAGTTGTTCAAAATCTAGCAGTAACTGCATTTGGATGGAATTCTATCTCACATATGCCAGTGATGAAAAGTGACCACCTACCTAATTGTCCTGTGTTCTCTGAAATTCTTGCCAAAATTTTGTTTGTTATGTGGGAAGATTTAGCTTCTTTTCTCCGGGAGAGCTCAAATGAGCAATAGAAGTTTTAGATTAGTCTTCGATGCCTCTGTTAAGCTCGTACTTGTGCACCGTTTGTTGTAAAGGTTTTTGTGATGACTGATGACATGGAGGATTCGAAGGGCTATAATTTAACTGTCTTTAGTTAGTGGTAATATCTACGGAGCAAATAATGATAGAAGATTTTGTAACCAAATTGAGAGATTGACTCTCCAGCAGTCCAGCATAGTTGCTCTCTTGCTCTGTTGTTTAAAGCTTTCATTAACAATGGGGGTGAACATATCAACTGTTTTATGAGTCTAGCCGGTAAAGTACTTTGAAGAATTTAAATAGTCCAATGTGAAATATATTAGAATATACTTTAGAATATGCTTAAGAATGTTTTAGGAATGAGTAGCGATCTTGTCGCCATTAGGCTGAGGGGATCTTGTCAGTGACAGGATTCACCATTAGGCTGAGGGCATTTGGGACCCTTCTCGATGAATTTTTTTAAGCGTGTTCTTCATCAAATCTAGTTTATGCCTACCAAATTTCAGTTTAAAATTCAATCGGAAAGAAAGTTAAATAAATTCTCTACAAAAATTGTGGTTGTTTATATATATATATATATATATATATATATATATATATATATATATATATATATATATATATATATATATATATATATATATATATATATATATATATATATAGGGAGTGGTTCTAAACTTCTAATGAGAACACTCCTTGTCGTGAGAAATGGGAACACATCCTAACCCACTTACCCACCATATAATTTAATGAATGACTATTAAATGATTGGCTCACAATATAATGATGCACATCCCCACATTGTAACCCATCTTATACATATGGAAAGGTGAGATTGTATAACTAACAATGGACATAAGAGTAATTTTATTAATTCATTTAATGAGTAACGGTTGTAGGTTACAACTTTCCAAAAAAGTAGGAAAAATAAAATATTGAAACATATAAAATGTTTTTCGTTTAAAATAGATTTAACTTTTTAAATTATAATTACATTTTATCAAAAATTATATCAAATTAATTAATTTTTTTATCTTTCACATGACACTAATATTGCATATATAATTTTTTTATAAAAAAGGTATTATTTGTGTACAACAAATTACAACAAGCATCTTCAGGGTAGCTATCACACACACAAGAACATGTATGTAACACACAACAACCAATATTTAATGCACACGAAAAGGAGTATCTCACAAATAGTTTGTATATAAAGCACAAGAGCAAATATTTCAATCACAAAAAACAGTATCTAACACATAACAATTAAAAACTAATATTGAACACATAAGGATTTCATATAAATTAAGTTTAAACTATTATATAATACACATCAACTAGTATCTACAGCACAATGCGTATAAACGTTAGAGAACTCATATCTAGCACATAGTGTGCACAATGAGAATCAAAACAAATACATCATGCACAAGAACCGGTATCTAGCACACAAAACAAATACTGCACTTGAGTGACACAATAGTGCAATAGTAATTGTATTGATGCATATGAGTGAGCAAATATGCAAATGTTAAGATGTAAAGTATGTTGAATCAATGTCTAGCACATAATCTTCAATATGTAATGCACATGAACTGGTATCTAACTCATCATTGATATATAACATAACAATGAATAAGTTTCTATATGTAATGCACATGGACCTGTATCTGACTCACATTTCGTATGTCATTTGTGCACATAAACAAATTATGCAAGTTATGTACATTAGAATAAGTGTGTGCATCACTATATGTTAGTTGTGCACCATAGTCAATTGTGCAAACAAATTATCTAAAATTATTATAAAAGTGGTCTTTGAAAATAAATAGTGCTCACCATATATCAGGAAGAAAGTGTACTTAATTTTTTAGTTATCATCATAATATTATTCATGATAGACAAACAACACAAATAAATTATTTCAAAAAGTTCAAGTGAGTACGTGACAACTAAAAAGTATTATTTAATGATATATGGAATGTAATGATTGCATTAGTGGATTGTTCAATTAAGAAGCTAAGGTATTACGGAGTAATTGCCAACGGTGGTTACCAAAACTGATTTATTGTAAAATACCTAAATAGCCTTCGTTTAATTAAGTTGAGTGCACATCTGTATAGATCAATCATTGGCTGCGATGTGTTCTCACGTTCTCACGTTAAGACTCGTTCTCAGTTGAACCAAAATATATATATATATATATATATATATATATATATATATATATATATATCCCAAATATATATATATATATATATATATATATATATATACTTCCTCCGTTCTTAAATAAATGCAACGGTCAACATTTCACACTTGCCGAGACACAACTTTGACCATTAATATAAATGATTTTGTATTAGTAAAAAAATTAAAAAAATTAGATTATGAAAATTTACAATGAGACAAGTTTAACAATATTTTTTTCATAAAATAATATTATTACATTAATAAATAAAATGTAGTCAAAGTAGAACATGTGAATAGTATAAAAGTCAAAGTGTTGCATTTATTTAAGAACGGAGGTAGTATAAAGCACAGTTTTTTGTAAAGAATTTATTTAACTGCCTTCCTGGTTGAACTTTTTGCTGAAATTTGGTGGGGATAAACTAGTGGTGGACTCGGGCCGGGTGGCCAGACCCGAAACCGGCCCGGGACCGGTACTGTTCTGGCCCGGCCCGAACCGGTGGCTCAGTCAGTAGTGACCAGTCCGGTTAGGCCCGACCCGAGGGGTTTCCGGTCCGGGCTCGGGTCACCCAAACCAAGGCCCGGCCCGGGCCCGGTTCGGGCCAAATTGATTTTTTTTTGTTTTTTTTCATTTGTTTGGGCTCCACCCGGGTTGGACTTGATGTTTAGGAGGGGGTTTGGGGGGTGGGGGTGAGGGGGGGTCAAGGATAGGTAGGTAAGCAAAAAAAACAAGCTCGAGGCCCGGCCCGGACCCGGTGGCTACTCGGGCTGGTCCCGGGTTCACCTATTCACACCTGCCGGCCCGGTCCGAATCCACCACTAGGATAAACTAGACTTGATGAAGAACATACTCAAAAAAATTCATCAAAAAATTCCACCAGGAAGGAGCTCAAATGACCTGATATGATCTCCCTCTTTTTGAAATATATTTTAGGATATTATTATTATATAAAATTTTATAGAAATATACTATTTGGTATATTTTCAGTGACTCATACCGCCATGAGATCATTTTTTGGTATCATGCATGTCCCAAGCCAGGATAAAGGAGGAGGGTGCTGTGGTAGGCGCGTGACGGCCAACAGTATCACTTAGTCACATTACATGACATGAATCGATATATGAATATCGCTACAGCTAGGTCGTTGCCGTAAGTGACACGTCATCCCTCCGCCTGGGGGTGGTGTCAAATGAGCAAGGGCGCGCTATACTTCATAGGCCTGGGTGTGGTGATAAGAATGCTAACGCTACTAGGTCGTCACCGGGAAGCGACGTGCCACTCCAATGCCCGGGGATGGTCTCAAATATGCAAGAGCATGGTGGGGGTCGATGTGGGGTGAAGAAGAGAAGGCATGGTGTTAGATTGCGTTTTGGGACATGAAATGTTGACTCTCTTACGGGAAGATCATCTGAGATAGCCGAGGTTATGAAGAGGAGGAATATCAGCATAATGTGCATGCAAGAAACTAAGTGCGTTGGAGAAAATGCACGTGAGATTAATCTCGGAGGTTTTAAGCTTTGATACTCGGGGAAAGAGAGGAACATAAATGTAGTAGGCATTATGGTGGCACATGATTATGTTGACGTATGGTTGAAGTCTTTAGGAAGAACGATCGCATCATGAGCATTAAGTTGATAATAGGGGATGAGATCGTGTCCGTGGTAAGTGCCTATGCACCACAAGTGGGATTGGATGCATCTATCACTCAACAATTTTGGAAGGATCTTGAGGAAGTGGTGCGACGAGTGTCAAGGGGAGAGAATTTGGTCATAGGAGGTCACTTCAACGGGCATGTGTGCCCAAGTCGTGATGGTTTTGAGAGTATCCATGGCGGACATGGTTTTGGCACTAGAAATGAAGCGGGGAAGAACATTCTGAATTTTGCCTCGACATATGAGTTGGCTGTGATGAACACTTGGTTCAAGAAAATAGACTCTCACCATGTCATCTATAGAAGTGGAGCTAATAGTACGCAAATTGACTATTTTTTAGTACGGACGACTTGGAGAACTAGCTACACTGATTGTAAGGTTATCCTAGGTGAGAGTGCTATCACTCAACATAGAATGCGTGTGCTTGATTTTCAAGGTAAAAAGAGGAGACAAGTTAAGGTAGAAGGGGAGCCAAAGATAAAATGGTGGAGACTCGAGGGAATCTCCAACAAACTTTTGCAAACAAAATGTTGGAGGAAGATGTGTGGTCTATTGATAATGACGCACATGTGGATGATGTGTGGTTATCAATAGAGTCCACCATTAACAAAGTGGTGAAAGAGATATTCAAAAAATCTAAACGATGTTTGCCACAAAAAAAAGGACACGTCTTGGTGGAATGATGAAGTGAAACAAGCAATAAGGACCAAAAGGGAATGCTATAAGAAATTGAGCAAAAGTTGGAGCGATGAGAACGTAGAGGAGTACACAGAGGCTAGAAGAAGAGCAAAAAAAGCTGTGAAGGAAGCCAGAGGAAAAGTGAACAAGGAATTGTATGTAAAGTTGGACTCTAAGGAAGGAGAAAAAGATATCTACAGACTTGCTCGCCTTCGTGACAGTAGGACTCAAGATATCAGAAAAGTTAAGTGTGTGAAGGATGTTGATCAAAGGGTACTAATGGACGACGGAGAAATAAAAGAGAGGTGGAGGTCATATTTGATACCTTGTTCAACGGGAATAAAGTGCAAGGTATTGATGATCTTACTATACCAGAGTGTATGGTAAATCGGGACTTCGTGAGAAGGATTCAAATAGTAGAAGTTAAAGGGGCTATGAGAAAAATGGGGTGGAAGAAAGTAGAGGGCCCATATGACATACCGGTCGAGGCTTAGAGAAGTTTGGGAGAGAAAGGCATCAAGTGACTAACACGTTTCTTCAACATGATTTTGAGAAACAACAAAATGCAGTGAGTTAGCTGAAGACTACTCTCATTCCCTTATTTAAAAATAAGGGTGATGTACAAGAATGTGCTAACTATCGAGGGATTAAGCTTATGAGTCACACCATGAAACTTTGGGAGCGAGTGGTTGAGCAAAGACTTCGTAAAAGTGTGAAAATTTCGGAGAATCAATTTGGTTTTATGCCTGGACGTTCAACGACCGAGACCATTCACCTTCTTAGACAAGTTGTGGAGAAGTATAGAGACACTAAAAAGGATCTACATTTGGTGTTCATTGACTTAGAAAGGGCATATGATAGGGTACCTCGAGAAGTTCTTTGGTGGGCCTTAACTAGAAAAGGCATATCATGTACGTATGTTAGTATCATCATGGATATGAATGATGCTTGTACTACAAGTGTCCACACTAGTGTAGGGAGGACCGCAGAGTTCCCTATTACTATCGGAGTGCACCCAGGATCTGCTTTGAGTCCTTTCTTATTTGCTATAGTCATGGATGAACTTACGAAGTCAATTCAAGAAGATATATTGTGGTGCATGATGTTTGCCGATGATATTGTATTGATCTCTGTTCTAAAAATCGTTCTAGGCGCCCGACTAGTCCCCTCCTAGGCGCTAGGAAGTGGCCGGGCGCCCCGATTTTCGTTTAGGCGCCACGAACCACATCTTCCTTCCTAGATCCTCCCGAAGCAACGGGCACTGGTAGCAAGCTCAACTTCTACCTGAAACTGTGAGGTGACCTCCTCCGTGAATGAGAGATCAGTACTTTGAAGCATTTGAAAAGTACAGTGACAACTACACCGAATATAATCAATGTTTTAATTTCTAAGATCCTCAAAATAGGGTGGTATCATAGTATAATGATAATTCCTCTTTACCTCTTATTATCTTTATAATAAGTTAATTGATTCATTAATTCGTCGGCACGCGGGCCCCTTTTTATATTCCATTTCATTCATCGTTTGCACGACACGACCCATAGGTCTTATCAATCATACGAGACTTGTCACCGCTGTTGGAGGCCTCATCGGGTCCTCGGGCCGGTGTCCAACATCCTGACCCTGGACTCATACCCATCATCCCGTAGGAAGGTAAGGTCCATTCGGGGTCTTATCTTAAGTGTTATCGCAGTCCGGAGTCTCGTAAGATCTCCGGTTCGGACTTCACTCCTACACGTGATCACGCTGCAAGTGCATGCTATCAAACCTCGCTCTCTAGAGTCGGGAAGGGCCATGATCCTTACTTCTTTACCATAATTCATCCCGGCTATCCTCAAGGACTACCGAACACACCTGTAGGTCAATCCTATACTAGGATCCATTTATAATTCCATTTATCTTGGGTAGCCTTTAATGCCTACCCCTAGCATAACTTAGAGTTCATACATTCATACCTTAAAACATCTCTTAAGACAACTTAAGGCATAACATTTCACAATCCAACCTTAGGATCAATTTTAGCATAATCTTACTTTAATATCCCGGCTAGTATCTTAATACTAGCCAGATTAATTCTAACAACCAAGTTCTCAGTTCATGACCATATAGACAATTCAACTATTTTTGCACCCAAAATATAATTTATATCAATACACAAAATATCACTTTTAATTACTCATATATTTCTTATATGAAGTAATAAGTATATTTCAACATAAGGTCTCATACTTAAATTCACTAACATGTCATCATATCCTCAACACATAGTCATACACAATTTATTATTATATTTGTTTATCATGCTCCTTTTCTTTATAGACAATAACTTTCTCATTCTTAGACATTATTAATCATTAATAATCCATAAAAACACATTTAATTATCTTAGGTAATCTTATGAAATCAACTCACTAATTATAAACAATATAGTCAGACATCCTCACCTTATGATGTGCTCAACTAATTGTCCTAGCGAAACCCCTTGATCCGTCCTCGTTCTAGGCCGATCGGAAAGGGAAAATCTGGACAGCAAGTGAAAGCCAAGCGGCTTTTGCTTATGTAGGTACGAGACAGCCTCTTTCAAGTGGCGGCTTCTGACGATTTCAACTCCTATCGATTCCACGATTCTTCTAAGTTAAATACCAACACTTTATATCAAAATTCTACATTTTAAACGTGTAGAACCTCTTGTTTAATCCACCATATGATTTCTTAAAAATCATACAAAATAATACTAGTTAAAAAGAATATTGGTAGAGTTCTTACCTTGAACTCAAACTATTTCTTGTTGGATTATCTTTCTTCTTGTTTCCTCCAAGTTAGAGCTTTGAGAGAGTGCCTCCTAGATCTCTCCTCTACTCCTAGTTGTTAGAATGGTGTGAAATAAGAGAGGATAGATGTGTTCTCAATCAACACCACAAAATATGGAGGTAGGGTATGGACTATGGAGGGTGTGAGCTTTTATCTCAAGGAGACTTCCTCCTTCATGCACACCCCTCCCCCCTTATTTTTGTCCCCCCTCCTAACTTATTTGAGGCCGAATGGCTTGTAGAATACCCCAAGTGGGTGTAGAAAGTCTCTCCTAATTATTATTGCTATTTCTGGCAGGTTGGGTCAAAATAGCACTTGGGCTGCCTAAACATTTTCCTCAACTTTAGTTGGCATTTTATTGGGATTCTATAATTATTATGATGACCCAACTAAATATTTGGTAGCACATTCTCAATATTATAGGCTCGATAAATAATTTAATTAATCGTTCATTAATTAAATATATCATTCTGTTACACAATTTTATTCACTAGGAAATTCAAATACATATTGAATTTTAAATTCAAGTACATCCGAGTGCGGTGTCACATTAGTAGTCTAAAGTTACTATTAATGGAAGAACCAAGTGAATAACTTCGTATTCATTAAAATAATCATTTTTTCGAGAGGTAGCCACATAAGATTCTATCTGAAGTGGAAGTACAAATAGAGAGATGAGTCGAGGAAAACCCTAGGAGCAGCATCGGCGATCTTGTGCGGCTAGCAAAGATCGGCTTCGATCGGCGACCAAGACGGGAAATCGAAGCTTCTATCAACATGAGTTGCTTTGGCTCTGACTCTCTTTCTCATCTCGTTTTGCTTGTTTATCGATTTCATTCTGCTTTCGGGTTCTTGTCCCGTGGTTTTGATATGGCCTTTGTGTTCGAGACTTTGTTGCTACTTTGATTCTGAAGAGAGACTGAGGCTGTAATCCCATCGCTTGTCCCGGAAAAGCAAGATTATATTAACTTCTCCTCTTGATTATTAATTCTTCCCTTAATCTCATTCAATATTAATGTTGGAGGGTTGCTAAGTGACGATTAGTTAACGTTCCGACATTAATTACTACTAGAAACGATCAAATTTGACGAGCACTTTGTCAAGGTGCGTCAAAATAAATTCAATACTAAACACTTATACGTAGTATAGCGTAGTAGAGTTCGTATCCACAGGGAAAGGAATGATTTTCTTTTTATGATACTTAGTAAACAAAAGGGGGGGATTTGGATTGAGTGATTTAATTTAATTAAGAACTAAGATGAACAACCTATATGTGCTTAATTCAAAGATAAAAAGGACTTGGCATTGCTACTTTCCACTTGTTGATATATTTTAGTCGATCATTGTTATATCTATAACTTATTCCCTCTCGAATACTCAATCGGGGAGTATATCCACTTCATCGAGGGTAGTTATTAACAACGACCGTTCATTAATAACCCTTACTATTAATCAAATATAGAACAACGCCTTATACCGATTTAATAGTAGCATTTAATCTTTCTAACTCCTTGATGAAATCAATTGAGATTGATAACCTCAACACAAGCGGTTTCGGTTTAACCAACAAAATTAATCCCCCTTAAGTTTATTAACCACGACCGTGCATTAATAAACCGAATTACTTACTTGTGAAACCATCAACGATTAACCATCGGTTCGTTGATCGTTTCTAGTAATAATTAATATATGAAACAAAACTAGTTGATCTTTTAAGTAATGTTCAAAATATTAATATGAAATATGAGTAGGGATTAATTAATATTCAAGGAAGAATATTATTAAAGAAGATGAATCCTACTATAATTAATATCAAGATGTTAACTAATTGTCATCTTAGCAACACTCCCCAACATTAATATAGAGGAAGAAAATACCATTCTAACTAATGTCGAGATGTTAACTAATTGTCATCTTAGCAACACTCCCCAACATTAATATAGAGATGGTATTAAGGAAAGAACTATGAATTAATATTCAAGGAAAGAAGTTAAGAAAATAACTCACAACTTTAATAATCAACAAGCTTCAAGAGCAACACCAAGAATGGAAGTTTAGCTCCTCATTTGGAGACTAAACATAGCTAGAAAAATATAAAGAAATGCTATTCTAAACTGAGCTAAAGAGTATGGAAGAAGGGATTTTATTGTGAAGGAAAAGGGTGTATTTATAGGCTTTTGGGAGCTGCAGGGTCTGATACCCGACCGGGTATATAGGATACCCGACCGGGTATCTTAGGAAATTTCCCAGAAATTCACTTTTCTGGGCATACCCGATCGGGTATGTCGGCATACCCGATCGGGTATGTGACAAATCTTAACAAAATCTTGCTCCCACGATCATTTGTTCCCGGATTTGATTTGGACAATCGAATCAAGCAAATACCCGATCGGGTATAGGCAATACCCGACCGGGTATATGAGTATTTTTTCCAAATCGAAATCTTTCTTGCCTCCTTGCACTTTCCTTGATCTTTTAAGGTCCAATCTTGATCCATTGGATGATCTTTGACATGTTTAGCTCAGAAAAGTCCTAATCTAAACAAATTACAAATAAATGTGAAAATAAAGTATTACACCAAAAGTGTGTAATTTCCTCAACTAGAACTAATAAAAACTAGTTAAAAATACAAACATACAATCGGAAATTACATGAATATCATTTATCGATTTCATTCTGCTTTCGGGTTCTTGTCCCGTGGTTTTGATATGGCCTTTGTGTTCGAGACTTTGTTGCTACTTTGATTCTGAAGAGAGACTGAGGCTGTAATCCCATCGCTGCAAACCGTGTTTTTTCATGGTGTTTGTGTGACATTGATTCTGTTGAAGGGATCTTGTGTTTGTGTGTTTGTTTGGTCTGCGTCTCTCATTTTGTGTTTTAACTAAGTTTTATCCATCATGGATATGAATACAAAGAATTATTGTATGATCTCCATTGTTGAGGAGGAAGAATCAAGGAAACGCAGGGTAAACTGGTTAGCGAGGAGAGAGCTCAAGCAAGTATGGATGTTGATGATGCAAATCCAAAAAACTTGTAAGTGGCGGTGCTGTCTGGAGAGTTGCACCAGTGATCAGAGACTTTTGTGATGTGCAAGAAGAATCCTTGGCAGGGGCTGGACAAACAGCTTATTCCTTTCCAATGGCTGGAAAAACTGGATACTGCTTTTATTATTTTCCTTGTCTTCTCAGAATTCGTTAGTTATATTTTCTTTCTCTTCTAGTAGCAGGTGCATCATTGTTGTTAATAGAGTCTACCAAATTGCGTGATTAGCGAGTTGGACCACTATTAAGCGTAACTCTAACTTTGAGTCTCATCCCAGTGTAGCCTTTTATATGGCGAACTTGTATCTCGTTCTCGTTATTAATAATAATTAAGTTATCTTTTGCCCAAAGAAACTTTGTATTCATTGATCGATTGTAGTAATAATCAATATGAATAAAATTAACTAATTGATCCCTTAGCAGTACTAAAATCTCAATATGAAATTTCATTAGGAATCTAATTAATATTAATACTTAAGAGAGGGGGATTAAAGAAACTTACCGCGAACTTATAAATCACAAGTTTTAATATTGCAAAACCAAGATGAAAGTGTTAAGTTCGTCATTGGAGTCTAAGCACACTATAAATATAGAAAAAGTATTAATCTAACTGAGCTTTAAGATTAGAGATAGTGGATCTTATAAATGGGAAGACAACTAGAGTATTTATATGAGTTACGAGGTTGCAGAGTTGGATACATGATCGAGTATCATTGGCAGTTTTTGTCACATTCTTATAAAATCAAGTCATAGCCGACCAAGAATAAAACTAAATTAGTTTTTGTCACATTCTTTTGCTTTGTTTGATCTCATATGATCTCCAGATCAAATCGTACATACATGATAACCGGGTATTGATTATCATTATATCCGACCGGGTGTGATATTAAATCAAATTTCTTTGATGAATTATTGCTCTCTTAACAAATTATTTTGTTGCAGGGGATGTATCGTTATCAATATTAAATTGATAACGTTTGAAATTTTAAAAAGAAATTTTTATGTTTTTATTAACTAAATAGAGGTAATTACTGTCAAATTTGAAAAATAATGTCATGTTTAAAATCTGCTACTTCCAAAACATAGCAATAATTACTCCTAATTTGGTAATAAAAATATGACAGTCCTATTTTGGAATTCTAGGACATTTTTACTCCCATTTAAGACAATTTTCCTATTAAATTTTGTCAAATGATATTGAAAAATTGGTGCTAAAGATTGAGATTCATAGAATTTGTGTGACTAACTTAAATAGTGATAAAAATTATTCCCTCCATCCCGTAAAAATCTTTTCACTTACCATTTCGGGATGTCCAAAAAAATCTTCTCATTTTCTTATTTGGAATGTTTTATGTGGCTAACATTTCATTTATCTTTTTATTCAATCACCACACATTTTCACTTTATTCTTACTTTTTTAAACCACGATCCAAGTCAAACCGGAAAGAATTTTATGGGACGGAAGGAGTATAAATTATTTGGCACCCCTTTGTAAATAGCATTTATGTCTTCTTGATTGGATGACTATCATTGACCAAGAAGAGTTATTATGACCAAATTTTATGGGACATAAGAAGTTTTTGTGTAAAGAAAAATGTTACTCTATGATAAATTTAGACGGGGTTTTCCAATTTAGTTCCAATTTTAAACCGGTTAAACCTGTTCGATGCAAGATAAAAACCGAAATATATGCAGTCCGATATTCAATTTTCATTTTTATTCAAAATCAGTTTAGATCTAATATTTAGCCGACGGTCTGGCACCCACCCCTAGTCCTTATAGTATAACTAACCGGCTAACCCTCTCTATGTTGAAATATGAATGCGAGCTTCATGTATGATGAAATATAGTGAAGATGCATTAAAAGAATTGCTATAATAAATCATTATTCCTCTATTAATGTAAAAGACTATAAGGCATAAGTGTAAAATGACTTTCTGTGCTTTAAATTAAAAAGAGTAATATAGTTCCATAGTATTCAATGCATTTGTTGTTCAAGCTTAACCATGTGTGTAACACCGCCCCCGAGTATTTGTACTGTACCAAATCATGTATTGAACCTTGAGAAATGTATAAAAGCATTTTTACGTGATTGAAATTTTTTATCATTTCTATTACGTGAATAGTAAAATTTACGTGGGGCCCACACCGGATGTGGGGCCGCCCAATATTATCGGGACCACATATTATATTAATATTGGACTAGATAATATGTATATGGTGGTGGATATCCTAATTGGGTCATGACAATGGCACAAGGTTGACCGGTTGGTCAAACGGGCCAAATTATCGGTATCGGCAATTTATCAGATAACAGCCCAAAAAGGGATTCCGAGAACCTATAAATTAAAGTTGGGGATTGCATAATGATTCTAAGGCCCAATAAGGATTGGGAACGAGTGTTATATTTTATTTGACCCGATAAAATAAAATATACTTAAAATAGTCCGGAAAATACAACTTTCGGGGCCGATTGTACACCCCGGGACACAAAGGGTTGACCTCCCACATAAGTGGGGGCCAACCCACGTTTTTGGGCTGCAAGTGAATAAGGGGAGCCGCACATTAACACGAGGAAGAGGGAGAAAGGACCGGGAGACCAAATGTGATAGGAGAAGGGTCCCTTTCCCCCCACATTATTGGTGAATAAGCCAAGAGGAGTATCTCTATCACTCCTAAACCCATAAGCTCGGCCAACCAACCTAAGTAAGAGAGATAAGGTCTGGAAATACTCCATTTTCATCCACCATCTACGCACTTGAGCTAAGGAGGAAGAAGGAGGGGAAAAGAGAAGAGGAAAAGTTGGTTTTGGAGAGGAAAACTTGTGTTTAGCAAGGTAAGGACTCCATTAATCACATTTCTTGTTCTTCAATACTCTTTTATGATTATTCAATCATATTTCACACCCTAGTAATGTTCTACACGTTGGGATGTGTAGAAAGAGGGGTTGGAAGGTAGTTCTAAGTCCAAGAACGGACTTAGAAGCCAAAGTGACCGGTTCGCCGGAAAATAACCTTTTTGAGGTTATTTGTATTACTATGGGTTTTATGATGATAAAACCTTGTTATTAACTTGTCTAAGGTATTCAAGGAACTTTCACGAAGTTGAAAAGGTCGCCGGAGTTGTCGCCGGAGTTCGTTGAAGTTCGCCGGAGTTTCGTCGGAGCTAAATCGGGAAGGCTAGAACTTCATAAGCTTCATTAAGGTGAGAAGACGGCTTTATGCTTTATAACTTTTGCGTGAGGCATGAGATTACCTAAAGTAATCAGGAATATGTTTTGTGGAATGATTAAAGATAACCAAGTGTGTGCTTATGCCATGATTATACATAAAATATAATAGAAAAGCATGTTAGGTAGGTTTGGTGATCAAAAATGTGATAACTTCTTATGTGTAATGTTCCAGGGATCCAAAATGGTATTTTTGGATCAAGGACGTCAAGAAGTATAAGTGTATAAAGTTTCACGTTAATCGGACTTCGTTTGGGCGGTCAAACGAGCGTTGACCGCCAAGACAAAGGTGATACCCGACCGGGTATGGGTGAATACCCGACCGGGTTTTGATTAAAAATGGCTCCAGAAGCCACTGCCACACTAGACCCGACCGGGTATGGGTGTAGACCCGACCGGGTCTCAAGTAAAGTTGGCTCCAGGGGCTACTGCCTCACCCCACCCGACCGGGTAAGGTTGGATACCCGACCGGGTATTGGGTTAAGCTCAGAATAGGCAGTTTTGAGCAGGTTAACGTGGGCCGTTCGGGTGGGACCCACCCACGTTGGATCCTAAGTATTGTTATATGATTATAGGGCTAGGCATTGTCCATAGTTAAAGGAATGAAAGGTTAGCCATATCCAGGTTAGGATTTGGTGGAGAATAGACTGGGGATTGAGTGCCCTTGGACGGTAAATGATCCAGAATACTCCAGGTGGGGTCGAGTACCCTTGGACGGTAAATGATCCAGAATACTCCAGGTGGGGTCGAGTACCCTTGGACGGTAAATGATCCAGAATACTCCAGGTGGGGTCGAGTACCCTTGGACGGTAAATGATCCAGAATACTCCAGGTGGGGCCGAGTACCCTTGGACGGTAAATGATCTTATATACTCCAGGATGGGTTGAGTGCCTTGGACGGTAAATGATCCTAAAACACTCGGTAGTATGAATCGAAGGTAGACTATAGCTTGTGAGCTAGGTAACCGGGAAAGGAGTGAGAAAAGTCAGGTAAGAACTTTATCTCTAAAAGACTCTTTAAGGTAAATGACCTACGGGTTGAGTATTTTACGAGTATATATACAGTATGTATCATCGGGTGGATGAGGGACATCTATATGTATATATCACCCTATTTTTGGGTCTCGTGTCTGAAACATTAGTTATTCTTCATATAGCCTGCTTGTCACTAGTACTTCTATGGAGTACTGACCCCTCCGGGGGCCCTCACATTTTTCAGGTTGAGGCTAGAGTCCTACTACCTGCACCTTTGCCTAGGGTGATCATTCGAGGAGGAAGACGTGGTTCGTGCTTCCATTCGTATTTTTGACATTTATAAACTGCTCATGGATTTTTGAACAATGTTTTCATTAAAACAGTTGGGGGCCTGCGTGCCCGTGTTTGCCACGTGTGGCTAAGTATCAAACATTTTATTATTTCCGCATTTGTTTGATTATGATATTGATGTTGATTGTATGTGTTTACTAATCGGTTTGGCAATAGAATCGATCGGACGCCTTGTACAACTCAATAGGGATGAACTGTTGTTGTTCTTATCGGGTTGTACGGCGGTTGTCTACGTGGCTCGGACGCGGTCCGGGGCGTGACAATGTGAGTATATAATAGAGGGATGAACCAACTGTGTATTGACTAGGGAATAAAAAGGCACAAAATTTTGCCTTATACTCCCCAACAGAATGATATAGCTGAGCGTATGAATAAAACCTTGCTTGATAAAGTGAGAAGTTTACTTGCTACCTCTGGTCTGTCTAAGAAATTCCGGGTGAAGCAGTTCACACCGCTGCCTTTTGATAAATAGGTCCCCTTCTATTCCCATGAGAGGAAAGTTTCCTGAATCTGTGTACTTTGGTAAACTCCTCTTAGAGACTTTGTCTGTGCTGTCTATGTTCATCAACAACGGGATAAGTTAGATCCTTTTTTTTGTGTAGGACTCATTTTGACATCTGTATATGGGATAAGTTAGATCCTATATCTAAGAAGTGTGTTTTCTTAGGGTATCTTGATGGGGTTAAACGCTATAGGTTGTGGGATAAAAACCAAGTGAGTTTTAAGGTAGTGATCAATAGGGATGTGACATTCAATGATTCTGAGTTTCCCTGCCTGAGTGATCCAACCTCAAATCAAAGTCCTATTTCCGATAGTGTCTAGTCTGAGGTGGACTTTGTTCCTACTGTTTCCATTAATACTCCATTATATGATACTGTTGTGAATGATTTTGACACTACTAATGTTGAAAATATAACCACTTTTAGTGATATCGATGTGGAGTCTTCACATGATCATGATTCTGAGTTGCATGATATACATGTTGAGTCTGCTTTTTGTGATAACACAGAACAACATGACCTTTCTGTGGGACACGAAGTTTCTGGTTTGCATAACTACCAACTTACTAGGGATAGAAGTAAAAGAATTGTTGAGAAAATTTCAGATAGTATGTCTGATTATGGTTTTCATGTGCATGATACTTCTCTGTTTGTTTACTCTGTGTTGAGACCCTAGAAATGAATGAGCCTAAAACTTATAGTGAAGCCCTGAGTTCTATGGAGTCCCAAACGTGGATCCTTGTTCCCAGACCTCCTAATTGCTCTGTTGTAGAGTGTAAGTGGGTGTTTAAGATTAAGGAAGAACTCAACAACGTCAGGTTTAAGGCTAGGTTAGTGGCCAAAGGGTTTACTCAAAAACAGGGGTAGATTATGTTGTGATATTTGCTCTTGTGGTTAATTTCCTACTGTCAGAATTATGCTTGCTCCTGTTGCTCACTTTAATTGAGAAATGAAATAAATGGATGTCACCACTGCTTTCTTGCATGGTGATCTTGATAAAAAGATATACATGACCCAACCAAAAGAGTTTGTGGACCCCAATAAAAATGATTATGTGTGTTTGCCAAGGAAGGCCTTGTATGGTTTGAAGCAGTCTCATAGGCAATGGAATATTAAGTTTGATCAATGCATGAAATCTATGAAGTTTGTTAAATCTATTTGTGATCATTTTTTGAATCTAATTTGCTTGTGATCATTGCTCGTATTATAAGAATACTTCTTTCGTGCATACATGAAAGACCTGAGGGATGAAAAGAGGATCCTAGACATTAACAACATTAGGGATAGAGCAAATTCACTCTTTTGCTACACCAAGTTTCTTGTGTGGAAAAGGTTTTGAGTAAGTTTAATATGCAATCTGCTTCTCCTGTCAATGTTCCTTTGGCATCTCATTTTGTGCTAAGTAAGGATCAGTCTCCCAAAACTGATTCTGAAAATGATAAAATGATATATGTTCCATATTCCAGTGATATTGGTTCAGTTATGTACCTTATGATCATTACTAGGCCTGATATTGCTTATGATGTTTGTTGCTTAAGTCATTATATGTCTAATCCTGGTATGCCTCACTAAAATGCTTCAAAATGGTTGTTGAGATATCTCAAAGCTACTGTGAAACATGGTTTGATTTTTGCTAAGTGTCCTGATGGTATTGTGTCAAATGGATATGCGGATTTTAACTATGATAATGATAGGGATAACATGAAGTCTACCACTTCTTATGTTTTTACTTTGTGTGGATCATGCATCAGTTGGAAGTCCCAACTGCAACATATTGTTGCAGTTTTCTTTACTAAGTCTGAATATGTGGTTGCTACTGAAGCTTTTAAGAAAGCTTTATGGCTTAAACGTATCGTCATTGGTTTTCTTAAGAATGGAATTACTATTTACTCAGATAGTCAGTCTGTCATTCAACTTTGCAAAAACCATGTATTTCATGACATGACTAAGCATATTGATGTTACGTTCCATTTCATCCGAGAGATTGTGGATGGTGGAGATATCATGTTGGACAAGATTCCATCAGATTTAATCCTACTGATATGGGGACCAAATGTCTCTTTGTTGAGAAGTTTGTTGTCTTGTAAATGAACTTTAAATCTGAATTATGGATAGTTGTTTGTTTTGCAGGTTGCTAGCCTATGGGGTTGTTGTTTCCCCCCAGGCCTTGCCCTGGAAATCTAGTGTTCTCTGGGCGTTTTGTCTGTCCCATGGATCTTCTAGGGGAAATAAGACATTACTTTTATGCATCTAGTAAATAAGACGTTACTTTTATATTTTGGAACATAACTAATACTTCCTCCATTCTTAAGTAAATGCAACGGTCAACATTTCACACTTGCCGAGACACAACTTTGACCATTAATATAAATGATTTTGTATTAGTAAAAAAATTAAAAAAAAAAAATAGACTATGAAAATTTACAATGAGACAAGTTTAACAATATTTTTTTCATAAAATAATACTATAACATTAATAAATAAAACGTAGTCAAAGTAGAACATGTGAATAGTGTAAAAGTCAAAGTGTTGCATTTATTTAAGAACGGAGGTAGTATGTAGTATTTTGTATCGAGAGTTTTACCATTTGAAGTTTAGATTATAATGAGTGAGAGTCATAATATATCAAATCCAAAATATTTCAATGGTCTATATGTTCAATCCTATAGGGGGTCAGACCACCTTGACCCCTTCACTCCGCCCCTACTTTCTTGTGTCTCTTGTTTTGTTGTAGACTGGATCTTGTGATAAAAACTTTGCACCACCACAATAGTGAGCCATCCGATTTGAAGAATCTTACTAGCGTTGCTAGATATGGTCGCATAATAGTTTGGCTATTTTTAACAATTTATTGTCCGAAATGTTTTGACTTATTATTGTTAAATAAAATTGTCAAACTAGCTAGGTGAGAATTATGTTCATGTAACATATGTCGCATAAAAAATTTTTTCGAGAGCATATGAAATAGTTGAATATATGCTTCTTTAGTAATTTGAGTTTACATTGCCAATTAGGTAACCACAAGTACTAAAAAATGGGAAAACTGTCAAATCAATCTATGCACTTTTGTAAAAAAGTCAATCGAGTCCTCATACTTTCAAAAGATTCAATTAAGTCCTCTAAGTATTAAAAACAGTCAAATTAATTATTTAACCAGTCAGATACTGGTTATGTCAGTTATTGCTGAGCTGGACATCCAAGTCTCAGTAATTTTTATGTTTTTCCTTTTCTTTTCTTTCTCTTGCTTCTTTCCCTGCTAGCTTCTTCTTCCCCTATCCTTCCAGATGACCAGTGCTTCTTGGAGTCTTTCCTTTCTTTGCTATTCTCTTTCTTTCCATACCAATCATCGTCGATCGTAGCTCACAAGTTCCCCGATTTCATCCCACACCGCTCTTCGCCCATTACATCACCACCCGCCGCCCACAGCTTCCCTAGGCTCCGCCATCCATCGTTCACAACTACTTCCATTCCAATCTGCGACGTCTATTGCTCGTTGTCCACTACTATTTCGATCCTATCTGCATCGCCGATTGCTTGTCGTCCACAAATTCCACATCCACTGCCACAGTGCCACCCCTCGCTTGCAACAACTCCAACTAGCCAATGGCCGCCGCGCACTGCCTGTCTCCCAGAACTTCCCCAACTCCCCTCGTCCTCCGTCTATCGCCCTCAGCTTTGTCAAGCTTCTTTTCCCGCAGCCTTTCAGAAGAATGACAGTTAGGAAGTAAAAAATGCAAAAGAGATCATTTGGGGCGAGGCAGGAAGAAGAAAAAAGAAATGCAGTCAGTATATGGGAGGTAGGGGAACAAGTGAACGGAAGATTTGGTGAAGAAGAAAGAGGGAATGAAAAGAAGAAAGAAAAGAAAATGAAAATACAAAACATTGGAATAGTAAAAAGGAAGAAATAATGGCCTAAGTATTACCTTTAGAGTTTTAAAAGACAAAACTATGACTAAAATGAGATTAGACAAAAAAGTGATAAAAAATAATCCGCACAGCAATCCTTCGGTCCAGAGCTCCATTGCACCTTCCAGCCTTCTCTCTTCACAAATCACGATCGCCTTCTCCGCTCCATAGCTCCGATGTGAAAATACAGAGCCACAGTCGCAGTCGCCGTGAGAGAGAGCCACTGACGTCGATTCCGCCGCCGCCGCTGCATCTCTCCTCACCGTCACCATCACATTTCTTCTTGACTTCTTCTCTCTTCTTCTCGTCTGCAACCTGATGGAATGAGAGCTACCTCAGCCTACCTCACCGCACAGGACACCACCTAGCCACCTTGTCGCACAGCCGCCTCTCCGCATCGTCTCGTTTCTTTGGGGATGTGGGTTGTAATCCTTCGGATCTATATATGCCATGAGCGATGGGTGAAGGCGACGGGCGACAGAGATAATATGTGATGAGCGATGACGAGTGATGGTGTGGCGAGTGGCAAGATCGATTGGAGTTTGACGGTGATGAAGAGCAGCGACTTTGACGAAGATGGAGGCTACAGTGACGGAGATGTGCTGACGGTTAGGATTTTCCGCGCACTTTGTCCTCACTCGTGCGTGCCCTAAGAAACTTCCTAGGGGGTCACCCATCCCAAGACTACTCCCGTGCAAGCACGCTTAACTTTGGAGTTCTTGGCTAATGAGCTGCCTTAAAAGGAGATGCACCTTGTTGGTATGAGTAGTACTATTAATCCGTTTAAATTAAATCTCAAGTATTACAATCACCCCACTTAGGAACGATTGGAGTTTGACGGTGATGAAGAGCAGCGACTTTGACGAAGATGGAGGCTACAGTGACGGAGATGTGCTGACGGTTAGGATTTTCCGCGCACTTTGTCCTCACTCGTGCGCGCCCTAAGAAACTTCCTAGGGGGTCACCCATCCCAAGACTACTCCCGTGCAAGCACGCTTAACTTTGGAGTTCTTGGCTAATGAGCTGCCTTAAAAGGAGATGCACCTTGTTGGTATGAGTAGTACTATTAATCCGTTTAAATTAAATCTCAAGTATTACAATCACCCCACTTAGGAACGCAACATCCTCGTTGCGCCCATAAACCAATCTCAATCATATCCCAGAATCTTTTCCCCTGCTAAGTGCCCGCCTGATATCCAACGGATCAGCACACTGTCGCAGGGTTTCTCTAATACCATTTGTAACATCCCGGCCCGAAGTAGTTACTTATGACCTCTAGTACTGTCCTCACAAATCGCCACTAGCCTTTTCCGCGCACTTTATCCTCACTCGTGCGCGCCCTGAGAAACTTCCCAGGGGGGTCACCCATCCCAAGACTACTCCCGTGCAAGCATGCTTAACTTTGGAGTTCTTGGCTAATGAGCTCCCTTAAAAGGAGATGCACCTTGTTGGTATGAGTAGTACTATGAATCCATTTAAATTAAATCTCAAGTATTACACTGAGTTTCGTTGAGCGACCACAAGCCGCCTAGGGCTTCATGGAGACGGTGGTAGGCTGTTGCAGGAGGTATTGTTATGGACAGAAGGTTGTTGAAGGGACTGAGTTGGGATGCTAGGGAGGGGCTGGAACAAGCTTTGGCGTGCTGCACAGTCTCACCGGGAAAGATCATCGGAACATTTTCCAGCGGTCATAGTGACACGTTCATGCCAATGACATTCATTAAGTGACACGAAAATCCGGGAGTGGCGTCACTGTGGTGGCGTAACTATGACGGTGTCACTGTGGCGGTGTCAATGTGGCGGTGGTGGTGCTGGTGTAATTGGCGTAAATTTTTTTACTTTGACAACTCTCAGTTACAAGAAAAACGAACACAGTGACATAAATTTTTGCAGTGACATCATGTTTTCTAATTCCAGATATGTGACCTTGTTTATCACTTTTTTGTCAATTTTTAAAATTACTCACTTTTTTGGAAATTCAGTTAAATTTAGTAATATTCAGGGAATAACCCCAAAAGGAATCCCAGTAAAAATTGCCAATTGGACTTCCACGTAGGCATTTGAGGGATTACCGACTGCTTAGAGCATCTCCAATGCTACAATGTGCACGGTGCACATGTGGCACGAGAGATAGCCACATAAATATTAGCAAATAAATTATCTTTCTCCTTATTTGAATGATTTTATACAATTTTGGCAAGTTTTTCTCTGCAATGTCAACCACAATGTCAATATCTAGACGGTCTTCTTGACATTGTGGAGAAAAACTTACTAAAATTGTATAAAACCATTCAAGTAAGGAGAGAGATAAATTATTTGCTACTCCCTCCGTCCCGTTGAAATGTTTCCGCTTTCCTTTTTTGGATGTCCCGTTGGAAAGTTCCCATTTCCCTAAATGGAAAGTTATCCTACATCAAAACAAGGTCAAACAGTGCAAAACAGTGTCAAAGAGTGTCGAAACAGTGCCAAACAGTGCCAAACAATGTCGAAACAGTGTCAAAACAGTAAAATTTACCCCCTCGTATGTTTATTCCCTTAATATGTGTGTAGGTCAAACCGAGAACATTCCAACGGGACGGAGGGAGTAATATTTATGTGGTTATTTCTCGTGCCACATGTGCACCGTGCACATTGTAGCATTGGAGATGCTCTTAGAGGCTAAATAACTAATTTGACCAATTTTTGACACTTTGAGGACCATTTTTTTGGAAAGTTCCCATTTCTCTAAATGGAAAGTTATCCTACATCAAAACAGGGTCAAAGAGTAGATTGATGTGAGGACTCAAATAAGTATAGGGACCTACTCAACAGTTTCTCAAAAAAATCTACTCCCTCCGTCCCATATTTATCTCCTGAAGTACAAATGACACACATATTAAGATAGTGAGAAATGTGTGGTGTAGAGTTGTTCAGAGGAAAGAGAAATGTGTAAGAATGTGTAAGAATGGTTGTGAACCATAAATTCTTTGCTAAAAAGGGAAAAAGGAGATAAATTTGGGACAGACCGAAAAAGAAAGTACGAAGATAATTCGGGGACGGAGGGAGTATAAACCAAAACGTTGGGACAATAAGGATAAACTGTTCTTCTGGTGACAACGTTGGTACAAATAAAGTACTAGTCTTTTTCACTTGTACGAAGAACCCAACAACCCGGTATTCCACCGCTTTCTCTTTTGCTTCCTTCCCACTTCTGGAATTGAACCAAACAAAGGTTTTAGCCTTGAATGAAGTAACTAACTATGGATAAGATCCATCTGCTGTAAAAACGTGCAGAAAATCGAATCGATCACACTCCCTCCATGCCATAGCTTTAGCGCCCTTTGCCTTTCTTGACTCTAATTTCCGTGTAACACACTCTAGTTTTCTACTGCTCATAGTAACTAGTAACTACCATTCTCGATTTCATATCCACTCCCATTTTAGTCATTATATTATTACAATTGTAATAGAGATAATAGTCATATGTAAATCTTTTGATTGAGTTTCATCTTTTGAAGGGCATATGGCTTCTGTGATTAGTCAAATGGTTGTCCCCCCAGTTAACAGTGGCTATAAGCCGTGGGAAGATCCTTCCTTTTTCAGATGGAGAAAGCGAGATGCTCATGTCCCACTTCGATCCCATGAATCTGTTGAAGGTTCATTTATTTGTTTATCAGTATTATACAACCAGACAATAAAGTACACGCCTTTATTCGATGCATTACGTTTTTCATAATGAAAAAGACATTTCAGAGTTCATAACGAAAACCTTAAAAGTTTGTTAATGTTTGGGACGATTTAGGATCCCTCAAGTACTGGCGTGAGCGCAACAAAGTGGACGCTCTTGTGGCAGATTCTGCGGTTTGGGACGATGATGCTGTTCTTGCGGCCCTTGATTGTGCTGCTCGGTGGGTTGAAGGTTTGCCTTTTGTCAGGTCTTTGTCTGGCTATTGGAATTTCTACCTGGCTCCTGGTCCTTTAAGCGTTCATCCAAATTTTTATGATAAATCTTTCGAAGACTCTGGATGGAACAAAATTCCAGGTAGATAATGCCCCGCCTTTGTATTATTTTATGTCTGTAATGACTGTTTTAATGTGTTTTAGGCTTTCAGCGAATGGATTTATAGTGTGAATTATCTTCTGGCAATGATTTGGCACTAAATGTTTTCTTTTTAATCTTCTGCAGTTCCTTCTAATTGGCAGTGTCATGGATATGATAAGCCCATTTATACCAACACTACATACCCATTTCATTTTGATCCTCCCAAAGTTCCTGATGAGAATCCCACTGGTTGCTACAGAACTATGTTCTTCCTTCCTAAAGAATGGGAAGGTGAATATTTTTAACCGTTTTTTATTTTATTTTTTAATACGTACTAGTGCTATTAGTACCATTCAATTTATGTCCGGCGTTGTACATTTTCGTGCGAATAAATTTGTGCTTTGATCGATTTGTATGTATGTGCATGTGTAATTTCCTTTGAATACTTGTGGATCTTCCCACCGTCACCCTTGTTTTTTACAGGGCGTAAGATATTTCTACACTTTGAAGGTGTGGACTCAGCTTTCTATACGTGGGTAAATGGGGTTTGTGTCGGATATAGGTTCGTCAGTATCTTATTGATCTTTCTCTCATATAGATAGTATTATTTTTCTACTTCGTATTTCCTTTACCATTAAATTTCTTGTTGTATTAGTTTTCTTTTCCCAACCTTATTGGTCTATGTTTTAACTTTTAAGGGTTGATACTCTTAGTTCGAGCTTGTTATGCTTATAGGTGTGTCAGTATGTATACACACACTGATATATATGGTCTAGCAAACTGTAACGCTTAGGGAAATGGTTACACATTAATCCCAATAAGAGTATTCTTCAGATTTTTCAAAAATGCATTAAACAATTAGTATTTTTTAATCAAATGACACTTTATTCCCCAAATTTAATGTATTTTATCCATAGATAATTTAAATATTACATTTCTTCCCTGAAAGCCACAAAATTATGTCTTATTATTAGTGCTTAGCCGTAGCACTAATAATCATTTGCCTATATTTGTAGACATATGCTAACGATACCTATGGTGCATATATATGTATACACTCTGTTACCTGAATGTATCTATTTTCAGTTTCATTAACAAACTTTGTTGTATCAAATCAAAATTTTCAGTCAGGATAGTAGATTGCCAGCTGAATTTGAGATAACCAGTCTTTGTCAACCATGTGGGTCTGATAACTGCAACTATCTTGCTGTTCAAGTAATGCGGTGGTGCGATGGTACTTACCTTGAAGATCAAGACCACTGGTGGCTGTCTGGCATTCACCGTGATGTTCTTCTTCTAGCAAAGCCAAAGGTGTGTATATATCTTGATTCTTAAATCTTAATCTTGCAATGCTAAAAATTTCCTTTATATTACAGAGTATCCTTATTTGCTACTTTCATTTTCTTACACAGTTTTTTTTATCTCAGCTATGCTAAATTAACACTGTGCTCTATCATTTGCAGATATTTATTGCCGATTATTTTTTTAAATCAAATTTGGCACAAGATTTTTCTTATGCAGATATAGAGGTAAGAGTAGCTATGCTAAGTTTAACGCTGTACTCTGTCATATGCAAAATTAAATAGATTAGGTTTTGGTTTTATGCATTCATTGCTTAGTTTTCTTCCATAAAAGGTTTGGAATTTAAAGTAAATCTGTTTTCCATTTTTGCCACAATGGGCCACAGGTCGAAGTGGAAATTGATAACTCATATGACGATCTAACTCTATCCGACTTCACCGTCGAAGCTTCAGTATACGAAAATGGAGGAGTCAGTGATCATCTTTCTGCAAATGCAACTCATTTGAAATTTACTTTTAAAAGTGACCCTTATTTGGGATTTAAAGGGTATTCACTTGTGGGAAAGTTACATTCACCTAGGCTCTGGTCTGCAGAGCAGGTATGCACACCGATTTTTTAATTTACGGCCTAATTATTGGGAGATTTTCAATTCCTTGTATCATGCTTGTTGATCATTTATATGTTTTTGGTTGACAGCCCAACCTTTATACTCTTGTTATCACTATTAAAGATGCTTCAGGACATGTGGTTGATTGTGAATCTTGTCAAGTTGGATTTCGACAAATATCTAAAGCTCCGAAACAGCTCCTTGTTAATGGGCAGCCAGTAATTTTAAGAGGCGTAAACCGGCATGAACACCATCCAAGAGTTGGAAAGACTAACTTAGAATCCTGCATGGTTAAGGTATCAGATTGCTATGGTTTATTTAATCTTTGATGCATAGTTTTTTAACGGTCTCCTAATTGGTGTTTTGGTTGGTAGGATTTGATTTTGATGAAACAGAACAATATAAATGCGGTTAGAAACAGCCACTATCCTCAACATGCACGATGGTATGAGCTGTGTGATCTGTTTGGCGTGTACATGATTGATGAAGCCAATATTGAGACACATGGATATATGGATCGGCCAAGACATAAGCACCCAGCTCTCCAATCATCTTGGACTGCGTCTATGATGGATCGTGTTGTGGGCATGGTTGAGAGGGACAAGAATCATGCATGCATTATAATCTGGTCCCTTGGGAACGAGTCAAGCTATGGACCTAATCATGCTGCAATGGCTGGTACATGATTTCCTAATATAATTTTATTTGGTACCCAGGCTCCATTTGATTGCAATGATATAACTTGCTGGGAAAAATGATTTCCTGTGGAATAAGTCATTCTATGCATAGTATAATGTTTATCACACAAACTAGAAAAATCAAATTGGTTTAGAAAAATGATTTCCATTTGCAAAACACAAGAAAGGTCATAAAAGTTTTTTAGAAATTAGTTCAAATAGGACTAAAACTATGGCAAAAATCTAAAATAGGACTTGCTATGTTTTTATTCCAAAATAGGACCATATGAGTCCTATTGGAAACATACCTATTTTTGCATTCCATTCTTACCCTTCCATTAAATATGAATTAAAAATAGTCAAAAGCCATAATTAAATTTTTAATTCATAATAAATTCGAAAAAATTCAAAACTTCGTAGAAATATAATTAAAAAATTTATAAAATTTTTATAAAATAAAAAATTCAAAAACTTTTTTTTAAATAATTTTTTTTTTTAAAAAAAGTAAAACTCCGTAAAAAAATTTAAAAAAATATGGATGCCTTTCCCACCGCATGTACTACCTCCCAGCACCACCACCTCCGGCCGATAAATATGGCATTCGTAATGAACTTGGAATTTTTTCCCCTGGTGACTGGAGATGGTGGTGCTGAGGCGGCAGAGGCGGCGGCGATTTTTTTTTTGAGTTTTTATTTTTTTTTTATTTTTTTTTAATTTTTTTAATTTTTTGAAAAAACAAATTAATTAAATTTTTAATATCGAAATGTTTTTCTTAATTTTTTAGTATTTTTTACGAATTTTTATTATTTTTAATTATTTTATTAGGAATTAAAACATTTTAATAGCTATAAGGGTATAATTGTCTAAGGTACACATAATTAGTCTTATGCAAACATAGTTCATTTTTTGATCCTATTTGTGAAAAGTGAATGACTTTTAGTCCTATTTTGATAATTAACTCAAAGTTTTTCTATAGATTGAAAGGGATTAATCAACCCTTGTGGTGAAATATAGTTATTGCAGTTTAAGGTTTTGATTGAACTACGTGGTTGGTTCAAAAACAATGTACAACGGTTTTGGTATAAAAAGTGCAAGAGACTAAGAAAACTACTCCCAATGTACCCCAATCTATGGAGTAATATATGAGAAGTTTGAAGGAGTCTATAGCTCCTTCACTTTTCATACCCTAACTCTCCAACCAAAAAAACACAACACTCATATCCCCACCCCCTCCCCTCCAACCAGACAAGGGGTTATGATAATGGAAGGGTGATATGAGATTTGTTGATGAGGTTTTTAACTAAATAAGTACTTGATAAATGTCTTTTGTGTTTGTATCTTTGTATATTGATATTTATTTGTACAACAGGATGGGTACGAGAGAAGGATCCATCAAGACTTGTACACTATGAAGGTGGCGGGTCTAGGACTTCATCCACAGATATCGTATGCCCAATGTATGCACGTGTCTCAAGTATAGTCCGGATAGCCAATGATCCAACTGAGCTCCGCCCAGTAATACTATGCGAGTGTGTTCCTTTTACTATGAAATTATTTGTTTTTTACATTCTCTTATCTGTTTTCATTTCCAAACTAATGATAACACATCACCTTCTGCGAAATAGATATTCACATGCAATGGGTAACAGCAATGGGAATCTCCATGAATACTGGGAAGCTATTGATACTACATTTGGTCTTCAAGGAGGGTTTATTTGGGATTGGGTTGATCAGGTGTTTTACACTTTCACCTATTGTAATGAATTTATCTTATTTATTATCACTCACTTTTAGATGTTTTAGTTTCTTAGAGGAGTATGAAGTTCCAAACAAATGTCCAATCCACAGAATATGAATAGACGAATTGAGCCTAAAGGTGTAATGCTAAGGGCTAAAAATGGGATTCATCACTAGTCACTACTAACAGCTGATATGGACAAATTCCATCACTGCAAACGGAGACCTAGTTGATTAATAATTGTCGATTTGTATTTTGTAATACTCCTGATTTCCCAAAAGAGTCCTTTACTCCCCATTCCATCTGTTTTTTGTCCCAAATGGCCAAAAGAGAGCCTATTTCCACCAAATCAGCTATTTTTAATGAAACATTCCAAGAATTTACCCAAAGGAGTCGCATACAAATTTGATATGATAAGTTTATTTCAACCAACAAATAAATAAAAAATCAAGTTTGATACATGATTTACTAATGTTGTCCCTTACCGAGTTTGATTTACTGTACATTGGTCAAAAACATTTTTTGAATGGAGGTAGCAGTGTTTTAGAATTTTAGTTGAATTTGTTGGTCATGGTAATGCATAACATTTCAATCGTCTTACCAGGCAATGTTGAAGGAAGGTTCTAATGGAAGTAAGCATTGGGCATATGGAGGCGATTTTGGGGATATACCCAATGATTCAAACTTCTGCTTAAATGGCATCGTCTTTCCAGACCGAACTCCTCACCCCGCATTATATGGTGACTTTCATTCTCTTCTTCATCTTCTGCCTGTAGCACTCTTTGTTGTCTTATTTTTCTTCTTATTGGAATTGCTTACTGAAGAGTGTTGCAATCTATGGTTTTCAGAGGTTAAGTTTGTATACCAGCCTATAAAGGTCTTATTTGATAATAATAATGGCAATATTGAGGTAAAGATTTGAAGTTGTGCATCGCCGCTTATTTTTTTGGTTTAGAACATTTTGTCTTATTGCTACCCGTTTCCTTTGAAGATAAAAAATGCCAATTTTTTTATTACAACCGAAGACTTGGAGTTTCATTGGTTACTTCGCGGGGATGGTTGCGAGCTAGGGTCAGGTACCCTTGGTGTTCTCACCATAGAGCCTCAAGCTACTCACAGAATCCAATGGGAGTGCGGACCATGGTATTCATTGTGGTCTTCATCCACAGCTTCTGATATTTTTTTGACAATTAATGCCAAGTTATTGCACTCGAAACGTTGGGCTAATGACGGTCACCTTATTTCTTCAACACAATTATTCATACCAGCCAAACCGGAATCCATTCCTGATGTAAGAGCTTTATATGACTACTATATTGTGTCCCTTATTATTATTGTTATTATTAGTAATTATATTTAATTATTAACTTGGAATCATAATTACAGATCATTAAAAACTCAAAAGCTGCTTTATTTGTGGATAATCATGATGATATGATAAAGCTTGGCCATGGTGTTTCATGGGATATTATATTCAACAAAAAAATGGGTACAATTGAATGCTGGAAGGTATACTTTTGTGGGGATATTTGATTGGCTCAACCTTTTCCAATTATTTCATATTTGAATATTGTAACATTTTGTATTGTATTTTTGTGTTAAATTTAGATATCCCATTAAATGAGGGTAAGTGATAATTTTACTCCTGACATGTCAGTCCCCCCTTTGGTGTAAATATAGTGTTTTTCTTACCTTTTGCCTATTTACTACTACTTCCGCCCTAAAAACGAGTCATGTTATGTGAAGATAAAACTATAAACTTTTAGTAAGGAAAAACTGTTGGAAATTATCAATTCTAGTACTAGCTATATATATAGACTTATTTGTTGGTTTAACTTAATTTGATCTACGTTACTTTTTAGGGTACTTAAAACATACATCACATACAATGAAAGTTAGCCTCTTTTGTTCAATTAGGAATTGTTTGGGACAAAATAAGCTTTCATAAATGCTTTCTTTTAGGATATGGGGATTAACTGGTTAAACTGTGTTAATTATAGATTGGGGAGATTTTGGTTATGCATAAAGGAATCCTTCCATGCTTTTGGAGAGCGCCCACAGATAATGATAAAGGGGGAGAACAGAACAGTTATTTGGCAAGGTGGAAGGCGGCAAATCTTCAAGATCTGAAATTTCTCGTTGATAATTTCACAGTTGAAAGTGAAACCGGACACTTAGCGAAAATTAGAATCACATACACTGGCATTCCAGCCAATGATTCAAATGCTCTTTCTGCATCAAGTCCTTCATTTAGGGTTCACATGCTGTACTCAATATATGGTTCTGGAGATGTTATTCTGGAATGCAATGTAGAGCCAAGGTCTGATCTTCCACCTCTGCCACGCGTCGGGATTGAGTTCCAATTGGAGAGATCCTTAGACCAGATTACGTGGTATGGACGTGGACCGTTTGAATGTTACCCAGACCGGAAAGCTGCTGCCCATATGGGGATTTATGAACAAAAAGTTGGAGATATGCATGTGCCTTATATTGTTCCTGGGGAATGTTCCGGCAGGTCAGATGTTAGATGGGTAACCTTTCAAGGCAAGGACGGTGTGGGGATCTTTGCTTCAGTTTATGAGGGGTCTCCTCCTATGCAGATCAGTGCTAGTTATTACACCACATCTGAACTTGAACGTGCTACTCGTCATGAGGATCTTGTTGAAAGTGATAGTATTGAGGTACACCCACCACCACTCGATCTAATTTTAAGGGCTGTTTGGTTGAATATTTGGTTGAAACCGCTGAATTTTCGTGAAGTGTTTGATGGTAGGAGTTTTTTCCATTTCATTTGGAAAGCACAATTTTTTTTCCTTCTAAAAAACTAAAAGTAGTATTACTAGTATTTTACGTTGTTGCTAATTAAGCACTTTGAAGTTGAAAGCAAGAGTAGAAGTGCTTATAACTGAATTCTAATTTTATTGTAATGTATCTCCCAAATAATACTTTGTTACCAACCTCTCCAACTTTTAATGATCACTTATTTTCAATCACCATCAGCTTTTACCATTACGGAAAACTTTCTTTCACTCAAATAAATCAATTCTCAAATGTATAACCAAACACAAACACATCCAGTGTCCATTTTTGTCAGAATAAAAGTAAATCAAGAGCTACTTATTCTGATTGTTTTGTTTATAGGTAGAATAAGCTAGAACTTGCTATCTAACCGAGCCTAATTTAAATAGCATAGGTGCCAGGCAGTTGGCATACTAGGAGCCTAATGCTTACACTTGACTTGGGTATAATGGCGTTGGTGCTAGCCAGGGGCTCTCCAAAATTCAGATTAGGGGTCTAACTGGAAACACAAATCATCTATACAACCCATTTTATAGTCAAAGTTTTATGCATTGAGACAAGGTTTATGTCCTGAACATGGACCTGTTGAGTCCTGGATTGACCTCCGTTAGCAATGCCAATTGGCAACGGCTATGGTCCTCGGCTCACGTTAGTTTTGGATTTTGAATGGGTTGGTAACGGTATATTATCTTGTTGCAGGTGCACCTGGACCACAAGCACATGGGATTGGGAGGGGATGATAGTTGGTCACCTTGTGTTCATGATCAGTATCTTCTTCCTCCTGTTCCATACTCTTTCAGCGTCAGGTTTCATCCAATGACTGCTAGAATTACTGGCACTGATGTCTACAGATCACAACCCTGAAGTCCTTTATTCCTGAGATGAACTGTTCTGTTTTTTTTGCTATATTGTTTGATGCCTAATGAATAATAAAGGTCTTGTGATCTGAAACTCTTTTTTTCAAAATTTAGTAGCAATAATATAGGCTTTTGTTATGGTAATCTATGACACTGAAACTATTGCGAAATACAAAATGCTACACAATACAAGTATACATATACATCCATCATGCATTTTTTAACTCATCATGAACATCAAAAATTTGAAACTTCTATACGAACATGACATGGTCCTTATATATATAAAAACATGACATGGCCTGGTTCCAGGATTGTCTTGTTTCGGACGGGCTGGTTTCCGTCTTAAATTAACTGAAATTGGTTAAAACTGTTCCAGTTTAGGTCCAATGACCAATATAGAGTGTTGTCCGTTCTGTTGTTTGGCCATGGAAGACTAGATTATCAAGTTTTTTATGAGTTTTTAAGCTATTTGATGAGTTTGTAATCTTTGTATAAGCAATGACGCTGCAATGCTGCATTCTCCATATACATTTGGACTGATTTGGTAATTTCATAATTAAATATTTAATTGATTTCAGAATTGATTTATTTAATGAATGAAGTTAATCAAAAAGTTCATAACTAAATGAGCAGTTGATTTTTTCTTTTCAAAATCATTAGTATTTGCGCCCTAAAACAATATCTATATAATACTATGTATAATAAAGTCAACCCTTGAAGAACCCTTTAGATGAATTATTGACATGTGGCAACAACTTTGTAAGAATAATGTGGCATGTCGCAACATCATAAATGAAAATTTATCCAACTCACAAAACTCCACTCCTATGTGTTGCAATATTATATTATAATATACGTCATGTGTTGTTTTAATTAAAAATACTTGATAAGTTTAATTAAAATTATTATTAAATCATTGCTATATTAAAATTTGATAATTGTTACATAGTATCCAACAAAACCACTTACTGTACAGAAAAAGATACAATTAGATCTTTTGAATCGATATTTGTGAACAATGATTATTAATTATTAAAAAATTATTTTCAACTATAACATAAAAATATGTTGGAGAAACTTATTTGAATAACTATTATAGAAATAACAGTTCAAAAAAAGTTGTAAAATAATGAGTATATTTGAAAATAATTTTGGTAGTATTGGGGTATCGGGTCCAAGCCCAAATACCTCCAAACGGCCTAAGTAGCACATGGGCCCACTTTCTGCACAGGATTCGTCAGTGCTGGTTTTTCTCGAGTACTTGGTTGTAGTGTTGGTTGTATGTTACAGAGCTCCCCAAAGCAGTAGCATGAAGGCTAGAATTAGCGGGAAGCGCATTTGGTACACTAGATTCGAAGGATTTTATATTTGGGGCTATCCAGTGAGAGCTCGAAACATTATCACCTACACCTACTACAATGTAGCATAAACACTCACATTTATTTCGTTGTAAAGGGTTGACAAACTTGCATACTATAACTTAGAGTTATCTCTAGCTCTTCTGTAAAATCTCAGTGTACAACAGGGGGTCGGGATTCAGGCTCGGTAAGTTCGTAATAGAACTTGGCCCACTTTACCTCTCATCCTTTCTTGCTATTGCTTTTGCCTTCATATTACCTTAATTAATACCCCAAACACAACGATCAGTAAAAGATCCCTAGAAAGCCCAAAGGATTGTGTTGGACCTTTGGACCGCCAGAACTTAACCTCAACAGGTAGTAAAGAATCACTGTTCAAGACAATTAAACTAAAAAAAAGATATATGTATTTTGGACAACTCACGATCTGCATGTGTCAACCCACTTAATAATGTGCAACCTGTGCAGGTTGATCCACGAAACCGATGAGTTCATCGGGATAAAAAATGATAACTCTAACCCACCATGGAATGAGATGAACTAGGTTACACCTATGAACTTTGACTCATTTTGACAGTTCTATATATTATCTAATTGAATTCTCTTTTAAACATTGATTTACAAATTCACATACAATTCACAATCCTATGATTTTAAGAAAAACTTCATGCACATGTTTTACCGTGCAGTGCACGTGTACACAAACTAGTAATAACATATGATAGAAGATTTAAGGGGAAAAGTTTAACTAATTCAATCCATATTAAGATTTTATGCTACTAGTATACAGTTAGTTTGAAATCCGTTAAATAATAGAGAATGAGCTCATCGATGTCATTCCTACAAATTTAATTTGTAAACGATGGTCAAAGACATTTAAGAGGTAACATATATAGCTACAAATTATTTCTACAAATTTAATTTCACCCCACCACCACCATATATAGCTTGTAGCACATGCCAACAAGCCGCCCTCGGAATGCTTAGCACTGCTGTCCCTACTGGCGGAGCCAAAAGTGACAGGTTACGTACGGTACGTCAGAGGTCAGAGCTTAAATAATTTATGTTGTGGAATCAAATCTTAGAAACTTCGCAGCCTAAGAATATGATAAAGGCACCTGACGAGCACTTTGTCACGGTGCGTCAAAATAATTTTCAATACTAACACTTATACGTAGTATAGAGTAGTAGAGTTCGTATCCACAGGGAAAGAAATAATTCTCTTTTTATGATACTTAGTAAATAAAAAGGGGGGATTTGGATTGAGTGATTTAATTTAATTAAGAACTAAGATGAACAACCTATATGTGTTTAATTCAAAGATAAAAAGGACTTGACATTGCTACTTTCCACTTGTTGATATATTTTAGTCGATCATTGTTATATCTATAACTTATTCCCTCTCGAATACTCAATCGGGGAGTATATCCACTTCATCGAGGGTAGTTATTAACAACAACCGTTCATTAATAACCCTTACTATTAATCAAATATAGAACAACGCCTTATACCGATTTAATAGTAGCATTTAATCTTTCTAACTCCTTGATGAAATCAATTGAGATTGATAACCTCAACACAACGGTTTCGGTTTAACCAACAAAATTAATCCCTCTTAAGTTTATTAACCACGACCGTGCATTAATAAACCGAAGTTACTTACTTGTGAAACCATCAACGATTAATCATCGATTCGTTGATCGTTTCTAGTAATAATTAATATATGAAACAAAATTAGTTGATCCTTTAAGTAATGTTCAAAATATTAATATGAAATATGAGTAGGAATTAATTGATATTCAAGGAAGAATATTATTAAAGAAGATAAATCCTACTATAATTAATATCAAGATGTTAACTAATTGTCATCTTAGCAACACTCCCCAATATTAATATAGAGGAAGAAAATATCATTCTAACTAATGTCGAGATGTTAACTAATTGTCATCTTAGCAACACTCCCCAACATTAATATAGAGATGGTATTAAGGAAAGAACTATTAATTAATATTCAAGGAAAGAAGTTAAGAAAATAACTCACAACATTAATAATCAACAAGCTTCAAGAGCAACACCAAGAATGGAAGTTTAGCTCCTCATTTGGAGACTAAACATAGCTAGAAAAATACAAAGAAATGCTATTCTAAACTGAGCTTAGGAGTATGGAAGAAGGGATGATTTTTAGAGAAGAAAAAGAGTACTATTTATAGGTGTTTTTTAACACCTTTGGCCGGGTACCCGACCGGGTCAAGTACTCACCCGACCGGGACCGGTCAAAATCAGATATTTCCCCACGTTCTGGTGATCTTCGCACGTCGTTTTGTCCCGGGTCACATCTGACCCGACCGGGTCAAGTAGGGGACCCGACCGGATCCAGTGACTTTCTTGGCAATTTCGTCTGTTAAATCATACCCGATCGGGTGGGGGTTTCTACCCGGTCGGGTTTTACTCCTGGGTAGTCAAATTTCTTGTTTTCTTCTCTTCAAAGTCATCCTTTTCAACACCATAATTCTTAATTCTACTTTACAACTTACAAATGAGGATTAAAATACAATTACAACTAAAATCACACAAATGTTTACAAACTAAATAAAATGATAAACAATACACATAAATCAAACATAAAAATATACATTTATGCACTACTAATTAGTGCATATCAAATACCCCCACACTTAAACCTTTACTCGTCTCGAGTAAACCAAATCCAATCCAAGAAGTTCTTAAAATGACAAGAGTATCAACACAAAAATCCACGAGTATTTTTAGAAACACACAAAGTATATCCCCAAAAATATAACAGTCAAGAGGGGTTTCAACTCCATATTTCTTTATCAACCTCAACCTTTTTTTTCGTTACCCTTAGGATCTTGCAGAAATAAAAGAAAATACTTTCTCTCGTTCTCTCATTTTGCCTAGGTGCCCTTTCGGGTTTTCATCCCAGCTTCCCACATTTTTCTGTTTTAATCCTCACAACTCACTCTTATTTTTGCTTTATTTTTGCTTAAGTTGTCCTTTCAGGTTTTCAACTTAACAAGCTTTTATAATATTTTTTTACAAGAATAAAGAGTATGAATGTGAGTATCCCATAAAACTCTCCCCAAGCTAATCAAAGCACTGTCCCTGGTGCTTGTGTCTGAGATGAATGTTTTCTTTTTTTTTTGTTACTTTTTGGGAGGTTTTGTTGGTGATTCGTGGGTGTGGAGATGAAAAGGGTGAAGATGTGATGAATGAAATGGGTTTAATTGGTGGATGGATGTACGAGATATGAAGCTTTTGACTTTTGGAAATGGAGGAAATTTGGGGTGTGGTTCGAAAGGGAAGACAAAGGGGGTGATTCATATTTTTTTTGAGAAATGGTCTGGTTTCCAAAAAATCGAGATACCCGGCCGGGTGGGGTTGTGTACCCGGTCGGGCGTAAACTGTTCACCCGAGGCAGAATGTTTTTTTGTTGCGTTGCCCGGCCGGGTATAGGTTGTGTACCCGGTCGGGTGTAAACTGTTCACCCGAGGCAGAAAGGTTTAGCTGGGTTTCCCGGCCGGGTATGGAAGTCTACCCGGTCGGGCGAAAAATTTATTCTTGTTTTGCTCTCGCCTCGCTCGGGTGGTTGCCCGGGTGTTTTGTTTTTAGAAGTAATCCGATCGGGTTGGGGTTTATACCCGACCGGGTCCAATCCCAGTCCATTTTTTTTGAAATGTGTAAAAATAAAATAAAACAAGTAAACGTACCTTGCTTGGGTTGCCTCCCAAGAAGCGCCTTAGTTAACGTCGCGGCACGACGCCATGGTTGTGTTCAATCGTTCAAGCTTGGATCGTGATAACTCATCTTCTTCAAATATTCACCCGGGTGACTCTTATAGAAAGACTCAGTTTTTCGACCCTTTATTTTGACCTTTCCGGGATCAAATATCCAGATTTCTATCACTTCATATTGTGAGAGTGTTGGTCCATGATTTTCATTAAGCATGGCCAATGGAAGGGGTTTTGATCCGGGTGTTATAAGAGGGAGTATGAAATATTTGGGTAATCCCACTGTTATTCCTTGCTTATTTGTGAACAAAGAGAAGTCTAAATGATACTCACAATTGCTGAAGATTTCATAGATATTTTTGTCCTTCTCCACCTGATGGATAGTCTACCCGGGGGTATATATCCGAAGGGTTATTGCGGGAAATAACTTAGAGAGAAGTCAGAGTAAGCAAGTGAATGTAGAGAGAGAGAGTGTATTCAGTATGAATGTCGTGGTTACAAATGGGGAAATGGGGTGCTATTTATAGTAGCAATAAATGCCGGACAGGGACACGTGTCAAGCGCTCATTGGCCGAGGGGTCACCTCAGCTGGTTGGCGCTGGCAGCCGCATGTGGCCGCATTTAATGCGGCTGTTGGATGGGACGTCTGTGCAGGGTACGGTGATCTGCACGCATGTGAGGCGGATATCTTGTCGAGTGAGATGCCTTCGGCTATAGAGCAGTAGCCGAGGGCTCCTCCAACCGATGGCACTCTGGTGCCGAGGGCTACTGTTTTCGCCGTTTTCTCCCAGTTTCTTAATTTGCTTGAGAAACCCTTCTGTGAGAGTTTAGAGCCTTCGGCCAGGGGGCCGAAGGCACCCCTGGCGCGTAGTGCGGGCTGCTTGGTACTCTGGGCGCTGTGATTTGGGCCTGTTGGGCCTTCTGGGCCTGTTGGGCCTTCGCTGGAGTAGTAGGAGTCTGTGGGCCGGGGGTTCCCGGGCCATATACTCCATCAGGAGTCCCTCACTCCTTTTGCCGAAAGGTACTTGAGGGAAAAGGAGTAATTTGTGCTTGCCCTTTGATGTTGTCCTGTCGTGATCTCTGAAGTTGGTGAGGAGTTGTTGCTTTTATGTCCCTGCCGAAGGCAGTCCCTCAGTTACCCACATGTCGGGACTTGAGGGCTTGCTTTGTCGTTTGTTGGAATTTCACTAATTTTGTAATTTAATGATTTTACCGAGGGGGTTCTCCAGTCCCCCACTCCTTGAGGCACTTGTAAAGTGGTGAAAAGGAGTAGAGTAGTTGCGTTGCTGTTGTGGGCCGAAGGCTGACGCTTTTCGTTTCATTTTGGGGGGATGCCTCGTTAAAAACCTCATTAGGAAAAACCCTGGGGGAAAAAATCCTAATGAGGGAAAAAGAGTGCACCGAATTCCCCCAATGATGAATCGAAAATGTGAAACCTTGGTCAAGAGTGGAGAATAACGGTAATGCCGAAGGCTCTTCCTTTTCTGAGGGCTCATGTGTTGATTAGCCGAAGGCTTGCTGTTGATGTCCTGGGGGCGCCGAAGGGGAGCCCCCAATCCGGGGATCGAGGGCCTGCCGGATGAGGGCAGCAGTGGAGTTGTTACCGGGGGTCCACTGTTTGTTGATTAGTTGGTGATGAAGATACCCGAGGGCTCCCATTACCTGTGTGCCATGGTTATCCGTCAATGAGGCAACTCCCCGGGGGCTACCCGGTTTTGCAGTGCTGAGGGGGAATCCCCGAGGGGTGCCCTGATATGAAGCCCTGGGTTTTTGAAGGAGTGATCCCGAAGGCGTCTGTTATGTGCTGTGTGGGGCACAACCCGGGGGCGTCTCTAGGTAAGTGTACCCGGAGGCTCTCCTTGACGAAGAGGAGTGAAGTAGAAAACTCGGGGGCTTCCAGAATATAGCCATTGGGAATATAGTCGTTGGAATATGTAGCGTCAGATTTATAGCCGTTGGGGGGGGGGGGGTACACGTGGAGTGTAGCCGTTGGCTGCTCGTGGGCGGGCGTCACCGGTTGGGTGAAACGACGGTGCGTAATGATGATGTTTGGCCGGAGGCCTAGTTTTGGGCCCAAACCCGGACTTCGGAGTCTATAAATACCCCAATCCAAGGCCATTCATTCTTTACGCATCCAACATTCCTAGCGAAGCTCTGCAAAAAATTCTAGAGAGAGAAACTCAATCCCTCGGCAAAAACTCAGCTTTCAAGGTCAGTGTCCCTTCGTTCCTCACCGCTTTTCGTTAGCTTTTACTCCCTGGCCTTAGGTTAGGTGTTATAGCCTTGTAGAGAACCCTCGATTTAGGAATCTTAGCCTAAGTACGCCAAGGATGTCGTCCCAAAGCGACTCACAGAATGACTTGAGGGAGCCCTCGGTTGAGGACGAGGTTGCTTCCGATGTTGAGTCAAGTAGCAGTGCGCCCTCGGTTGCTGATGACGAAGCTGTAGCCTTGGAGTTGCAGAAGACCCTTGCTGCTGAAGTGGAAGCCGAGGGCTTCGAACAGGAGTGCGAAGACGAAGAACTAGCCCTCGTGTATCAGGTGGCGGAGGACGAAGCCCAAAAGGAGGCGATGACCGTTACTGTTGCTGTGCCACCCCCTCAGACTGACTGTGGTGAGCCTAGTACCTCCAGGCCGCTGGACCCGACGCCTCTGAGAATAGCCCCCGGTAAAAAGAAGATGAAGTCGCAGAGGGCTGCCCCCAAGAAGAAGGGTGTTGCCGCTGGTGCTGGGGGGCCTGTTGAAATGCCAGAGGGGTATACCTGGCTAAACACCGAGGCCCTCGATATCAAGTCGAAGGCGGACAGGGCTGACTTGTACGTCACGCAGCTGCACGTTGGGCCCTCGGCAGTAGTGGTGGAGCCAGGCGTCGATGATCTGCTGTCCCGGCCACCCGAGGGTTGCATTGCCGTCCACATCCTGTCGGTGTCAATGGGCCTCCGGTTCCCCCTGCACCCATTTCTCCGGGAGTACCTCCGGTTTGTTGGACTCATCCCCTGCCAACTTACCCCCAACAGCCATTCATACATTGCTGGCTTTCTGCACCTGTGCCGGACGAGGGATGTTACCCCAAGCTTGGACCTCTTCTTCCAAAGTTTCAACTTGTGCCGAGGGGGGCACGCGAATGCCGAGGGCTTCACCAACTTGCAGCAGGTAGCGAAGTTCAAGCTGTTTACCGAGGCGCCCTCGTCCAACAAGGGCTGGAAAGATAGATGGTGTTACGTCCGGTTGGCCGAGAATCCCTTCCCGAGGGAGCTACGGGACCGCTTTCGGCGCCACGAGAGGGTGGGGAGTGCCGCCCTAGAGAAGGATGGCCTGAAACTCGCCAAGATCCCGGAGGGCAAGAAGAAGGTCGTGACGATCAAAGAATGCACTTTTGAGGAAGACTTGCATGCCCTCGGGTTCCAACGGTACCGGTTCATCGGGGAAACAGACGAGAAGTACCCCGTCTTCGCTGAGGCCTTCGGGGGAGTAGGAGGTAGTCTACGAGGGCCCTTAGTCTCATACTTAGGCACTTTCATTTTGCATCCCAATAGTTGTTTGTGCTATGACCCCTTCGGGTTAATATTCTCTCTGCTTTGTTTTGCAGGTATGGAGGCTCTCTTCGCAATGAAAAAGAAGAAGGAGAGGGCGCAGGCCCAGAAGAAGGAGAAGAAGGAGCCCTCGGGTCAAAAGCCCATTGATGAGGTTTTCCCGAAGGAGACCGCGGAGCCTTCAGTTGCTGCTGCTCCTGCTACTGCGACCGGGGGGGCGAAGGCCGATGTGGCAGCCAAGAAGAAAAAGGGAGGCAAGGGGGTGGAGCCCTCGATCAAGAAGCAGAAGGTTGTCGGGGGCGCCGTTGAGAAGGCGGCCCCCCTCATAGTAATCGATGATCAGCCCTCCGCTGACCCCTCGGCCATTGATACTCCGATGGCTCAAACAGACCTTCTCCCGGGGAACCTGCCTCAGGAGATTATTCAGCTCTCCCTCGCCCCGGGGGCATCTGTATTGCACGGTTCAGCCGAGCCGATGTCTTTCCTGAGGGGGATTACCTCGATGATGGACAAAGAAGCCCTCTCCACCTATGACGATGACGCCCTCGAAGCCAAGGCCCTTCGATCAGCTCTGACTGTAAGTGTTTTCACTTTGACTTTATTTTAACACTTAGCATAATCCCAATGCCCGTCTGAACCCCCTGTCCGTTATTCAACAGGCGTGTATAACCTTCGGTGAGCAGGCCCGAAGGCGAGAGGAGTGATGCCGTCATAAGGCTGAGCTAGAGAAGTCCGTGAAGGAGCTGATCCACGACAAGGACGCTGCCCTCCGGGAGGTGTGCAAGTTGGAGGACGCCCTTCGGCAAGCGGAGCTGCGGCTGCAGGAGGCCAGAGATGACGGGAAGGCCGAGGGCAGGGCTGAGGCCGAGAGGGTTGCGGCCTAGGAGAGAAAGCAAGCGGCCGAGGACGCCGAGAAGGCCAAGGCTGAAGCCGCTGCCAAAGCCCGAGAAGAGGCCATTGATGGTCTCACCTCCGAGGGCTGGAAGGCCGACAGCCAGAGAGAGTGGGTGGCCTCTGTGGTGAAGGCCTCGATCGAGGAGTGGGTGAGGGGCCCCGGACTCGACTGGATGAATGAGAGGGGTGACACCTACTATCAAGCTGGCGAGTTCTTCACCCAGCACCTGGTTTACCGGAGGCTCGCCCGGCATTTTGGCACCTCCCTGGATGAGTTCAACCCCTCAGTGTATGGCCTCCCCCCGTTGCAGCCAGACGTGAGGGTCCCCCTCCCCGAGGGAGAAGAGCGCCCGGTGATTCATGATTCCATGATGATGGGCGTCGATGATGATGCCGAAGACGCCACCGGGACGGAGGTTACCTCGAAGCCATCGGGGGAGGCGGCCCCCGGGAATGATGTTGTTGACATGTAATATGTATTTTGAACACTTTTGTAATAGCCACATTAGCATGTTTTCGGCCTCGGCCAACATTGTAATAACTACATTTACTCCTTGCTGTGATGAATGGATGATTGCCTTCGGGCTCTGTATATATGACTTGTTTTCTCCAATTCCTTTCTTCTTGAATGTATGCCTCCGGTATTTTTGAATGTATGTCTAGGACTTAGAATATTTTCTGATTGTAGCTTGCCCTTGGAAGCCTTCGGTAGTTGGGCACCCTCTGCTGGATATGCAACCGAGGGTTCAGCAGTAATTAGGACTTAGAAAATTTTTCTAAGTGTAGCACACCATAGGGCCTTCGGGTGTTTGTAGTAACCCAATTCCTAGGACTTAGAAAAATTCCTAAGTGTAGATTTTCCTTTGAGAGCCTTCGGGATATGGCATCCCTTCCTGATGTGTGAATGTTGGACCGAGGGCCCAAGGTACAGGACTTAGAAATTTTTTGCAAGTGTAGTATGTCACGTAGCCTTCGGCTACTGTGGAGCCCCAACTGAAATACTGATTAGGCCGGGGGCCAATTCTTTAGGACTTAGAATTTTTTCTTCAGTGTTGATTCCTTGTGTACTGTAGCCTTCGATTGATAGGTAGCCTTCGGCAATTAGGTCCCTTGAGATGAGGGTGAAATATGTAGGACTTAGAAAATCTTCTAAGTGTAGAGTTTCCCTTGGGAGCCTTCGGGAGATGGCATCCCTTCATGATGTATGAGTAGTTGACCGGGGGGAAAATATGCAGGACTTAGAAAATATTCTAAGTGTAGACTTTCCCTTGGGAGCCTTCGGGAGATGGCATCCCTTCTTGATGTATGAGTAGTTGACCGGGGGAAAAACATGTAGGACTTAGAAAATATTCTAAGTGTAGATTTTCCCTTGGGAGCCTTCGGGAGATGGCATCCCTCCTTGATGTATGAGTAGTTGACCGGGGAAAAAATATGTAGGACTTAGGAAATATTCTAAGTGTAAATTTTCCCTTGGGAGCCTTCGGGTGATAGGTGCCCTCTGACTCCATATCACTTTGCGAGATGCCCGGGGGCTGCTCATTTAGGACAGAATGTTTTTTTTAAGTGTTGTTGTATTGCATGGCCTTCGGCTACCATATTCCCTTGGCTGTAATATTGATTGGGCCGGGGGCCCAATCTTTAGGACTTAGAATTTTTTCAAGTGCTGCTTCCTTGTGTAGCCTTCGGGTGATAGGTGCCCTCTGACTCTACATTACTTTGCGTAAATTGATGTTGAATCCTGTTGTTGTGAAGAAAGCCAATGAGGAGTGTGTGCCCTCGGCATACACTTTAAAAGTTGTAGAATTTGACCCTTGTCATGGGGTAAGGGCCCTCGGTACTAGTGCGTAACAGATGCCTTCGGTATTTGTTTGAAGGTACCGTTTTAGTGTACTTTGGATAGTCCAGTCCCTTTGTATTGTTGAAGCCTTCGGTGTTCGTGTGACCGGAGGTGACCTGGACTTAGCCGTTTCTTGATGATATTTGTTCGAGTAGTATCCTTCGGGAAATAGGAGCCTTCAGTTACCGGAGGTGTTCCCGTGGGGAGCCCTCGGCTTGTTGTGATCTGTTGGAGTGTACTCTTTGATTTCTCGCTGAGTCTACTCCCCTTCACCCCCTCTTTTTTTTTTGGTTGGTGGTGAAGGGGAGGCATCAAGAAACTTGGTTTCTTGGTAAGGCTGGGCCTATTAGGAGACCATCAGAATACACCAATGGCTCTCCTCCCTCGGGTTAACCTTCCGAGTTCCGAGGGGATCGAGGGTCGTTTCCTGGGGACAAGATATGGTGGTCCGTAACCTGCCTCCCCTTAGGGGATGGCGCGGAAAGCACCTCATTTTTGAAAGTCGTCCCCTCGGCGCTAGACATAGTCTGTGGCCTGCCACACCCTTGGGGTGGTGGCGCGGGGAGCGTTTCGGTTTGGAAGTCGAATCCTGGGCATTTCTCGTGCCTGTCACACCCTTGGGGTGATGACGCGGATAGCGTTCCGTTTTTGAAAGTCGAATCCTGGGCATTTCTCATGCCTGTCATACCCTAGGGGTAGTGACGCGGAAAGCGTTTCAAGGAAGGGTTTTCATTTGCACACTAGTTGCAAATGGCCGGGGGCACTAAGTGCCGTCGGCACCGATGGTGGCGCCTTCGGTATACGCGTCCTCGTGGGGTACGGCTTTTAGAAACAACACTTGGTGTTAGTTTCGATGTGTAGCCCCCGGTACTTGGTACCGAGGGGTCTTCTGTAGGAACACTTGGTGTTCTCTTTTGTTGTAGTTGATGTAGGTGTCTACCCTCGGTACTTGGTACCGAAGGGTCTTCAAATGAAACACTTGGTGTTTCCCAACAGATGTTTGGAAGTTGATAGGAGAGCATATCCCTGGCACTGGGTGCCGAGGGGTCTTTTTTGAAACATTTGGTGTTTTTTCTTCGTTTCGATGTTTGATGATGGAGGTGTACCCTCGGCACTGGGTGCCGAAGGGTCTTCTGTAGGAACACTTGGTGTTCTCATCTTTTCTTTTTTGATGTTGAAGGTGGGGATGTACCCTCGGCACTGGGTGCCGAAGGGAGATGGCGTTCCTTGTTGTTGGTGATAGGAGTTCCCTCCCTCGGTACTTGGTACCGAGGGGTCTTGACTGAAAACACTTGGTGTTTTCACTGTTGTTGTAGGTGTTGATGGTGTCCGCCCTCGGCACTTGGTGCCAGAGGGGGTTCTTCTCGTGGTGAGGCCGGGGGCCTGTAGTCAGTATGAGGGCTTGATGTCTTGAATGTATCTTCATTCTTCGAAATTGGAGGCCTTGGGCCATAGGATAGTACATTCACTAGTTATGAGGGCTTGGCCGCTCTTACATTATTGATAAAATTTAACTAAGTGGTGTACATTCCAGTGCCTAGGGACTTCTTTCCCGTTGGGGCGTTTGAGCTTGTAGGTCCCAGGTTTGATGATGGCTGCTATGATGTAGGGGCCTTCGAATTTTGGTGCCATTTTTCCTCCCTCGGTTGGTTGGCTGGCTTCCCTCCTCCAGAGGACATAGTCCCCCACTTGGATTTCTCTGGTGCGAACTTTGGCGTTGATGTAGCTTTTGACTTGCCTTCGGTAATTTTCCGTCCGGATGAAGGCCTGCTCCCGGCGTTCTGAAATGAGGTGGAGGTCGAGGGCCATGTTGCTGTCGTTGACCTCGGGGTCATATTGGATCACCCTTCGGGTGGGAAGGGTGACTTCCGTAGGAGCTTTGGCTTCAAAACCGTAGCAGAGGGAGAAGGGTGTTTCACCTGTTGCTCGCCGAGGGGTGGTGCGGTTGGCCCACAGGATGTTGTGGAGTTCTTCCACCCAGCCACCGCCCTCGGCCTCCAGCTTCTTTTTTAGGCCCTCGAGCAAGGTCCGTTTGGCATTCTCTACTTGCCCGTTGCCTTGAGGGTATGCAACGGAGGAGAAGGTGTGCTTGATGCCCCATGCCTCCAGAAGGGCACAAAAGGGGGCTGCCTCAAACTGTGTCCCATTGTCGGAGATAATTTGCTGAGGGACGCCAAACCTTGTGAGGATGTTCTTGAGGACAAAATGACGGCACTTCGCCTCTGTGATACTAGCGAGGGGCTCAGCCTCCACCCATTTGGTAAAGTAGTCGATGGCCACAATGATGTACCTGTTGTTGGAGGTACCCCTCGGCAGAGGGCCCACGAGGTCTATCCCCCATCGAGAAAAAGGGACAGATGTGCTGATGGGGGCATAGTTGACCGCTGGCCTGCCGGGGGCTTTCTGGAAATGTTGACATGCGGTGCACCTCCGGGCAAGGTCAGCACAATCCCTGGCCATGGTTGGCCAGAAGTAGCCCTGGAGAATGAGCCTTCGGGACATGGAGAAGGGTCCCTGGTGAGCTGAGCAAGTGCCACTGTGCACTTCCTCCATTGCGACCTCGGCTTCATCCGGATGAAGGCACCGAAGTAGCGTGCCATTGTAAGATCGTTTGTAGAGCCTTCCATCTTCGATGGTGTAGCTAGGAGCCCTCAGCTTCGCCAGTTCAGCGCGGGTTTCATTCTCGGGTAGCTGCCCTGTGGAGATGAAGGTGGTGATATCTGAGATCCAATCCTCTTGACGTTGTTGTATGTTCATAACGGGGCTTGCATGGATGCTTGAGAGGCTGAGTTCCTCGATTTTGGCAATTTTGGAGATGTGCTCGGGGGAGTCGGCCGAGAGCTTAGATAATATGTCGGCCTCGGAGTTCTGAGCCCTCGGTATTTGAGTGAGAGAGTGAGCCTCAAATACCTTAAGCAACTCCTTGGCCGCTTCCTTGTACTGTTTCATTCTTCCCTCCTTGGCCTCATATTCTTCGGAGATTTGGCCAACGACCAACTTGGAGTCGCATTTGATGTGGATCTGCCGAGCCCTCATGTTGGCAGCCAGGCGAAGGCCACATAGGAGGGCCTCATATTCGGCCTCGTTGTTGGAGACTTTGAAGGAGAAGCGAATTGCATAGTAGGCCCTGAAGCCCTCGGGAGTAATGAGGACTACCCCTCCCCCGCATGCTTTGGTCGCGGAGTAGCCGTCAGTGTAGAGGGTCCACCAATCATCCGAGGCAGCCGAGGGCTCCCCGTCCGTGGCTGCCCTTGCGGTACACTCCGTCACAAAGTCCGCCAGGGCTTGGCCCTTGATGGCGGGCCTTGGGTGGATGTCAATGTTGTACTGGCTCAAGAAGATAGCCCATTTCACCATGCGGGAGGAGCTGGTGGGGCTCCTCATGAGGGCGCCGAGGGGTTGATGAGTGAGGACCTGAACCGGGTGAGCTTGAAAGTAGTGGCCCAACTTCTTGACAGTCCAAACGATGGCTAACACCGTTTTTTCCACAGGAGAGTACCTAAGCTCGGCCTCCCTTAGGGTCTTGCTAACGTAGAAGATGGCATGTTGGATGCCGTCTTCCTCCCGGATGAGCACAGAGTTGATGGCCGCCGGGCTGACCCCAAGGTAGAGATAGAGGGTCTCCCCAACCTTTGGTTTTGAGAGCACGGGGGGTGAAGATAGATACCGCTTGAGTTCGTCGAAAGCCCCCTGGCATTCCGGAGTCCATAGAAAGCCAGCCGTCTTCCTCATGATCTGGAAGAAGGGTAGAGACTTCTCCGCTGATTTAGATAGAAAGCGGTTGAGGGCTGCCAGGCGGCCCGTCAACCGTTGAACTTCCTTCACATTGCGTGGGGGCTCCATGTTGATGATGGCCTGGATTTTCTCGGGATTGGCCTCAATACCCCTTCGGCTCACCATGTAGCCCAAGAACTTGCCCCCTTGGACGCCGAAGGTGCACTTCTTCGGGTTTAGCCGAAGGTTGAACTTTTGCATGATGGCGAAGATTTCCCGGAGGTCGTCAGCATGGCTGGAAGATTGCTTGCTTTTGACGATCATGTCGTCCACATAGGCCTCCATGGTGCGCCCTAGGACGGCTTGAAAGACCCGGGCCACCATCCGGGTGTAGGTGGCCCCCGAGTTCTTTAGGCCGAAGGCCATTACTAGGTAGCAGAAGATGCCCTCGGGAGTCATGAAGGCAGTTTTTTCGGCGTCTTCCTCGTGCATGAAAATTTGGTGATACCCTCGGAAGTCATCGAGGAAGGACATGATCTCACACCATGCGGTCTCATCCACCAGTTGATCAATGTTCGGTAGAGGGAATGGATCCATAGGGCACGCCTTGTTGAGATCGGTGTAGTCCACGCACATGCAGAAGGTAGGGGGCTTCTGTGCGAGGACTACATTTGCTAGCCATGAGGGGTATTTCACCTCCTTGATGTGCTTAATTGAGAGGAGCATGGCGACCTCCTTCTTCACAAATTCCCTCCTCTCGGCGGAGAGGGGTCTTCTTCGTTGTTGCACTGCCTTTGTCGAAGGGTCCACCGAGAGGCGGTGGGTGATGACCCTTCGGCTGATTCCCGGCATGTCCTCCGGCCCCCATGCAACGACAGTGGAGTAGGCGCGGAGGGCGTTGGTGATACCGGTCTTCAAATCTTCAGGGAGCTGGGCTCCAATCTTCACGACTCTCTCTGGCTGGGCCGGATCGAGCGCAAAGTCTTCTACGTCCTCGGCCGGTTCAGCCCTCGGCCTTCTTTCCTCTTGGTCGATGGTTCCGGTGATGGTGTCAACACGGAATTCCGTCTTGCTTACCTTCTTAGTGACCTGAAGATAGCAGGCGCGGGCAATTTTCTGGTTCCCCCGGGAGTAGCCAATGCCCCCCTCGGCGGGAAACTTGAGGCAGAGGTGCCTCATGGAGATGATGGCTTCGAGGTCCTCGAGGACTGGCCAGCCGAGGATGATATTGTGGGCGCAGTCAATGTTGACGACGACGAACTCCACTTCGAGCTGGGCTCTATGGAGCCCGTCGCCGAAGATCACCGGGAGGGTTATTACCCCCTCGGAATCAATAGTATCGCCGGTGAAACCGGCAAGAGGGGTCTTAATGGGCCGAAGGGACCCCCTCTCCAGATGCAGCTCTCTGAAGGTGCTGAGGTACATTACATTGACGGAGCTGCCTGTGTCAATGTAAGTTCGGTGGATGATGGTGTCGTTTATCTCCGTCCGAATCACCAAGGCATCCCTGTGAGGAGAAGAAGTAGGAGGGAGATCTGCGTTGGTGAAGGTGATGGGCTCCTCCCTCAGTCTCTTTACCGGGGGCATATGAGTGACTTCCCCCACGTAGAACGATTGAGCCCACTTCTTTCGCCACCGGTGATCATGAGGACGTGGCCTTTTTTCTCCTGGTAGTGGGGGTACTTGATGTGCACTTGTCGTTAGGTGCACTCAAAATAAATAATCAATACAACACTAATACGTAGTATAGTGTAGTAAGGTTCGTATCCACAGGGAAAGGAATACTTTTCTTTTATATGAATAGTAACAAGGGGGGTTTAGATTTGTTTGGTTTAATAACACTAAGATAAACGACCTATATGAGTTTATTTCAATGAGATGGGGACTTGGTTTTGCTTTTATCCACTTAATGAAATGTTCGTCGATCCCGGTTATATCTTTAACTATCTTCCTCTCGAATACTCAATCGAGGAGTATATCCAGTTCATCGAGGGTAGTTATTAATAACGAGATGCGTTCATTAATAAAACTTACTATCGAGTCAATATAGAACAAGCGCCGTATATTAACTTGATAGTAGCAATAAACTTAAGATGAAAACGATTGAGATTGATAACCTCAACACAAGCGGTTTATTGGTTTAATCAATATAATTAATTCCCCTTGGCATATTAACCATGAGATGCATGCATTAATATTCCAAGTTTACTACCGTTGAAAGAACCGGATTAATAACAAGCGTATTAACCGATTGATTCTAGTAATAATTAATATGAGAAACAATACTAGTTGATACTTTAAGTAATGTTTAAAATATTAACATGAAATATGAATAGGAATTAATCAATACTCAAGGAAGAATATTAAAATATATGAATCCTACTATGATTAATATCAAGATGTTAACTAATTGTCATCTTAGCAACACTCCCCAATATAATCATAGAGGAAGAAATAGCTATTACTATAACCAATGTCAAGATGTTAACTAATTGTCATCTTAGTAACACTCCCCAACTTTGATATAGAGATAGTATTTTGAAAGAAAGAATTAATATTCAAGGAAGAAGATTAAAGAAAATAACTCACAACTTACAAATTCATTAAGCTTCAAAGTAGCAAAACCAAGATGGAAGAGTTTAGCTCCTCATTTGGAGACTAAACATGATGAAAAATATAAAGAAAGAGCTATTCTATACTGAGCTTAGATGTACAAGGGATTGGATATCTTTTTGTGAAGGAAAGGAGGTGTATTTATAGGTTTTTGGGATGAGATTCGGGTACTCGATCGGGTATATACATGGTACCCGATCGAGTATGTGTGTAACATCCGATCCGAGGCATACTCGACCGGTTTTAGGCTATTTTCTAAGTGTATACCCGATCAAGTATATATGAATACCCGGTCGAGTATGCTTAGAAAGTGATATTCGGGCTATACTCGACCGATCTTCGTTTGCAATTTAAAGGCATACCCGATCGAGTATATATGAATACCCGGTCGAGTATGCTTAGAAAGTGGTATTTGGGCTATACTCGACCGATCTTCGTTTGCAATTTAAAGGCATACCCGATCGGGTATGTCGGTCTACCCGATCGGGTATAGACATAGAATCGTGGCCAAAATCTTCCCTGCATGTTCCTTTGTCTTCGGATCTGATCCGATTTGAAGTTCCAACCTAATACCCGATCGAGTATAGCTAATACTCGACCGAGTATAGACCAAAATTCAGGATCTTCTTTTGTCTTTGAACTTTTGCACCTTCTCTTCACTTTTTGGGTTCACCAACTGTACTTTGGGTGACCAAAACCTGCTTAAGCTCAGAATATGTCTAATCTAACCTATTTACAAGAATTTAACAATCTAATCTATTACACCAAAAGTGTGTAATTTCCAAAGTAAAAGTCAAGCAAAACTAATTAAAAACATAAACATAGAAATGGAAATTACGAACGTATCAACTCCCCCACACTTAAACCTTTACTCGTCTCGAGTAAGATCAAATGTTTACAAGTGTCAATGTTTGTCCAAATGTTCCACAGTTCAACAAAAATATAATACAAACACAAAGACCACCAAGGATTACAAAGAAAAATGAGTTTTAAACTCAAATTACAAAAGAGCATCTTGGGTTTAATGGCCTCCTAGTGTTGTCTTCTTTTCTCCTCCTCTCTTCTTCTTTATCTTGAATCTTCATATTCTTCATAAGGATACAATGAGTGCCTGTAAGAACAAACATTTCTCTCATATCTCTCATTTTGCCTAGGAGCCTTTTCAGGTTTTCATCCTAGCACCTCTTTTCATTTTCCATTCTCTCCAACTCACTCATTTTTTTTATTAGCCTTTTTTGCTTAGATTGCCCATTTTGTTGGGTTTTCAACCTAACTAGCATTTATTCCCTTTTCATTTTTTTTTTGAGTGTAAAAGTTCAAAAGAATTACATGCATAGTGCTAGGTACAAATGAGAATTACATACCATCATGAGTGTCTCCCCCGCACTTGAATCACGCACTGTCCCTAGTGCCCGCCTTCTCCTCCGTAGTAGCTCCCTCCAAAACCGCTCCCTTGGCCACCATCTCCCATGTAAGTGTCCCCGCCATCTCCGCCGTCGTACCCTCCACCACCGGAGCCAGATCCTCCAAAGTTACCCCAATGAGTGGGGTCATACCATGAGGGTGGTGGAGGAGGGTTCGCCATGGTATGGAAGGATCCCTGTTGTGCCATAAACGAGTACATAGGCCCGTAGAACCTATGTTGGTCTTCCTCATACCGGTGTCTATCGGCCTCCCGGAGCTCCTCCAAACGTTGAAAGCCGGCCCTTTGCTCATCCTCCAATCTTTGAAAACCGGCTCTTTGCTCTTCCTCTAATCGGTTGAGCCGGTTGTCCATTTGGGCTATTCCCGTAATAAGTTGTTGTTGACCCTCCAGAAGTTGTTGAAAGAAGTCGGGTGGTGGAGGGTTTTGGCTTTGTTCTGGGAAATCATGGCTCATGGTTGGATGGCTATGGAGTTGCTCGTAGGGCTCGTCATCGGGTTGGTTTTGGGGGAGTTCATGTTCCGGTTCTTGAAGATGTGGTGGGAGGGCGTTTGGGAAGAGGTAATGTTGATCCGGCCTGCCTGTTTTGAAGTGGAGTTGGGGGAGTTCTGGGTTGGGCAAGAGGAAGTATTTGAGGGGTTTGGGGTGGATGTGCCAGTTGTACATATTTTTGGGCCTTTCTTCACCATAAACGGTGTGTGAAAAAGAAGTACAGCCCGAGTGGCCTAGCCAAGATATGTTCATTAAACAGTAGTCGGGTATAGGAGAGTCATCCGTATACCCGAACTTTGTGGCCAAGTGCATAATCACCCCGCCCACTACGATAGCACCCTTTGCCACACTTTCCTTCTTTAGATGAGCCCACATGAGATTACAGAGGTTGAAATCCACGTGGATACGGAATAAGGCAACCGAGATGAGGCATACATCCCCCATCCTTGTATGATGGTTGTTGGGACGTCCAAGCAAGGAGTTGGCAAGAAATTTCAAAAAGAGGCGTAGGACTGGATGTTGGACATGACTAATGTAGAGTTGGGAGGAGCTAAATTTGGTCTCCCCGGTCATCTTGGTCCATAGGGTGTGGCCGAAGGCGGTATTGTCGGATATAGATTTTTGGTACCGGACCGGAATACCAAAGTGTTCGGCAAACTCAAGTTTCGTGATGGTGTGATTGTGATTAAACAATCGAAACCTGAGTTTATCATCCCTAAAGTCCTCCTCATTGTTCTCAAAGTGCACCGAGCTTAGGAATTCATAGATAATTTTTTCATTTGAGTTGTATTGCATTTTGAAAATTTTATCCATATGCAACTCATGAAAAAATTTCTTCATTATTGTGTATACTCCTAATTCCTTTAGAGCATCAAGGCATAAAAAGCGGGAAGGTTTGACTTGCCTTTCAATTGTGGACATGAAGCGTGTGCGTTGTTCGTTGTCCACGAAAAGGATGTCCTCGTAGCCCGGGATGATTGTCCTAGTGCTTGAGCTTTGCCCTTTCTCTTTCCTTGGAGCCATTTGAAGTGAATTTGGCCTTTGAAAACCGAAATTGGAATGGTGGGGGTAGGGTTTTTCGGACCTCTGAAAGTTGGGGGAGAATGGGATTGGTGGGTATGAATGTGTAGAGGAGGATGAGGGGAGTGTTTTGGCGTTGGAATGGGTGGATTTGGTGAAGATTTGGAAGAGATATGGTAGAGAGAAGGTGTAAAAATGGGGTTTGGGCGTTTTTTGTTCGAGATAGGGTTGGGAATTTGGGGAAGATGAAGTGTTTTGGGGCTGATTTGGGGTTATAAGACCCGTATACCCGATCGAGTATGTGTTGGTACTCGGTCGGGTATGGCTGGAAAGTTTAGTTTTTGAGCGGCCTGCCTCCTGTACTCGATCGAGTAGGGTGGGGTTACCCGGTCGAGTATGCTTAGAAAGTGAACTTTGTGAGCAGCCTGTCTCCTGTACCCGGTCGAGTATTCCTCCATACTCGATCGGGTATGTGCTTTTTTTTTTCATTTTTGAAGCAGGTACTCGGTCGAGTGTGGGAGTCAGTCCCTTTCAATTTTAGCATTTCTAGCAATACCCGACCGGGTGTAAAAGTGATACCCGATCGGGTATTGCTTATTTTTCAATTTTTGAATGCTCCCTCGATCGAGTAGTGACCGGTCCCTTTTCTTTTTGCTCATACCCGACCGAGTATAAGGGTATACTCGATCGGGTATGTCCCCAGATGTTCAAAAACCTGCAAATTTTTTTTTATATCTTTTCTTCCAAAAACCCATGATTAGTGCCCTCTCTCTCAACCTCTCAAAGACATAATTGAACACATTGACAGGGGGTTAACAATAAAAGAAAAAAATGTACCTTGCTTGGGTTGCCTCCCAAGAAGCGCCTTAGTTAACGTCGCGGCACGACGCCATTTTTGTGTTCATTCTTCAAAGATTGGATCGATGAGATCCATGCATTCAATGCTTTCTTTCTGGAAACCTTCAAGGAATGGTTTGAGTTGATGTCCATTAACCTTGAGGATTTTTCCGGTATCGAGGCTTTTTATTTCCACTGCGCCATGGGTGTAGACTTTGACCACCTCGAATGGTCCTTCCCATCGTGATCTCAATTTTCCGGGGAAAAGGCGAAGGCGTGAGAGAAAAAGAAGGACTTTGTCTCCAACTTGGAAATCCTTTCTTATTATCATTTTGTCATGCCATACCTTCGTCTTTTCCTTGTAGATGGCGGCATTCTCATAGGACTCCAATCGAAGCTCTTCTAGTTCCTGGAGTTGTAGTTTCCTTTGCTCTCCTTCTTTAGCCATGTCGAGATTGAATGTTTTGACCGCCCAATAAGACTTGTGTTCGAGTTCGACCGGAAGATGACAGGCCTTACCGAACACGAGTCTATAGGGTGACATTCCAATTGGGGTTTTGAAAGCGGTCCTGTATGCCCATAAGGCATCATCCATGCGCAGGCTCCAATCCTTACGGTTCGGATTTACTGTCTTTTGAAGAATTGATTTCAGCTCTCTGTTTGATACCTCAGCTTGACCGTTTGTCTGTGGATGGTAGGCGGTGGAGAGTTTATGTGTGACGCCATATTTCTTTAACAAGGTACTCACAGTTTTGTTGTAGAAGTGAGTGCCTCTGTCGCTTATCAAGATGCGTGGTACCCCAAACCTTGAGAAGATGCGGGTTTTGAGGAATTCAGTCACTGCTTTGGCATCATCGGTCTTTGTGGCTTTTGCTTCCACCCATTTGGATACGTAATCTACCGCCAATAGAATGTATAAATTTCCATGGGAATTAGGAAAAGGTCCCATGAAATCTATTCCCCACACATCAAAGATCTCCACGTAGAGCATAGGAACTTGTGGCATCTCATGCTTTCGAGAGATGTTGCCCATGCGTTGGCAATTATCACAAGATTGACAATAGACATGAGCATCGCGGAATAAGCTTGGCCACCAAAAACCACATTCAAGTACCTTCATGGATGTTCGTTTTCCTCCAAAGTGGCCACCACATGCATGTGAGTGACAAAAAGCAAGTATGGATGCAATTTCTGTTTCGGGAATGCATCTTCGAATGACTTGATCTTTGCAATGTTTCCATAAATATGGTTCATCCCATACGTATTGCTTTGCATCATGCTGGAGTTTCTCTCTTTGAGCTTTAGAGAAGCTTGGTGGAAACCTGTTTAGAACAAGGAAATTAACAATGTGAGCGTACCAAGGACGAATTTCCTTAAGGGAGAAAAGGGTCTCATCGGGAAATTCGCCTCGGATATCATCTTTGATATGATTGTTTCCTTCGCCCAAGACCAAACGGCTCAAGTGATCGGCCACCAAGTTCTCCATGCCTTTCTTGTCCTTGATCTCAACATCAAACTCGCTCAGGAGTAGTATCCATCGAATCAGCCGTGGTTTGGCCTCTTTCTTTGTCATCAAGAACCTAATAGCCGCATGATCGGTGTAAATGATCACTTTGGTACCAAGTAAGTATGACCTGAATTTTTCGAGCGCATAAACGACGGCCAACATTTCTTTTTCGATGGTGGCGTAGTTGCGTTGGGCGTCATTGAGTGTGGTGGATGCATAATAGATCACATGAGATGCTCTTCCCACCTTTTGGCCCAAAACGGCCCCGACCGCATAGTCACTAGCATCACACATGATCTCAAAGGGAAGAGACCAATCCGGGGCTTGGATGATAGGTGCGGTTACTAATTTCTCCTTCAAAGTATTGAAGGCCTTCTTGCAGTCCTCGGAGAATATGAACTCCACTTCCTTTTGCAAAAGTGTGCATAAAGGAGATGCAATCTTTGAGAAATCTTTGATGAACCTCCTGTAGAAACCTGCATGTCCAAGGAATGATCGTATCTCCTTAACGGTGGTAGGATAAGGTAGTGATTGGATAACCTCCACTTTTGCTTTGTCCACCTCTATTCCTTTGGACGAAATTACATGGCCTAGGACAATTCCTTCCTCCACCATAAAGTGACATTTTTCAGAGTTTAGAACAAGATTTGATTCTAAACAACTCTTCAAAACAAGAGATAGATGAAGTAGGCATGAATCAAATGAGTCTCCATGGATTGTAAAATCATCCATGAAGACTTCCATAAATAGCTCAACATATTCAGAGAATATGCTCATCATGCATCGTTAGAATGTGGCCGGGGCATTGCAAAGTCCGAATGGCATGCGCCGGTATGCAAAAGTGCCAAATGGACAAGTGAAAGTGGTCTTCTCTTGATCTTCAGGGGCTATAGGCACTTGAAAGTACCCGGAGTAGCCATCAAGAAAGCAATAGAACTTATGCCCGGCAAGTCTCTCAAGCATTTGGTCGATGAAGGGTAAAGGAAAGAAATCATTTCTAGTTACCGCATTGAGTCTACGGTAATCTATACATACCCTCCATCCATTTTGAATTCGGGTGGGCATTAGTTCTCCATGTTTGTTTTCCACTACCGTGACTCCGGTTTTCTTTGGGACCACTTGGGTTGGGCTAACCCATTTGCTGTCGGAGATGGGGAAGATTATCCCCATTTGGAGTAGTTTGATCACCTCCTTTTTGACCACCTCCATCATAGGTGGGTTTAGTCTTCGTTGCGGCTGGCGTACCGGCTTGGCCTCATCCTCCATTAAGATGCGATGCATGCAAGTAGATGGACTAATGCCTTTGATGTCGGCTATAGTCCATCCAATTGCTAGTTTATGCTCCTTGAGCACCGCTATCAATTTGCCTTCTTGTTCTCCGGTCAATTTGTTTGAGATAATGACCGGTAGTGTCTCTTTTTCCCCCAAAAACACATATTTCAAATGTGTTGGGAGTGGTTTCATATCAACGTCGGGTGCCTGCAAAACTGAAGGTAGAGGCTTTTCCTCGGGGATGGTTAGTGGAAATGCCCTAGACCCCGGTGGCATAAGTGGGAGTTGGAAGTGAGTATCCAATTCCACTATCATAGCTTGTGTGTTGGGGGTCAGGGCAAGTTCTGAAGAGTTTTCCCCGAAGTCATTTTCAAGTATACTTAACAATTCGTCCTCTTTATTGATTTCAAAAGTATTTTGTACAAGGGGGTCAACAATATCAATGGCAAATAAAGAATGATTTTCATTTGGATATTTCATGGAGTCATAAATGTTGAATTCAACTTTATCCCCATCAAATTCCATTGTTAAGGAACCGCTAAATACGTCAATCTTTGCTCTAGCGGTTTTTAAAAATGGTCTTCCTAAAAGGATAGGTACCGCATTCTTATCATTCTCCATTTCCAAAACATAAAAGTCAGCGGGGAAAATCAAATTGTCAACCATAACTAGTACGTCTTCGACAATACCTTTAGGGTAGGCATTTGATCTATCCGCAAGTTGAATGACTACTCCGGTTTCATTTAAAGGGCCAAGCTCAAGTGATTTGTATAAAGAGTAAGGAATGACATTAATTGATGCTCCTAAATCGAGCATGGCTTTTGAAAACGTAGTTCCTCCCAACTTGCAAGGTATAGTGAACATGCCCGGGTCATTGTATTTCTTTGGAAGTTTCTTTTGAAAAACTGCCGAAACACGTTCACTAACTTGGACTTTTTGTTTTCCATTGAGTCTATGTTTCCTTTTTATTGTACATAGTTCTTTGAAAAATTTTGCGAATCTAGGAACACCCTTTATCAAGTTAAGGAGAGGGATATTTACCTCACATTTGGAGAATGTCTCATAGATGTCCTTGTCCTTCTCCAGCTTTCATGTTTCCCTTAGAGCCTCGGGGAAGGGTGCTTCAATCTCGGGAATGACCGGTGGTGGGGTTGGGATTTGAGCTTCCACCTCCGGTTGAGTCACTTCCACCAGTTCCTCTTCTTCCTCCTCTTCGCCAATGTGGCTCTTTGCCTTCTCTTTGGCAATAACCAACTCTTTGCCACTCCGCAATGTGACTGCATGGGCTTGTTGCCTAGGATTTGGCTCCGTTTGAGATGGTAGCCTTGCCGAATCCTTAGCTTCAAGCCTACTCACGGCATTTGAGATTTGGCTGATTTGGTTTTCCAAGTTGTGGATGCTGGATTTTGTTGTTTCTTGGAATTGAACCACACTTTGTTGCATTGTTGCCATATTCATGGCAAGTGATCGAATCATGTCTTCGGTTGACATATTTGAGTTAGAAGTTTGGCCTTGTTGTTTATATTGTGGAGGAGGAGGATTTGATGGTTGAGGAGGTTGAGAGTTTCCGTACCTTAAATTAGGATGATCCCTCCATCCCGGATTGTAGGTGTTGCTTTGAGGATTATACCTCTTTTGATTTTGGAAACCCAAAGCATTGATCTGTTCAACGTTCTCCTCTTGTAGTGTTGGGCAAGAGTCGGTGGGGTGCCCTTGTGTCGAGCATATGCCGCAGACCTTGACTTCTTGAGGTTTCGGATTTAAGAGAAAATCTTTAACCAAAGAAGTCAAGCCGGCTACTTGACTTTCCAATGAGTTGTTGGATTCTGCCGCCATAACTCGTTTTGTTGATCGCCGATCATAGTGCCTACAATTCTCGGCCAACTCCGAGATGAGGTTTGTAGCTTGAGAAGGGGTCTTGTTGACAATCCCTCCTCCACATGCGGCGTTTATCATCCGCCTATCTTCATTGCAAAGACCATCATAGAAATATAAGATGAGGTCTTGCTCCGAATAGCCATGATAAGGGCAGCTTGCACACAGTTTCTTGAATCGTTCCCAATATTCGTAGAACGATTCATCATCCTTCTGCTCCACGTTGCTGATTTGTTTTTTTAGAGAAGATGAGACAGAGGCAGGGTAGTACCTTTCCAGGAACGCTTTCTTCATGGCCGCCCATGTTCCTATACTTCCTGAAGGAAGATAGAATAGTCAATCCTTTGCGGTATCCTTCAGTGAAAATGGAAATGCCCGCAGTTTGATTTGTTCTTCTGTCACACCGTTTGGGCACATGCTTGTGCAAACGACGTGGAACTCCGATAAATGTTTGTTCGGGTCTTCTCCCCTCAGGCCATGGAAGGATGGCAGCAGATGAATGAGCCCAGATTTTAGCTCAAACGTATTACCCTCATCAAGTGTAGGGAAGGTAATACACAGTGGTTGTTGGTTGAGGTTTGGAGCTGTGAGCTCCCTCAGTGTCCTTGTTTCAAGAGCCATTGTGGTTGACTCTTCGGTGTCGCTAGAACTAGAGCTAGCGGTGTATGAATCTCTGGAAGATGATTCTTCCGAGTCGGTGTTAGAAAATTTACTTTTCAACCGCTCGAAAGTTTGTTCTATTTCTGGGTTTTTGTGATATGTGATTTCGTTTATGGAACGATGTTTAACCATAAACTCCACTAAGCTCAGAAAATAGAAAAAAATAAGAACTCTTTATATTTTTTTTTTTGTTTGGTATATATATATATTTTTTTGATTTTTCTTGATATGAAATAAAAGAAAAATTTATTGCCCTTCCCCGGCAACGGCGCCAAATTTGACGTGCACTTGTCGTTAGGTGCACTCAAAATAAATAATCAATACAACACTAATACGTAGTATAGTGTAGTAAGGTTCGTATCCACAGGGAAAGGAATACTTTTCTTTTATATGAATAGTAACAAGGGGGGTTTAGATTTGTTTGGTTTAATAACACTAAGATAAACGACCTATATGAGTTTATTTCAATGAGATGGGGACTTGGTTTTGCTTTTATCCACTTAATGAAATGTTCGTCGATCCCGGTTATATCTTTAACTATCTTCCTCTCGAATACTCAATCGAGGAGTATATCCAGTTCATCGAGGGTAGTTATTAATAACGAGATGCGTTCATTAATAAAACTTACTATCGAGTCAATATAGAACAAGCGCCGTATATTAACTTGATAGTAGCAATAAACTTAAGATGAAAACGATTGAGATTGATAACCTCAACACAAGCGGTTTATTGGTTTAATCAATATAATTAATTCCCCTTGGCATATTAACCATGAGATGCATGCATTAATATTCCAAGTTTACTACCGTTGAAAGAACCGGATTAATAACAAGCGTATTAACCGATTGATTCTAGTAATAATTAATATGAGAAACAATACTAGTTGATACTTTAAGTAATGTTTAAGATATTAACATGAAATATGAATAGGAATTAATCAATACTCAAGGAAGAATATTAAAATATATGAATCCTACTATGATTAATATCAAGATGTTAACTAATTGTCATCTTAGCAACACTCCCCAATATAATCATAGAGGAAGAAATAGCTACTACTATAACCAATGTCAAGATGTTAACTAATTGTCATCTTAGTAACACTCCCCAACTTTGATATAGAGATAGTATTTTGAAAGAAAGAATTAATATTCAAGGAAGAAGATTAAAGAAAATAACTCACAACTTACAAATTCATTAAGCTTCAAAGTAGCAAAACCAAGATGGAAGAGTTTAGCTCCTCATTTGGAGACTAAACATGATGAAAAATATAAAGAAAGAGCTATTCTATACTGAGCTTAGATGTACAAGGGATTGGATATCTTTTTGTGAAGGAAAGGAGGTGTATTTATAGGTTTTTGGGATGAGATTCGGGTACTCGATCGGGTATATACATGGTACCCGATCGAGTATGTGTGTAACATCCGATCCGAGGCATACTCGACCGGTTTCAGGCTATTTTCTAAGTGTATACCCGATCGAGTATATATGAATACCCGGTCGAGTATGCTTAGAAAGTGATATTCGGGCTATACTCGACCGATCTTCATTTGCAATTTAAAGGCATACCCGATCGAGTATATATGAATACCCGGTCGAGTATGCTTAGAAAGTGGTATTCGGGCTATACTCGACCGATCTCCGTTTTCAATTTAAAGGCATACCCGATCGGGTATGTCGGTCTACCCGATCGGGTATAGACATAGAATCGTGGCCAAAATCTTCCCTGCATGTTCCTTTGTCTTCGGATCTGATCCGATTTGAAGTTCCAACCTAATACCCGATCGAGTATAGCTAATACTTGACCGAGTATAGACCAAAATTCAGGATCTTCTTTTGTCTTTGAACTTTTGCACCTTCTCTTCACTTTTTGGGTTCACCAACTGTACTTTGGGTGACCAAAACCTGCTTAAGCTCAGAATATGTCTAATCTAACCTATTTACAAGAATTTAACAATCTAATCTATTACACCAAAAGTGTGTAATTTCCAAAGTAAAAGTCAAGCAAAACTAATTAAAAACATAAACATAGAAATGGAAATTACGAACGTATCAGTACTCCCCCTCTTCTTCTTCCAAGTTTCCGATCTCCCTCTTCTTGCCGAGGGGGATGGTGTTCGGATTCACCCAGGCGTTTACCTTCGTATGGTGCCCTCGGGGAGGTCCTTGATGAGAAGGTCCCTCCTGCCGAGGGCTTTGAACAAATTGAGACAGGTGCCCCGCTTGTATCAATCTCTCGATGGCCGTCTTTAGCTGATGGCAGTCATCGGTTCGGTGCCCCTGGTGTCGATGGAAACGACAGTAGGGGAACTGAGGGTTGATAGCATGTACCTCCTGGGGTGCGCGAGAATCGCGCTCAACGAGGCCCCTCTCCTCGGCAAAATCAAGGATGATGCTGACGGGGTGCGTCTATGGTGTCCGAGGGCAGTCCAGGAGAATGGGCTGTGCCCAAGTCTTAAGGTTGCTCTTATAACCTCCCCCGGGCTTGGCTTGGCCTTGCCGAGGGCGGTCATCAGAGGGTCCCGAAGCCTTGGGGTGATTTGGAGGAGCCCCCGGCCCTCGGTTATGCTTGTTGTCAGCTCTCGGGGGCTGCTGGTCCGGATGCTGGTGATACTTCTCCACCTCCTCGGCCTCAGCATATCGGTCCCCCCGCTGCAAAGCCCTTATGTAGTCGCGGGGGGGTTTAATGATGAGGCTCCTTGAAAAGTTGCCGGTGCGGAGGACGGTTTGTAGGAGGGCCAGGAGGGTCCCGTCATCAGCACCGTCGACCTTGTCGGCCTCCGTCCTCCAGCGCTCCAGGAAGCCCCGAAGGGTCTCATCCTTCTTTTGGCGTATGGTTAGGAGGTGGGAGAAGTGCTTCCTCGTGCGACGCCTCCCGACAAATTGTGTCAAGAATCGCTGGGCGAGTTCTTGCCATGAATCAATGCAGCCCTCGGGCAGCCTGTTGAACCATTCGTATGTCGGTCCCTCTAAGGTGGAGAGGAACCAACGACACAAATATTCGTCCGACGCCCCTACCATCATCATGCTGTTCTGGTATTTGCTGTAATGCTCCTGGGGGTCCGTCTTCCCGTTGTAGGGTGTATGTGCTGCCCTCGGTATTTTTCCGGGATCCGGGCCGCCAATACCCTTGGGGTAAATGGCGTCCGAGTCCGGAGCTGGATGACGGGTTCCCCGGAGCCCTCGGCCACCTTCTTCTGTAATTCCTCCATTTTGGCCATCATGGCCTCGTATTTGAGATCTGAATGAGGGGTGGAGGTGGTGGCGTGAGCTTTGTTGGACTCCATTTCGTCAAGCCGGCGTTGGAGGGCCGCAATAATCTCGTCCCGGGGATCCTTCGGGAGGGTCTCCGCCCCCTGCGAACGAACCCGGGCCGAGTGGGCCTGGTTGATCTGGTGGTGAGCGTCATCGGCATGAAGGGGTGCCTTGCCTTTGTCCCGAGGGGGACACTCCTCGTCTGCCCTCGAGACGGACCCCCCACTTTCCTGGGGCCTTTGGAGTGCCTTTCCTCCGAGGCGGTCTTGGACCCCTCGGCGGTCTGGCCCTCCTCCGAGCCGGTTGAGGGCGGAAGTGCGGGGCCTCTCCCTGTTGTCATTGTGGCGGTCCCGGGACTGTACTTCCTGGGAGGACGTATCCTGGGCCACTACCCCTTCGTCGTCCCTTACCCGAGGGGTGGGATTTCCGAAGGGGTGTGGCGGAGGGGGAAGTATGATGTTTTCCCCAACCTGGGGGTGAGCCGGAGCCAGGGTGCCGAAGGCACCCGAGTTCTGAGTGAGCGTTTGGATGAAGGCGGAGAGCGCCGATTGCACGTCGATGGTGAGAACCGGAGGACTGATTTGGTCATCGCTCCGGTTTTTCTTCTTGGCCTCGATGCCGAGGCGGGCATCGGGGGCATTTTGTTGGATCTGAAGGCGTAGGTCGACAGCCGCCTGTTCCAGCCCAGCGATGACACCGCCCTCGGGAGCCCTGTGAGAGGCTTCGGGGGCGTAGACGTCGCCGAGGGCCAGGTTCTTGTCCTCTACGTTCTTTGAGTTGGCACGTGTTGTTCTCACCATTTTGATAGAGGGCTAGTGTTTTGTGTTTGGTCGAGGGGGAGGGTTTCTTACTTGATTGTTCGACCTCTCAACGAGAGCACCAAATGATGGATAGTCTACCCGGGGGTATATATCCGAAGGGTTATTGCGGGAAATAACTTAGAGAGAAGTCAGAGTAAGCAAGTGAATGTAGAGAGAGAGTGTATTCAGTATGAATGTCGTGGTTACAAATGGGGAAATGGGGTGCTATTTATAGTAGCAATAAATGCCGGACAGGGACACGTGTCAAGCGCTCATTGGCCGAGGGGTCACCTCAGCTGGTTGGCGCTGGCAGCCGCATGTGGCCGCATTTAATGCGGCTGTTGGATGGGACGTCTGTGCAGGGTACGGTGATCTGCACGCATGTGAGGCGGATATCTTGTCGAGTGAGATGCCTTCGGCTATAGAGCAGTAGCCGAGGGCTCCTCCAACCGATGGCACTCTGGTGCCGAGGGCTCACAGTGCCGAGGGCTACTGTTTTCTCCGTTTTCTCCCAGTTTCTTAATTTGCTTGAGAAACCCGTTCTGTGAGAGTTTAGAGCCTTCGGCCAGGGGGCCGAAGGCACCCCTGGCGCGTAGTGCGGGCTGCTTGGTACTCTGGGCGCTGTGATTTGGGCCTGTTGGGCCTTCTGGGCCTGTTGGGCCTTCGCTGGAGTAGTAGGAGTCTGTGGGCCGGGGGTTCCCGGGCCATATACTCCATCACCACCCTTTGTGTTTCCCTTAGAGCCCCAGTAAATGGTGGCATGATCTCAGGAATGGCCGGTGGTTGAGTTGAGTTTTGAGGTTCCTCCTCCGGTTGAGCTTTCTCCGTAAGCTCCTCTTCTTCCTCCTCCTCGCCCATGTGGTTCACAGTGCTTGGCATTTGTTTCAACTGATTGTCCAAGTTCTGTTCGTTGGACACTTCTTCTTGCGAGCATTGTGACATATTTTGTTGCATATTTGTCACATTGATAGTGAGAGCTCGGATCATGTCTTCAGTGGACATGCTGGAATAAGAACATGAGTATGGGCTATATGTGTTGGAGAATGAATCATACCTCTCTTGGAAACCAACACCATTCCTTTGTTCAAAGAATTCTTCTCGAAAATCTGGGCAAAAATCCGTAAGATGCCTTTGTGACATGCAAATGTTGCATGTATGGACATCTTGAGATTTTGAACATGAGATAAACTCCTCTATTAGAGAAGTCAAGTCGGAAATTTGACTCTCTAGGGATGATGTGTTGGTATCCATTTACTCATGCAAGCTCAGAAAATAGAAAAGTAAGATTTTTCTTTATATATATTTTTATTTTATTTATTATTTTTTTTTTATGAGATAAAATAAAAAGAAAAATAATTGCCTTTCCCCGGCAACGGCGCCAAATTTGACGAGCACTTTGTCACGGTGCGCCAAAATAATTTTCAATACTAACACTTATACGTAGTATAGAGTAGTAGAGTTCGTATCCACAGGGAAAGGAATAATTCTCTTTTTATGATACTTAGTAAATAAAAAGGGGGGATTTGGATTGAGTGATTTAATTTAATTAAGAACTAAGATGAACAACCTATATGTGTTTAATTCAAAGATAAAAAGGACTTGACATTGCTACTTTCCACTTGTTGATATATATTTTAGTCGATCATTGTTATATCTATAACTTATTCCCTCTCGAATACTCAATCGGGGAGTATATCCACTTCATCGAGGGTAGTTATTAACAACAACCGTTCATTAATAACCCTTACTATTAATCAAATATAGAACAACGCCTTATACCGATTTAATAGTAGCATTTAATCTTTCTAACTCCTTGATGAAATCAATTGAGATTGATAACCTCAACACAACGGTTTCGGTTTAACCAACAAAATTAATCCCTCTTAAGTTTATTAACCACGACCGTGCATTAATAAACCGAAGTTACTTACTTGTGAAACCATCAACGATTAATCATCGGTTCGTTGATCGTTTCTAGTAATATTTAATATATGAAACAAAACTAGTTGATCATTTAAGTAATGTTCAAAATATTAATATGAAATATGAGTAGGAATTAATTGATATTCAAGGAAGAATATTATTAAAGAAGATGAATCCTACTATAATTAATACCAAGATGTTAACTAATTGTCATCTTAGCAACACTCCCCAATATTAATATAGAGGAAGAAAATACCATTCTAACTAATGTCGAGATGTTAACTAATTGTCATCTTAGCAACACTCCCCAACATTAATATAGAGATGGTATTAAGGAAAGAACTATGAATTAATATTCAAGGAAAGAAGTTAAGAAAATAACTCACAACTTTAATAATCAACAAGCTTCAAGAGCAACACCAAGAATGGAAGTTTAGCTCCTCATTTGGAGACTAAACATAGCTAGAAAAATATAAAGAAATGCTATTCTAAACTGAGCTTAGGAGTATGGAAGAAGGGATGATTTTTAGAGAAGAAAAAGAGTGCTATTTATAGGTGTTTTTCAACACCTTTGGCCGGGTACCCGACCGGGTCAAGTACACACCCGACCGGGTCCGGTCAAAATCAAATATTTCCCCACGTTCTGGTGATCTTCGTACGTCGTTTTGTCCCGGGTCACATCTGACCCGACCGGGTCAAGTAGGGGACCCGACCGGGTCCAGTGACTTTCTTGGCAATTTCGTCTGTTAAATCATACCCGACCGGGTTGGGGTTTCTACCCGGTCGGGTTTTACTCCTGGGCAGTCAAATTTCTTGTTTTCTTCTCTTCAAAGTCATCCTTTTCAACACCATAATTCCAAATTCTACTTTACAACTTACAAATGAGGATTAAAATACAATTACAACTAAAATCACACAAATGTTTACAAACTAAATAAAATGATAAACAATACACATAAATCAAACATAAAAATATACATTTATGCACTACTAATTAGTGCATATCAGTACCCCAAAATGTACCCCATTTTTACCCCCACCCCCTAATGTATGGCCATAAATGGAGCAATTTATTTAAGTGGGGCACCACTTAAATGAATTGGCCCATTTATGACCACACATTAGGGGTTGGGGTAAAAATGGGGTACATTTTGGGGTACTCCTAGCAAAACTCCAAATTTTTTGGGGCTAATGTCCCTTTGACTCTTGGAGCCTCGTCTACACCCGTGAGAGTGCCCTAGTGGCTAGTAGTCTCCATCTAGCTCAAGGTATCTAAGAGCTGAACAACAACACACAAGAGATCAACCACATTGTTTTTCAATAGCGTTTTACTCGTTATATGCATGAACTAACGTAAGTATATATTTATTTTATACTACCTCCGTCCCATAAAACTTGGTCAACTTTTCTTTTTTGGATGTCCCACAAAACTTTGTTATTTCCATTTAAAGTAGCAAAGAGTGCGTATACCGTGCAACCGGTATACGGTGAGCACCGTATACCGGGACGGTTTTAAATTTTTTTTTTCCTTTTGTTTTTAAAAAATGGTTATAACTTTTTTATTTTTGATCCGATTTTTATAAAATTTATATCAACATTTTTTATTTTTCATGATCTTTCAAATGAGACCAATATTGCCTATGTAATTTTAACATATTAACATTTGTGTGTAAAATATGTAACTTTAAGTGTTAAAATATGTAACTCACGTTCAATCAAGTCAAATGCAACTCGTGTGTATAAATATGTATCTCTACGTGTAACAATATGTAACTTTACGTAAAAAAATATGTAACTCGCATTTAGACAGGTCACATGCAACTCGTGTGTATAAATATGTAACTCGCGTGTATAAATATGCAACTTTACGTGTAAAAATATGTAACTTTACGTGTAAATATATGTAAGTCGCGTTCAGACATGTCAAATGCAACTCGTGTGTATATATATATGTAACTCGCTTATAAAAAGATGTAACTTGCTTATAAAAAGATGTAACTCACTTATAAAAAGATGTAACTTGCTTATAAAAAGATGTAACTCGCTCATAAAAAGATGTAACTCAATGTATTATCAAATGTAACTGAGGCCACTGATCCACTCCCAAACAGATTCGATCTTCTATTTCACAAACCTATCATCTCCCGAACAGATTCGATTTTTCTTATAATCCAATACTCATTAATATAATAGTTCGATAATTTCTTAAAATTACATACACAATATTGGTCTCATTTGAAAGATCATGAAAAATAAAAAATGTTGATATAAATTTTATAAAAATCGGATCAAAAATAAAAAAGTTATTATCATTTTTAACATCAAAAGCAAAAAAAAACAAAAAAAAAAAGATAAAACTACGTCGTTTTTGCAACCGGGCGCACCATCCTCATGGTGCGCCGGTTGCACCATATAATTTGCGGCAAATATGTGGCTAAAGTTATTTCTCTCTCCTCTTCACAAATATCAATCACACAATTTTTACTTTATTAATCTACGTGCAAGTCAACATTGGCCAAGTTTTATGGGACGGAGGGAGTATCTAGTTATTTATAAGCATGTATGGCTCGCGAGTCACCAACTAGTTCTAGGATTCTTTACATTCGAATTTTAGACTGGTCAAATATGCACATCTCATTACTTTGATCATTTACAATTTCAGTTTTATAAGACAAGTTCCATTCCTTAATACATAGTATAATGCAGAATACTAATAGTCAACATTGGAAGAATTTGGTCCATTTTGCTAACTTTGGGAGTTAAATGGTAAGTTTGCCTACAATATAAGCTTCTTTGATAAGATTAACTTATTTATATTAGTATTAGCAAATAAATGTTTTTTTAGAAGAGCAAATAAATGTTAGGTAATGTTGTTGTATTTATATAATGTTTCAAGTGATAGTGATATATATGTTGTTCTTTTTTATGACACTAAAGACTGCAATCCATGTGATGCGTCTCAGCATAGGTGTATACCGAATGTTTTTCAGAACCAACTATAAAACAATGATTCCTCAATAAGAAATGATTTCTTTTATGAACAACACTAGCTTTCAAGCCCGTGCGATGCACAAGTAGTATGTAATTTAACTAATTTGAAATTTAATTTCTATTGGATCACATATAATGTGATTTAAAAGAAAAATAAACTTAGTCTAATATAGAGTCTGTTTGATAATACTAAAGTAAATAGAATTAACTTATTTTGCTGAAATTGACTGAATTCTGGTTAAATAGGTGGAATCTTCTGAATCATGAAAAATATATGTGAAATATATTCCATTTGTGAAACAAAGCAAAAAATATATGAAAAAAAAGTTAAATTGGTCTTCTACATAAGCATCTCAAGTAAACATAATTGTTATGAACCCAATAATAAAAAAAATCTATATTTCTTAATTATTAGATCTTACAGTTTACTCATTAATAAGAACGTTTTTAATTGAATTAAAATTTCGGATTTGATTTGGTATGAATTAATATGGTCTATTAGATGTCTGTTTTTATGTGACTTATTGTTATAATTATTAAAGTTTGATCTGATCTGATTTAATCTGGAACTGAAATCAATCCAATTAAAACATTCTATTAAAATAAAAGTAGGAATTCTTAAACCTATAATTGGATTAGGAATTTGTTTCAAAAGTGAAGGCATATATAAAATTTAGGTGTAAAATAAAGAAACAACCGAAAAAATTTACTTATTTGGCTAAGCTAAACATATTTACTTGTGAAAATATATATACTTTATGTTGGTTATAATTTTTAATTTCATTTTTAATTATTTACTTATTTGAAGCTTACTAATTTATTAATAGGTGTCAAATAAATAAGTAAACTAATTTGCATATTTGTTTTTATTTAATTCAGTGTAGTAAACTAATATAAATTAGTTTCCATATCAATAAACGTTATTAGAATTTCACTGATAAGCAAAAATTATTTTACTTATTTGAAGCTTACCAAATTTATTTAAGGTGGATTTATAAGGATTTTTGTTTCCATATCAATATGCAATCAAAAATAGAATCTAATAAAAAAAAGGTATAAAAATAAGTAAATAATTGTTATATATAATTTCATGACAGGATTATGTGGCGCTTTGTATGCTCTTAAAAAGTTCCTCTTTTATATATATTGATTAGTTCTCAAGATTTCTTTACGTTCAAATTTAAACTTGTCAAATATGCACCACCTGTTACTTTAATGCATTTACAATTTCAGTTCTTTAGGATTTTGTTCTGGGGGAATTGGAGTTTGATGAGTTTTGAGATTCTTTGATGAGTTTATATGAACAACTAATGGTACAATGTTCTTATAAATTTTGACTAATTTGGTAACTAGTAAATATTTTGTAAATAAACTATTAATGTACACTACAAAAAACACGAGATGAGCGGAGATTTTTGGTAGGGTTTTCTCAAAATTGGCAGGGATATGTCAAATCTGTGCCAAAAACGGTTTGGCACGAGCTATTTGGCACGAAATTGTCGAAAACTCCGTGCCAAATCCGTGTCAATCCCGTAATTTTTTTGTAGTGGTATTTCGTAATTGATTTAATTAATTAATGAAATGAGATAACATTTTTCGTAATTAAAAAAATACTACCTATTTTTTTCGTTAAAAAAACAAATACGGAGTATAAAAAATATTAATATGTGTCACCTTAAATTATATAATAACGTTTGCTGGACGATTTTTTTTAAGAGAGAAAAGATTGACTTTCTCAATCCATATCAAGATTTATGCTATCATTATGGATTTATGGAGTTAGGTTGACATTCGTTGAATTAAGTAATAGAGAATGAGTTTATGAATGCAATTCCTACAAGCCTAGTTTGAAAAAGAATGACAAAGACAACTAAGAGGCAATTTAATTTGGATATTTTTCAATATCTTGTGTTTGACTCCATATAATATTCTAAAAAACCTACCACTAATGGTATCTAAGAGCGAAAAGACAACTCATAAGAGGAACGAACAACATTTTTTTCACTAGCAATTTTCTCCTTATATTTTACTATCATGATATGAGATCAGAATAATTCGGATCAGTCTAAGCCATATCAGAAAAACTCAGATTAGATAAGAAACACTCAGATCAAATAAACAGAACAATTTCCAAGTCACTTTTTTATGAATAGGAGTAAGGGGGTGTTTGGCCGTCGGCTGTTGGCTGTTGGCCGATTGTTTTAGCTGATTGATGATAACAGATTCTTTTGGCTGTTTTAATTAGCTGATAGTATTAGTAGTTTGTAAATTGATGTTTGATTGAATGGCTGTTTATATTTAGCTGATAACTTGTTAAATGACATTTTGGACATCAATTAATTTTTTATCAATGTAATTAATACTGCTTCATAAAGTTTTTTTATATCCTTTTCATGATTAAAATGTCATATGTATCAACACAACTAATAATTATTCCATATTTTGAATCTTTATTTTTTTAATTCATAAGTCATAACCCATTTCTCATACTTTTTTATTAGATGAACACGATAGATGAGGTAACCTCACGTGAAATCCCAATTCTTATAATAATAATTTATTAATCCATTCCTTAGACCTTTTTATGAGATGATTATTGGTCGAGAAATACGACAAAGAGGAAGCAACCTCAATCCAAATCACTCTTTATCCATCTCTACACGAAATACCACCATATCATACTTATACACACATACAAATATCCAAAGCACAAAAAGAAATTGAGGTGAAGACTGAAGAAGGCACACACACAAATATCCAAAGCACAAAAACAAATTGAGGTGAAGACTGAAGAAGGGAAACATGATCAAATAGCTAACTATTTGAGAGATGGCGGCTTGCCCCTTGCATTTGTTTTTTTGCTCTCAGACGGAAGAAGATTTAGATTAGGGGAATTTTATTTTTGCTCTTCGGCGGAATATTTTTCTACAAGTCTAGGAAAGAAACGGAAAATACAGGGTAGTGTAGGAAATATATGGAACGACCGATTGTAAACGATGAGGTTAATGACGTTTTGTTTTTTGGCTGTTTGAAGCGAAAGGCTAATTGAAAAAGCCATTTAACCAAACACTTTTATTAGCCGATTGATCTGTTCAAAAGGCTAAATATGGTCAAAGCAGCCAAAAAATGGCTGAAAAGCTCCTAACCAAACGCCCCCTAAGTGTTTATCTTATTCAATAACCTAGTATATTACCCGTGCGATGCACAGGACATTAATATGTCTATATTTTATATTTTAGTGTTAATTAGTTAGGATAATAAAGATAGAAAGACATGAAAACCAAAACTGAAATACATGCACAATAATAATACTCCGTATGAGTCTATGGATTATGATATTAGGTGAGTTAAATGTTTACACTATTACCTAATTGTTCACGTTGATAAAATATAGAAATACAAGGGAGATTTCTACAAATAGGAGCAAAACGTACGGATTTTCCAAAACTAAGACCGAAGATTAGCGTAAGACTCAACTACACCTGTATTGATCACAATACCCTTACTTTTAGAAAATAACACACATTAAATAGATAATAAATAAACAATAAGTAGACATTAAATAAACAATGAAGAAAATTGCTCCCATCTTCTCCCGACTCTCCCGTTTGTCCTTCGCAAATCCAGATCCACGCAGCTCTGTCTTCAGGTCTCCGCCTCCGAAGCTAGGTCGCCGTCTCTCCTCCATCTTCTGGTCATGGCTCGAAGTCTGGCAGCATCTCCTTCTTCGCCTTCGTCCTCACCTTCCTTACCGTCGATGTTCGCCATCACCACCGTTGTTGCACGTCGCCGCTCCTGTCGCCACCACCCCTGCTCGTCATCGTCAGCGATGTCTATTCCGTATGGTGAAGGCGGCGATTTGGGGCAGGACCACGATATTGCAGAGGGCGAGTGCAGGGGATTTGGGAGGTCATCGCCGCTGCAATATTGAAGGGGTAAATTTGAAAACTAATATTTATGTTTCTTAAAATAGGAGTATATAAGTATTACGATTTGAAAAAAAACTAAAGAAATCCTGCTTTTGTAAAAATTATATTGTATGAATTGGTCTCACTGGCAGCAATTTTCTCGAAATACAAACATTGATCCTGTATACTAATGTAGTGATGTACGGCTAATTTCCACTGAGGTGCTAAGATGACTATTCTATAATTAAACTACTTGTATTTGTGGTTGAAATATAATGCATGAATGAACAACAAAATAGTTCTTGAAGTCGTATATTTGTGGACTGATCACTTATGATCCTATATCCATCATCCGATCCTCTCAATTTCATTGATATCTTCGCTTCTTTCATTATGCTTTACTTGTTTTCTTTTAATTAACACCCGAGAGTTTCAATAGAATTACAATTGTGTCGTAAAAGTTCAAGTGAATTACAATTTAAGTCAATTGTCGTTAAACGTGTTTAGAATCATTGCCTGATTAGTACGGGACTAATTTTGCTTGTGAAAATAAGAAAAAAGTTATTGATCTAAAACAGTTTAATTATACCTGGCCTCGTAATCACCGATCTTACTCTCAGATCCCAGTTTGTCTTGGAAGACTTGAATTCTGTTGAGTTACATCTTAAGATCAGATCCCATGACTCACTGTAATAGTAAATCATAATTGTCAAGTAATTACCTACCCGGCTACATGTAGACGCAGTAGATAAAGAAAACATTGAAAGTCTAAATTAAATTTAGACACACACGCTTAGAAGCATTTTCAGAATTGTGATTCAACTGATTGATGAAGCATGCTAGCTATTTATTATGTGATGATTGCCCAATTTTATGCAAGGAGTGTACGTGGAAACAATTCAAGGTGGTTTCCTTTACGTGCTTGTTGAAGCCAAGTGAACCGTCGAGAAGGAAACTACTTGGAGAAACTGTCAAATGAAATTGTTAGCAGCATAATAGGATGATGACGTTTTTGTGACAAAAAGGTGACTTGGGTGACTAGCGGGAATAGTTATTCCCAGCCGGTCCCCCTTTTTTATACTACATCCGTCCCACTAACATTTGTACGGAAGAATATGACGCGATTATTAAGAAAAGTGAGTTTATGTTGTTGATATTGAATTGATAAAGTAAGAATGATTAAGAACCGCATAAACTTTATCAAATATGGTATGAGACAATCTTAATGGGTTTCCCGAAAAGGTAAAATGGGACAATTTTAGCGGGACGGAGAGAGTATATAATAATAATAGTAAAAGATATTATTACGTTGTGTTTTAGTTTTACCTCTTCCTAATATAAATCACAATAACATCATCAACATTCATATTGGGCATTTAAGAAGCTGAAAAAGGAAACGAAAAGGAAACATTTATTTGTGAGATAGAAATTGAGTTAACTATATAGTAGAAGTTATAATATCAATATTACATGATGTATGAAGTATGATATGCTCCTGCGCATGATGGTGAAAGAAGAAAAGGGACGTTGAAATTAGGATTTGCTTGAATGAAATAAGGCGTACGTTTTGTGTAATTATTATGGTGATGGTGTTCCGTCCCACACCGTTTAGACAGAGAGAATGCGGGCCTCGAGAAGGCTATAAGAGGAGCGGCTCACCCATCTTCAAAGGCATACCTTTCTCGGCCTTTTGGCTAAGATCAAGTGTAGTATCTGTTCTTATCAGTTTAATATCTGATATGTGGGCTATTAGCCCACACGATATTAACTCAATTTTTTAAGGGGGAAGGCCCGCTAAGGCAGCTTGCTGTCTGGGACTTCGGGCGTCGCCTTGGCGTTGCACTGCTGCCATGGCCCGGCGCACCCCACCAATATCAGTTCAATTATTTGCACTCATTCAGCCACAAGGAAGGCTCACTGATTGCGTCCTCTCTTTTTTAAAATTTCCTATTCTCTTTGGTTAAATCGTTTTTGGTTAAATACGACCAACGACTTTATCAAAAAGAAAATGAATGCTGCTCTTAAATATTAAAATGTTTCATTATGTTAACATTGGAAGATCATCATAAACAGGTTTGGGCATATCATACACTCTTAAGGATTCTAATTTCCAGATGAAAACATAGTGTCCCCATTGAACGAGACCATGATTTTTTTTAAAACATCCACCGCTTTTTTCTAAATTTATTATCAAATTGGGAGATGTGATATCCAAGCACTTGTATACCTCGGAGTTTGTGTGTGTTATAAGGACGTAACCACGGACAACAAAGGCATCCAAAAGGTTGTAGTTTTATAATTAGGAATTTCTTGGAATAGGAGAGAGCATATGGGCTGTAATAATTTAGTTGATAGGATGTTTTAGCAATTCTACTATTTAAAAAAAAAGCAATTCTACTATTTTTATATCCAAATTTCTCAATTAATTTTTCAATAGAATTGCCTTCGATTGATCTAGTCAACTTTAGCCCAAGAATTACTTCTACCACCCTCATATCCTTCATTTCAAATTTGTTTTCAAAAATGACTTAGTCTCAAAAATAATATTATCATTAGTGTCAAATAATAATATATCATCAACATATAGGCATAAAATAATATTTATATCACTTTTACATTTATAATAAACACTTTGATCAGCATCTATAAGAGTAAATCCAAACGAAAAAATTATTTAAAATTTTTCATTCCATTGCTTAGGGGCTTGCTTAAGTCCATATAAAGACTTGACTAATTTACAAACTTTTCTCTCATTGCCTTTTGCCATAAATCCGTCAGGCTGATCCATATAAATTTCTTCTTCAAGGTCACCATGAAGAAAAGCTATCTTAACATCCATTTGATGAATTTTATGATCATATACGGAGGCCAATGCTATGAGCATTCTAATTGTGGTCATTCTTGCAACAGGAGCATATGTATCGAAAAAATCAATACCTTCTTTTTGTTTATAACCTTTAGCAACTAATCTGACCTTATATTTATCAATGGTTCCATCTGGTTTTAACTTCTTTTTAAAAATCCATTTATAGCCAATAGTGGTGCAATCCGGAGGAAGGTCAACGAGCTCCATGTTCCATTTTGAACAATAGAGTCCATTTCACTTTTAATGGCATCCTTCCATTAAATGGCCTCAAATGATCTAGATGAAATCAATATGACTAGAATTAGTGGATTCTACCCCCATATTTGTCATCTTTTCCACTTGATCGTGAATTGAATTAAACGTGGTTTTTTTATTTTTAAAAGAAGTATTTTGGGGCACACCCATTTTCATTGGAAAAACATATTCAAAGAAAGTAGCATCACGAAGTTCTACAATAGTATTGACATCTATGCCAGAAATTTCAGATTTAATAACCTAAAATTTCAATGCATAAGAATGTTCAACATAACCAATAAAAATAGCATCAACAGTTTTAGGTCCAAGTTTTTTCTTTTGTGTTCAGGGACTAATACTTTTGCAAGACAGCTCCACGCTTTAAAATATTTCAAACTTGGTTTTCTGCCCGTCAAGAGTTCAAATGGACACTTATCTTTATGTTTCATGGGAATTTTATTCAGAATATGGCAGGCCGTATTCAAGGCTTCCGCCCACATAAACTTAGGTAATCCAGAATTCTCTATTTCATTCTTAAAAATTAAGAACTTTTCAAGAGCTTCATCTTTACCCTTAAGTAGATACACATAACAATATTTAGAATAATCATCAATAAAAGTGATAAAGTATTTCTTTTGGTCACGAGTAAGCACTCCATTAAATCAAGTAATTCTGAATTTCTATCAATTGAATGATAATGTTTTCTTACTTGTTTAGTAGTAGCACATACCATACATTTCTTAACTTTATCAATAGAGTGCTTACGGATTAAATTTAAATTCATCATTCTTTTTACAGAATCTAAATTAACGTGACCCAAACGACAATGCCATAAACAAGATAAATCATAATTCTCAGATACATAATTTTATTCAAAATAATCAACCACAATCTTAAAAAGTCCATCTGACAAGTAACTCTTGGCAATAAATATTCCACCAAATAAAATTACAACTTTATTTAATTTAAAAGATAATTCATAACCCTCCCTAACAAGAATGGAACCACTAACAATGTTCCTTCTAATTTCGGGAATGTGATGCACTCCATGCAAAGTAAGAATTTTTCCCGAAGGAAATTTTATTTCTACTTCTCCAACTCCATGCACACTAGCAACACTTGTGTTTCCCATCATCATTGTTCTTCCAACCGCTGACTCATAAGAAACAAGGAGCGATTTATCAGATCATACATGCACATTCGCTCTTGTATCTATTAGCCACTCATTGGAATTATAAATAGCGAAAACTTGAGGGTTAAAAGAAACATACCCATCGGAACTAGTTCCTCCAGTCACCATGTTAACTTGAGGTCCACCAAATTGAGCCTTAGCCTTTTTATTTGGGCACAGTTCCAGCATGGACGATTTGCCTTTGGTTTCTTTGCAATTTTTAGTTTGGCTTTTATTGGTTTAAAAGATGATGGTTGTTTATTCTTAGAATCTTGTGACTGTTTTCCCCCGGTTACAACACGAGCCGTTGGCTAAAATTCAACAGGGACAATGTAACCCGCTTTCTTATGTTCTTCCTCAACAGTAATGGAATGCATCAAAGATTTCCAAGTTATCTTTTTCATTTTGTGTTTTAAAGTCAAACCAAAATCTTCCCACGATTTGGGGAATTTTTTAATTACAACCATGACTTCAAATTTTTCAGGCAATTCAATTTCTGCTTCACGAGAGAATGTAAGATAAGCTCAAATTCTTGTGTTTGTTCTAAAACAGATTTTGCCTCTTTCATGTCGAATCTCAAGAATTTGAAAACAATATACTTTTCAAGACCGGGGTCATCAGTATTATATTTCCTATCCAACTCATCTCAAAGGTCTTTAGCCGTGCCATGGAGGGTGCAATAGACATCAAACAACATGTCGGAGAGTCCCAACAATATCATTCCTTTCGCTATTTCATTCCTCTCACGCCATAAAGTTTGCCGGTCAAGACTCTTGGGATCTGAGTCGACAATGGGGGGACACACCGTCATAATTACCGAGAGCAACCCCTTGGTGATTAACCAAATTTTCATGCGTTGTTGCCAACGCTTGAAAAAATGTTCAGAAAATTTTTCAGACATTCCGGTCAAATCAACCCTGTGAGAGCCTGTGGCAACAAATTCAAGTGTCTCCAGAATTAGTGACAGACACAGAATTAACATTATTTTCAGGGATTTCATTCACATTATTCTCAACAACAACGTTTTCAGAAGTAGCATCATTTTCCAAGTTTGCCATTTTTTAGATTTTCCAAAAACTCGAGAAATAATATCTTTCTTAAAGAGGAGTGTTAGAAAATTGATATTTAAATGCGAGTTTAATCAGATAAGAAGAGCGGCTCATCCAACTGTGAAAGCATACCTTTCTCGGCCTTTTGGCTAAGATCAAGTGTAGTATCTGTTCTTATCAGTTTAATATCTGATATGTGGGCTATTAGCCCACACGATATTAACTCAATTTTTTAAGGGGGAAGGCCCGCTAAGGCAGCTTGCTGTCTGGGACTTCGGGCGTCGCCTGGCGTTGCACTGCTGCCATGGCCCGGCGCACCCCACCAATATCAGTTCAATTATTTGCACTCATTCAGCCACAAGGAAGGCTCAGTGATTGCGTCCTCTCTTTTTAAAATTTCCTATTCTCTTTGGTTAAATCGTTTTTGGTTAAATACGACCAACGACTTTATCAAAAAGAAAATGAATGCTGCTCTTAAATATTAAAATGTTTCATTATGTTAACATTGGGAGATCATCATAAACAGGTTTGGGCATATCATACACTCTTAAGGATTCTAATTTCCAGATGAAAAAATAGTGTCGCCATTGAACGAGACCTCACATTCAAATAGCAAGCAATCAACTCTTGCCCCCTTCCAATAACCATCTATTAAATGATTTTTTTTTAAAACATCCACCGCTTTTTTCTAAATTTATCATCAAATTTAATATTTATGTTTACATTGTAATTTTACATTCGTCTGGTGGAGAATGTTTCCACGTCCACTAACTTTTATTTTCACTCATGTTTGTTTTAAAAAATTCTTCTTTGATTACTTTGTACGAGAAAATCGTAATACGGATATTTTAGTTCCGCAATTAATTTCTTGCTTGTTAAATTTTTGGTGAGTGTTTGAGCAATTCATCTTTGAGTGGGTTGACACACTTCCCTTGTACCCCTTGTTTAAAAACTTGATCTATCCTTGGAGACCACTTCTCAAGCATTAGTTTGGGTATTTTTTCAACCAGATTTTTTCACTTTGAGAAATTTGTACAACTTATAATGTGTAAATGAAATGGATAGGAGTTGGAGTTATTTGGGAGGAGGTGGATGGATAAATATGATGTACGAATTTGACATGTTGAGATAAGAACAAGCGGTGAGATGTGATATCCAAGCACTTGTAGGCTGATTGGGAGACTTAATATCCCAAAAAATACACGAAGTAGACCGAGGTTGGAGTTTGTGTGTGTTATAAGGATGTAACCACGGACAACAAAGGCATCCAAAAGGCTGTAGTTTTTTATAATTAGGAATTTCTTGGAATAGGAGATAGCATATGGGCTGTAATAATTTAATAACGGGGTAGGCAGACGATTGATAAGATAGACACCAGTTTGAAAAGTGTGAGGCCAGAAGGTAAGTGGAAGGAAGGAAATTTGTAAAAGAGACGGTCCAGTTTCAACAATATGATGATGACGGCGTTCTGCCGTGCCATTATGTTCGGGGGTGTGAGGCGGGGTGGTAAGATGAGAGATGCCTTCCAACTTAAAAAAGGGACAAAGTGTTAATTTTTTTTTCTTTGATTACTTTATACGAGAAAATCGTAATAGGGATATTTTAGTTCCGCAATTATTGCTTGTTAAATGTTTGGAGAGTGTTTGAGCAATTCATCTTTGAGTGGGTTTGACACACTTCCCTTGTACCCCTTGTTCAAAAACTTGATCTATCCATAGAGCACTTCTCAAGCAATAGTTTGGGTATTTTTTCAACAAGATTTTTTCACTTTGAGAAATTTGTACAACTTATAATGTGTAAATGAAATGGATAGGAGTTGGAGTTATTTGGGAGGTGGATGGATAAATATGATGTACGAATTTGACATGTCGAGATAAGAACAAGTGGTGAGATGTGATATTCAAGCATTTGTAGGCTGATTGGGAGACTGAATATCCCAAAAAAATACACGAAGTAGACCGAGGTTGGAGTTTGTGTGTGTTATAAGGACGTAACCACGAACAACAAAGGCATCCAAAAGGTTGTAGTTTTTTATAATTAGGAATTTCTTGGAATAGGAGAGAGCATATGGGCTGTAATAATTTAGTAACGGGGTAGGCAGACGATTGATAAGATAGACAACAGTTTGAAAAGCGTGAGGCCAGAAGGTAAGTGGAAGGGAGGAAGTTTGTAAAAGAGACAGTCCAATTTCAGTTTTTAGTCCACTTCTTAGTTTTTTTTAGTTCGAGGTCTCAATTGACTTTTTTGACATACTATGGGGACTTGTTTGACAGTTTTCCCAATTATACCAGTTTATGCTTATATTCAAACAATATTTATAAAAAATCCCTTGTCACTTTGCATGGAATAATATAATCTAGTTAATCTAAGACCGGAACAAGAGGAGAAAAAGGATGCGGTGTGCGTAGCTTAGGGTTTGAAGGATTGATTATTGATAAGGGTAATTTAGGAATAAAATTAGAAGAAGCAGAAGTATTTTTTGAGAAGCCACTACTACTTAACTTCTACAAAACTGATTTTCAGTTTTAAAATAAGACCAAAACACCCAATAAATTGATTCTGCTTCAAAGTACTACTTAAGGGAGAAGAATCAATTTGTAAAATCATATCCAAACACCCCTTACTTTGAGAAATTAGTTTGGTCTATGTTGATAGAAGGTTTTAGTTTGGATATCAAACTATGGGCGTGTATTAGATTACTACTATTTCAATTACACATTTTTCTTTGAATTTAAATTTTTAAAGAAAAATGTTAAATTACACGCCGCTAATGTGTATTATCTTTATCTCGGAAAGGGTGTTTGGATCTACTTTAAATAACTGCTTCTACTCTTTCAAAGAGTAGAAGTATATATTGAAGTGTTTGTGTGAAGTGACGAAGTACTTCTGCGTGCTTCAAATTGCTCTTAGAAACAATTTTTTAGAAGATGGAGGAGATCAGCTTCTGAAAAATTGATTCTGATTTTTCTTCTGTTTTCAAAAAAGAAACAGAAGTAGAATCAATCCCAAAACCTCCTAACATTGTGAAATGAGGAAGGTGATATTTCGGGAATAAAAACATAGTTGTCCTATTTTGGAATTCCAAACTCTATTTACTCCTATTTTGGGAAATCTCCCAAATAATATTTGTAACATAATAGCCTGCTTAACATCACTAAAAGTGGCTTAATTGGCTGATATGCTGCATTTGATGAAATTTTGAATGAAGTGGTTAAATTGGTTAAATTATTATAAAAAAAATTAAAATATAGTTTATCAAAAAAATAATGGAACAATTATATGAAAAAATAGCTAAATTGGTCATCTACAAAACTCCAGCCAATTCATCCTGAAAAGTAATTACAACTTTACTTATTTTAATCATTACACTTTTGGTGCGGGAAATCAAAAGTCAAGTGTTTGAGCAAATAGTATATAATAGGGCTGATAAACTAAGAGCCCGTTTGGTAACACTAGAATTGGCTGAATTGGCAAATTTTGCTGAAATTTACGAGGTTCTGGCTGAAGTGGTTGTATTGGCTGATTCTGTTGATTCATGAAAAAATTATATTGAAAATATTTGTTTTTAATAAATTAAATAAAAAATTATATGAAAAATTGCTAAAATGATCCTCTACAGTAACCTCAGCCAATACAGCCAGAAAAGTAACTCCAACCTTACTTTTTATACAGTACCAGTTTATGCTTATATTCGAACAATATTTATAAAAAATACCTTGTCACTTTGTATGGAACAATATAATCTAGTTAATCTAAGACCTGAACAAGAGAAAAAGGATGTGGTGTGTGTAGCTTAGGGTTTGAATGATTGATTATTGATAAGGGTATTTTAGGAATAAAATTAAAAGAAGCAGAAGTATTTTTTGAGAAGCCCTTACTACTCAACTTCTACAAAACTGATTTTCACTTTTAAAATAAGACCCAAACCCCAATAAACTGGTTCTGCTTCAAAGTACTATTCCCTCCGTCCCATTCAAAGGTTCTCGTCCACTATTCACATGATCAACTTAAATCATTCTTAATCTTTTGCTTTATATATCAAATTTTTATCAAATTTACATTTTTTTATCAGACTTTGTAGCGGTTTTAATGTAGTTTCTAAATATGTAATTTTTATTTACTAAAAATAATTAGAGTATGAACATGGATTCAATTGTTTTATCGTCAGTCAAACATCGTAAAGTATTAGGAGGTTCCAGTTACGGTAAGAAAAACACTATGTTTACACCAAAGGGGGGACTGACATGAATAATTATATTGTGTTGAAGAAATAAGGTCCGCCATTAGCCCAACGTTTCGAGTGCAATAACTTGGCAGTAATTGTCAAAAAAATACTCTGTATCAGAAGCTGTGGATGAAGACCACAATGAATAGAGACGGATCCAGGATTTCGAGTCAAGGGGATGAAGAATTTTGTTAGAGTAGCGGGTCATTTCTTTCACTGGTGTGGTCGGGTGAATTTTTTTTTGCTAGTGTAGCAGGCTGAATTTTTTCACCAGTGTATTTTTTTCACTAGTGTGGCGGAGTGAATTTTTTTGCTAGTGTGCTATTCAAAAATTCTCATTAATATATACACGACGACATTTAAATCTATATCTTTAATTTTATAATTGAAGAGCTCTAGAAAAAAAGTATTGATACATTAAATCGTAAAAAATGACAAATAAAAGGAAAATAATTTGAAAATAAAAAGGATATATAACATTTTATTTGAAGTTAAAGAGTTTATAAGGAACACATTCACCAATACTTTTAAATCAACTTCTACATTGTTTGAATACATGAATCTTATAAAAATAAAGAACTGGTTTTTAAATTACATTTTTTGTCTACCAAGCAGGGTGTTCATGAGTCACGAGGACTTTTCTTAATATTATAATAGTATGTATAAGATTATTTTTTTAGAATAATATGATATTGGTAATTCATATATATAGTGCATATTATATTTGCATTAATGCTAAAATAAGTTAAAGTTTATTATCTATGCAATAAAATCTTTTTTAGAATGTAAGAAGTAAATGAATTGTGTAATTTAATGTCAATAAACATTTATATTTTGGACTCACTTCACATCGTTTGTAAGCTGTGTGACTAGTGTGTCTGATATTTAATATCCTTTGTTATATATTTTACCAAATTGAGTACTAGTTATCGAATAAAGATAATAACACATTACAAAACTAAGAATTTTTATATAATAAGTATCATAAATCTCAAACAATGAGTTGTTCTATTGTTTATTTATTTAAGTTATGTAAATTATCTTAGATGTTTCTTCTTTTAAATCTCCAAGTAAATATTACATTATGTAAGACCATAAATCAATTTTAAAAACTAAAAGTCAAGGGGGGCGAATCTAATCAAAGTATGAAAATTTTAGGAAAATATTATATATATTGTAAAAAAATTTGAAAGTCCAAGGGAGGCGGTCACCCCACGCCCCCTTACATCCATACCTCACAATGAATACCATGGTCTGCACTCCCATTGGATTCTATGAGTAGCTTGAGGCTCTATGGTGAGAACACCAAGGGTACCTGGCCCTAGCTCGCAACCATCCCCGTGAAGTAACCATTGAAACTCCAAGTCTTCAGTTGTAATAAAAAAATTGGCATTTTTTATCTGCGAAGGAAACGGGTAGCAATTAGAAAAATGTTCTAAACCAAGAAAATAAGCGGTGATGCACAACAATAATGTTATATTGTTCTAAACCAAGAAAGGGGTAACATTAATGTTCTAAACAAAGAAACCAAGAAAATTCTCATCTCGAGTCGCTTATTGAGTTAAGACGACAATAATGTACTCCTTGTTGGAAATATGATAATATAAATATTTCGTATTATTTTTTGGGTCGCATTATTGTATCCTAAAATGTAATTGTGTTAAATATGGAGAGGAGACTGATAATACATCAAAAAATAACTTACATGTTTGGATTTAAAGTTATAATCCATAGTTGTAAAGATTGTAAAGTGATGTATTAAAACAATAAACTTATTTGTTCTGTATTAGAGGATAAACAGTCTCATATGATTATTATTTATAATCATGATGTGATAAAGAACATTGTTCAAGTATCATATAAGATAATGTGACGTTTTAATTTTTCACTTATATGTACACCTGATCGGACGGATTATAAGTGACGGAATTAACGTCTAAGGTCTAGACACTCTCTAATTAGTTGAACAATGTAATAGTTGATTGGATTATGAAATTGAATTCAAATTCAAATAATAATCTTTAATGCTATTGATGAGATCCTTAACGTGGATCAGTTTTTGCCTATCAGTTCTCGGTATTTAATTTTATTTCCGTTATGTTGAAACAATCCGACTGCTTCTTTAAAGTTTTTTCAAATATACATTATGTATATGAAGGGTCTGGTCTTCACCTTTTGAACATGAGTTAAGTTGAGCTATTCTTAATAACAAAAGCCTATTCTTAATAACATGAATTTTTTCTTCCACTCACGTAGGAGAGGACTTTTGTTTTCCTGTTTGGATTCTTCCAACTGTTTTTTTTACGAAAGTTTGCATGCTCTCGTATTTCTTTTAAGAAGAGTTGGTAGAAATTCTTTAGTTCTCAACTCTATAAGGCCTCTTGGGCAATGGTCGGAGGTTTCAGTCAAGGTAGTTACAGTCTCAAACGTGGTAGAATTATCCTGAGACCGAGCTAGTTAGATCCGTCCAAATGGCTATCGGGATACGGGGGCTATCTTTCTTCAAAGTCAGTCCGTTTTAACGGGCGATCCTGCAATAAATTTTTCTAATTCTTTCTCTTTATTCATTTTCCATTTATTCTAATTATTATTGTTTTCTTTTCTTGCATTTGGCGGTTTGTCTGGTGATTTATTTAAACTCGGGATTTTTATCTGATTAAACTCGCATTTAAATATCAATTTTCTAACACTCCTCTTTAAGAAAGATTATTTCTCGAGTTTTTGGAAAATCTAAAAAATGGCAAACTTGGAAAATGATGCTACTTCTGAAAACGTTGTTGTTGAGAATAATGTGAATGAAATCCCTGAAAATAATGTTAATTCTGTGTCTGTCACTAATTCTGGAGACACTTGAATTTGTTGCCACAGGCTCTCACAGGGTTGATTTGACCGGAATGTCTGAAAAATTTTCTGAACATTTTTTCAAGCGTTGGCAACAACGCATGAAAATTTGGTTAATCACCAAGGGGTTGCTCTCGGTAATTATGACGGTGTGTCCCCCCATTGTCGACTCAGATCCCAAGAGTCTTGACCGGCAAACTTTATGGCGTGAGAGGAATGAAATAGCGAAAGGAATGATATTGTTGGGACTCTCCGACATGTTGTTTGATGTCTATTGCACCCTCCATGGCACGGCTAAAGACCTTTGAGATGAGTTGGATAGGAAATATAATACTGATGACCACGGTCTTGAAAAGTATATTGTTTTCAAATTCTTGAGATTCAACATGAAAGAGGGAAAATCTGTTTTAGAACAAACACAAGAATTTGAGCTTATCTTACATTCTCTCGTGAAGCAGATATGGAATTGCCTGAAAAATTTGAAGTCATGGTTGTAATTAAAAAATTCCCCAAATCGTGGGAAGATTTTGGTTTGACTTTAAAACACAAAATGAAAAAGATAACTTGGAAATCTTTGATGCATTCCATTACTGTTGAGGATGAACATAAGAAAGCGGGTTACATTGTCCCTGTTGAATTTTAGCCAACGGCTCATGTTGTAACCGGGGGAAAACAGTCACAAGATTCTAAGAATAAACAACCATCATCTTTTAAACCAATAAAAGCCAAACTAAAAATTGCAAAGAAACCAAAGGCAAATCGTCCATGCTGGAACTGTGCCCAAATAAAAAGGCTAAGGCTCAATTTGGTGGACCTCAAGTTAACATGGTGACTGGAGGAACTAGTTCCGATGGGTATGTTTCTTTTAACCCTCAAGTTTTCACTATTTATAATTCCAATGAGTGGCTAATAGATACAGGAGCGAATGTGCATGTATGATCTGATAAATCGCTCCTTGTTTCTTATGAGTCAGCGGTTGGAAGAACAATGATGATGGGAAACACAAGTGTTACTAGTGTGCATGGAGTTGGAGAAGTAGAAATAAAATTTCCTTCGGGAAAAATTCTTACTTTGCATGGAGTGCATCACATTCCCGAAATTAGAAGGAACATTGTTAGTGGTTCCATTCTTGTTAGGGAGGGTTATGAATTATCTTTTAAATTAAATAAAGTTGTAATTTTATTTGGTGGAATATTTATTGGCAAGAGTTACTTGTCAGATGGACTTTATAAGATTGTGGTTGATTATTTTGAATAAAATTATGTATCTGAGAATTATGATTTATCTTGTTTATGGCATTGTCGTTTGGGTCACGTTAATTTAGATTCTGTAAAAAGAATGATGAATTTAAATTTAATCCGTAAGCACTCTATTGATAAAGTTAAGAAATGTATGGTATGTGCTACTACTAAACAAGTAAGAAAACATTATCATTCAATTGATAGAAATTCAGAATTACTTGATTTAATGGAGTGCTTACTCGTGACCAAAAGAAATACTTTATCACTTTTATTGATGATTATTCTAAATATTGTTATGTGTATCTACTTAAGGGTAAAGATGAAGCTCTTGAAAAGTTCTTAATTTTTAAGAATGAAATAGAGAATTCTGGATTACCTAAGTTTATGTGGGCGGAAGCCTTGAATACGGCCTGCCATATTCTGAATAAAATTCCCATGAAACATAAAGATAAGTGTCCATTTGAACTCTTGACGGGCAGAAAACCAAGTTTGAAATATTTTAAAGCGTGGAGCTGTCTTGCAAAAGTATTAGTCCCTGAACACAAAAGAAAAAACTTGGGCCTAAAAGTGTTGATGCTATTTTTATTGGTTATGTTGAACATTCTTATGCATTGAAATTTTAGGTTATTAAATCTGAAATTTCTGGCATAGATGTCAATACTATTGTAGAACTTCGTGATGCTACTTTCTTTGAATATGTTTTTCCAATGAAAATGGGTGTGCCCCAAAATACTTCTTTTAAAAATAAAAAAACCACGTTTAATTCAATTCACGATCAAGTGGAAAAGATGACAAATATGGGGGTAGAATCCAGTAATTCTAGTCATATTGATTTCATCTAGATCATTTGAGGCCATTTAATGGAAGGATGCCATTAAAAGTGAAATGGACTCTATTGTTCAAAATGGAACATGGAGCTCGTTGACCTTCCTCCGGATTGCACCACTATTGGCTATAAATGGATTTTTAAAAAGAAGTTAAAACCAGATGGAACCATTGATAAATATAAGGTCAGATTAGTTGCTAAAGGTTATAAACAAAAAGAAGGTATTGATTTTTTCGATACATATGCTCCTGTTGCAAGAATGACCACAATTAGAATGCTCATAGCATTGGCCTCCGTATATGATCATAAAATTCATCAAATGGATGTTAAGATAGCTTTTCTTCATGGTGACCTTGAAGAAGAAATTTATATGGATCAGCCTGACGGATTTATGGCAAAAGGCAATGAGAGAAAAGTTTGTAAATTAGTCAAGTCTTTATATGGACTTAAGCAAGCCCCTAAGCAATGGAATGAAAAATTTTAAATAATTTTTTCGTTTGGATTTACTCTTATAGATGCTGATCAAAGTGTTTATTATAAATGTAAAAGTGATATAAATATTATTTTATGCCTATATGTTGATGATATATTATTATTTGACACTAATGATAATATTATTTTTGAGACTAAGTCATTTTTGAAAACAAATTTGAAATGAAGGATATGAGGGTGGTAGAAGTAATTCTTGGGCTAAAGTTGACTAGATCAATCGAAGGCAATTCTATTGAAAAATTAATTGAGAAATTTGGATATAAAAATAGTAGAATTGCTTTTTTTTTAAATAGTAGAATTGCTAAAACATCCTATCAACTAAATTATTACAGCCCATATGCTCTCTCCTATTCCAAGAAATTCCTAATTATAAAACTACAACCTTTTGGATGCCTTTGTTGTCCGTGGTTACGTCCTTATAACACACACAAACTCCGAGGTATACAAGTGCTTGGATATCACATCTCCCAATTTGATAATAAATTTAGAAAAAAGCGGTGGATGTTTTAAAAAAAATCATGGTCTCGTTCAATGGGGACACTATGTTTTCATCTGGAAATTAGAATCCTTAAGAGTGTATGATATGCCCAAACCTGTTTATGATGATCTTCCAATGTTAACATAATGAAACATTTTAATATTTAAGAGCAGCATTCATTTTCTTTTTGATAAAGTCGTTGGTCGTATTTAACCAAAAACGATTTAACCAAAGAGAATAGGAAATTTTAAAAAAGAGAGGACGCAATCAGTGAGCCTTCCTTGTGGCTGAATGAGTGCAAATAATTGAACTGATATTGGTGGGGTGCGCCGGGCCATGGCAGCAGTGCAACGCCAAGGCGACGCCCGAAGTCCCAGACAGCAAGCTGCCTTAGCGGGCCTTCCCCCTTAAAAAATTGAGTTAATATCGTGTGGGCTAATAGCCCACATATCAGATATTAAACTGATAAGAACAGATACTACACTTGATCTTAGCCAAAAGGCCGAGAAAGGTATGCCTTTGAAGATGGGTGAGCCGCTCCTCTTATAGCCTTCTCGAGGCCCGCATTCTCTCTGTCTAAACGGTGTGGGACGGAACACCATCACCATAATAATTACACAAAACGTACGCCTTATTTCATTCAAGCAAATCCTAATTTCAACGTCCCTTTTCTTCTTTCACCATCATGCGCAGGAGCATATCATACTTCATACATCATGTAATATTGATATTATAACTTCTACTATATAGTTAACTCAATTTCTATCTCACAAATAAATGTTTCCTTTTCGTTTCCTTTTTCAGCTTCTTAAATGCCCAATATGAATGTTGATGATGTTATTGTGATTTATATTAGGAAGAGGTAAAACTAAAACACAACGTAATAATATCTTTTACTATTATTATTATATACTCTCTCCGTCCCGCTAAAATTGTCCCATTTTACCTTTTCGGGAAACCCATTAAGATTGTCTCATACCATATTTGATAAAGTTTATGCGGTTCTTAATCATTCTTACTTTATCAATTCAATATCAACAACATAAACTCACTTTTCTTAATAATCGCGTCATATTCTTCCGTACAAATGTTAGTGGGACGGATGTAGTATAAAAAAGGGGGACCGGCTGGGAATAACTATTCCCGCTAGTCACCCAAGTCACCTTTTTGTCACAAAAACGTCATCATCCTATTATGCTGCTAACAATTTCATTTGACAGTTTCTCCAAGTAGTTTCCTTCTCGACGGTTCACTTGGCTTCAACAAGCACGTAAAGGAAACCACCTTGAATTGTTTCCACGTACACTCCTTGCATAAAATTGGGCAATCATCACATAATAAATAGCTAGCATGCTTCATCAATCAGTTGAATCACAATTCTGAAAATGCTTCTAAGCGTGTGTGTCTAAATTTAATTTAGACTTTCAATGTTTTCTTTATCTACTGCGTCTACATGTAGCCGGGTAGGTAATTACTTGACAATTATGATTTACTATTACAGTGAGTCATGGGATCTGATCTTAAGATGTAACTCAACAGAATTCAAGTCTTCCAAGACAAACTGGGATCTGAGAGTAAGATCGGTGATTACGAGGCCAGGTATAATTAAACTGTTTTAGATCAATAACTTTTTTCTTATTTTCACAAGCAAAATTAGTCCCGTACTAATCAGGCAATGATTCTAAACACGTTTAACGACAATTGACTTAAATTGTAATTCACTTGAACTTTTACGACACAATTGTAATTCTATTGAAACTCTCGGGTGTTAATTAAAAGAAAACAAGTAAAGCATAATGAAAGAAGCGAAGATATCAATGAAATTGAGAGGATCGGATGATGGATATAGGATCATAAGTGATCAGTCCACAAATATACGACTTCAAGAACTATTTTGTTGTTCATTCATGCATTATATTTCAACCACAAATACAAGTAGTTTAATTATAGAATAGTCATCTTAGCACCTCAGTGGAAATTAGCCGTACATCACTACATTAGTATACAGGATCAATGTTTGTATTTCGAGAAAATTGCTGCCAGTGAGACCAATTCATACAATATAATTTTTACAAAAGCAGGATTTCTTTAGTTTTTTTTCAAATCGTAATACTTATATACTCCTATTTTAAGAAACATAAATATTAGTTTTCAAATTTACCCCTTCAATATTGCAGCGGCGATGACCTCCCAAATCCCCTGCACTCGCCCTCTGCAATATCGTGGTCCTGCCCCAAATCGCCGCCTTCACCATACGGAATAGACATCGCTGACGATGACGAGCAGGGGTGGTGGCGACAGGAGCGGCGACGTGCAACAACGGTGGTGATGGCGAACATCGACGGTAAGGAAGGTGAGGACGAAGGCGAAGAAGGAGATGCTGCCAGACTTCGAGCCATGACCAGAAGATGGAGGAGAGACGGCGACCTAGCTTCGGAGGCGGAGACCTGAAGACAGAGCTGCGTGGATCTGGATTTGCGAAGGACAAACGGGAGAGTCGGGAGAAGATGGGAGCAATTTTCTTCATTGTTTATTTAATGTCTACTTATTGTTTATTTATTATCTATTTAATGTGTGTTATTTTCTAAAAGTAAGGGTATTGTGATCAATACAGGTGTAGTTGAGTCTTACGCTAATCTTCGGTCTTAGTTTTGGAAAATCCGTACGTTTTGCTCCTATTTGTAGAAATCTCCCTTGTATTTCTATATTTTATCAACGTGAACAATTAGGTAATAGTGTAAACATTTAACTCACCTAATATCATAATCCATAGACTCATACGGAGTATTATTATTGTGCATGTATTTCAGTTTTGGTTTTCATGTCTTTCTATCTTTATTATCCTAACTAATTAACACTAAAATATAAAATATAGACATATTAATGTCCTGTGCATCGCACGGGTAATATACTAGGTTATTGAATAAGATAAACACTTAGGGGGCGTTTGGTTAGGAGCTTTTCAGCCATTTTTTGGCTGCTTTGACCATATTTAGCCTTTTGAACAGATCAATCGGCTAATAAAAGTGTTTGGTTAAATGGCTTTTTCAATTAGCCTTTCGCTTCAAACAGCCAAAAAACAAAACGTCATTAACCTCATCGTTTACAATCGGTCGTTCCATATATTTCCTACACTACCCTGTATTTTCCGTTTCTTTCCTAGACTTGTAGAAAAATATTCCGCCGAAGAGCAAAAATAAAATTCCCCTAATCTAAATCTTCTTCCGTCTGAGAGCAAAAAAACAAATGCAAGGGGCAAGCCGCCATCTCTCAAATAGTTAGCTATTTGATCATGTTTCCCTTCTTCAGTCTTCACCTCAATTTGTTTTTGTGCTTTGGATATTTGTGTGTGTGCCTTCTTCAGTCTTCACCTCAATTTCTTTTTGTGCTTTGGATATTTGTATGTGTGTATAAGTATGATATGGTGGTATTTCGTGTAGAGATGGATAAAGAGTGATTTGGATTGAGGTTGCTTCCTCTTTGTCGTATTTCTCGACCAATAATCATCTCATAAAAAGGTCTAAGGAATGGATTAATAAATTATTATTATAAGAATTGGGATTTCACGTGAGGTTACCTCATCTATCGTGTTCATCTAATAAAAAAGTATGAGAAATGGGTTATGACTTATGAATTAAAAAAATAAAGATTCAAAATATGGAATAATTATTAGTTGTGTTGATACATATGACATTTTAATCATGAAAAGGATATAAAAAAACTTTATGAAGCAGTATTAATTACATTGATAAAAAATTAATTGATGTCCAAAATGTCATTTAACAAGTTATCAGCTAAATATAAACAGCCATTCAATCAAACATCAATTTACAAACTACTAATACTATCAGCTAATTAAAACAGCCAAAAGAATCTGTTATCATCAATCAGCTAAAACAATCGGCCAACAGCCAACAGCCGACGGCCAAACACCCCCTTACTCCTATTCATAAAAAAGTGACTTGGAAATTGTTCTGTTTATTTGATCTGAGTGTTTCTTATCTAATCTGAGTTTTTCTGATATGGCTTAGACTGATCCGAATTATTCTGATCTCATATCATGATAGTAAAATATAAGGAGAAAATTGCTAGTGAAAAAAATGTTGTTCGTTCCTCTTATGAGTTGTCTTTTCGCTCTTAGATACCATTAGTGGTAGGTTTTTTAGAATATTATATGGAGTCAAACACAAGATATTGAAAAATATCCAAATTAAATTGCCTCTTAGTTGTCTTTGTCATTCTTTTTCAAACTAGGCTTGTAGGAATTGCATTCATAAACTCATTCTCTATTACTTAATTCAACGAATGTCAACCTAACTCCATAAATCCATAATGATAGCATAAATCTTGATATGGATTGAGAAAGTCAATCTTTTCTCTCTTAAAAAAAATCGTCCAGCAAACGTTATTATATAATTTAAGGTGACACATATTAATATTTTTTATACTCCGTATTTGTTTTTTTAACGAAAAAAATAGGTAGTATTTTTTTAATTACGAAAAATGTTATCTCATTTCATTAATTAATTAAATCAATTACGAAATACCACTACAAAAAAATTACGGGATTGACACGGATTTGGCACGGAGTTTTCGACAATTTCGTGCCAAATAGCTCGTGCCAAACCGTTTTTGGCACAGATTTGACATATCCCTGCCAATTTTGAGAAAACCCTACCAAAAATCTCCGCTCATCTCGTGTTTTTTGTAGTGTACATTAATAGTTTATTTACAAAATATTTACTAGTTACCAAATTAGTCAAAATTTATAAGAACATTGTACCATTAGTTGTTCATATAAACTCATCAAAGAATCTCAAAACTCATCAAACTCCAATTCCCCCAGAACAAAATCCTAAAGAACTGAAATTGTAAATGCATTAAAGTAACAGGTGGTGCATATTTGACAAGTTTAAATTTGAACGTAAAGAAATCTTGAGAACTAATCAATATATATAAAAGAGGAACTTTTTAAGAGCATACAAAGCGCCACATAATCCTGTCATGAAATTATATATAACAATTATTTACTTATTTTTATACCTTTTTTTTATTAGATTCTATTTTTGATTGCATATTGATATGGAAACAAAAATCCTTATAAATCCACCTTAAATAAATTTGGTAAGCTTCAAATAAGTAAAATAAGTTTTGCTTATCAGTGAAATTCTAATAACGTTTATTGATATGGAAACTAATTTATATTAGTTTACTACACTGAATTAAATAAAAACAAATATGCAAATTAGTTTACTTATTAATTTGACACCTATTAATAAATTAGTAAGCTTCAAATAAGTAAATAATTAAAAATGAAATTAAAAATTATAACCAACATAAAGTATATATATTTTCACAAGTAAATATGTTTAGCTTAGCCAAATAAGTAAATTTTTTCGGTTGTTTCTTTATTTTACACCTAAAATTTATATATGCCTTCACTTTTGAAATAAATTCCTAATCCAATTATAGGTTTAAGAATTCCTACTTTTATTTTAATAGAATGTTTTAATTGGATTGATTTCAGTTCCAGATTAAATCAGATCAGATCAAACTTTAATAATTATAACAATAAGTCACATAAAAAACAGACATCTAATAGACCATATTAATTCATACCAAATCAAATCCGAAATTTTAATTCAATTAAAAACGTTCTTATTAATCAGTAAACTGTAAGATCTAATAATTAAGAAATATAGATTTTTTTATTATTGGGTTCATAACAATTATGTTTACTTGAGATGCTTATGTAGAAGACCAATTTAACTTTTTTTTCATATATTTTTTGCTTTGTTTCACAAATGGAATATATTTCACATATATTTTTCATGATTCAGAAGATTCCACCTATTTAACCAGAATTCAGTCAATTTCAGCAAAATAAGTTAATTCTATTTACTTTAGTATTATCAAACAGACTCTATATTAGACTAAGTTTATTTTTCTTTTAAATCACATTATATGTGATCCAATAGAAATTAAATTTCAAATTAGTTAAATTACATACTACTTGTGCATCGCACGGGCTTGAAAGCTAGTGTTGTTCATAAAAGAAATCATTTCTTATTGAGGAATCATTGTTTTATAGTTGGTTCTGAAAAACATTCGGTATACACCTATGCTGAGACGCATCACATGGATTGCAGTCTTTAGTGTCATAAAAAAGAACAACATATATATCACTATCACTTAGAAACATTATATAAATACAACAACATTACCTAACATTTATTTGCTCTTCTAAAAAAACATTTATTTGCTAATACTAATATAAATAAGTTAATCTTATCAAAGAAGCTTATATTGTAGGCAAACTTACCATTTAACTCCCAAAGTTAGCAAAATGGACCAAATTCTTCCAATGTTGACTATTAGTATTCTGCATTATACTATGTATTAAGGAATGGAACTTGTCTTATAGAACTGAAATTGTAAATGATCAAAGTAATGAGGTGTGCATATTTGACCAGTCTAAATTCGAATGTAAAGAATCCTAGAACTAGTTGGTGACTCGCGAGCCATACATGCTTATAAATAACTAGATACTCCCTCCGTCCCATAAAACTTGGCCAATGTTGACTTGCACGTAGATTAATAAACTAAAAATTGTGTGATTGATATTTGTGAAGAGGAGAGAGAAATAACTTTAGCCACATATTTGCTACTTTAAATGGAAATAACAAAGTTTTGTGGGACATCCAAAAAAGAAAAGTTGACCAAATTTTATGGGACGGAGGTAGTATAAAATAAATATATACTTACGTTAGTTCATGCATATAACGAGTAAAACGCTATTGAAAACAATGTGGTTGATCTCTTGTGTGTTGTTGTTCAGCTCTTAGATACCTTGAGCTAGATGGAGACTACTAGCCACTAGGGCACTCTCACGGGTGTAGCCGAGGCTCCAAGAGTCCAAGGGACATTAGCCCCAAAAATTTTGGAGTTTTGCTAGGAGTACCCCAAAATGTACCCCATTTTTACCCCAACCCCTAATGTGTGGTCATAAATGGGCCAATTCATTTAAGTGGCGCCCCACTTAAATAAATTGCTCCATTTATGGCCATACATTAGGGGGTGGGGGTAAAAATGGGGTACATCTTGGGGTACTGATATGCACTAATTAGTAGTGCATAAATGTATATTTTTATGTTTGATTTATGTGTATTGTTTATCATTTTATTTAGTTTGTAAACATTTGTGTGATTTTAGTTGTAATTGTATTTTAATCCTCATTTGTAAGTTGTAAAGTAGAATTAGGAATTATGGTGTTGAAAAGGATGACTTTGAAGAGAAGAAAACAAGAAATTTGACTGCCCAGGAGTAAAACCCGACCGGGTAGAAACCCCAACCCGGTCGGGTATGATTTAACAGACGAAATTGCCAAGAAAGTCACTGGACCCGGTCGGGTCCCCTACTTGACCCGGTCGGGTCAGATGTGACCCGGGACAAAACGACGTGCGAAGATCACCAGAACGTGGGGAAATATCTGATTTTGACTGGACTCGGTCGGGTGAGTACTTGACCCGGTCGGGTACCCGGCCAAAAGTGTTGAAAAACACCTATAAATAGCACTCTTTTTCTTCTCTAAAAATCATCCCTTCTTCCATACTTCTAAGCTCAGTTTAGAATAGCATTTCTTTATATTTTTCTAGCTATGTTTAGTCTCCAAATGAGGAGCTAAACTTCCATTCTTGGTGTTGCTCTTGAAGCTGGTTGATTATTAAAGTTGTGAGTTATTTTCTTAACTTCTTTCCTTGAATATTAATTAATAGTTCTTTCCTTAATACCATCTCTATATTAATGTTGGGGAGTGTTGCTAAGATGACAATTAGTTAACATCTCGACATTAGTTAGAATGGTATTTTCTTCCTCTATATTAATATTGGGGAGTGTTGCTAAGATGACAATTAGTTAACATCTTGGTATTAATTATAGTAGGATTCATCTTCTTTAATAATATTCTTCCTTGAATATCAATTAATTCCTACTCATATTTCATATTAATATTTTGAACATTACTTAAATGATCAACTAGTTTTGTTTCATATATTAAATATTACTAGAAACGATCAACGAACCGATGATTAATCGTTGATGGTTTCACAAGTAAGTAACTTCGGTTTATTAATGCACGGTCGTGGTTAATAAACTTAAGAGGGATTAATTTTGTTGGTTAAACCGAAACCGTTGTGTTGAGGTTATCAATCTCAATTGATTTCATCAAGGAGTTAGACAGATTAAATGCTACTATTAAATCGGTATAAGGCGTTGTTCTATATTTGATTAATAGTAAGGGTTATTAATGAACGGTTGTTGTTAATAACTACCCTCGATGAAGTGGATATACTCCCCGATTGAGTATTCGAGAGGGAATAAGTTATAGATATAACAATGATCGACTAAAATATATATCAACAAGTGGAAAGTAGCAATGTCAAGTCCTTTTTATCTTTGAATTAAACACATATAGGTTGTTCATCTTAGTTCTTAATTAAATTAAATCACTCAATCCAAAACCCCCCTTTTTATTTACTAAGTATCATAAAAAGAGAATTATTCCTTTCCTTGTGGATACGAACTCTACTACTCTATACTACGTATAAGTGTTAGTATTGAAAATTATTTTGACGCACCGTGACAAAGTGCTCGTCAAATTTGGCGCCGTTGCCGGGGAAAGGCAATTATTTTTCTTTTTATTTTATCTCATAAAAATAAAAAATAAATAAAAAAATAAAATAAAAAAAATATATAAAGAAAAATCTTACTTTTCTATTTTCTGAGCTTGCATGAGTAAATGGATACCAACACATCATCCCTAGAGAGTCAAATTTCCGACTTGACTTCTCTAATAGAAGAGTTTATCTCATGTTCAAAATCTCAAGATGTCCATACATGCAACATTTGCATGTCACAAAGGCATCTTACGGATTTTTGCCCAGATTTTCGAGAAGAATTCTTTGAACAAAGGAATGGTGTTGGTTTCCAAGAGAGGTATGATTCATTCTCCAACACATATAGCCCATACTCATGTTCTTATTCCAGCATGTCCACTGAAGACATGATCCGAGCTCTCACTATCAATGTGACAAATATGCAACAAAATATGTCACAATGCTCGCAAGAAGAAGTGTCCAACGAACAGAACTTGGACAATCAGTTGAAACAAATGCCAAGCATTGTGAACCACATGGGCGAGGAGGAGGAAGAAGAGGAGCTTACGGAGAAAGCTCAACCGGAGGAGGAACCTCAAAACTCAACTCAACCACCGGCCATTCCTGAGATCATGCCACCATTTACTGGGGCTCTAAGGGAAACACAAAGGGTGGAGAAGGACAAAGATATCTATGAAATCTTCAGCAATTGTGAGTATCATTTAGACTTCTCTTTGTTCACAAATAAGCAAGGAATAACGATGGGATTACACAAATATTTCATACTCCCTCTTATAACACCCGGATCAAAACCCCTTCCATTGGCCATGCTTAATGAAAATCATGGACCAACACTCTCACAATATGAAGTGATAGAAATCTGGATATTTGATCCCGGAAAGGTCAAAATAAAGGGTCGAAAAACCGAGTCTTTCTATAAGAGTCACCCGGGTGAAAATTTGAAGAAGATGAGTTATCACGATCCAAGCTTGAACGATTGAACACAACCATGGCGTCGTGCCGCGACGTTAACTAAGGCGCTTCTTGGGAGGCAACCCAAGCAAGGTACGTTTACTTGTTTTATTTTATTTTTACACATTTCAAAAAAAAAATGGACTGGGATTGGACCCGGTCGGGTATAAACCCCAACCCGATCGGATTACTTCTAAAAACAAAACACCCGGGCAACCACCCGGGCGAGGCGAGAGCAAAACAAGAATAAATTTTTCGCCCGACCGGGTAGACTTCCATACCCGGCCGGGCAACCCAGCTAAACCTTTCTGCCTCGGGTGAACAGTTTACACCCGACCGGGTACACAACCTATACCCGGCCGGGCAACGCAACAAAAAAACATTCTGCCTCGGGTGAACAGTTTACGCCCGACCGGGTACACAACCCCACCCGGCCGGGTATCTCGATTTTTTGGAAACCAGGCCATTTCTAAAAAAAAAAATGAATCACCCCCTTCGTCTTCCCTTTCGAACCACACCCCAAATTTCCTCCATTTCCAAAAGTCAAAAGCTTCATATCTCCTACATCCATCCACCAATTAAACCCATTTCATTCATCACATCTTCACCCTTTTCATCTCCACACCCACGAATCACCAACAAAACCTCCCAAAAAGTAACAAAAAAAAAAGAAAACATTCATCTCAGACACAAGCACCAGAGACAGTGCTTTGATTAGCTTGGGGAGAGTTTTATGGGATACTCACATTCATACTCTTTATTCTTGTAAAAAAAAAATTATAAAAGCTTGTTAAGTTGAAAACCTGAAAGGACAATTTAAGCAAAAATAAAGCAAAAATAAGAGTGAGTTGTGAGGATTAAAACAGAAAAATGTGGGAAGCTGGGATGAAAACCCGAAAGGGCACCTAGGCAAAATGAGAGAACGAGAGAAAGTATTTTCTTTTATTTCTGCAGGATCCTAAGGGTAACGAAAAAAAAGGTTGAGGTTGATAAAGAAATATGGAGTTGAAACCCCTCTTGACTGTTATATTTTTGGGGATATACTTTGTGTGTTTCTAAAAACACTCGTGGATTTTTGTGTTGATACTCTTGTCATTTTAAGAACTTCTTGGATTGATTTGGTTTACTCGAGACGAGTAAAGGTTTAAGTGTGGGGGTATTTGATATGCACTAATTAGTAGTGCATAAATGTATATTTTTATGTTTGATTTATGTGTATTGTTTATCATTTTATTTAGTTTGTAAACATTTGTGTGATTTTAGTTGTAATTGTATTTTAATCCTCATTTGTAAGTTGTAAAGTAGAATTAGGAATTATGGTGTTGAAAAGGATGACTTTGAAGAGAAGAAAACAAGAAATTTGACTAGCCAGGAGTAAAACCCGACCGGGTAGAAACCCCCACCCGATCGGGTATGATTTAACAGACGAAATTGCCAAGAAAGTCACTGGACCCAGTCGGGTCCCCTACTTGACCCGGTCGGGTCAGATGTGACCCGGGACAAAACGACGTGCGAAGATCACCAGAACGTGGGGAAATATCTGATTTTGACCGGACCCGGTCGGGTGAGTACTTGACCCGGTCGGGCACCCGGCCAAAGATGTTAAAAAACACCTATAAATAGTACTCTTTTTCTTCTCTAAAAATCATCCCTTCTTCCATATTCCTAAGCTTAGTTTAGAATAGCATTTCTTTGTATTTTTCTAGCTATGTTTAGTCTCCAAATGAGGAGCTAAACTTCCATTCTTGGTGTTGCTCTTGAAGCTTGTTGATTATTAAAGTTGTGAGTTATTTTCTTAACTTCTTTCCTTGAATATTAATTAATAGTTCTTTCCTTAATACCATCTCTATATTAATGTTGGGGAGTGTTGCTAAGATGACAATTAGTTAACATCTCGACATTAGTTAAAATGGTATTTTCTTCCTCTATATTAATATTGAGGAGTGTTGCTAAGATGACAATTAGTTAACTCAATTTCTATCTCAACGTCTCTTTTCTTCTTTCACCATCATGCGCAGGAGCATATCATACTTCATACATCATGTAATATTGATATTATAACTTCTACTATATAGTTAACTCAATTTCTATCTCACTCTTTTTTTCTCACAAATAAATGTTTCCTTTTCGTTTCCTTTTTCAGCTTCTTAAATGCCCAATATGAATGTTGATGATGTTATTGTGATTTATATTAGGAAGAGGTAAAACTAAAACACAACGTAATAATATCTTTTACTATTATTATTATATACTCTCTCCGTCCCGCTAAGATTGTCTCATTTTACCTTTTCGGGAAACCTCATTAAGATTGTCTCATACCATATTTGATAAAGTTTATGCGGTTCTTAATCATTCTTACTTTATCAATTCAATATCAACAACATAAACTCACTTTTCTTAATAATCGCGTCATATTCTTCCGTACAAATGTTAGTGGGACGGATGTAGTATAAAAAAAGGGACCGGCTGGGAATAACTATTCCCGCCAGTCACCTAGGTCACCTTTTTGGCACAAAAACGTCATCATCCTATTATGCCGCTAACAATTTCATTTGGCAGTTTCTCCAAGCAGTTTTCTTCTCGACGGTTCACTTGGCTTCAACAAGCACGTAAAGGAAACCACCTTGGACAGTTTCCACGTACACTCCTTGCAGAAAATTGGGCAATCATCATATAATAAATAGCTAGCATGCTTCATCAATCAGTTGAATCACAATTCCGAAAATGCTTCTAAGCGTGCGTGTCTAAATTTAATTTAGACTTTCAATATTATCTTTATCAACTACGTCTACATGTAGCCGGGTAGGTAATTACTTGACAATTATGATTTACTATTACAGTGAGTTCTGGAGATCTGATCTGAAGATGTAACTCAACAGAATTCAAGTCTTCCAAGACAAACTGGGATCTGAGAGTAAGATCGGTGATCACGAGGCCATGTACAATTAAACTATTTTTTAGATCAATAACTTTTTTCTTATTTTCACAAGCAAAATTAGTCCGGTACTAATCATGCAATGATTCTAAACACGTTTAACATCAATTGACTTAAATTGTAATTCACTTAAACTTTTACGACATAATTGTAATTCTATTGAAACTCTCGGGTGTAAATTAAAAGAAAACAAAGCATAATGAAAGAAGCGAAGATATCAATGAAATTGAGAGGATCGTATGATATATATAGGATCATAAGTGACCAGTCCACAAATATGCGACTTCAAGAACAATTTTGTTGTTCATTCATGCATTATATTTCAACCACAAACAGGGACGGATCCAGGATTTTGAGTCAAGGGGGCGATTTTTTTTAGTGTAGGAGATAAAAAAGTTCACTAGTGTAGCGGGGCGAAAATTTTCACTAGTCTGAGGCTCTTCGGCTATTTTAATTCAAGAATATTTCATTAATACATGCATGACGACATTTAAATCTATATATTACATTCTAAGTTTAGACAATGATAAAATAACTTTAATTTTATAATTGAAGTGCTCTATCTAGAAAAAAGTATTGATACATTAAAGCGTAAGAAATGGAAAATCAAAGGAAAATAATATAAAAATAAAAAAGGATATATAACATGTTATTTAAATAAAAAGAGTTTATAAGGTAGACATTCACCAATACTTTTAAAATAACTTCAACATTGTTTAACTACATGAGTCTTATAGAATTAAAAAATTGATTTTTGAATTACAATTTTTGTCTACCATGGAGGGTGCTCATAAGTCACAAGGACTTTTTTTAATATTAGAATAGTATGTATGATATTATTATTTCAGAATAATATTATATTGCTAATTCATATATATAGTGCATTTTATATTTGTATTAATGCTAAAATATTTAAAGTTTATTATCTATGCAATAAAGTCTTTTTAGAACATAAGAAGTAAATGAATTGTGTAATTTAATGTCAATAATCATTTATAATTTTGATTCACTTCACATGATGTAAAAACTTTATAGCTATGTCTGGTATTAAATATCGTTTGATATATATTTTTCAAAATTATATTGTTTACTAGTTATCTAATAAAGATAATTACATATTACAAAACTAATAATTTTTATATAATAAGTATCATAAATCTTAAATAATGAGTTGTTGTATTGTTTATTTAAGTTATGTAAATGATTTTAGACATTCCTTCTTTTAAATCCCCAATTAAGTATTACATTATGTAAGACTATATATTAATTTTTAAAAACTAAAAGTTAAGGAGGGCAATGTTCAAAAAAAGTTAAGCGGGGCAAATCTAATTAAAGTATCAAAATTTTACAAAAACATTACATATATAGTAGAAAATTTTGAAAGTCCAAGGTGGGCGATCGCACCCCGCGCCCCCCTTAAATCCATCCCTTACCACAAATACAAGTAGTTTAATTATAGCATAGTCATTTTAGCACCTCAGTGGAAATTAGCCGTACATCACTACATTAGTATACAGGATCAATGTTTGTATTTCTATAATTTATCAACGTAAACAATTAGGTAATAGAGTAAACATTTAACTCACCTAATATCCTAATCCATAGACGGAGTATTATTATTGTGCATGTAATTTCCTACACTACCGTGTATTTTCCGTTTCCTTCCCAGACTTGTAGAAAAATATTCCGCCGAAGAACAAAAATAAAATACTCCTAACCTAAATCTTCTTCCGTCTAAGAGCAAAAAAACAAACGCAGGGAGCAAGCCGCCATCTCTCAAATAGTTAGCTATTTGATCCTGTTTCTCTTCTTAAGTCTTCACCTCAATTTCTTTTTGTGCTTTGGATATTTGTGTGTGTATAAGTATGATGTGGTGGTATTTCGTGCAGAGATGGATACAGAGGGATTTGGATTGAGGTTGCTTCCTCTTTGTCGTGTTTCTCGACCAATAATCATCTCATAAAAAAGGTCTAAGGAATGGATTAATAAATTATTATTAAAAGAATTGGGATTTCACGTGAGGTTACCTCATCTACCGTGTTCATCTAATAAAAAAGTATGAGAAATGGGTTATGACTTATGAATTAAAAAAATAAAGATTCAAAATATGGAATAATTATTAGTTGTGTTAATACATATGACATTTTAATCATGAAAAGGATATAAAAAAGCTTTATGAAGCAGTATTAATTACATTGATAAAAAATTAATTGATGTCCAAAAATGTCATTTAACAAGTTAACAGCTAAATATAAACAGCCATTTAATCAAACACCATTTTACAAACTGCTAATACTATCAGCTAATTAAAACAGCCAAAAGAATCCGTTGTCATCAATCAGCTAAAACAATCAGCCAACAGCCAACAGCCGACGGCCAAACACCCCCTTACTCCTATTCATAAAAAAAGTGACTTGGAAATTGTTCGATTTATTTGATCTGAGTGTTTCTTATTCTGATCTCATATCATGATAGTAAAACATAAGGAGAAAATTGCTAGTGAAAAAAATGTTGTTCGTTCCTCTTATGAGTTGTCTTTTCGCTCTTAGATACCATTAGTGGTAGGTTTTTTAGAATATTATATGGAGTCAAACACAAGTTATTGAAAAATATCCAAATTAAATTGCCTCTTAGTTGTTTTTGTCATTCTTTTTCAAACTAGGCTTGAAGGAATTGCATCCATAAACTCATTCTCTATTACTTAATTCAGCGAATGTCAACCTAACTCCATAATGATAGCATAAATCTTGATATGGATTGAGAAAGTCAATCTTTTCTCTCTTAAAAAAATTGTCCAGGAAACGTTATTATATAATTTAAGGTGGCACATATTATTATTTTTTATATTAGTATTTTTTAAACGAAAAAATTAGGTAGTATTTTTTTAATTACGAAAAATGTTATCTCATTTCATTAATTAATTAAATCAATTACGAAATACATTAATAGCTTATTTACAAAATATTTACTAGTTACCAAATTAGTCAAAATTTATAATTAAGAACATTGTACCATTAGTTGTTCATACAAACTCATCAAAGAATCTCAAAACTCGTCAAACTCCAATTCCCCCAGAACAAAATTCTATAGAATTGAAATTGTAAATGCATTAAAGTAACAGGTCGTACATCTTTGACAAGTCTAAATTTGAACGTAAAGAAATCTTGAGAACTAATGTTGTTCATAAAAGAAATCATTTCTTATTGAGGAATCATTGTTTTATAGTTGGTTCTGAAAAACATTCGGTATACACCTATGCTCAGACGCATCACATGAATTGTAGTCTTTGGTGTCATAAATAAGAACAACATACACCTATGCTCAGACGCATCACTATCACTTGAAACATTATAAATACAACAACATTACCTAACATTTATTTGCTCTTCTAAAAAAACATTTATTTGCTAGTCTCTACGAAATAATAAGCATGAATAATGGTAGGTCTATTTTAGATATAAGAAATTTGTTGGTGGTATACTATAGCTTACTTCACATGTACTTTGTGGTTAATTATTTGTGCCTTTTTTAAGTGGATATAAGAAAAGCAGTTTGTCTTCCGTTCCTCATCGCCGTCACCCGCGCGCAACCCACACTTCACACTCATGGTAGCGGACTAACCCTTTTTGCCTTCGTCGTCGGCTCGTCGCTATTGGGAATTGCGGAATTAGAATCCAGACAATGAAGAATCAAAGAAAAGGAATCACGAATTCGAAGTCCCTCTGCATCTGCTCTTCGCCTCGCCTCCCTATTTGATCTTACAATTCTTCGCCTGCTCTCGCAGAATCCATCAATCGGCTCTTCGTCTTAAATACAGGTTCGTCAATCAGCTCTAACAGTCGGGAGGCTAACAGTGGCAGAAGGGTTTGATGACGGTTAATATTAAACAGTATGTTCCTTTTTAGGTTTCATCGTCTTTGCTCTTCTCTTAGGAATATAAGATGTAGATTGATTTGGTGTATAAGTATTTGTTCTTAGATTTGTCAATTTATTTATGTTGACTCTTGAATTCTGATTAACTTATGTCTTTAAGTTTGTAGAAATCTATATGTTTAGGCTTTTGGTTTTTGGAGTTGTTGATTGCTAGAGGTAAAGAAATGACATTAGGTGTTTGTTAAATTGTCTAAACTAGATTCATCACGCCAGTTCATGATTATAAAAAATGTAAGTTATTTTTTGTTTCTTTTGTTACAAGTAGAATTTTCTTTCGGTTAGAGATATATGGTCTGCGAAGGACGAAGAAAATAGATGTGCAATGTTTTACCTCAGCGACTCAGCCATGGACCTTTTTATGGCTAAATTTAAATGTATTTTTTGGCACTAAAAAAGAAAAGAATGCCATTGACCCCTCCAATCAGACCAGATGAAGGTGCTGATGGTTCCAGTAGAGAGAATCAATAACAATAGCAGGAGAAGAGTACATATTTAGAGAACTCTTCCCAATATGTTTACTCAGTTTTGCCGTGAAGCACCAGAAGGGTCGTGCCTTATCTTCCCTTTCATACAAGCAAGCAACACTAAAGGCAGTAATGAGTACTAATGATGCTATGCGAGTACTAATGATGGTATGGTTTGAAAGCAGTTCGTCCGTTGCTCCTACTAAGCCCAATCTTAAAACATAGGAAAATATTAGCAACACAATACATTTCGTCGTTGCTAAGTTTCGTTCAAAGTTCTGAACATGTAAATGCCACTACGAGTCTCAACCAAAGAATCATGTATACATTGCACCATAAATGAAACAGCTGGCCGGTACACGGTCAACTCCACATCCTGTTCCACTTTAGCTAGCCGACCTTTGAAACCCACAACACATGTATCACTTTTCATGAATATCTTTTTATAAGCAGATCTGCGACTCCTTATCTCCGAGCTGAGAGTCCAGGAAGACGTAGACCTTCAAGATCTAACCCACGTAGTTCAGCCCTTTCACTTGAGACCATCGTCTACTTTGGAACATCTTGTGATACCACTGAACTACCATCAATGAAGGGAAAAATTCAATCTGACAAAACTGATGAATCATTGTATGTCCTGCAGTGTGGGTATGGTCCTCCACTACAACAAGTCCAGCCAGAAGTGTATTATTTGTCAAAATGTTGTTTTTACCCACTTTGCAGTCATGAGCTATTTGACAAGGTCCCATAATAAGATTGTTGTCACCAATGATCGTTCTATCATACTAGGCCTTGAAGATCCACAGATGGATGTATGCTCCCTGATCTCGTTGTTGTCAGTAACCACAAGGAAACATTCAATCTCAGCTCATATTTCAAATCCTGGAACTTAACCCCAACAACAACATGGTGTCCTACTACATTATTGATGGAGTGTTGTAGTTCAATTGTGTTTCAAGATTGTAAACTATTATTACTTTTAATTACTTACAAGAGGATACAATTGACTGCTATTAACTTACTCAATTAGTTTAACCACTCTTATCTTAAATTTCTACGTATGAATCACTACTTTTTCAAGTATATTACCAAATCTTATTTTAAATGAAATAAAAACCACACACCATCTCTTATCATTTCCATTTACGCTGAACTAATAGACATAATATATTCATATAACAATAAGTTCAGTGTTAATTTTTTCCTTCACAAGAATGTGTACTTATAATGAAGGTTTTTTTATTCCCCTGTTGTTATGCAAATGCTTCTTGTGTGATGGGGTTTTAACTGTTATTTTTGGCAAACTTTTTATTAGCCCCCTTTTCCTCATTTTATACTTGATAACGTAAAAAGGGAAGATTTCTTCCTCTTGTAAATTCATGATATTTTCATACCTTGTAGCTTTTCACAATTAGTATCTTATTGTTACTTAATTTTAGTGGTGGGCAAATATATGCTTAAAGTTCTGTGAGAACACCCACTTAGTATCATTCTGACCAAATTTTCCACTAAAGATTCTAGGAGAGCTACTCATGGACCCAGAGTGGCTAGATTAACATATGACCGATGTTATGTCGTGCGTATTAGTTGAGTTCGTAACATAGTACGTAGTATTTGAATGTGTTAATTTCCATAAAGTTGGGCTAAGTATTTGATTATGTCTTCATAATCCATTTGGTGGGTGAATTTGACTCAAATGCCTCAATGAGCGAAATATAATAAACAACTACAGTCATGTTTCATGTGTTTAAAAGAAACAAATACTCAAGCTAATAAGATAGTGTTTTGTCGACAGAATTGGCAATGATATACCTATGACTTCAAAACATGGTCTGAGTTTCAAAAATTACAAAGCGGTGTCAAAAAGTTCCAAAATCCAAACAACTTTGTTTTATTGGGCACTATCTCGCACGCGCAACGCGCGTTACAAAACTAGTACCAATATAAATACACTAGTACAAAATAAGCATTCTATAACTAACATTTAATATGAGTTGATTTAGAACCGTCATAGTATGATAACGCAGGGTCTAAATCATAATTAATAAAAGTTTCATCTCATAGGACGGGGCAAATTTATAAAATAAAAAATGTATCAATAACGGTTACTGATCTAACCCATCATAGAAAGTATATATGGGGTCATATTCATAAATCTCAAAAAGTTTGATCTCGCACGGGGTCATTTTTCTAATTAAAAAAACATACTTTCGATGTCCGTTTACTTGTAACCCTTATAGAATGTGTTTAAAAATTTCAACTCTTGCGGCCAAAGCAGAGCTACGGACGAACAACAAGGGTTTTGAAAGTAGCCGCATAGTTACGAAATTAGAAGCGCCTACAGACGAGCGCCTAAGGACGAAGCATCTACGGACGAAACAGAAGGAGCAGACCTAAGGACGAAAACACTCCGCCATATCCAGACCTCCGCCATTTTCGCACCTCCGGCGCTCCTTCGCCAGTGACGATTTTTCTAACCGGTAATTTTCTTACACACTAAATATGTATTTGGTTCTACTTTTCATAATTGATTCATGTATATATTTCTCTGGGATTTGCTTAATTTCATATGGGGGTTGATTTGGGGGGCCATTCCTTTGGTTGGCGGTTTCTGATTTATGTTGTTTCTAGTGTTATCATCTAGGATTATCTACGGCTATTATGAACCGGTACTAAAAATTGACGAAGAAGACTTTGGTGGTCATGGAAGTCTCCTCAAAGAGGGGCTTTTTGCGTCCATAACACTATTTTTGCTAGTGTGGACTCTGGTATACAGCCTATCACATTTCTTGTCGGGCTCAGCATGGTTGTTGGCACTTATTTATTTTTTTGAGAAAGTCAAACTGCAGTGAATTTATGACAGCCATCAAATTTATGACCCAATTATTTTATCCGAAGTGTTTGGAAAAACAAGTTAAGAGACAGCATAAGCCAAAAAGAAATGGATACTTGTCTACTAAAGTACTAATAATATAGATAGATAGATATTAACACCCACAAGATATTCAAAGAATATAGCAACCTCTTTCTCTGGCTTCCTTCCGGAGCTTCTCAGTCTCCTCATGTGCTCTTTCCAAACTCTTCCTCAGTTACTGATCTCATATCTAGATAGCTCTTGGGCTTCTCTTGCACTCTTCTCAGCCTCCAAGCGAGCAGCTTGCTCTTTAGCCAATTGCTCTTCCAGCTTGAGATTCGTCTCCTTCAGCTTCATCTCCACCATTTCAGTGATCTGCCTAAGTTGCTCAGCATATGCTCTTTGCATTTGACCGTTCAACTCAGATATCTCTTGTTTGGAGTATCGTGATGAATTAAATTCTGCAGTTTGATTCCGGATTTGAAGAGCACCTTTCTTCAGTGCAGAAAATATCTCATCAATGTATGGTTTCCCACAGTTCCGATTACCACAGAGTTCACAAGTTCACAAGGGAAAGAAGTTCTCTCAACTGCAAATCCTTCTTAGTTTTATCATTCGTCTTATTATCAAAAAGCACTTTCCAGTTCCCACACATCGCAAGAACATTCTTCAAAGGCTCAGGGCAGTTACGGCCTAAATAATCATCCAAAGTTTCATTAGATTCTTCAAGATCATCCCTGTCGGTGAAAACTACAATCATGTAGTCAGTCCATTTGCTTCCAAAAAATCTACACAAGCTCTCAACAGCTGATTCTTCTTCTCTTGAAAACCGGGTTCTAACTGAGAAAACTACAAGAACAACATGAATACCATCCTTGGCCATATTAATGCATTTAACAATTTCCTTTCCAATTGATTCATTGTCACCGGGATAGTCAAACAACCCAGGAGTGTCAATAACATTAATAATCTGTCCATCCCTCAAAATGGTCTGCTCGAGCTGGCAAGTGCTCGTGACACCAGACGAGCTAGACATTGACTTGAATTTTCTCTCCCTGATAATGCTATTACCACTCGCACTTTTACCATTTCCAGTCCGTCCAAGTAAGACGTCCCCGTCTTACGCCTCGTTACGCCTCGAGGCTTACGCATAGTGAGGCTACCATAGAACGCCTCAGGGCCCGATTTCGCATTTCAAAACCTTAGCTTTGACATGAATATGATATCTTTGCTAAAATTCCCCAATGAAATTTCCAATGAATGTTTCTTCACAATATGATGTGTAATTTCTTTAATTATTTCTTTTATATTTCCTAATTAACTTATTATCTAAGACTAGACAGTCCTCTTTCTAATAGCCTAATTAAATTATTATCTAAAACATATGATTATTTTTTACCCTGAGCTTGTTTTGTGTATATATACTTTTCTACCCCGAGATGGACAGTTATGTTTCTAATACGATTATTTTTTTATCCGGAGTTTTATTGGCTATACATTTTAGATTGGGTTGAGTAAGTTTCTTTATAATTGTGTTACTTTCTATCTAAAATTTATAGCAAATAAACATTTTTATGATTGAACTAACAATTCTTAATTTCAATACCCTCTAAGATTGCACTTCTTCATCTGCTTTATCAATCAAGTGCTTACCATTTTTTTCTATATTTATTCTCTGCTTGTGTGTCTTGTTTAAAAGAATACGAGAGTTGAGATAAAAAAAATCTATCCAAAAGTGATAATAGATCTACTGGGCATGCATACAAACATAATGCTATAAATTTTATAACGTATTAGGTTATGTGGTTTTGCTAAACAAATATTTACTTAATGTTTGTTTGACATGTACAAAAATTAAGATAGTTATGGATCGTAGTTGGATCAATTGTAGACGAACAAGTCTGAAAATGGGGTTGAATCTTTTCTGCAATTCGCAAAAACAAATCTGCCCAGTAGTAGTGAAAAGTTTCATTGTCCTTGTGTTAACTGCTTTAATGAGATACGACTAGACACTGAATTAATACGAGAGCATCTCCTCTGTGATGGATTTCTTAAAAGCTATACAGTATGGATATGGCATGGTGAGCGGTACAATATGCCCACTACATCATCTCATACAGAGGATGTTGCTGAACCAGAAATGGGTGATCATTTGGAGGACATGATACGTGACGACGGAGAGGAGGCTTTTAAGCGATCACATATTTATGAAACACTATGCGGTGACGCAGAGAAACATTTGTATCCCGGGTGCACCAAATACACACGACTTGCAGCCGTGCTAAAATTGTTTAATCTGAAAGCAAAGAATGGGTGGAGTGATAAGAGCTTCACCGAATTGCTTGTGTTGTTAAAAGATATGCTTCCTAGTGGTAATACATTACCAAACCGCAACTAAGAGCCAAAGAAGGTAATTTGTCCTTTGGGTATGGAGTATAAGAAGATACATGCATGTCCGAATGATTGTGTACTGTATAGAAAGGAGTTTGAGAACTTGAATGAGTATCCGAGATGTGGGATATCACGCTATAAAGTGAAGGACGATGATTCGAGTTGTGATGTAATAAGTGCAACTCGTCCTCCTGCCAAAGTGTTATGGTATCTTCCCATTATTCCAAGGTTGAAACGGCTCTTCACTAATCCAAAAGAAGCCAAGAACTTTAGATGGCATGCAGATGAAAGAAAATGTGACAGCATGATTCGCCATCCGGCATATTTTCTTCAGTGGAAAAAAATTGATAGCATGTATCCCGATTTTGGCAATGAGCCAAGGAATTTGAGGATTGGACTAGCTACAGATGGAATGAATCCATACGGTAACTTAAGTAGCATTCATAGTTCTTGGCATGTTCTCTTGATAATGTACAATTTATCTCCTTGGTTATGCATGAAACGCAAATATATCATGTTATCGGTGTTAATTTCTGGTCCCATACAACCAGGGAATGCTATAGACGTTTACCTATCTCCCCTTGTCCAAGACTTGAAGAGACTTTGAGAGGAAGGTATTGATGTGTTTGATGGTTACAAAAATGAAAAGTTCAAAATGCGAGCCTTATTGTTTTGTACCATCAATGACTTCCCTGCATGCAGAAATCTTGCTGGTTACAGTATTAAAGGGCATAAAGCATGTCCAATATGTGAATAAGACACATGCTATCATCAACTCTCACATGGTAGAAAAACTGTATATCTTGGACATCAGAGGTTTTTAAGAAGGGATCATCCATATCGTAGATAGAAAAAAGCTTTCAATGGATGCAATGAGAATAGAAGTTCTCCACTTCCTTTGACCGGAGAGCAAGTTTATCAACGAGTGAAGGGTATCAATGTTGTGTTCGAAAAGTCTAGAAAAAAGACTGAAACACAAATATGGAAGAAGTGGTCATTTTTTTTTCTCCCATACTGGCGCAATCTAGATGTGAGACACTGCATAGATGTGATGCATGTAGAGAAGAATGTGTGTGATAGTATCATTGGGACCCTTCTAAATATTCCTGGAAGGACAAAAGATAGATTGAATTCTCGTCTTGATCTTTTAGAGATGGGTATACGAGAAGAGCTAGCTCCACAACCACAAGGTAAACGCATGTATTTGACGCCTGCATGTCATACCTTGTCTAAGAAAGAGAAAACAAGTTTTTGTGCGTGTTTGCATGGTGTCAAAGTGTCACATGGTTATTGTTCAAATGTCAATAGTTACGTTTCAATGAAAGATCTAAAGCTGGTTGGTTTAAAATCTCTTGACTGTCACGTCCTAATGCAACATTTATTACCTGTGGTTATTCGTGGTATCTTGCCTCAGAAGTTTAGGGTGGCAATAACTAGGTTGTGTATTTTTTTTCCATAATATTTGTTCCGAAGTTATTGACCCTGAAAAGTTGGGAAAATGAGGTTGCTGTTGTATTGTCCCAATTAGAAATGTTTCCCCCCCTTCTTTTTTTGACATCATGGTTCACTTAGTAGTACACTTGGTTAGGGAGATAAGAATATGTGGCCCAGTTTATTTAAGATGGATGTACTCAATTGAGTGGTACATGAAAATCTTGAAAGGTTATGTCAAGAATCAGTATCGTCCAGAAGCATCAATTGTTGAACGTTACATTGCTGAGGAAGCCATTGAATTTTGTACACATTACATCTGAGAAGTTGAATCAATTGGCCTGCCAAAGTCATGCCTCGTTGGAAGATCTGAAGGTCACGGTACTCGAGGCTTAACATGTAAGAGCATGGGTTGAGATGAGGTTCTTCAAGCACATTTCTATATTTTAAATAATGTTGAAGAGGTTCAACCTTATTTACATGCTCACAAAGCTCTAGTGAAGCAAAAAACAAAGCGCGCAAGAATGAAAAGTGGCTGCTGAATGAGCATAACAAGAACTTTATAAAGTGGTTCAAGGACCAAATATTGAAGGATGATAGAGTGAGTGATAACTAAGATGGTTTGCAAATGGAATATTCTTTGAAGTAATGTGTTGGGGTGGATATAACATCAACAACTATTCCTTCTACACAAAGCGCGAAGATGATAAAAGCACCATGACAAATAGTGGGGTGATGGTTGTTGCTGAGGCAATGCATTTTTCAAGTGCAAAAGATAAAAATCCAGTAGCTGCATCAATATCCTATTATGGAATTATTGAAGAAGTGTGGGAGATCGATTACACTGGATTCAGGGAGGTTGTTGTCAAGTGTAAGTGGGTGGACCATAGAGGTGGGCTGAAAATTGAATCACTTGGTGTTACATTGGTGAATTTGGATACACTCGCATACACGGCTGAACCGTTCATCATGGCGCATCAAGCAAAGCAAGTTTTCTATATTACTGATCCCTATGACACTAGATGGTCAGTGGTTCTCCAAGGAAAACATTTACTTGTCAATGATGACAACAATGATCTTGCTCCAATCACGTTTGAGAATCCATTATATAATTCAATATCTGTTGTGATTGATGAAAATGAATTAGACAATGTGCAAGCAACTTGTGATGATCATATAGAAGGATTGTGGGAGAACATAACAGATAGTGTTAGTATATTATAGCTATAGATATTTATACATGTATTTACAATTTCAATTTTACATACTTAAATGTTAACTAAAATTTCATTTTTGTGAACAGACTGAACAATAATATGGACGAGCAAGGGACAAATGGATCAAACAGTAGATCTTCAAAAAAAGAGGAAGGCATCTGATAGGTGTGAAAATACCTAATACTTTCTCATAAAATTGATCTTTGTTTGTTAACTTTTGAATATTATTCTTCCTTTTTGGTTGTATGATACGTTCGTAATTTCCATATTTATGTTTACGTTTTTAATTAGTTTTGCTTGACTTTTACTTTGGAAATTACACACTTTTGGTGTAAATAGATTAGATTGTTAAATTCTTGTAAATAGGTTAGATTAGATATATTCTGAGCTCAAGCAGGTTTTGGTCACTCAAAGCACAGTTGGTGAACCCAAAAAGTGAAAAGAAGGTGCAAAAGTTCACAGACAAAAGAAGATCCTGAATTTTGGTCTATACTCGGTCGAGTATTAGCTATACTCGATCGGGTATTAGGTTGGAACTTCAAATCGGATCAGATCCGAAGACAAGGGAACATGCAGGGAAAATTTCGGCCACGATTTTATGTCTATACCCGATCGGGTAGACCGACATACCCGATCGGGTATGCCTTTGAATTGCAAACGAAGATCGGTCGAGTATGGTCCGAATATCATTTTCTAAGCATACTCGACCGGGTATTCATATATACTCGATCGGGTATACTCTTAGAAAATAGCCTGAAACCGGTCGAGTATGCCTCGGATCGAGTGTTACACACATACTCGATCGGGTACCATGTATATACCCGATCGAGTACCCGAATTAGCTCCCAAAAGCCTATAAATACACCTCCTTTCCTTCACAAAAAGATATCCAATCCCTTTGTACATCTAAGCTCAGTATAGAATAGCTCTTTCTTTATATTTTTCATCATGTTTAGTCTCCAAATGAGGAGCTAAACTCTTCCATCTTGGTTTTGCTACTTTGAAGCTTAATGAATTTGTAAGTTGTGAGTTATTTTCTTTAATCTTCTTCCTTGAATATTAATTCTTTCTTTCAAAATACTATCTCTATATCAAAGTTGGGGAGTGTTACTAAGATGACAATTAGTTAACATCTTGACATTGGTTATAGTAATAGCTATTTCTTCCTCTATGATAATATTGGGGAGTGTTACTAAGATGACAATTAGTTAACATCTTGATATTAATCATAGTAGGATTCATATATTTTAATATTCTTCCTTGAGTATTAATTAATTCCTATTCATATTTCATGTTAATATCTTAAACATTACTTAAAGTATCAACTAGTATTGTTTCTCATATTAATTATTACTAGAATCAATCGGTTAATACGCTTGTTATTAATCCGGTTCTTTCAAGGGTAGTAAACTTGGAATATTAATGCATGCATCTCATGGTTAATATGCCAAGGGGAATTAATTATATTGATTAAACCAATAAACCGCTTGTGTAGAGGTTATCAATCTCAATCGTTTTCATCTTAAGTTTATTGCTACTATCAAGTTAATATACGGCGCTTGTTCTATATTGACTCGATAGTAAGTTTTATTAATGAACGCATCTCGTTATTAATAACTACCCTCGATGAACTGGATATACTCCTCGATTGAGTATTCGAGAGGAAGATAGTCAAAGATATAACCGGGATCGACGAACATTTCATTAAGTGGATAAAAGCAAAACCAAGTCCCAATCTCATTGAATTAAACTCAAATAGGTCGTTTATCTTAGTGTTATTAAACCAAACAAATCTAAACCCCCTTTGTTACTATTTATACAAAAGAAAAAGTATTCCTTTCCCTGTGGATACGAACCTTACTACAATATACTACGTATTAGTGTCGTATTGATTAATTATTTTGAGTGCACCTAACGACGAGTGCACGTCAAATTTGGCGCCGTTGCCGGGGAAAGGCAATTAATTTTTCTTTTATTTCATATCAAGAAAAAAAAAATATTAAATAAAAAATTATAAAGAGATCTTATTTCTTCTATTTCTGAGCTTAGTGGAGTTTATGGTTAAACATCGCTCCATAAACAAAATCACATATCAAACAAACCCAGAAATAGAACAAACTTTCGAGCGGTTGAAAAGTAGATTTTCTAATACCGACTCGGAGGAATCATCTATCAGAGATTCATCCAGCGCTAGCTCTATCTCTAGTGACACCGAAGAGCCAACCACAATGGCTCTTGAAACAAGAACGCTGAGGGAGCTCACAGCTCCAAACCTCAACCAACAACCATTGTGTATTACCTTCCCTACACTTGATGAGGGTAATACGTTTGAGCTAAAATCTGGGCTCATTCATCTGCTGCCATCCTTCCATGGCCTGAGAGGAGAAGACCCGAACAAACATTTATCGGAGTTCCACGTCGTTTGCACAAGAATGTGCCCAAACGGTGTGACAGAAGAACAAATCAAACTGCGGGCATTTCCATTTTCACTGAAGGATACCGCAAAGGACTGGCTATTCTATCTTCCTTCAGGAAGTATAGGAACATGGGCGGCCATGAAGAAAGCGTTCCTGGAAAGGTACTACCCTGCCTCTGTCTCATCCTCTCTAAAAAACAAATTAGCAACGTGGAGCAGAAGGATGATGAATTGTTCTACGAATATTGGGAACGATTCAAGAAACTGTGTGCAAGCTGCCCTTATCATGGCTATTCGGAGCAAGACCTCATCTTATATTTCTATGATGGTCTTTGCAATGAAGATAGGCGGATGATAAACGCCGCATGTGGAGGAGGGATTGTCAACAAGACCCCTTCTCAAGCTACAAACCTCATCTCGGAGTTGGCCGAGAATTGTAGGCACTATGATCGGCGATCATCAAAACGAGTTATGGCGGCAGAATCCAACAACTCATTGGAAAGTCAAGTAGCCGGCTTGACTTCTTTGGTTAAAGATTTTCTCTTAAATCCGAAACCTCAAGAAGTAAAGGTCTGCGGCATATGCTCGACACAAGGGCACCCCACCGACTCTTGCCCAACACTACAAGAGGAGAACGTTGAACATATCAATGCTTTGGGTTTCCAAAATCAAAAGAGGTATAATCCTCAAAGCAACACCTACAATCCGGGATGGAGGGATCATCCTAATTTAAGGTACGGAAACTCTTAACCTCCTCAACCATCAAATCCTCCTCCTCCACAATATAAACAACAAGGCCAAACTTCAAACTCGAATATGTCAACCGAAGACATGATTCGATCACTTGCCATGAATATGGCAACAATGCAACAAAGTGTGGTTCAATTCCGAGAAACAACAAAATCCAGCATCCACAACTTGGAAAACCAAATCAGCCAAATCTCAAATGCCGTGAGTAGGCTTGAAGCTAAGGATTCGGCAAGGCTACCATCTCAAACGGAGTCGAATCCTAGGCAACAAGCCCATGCAATCACATTACGGAGTGGCAAGGAGTTGGTTATGGCCAAGGAGAAGGCAAAGAGCCACATTGGCGAAGAGGAGGAAGAAGAGGAACTGGTGGAAGTGACCCAACCGGAGGTGGAAGCTCAAATCCCAACCCCACCACCGGTCATTCCCGAGATTGAAGCACCCTTCCCCGAGGCTCTAAGGGAAACACGAAAGCTGGAGAAGGACAAGGACATCTATGAGACATTCTCCAAATGTGAGGTAAATATCCCTCTCCTTAACTTGATAAAGGGTGTTCCTAGATTCGCAAAATTTTTCAAAGAACTGTGTACAATAAAAAGGAAACATAGACTCAATGGAAAACAAAAAGTCCAAGTTAGTGAACGTGTTTCGGCAGTTTTTCAAAAGAAACTCCCAAAGAAATACAATGATCCGGGCATGTTCACTATACCTTGTAAGTTGGGAGGAACTACGTTTTCAAAAGCCATGCTCGATTTAGGAGCATCAATTAATGTCATTCCTTACTCTTTATACAAATCACTTGAGCTTGGCCCTTTAAATGAAACCAGAGTAGTCATTCAACTTGCGGATAGATCAAATGTCTACCCTAAAGGTATTGTCGAAGACGTACTAGTTATGGTTGACAATTTGATTTTCCCCGCTGACTTTTATGTTTTGGAAATGGAGAATGATAAGAATGCGGTTCCTATCCTTTTAGGAAGGCCATTTTTAAAAACCGCTAGAGCAAAGATTGACGTATTTAGCGGCTCTTTAACAATGGAATTTGATGGAGATAAAGTTGAATTCAACATTTATGACTCCATGAAATATCCAAATGAAAATCATTCTTTATTTGCCATTGATATTGTTGACCCCCTTGTACAAAATACTTTTGAAATCAATAAGAAGGACGAATTGTTAAGTATACTTGAAAATGACTTCGGGGAAAACTCTTCAGAACTTGCCTTGACCCCCAACACACAAGCTATGATAGTGGAATTGGATACTCACTTCCAACTCCCACTTATGCCACCGGGGTCTAGGGCATTTCCACTAACCATCCCCGAGGAAAAGCCTCTACCTTCAGTTTTGCAGGCACCCGACGTTGAGATGAAACCACTCCCAACACATTTGAAATATGTGTTTTTGGGGGAAAAAGAGACACTACCAGTCATTATCTCAAACAAATTGACCGGAGAACAAGAAGGCAAATTGATAGCGGTGCTCAAGCAGCATAAACTAGCAATTGGATGGACTATAGCCGACATCAAAGGCATTAGTCCATCTACTTGCATGCATCGCATCTTAATGGAGGATGAAGCCAAGCCGGTACGACAGCCGCAACGAAGACTAAACCCACCTATGATGGAGGTGGTCAAAAAGGAGGTGATCAAACTACTCCAAATGGGGATAATCTTCCCCATCTCCGACAGCAAATGGGTTAGCCCAACCCAAGTGGTTCCAAAGAAGACCGGGGTCACGGTAGTGGAAAACAAACATGGAGAACTAATGCCCACCCGAATTCAAAATGGATGGAGGGTATGTATAGATTACCGTAGACTCAATGCGGTAACTAGAAAGGATTTCTTTCCTTTACCCTTCATCGACCAAATGCTTGAGAGACTTGCCAGGCATAAGTTCTATTGCTTTCTTGATGGCTACTCCGGGTACTTTCAAATACCTATAGCCCCTGAAGATCAAGAGAAGACCACTTTCACTTGTCCATTTGGCACTTTTGCATACCGGCGCATGCCATTCGGACTTTGCAATGCCCCGGCCACATTCCAATGATGCATGATGAGCATATTCTCGGAATATGTTGAGCTATTTATGGAAGTCTTTATGGATGATTTTACAATCCATGGAGACTCATTTGATTCATGCCTACTTCATCTATCTCTTGTTTTGAAGAGTTGTTTAGAATCAAATCTTGTTCTAAACTCTGAAAAATGTCACTTTATGGTGGAGGAAGGAATTGTCCTAGGCCATGTGATTTCATCCAAAGGAATAGAGGTGGACAAAGCAAAAGTGGAGGTTATCCAATCACTACCTTATCCTACCACCGTTAAGGAGATACGATCATTCCTTGGACATGCAGGTTTCTACAGGAGATTCATCAAAGATTTCTCAAAGATTGCATCTCCTTTATGCACACTTTTGCAAAAAGAGGTGGAGTTCATATTCTCCGAGGACTGCAAGAAAGCCTTCAATGCTTTGAAGGAGAAATTAATAACCGCACCTATCATCCAAGTCCCGGATTGGTCTCTTCCCTTTGAGATCATGTGTGATGCTAGTGACTATGCGGTCGGGGCCGTTTTGGGCCAAAAGGTGGGAAGAGCATCTCATGTGATCTATTATGAATCCACCACACTCAATGATGCCCAACGCAACTACGCCACAACCGAAAAAGAAATGTTGGCCGTCGTTTATGCGCTCGAAAAATTCAGGTCATATTTACTTGGTACCAAAGTGATCATTTACACTGATCATGCGGCTATTAGGTTTTTGATGACAAAGAAAGAGGCCAAACCACGGCTGATTCGATGGATACTACTCCTGAGCGAGTTTGATGTTGAGATCAAGGACAAGAAAGGCATGGAGAACTTGGTGGCCGATCACTTGAGCCGTTTGGTCTTGGGTGAAGGAAACAATCATATCAAAGATGATATCCGAGGCGAATTTCCCGATGAGACCCTTTTCTCCCTTAAGGAAATTCGTCCTTGGTACGCTCACATTGTTAATTTCCTTGTTCTAAACAGGTTTCCACCAAGCTTCTCTAAAGCTCAAAGAGAGAAACTCCAGCATGATGCAAAGCAATACGTATGGGATGAACCATACTTATGGAAACATTGCAAAGATCAGGTCATTCGAAGGTGCATTCCCGAAACAGAAATTGCATCCATACTTGCTTTTTGTCACTCACATGCATGTGGTGGCCACTTTGGAGGAAAACGAACATCCATGAAGGTATTTGAATGTGGTTTTTGGTGGCCAAGCTTATTTCGAGATGCTCATGTCTATTGTCAATCTTGTGATAATTGCCAACGCATGGGCAACATCTCTCGAAAGCACGAGATGCCACAAGTTCCTATGCTCTACGTGGAGATCTTTGATGTGTGGGGAATAGATTTCATGGGACCTTTTCCTAATTCCCGTGGAAATCTATACATTCTATTGGCGGTAGATTACGTATCCAAATGGGTGGAAGCAAAAGCCACAAAGACCGATGATGCCAAAGCGGTGACTGAATTCCTCAAAACCCGCATCTTCTCAAGGTTTGGGGTACCACGCATCTTGATAAGCGACAGAGGCACTCACTTCTACAACAAAACTGTGAGTACCTTGTTAAAAAAATATGGCGTCACACATAAACTCTCCACCGCCTACCACCCACAGACAAACGGTCAAGCTGAGGTATCAAACAGAGAGCTGAAATCTATTCTTCAAAAGACAGTAAATCCAAACCGTAAGGATTGGAGCCTGCGCATGGATGATGCCTTATGGGCATACAGGACCGCCTTCAAAACCCCAATTGGAATGTCACCTTATAGACTCGTGTTCGGTAAGGCCTGTCATCTTCCGGTCGAACTCGAACACAAGTCTTATTGGGCGGTCAAAACATTCAATCTCGACATGGCTAAAGCGGGAGAGCAAAGGAAGCTACAACTCCGAGAACTAGAAGAGCTTCGATTGGAGTCCTATGAGAATGTCGCCATCTACAAGGAAAAGACGAAGGTATGGCATGACAAAATGATAATAAGAAAGGATTTCCAAGTTGGAGACAAAGTCCTTCTTTTTCTCTCACGCCTTCTCCTTTTCCCCGGAAAATTGAGATCACGATGGGAAGGACCATTCGAGGTGGTCAAAGTCTACACCCATGGCGCAGTGGAAATAAAAAGCCTCGACACCGGAAAAATCCTCAAGGTTAATGGACATCAACTCAAACCATTCCTTGAAGGTTTCCAGAAAGAAAGCATTGAATGCATGGATCTCATCGATCCAATATTTGAAGAATGAACACAACAATGGCGTCGTGCCGCGACGTTAACTAAGACGCTTCTTGGGAGGCAACCCAAGCAAGGTACATTTTTTCTTTTATTGTTAACCCCCCTGTCAATGTTTTCAATTATGTTTTTGAGAGGTTGAGAGAGAGGGCACTAATCAGGTTTGTGGAGGAAATTACAAAAAAAAATGCAGGTTTTGGAACATCTGGGGACATACCCGATCGAGTATCACCTTATACTCGGTCGGGTATGACCAAAAAGAGAAGGGATCGGGCATTACTCGATCAAGGAAGCACTCAAAAAATTGAAAAACAAGGAATACCCGATCGGGTATCACTATACACCCGGTCGGGTATGTATAGAAATGCTAAAATTGAAGGAGACTGACTCCCACACTCGACCGAGTACCTGCTTCAAAAATAGAAAAAAGCACATACCCGATCGAGTATGGAGGAATACTCGACCGGGTACAGGAGACAGGCTGCTCACAAAGTTCATTTTCCAGACATACTCGACCGGGTAACCACACACTACCCGATCGAGTACAGGAGGCAGGCCGCTAAAATACTAAACTTTCCAGCAATACTCGACCGGGTAACCATACACTACCCGATCGAGTACAGGAGGCAGACTGCTCAAAAAGGCCACTTTCCAGACATACCCGACCGAGTACCAGCACATACTCGATCGGGTATACGGGTATTATAACCCCAAATCAGCCCCAAAACACTTCTTTTCCGAATTTCCAACCTTATCTCGAACAAAAACGCCCAAACCCCCATTTTTACACCTTCTCTCTACCATATCTCTTCCAAATCTTCACCAAATCCTCCCATTTCAACACCAAAACACTCCCCTCATCCTCCTCTACACATTCATACTCACCAATCCCATTCTCCCCCAATTTTCAGAGGTCCGAAAAACCCTACCCCCACCTTCCAATTTCGGTTTTCAAAGGCCAAATTCACTCCAAATGGCTCCAAGGAAAGAGAAAGGGCAAAGCTCAAGCACTAGGGCATCCATCCCGGGCTACGAGGACATCCTCTTCGTGGACAACGAACACCGCACACGCTTCATGTCCACAATTGAAAGGCAATTTAAACCTTCCCGCTTTTTATGCCATGATGCCCTAAAGGAATTAGGAGTGTACAAAATGATGAAGAAATTTTTTCATGAGTTGAGAATGGATAAAATTTTCAAAATGCAATACAACTCAAATGAAAAAATTATCTATGAATTCCTAAGCTCTGTGCACTTTGAGAACAATGAAGAGGACTTTAGGGATGATAAACTCAGGTTTCGATTGTTTAATCACAATCACACCATCACAAAACTTGAGTTCGCCGAACACTTTGGTATTCCGGTCCCGTACCAAAAATCTATATCCGACAATACCGCCTTCGGCCACACCCTATGGACCAAGATGACCGGGGAGACTAAATTTAGCTCCTCCCAACTCTACATTAGTCATGTCCAACATCCCGTCCTACACCTCTTTTTGAAATTCCTTGCCAATTCCTTGCTTGGACGTCCCAACAACCATCATACAAGGATGGGGGATGTATGCCTCATCTCGGTAGCCTTATTCCGTACCCACGTGGATTTCAACCTATGTAATCTCATGTGGGCACATCTAAAAAAAGAGAGCGTGGCAAAGGGTGCTATTGTAGTGGGCGGGGTGATTATGCACTTGGCCACAAAGTTCGGGTATACGGATGACTCTCCTATACCCGACTACTGTTTGATGAACATATCTTGGCTGGGCCACTCGGGCTGTACATCTTTTTCACACACCGTTTATGGCGAAGAAAGGCCCAGAAATATGTACAACTGGCACATCCACCCCAAACCCCTCAAATACTTCCTCTTGCCCAACCCAGAACTCCCCAACTCCACTTCAAAACAGGAAGAGCGGAGCAACATTACCTCTTCCCAAACGCCCTCCCACCACATCTCCAGGAACCGGAACAGGAACCTCCCCATAACCAACCCGATTACGAGCCCTATGAGCAACTCCATAGCCATCCAACCATGAGCCAGGACTTCCCAGAACAGAACCAAAACCCTCCACCATCCGACTTCTTTCAACAACTTCTGGAGGGTCCACAACAACTTCTTTCGGGAATAGCCCAAATGGACAACCGGCTCAACCGATTAGAGGATGAGCAAAGAGCCGGTTTTCAAAGATTGGAGGATGAGCAAAGAGCCGGCTTTCAACGAATGGAGGAGCTCAGGGAGGCCGATAGACATCGGTATGAGGAAGACCAACATAGGTTCTACGGACCTATGTACTCTTATATGGCACAACAGGGATCCTTCCATACCATGGCGAACCCCCTCCACCACCCTCATGGTATGACCCCACTCATTGGGGTAACTTTGGAGGATCAGGCTCCGGGGGTGGAGGGTACGACGGCGGAGATGGCAGGACACCTACATGGGAGATGGTGGCCAAGGGAGCGGCTTTGGAGGGAGCTACTACGGGAGGAGAAGGCAGGCACTAGGGACAGTGGTTGATTCAAGTGCGGGGGAGACACTCATGATGGTATGTAATTTTCATTTCTACCTAGCACTATGCATGTAATTCTTTTGAACTTTTGCACAAAAAAAAACCAAAAAAAAAAATAAACAAAAGAAAATAAATGCTAGTTAGGTTGAAAACCCAACAAAATGGGCAATCTAAGCAAAAAAGGCTTATAAAAAAAATGAGTGAGTTGGAGAGAATGGAAAATGAAAAGAGGTGCTAGGATGAAAACCTGAAAAGGCTCCTAGGCAAAATGAGAGATATGAGAGAAATGTTTGTTCTTGCAGGCACTCATTGTATCCTTATGAAGAATAAGAAGATTCAAGATAAAGAAGAAGAGAGGAGGAGAAAAGAAGATAACACTAGGAGGCCATTAAACCCAAGATGCTCTTTTGTAATTTGAGTTTAAAACTCATTTTTCTTTATCATCCTTGGTGGTCTTTGTGTTTGTATTGTGTTTTTGTTGAACTGTGGAACTTTTGGACAAACATTGACACTTGTAAACATTTGATCTTACTCGAGACGAGTAAAGGTTTAAGTGTGGGGGAGTTGATACGTTCGTAATTTCCATATTTATGTTTACGTTTTTAATTAGTTTTGCTTGACTTTTACTTTGGAAATTACACACTTTTGGTGTAAATAGATTAGATTGTTAAATTCTTGTAAATAGGTTAGATTAGATATATTCTGAGCTCAAGCAGGTTTTGGTCACTCAAAGCACAGTTGGTGAACCCAAAAAGTGAAAAGAAGGTGCAAAAGTTCAAAGACAAAAGAAGATCTTGAATTTTGGTCTATACTCGGTCGAGTATTAGCTATACTCGATCGGGTATTAGGTTGGAACTTCAAATCGGATCAGATCCGAAGACAAGGGAACATGCAGGGAAGATTTCGGCCACGATTTTATGTCTATACCCGATCGGGTAGACCGACATACCCGATCGGGTATGCCTTTGAATTGCAAACGAAGATCGGTCGAGTATGGTCCGAATACCATTTTCTAAGCATACTCGACCGGGTATTCATATATACTCGATCGGGTATACTCTTAGAAAATAGCCTGAAACCGGTCGAGTATGCCTCGGATCGAGTGTTACACACATACTCGATCGGGTACCATGTATATACCCGATCGAGTACCCGAATTAGCTCCCAAAAGCCTATAAATACACCTCCTTTCCTTCACAAAAAGATATCCAATCCCTTTGTACATCTAAGCTCAGTATAGAATAGCTCTTTCTTTATATTTTCATCATGTTTAGTCTCCAAATGAGGAGCTAAACTCTTCCATCTTGGTTTTGCTACTTTGAAGCTTAATGAATTTGTAAGTTGTGAGTTATTTTCTTTAATCTTCTTCCTTGAATATTAATTCTTTCTTTCAAAATACTATCTCTATATCAAAGTTGGGGAGTGTTACTAAGATGACAATTAGTTAACATCTTGACATTGGTTATAGTAATAGCTATTTCTTCCTCTATGATAATATTGGGGAGTGTTACTAAGATGACAATTAGTTAACATCTTGATATTAATCATAGTAGGATTCATATATTTTAATATTCTTCCTTGAGTATTAATTAATTCCTATTCATATTTCATGTTAATATCTTAAACATTAATTAAAGTATCAACTAGTATTGTTTCTCATATTAATTATTACTAGAATCAATCGGTTAATACGCTTGTTATTAATCCGGTTCTTTCAACGGTAGTAAACTTGGAATATTAATGCATGCATCTCATGGTTAATATGCCAAGGGGAATTAATTATATTGATTAAACCAATAAACCGCTTGTGTTGAGGTTATCAATCTCAATCGTTTTCATCTTAAGTTTATTGCTACTATCAAGTTAATATACGGCGCTTGTTCTATATTGACTCGATAGTAAGTTTTATTAATGAACACATCTCATTATTAATAACTACCCTCGATGAACTGGATATACTCCTCGATTGAGTATTCGAGAGGAAGATAGTCAAAGATATAACCGGGATCGACGAACATTTCATTAAGTGGATAAAAGCAAAACCAAGTCCCCATCTCATTGAATTAAACTCATATAGGTCGTTTATCTTAGTGTTATTAAACCAAACAAATCTAAACCCCCCTTGTTACTATTTATACAAAAGAAAAAGTATTCCTTTCCCTGTGGATACGAACCTTACTACACTATACTACGTATTAGTGTCGTATTGATTAATTATTTTGAGTGCACCTAACGACGAGTGCACGTCATTGTACTTGTGCAATATTTTGGTTGTAGGAACCACATGAAGGGTTTGAGCGTTGTAGGGGTGAAATCTGAGCATTTTGAAGTGTCTCGAGAGCATAAATGGATGATTTGAAGATCCCGGGGACCAAGCGGAGCACAAGGAAGTAAGAAACGTAGTTGTCGGAGGTGTTTCGGGGGAGTCAGCCTCAGGAACGCCATTTGGAACGACGTTCCCCCAGCGTTCCCCCGTTTTGTACCATCGGATTTTTAATTTAATGTCCCAGGTGTGGGAACCCTGGCAGGGAACGACGTTCCTGTCAGCGTTCCCTCAAGAACGACGTCCCTTCTGCGTTCCTCTCAGTGTCGAACTCTCTGCCAGCCGCCTGTTTTAATTTGTAAAGGTAGGAACGCCTAAAAGGAACATCGTTCCCTCTAGCGTTCCCTCCGGCATTCCTCGTCAAGGGAAGGCGTTCCTGCCCAGCGTTCCCCCATTTCCCCATATGTATAAATAGCACCCTTTGTTCGAACTTTCACAGTTTTTTGGACGAGTTTTCTTCTTGCAAACCCTAATTTTGGTTGTAAGCTTCCTTAAACTCATTTGCACTTCATTTCTTAATATTATTTGCATCAAATCTTGAATCTAGTTTCATTTAATCCATTAGATTGCATCATTGTCATTTTTCTACCACCTTATCCATTTATCTCACTTCATGTCTATGTCTAATATTTATTTTATGAATATGAAATCTAGCATGAGTGAGTAGTTGGATTAGGGATTGGGGGTGTTTGAGGAACATCCAACCATTTGATGTGTTAGGTTTTGGGGTTTGATTTCGGGCAACTTGAGAAATATATTATGCACACAATGTGTTTGTGAAAATGCCTCTTTGTATTTCTAAGACTTTGATGGCCACAATGTTCTTAGATGTTGGTTTGGACTCTCAAGGAGACTTGTAGGGTTCTTTTGGACACATTCACACACACACTACCCCTCTCCATGAGAATGGGAGAAGGTAGGGGAAAAAATGGTTGTTGCTCCTCTTTGCATGACTTTGGATTTTTATTGGACCATGAGAATGGCCAATAGGAGCCTTTAGTATCCCCTTGACCATGAGAGTGGCAAGGAAACTTGTACCTATCCCTTTGTTGCATGATATATTCTCAAGTATCCCATTTTGACCCCTTATCCTTAATCATAGGTTGTTGCTTGTATGCCCCCGCTTCCCTTCTAGTTTATTCGTGATCTATTTTCATTGCAAGTTAGTTGTTCTCCTAAATCAAACATACATCGACTTGGCTAGCTTACATGTTAGATTTCTAGATTGATTTCACACTTGATTTTCCATATACACCGTCCCGTGAGACGATATCCGACACTTCCATATCCCGACACCCGATGAGCATTATTGTGAAAATAACTCGTCAGCATCCCACTAGATTGAAGGCATTGATGCGCAATCGTGCAGGTTATTAATTTGTATCTCTATTTATAATGTTTTAATTAAATTTATTGCGTACTTATTTATTTTTTGTTTCATGGCAATTGGCAGCTAACAACCCACTACCTATCCAATTTAATTCCAAGGGGAAAGCAATGGGCCCAAACAGGAAGTTGTTTGTTAGTTTTGTGGCCCTCCAAGGAAGGATGAGAGCTTGTATAACAATCTCAGAATGGGAAGCGGTTGAGGAGGGAGTTAAGAACAAGATCTGGGAAGCTATTCGGGTAAATGAGTTTTCTTTTCGTTGAAATTGATTGAGAGGGAATGACTTGTAAAGTTTTACTTATCTCAATTTTTGTTTGTGTGTGTTTATTTATGGTATGACTTGTAAAGTTTTACTTATCTCAATTTTTGGTACTTGAATGCACTGCAGCTCACCTTTGAGGTCCCTAATGATCCAGTACTGAGGAGAAAATGGATTGGATATGCTGGTAGCCAGTGGACGGGTTTCAAGACTTTTTTGACGTCAACATACATAGTTGGCGCTCGACGTGGGCAAGATCCAACGGTGAAGTATAAGTGGATTGAAACTTGAAAAAAGTTTGTCCTAAGCCGACAAGACCCTGTTTTTCTGGTAAGTTAAACTATTTTAATAATTGGTAAATAATGTATGTAGCTTCTCATGTAAACTATTATGCGTTGTTCTTTTTTATATAGGAGCGTCGAAGGAAAGCACAAGAAATTAAGGCACGTAATGATTGTCCCCACAGGTTATCACGGGGTGGGTACGAGTTGCTTGAAGAAAAGATGATGGCAGAAAAATTGGAACTGCAACAAAAAGCCTCAAAGTTTGATTCTTCTGTGGTTTTAAAACCTCCTTCTCCCATCAAGTGCCATCATAAATGGAAGAGAGGTCGTATTAGATCAAATGGCCAATATACCTTCAAGAGGGCGCGTGAAATTGCAGAAAAAATCGTAAATCTGAATCTTAGTAGTATCATGAATAATGTAAATATAAGATTTGCCTTTAACAACTCATAACATCTAAGCATTCTTTATTTGCAGAGTACCTTAGAGCAAGAGGAAAATCAAGGAACATTTGTTCCCCTATGTCGTGATGACATCTTAACAACAGCTATTGGATGCCCTGAGCACCCTGGACGTGTACGTGCTGTTGGAGCAGGTGTTTGCATTCATGAAGTATTTCCAAACACAGGACGCCAAAGAAACACGTCCCCGGCTTTAACCAAGCATGATGTTGATATGATAAAAAAAGAAGTGCGAGATGAGGTGACACAAGAGGTGACTGAAAATTTGTCAAAGATGTTCGACCAGAAACTTCGGGATGAGCTGAACTTCGGGATGAGCTGCTGAAGCTGGGATTTAACACACATCAAGAACCACATAGAGAGGCATGTCCCAGTCCTTCTCCCGCACATGTGAGTACAAAGGGAAGCAATGCTCCACTTGATTTGTCTGGGTCTGAGTGTGATGATGATGACGATGTGTCTAGGTCTGAGTCTGATCATGATGATGAGATTTCTCGCCTTTATGTCGACACTCATTTTCACCTAGTAGCCATGGCAAAGGTACTCTTATTTAAAATAAAAAACCTGGAAAAACTGGTTCTAAACGACAGCATCTGTACCTTCAATTTTTATACATTATCAATTAAATGAGTAAAGTATGCTAAAAAGTATGTTTTGCTATATTTAGGTACACAACCTGGGCGCTACTATACACCATCAAAAAATAGCTGCAGATTTTGTTAGGGTGGAGATGGTAGAGGTTATATATGCACTTGCATTGGTTCCTATTGCCACGGATGAAGTTCAAAATGTGGAACAGGCTCCCAAACAATTCATTCAGTGGCCAAGACGATTAATTAATCCCAATAATAAGAATAAACGAGCATACCAAAAGGTGATAAATGACACTATTTTTCACTCTTCTTTACATGAAATCCTTATTATGCAAGGTAAGATGTCGGATCGGATCACCACCTTCAAACAATAATAAATCATTGAGCAATGCCACAACCAGTGTGGGCTTCTGACCCATTGTGAATCAGACTTGCTATTTTGGGCTTATAATTCAACATGGATCAATACTAGTTAGCTTTAGAGAAGAAAAAGAAATACTAGTAAATTATTGGATGTTTGCCTTTCTATTTTGGGATTTATCATCAACGAGAAGCACATGTGTACAATTGTTAGAATAATTTGTTGAATGCTTGATTACAGGGTAATAGATTACAACAACATATAAAAAACTGCCATCTGACAAATGTTCCTTTCAATTTTCCTTTCGAGACTGCAATATTGGTGCAATTCTCACTAGAGTTTCACTATTTTTCACTCTTCTTGTTGTTTAGGATGATGACAATGACCAAGTGGGTGTTCCCAATGAGCGCAAGGATCCAATATCGCGCTTGCTGGAAATGACACAAAATCGTCCCCGCAACAGTGACACTATATTTAGTGTCGCTAGCCCCCACTTTCCCCGACGCTTTTTAAGTGTCGCAAAAAGTTTCAGCGACACTAAATTAGTGTTACTATAGGCCCTTTTTCTACTAGTGTCTCCCTTTTTCTTAGTTCAGAGGAGATAATGGATATGTGTTTGGGTAATCAAATGCTCGGTACAGAGGTTATGCGAGTCTGGATAATGTGAGTTGAGATTTATTATGTTCTGAATGTCAGGATCTGCTTTTATTTATACCCTATTGTTGGATTAGAAAGGAAAAACTAATCACTCAAACTTCAAAAATTTAAAGTTAATTCTTTTTCCCTTTTGGTATTGATAAATCTAGAAATGTATAGCTGGTTGCAGAAACAAAGTAAATATGGAAGTACAAAAAACTGGAAACAAGGAAATAGAAACAAACAATATAATTAATAGCTCCTTACAGGTTCAATAGGACTTTTTGTAGAGAAACTATTACCAAGAGAATGATCAAAATGTGTCTATAGAAAGTAGATCCCTGCAGCTCACTGGTTCTATGTAATCTTCTGGGGTCATCACTTTTCAAAGTCCATGTTATTCTTAAATTACATGTAGGTACTTGCACAAATTGTGTACTAAAAAGAACAACAAATACTTGTATGGATTCTTTGACCCTCACACCATTCAAGATGTGGGAAACAAGCGTGATGAAACCCAAACCTACATACTAACTCACCTCAAGGACAACAAGGACTGCTATCTAGTTCCATATTACTATCCGTAAGTACAAGCTTATGATTAAACTTAAGTAATATCTAAATAATCATCACAAATTGTTTCAATTTCAGTAACCACTGGCAGCTATTCGTATTGTGTCCTAAGCAAAACCTTACTGTGTTCTTGTGCTCTTTGGGGAATAAGCCAAAGACAAATGTGAAGAGTGTTTTTGATATGTAAGGATATAATTTTGTTATATCAAATGTGTACTTTTGATTAAGCCATTTCTTGTTTCTATAGCATCACTTATTTCTTTTTTTTTTATCTAGGACAATGCAAGCACATCAAATAACAAAAAATACGAGGAATTTCAAACCAAGATGGATTAAGTCGATTGTAAGCATACTTTTTTCATACTTATCATCAGTTGTATAAGTTTTTATAATTTTATGCACTTGGGTTGATTCTGAATCATTTTAAGAAGCACATTATAATCATCATGTCATGTGTAGATTATGAATCATATTAAGAATCAGATTTTGAGTATGGAGTGGGCTATTTCATTTTATATATGGATGTTAATGGTAGAGTTTTAGCAGGAAAATATAATGAGCATGGAGATAGGTATTTCATTAAGAATCAGATTTTGAGTATGGAGTGGGCTATTTCATTTTGCATTTGTTTTGTAATGGCAGTGGTAAACATAACGAGTAATAGTAGATTAGTAGTGAATACAAGTTAAAATATAACATTTCTTTTTTTTTATGATTATTCCTAGAACAAAATAATGGATAACAGTAGCTTGTATTAAAAGCGCGCTATAACTTCTCCGTTTGCCCTTAGAACACATGGTGGAGGAACATGCAAATCACATATTGTACGAAGATAATAATTTGTATTAGTTGACTTCAGAGCTAACCCTCAAAACTAAGGAGACAATCACTTGCTTCTCGAATTCCCTTTGTCGAGATGGGTATCAGCTGGCCGCATGTATACCTTCTTACTCTCTGTGTCCCAAATATTTAGCACGGATAAAAGAAGTGAAGCTGCTATTATGGATGTCGTTAGAGAGAGTTTCCCAGATCACCTAATTCTTGGAGAGGAAGGGGGATTTACTGGGGATGCATCTTCTGACTATCTCTGGTGTATTGACCCCTTAGATGGGACCACAAACTTTGCACACAGCTACCCAAGCTTTGCCGTATCAGTGGCAGTTCTTTTTAGAGGAAAACCGGCTGCTTCTACTGTGGTAGAGTTTGTCGGTGGCCCTATGTGCTGGAACAATCGCATATACACTGCAGCTGTTGGCAGAGGTGCATATGCTAACGGTCAAAAGACAAATGTCAGCAACACTGATAAGGTGGACCAATCGCTCTTAGTGATGGGATTTGGTTATGATCATGATGATTCCTGGGCTGCCAATATGGAATTATTCAAGGGATTTAGTGGCACCAGCAGGGATGTGAGAAGGCTAGGTGCTGCAGCAGTAGACTTGTGCCATGTGGCTCTCGGAATAGTTGAAGCCTATTGGGAATATCGTCTAAAACCATGGGATGTAGCTGCCGGAGTTCGGATAGTAGAAGAGGTTGGGGGTTAGTGTCTTGCATGGATGGTGAAATTTTTCGTGTATTTGATAGGTCCATCCCAAATGGTGCCCTTTATGATAAGCTTATTGACAAAATTGGTCCTGAAACAGATAATCTGAAAAGCGAAGGAGTTGACTTCTCGCCCTGGTTCAAACCTGAAGCTTATAAAACTGATTTTTGAGAAACATATTTGTTTGCTGCTATGTGAATAGGATTTAGATGACAGCAGAATGGAATCTCACCCAGTAGTGACACAAAAAAAATGTGTTACTGTCGTTTAAGTGTGTTGGTTTAAAGTTTACGAGCTACCAATAAATTAAAGTAAGCAATGGATTACTTACAAAAAAGTTTAGTGTATTCTTTTTCGGCAGTCAGTTGTACCAGTCTGTATGAGTGATTAGATGGCTCATGCTCGTTAAAATACATTGACTAGATTATATCGGCTGTGTAGTCAGTGGAGGACCTAGGGAGGGGCCTAGGGGGGCAAGTGTCCCCCGCTTTCGTCCAGTAATTTTACTACTAGTACTTAGAGTAAAATTAGTGTCCCGCTTCCAGCCAAGAATTTCACTACTAGTGTGCCCCTACTCTGACAAATCTCTAGGTCCGCCACTGTGTGTAGTAAATACCAATTTTGTATATTGTTATTTATATTGACTAGATTTGGGAAAAATTGTGTGATTACACTAAATTAAGTGACTTTATTTTTATGCTACAATATAATATTTACATGTACATCTATTTGCAGTCTAGAATGCAAAGGGGTACCTATGAGTCTGGGTATTATGTTATGAGGCATATGGAGACTATAATATCTGCAGTCGTTGTTGATTCACGGATTGAGGTGATGAAATTTTAGATTTGTGCTTCATCAAATTTATACTTATTACGCTTGTATTATGTTTTTTACGACAAAGTTTTACTTCTATTCTTCATATTCATATTTTATTGAATGTGTTTCTATTTTTATTTTTGATTTGAAGACATTCAATGTTCAAGAGTCATTTAGTCCACAAGATATTACCAAGACAAGAGAGCATTGGGCGTCATTTGTTTGTGACACCACAAGCAGTACGGGTTGCTATTAACAAATATGGTTCTCTTTTATGTCTAGAATGAATGGTGTTGGTTTCATGTGAAACTTTGTACTTTTGACTTGCAAGAACCTTTGAAACTTTTGTAGTTTTTGCTTGCATGAACTTGTGAAACTTTGCAGTTTTGGCTTGGATTGATTGGTGCTAGTACTATGTGGAACACTGAATTTTGCTACAATTATCAATATATTTGCCATAACTCTCATTTAATGATCTCATTATACTGATACCGTATATAAAAAAAAATTATAGTATGCATAATCTATTGGATATATGGTTTAACCCATATAAAAAAGATTTTATATGGGGTATTATTGGACTAACACAGAAAACATTCGATAACGGTTAAATTTGATAATGGTTTAACCCATATAAAAAGGATTTTATATGGGGTATTACTGGACTGACACGGAAACATTCGATAACGGTTAAATTTGTAACCGTTATAAAACACATTCTATAACGGGTACGACTACCCCACACGAAAAGTGAAAGTCATTTTTGTAGAAGTTGAGTGGTAGGGGCTTCTCAAAAAATACTTGTGCTTCTTTTAATTTTATTCCTAAAATACCCTTATCAATAATCAATCATTCAAACCCTAAGCTACCACACCACATCCTTTTTCTCTTGTTCAGGTCTTAGATTAACTAGATTATATTGTTCCATACTAAGTGACAAGGTATTTTTTATAAATATTGTTCGAATATAAGCATAAACTGGTACAATAGAAAAAGTAAGTTTGGAGTTACTTTTATGGCTGTATTGGCTGAGGTTACTGTAGAGGATCATTTTAACAATTTTTCATATAGTTTTTTATTTAATTTATTAATAACAAATATTTTCAACATAATTTTTTCATGAATCAACAGAATCAGCCAATACAACCACTTCAGCCAGAACTTCATAAATTTCAGCAGAATTTACCAATTCCGCCAATTCTAGACTTACCAAACGGGCTCTTAGTTTATCAGCCTTATTATATATTATTTGCTCAAACACTTGACTTTTGATTTCCCGCACGAAAAGTGTAATGATCCAAATAAGTAAAGTTGCAATTACTTTTCAGAATGAATTGGCTGAAGTTTTGTAGATGATCAATTTAGCTATTTTTTCATATAATTGTTCCATTATTTTTTTTATAATCTATTTTTTTTTTTAATAATTTAACCAATTCAACCACTTCATTCAAAATTTCATCAATTGCAGCATATCAGCCAATTAAGCCACTTTTAGTAATGTTAAGCAGGCTATTATGTTACACATATTATTTGGGAGATTTCCCAAAATATAGGAGTCAATAGAGTTTGGAATTCCAAAATATGACAACTATATTTTTATTCCCGAAATATCACCTTCCTCATTTCACAATGTTAGGAGGTTTTGGGATTGATTCTACATCTGTTTCTTTTTTGAAAACAGAAGAAAAATCAGAATCAATTTTTCAGAAGTTGATCTCCTCCATCTTTTAAAAAATTGTTTCTAAGAGCAATTTGAAGCACGCAGAAGTAGTTCGTCACTTTCACCCTTTCCGAGATGAAGATAATACACATTAACGGCGTGTAATTTAACATTTTTCTTTAAAAATTAAATTCAAAGAAAAATGTGTAATTGAAATAGTAGTAATCTAATACACGCCCATAGTTTGATATCCAAACTAAAACCTTCTATCAACATACACCAAAATAATCTATCAAAGTAAGGGGTGTTTGGATATGATTTTACATATTGATTCTTCTCCCTTAAGTAGTACTGTGAAGCAGAACCAATTTATTGGGTGTTTGGGTCTTATTTTAAAACTGAAAATCAGTTTTGTAGAAGTTAAGTAGTAGCGGGTTCTCAAAAAATACTTCTGCTTCTTTTATTTTTATTCCTAAAATACCCTTATCAATAATCAATCCTTCAAACCCTAAGCTACGCACACCGCATCCTTTTTCTCTTGTTCCGGTCTTAGATTAACTAGATTATATTATTCCATGCAAAGCGAAGAGGGATTTTTTATAAATATTGATTGAATATAAGCATAAACTGGTATAATTGGGAAAATTGTCAAACAAGTCCCCATAGTATGTCAAAAAAGTCAATTGAGTCCCCGAACCAAAAAAACTGAAAAGTGGACTAAAAACTGAAACTGGACTGTCTCTTTTACAACTTCCTCCCTTCCACTTACCTTCTGGCCTCACGCTTTTCAAACTGCTGTCTATCTTATCAATCGTATGCCTACCCCGTTACTAAATTATTACATTCCATATGCTCTTTCCTATTCCAAGAAATTCCTAATTATAAAAAACTACAACCTTTTGGATGCCCTTGTTGTCCGTGGTTACGTCCTTATAACACACACAAACTCCAACCTCGGTCTACTTCGTGTATTTTTTTGGGATATTCAGTCTCCCAACCAGTCTACAAGTGCTTTGATATCACATCTCACCGCTTGTTCTTATCTCGACATGTCAAATTCGTACATATTTATCCATCCAGCTCCTCCCAAATAACTCCAACTCCTATCCATTTCATTTGCACATTATAAGTTGTACAAATTTCTCAAAGTGAAAAAATCTTGTTGAAAAAATACCCAAACTAATGCTTGAGAAGTGCTCTAAGGATAGATCAAGTTTTTGAACAAGGGAAGTGTGTCAAACCCACTCAAAGATGAATTGCTCAAGCACTCGCCAAACATTTAGCAAGCAAGAAACTCGTTTAATAGATGGTTATTGGAAGGGGGCAAGAGTTGATTGCTTGCTATTTGAATGTGAGGTCTCGTTCAATGGCGACACTGTTTTGGATTGATTGCTTGCTATTTGAATGTGAGGTCTCGTTCAATGGGGACACTATTTTTTCATCCGGAAATTAGAATCCTCAAGTGTATGATATGCCCAAACCTGTTTTTGATGATCTCCCAATGTTAACATAATGAAACATTTTAATATTTAGGAGCAGCATTCGTTTTAACCTCGCAGAAAAAGAAGTGCTCAACCAAAAAAGATTTTTATGTTACGAAATGTGTGATTCTAAGAGAATAGGAAATTTTAAAAGGAGAAGCAGAGTCACTGAGCCTTCCATGTGGCTGAATGAGTGCAAAAATTTGAACCGACTTTGGTGGGGTGCGCCGGGCCATGGCAGCAGTGCAACTCCAAGGCGACGCCCGAAGTCCCAGACAGCACGCTGCCTTAGCGGGCCTTCCCCCTTAAAAAATTCAGTTAATATCGTGTGGGCTAATAGCCCACATATCAGATATTAAACTGATAAGAACAGATACTACACTTGATCTTAGCCAAAAGGCCGAGAAAGGTATGCTTTCAATGTTGGATGAGCCGCTCCTCTTATAGCCTTCTCGAGGCCCGCATTCTCTCTGCCTAAACGGTGTGGGACGGAACACCATCACCATCACCATAATAACAATTACACAAAACGTACGGCTGTGGATATCATACATGCGCAGGAGCATATCATACTTCATACATCATCATATATTATCTATGTACACATGATCGATCATCCCTTGCTTGTAATAAACATATTATAACTTCTTTTCTAGACTTCTACTATATAGTTAACTCAATTTCTATCTCACTCTTTTTTTCTCACAAATAAATGTTTCCTTTTTGTTTCCATTTTCACCTTCTTAAATGCCCAATATGAATGTTGATGATGTTATTGTAATTTATATTAGGAAGAGGTGAAACTAAAACCCAACGTAATAATATCTTTTATTATTATTATTATTATTATTATTATTATTATTATATACTCTCTCCGTCCCGCTAAGATTGTCTCATTTTACCTTTTCGGAAAATTCCACTAAGATTGTCTCATACCATATTTGATAAAGTTTCTGTGGTTCTTAATCATTCTTACTGTATCAATTCAATATCAACAACATAAACTCACTTTTCTTAATAATCGCGTCATCTTCTCCCGTCCCAATGTTAGTGGGACGGAGGTAGTATAAAAAAAGGGGACCGGCTGGGAATAACTGTTCCCGCTAGTCACCTAGGTCACCTTTTTGTCACAAAAACGTCATCATCCTATTATGCCGCTAACAATTTCATTTGGCATTTTCTCTAAGTAGTTTCCTTCTCGACGTTTCACTTGGCTTCAACAAGCACGTAACTATGACCGTGTTTAATGGAGCGGTAGTAATTGGCATGATGCACTAGAGTGGTAGTAACTGAAACGTAGTGGTTATTGAGCGGTAGTAACTGTGACGGTAGTAACTGAGCGGAAGTAACTGGGGCGCTAATAATTGGGACGTTGGTCACCGGAACGGTAGTAACTGGAACGATGATCACTGAGCCGGTAGTAACTGCAACCATTTTTACATAAATTATAGTTTAAGGAATTAAACATTTTGCATTGTGAGATAATTTTAAAATCAAAGGAAGCATGAAATAATTTTTAAATCAGAAGAAGCATTAATGATTAGAGGGCATTATTACCGATACTCTTATGGAGTGCAATACTTCGTATTACGGAATGTCGGAATTAAGCAATGCAGAGTGCGGCTGTGCGGATGAGTGTTGTACACTTGAGGAGGGTAATTTAGGGAAATAGGTATTTATTAGTCACATTTTTGGAAACTTAGAGAAAATGTCTCTTTTTTGTCCATGGTCTATATTTTAGTAATGTTGATGTCAAAACCCCCTTTGAAAATTTGCCTTTTTAAAGATTCTTAGTACGTTTTAGAATGAAGTTAGACATGGACACACACTACAATTGTCTAATTCATTGTTTATAAATTTTATAATCAATCTAATATTCTCATAAAACTGAGAGTTCTGTTTAAGCTTCTTACTCGACATTTGATTATAATCTTTTAGTCACATAATTTAACTATTTAACTATATCTATAATACTAACAAGGTGTTGATCTTGCTTTCCCGCCCATGCACCATATATGACAAATCTATACATTAATTGGTGCACACTCAATGACACAAATATAATGGCATACATAGTTTAATCATTAATAATAGTAAAATACATATAAAATAGACTTTAAGTAGACTACATCAAATCGGGCCGGTTCGATGAGACCAAACTAGACTAAATTATGGATTTAGATTCACTATCGCACGACAATGGCAACAAGGGAGTAGAGCTCTGGGATAGCCAAAATTGAATAATGTGGCTAGATATGAACAACATGCACCCTATATGGCTGCCAAAGCCATGCAGAGAATCTAGATCCCTATATGAGAGCATTGATTTTCATACTAAGTATGTAATCTGCAGATTCGTATATCTATGATACAATTAAATTTTTCTCATAAATTTTGCCGTGCAACGCACGGGTAATTAATCTAGTCTACGTAATCTGAAATGATACATCTATAATAGTAACAAGGTGTTGATCTTGCTTTCCCGCCCATGCACCATATATGATAAATCTATACATTAATTGATGCACACTCAATGACACAAATATAATGGCATACATAGTTTAACCATTAATAATAGTAAAATACATATAAAATAGACTTTAAGTAGACTACATCAAATCGGGCCGGTTCGATGAGACCAAACTAGACTAAATTATGGATTTAGATTCACTATCGCACGACAATGGCAACAAGGGAGTAGAGCTCTGGGATAGCCAAAATTGAATAATGTGGCTAGATATGAACAACATGCACCCTATATGGCTGCCAAAGCCATGCAGAGAATCTAGATCCCTATATGAGAGCATTGATTTTCATACTAAGTATGTAATCTGCAGATTCGTATATCTATGATACAATTAAATTTTTCTCATAAATTTTGCCGTGCAACGCACGGGTAATTAATCTAGTCTACGTAATCTGAAATGATACATCTATAATAGTAACAAGGTGTTGATCTTGCTTTCCCGCCCATGCACCATATATGATAAATCTATACATTAATTGATGCACACTCAATGACACAAATATAATGGCATACATAGTTTAACCATTAATAATAGTAAAATACATATAAAATAGACTTTCAGTAGACTACATCAAATCGGGCCGGTTCGATGAGACCAAACTAGACTAAATTATGGATTTAGATCCACTATCGCACGACAATGGCAACAAGGGAGTAAAGCTCTGGGATAGCCAAAATTGAATCATGTGGCTAGATATGAACAACATGCACCCTATATGGCTGCCAAAGCCATGCAGAGAATCTAGATCCCTATATGAGAGCATTGATTTTCATACTAAGTATGTAATCTGCAGATTCGTATATCATGTACAATTAAATTTTTCTCATAAATTTTGCCGTGCAACGCACGGGTAATTAATCTAGTCTACGTAATCTGAAATGATACATTACCAATACATTGGGCAACAATTGCACGAAGTCATAGATATAAATATATATAACTATGACTTCGTGGGTATGAAAATATAAGGATGTTTTCTTTTGGGTCGTTCTCGGTCCCAGATCATAACAAACCAGACTTAAACAAACCAGACAAGACTTAAACAGAACTTAAAAAGAACAGACCATACTAGATTTGGATAATTATAAAATATACAAAGACTAGACTTTACTTTACCGGATCAGGCAAGATTTAAATAGACTAGAGCAGCAAATTTCAATCTAAAAGAAAACATCCTAATTGAGAGTACAGAGATTTAGAATTTGAGACTATAAGTGAGTAGGAGAATAGGAGGTGTAAGAAAATTATGAAAAATGATGGTATTTATAGTTGGGGTTATGTCAAAAGTATTACTAGAAAAAGAGTTTTGGACAAGAAAGTGACCACCGGTAAAAGACTATTATACCCCCTTATTTCACTCACTAATGCTACAATAACGATATAGTGACCAAAACCTGATAGTGACCAAAAATTAAAAATTAGTTTGTTACTACAGCCCATTGATCACTCGGGAAGTGACCACGGTCGGTCACAGTGACCACCCGACTCATCCAGTTACAGTTACCGAACCTACCCAATTACAGTTACATGAACCACAATTACAGTTATTTGATCCGTCCCCAGTTACAAATATCCGACCCATCCAGTTACAATTACCCGACTCGTCCAATTACAGTTACCCGACCTGACCAATTACAGTTACCCGACCCAATAATGACCAATGCTGCCACCACCTTCGGCTCTTAGTTGACCAATTAGAGGATCATTTTAACAATTTTTCATATAGTTTTTTATTTAATTTATTAATAACAAATATTTTCAATATAATTTTTTCATGAATCAACAGAATCAGCCAATACAACCACTTCAGCCAGAACTTCATAAATTTCAGCAGAATTTACCAATTCCGCCAATTCTAGTGTTACCAAACGGGCTCTTAGTTTATCAGCCTTATTATATACTATTTGCTCAAACACTTGACTTTTGATTTCCCGCACGAAAAGTGTAATGATCCAAATAAGTAAAGTTGTAATTACTTTTCAGAATGAATTGGCTGAAGTTTTGTAGATGACCAATTTAGCTATTTTTTCATATAATTGTTCCATTATTTTTTTGATAATCTATATTTTATTTTTTTTTTAATAATTTAACCAATTCAACCACTTCATTCAAAATTTCATCAATTGCAGCATATCAGCCAATTAAGCCACTTTTAGTGATGTTAAGCAGGCTATTATGTTACACATATTATTTGGGAGATTTCCCAAAATAGGAGTCAATAGAGTTTGGAATTCCAAAATAGGACAACTATGTTTTTATTCCCGAAATATCACCTTCCTCATTTCACAATGTTAGGAGGTTTTGGGATTGATTCTACTTCGGTTTCTTTTCTGAAAACAGAAGAAAAATCAGAATCAATTTTTCAGAAGCTGATCTCCTCCATCTTCTAAAAAATTGTTTCTAAGAGCAATTTGAAGCACACAGAAGTAGTTCGTCACTTTCATCCTTTCCGAGATGAAGATAATACACATTAACGGCGTGTAATTTAACATTTTTCTTTAAAAATTTAAATTCAAAGAAAAATGTGTAATTGAAATAGTAGTAATCTAATACAAGCCCATAGTTTGATATCCAAACTAAAACCTTCTATCAACATACACCAAAATAATCTATCAAAGTAAGGGGTGTTTGGATATGATTTTACAAATTGATTCTTCTCCCTTAAGTAGTACTTTGAAGCAGAACCAATTTATTGGGTGTTTGGGTCTTATTTTAAAACTGAAAATCAGTTTTGTAGAAGTTAAGTAGTAGCGGCTTCTCAAAAATTACTTCTGCTTCTTTTAATTTTATTCCTAAAATACCCTTATCAATAATCAATCCTTCAAACCCTAAGCTACGCACACCGCATCCTTTTTCTCTTGTTCCGGTCTTAGATTAACTAGATTATATTATTCCATGCAAAGTGAAGAGGGATATTTTATAAATATTGTTTGAATATAAGCATAAACTGGTACAATTGGGAAAACTGTCAAACAAGTCCCCATAGTATGTCAAAAAAGTCAATTGAGACCTCGAATAAAAAAAACTGAGAAGTGGACTAAAAACTGAAACTGGACCGTCTCTTTTACAACTTCCTCCCTTCCACTTACCTTCTGGCCTCACGCTTTTTGAACTGTTGTCTATCTTATCAATCGTCTGCCTACCCCGTTACTAAATTATTACAACCCATATGCTCTCTCCTATTCCAAGAAATTCCTAATTATAAAAAACTACAACCTTTTGGATGCCTTTGTTGTCTGTGGTTACGTCCTTATAACACACAAACTCCAACCTCGGTCTACTTCGTGTATTTTTTTGGGATATTCAGTCTCCAAACCAGCCTACAAGTGCTTGGATATCACATCTCACCGCTTGTTCTTATCTCGACATGTCAAATTCGTACATCATATTTATCCATCCACCTCCTCCCAAATAACTCCAACTCCTATCCATTTCATTTGCACATTATAAGTTGTACAAATTTCTCAAAGTGAAAAAATCTTGTTGAAAAATACCCAAACTGATGCTTGAGAAGTGCTCTAAGGATAGATCAAGTTTTTGAACAAGGGAAGTGTGTCAAACCCACTCAAAGATGAATTGCTCAAGCACTCGCCAAACATTTAGCAAGCAAGAAACTCGTTTAATAGATGATTATTGGAAGGGGGCAAGAGTTGATTGCTTGCTATTTGAATGTAAGGTCTCGTTCAATGGCGACACTATTTTGAGTTGATTGCTTGCTATTTGAATGTGAGCTAAATATAAAAGTCATTTAATCAAACATCATTTTACAAAATGCTAATACTATCAGCTAATTAAAACAACCAAAAGAATCTGTTGTCATCAATCAGCTAAAACAATCAGCCAACAGGCAACAGCCGACGTTCAAACACCCCCTTACTCCTATTCATAAAAAAAGTGACTTGGAAATTGTTCTGTTTATTTGATCCGAATGATTCTGATCTCATATCTTGATAGTAAAATATAAGGAGAAAATTGCTAGTGAAAAAAATGTTGTTCGTTCCTCTTATGAGTTGTCTTTCCGCTCTTAGATACCATTAGTGGTAGGTTTTTTAGAATATTATATGGAGTCAAACACAAGATATTGAAAAATATCCAAATTAAATTGCCTCTTAGTTGTCTTTGTCATTCTTTTTCAAACTAGGCTTGTAGGAATTTCATTCATAAACTCATTCTCTATTACTTAATTCAGCGAATGTCAACCTAACTCCATAAATCCATAATGATAGCATAAATCTTGATATGGATTGAGAAAGTCAATCTTTTCTCTCTTAAAAAATCGTCCAGGAAACGTTATTATATAATTTAAGGTGACACATATTAATATTTTTATACGCCGTGTTAGTTTTTTTAACGAAAAAATTAGGTAGTAATTTTTTAATTACGAAAAATGTTATCTCATTTCATTAATTAATTAAATCAATTACGAAATACCACTACAAAACAATTACGGAATTGGCACGGATTTGGCACGGAGTTTTCGACAATTTCGTGCCAAATAGCTCGTGCCAAACCGTTTTTGGCACAGATTTGGCATATCCTTGCCAAAATCCCTGCCAATTTTGAGAAAACCCTACCAAAAATCTCCGTCAATCTCGTGTTTTTTGTAATGTACATTAATAGTTTATTTACGAAATATTTACTAGTTACCAAATTAGTCAAAATTTATAAGAACATTGTACCATTAGTTGTTCATATAAACTCATCAAAGAATCTCAAAACTCATCAAACTCCAATTCCCCCATAACAAAATCCTATAGAACTGAAATTGTAAATGCATTAAAGTAACAGGTCGTGCATATTTGACAAGTCTAAATTTGAACGTAAAAGAATCTTGAGAACTAATGTTGTTCATAAAAGAAATCATTTCTTACTGAGGAATCATTGTTTTGTAGTTGGTTCTAAAAAACATTCGGTAACACCTATGCTCCGACGCATCACATGAATTGCAGTCTTTAGTGTCATAAAAAAGAACAACATATATATCACTATCACTTGAAACATTATATAAATACAACAAGATTACCTAACATTTATTTGCTCTTCTAAAAAACATTTATTTTCTAATACTAATATAAATAAGTTAATCTTATCGAAGAAGCTTATATTGTAGGGATAGGCAAACTTAATTACCATTTAACTCCCAAAGTTAGCAAAATGGACCAAATTCTTCCAATGTTGACTATTAGTATTCTGCATTATACTATGTATTAAGGAATGGAACTTGTGGGAAGGTGGGTGTAGTCCAATGGATGACCATCCACCCCCAAGTCTCTCCTTTGTGGGAGGTCTTGGGTTCAATTCCCACCAAGGGGAGATGAGGGAGATCTTGCTCTCAATGATTCTTCCTACCTTCACGGAGTTGCTCAGCGGCTGAGAAGGGGAAGGATGGTAATGAAGGTAGCGGGTTCGTGTGGTGGGAGGAGCAGCCATAAAGGTGATGTAAGTCATGTTGGATTCGTCCTTTGGAACCAGTACTGACGAGGCTGACTGTGACCAGATCCGGATTTAACTGTCTAGGGGCTTTGAAGGGTAGTTCATAGACTTCAGGATTATGGGAGCATAAGCCCCGACACCTGGATTATAAAAAAAAGGAATGGAACTTGCCTTAAAGAATTGAAATTGTAATGAGGTGTGCATATTTGACCAGTCTAAATTCGAATGTAAAGAATCCTAGAACTAGTTGGTGACTTGCGAGCCATACATGCTTATAAATAACTAGATATAAAATAAATATATACTCCCTCCGTCCCGTAAAATTAGTCCCACTTTGACTTGGATCGGAGTTTAAGAAAGTGGGAATAAAGTGGAAATGTATGGTTGTGGTTGAGTAAGAAAAAGGTAAATGAATGTTAGCCACACAAAACTTTCCAAAAAGGGAAATGGGAACAATTTTTTGGGACGACCCAAAAAGGAAAATGAGACTTATTTTATGGGACGGAGGGAGTACTTATGTTAGTTCATGCATATAACGAGTAAAACGCTATTGAAAAACAACGTGGTTGCTATCTAGATACCTTGAGCTAGATGGAGACTACTAGCCACTAGGGCACTCTCACGGGTGTAGACGAGGCCCCAAGGGACATTAGCCCTGAAAATTTTGTGAATTATATACATATTCAATTCTTAGGCAGTTAAAAATGTTGCGAAATTTCTAAAAATTGATTCCACAACATAAATTATTTAAGCTATGACCTTTGACGTACCGTACGTAACCTGTCACTTTTGGCTCCGTCAGTAGGGACAACAGTGCTAAGCATTCCGAGGGCGGCTTGTTGGCATGTGCTACAAGCTATATATGGTGGTGGTGGGGTGAAATTAAATTTGTAGAAATAATTTGTAGCTATATATGTTACCTCTTAAATGTCTTTGACCATCGTTTACAAATTAAATTTGTAGGAATGACTAGGGCTGAGCACGGATCTGGGAATTCCCATTCCGTACCGAAGAATCGTCCCGAACCGTTCCAGAACCGAAGATTATGAGAGTAGGTAATTGCTTGAAAATTATGATTTACTATTACAGTGAGCCCTGAAGATCTCAAGATGTAACTCAACATAATTCAAGTCTTTCAAGACAAACTGGGATCTGAGAGTAAGATCGGTGATCACGAGGGCAGGTACAATTAAACTATTTTTTAGATCAGTATTTTTTCTCTTATTTTCACAAGCAAAATTAGTCTCCTACTAATCACGAAATGATTCTAAACACGTTTAATGTCAATTGAGCTAGATGGAGACTACTAGCCACTAGGGCACTCTCACGGGTGTAGACGAGGCCCCAAGGGACATTAGCCCCGAAAATTTTGTGAATTATATACATATTCAATTCTTAGGCAGTTAAAAATGTTGCGAAATTTCTAAAAATTGATTCCACAACATAAATTATTTAAGCTCTGACCTTTGACGTACCGTACGTAACCTGTCACTTTTGGCTCCGTCAGTAGGGACAACAGTGCTAAGCATTCCGAGGGCGGCTTGTTGGCATGTGCTACAAGCTATATATGGTGGTGGTGGGGTGAAATTAAATTTGTAGAAATAATTTGTAGCTATATATGTTACCTCTTAAATGTCTTTGACCATCGTTTACAAATTAAATTTGTAGGAATGACTAGGGCTGAGCACGGATCTCGGAATTCCCATTCCGTACCGAAGAATCGTCCCGAACCGTTCCAGAACCGAAGATTATGAGAGTAGGTAATTGCTTGAAAATTATGATTTACTATTACAGTGAGCCATGAAGATCTCAAGATGTAACTCAACATAATTCAAGTCTTTCAAGACAAACTGGGATCTGAGAGTAAGATCGGTGATCACGAGGGCAGGTACAATTAAACTATTTTTTAGATCAGTATTTTTTCTCTTATTTTCACAAGCAAAATTAGTCTCCTACTAATCATGCAATGATTCTAAACACGTTTAATGTCAATTGACTTAAACTGTACTCCACAATGATTCATTTAAACTTTTACGACACAATTGTAATTCTATTGAAACTCTCATGTGTAAATTTAAAGAAAACAAGAAAAGCATAAGATTTTTTGTGATTCTTACCTTTTAATATTTGTCACATAATTGTTTTAGAAATAATCTTGTCCCCTCTAAATTACCATCAACCATCATCCCGAAATAATATAATATTTTGTGGGTCATTTATTAACTAATTAACTCTAACTTCACAAATAATCTCAAAATAATCCGCTTTCATATTTTGATTTCAGATTATTCTATCAATTAATCATGTCAAATAATCTCTCTCACTCAACTATGCTCCCCGAAATAATCTGGCATGTCACTAGAATAATCACTTAATAATCTCATGGATGGTGATGCTCTAATGAAAGAAGGGAATATATCAATGAAATTGAGAGGATCGGATGATGGATATAGGGTCATAAGTGACCAGTCCACAAATATCATCAACTCTTCAAATGATTTTCGCTTCTTCCGGGAATAGATTTATCCCTTAGAGATATAGCAGCGCCTATTCCGCTACACTAAGTGGCCTGTTTGGTGAACATAAATTGTTTAAGTTCAAATAGTATTGCTAGTTTTAAAATGCACACAAAGGAAAAATTGAATTAATTACCACCTCCATCCCATAAAATAGTTCATGCATTAACTTGAATAGAAGTTTAAGAAAGTGGGAATAAAGTGAAAATGTATGGTTGTAGTTGTGTATGAAAAAAGTAAATGAATGTGCCACAAAAAAACTTTCCAAAAAGGGAAATTGGAACTATTTTTTGGGACGGCCCAAAAAGGTAATCGGGAACTATTTTGCGGGATGTTAAGACCTGGGGTTCCATCCTAAAAGGTCAACCTGATAGGAGGAATAGCCCATGTCTGAATATAGCACTTCGTTGACTCAAAGATTTCCGGTGTGGGATTCTAACACCCCTCCTCACGACCAGACTCTTCGTCTGGATCGTGCCGTCATTCATTTTTTTCGTCGATTCGTCATTATCATTTTTTTATAATCGTGTCAATCATTTGTCATAAGGGGCCCACACCATGGATCGATTTGGCTCCGATACCATGTTAAGACCTGAGGTTCCATCCCAAAAGGTCAACCTGATAGAAAGAATAGCTCATGTCTTAATATATCACTTTGTTGACTCAAAGATTTCCGAAGTCGGATTCTAACACTAGATGGAGGGAATAACATATACAACAAGAACAAACTGTAACATATCCAACCTCACAAACGAATAAGATAGCAGAACACAATACTTAACATAAATTCGAACATAAAGAATTGAACTAATATTGGTGGGGTGCGTTGGGCCATGGCAGCAGTGCAACGCCAAGGCGACGCCTGATGTCCCCGACAACAAGCTGCCTTAGCGGGCCTTCCCCCTTGAAAAATTGAGTTAATATCGTGTGGGCTAATATGCCACATATCAGATATTAAATTGATAAGAACTGATAAGAACATATCGGTGGAGAAAGGTATACCATTAAAGGCCTTCTCTTTTGTATGACGTTAAAGTTGGGACAGAACATTCAATTCAACCCTTATTTCGGGCTCCTGTTGGCTGCACGCTACGCCTTGTTTCATTCAAACAATTCCGGTGCGGGCCGCTCACAAGGCTTTCGCGCCTTAATTCCACCACCGCAAACCAGCCTCCTTTTTCTTCTTTCATTTCACCATGCATGGCATCTCCATCAAACCCACTTCACTTTTATTTAATCCGGAGGAGCATATCATATTCATATATCATATGTGTGTGTACTTCTTGATCCTCCCTTAGCTTGCTTGTAATAAAGATATTATTATTAATTAAAAAGTCACTTCTCTTGTAATATATACTTGACTCAATTTCAATTCTGGAGTTTTTTTTCTCAAAATAATGTTAAATAAAAAAATAATTTCCAAAATAGTATTGGATTAAAAGTATTTCCCAAAATACTACTGGAACAAACTGGTGTTGAGAAAACCATCACTTGAAGTGGCGGCTTAAGCAATGTTACATAATTCTCTATAACGATACAAGTATATATGTAGTTCCACACTCCCACCAAATTAAAAACACATATCTTGCTTGAATTGGTATAACTTTTTTATTTGTACTCCGATTGTTGCAAAAAATATATCAAAATTCATAATTTTTTACTATCTTTTAATAGAATATAATATCTTTAGGAATATTGTTTCCTTTTGTATCTTGAACTCTATTATTAAATATAGATTTGCCATGACTCCTATTGGAGTACATTTCCCGTTAATTCTCACATGGTATCAAGAGCCTAGAGAAAAACCCTATTTTCTCTCTCTTTTTCCGCTCGTCTCTTCCGCGCGTAGCAGCCATGTCGCAGGAATCCTCCATGGTGCCGACGACTTCAGCCTCTCCTACGCCGCCGATCTCCGTCTCAACGGCGTCAGCTTTCAGTGCTGCACCTTCCTCTTCCTCGACGGTCCCAACTTCTGCTCCTCTGGATCGCACCCAACCACAACCCTCTTGTCCGGTTGGACTTTCATCCTTGCCGTACAGGTCCTCCGGGAGGGTCGAGTCCTTGATTGCCACATGCTTCGTGGACCCCTCCGGGAGAGCAGAAAGCTTCTTTCCATCCTTCTCGAGTGCGGCGCTCCCCACCTTCGGATGCCATCTGAAATGGTTCCGCAACCCCCCCGGGAAACGGATTCACAGTCATCCTAATGTAGCAGAATCGGTCTTTCCAACCTTTGTGAGACGAGGGCCCGAAAGAAAAGATTCTCCGTTGGGCGACCTGCTGCAGGTTTGTGAAGCCTTCGGCATTGGTAAGGTTCGTGGTGTGCACTCAAAATAAATATCAATACAACACTTATACGTAGTATAATGTAGTAAGGTTCGTATCCACAGAGAAAGGAATATTTCTCTTTTAATTAAATAGTAACAAGGGGGGTTTTAGATTTGATTTGATTTAATTTAATTAACACTAAGATGAACGACTTATATAAGTTTAATTAATAGAGATAAGTACTTGGTTTTACTTTTATCCCCTTAATGAAATGTTCGTCGATCCCGGTTATATCTTTAACTATCTTCCTCTCGAATACTCAACCGAGGAGCATATCCAATTCATTGAGGGTAGTTATTAATAACGAGACGCGTTCATTAATAAAACTTACTACCGAGTCAATATAGAACACGCGTCGTATATTAACCCGATAGTAGCAATAAACTTAAGATGAAAACGATTGAGATTAATAACCTCAACACAAGCGGTTTATTGGTTTAATCAATATAATTAATTCCCCTTAGATTATTGATCATGAGACGCATGCATTAATAATCCAAGTTTACTACCGTTGAACGAACCGAATTAATAACAAGCGTATTAATCGATTGATTCTAGTAATAATTAATATATGAAACAAAACTAGTTGATCCTTTAAGTAATGCTCAAAATATTAATATGAAATATGAATAGGAATTAATTGATATTCAAGGAAGAATATTATTAAAGAAGATGAATCCGACTATAATTAATGTCAAGATGTTAACTAATTGTCATCTTAGCAACACTCCCCAACATTAATATAGAGGAAGAAAATACTACTATAACTAATGTCAAGATGTTAACTAATTGTCATCTTAGCAACACTCCCCAACATTAATTTAGAGATAGTATTAAGGAAAGAACTAATAATTAATATTCAAGGAAGAAGGTTAAAGAAAACAACTCACAACTTACAATTCATTAAGCTTCAAAGTAGCAAAACCAAGATGGAAGAGTTTAGCTCCTCATTTGGAGACTAATCATGATAAAAATATAAAGAAAGAAGTAATCTAGACTGAGCTTAGAAGTACAAAGGAATTGGTGATTTTATTGTGAAGGAAAGGGGTGTATTTATAGGCTTTTGGGAGCTGCAGGGTCTGATACTCGACCGAGTATATAGGATACCCGATCGGGTATCTTAGGAAATTTCCCAGAAAGTCACTTTTCTGGGCATACCTGACCGGGTATGTCGGCATACCCGATCGGGTATGTGAAAAATCTTTTACGAAATCTTGCTCCCACATTCATCTGTTCTCCGATTTGATTTAGACAATCGAATCAAGCAAATACCCGATCGGGTATTGCTTATACCTGACCGGGTATTGCTTATACCCGACCGGGTATTGCTTATACCCGACCGGGTATAAGAGTATTTTATTCAAATCGAAATCTTTCTTGCCTCCTTGCACTTTCCTTGATCTTTTGAGGTCCAATCTTGATCCTTTAGATGATCTTTGACCTGTTTAGCTCAGAAAAGTCCTAATCTAAACAATTTACAAATAAATATGAAAATAAATTATTACACCAAAAGTGTGTAATTTCCACAACTAGAACTAATAAAAACTAGTTAAAAATACAAACATACAATCGGAAATTACATGAATATCAACTCCCCCACACTTAGCTTCTTTACTCGTCCTCGAGTAAAGTCAAATGTTTAACAGTTCCAAGTCCTCCAAAGTTCAACAATCAACCAGAAAAAGCAAAAGACCACCAAGGATAACATATGAGTTTTACATTGAGTGTTTAGCTCAAAGAACAATATCTTCTCGGGTTTCATGACCTTCTATGCTCATCTCCTCTTTTCATTTTCAAGAGATTAAATGATGTCATGTAAAAACAAATATATCTCTCATATCTCTCATTTTGCCTAGGAGCCTTTTCGGGTTTTCATCCCAACATCTCTTTTTATTTTTCACCTTTCCACTCACTCATCATTTTTTGTAAGCCCTTTTTGCTTAGATTGCCCATTTTTGGGGTTTCAACCTAACTGGCATTTCTTTGTTTTTTTTTTGTTTTTTTTTTGTGCGAAGAAAATAATGCTAGTTTACAAGGTATCAAACTTAAGTACGTACCAATGAGTGACTCCCCCTCACATAGCTCGAAGCACTATCCCTAGTGCCCGTCTTTGTCATAACTGGGCTGAAACGGTCATCCTCGTAGCCTTGAATTGGGGCCCCTATCAGTTGATCTTTCTCCCCTATCTCTCTTCGATGTCATTTATTTCCTTTTGGAAGCTTTGAAATTCGGATTTGGGGGTAGGGGGTAGGATGTCGGTTTTTTGGTAAATATATGGGGAGATGGAGATTTTTTGTGTTTTATTCTCTTGTAGAGGAGAGCGAGTGGAGTGTTTTGGTTGTGATATGAGGGGATTTCGTGGAGTTTCGAGTGAGTAATGGGAGAAAGAAACTTCGAAATTGGAGGTTAGGGGGAGGGAGTTCGAAAAGGTTTTGGGGATGATGAAATGGGTGTTTTGGGTGGCTGATTCGGGTTTAAAGATCATGTACCCGACCGGGTACCCCGACATACCCGATCGGGTATGCCTTCAATTGTTCTTGTTCTGGGATCGGGCTCGATCGAGTAGGGGTAATAGATTATAACAACATATAAAAAACTGCCATCTGACAAATGTTCCTTTCAATTTTCCTTTCGAGACTGCAATACTGGTGCAATTCTCACTAGAGTTTCACTATTTTTCACTTTTCTTGTTGTTTAGGATGATGACAATGACCAAGTGGATGTTCCCAATGAGCACAAGGATCCAATATCGCGCTTGCTGGAAATGACAAAACACCTTATTGGACAGCCTCTGCAATTAGTTTTAAAAGGAGATGTCAGTGGTGTTGCTGATATCTCCCTTTTTCTTAGTTCAGAGGAGATAATGGAGATGTGTTTGGGTAATCAAATGCTCAGTACAAAGGTTATGCGAGTCTGGATAATGTGAGTTGAGATTTATTATGTTCTGAATGTCAGGATCTGCTTTTATTTATACCCTATTGTTGGATTAGAAAGGAAAAACTAATCACTCAAACTTCAAAAATTTCAAGTTAATTCTTTTTCCCTTTTGGTATTGATAAATCTATAAATGTATAGTTGGTTGCAGAAACAAAGTAAATATGGAAGTACAAAAAATTGGAAACAAGGAAATAGAAACAAACAATATAATTAATAGCTCCTTACAGGTTCAATAGGGCTTTTTGTAGAGAAACTATTACCAAGAGAATGATCAAAATGTGTCTATAGAAAGTAGATCCCTGCAGTTCACTGGTTCTATGTAATCTTCTGGGGTCATCACTTTTCAAACTCCATGTTATTCTTAAATTACATGTAGGTACTTGCACAAATTGTGTACTAAAAAGAACAACAAATACTTGTATGGATTCTTTGACACTCACACCATTCAAGATGTGGGAAACAAGCGTGATGAAACCCAAACCTACATATTAACTCACCTCAAGGACAACAAGGACTGCTATCTAGTTCCATATTACTATCTGTAAGTACAAGCTTATGATTAAACTTAAGTAATATCTAAATAATTATCACAAATTGTTTCAATTTTAGTAACCACTGGCAGCTATTCGTATTGTGTCCTAAGCAAAACCTTACTGTGTTCTTGTGCTCCTTGAGGAATAAGCCAAAGACAAATGTGAAGAGTGTTTTTGATATGTAAGGATATAATTTTGTTATATCAAATGTTTACTTTTGATTAAGCCATTTCTTGTTTCTATAGCATCACTTATTTCTTTTTTTTTATCTAGGACAATGCAAGCACATCAAATAACAAAACATACGAGGAATTTCAAACCAAGATGGATTACGTCGATTGTAAGCATACTTTTTTCATACTTATCATCAGTTGTATAAGTTTTTATAATTTTATGCACTGGGGTTATTCTGAATCATTTTAAGAAGCACATTATAATCATCATGTCATGTGTAGATTATGAATCATATTAAGAATCAGATTTTGAGTATGGAGTGGGCTATTTCATTTTATATATGGATGTTAATGGCAGATTTTTAGCAGGAAAATATAATGAGCATGGAGATAGGTATTTCATTAAGAATCAGATTTTGAGTATGGAGTGGGCTATTTCATTTTGCATTTGTTTTGTAATGGCAGTGGTAAACATAACGAGTAGTATTAATACTACTCGTTATAACTGTTATTTCATTAATGAGCATTTGTTTTGTAATGGCTATTTCATTAATGAGCATGGAGATAGGTATTTGATTAGTAGTGAATACATGTTAAAATATAACATTTCTTTTTTGTTATGCTTATTCCTGGAACAAAATAATGGATAACAGTAGCTTGTATTAAAAGCGCGCTATAACTTCTCCGCTTGCCCTTAGAACACATGGTGGAGGAACATGCAAATCACATATTGTACGAAGATAATAATTTGTATTAGTTGACTTCAGAGCTAACCCTCAAAACTAAGGAGACAATCACTTGCTTCTCGAATTCCCTTTGTCGAGATGGGTATCAGCTGGCCGCATGTATACCTTCTTACTCTCTGTGTCCCAAATGTTTAGCACGGATAAAAGAAGTGAAGCTGCTATTATGAATGTCATTAGAGAGAGTTTCCCAGATCATTCTGGGGATGCATCTTCTGACTATCTCTGGTGTATTGACCCCTTAGATGGGACCACAAACTTTGCACACAGGTACCCAAGCTTTGCCGTATCAGTGGCAGTTCTTTTTAGAGGAAAACCGGCTGCTTCTACTGTGGTAGAGTTTGTCGGTGGCCCTATGTAACGGTCAAAAGACAAATGTCAGCAACACTGATAAGGTGGACCAATCGCTCCTAGTGATGGGATTTGGTTATGATCATGATGATTCCTGGGCTGCCAATATGGAATGAGTGGCACAAATACTTAGCCTTATCTCGAAATAGTTGAAGCCTATTGGGAATATCGTCTAAAACCATGGGATGTAGCTGCCGGAGTCTAGAATGCAAAGGGTACCTATGAGTCTGGGTATTATGTTATGAGGCATATGGAGACTATAATATCTGCAGTCGTTGTTGATTCATGGATTGAGGTGATGAAATTTTAGATTTGTGCTTCATCAAATTTATACTTATTTCGCTTGTATTATGTTTTTTACGACAAAGTTTTACTTCTATTCTTCATATTCATATTTTATTGAATGTGTTTCTATTTTTATTTTTGATTTGAAGACATTCAATGTTCAAGAGTCATTTAGTCCACAAGATATTACCGAGACAAGAGAGCATTGGGCGTCATTTGTTTGTGACACCACAAGCAGTACGGGTTGCTATTAACAAATATGGTTCTGTTTTTATGTCTAGAATGAATAGTGTTGGTTTCATGTGAAACTTTGTACTTTTGACTTGCAAGAACCTTTGAAACTTTTGTAGTTTTTGCTTGCATGAACTTGTGAAACTTTACAGTTTTGGCTTGGATTGATTGGTGTTAGTACTATGTGGAACACAGAATTTTGCTACAATTATCAATATATTTTCCATAACTCTCATTTAATGATCTCATTATATTGATACCGTATATATATAAAAAATTATAGTATGCATAATCTATAGAATATATGGTTTAACTCATATAAAAAAGATTTTATATGGGGTATTATTGGACTAACACAGAAAATATTTGATAACGGTTAAATTTGATAATGATTTAACACATATAAAAAAGATTTTATATGGGGTATTACTGGACTGACACAGAAAACATTCGATAACGGTTAAATTTGTAACCGTTATAAAACACATTCTATAACGGGTACGACTACCCCACACGAAAAGTGAAAGTCAGTTTTGTAGAAGTTGAGTGGTAGGGGCTTCTCAAAAAATAATTGTGCTTCTTTTAATTTTATTCCTAAAATACCCTTATCAATAATCAATCATTCAAACCCTAAGCTACCACACCACATCCCTTTTCTCTTGTTCAGGTCTTAGATTAACTAGATTATATTGTTCCATACTAAGTGACAAGGTATTTTTTATAAATATTGTTCGAATATAAGCATAAACTGGTACTATAGAAAAAGTAAATTTGGAGTTACTTTTATGGCTGTATTGGCTGAGGTTACTGTAGAGGATCATTTTAACAATTTTTCATATAGTTTTTTATTTAATTTATTAATAACAAATATTTTCAATATAATTTTTTCATGAATCAACAGAATCAGCCAATACAACCACTTCAGCCAGAACTTCATAAATTTCAGCAGAATTTACCAATTCCGCCAATTCTAGAGTTACCAAACGGGCTCTTAGTTTATCAGCCTTATTATATATTATTTGCTCAAACACTTGACTTTTGATTTCCCGCACGAAAAGTGTAATGATCCAAATAAGTAAAGTTGCAATTACTTTTCAGAATGAATTGGCTGAAGTTTTGTAGATGATCAATTTAGCTATTTTTTCATATAATTGTTCCATTATTTTTTTTATAATCTATATTTTAATTTTTTTTTTAATAATTTAACCAATTCAACCACTTCATTCAAAATTTCATCAATTGCAGCATATCAGCCAATTAAGCCACTTTTAGTGATGTTAAGCAGGCTATTATGTTACACATATTATTTGGGAGATTTCCCAAAATATAGGAGTCAATAGAGTTTGGAATTCCAAAATATGACAACTATATTTTTATTCCCGAAATATCACCTTCCTCATTTCACAATGTTAGGAGGTTTTGGGATTGATTCTACTTCTGTTTCTTTTTTGAAAACAGAAGAAAAATCAGAATCAATTTTTCAGAAGTTGATCTCCTCCATCTTTTAAAAAATTGTTTCTAAGAGCAATTTGAAGCACGCAGAAGTAGTTCGTCACTTTCACCTTTTCCGAGATGAAGATAATACACATTAACGGCGTGTAATTTAACATTTTTCTTTAAAAATTAAATTCAAAGAAAAATGTGTAATTGAAATAGTAGTGATGGATTATAGGGTATCCAAAGTATATTAAAATGGAGAGATTGAGCTAGATAATTGGAGAAGATGGATGAATAGTAGAAATGTGATATTGTGTATGAATTATGAGTTAGGGTTACAAATGGCTCCAAGAGGAGTATAAATAGGGAAATAATGGGCCGGGCCGCTAATATGGGCCCGGTAGCCCAACTACATAAAAGACTAATCTAGTACATAGTTACATACAAATGACATATAAGCAGTACAATAATACAAATGATATCCGTAAGATGTGTGTGGGCCGTTGTCCGGGCCCAATAGTCGTGAGACCCGGGGATCCGAGTCTATATACTCTATCAGGAGTCCCCCACTCTCTGAGTTGAGAGTATTCGAGGCGAAAGAGAGTAGAACTGTGTGCTGATCTGTCGCCGTCTGGTGAGTAAACTCCATGAACAAAAATTTGAAATTCTGCTTCTTTGGTTAACGGAGGCGCTAAGTCCCCCGCTCTCCCAGTCCCCCACTCCTTGAGGCGAGTGTAATGAGGTGAAGAGGAGTAGAGTAATGCGTGTCGGATGATGTCTTCAACAGGGGGCCGAGGGTTGACACCTTTTGATCCACGATGGGGAGATGCCTCGTTAAAAACCTCATTAGGAAAAAACCCTGTGGGAAAAAATCCTAATGAGGGAAAAAGAGTACACCGGATGCCCCCAAAATGAAACAAAAGGTGCGAGCCCTTCGGCCTGGAGATGGAGCTGTAGCGGTGCCCGTCTGCTGGATGGTCGAGGCCGATCTCTAGATGTGGGTAGCTCATCCTGATCAGTAGTCCTAGTCATCAAATAAAGATGACTAAGGGATGGGTCGAGCGACCGTCCACAATATGATGTCTGGTTCATCAAATAAAGATGACCAGAACGTAAGGCCGATGGGCCGAGAGGCCTGTACGAGAGCTCCACGTTGTCAAATAAAGACGACGAGGCGATGGTGCGGCCGAGGGGCTTGCATAAGAGCTCCACGTCGTCAAATAAAGACGACGGGGCGATGGTGCGGCCGAGGGGCCTGCATAAGAACTCCACGTCGTCAAATAAAGACGACGGGGCGATGGTGCGGCCGAGGGGCCTGTATAAGAGCTCCACGTCGTCAAATAAAGACGACGGGGCGATGTATGGCTCAGAGGCCTACATAAGAGCTCCACGTCGTCAAATAAAGACGACGGGGCGATGGTGCGGCCGAGGGGCCTGCATAAGAGCTCCACGTCGTCAAATAAAGACGACGGGGCGATGGTGCGGCCGAGGGGCCTGCATAAGAGCTCCACGTCGTCAAATAAAGACGACAGGGCGATGGTGCGGCCGAGGGGCCTGCATAAGAGCTCCACGTCGTCAAATAAAGATGACGAGGCGATATATGCCCGATGGGTCTGCAACTGAGCTTCGCGTCATCAAATAAAGATGACGGAGCAAGATGTGGCTCAGAGGCCTACAAATGAGTTCCTCGTCATCAAATAAAGATGACAGAACGATATATGGCCGATGGTCCTGTAGATGAGCTCTTCGTCATTAAATAAAGATGACAGAGCGATATATGGCCGATGGGCCTACAAATGAGCTCTTCATCATCAAATAAAGATGACAGAGCGATATATGGCCGATGGGCCTACAAATGAGCTTCGCATCATCAAATAAAGATGACGGGGCGATATATGGCCGATGGGCCTACGAATGAGCTTCGCGTCATCAAATAAAGATGACGGTGCGATATATGGCTGAACTCTGGGCTCCTTTAGCCTTTCGGCCGGAGACCGCAAGATGTTCGCTATATCTGAATAGGGGGACGAGGCGGTGGACGCCTGTCTGAATATGAGGACGACGACGCTGATGAGTCAGTCCGAATATGAGGGCGACAGCGCTGACGAACCGGTCCGAATATGGGGACGATGGCGCTGGTGAGTCGGTCCGAATATGGGGACGAGGCGATGATAAGTCATGCGTCATATAGGGGCGACGGTCGCCGTCCGGGAAGGGATGGCGAGCCCAATCGCTATAACAAGACTTCGGCGCTGGGAGCCGGTCTTGAGAGAAATAATCACGTCGCGGCCGAGAGGCTGATCGCGATGTGCGGATGACAATGATGAGGAGCCAGTCCGAAATATGATGGCGAGGCGATGATGGAGCCGATCGTCATATAGAGGCGATAGTCACCATCAGGAGGGGATGGCGAGCCTGATCGCTAGCCCAACACACTCGGCGCTGATGAAGCCGGTGTTGGGATAGGGTGTGACGCCGTGGCCGAGGGGCCGATCGTGATGCGAGGTCGTCAGCACTATGAGGCTGATCCAAAAGTCCAAACAGCGGTCGCCATCCGATGAAGGAATGACTGAGACCGGTCTTGGGGATAGATAATCACGCCGAGGCCAAGGGGCCGATCGTGATGTGCGGACGGAGATGATGAGCCGATCCGATAATATGATGACGAGGCAAGAATGAAGCCAATCGTCATATAAGGGCGATGGTCACCATCGAGGAAGGGATGACGAGCCCGATCGCTTGCTCAAGACTCTCGGCGCTGAGAAAGCCGGTCTTGAGATAGATAATCACGCCGAGGCCGAGGGGCCGGGCATGATGTGAGGACGACGGCGATGAGGGGCCGGTCCAAAAATCCATGCAACGGTCGTCATCCGGTAAAGGAATGACTAAGACCGGTCTCGAGAAAAATAATCACGTCGAGGCCGAGGGGGTCGATCGTGATATGAGGACGACGACGATGAGGAGTCGGTCCAAATAATGATGACGAGGCGATGGTGAAGCCGATCGTCATATAGATGCGATGGTCACCATCCGGGAAGAGATGATGAGCCCGATCGCCAGCTCAAGACTCTCGGCGCTGAGGAAGCCGGTCTTGAGATAGATGATCACGCCGAGGCCGAGGGGCCGGTCGTGATGTGAGGACAACGACGATGAGGAGTCGGTCCTATAATGATGACGAGGCGCTGGTGAAGCCGATCGTCATATAGAGGTGATGGTCACCATCCGGGAAGGGATGGCGAGCCCGATCGCTAGCTCAAGACTCGTGGCGCTGAGGAGGCCGGTCTTGAGATAGATGATCACGCCGAGGCCGAGGGGCCGGCCGTGATGTGAGGACAACGGCGATGAGGAGCCGGTCCTATAATATGATGACGAGGCGCTGATGAAGCCGATCGTCATATAAAGGTGATGGTCACCATCCGGGAAGGGATGGCGAGCCCGATCGCTAGCTCAAGACTCGCGGCGCTCAGGAAGCCGGTCTTGAGATAGATAGTCACGCCGAGGCCGAGGGGCCGGTCGTGATGCGCGGATGGCGATGAAAAGAGCCAATCCGAAATATGATGACGGGGCAATGATGAGCCGGCCGTCATATAGAGGCGATGGTCACCATCCAGGAAGGGATGGTGAGCCCAGTCGCTAACTCAAGATCGTGTTGAGACCGAGGGGTCTGCCGCGATGTGAGCATGACGGCGATGATGAGCCGTTCCAATAAATGATGACGAGAGCATGATGGGCCAATCGTCATATAGAGGCGATGGTCACCATCCGGGAAGGGATGGCGAGCCCGATCGCTGGCTCAAGACTCGCGGCGCTGAGGAAGCCGATCTTGAGATAGATGATCACGCCGAGGCCGAGGGGCCGGCCGTGATGTGAGGACAACGGCGATGAGGAGTCGGTCCTATAATATGATGACGAGGCGCTGATGGAGCCGATCGTCATATAAAGGCGATGGTCACCATCCGGGAAGGGATGGCGAGCCCGGTCGCTAGCTCAAGACTCGCGGCGCTGAGGAAGCCGGTCTTGAGATAAATAATCACGCCGAGGCCGAGGGGGTCGGTCGTGATATGAGGACGACGACGATGAGGAGTCGATCATATAATATGATGACGAGGCACTGATGAAGCCGATCATCATATAAAGGCGATGGTCACCATCCGGGAAGGGATGGTGAGCCCGATCGTTGGCTCAAGACTCGCGGCGCTGAGGAAGCCGGTCTTGAGATAGATGATCACGCCGAGGCCGAGGGGCCTGTCGTGATATGAGGACGACGACGATGAGGAGTCGGTCCAAATAATGATGACGAGGCGATGGTGAAGCCGATCGTCATATAGAGGCGATGGTCACCATCCGGGAAGGGATGGCGAGCCCGATCGCTGGCTCGAGACTCGCGGCGCTGAGGAAGCCGGTCTTGAGATAGATAATCACACCGAGGCCGAGGGGCCGGTCGTGATGTGAGGACAACGGCGATGAGGAGCCGGTCCTATAATATGATGACGAGGCGATGGTGAAGCCGATCGTCATATAGAGGCGATGGTCACCATCCGGGAAGGGATGGCGAGCCCGATCGCTGGCTCAAGACTCGCGGCGCTGAGGAAGCCGGTCTTGAGATAGATGATCACGCCGAGGCCGAGGGGCCGGTCGTGATGTGAGGACAACGACGATGAGGAGCGAGTCCTATAATGAGGGACGGCGCTGGGCACTCGTCTGAGAAATGATGGACGGCGCTGGGCGCTCGTCTGAGATGATGGACGGCGCTGGGCGCTCGTCTGAGATGATGGACGGCGCTGGGCGCTCGTCTGAAAATGAGGGACGGCGCTGGGCGCTCGTCTACAAATGAAGGACGGAGCTGGGCGCTCGTCTAAGGACGGCGCTGGGCGCTCGTCTAAGGATGAAGGACGACGTTGGGCGCTCGTCTGAAAATGAGGGACGACGCTGGGCGCTCGTCTAATAAATGAGGGACGGCGCTGGGCGCTCGTCCAAAAATGAAGGACGGCGCTGGGCGCTCGTCTGAGGATGAAGGACGGCGCTAGGCGCTCGTCTGAAAATGAGGGTCGGCGCTGGGCGCTCGTCTACAAATGGAGGACGGCGCTGGGCGCTCGTCTAAGGATGAAGGACGGCGTTGGGCGCTCGTCTGAGATGATGGACGGCGCTGGGCGCTCGTCTGAGATGATGGACGGCGCTGGGCGCTCAACTGAAAATGAGGGATGGCGCTGGGTGCTCGTCTAAAACATGAGGGACGGCGCTGGGCGCTCGTCTAAGAATGAAGGACGGCGCAGGGCGCTCGTCTAGTATTTGCCTGATATGTACTTAGTATTGTTGTGGGGATTTCATTTTTTGTTGCTCGAGGACGGCGAGTGCGCGCGGTCCTCGGCTTCCCTCTTTTATTTTTTCTTTTTCCTTTTTTTTATTTCCGTTTCCGTTCCCTATTTCGGGGAGTATCCTTCTTTCAGGCTTTGGCCGAAGGGTGTGATCGTCCTTCGGCCGGTTCGGACTTCGTTTATAATGTCCGTGATCTCAGGGGGGTCCCGTCGCCTATTTATGACGCGGGCTAGACTTTTGGTTGGTTTCCAACGGCTGCCGTTGCCCCCCTGAGTTTTGGGATTTTGTCACCTCGGCCATGATTTCAGGCCTGTCGTCCTGCGATCTGGCGCGTGGACGGCGCGGTGAGCTTCCCGTTTCAAGACGTGGGCCGTTTGCGGGCCCCTCGTCCTGGGGACATCGTCGGCCATACCTGAGCGTTTCACTCTAGGCTTACGGGGCCAGGACGATGTGCTCTCTCAGCTAGGCCTGAGCCATTCGCTGATACAAAATACAAATTGGAGCAGACCTGAGCCTTTCGCTCGAAGGCTGCTGATACGACACGTGGTATCTTCTATTTACATTTCCAAAAAATAAGCGGAATACAATAGGTGCGTTGTTCATGGCAACGGCTTTTGGGCGACGCGATTAGCGTCTCGGAGAACGAGGTGTACCGTTTACCGCTTTCGGGCATAATGCCATGTGCGGCCGGTAGCGGCTCTCATTTTCAGATGCCCGAGTCACCAAATAAAGGTGACTAGGGTAGGTCGATGGACCTAAATATAATTCAAATCATCAAATAAAGATGTTCAGTAGACTAGAGCTCGGGTCCACCACTTTGGGGTTTTTTGACCTGCTCTAATGACGATGATAAAAATAGTAATGTCAATAATAATGCATCATTAGCGACCTCGGGAAATTTTAATCCCTCATAACGGTCTTCACCACCTCGGGGGTTTTTAACCCGCCATAATGGTGGTGGAAATAATATAATTAATAATAGTAATAATTATACTACTATCACTTAATAAACATTTTAAGTGCATAAATAGGAGGAAATTTGGGGTACTTAGCTTTTTTATATGGGCTGAAAATTGGGCCAGTTGCTGAAATTGAGGCCTTCCATTCTGGATGATAGTCCATTTTGAACTTCGTGTTGCCTTAGCCCAAGAATGGAGCCCACCAGTAGCAGCTAGGTTGTCTAACACATTGCTCCCAAACTGGATGACAATCAGCCCTTGGTGACAGAGCTTCTGGAGAGGGAGGGTCCATTGCCATCGCTGCTCCATGACGGAAGGGCTGTGTAGTAGTAGTTGTTGTTGCCTAGGCTGAGAACAGTGGCGTCTCTTGAGGCGAGGATACCGTACACAGCCGCTGCAATTAGATGGGCAGTCGCCCGTCGTTGCCTGAGATAGGTCGTGGTCTCCGGATTCCTCAGGCGGTGAAGAGTCCCTTGGCCGGCCATCTCCTGCTGCACCCTTGACCCGGCGACGCTCTGACGGGTACGAGCTGAGCGACGACGAGGATCTGAAAACGCGCTCGGTGAGTTCCAGCGAGCTTCATCAGAGGTCTGCAAAGCGGCGACATATTTCCAGGTCTGGCCTGCGTTGTTACTCCAAGGAACTTCAGTCGACCATTAATGGCGAATACTGTTCCTGAAGCTACAGAGAGCTATGGCTGGCGAGGGCGCTGCCATGGAGGCCTATGAATGAGCCAAGCGCCACAGGAGGCGGCGCTACGCCGGAGGAGGAGCCTGCTTCTCGCCGCATTCTGAGTGGGATCTACTCCAGACCTGGATTATTCCAGAACTTTTTTTTTTGTTTTTTAATTTTCATAACTGTTTAGCTTGATTTCTTTGTGATTGGGATGAATTCTTGTATTTTTTGGGAGGAATCTCACTTGATTTTGCTCTAATCTCTCAATGAAAGCACCATTGATGGATTATAGGGTATCCAAAGTATATTAAAATGGAGAGATTGAGCTAGATAATTGGAGAAGATGGATGAATAGTAAAAATGTGATATTGTGTATGAATTATGAGTTAGGGTTACAAATGGCTCCAAGAGGAGTATAAATAGGGAAATAATGGGCCGGGCCGCTAATATGGGCCCGGTAGCCCAACTACATAAAAGACTAATCTAGTACATAGTTACATACAAATGACATATAAGCAGTACAATAATACAAATGATATCCGTAAGATGTGTGTGGGCCGCTGTCCGGGCCCAATAGTCGTGAGACCCGGGGGTCCGAGTCTATATACTCTATCAAGTAGTAATCTAATACACGCCCATAGTTTGATATCCAAACTAAAACCTTCTATCAACATACACCAAAATAATCTATCAAAGTAAGGGGTGTTTGGATATGATTTTACAAATTGATTCTTCTCCCTTAAGTAGTACTTTGAAGCAGAACCAATTTATTGGGTGTTTGGGTCTTATTTTAAAACTGAAAATCAGTTTTGTAGAAGTTAAGTAGTAGCGGGTTCTCAAAAAATACTTCTGCTTCTTTTATTTTTATTCCTAAAATACCCTTATCAATAATCAATCCTTCAAACCCTAAGCTACGCACACCGCATCCTTTTTCTCTCGTTCCGGTCTTACATTAACTAGATTATATTATTCCATGCAAAGCGAAGAGGGATTTTTTATAAATATTGTTTCAATATAAGCATAAACTGGTATAATTGGGAAAATTGTCAAACAAGTCCCCATAGTATGTCAAAAAAGTCAATTGAGTCCCCGAACCAAAAAAACTGAAAAGTGGACTAAAAACTGAAACTGGACTGTCTCTTTTACAACTTCCTCCCTTCCACTTACCTTCTGGCCTCACGCTTTTCAAACTGCTGTCTATCTTATCAATCGTATGCCTACCCCGTTACTAAATTATTACATTCCATATGCTCTTTCCTATTCCAAGAAATTCCTAATTATAAAAAACTACAACCTTTTTGATGCCTTTGTTGTCCGTGGTTACGTCCTTATAACACACACAAACTCCAACCTCGGTCTACTTCGTGTATTTAATTGAGAAATTTGGATATAAAAATAGTAGAATTGCTTTTTTTTTAAATAGTAGAATTGCTAAAACATCCTATCAACTAAATTATTACAGCCCATATGCTCTCTCCTATTCCAAGAAATTCCTAATTATAAAACTACAACCTTTTGGATGCCTTTGTTGTCCGTGGTTACGTCCTTATAACACACACAAACTCCGAGGTATACAAGTGCTTGGATATCACATCTCCCAATTTGATAATAAATTTAGAAAAAAGCGGTGGATGTTTTAAAAAAAATCATGGTCTCGTTCAATGGGGACACTATGTTTTCATCTGGAAATTAGAATCCTTAAGAGTGTATGATATGCCCAAACCTGTTTATGATGATCTTCCAATGTTAACATAATGAAACATTTTAATATTTAAGAGCAGCATTCATTTTCTTTTTGATAAAGTCGTTGGTCGTATTTAACCAAAAACGATTTAACCAAAGAGAATAGGAAATTTTAAAAAAGAGAGGACGCAATCAGTGAGCCTTCCTTGTGGCTGAATGAGTGCAAATAATTGAACTGATATTGGTGGGGTGCGCCGGGCCATGGCAGCAGTGCAACCTCGGTCTACTTCGTGTATTTTTTTGGGATATTCAGTCTCCCAACCAGTCTACAAGTGCTTTGATATCACATCTCACCGCTTGTTCTTATCTCGACATGTCAAATTCGTACATCATATTTATCCATCCAGCTCCTCCCAAATAACTCCAACTCCTATCCATTTCATTTGCACATTATAAGTTGTACAAATTTCTCAAAGTGAAAAAATCTTGTTGAAAAAATACCCAAACTAATGCTTGAGAAGTGCTCTAAGGATAGATCAAGTTTTTGAACAAGGGAAGTGTGTCAAACCCACTCAAAGATGAATTGCTCAAGCACTCGCCAAACATTTAGCAAGCAAGAAACTCGTTTAATAGATGGTTATTGGAAGGGGGCAAGAGTTGATTGCTTGCTATTTGAATGTGAGGTCTCGTTCAATGGCGACACTGTTTTGGATTGATTGCTTGCTATTTGAATGTGAGGTCTCGTTCAATGGGGACACTATTTTTTCATCCGGAAATTAGAATCCTCAAGTGTATGATATGCCCAAACCTGTTTTTGATGATCTCCCAATGTTAACATAATGAAACATTTTAATATTTAGGAGCAGCATTCGTTTTAACCTCGCAGAAAAAGAAGTGCTCAACCAAAAAAGATTTTTATGTTACGAAATGTGTGATTCTAAGAGAATAGGAAATTTTAAAAGGAGAAGCAGAGTCACTGAGCCTTCCATGTGGCTGAATGAGTGCAAAAATTTGAACCGACTTTGGTGGGGTGCGCCGGGCCATGGCAGCAGTGCAACTCCAAGGCGACGCCCGAAGTCCCAGACAGCACGCTGCCTTAGCGGGCCTTCCCCCTTAAAAAATTCAGTTAATATCGTGTGGGCTAATAGCCCACATATCAGATATTAAACTGATAAGAACAGATACTACACTTGATCTTAGCCAAAAGGCCGAGAAAGGTATGCTTTCAATGTTGGATGAGCCGCTCCTCTTATAGCCTTCTCGAGGCCCGCATTCTCTCTGCCTAAACGGTGTGGGACGGAACACCATCACCATCACCATAATAACAATTACACAAAACGTACGGCTGTGGATATCATACATGCGCAGGAGCATATCATACTTCATACATCATCATATATTATCTATGTACACATGATCGATCATCCCTTGCTTGTAATAAACATATTATAACTTCTTTTCTAGACTTCTACTATATAGTTAACTCAATTTCTATCTCACTCTTTTTTTCTCACAAATAAATGTTTCCTTTTTGTTTCCATTTTCACCTTCTTAAATGCCCAATATGAATGTTGATGATGTTATTGTAATTTATATTAGGAAGAGGTGAAACTAAAACCCAACGTAATAATATCTTTTATTATTATTATTATTATTATTATTATTATTATTATTATATACTATCTCCGTCCCGCTAAGATTGTCTCATTTTACCTTTTCGGGAAATCCTACTAAGATTGTCTCATACCATATTTGACAAAGTTTCTATAGTTCTTAATCATTCTTACTTTATCAATTCAACATAAATTCACTTTTCTTAATAATCGCGTCATCTTCTCCCGTCCCAATGTTAGTGGGACAGATGTAGTATAAAAAACAGTCATTTAATTAAACTGCTAATACTATCAGCTAATTAAAACAGTCAAAAGAATATGTTGTCATCAATCAGCCAAAACAATCAGCCAACAGCCAACAGTCGACGACCAAACACTCCCTTACTCCTATTCATAAAAAAAAGTGACTTGGAAATTGTTCTGTTTATTTGATCTGAGTGTTTCTTATCTAATCTAAGTTGTTCTGATTTGGCCTAAACGGATCCGAATTATTCTGATCTCATATCATGATAGTAAAATATAAGGAGAAAATTGCTAGTGAAAAAATGTTGTTCGTTCCTCTTATGAGTTGTCTTTCCGCTCTTAGATACCATTAGTGGTAGGTTTTTTAGAATATTATGAGCTCATTTTGTAGCACGAAAATCGGTTGTTTTGGCTGATTCTGGTGAAATTTATGAAGTTGTGGCTGTTTTGGCTGATTCTGCTGATTCAAGAAAAAATATTTTAAAAATTTATTTTATTAATAAATTAAAAAAAAATTACATGTAAAAATAGCTAAAATGGTCATCTGCAGTAACTTCAGCCAATACAGCCAGAAAAGTAACTCCAACCTTACTTTTTATGCTCTAACCCGTTATAAAAAGTATATATGGGGTCATATTCATAAATCTCAAAAAGTTTGATTTGCCACGGGGTCATTTCCTAATTAAAAAAACATACTTTCGATGCCCGTTCACTCTTAACCCTTATAGAATGTGTTTAAAAATTTTAACTCCTGCGGCCAAAGCAGAGCTACGGACGAACAACAAGGGTTTTGAAAGCAGCCGCATAGTTACGAAACTAGAAGCGCCTACGCACGAGCGTCTCAGGACGAAGCACCTACGGACGAAACAGAAGGAGCAGACCTAAGGACGAAAACACTCTGCCATATCCACACCTCCGCCATTTTCGCACCTCCGGCGCTCCTTCTTCGCCAGAGACGATTTTTCTAACCGGTAATTTTCTTACACACTAAATATGTGTTAGGAATATTTTATGGTGTCCAATCTAATTAAATATCTTTGTATTTGTGTAGTTGTTAATTAAACGTGTAATACGGGCCACAAATGTGTATCAGCCCGGGGGCTTCCTTGTAACCCGTAAGTTAGCCAACTTCTCCTATAAAAGGAGGCTAACTTACGGGAACCCCAACAAACGAAAGAGGCTTTAGAGTTCAGAGGCGTAGAGATAGAGAGATTAGGGTTGTCGCTGCTCTCCTTCTCCAGGGAGAGTAGTGGCCAGTTCATACGGTATACCAGATTCGGTTTTAATCTTCTCGATATCTTTCTATCTGCTTCTTCTTAACTGTTATGGTTGTTTGATTGTTTAGTATTTTGGGTTTATCAATTGGTATCAGAGCCGAGGCGTGAAACAGGTTGAATCTATCTGCGATTTTTGGATCTAACGAAGAACTGCTCTGCTTTTCTTCTGTTTTTCTTTGGTGTAGAGATTTTCTCCTGTAATCTTGTTTGTGAACGAAATTTTGTAAAAATCATACTGTTGGACTCGCCTTTCAAAACCGATCCAGCAGCATACCTTATTTTTCGTTTTCTGCAATTTTTATATTTCGAAGATCTCTACATTGAGATCTCGAAATCCTTATTTTTCACTGCTGCAGAAACGTTTTTGACTTGAAACTGATACAGGAGAATCTCGACCTCCAGGGCTTTTAACAACAGGTTTCAGATTTTAAAAAATCGAAGTTTTCATTTTGCAGGATCTCGACATTTAGGGTCTCGATTTCCTCATCTCGACTTTTGAAATCTCGAGTTTTGACGTCTCGAGTTTTGACATCTCGAGTTTTGACATCTCGAGTTTTGACATCTCGAGTTTTGACATCTCGAGTTTTGACATATCGAGTTTTGAAACCTCGAGTTTTGAAATCTCGAGTTTTGAAACCTCGAGTTTTGGAATTTCGAGTTTTGGGATTTCGACATTTGGGATCTCGATGTTTTAGATCTCGACATTCTGAAGATTTCGAGATTTTCAAAATTTCTAGATGTTTTGAATTTTTCAAAGTTTGGAGTTTCTTGAATCACTTATTTCTTCAAAACTTGATATCTTTCCTGTTCAAAACACTTCGAAACTTTACATTTTACGATATCTCATTGAATCTCTGTCTATCAAAGTCTTTGGAAGCTTTCGATGTTCTCATGTTTTTCAAACAACAAGTTTTCGATTTTCTAATGTTTTCGAAACTCCAAAGTTTTCGATGTTCCAAACATTTTGAAATTCTGCAGATTTCAATATTCTAAGGTTTGTTTTGCAGGTGGATTTCGCCATTATTCTTCAAGATTGTAATCTCGAGATTATAATCTCGAGATTTAAAACTTGAGATTGTAATCTCGAGATTTAAACTTGAGATTGTAATCTCGAGATTTAAACCTCAAGATCGTAATCTCGAGATTTAAACCTCGAGATCGTAATCTCGAGATTTAAACATCGAGATCGTAATCTCGAGATTTAAACCTCGAGATCGTAATCTCGAGAGTTAAAACTCGAGATTGTAATCTAGGGATTTAAACCTGGAGATTGTAATCTCGAGATTTAAAACTCGAGATTGTCATCTCGAGATTTAAAACCTCGAGATTGTAATCTCGAGATTAAAACCTCGAGATTTAAACCTCGAGATTAGGATTTCGAGGTATTGCCTTAGAATTTTGTTTAAAATCCACCTGCTCTCGATATTCAACATCGAGAACCTCAACTTCGAAGAAATTCCTCAAAAACTCAAAAATTCGAGATTTTCTGCGACACCGCACTATTTTGCCCATAACTTTTGACTCGGTGATCCGATTTGAGCAAAAAATTTTTGTGGGAAAGATAACGAAAAGATCTACATTAATTATAGGGCTAGGCACCAGAAACCTTTCTCACGCGCCCTCACTCGCAGCCTTTGAGGGTCAAAACGTTAGTTTTCCGACAAACATTGTAAATCACCAATGTCCAGGTCAAAACTTAGGCAAACCTGTTCAAACTCTTTCAATGTCAACCCTGAGGTCAAAGCTTTTCTATGCTCCACTGTAAAGGTCCGAAAATCGCAGATAATTCAATCAACCTCGCGTCAACGGTCATCTTACAACAATCAACAATCAACCACTGAAGCCTCCTCTGACTCATCAACATTATGTGATCATCAAAATGCTGAAATTCTACATGATGAGCTCAGGGAAACCGTCCTGTGTGGTACTTGTTTAGACTGCTCCACACACATGGCGGGTATGAGGAGATGTGAGCAATCAAACCTTGTACATTCTGAGGGGGAGTTTCAGTTTTCTCCTCCTGGCGCCTTACACCGTCAAAGCAAGGAATCTCTCAACGGATGCAACATTCTAGGGGGAGTGTTCAATGTTATCCTCCCCGGTGCCTAACAATGACAAAGCATACCAAGTGCTCCAGTTGAGGGGGAGTACAGAGAGAAAATGAAGAAAGTAATGAGAGAACATGTTCCTATGGCTTAGTAAACCCAACTAAACCTACCCAAGGGACGAAGTCGAGCGTAAGTGAGTGAGTGAGCGAGTGAGTGAGTGAACATTATGAGCGTTAGGAAGCAGAAGGCTCAAGTGAGCAAGAATACAATAATCAATGATGAGTCTGTTACCTCAACTGCCTGCTATGAATTGAACATTTACTCCTAGCCACTCAAATACTCTGGACAATTTCCAAATAGGTTCAGGACTGATTTATTCAGATCCCGGGTAGAAGTCACTGCATCTTGTCCAACAGTGCACGTTGAACCCTACCCAATACCACTCACTTGTCTCCCAACAGACAGGTGTTTAATCATACTTCACGGGGAACCGCATCTCTCATTATTGTCTCCTTCCGAGGCAAGTAATACTGACTATAGTGGCCTCAGCCCCATGCCACTGAACTTTCATTGATCACGTCGTGTCTAGTTACTCACTCCCAAATGCTTTGAAATTTTCTAGGACACAGACGCACTTTTAGAGTCAGTTGCAGGTCTACATGACCCGTGAGAACTTCCATAGGGCTCATCTATTACAGACGTAGACCAATAATTGGAAGGAAGACATGCTATTGCAACATAAGAATCACCAACATTTTCAGGCCATTGCTTTAAAGTTTATCTCTATAGTGATGAAAACGGGTGTCTACACGACCCCGGGGGGGCTTTTATCATTTACTCTTTCTGTTTGTTTTCTGTTTTATTTCCGCAGAATAAAAGAATAAAAGCATGACGTCCCGATTCATCGGATCGTCATGAGGGGGAGAGTGGTCCACATGTTGTTAACACTGAACAAATCATTCTGGGACACTTCACTCCATCACAAAAATCAACACCTTCTCTGCTATCTCTACAACTCAAATCAGATGGTCAGCTACACTCACAAATCAACAATCATTATGTTCCGCTGTGCCACCGACAAGTTCTCCTCAAATGCATTCATTCCAAATAGTCAAAAAGACTACATTATGGAGGAGACAGAGGTCAAATACTCGTGTCCTGAAGCTGAATTCCATGGGCGTCTCCTATTCTCCAAAAAATATTCATTCTAGAGGCGTCACCGGACTTCATCCAAGTTGATCAAGGGCAACTTCTGGAAGGCAAGGACTACATGCAAGATACAAAAGGTCCCTCAACCCCCGGCATCAAAGATCAAACTGTCAAGAAGACATCAAAGGGGAGATTGCAAGGATTTCTTCAGATAGTCTTCCTCATAAGTCAAGTTCAAAGTAAAAGGAAGCTGAATAACAACAAAGACAAAGATATTTGCGCTGCAATGCTCATTCAACACGATTGACCACCAAGGGGGAGATTGTTAGGAATATTTTATGGTGTCCAATCTAATTTAATATCTTTGTATTTGTGTAGTTATTAATTAAACGTGTAATACAGGCCACAAATGTGTATCAGCCCAGGGGCTTCCTTGTAACGCGTAAGTTAGCCAACTTCTCCTATAAAAGGAGGCTAACTTACGGGAACCAAAAACCAACGAAAGAGGCTTGAGAGACGTAGAGGGGAGATAGAGAGAAGGGTTTCCGCTGCTCTCCTTCTCGAGGGAGAGCAGCGGGGTTTCATACGGTATACCAGATTCAGTTCATCTTCTCCATATCTTTCTATCTGCTTCTTCTTTAACTGCTATGGTTGTTTGATTGTTTAAATACTGGGACTAACAATATGTATTTGGTTCTACTTTTCATAATTGATTCATGTATAGATTTCTCTGGGATTTGCTTAATTTCGTATGGGGGTTGATTTGGGGGGCCATTCCTTTGGTTGACGGTTTCTAGTTTATGTTGTTTCTAGTGTTATCATCTGGGATTATCTACGGCTATTATGAACCGGTACTTAAAATTGACGAAGAAGACTTTGGTGGTCATGGAAGTCTCCTGCAAGAGGTGTTTTTTGCATCCATAACACTATTTTTGCTAGTGTGGACTCTGGTATACAGCCTATCACATTTCTTGTCGGACTCAACATGGTTGTTGACACTTATCTTTTTTTTTTTTTGAGAAAGTCAAACTGCAGTGAATTTATGGCAGCCATCAAATTTATGACCCAATTATTTTATCCGAAGTGTTTGGAAAAACAAGTTAAGAGAAAGCATAAGCCAAAAAGTAATGGATACTTGTCTACTAAAGTACTAATAATATAGATAGATAGATATTAACACCCACAAGATATTCACAGAATATAGCAACCTCTTTCTCTGGCTTCCTTCCGGAGCTTCTCAGTCTCCTCCTGTGCTCTTTCCAAACTCTCCCTCAGTTTACTGATCTCGTATCTATGTAGCTGCCGGAGTTCTGATAGTAGAAGAGGTTGGGGGTTAGTGTCTTGCAGGGATGGTGAAATTTTTCGTGTATTTGATAGGTCCATCTTGGATTCAAATGGTGCCCTTTATGATAAGCTTATTGACAAAACTGGTCCTGAAACAGATAATCTGAAAAGCGAAGGAGTTGACTTCTCGCCCTGGTTCAAGCCTGAAGCTTATAAAACTGATTTTTGAGAAACATATTTGTTTGCTGCTATGTGAATAGGATTTAGATGACAGCAGAATGGAATCTCACCCAGTAGTGACACACAAAAAATGTGTTACTGTCGTTTAAGTGTGTTGGTTTAAAGTTTACGAGCTACCAATAAATTAAAGTAAGCAATGGATTACTTAAAAAAAGTTTAGTGTATTCTTTTTCGGCAGTCAGTTGTACCAATCTGTATGAGTGATTAAATGGCTCATGCTCGTTAAAATACATTGACTAGATTATATCGGCTGTGTAGACTGTAGTAAATACCAATTTTGTATATTGTTATTTATATTGACTAGATTTGGGAAAAATTGTGTGATTACATTAAATTAAGTGACTTTGTTTTTATGCTACAATATAATATTTACATGTACATCTATTTGCAGTCTAGAATGCAAAGAGGTACCTATGAGTCTAGGTATTATGTTACGAGGCATATGGAGACTATAATATCTGCAGTCGTTGTTGATTCACGGATTGAGGTGATGAAATTTTAGATTTGTGCTTCATCAAATTTATACTTATTACGCTTGTATTATGTTTTTTACGACAAAGTTTTACTTCTATTCTTCATATTCATATTTTATTGAATGTGTTTCTATTTTTATTTTTGATTTGAAGACATTCAATGTTCAAGAGTCATTTAGTCCACAAGATATTACCGAGACAAGAGAGCATTGGGCGTCATTTGTTTGTGACACCACAAGCAGTATGGGTTGCTATTAACAAATATGGTTCTCTTTTATGTCTAGAATGAATAGTGTTGGTTTCATGTGAAACTTTGTACTTTTGACTTGCAAGAACCTTTGAAACTTTTGTAGTTTTTGCTTGCATGAACTTGTGACACTTTGCAGTTTTGGCTTGGATTGATTGGTGCTAGTACTATGTGGAACACTGAATTTTGCTACAATTATCAATATATTTGCCATAACTCTCATTTATTGATCTCATTATACTGATATCGTATATATAAAAAAAATTATAGTATGCATAATCTATTGGATATATGGTTTAACCCATATAAAAAAGATTTTATATGGGGTATTATTGGACTAACACAGAAAACATTCGATAACGGTTAAATTTGATAATGGTTTAACCCATATAAAAAGGATTTTATATGGGGTATTACTAGACTGACACGGAAACATTCGATAACGGTTAAATTTGTAACCGTTATAAAACACATTCTATAACGGGTACGACTACCCCACACGAAAAGTAAAAGTCAGTTTTGTAGAAATTGAGTGGTAGGGGCTTCTCAAAAAATACTTGTGCTTCTTTTAATTTTATTCCTAAAATACCCTTATCAATAATCAATCATTCAAATCCTAAGCTACGCACACCACATCCTTTTTCTCTTGTTCAGGTCTTAGATTAACTAGATTATATTGTTCCATACTAAGTGACAAGGTATTTTTTATAAATATTGTTCGAATATAAGCATAAACTGGTACTATAGAAAAAGTAAGTTTAAAGTTACTTTTCTGGCTGTATTGGCTGAGGTTACTGTAGAGGATCATTTTAACAATTTTTCATATAGTTTTTTATTTAATTTATTAATAACAAATATTTTCAATATAATTTTTTCATGAATCAACAGAATCAGCCAATACAACCACTTCATCCAGAACTTCATAAATTTCAGCAGAATTTACCAATTCCGCCAATTCTAGTGTGTACCAAACGGGCTCTTAGTTTATCAGCCTTATTATATACTATTTGCTCAAACACTTGACTTTTGATTTCCCGCACGAAAAGTGTAATGATCCAAATAAGTAAAGTTGTAATTACTTTTCAGAATGAATTGGCTGAAGTTTTGTAGATGACCAATTTAGCTATTTTTTCATATAATTGTTCCATTATTTTTTTGATAATCTATATTTTAATTTTTTTTAATAATTTAACCAATTCAACCACTTCATTCAAAATTTCATCAATTGCAGCATATCAGCCAATTAAGCCACTTTTAGTGATGTTAAGCAGGCTATTATGTTACACATATTATTTGGGAGATTTCCCAAAATAGGAGTCAATAGAGTTTGGAATTCCAAAATAGGACAACTATGTTTTTATTCCCGAAATATCACCTTCCTCATTTCACAATGTTAGGAGGTTTTGGGATTGATTCTACTTCGGTTTCTTTTCTGAAAACAGAAGAAAAATCAGAATCAATTTTTCAGAAGCTGATCTCCTCCATCTTCTAAAAAATTGTTTCTAAGAGCAATTTGAAGCACGCAGAAGTAGTTCGTCACTTTCACCCTTTCCGAGATGAAGATAATACACATTAACGGCGTGTAATTTAACATTTTTCTTTAAAAATTTAAATTCAAAGAAAAATGTGTAATTGAAATAGTAGTAATCTAATACAAGCCCATAGTTTGATATCCAAACTAAAACCCTCTATCAACATACACCAAAATAATCTATCAAAGTAAGGGGTGTTTGGATATGATTTTACAAATTGATTCTTCTCCCTTAAGTAGTACTTTGAAGCAGAACCAATTTATTGGGTGTTTGGGTCTTATTTTAAAACTGAAAATCAGTTTTGTAGAAGTTAAGTAGTAGCGGCTTCTCAAAAATTACTTCTGCTTCTTTTAATTTTATTCCTAAAATACCCTTATCAATAATCAATCCTTCAAACCCTAAGCTACGCACACCGCATCCTTTTTCTCTTGTTCCGGTCTTAGATTAACTAGATTATATTATTCCATGCAAAGTGAAGAGGGATTTTTTATAAATATTGTTTGAATATAAGCATAAACTGGTACAATTGGGAAAACTGTCAAACAAGTCCCCATAGTATGTCAAAAAAGTCATTCGAGACCTCGAATCAAAAAAACTTAGAAGTGGACTAAAAACTGAAACTGGACCGTCTCTTTTACAACTTGCTCCCAATGATTCTTCCTACCTTCACGGAGTTGCTCAGCGGCTGAGAAGGGGAAGGATGGTAATGAAGGTAGCGGGTTCGTGTGGTGGGAGGAGCAGCCATAAAGGTGATGTAAGTCATGTTGGATTCGTCCTTTGGAACCAGTACTGACGAGGCTGACTGTGATCAGATCCGGATTTAACTGGCTAGGGGCTTTGAAGGGTAGTTCATAGACTTCAGGATTATGGGAGCATAAGCCCCGACACCTGGATTATAAAAAAAGGAATGGAACTTGCCTTAAAGAATTGAAATTGTAATGAGGTGTGCATATTTGACCAGTCTAAATTCGAATGTAAAGAATCCTAGAACTAGTTGGTGACTTGCGAGCCATACATGCTTATAAATAACTAGATATAAAATAAATATATACTCCCTCCGTCCCGGAAAATTAGTCCCACTTTGACTTGGATCGGAGTTTAAGAAAGTGGGAATAAAGTGGAAATGTATGGTTGTGATTGAGTAAGAAAAGGGTAAATGAATGTTAGCCACACAAAACTTTCCAAAAAGGGAAATGGGAACAATTTTTTGGGACGACCCAAAAAGGAAAATGAGACTTATTTTATGGGACGGAGGGAGTACTTATGTTAGTTCATGCATATAACGAGTAAAACGCTATTGAAAAACAACGTGGTTGCTATCTAGATACCTTGAGCTAGATGGAGACTACTAGCCACTAGGGCACTCTCACGGGTGTAGACGAGGCCCCTTCGGGACATTAGTCTCGAAAATTTTGTGAATTATATACATATTCAATTCTTAGGCAGTTAAAAATGTTGCGAAATTTCTAAAAATTGATTCCACAACATAAATTATTTAAGCTCTGACCTTTGACGTACCGTACGTAACCTGTCACTTTTGGCTCCGTCAGTAGGGACAACAGTGCTAAGCATTCCGAGGGCGGCTTGTTGGCATGTGCTACAAGCTATATATGGTGGTGGTGGGGTGAAATTAAATTTGTAGAAATAATTTGTAGCTATATATGTTACCTCTTAAATGTCTTTGACCATCGTTTACAAATTAAATTTGTAGGAATGACTAGGGCTGAGAACGGATCTGGGAATTCCCATTCCGTACCGAAGAATCGTCCCGAACCGTTCCAGAACCGAAGATTATGAGAGTAGGTAATTGCTTGAAAATTATGATTTACTATTACAGTGAGCCCTGAAGATCTCAAGATGTAACTCAACATAATTCAAGTCTTTCAAGACAAACTGGGATCTGAGAGTAAGATCGGTGATCACGAGGGCAGGTACAATTAAACTATTTTTTAGATCAGTAACTTTTCTCTTATTTTCACAAGCAAAATTAGTCTCCTACTAATCACGCAATGATTCTAAACACGTTTAATGTCAATTGACTTAAACTGTACTCCACAATGATTCATTTAAACTTTTACGACACAATTGTAATTCTATTGAAACTCTCATGTGTAAATTTAAAGAAAACAAGAAAAGCATAAGATTTTTTGTGATTCTTACCTTTTAATATTTGTCACATAATTGTTTTAGAAATAATCTTGTCCCCTCTAAATTACCATCAACCATCATCCCGAAATAATATAATATTTTGTGGGTCATTTATTAACTAATTAACTCTAACTTCACAAATAATCTCAAAATAATCCGCTTTCATATTTTGATTTCAGATTATTCTATCAATTAATCATGTCAAATAATCTCTCTCACTCAACTATGCTCCCCGAAATAATCTGGCATGTCACTAGAATAATCACTTAATAATCTCATGGATGGTGATGCTCTAATGAAAGAAGGGAATATATCAATGAAATTGAGAGGATCAGATGATGGATATAGGGTCATAAGTGACCAGTCCACAAATATCATCAACTCTTCAAATGATTTTCGCTTCTTCCGGGAATAGATTTATCCCTTAGAGATATAGCAGCGCCTATTCCGCTACACTAAGTGGCCTGTTTGGTGAACATAAATTGTTTAAGTTCAAATAGTATTGCTAGTTTTAAAATGCACACAAAGGAAAAATTGAATTAATTACCACCTCCATCCCATAAAATAGTTCATGCATTAACTTGAATAGAAGTTTAAGAAAGTAGGAATAAAGTGAAAATGTATGGTTGTAGTTGTGTATGAAAAAAGTAAATGAATGTGAGCCACAAAAAACTTTCCAAAAAGGGAAATTGGAACTATTTTTTGGGACGGCCCAAAAAGGTAATCGGGAACTATTTTGCGGGATGTTAAGACCTGGGGTTCCATCCTAAAAGGTCAACCTGATAGGAGGAATAGCCCATGTGTGAATATAGCACTTCGTTGACTCAAAGATTTCCGGTGTGGGATTCTAACACCCCTCCTCACGACCAGACTCTTCGTCTGGATCGTGCCGTCATTCATTTTTTTCGTCGATTCGTCATTATCATTTTTTTATAATCGTGTCAATCATTTGTCATAAGGGGCCCACACCATGGATCGATTTGGCTCCGATACCATGTTAAGACCTGAGGTTCCATCCCAAAAGGTCAACCTGATAGAAAGAATAGCTCATGTCTTAATATATCACTTTGTTGACTCAAAGATTTCCGAAGTCGGATTCTAACACTGGATGGAGGGAATAACATATACAACAAGAACAAACTGTAACATATCCAACCTCACAAACGGATAAGATAGCAGAACACAATACTTAACATAAATTCGAACATAAAGAATTGAACTAATATTGGTGGGGTGCGTTGGGCCATGGCAGCAGTGCAACGCCAAGGCGACGCCTGATGTCCCCGACAACAAGCTGCCTTAGCGGGCCTTCCCCCTTGAAAAATTGAGTTAATATCGTGTGGGCTAATATGCCACATATCAGATATTAAACTGATAAGAATTGATAAGAACATATCGGTGGAGAAAGGTATACCATTAAAGGCCTTCTCTTTTGTATGACGTTAAAGTTGGGATAGAACATTCAATTCAACCCTTATTTCGGGCTCCTGTTGGCTGCACGCTACACCTTGTTTCATTCAAACAATTCCGGCGCGGGCCGCTCACAAGGCTTTCGCGCCTTAATTCCACCACCGCAAACCAGCCTCCTTTTTCTTCTTTCATTTCACCATGCATGGCATCTCCATCAAACCCACTTCACTTTTATTTAATCTGGAGGAGCATATCATATTCATATATCATATGTGTGTGTACTTCTTGATCCTCCCTTAGCTTGCTTGTAATAAAGATATTATTATTAATTAAAAAGTCACTTCTCTTGTAATATATACTTGACTCAATTTCAATTCTGGAGTTTTTTTTCTCAAAATAATGTTAAATAAAAAAATAATTTCCAAAATAGTATTGGATTAAAAGTATTTCCCAAAATACTACTGGAACAAACTGGTGTTGAGAAAACCATCACTTGAAGTGGCGGCTTAAGCAACGTTACATAATTCTCTATAACGATACAAGCATATATGTAGTTCCACACTCCCACCAAATTAAAAACACATATCTTGCTTGAATTGGTATAACTTTTTTATTTGTACTCCGATTGTTGCAAAAAATATATCAAAATTCATAATTTTTTACTATCTTTTAATAGAATATAATATCTTTAGGAATATTGTTTCCTTTTGCATCTTGAACTCTATTATTAAATATAGATTTGCCAGGACTCCTATTGGAGTACATTTCCCGTTAATTCTCACATGGTATCAAGAGCCTAGAGAAAAACCCTATTTTCTCTCTCTTTTTCCGCTCGTCTCTTCCGCGCGTAGCAGCCATGTCGCAGGAATCCTCCATGGCGCCGACGACTTCAGCCTCTCCTACGCCGCCGATCTCCGTCTCAACGGCGTCAGCTTTCAGTGCTGCACCTTCCTCTTCCTCGACGGTCCCAACTTCTGCTCCTCTGGATCGCACCCAACCACAACCCTCTTGTCCGGTTGGACTTTCATCCCTGCCGTACAGGTCCTCCGGGAGGGTCGAGTCCTTGATTGCCACATGCTTCGTGGACCCCTCCGGGAGAGCAGAAAGCTTCTTTCCATCCTTCTCGAGTGCGGCGCTCCCCACCTTCGGATGCCGTCTGAAATGGTTCCGCAACCCCCCCGGGAAACGGATTCACAGTCATCCTAATGTAGCAGAATCGGTCTTTCCAACCTTTGTGAGACGAGGGCCCGAAAGAAAAGATTCTCCGTTGGGCGACCTGCTGCAGGTTTGTGAAGCCTTCGGCATTGGTAAGGTTCGTGGTGCGCACTCAAAATAAATATCAATACAACACTTATACGTAGTATAATGTAGTAAGGTTCGTATCCACAGAGAAAGGAATATTTCTCTTTTAATTAAATAGTAACAAGGGGGGTTTTAGATTTGATTTGATTTAATTTAATTAACACTAAGATGAACGACTTATATAAGTTTAATTAATAGAGATAAGTACTTGGTTTTACTTTTATCCCCTTAATGAAATGTTCGTCGATCCCGGTTATATCTTTAACTATCTTCCTCTCGAATACTCAACCGAGGAGCATATCCAATTCATTGAGGGTAGTTATTAATAACGAGACGCGTTCATTAATAAAACTTACTACCGAGTCAATATAGAACACGCGTCGTATATTAACCTGATAGTAGCAATAAACTTAAGATGAAAACGATTGAGATTAATAACCTCAACACAAGCGGTTTATTGGTTTAATCAATATATTTAATTCCCCTTAGATTATTGATCATGAGACGCATGCATTAATAATCCAAGTTTACTACCGTTGAACGAACCGAATTAATAACAAGCGTATTAATCGATTGATTCTAGTAATAATTAATATATGAAACAAAACTAGTTGATCCTTTAAGTAATGCTCAAAATATTAATATGAAATATGAATAGGAATTAATTGATATTCAAGGAAGAATATTATTAAAGAAGATGAATCCGACTATAATTAATGTCAAGATGTTAACTAATTGTCATCTTAGCAACACTCCCCAACATTAATATAGAGGAAGAAAATACTACTATAACTAATGTCAAGATGTTAACTAATTGTCATCTTAGCAACACTCCCCAACATTAATTTAGAGATAGTATTAAGGAAAGAACTAATAATTAATATTCAAGGAAGAAGGTTAAAGAAAACAACTCACAACTTACAATTCATTAAGCTTCAAAGTAGCAAAACCAAGATGGAAGAGTTTAGCTCCTCATTTGGAGACTAATCATGATAAAAATATAAAGAAAGAAGTAATCTAGACTGAGCTTAGAAGTACAAAGGAATTGGTGATTTTATTGTGAAGGAAAGGGGTGTATTTATAGGCTTTTGGGAGCTGCAGGGTCTGATACTCGACCGAGTATATAGGATACCCGATCGGGTATCTTAGGAAATTTCCCATCGGGTATGTCGGCATACCCGATCGGGTATGTGAAAAATCTTTTACGAAATCTTGCTCCCACATTCATTTGTTCTCCGATTTGATTTAGACAATCGAATCAAGCAAATACCCGACCGGGTATTGCTTATACCCGACCGGGTATTGCTTATACCCGACCGGGTATAAGAGTATTTTATCCAAATCGAAATCTTTCTTGCCTCCTTGCACTTTCCTTGATCTTTTGAGGTCCAATCTTGATCCTTTAGATGATCTTTGACCTGTTTAGCTCAGAAAAGTCCTAATCTAAACAATTTACAAATAAATATGAAAATAAATTATTACACCAAAAGTGTGTAATTTCCACAACTAGAACTAATAAAAACTAGTTAAAAATACAAACATACAATCGGAAATTACATGAATATCAACTCCCCCACACTTAGCTTCTTTACTCGTCCTCGAGTAAAGTCAAATGTTTAACAGTTCCAAGTCCTCCAAAGTTCAATAATCAACCAGAAAAAGCAAAAGACCACCAAGGATAACATATGAGTTTTACATTGAGTGTTTAGCTCAAAGAACAATATCTTCTCGGGTTTCATGACCTTCTATGCTCATCTCCTCTTTTCATCTTCAAGAGATTAAATGACGTCATGTAAAAACAAATATATCTCTCATATCTCTCATTTTGCCTAGGAGCCTTTTCAGGTTTTCATCCCAACATCTCTTTTTATTTTTCACCTTTCCACTCACTCATCATTTTTTGTAAGCCCTTTTTTCTTAGATTGCCCATTTTTGGGGTTTCAACCTAACTAGCATTTCTTTGTGTTTTTTTTTGTTTTTTTTGTGCGAAGAAAATAATGCTAGTTTACAAGGTATCAAACTTAAGTACGTACCAATGAGTGACTCCCCCTCACATAGCTCGAAGCACTATCCCTAGTGCCCGTCTTTGTCATAACTGGGCTGAAACGGTCATCCTCGTAGCCTTGAATTGGGGCCCCTATCAGTTGATCTTTCTCCCCTATCTCTCTTCGATGTCATTTATTTCCTTTTGGAAGCTTTGAAATTCGGATTTGGGGGTAGGGGGTAGGGTGTCGGTTTTTTGGTAAATATATGGGGAGATGGAGATTTTTTGTGTTTTATTTTCTTGTAGAGGAGAGCGAGTGGAGTGTTTTGGTTGTGATATGAGGGGATTTCGTGGAGTTTCGAGTGAGTAATGGGAGAAAGAAACTTCGAAATTGGAGGTTAGGGGGAGGGAGTTCGAAAAGGTTTTGGGGATGATGAAATGAGTGTTTTGGGTGGCTGATTCGGGTTTAAAGATCATGTACCCGACCGGGTACCCCGATATACCCGATCGGGTATGCCTTCAATTGTTCTTGTTCTGGGATCGGGCTCGATCGAGTAGGGGTAATAGATTATAACAACATATAAAAAACTGCCATCTGACAAATGCTCCTTTCAATTTTCCTTTCGAGACTGCAATACTGGTGCAATTCTCACTAGAGTTTCACTATTTTTCACTTTTCTTGTTGTTTAGGATGATGACAATGACCAAGTGGATGTTCCCAATGAGCACAAGGATCCAATATCGCGCTTGCTGGAAATGACAAAACACCTTATTGGACAGCCTCTGCAATTAGTTTTAAAAGGAGATGTCATTGGTGTTGTTGATATCTCCCTTTTTCTTAGTTCAGAGGAGATAATGGAGATGTGTTTGGGTAATCAAATGCTCAGTACAAAGGTTATGCGAGTCTGGATAATGTGAGTTGAGATTTATTATGTTCTGAATGTCAGGATCTGCTTTTATTTATACCCTATTGTTGGATTAGAAAGGAAAAACTAATCACTCAAACTTCAAAAATTTCAAGTTAATTCTTTTTCCCTTTTGGTATTGATAAATCTATAAATGTATAGTTGGTTGCAGAAACAAAGTAAATATGGAAGTACAAAAAATTGGAAACAAGGAAATAGAAACAAACAATATAATTAATAGCTCCTTACAGGTTCAATAGGGCTTTTTGTAGAGAAACTATTACCAAGAGAATGATCAAAATGTGTCTATAGAAAGTAGATCCCTGCAGTTCACTGGTTCTATGTAATCTTCTGGGGTCATCACTTTTCAAACTCCATGTTATTCTTAAATTACATGTAGGTACTTGCACAAATTGTGTACTAAAAAGAACAACAAATACTTGTATGGATTCTTTGACACTCACACCATTCAAGATGTGGGAAACAAGCGTGATGAAACCCAAACCTACATATTAACTCACCTCAAGGACAACAAGGACTACTATCTAGTTCCATATTACTATCCGTAAGTACAAGCTTATGATTAAACTTAAGTAATATCTAAATAATCATCACAAATTGTTTCAATTTTAGTAACCACTGGCAGCTATTCGTATTGTGTCCTAAGCAAAACCTTACTGTGTTCTTGTGCTCCTTGAGGAATAAGCCAAAGACAAATGTGAAGAGTGTTTTTGATATGTAAGGATATAATTTTGTTATATCAAATGTGTACTTTTGATTAAGCCATTTCTTGTTTCTATAGCATCACTTATTTCTTTTTTTTTTATCTAGGTCAATGCAAGCACATCAAATAACAAAAAATACGAGGAATTTCAAACCAAGATGGATTAAGTCGATTGTAAGCATACTTTTTTCATACTTATCATCAGTTGTATAAGATTTTATAATTTTATGCACTTGGGTTGATTCTGAATCATTTTAAGAAGCACATTATAATCATCATGTCATGTGTAGATTATGAATCATATTAAGAATCAGATTTTGAGTATGGAGTGGCCTATTTCATTTTATATATGGATGTTAATGGCAGATTTTTAGCAGGAAAATATAATGAGCATGGAGATAGGTATTTCATTAAGAATCAGATTTTGAGTATGGAGTGGGCTATTTCATTTTGCATTTGTTTTGTAATGGCAGTGGTAAACATAACGAGTAATAGTAGATTAGTAGTGAATACATGTTAAAATATAACATTTCTTTTTTGTTATGCTTATTCCTGGAACAAAATAATGGATAACAGTAGCTTGTATTAAAAGCGCGCTATAACTTCTCCGCTTGCCCTTAGAACACATGGTGGAGGAACATGCAAATCACATATTGTACGAAGATAATAATTTGTATTAGTTGACTTCAGAGCTAACCCTCAAAACTAAGGAGACAATCACTTGCTTCTCGAATTCCCTTTGTCGAGATGGGTATCAGCTGGCCGCATGTATACCTTCTTACTCTCTGTGTCCCAAATGTTTAGCACGGATAAAAGAAGTGAAGCTGCTATTATGAATGTCGTTAGAGAGAGTTTCCCAGATCATTCTGGGGATGCATCTTCTGACTATCTCTGGTGTATTGACCCCTTAGATGGGACCACAAACTTTGCACACAGGTACCCAAGCTTTGCCGTATCAGTGGCAGTTCTTTTTAGAGGAAAACCGGCTGCTTCTACTGTGGTAGAGTTTGTCGGTGGCCCTATGTAACGGTCAAAAGACAAATGTCAGCAACACTGATAAGGTGGACCAATCGCTCCTAGTGATGGGATTTGGTTATGATCATGATGATTCCTGGGCTGCCAATATAGAATGAGTGGCACAAATACTTAGCCTTATCTCGAAATAGTTGAAGTCTATTGGGAATATCGTCTAAAACCATGGGATGTAGCTGCCGGAGTCTAGAATGCAAAGGGTACCTATGAGTCTGGGTATTATGTTATGAGGCATATGGAGACTATAATATCTGCAGTCGTTGTTGATTCATGGATTGAGGTGATGAAATTTTAGATTTGTGCTTCATCAAATTTATACTTATTTCGCTTGTATTATGTTTTTTACGACAAAGTTTTACTTCTATTCTTCATATTCATATTTTATTGAAAGTGTTTCTATTTTTATTTTTGATTTGAAGACATTCAATGTTCAAGAGTCATTTAGTCCACAAGATATTACCGAGACAAGAGAGCATTGGGCGTCATTTGTTTGTGACACCACAAGCAGTACGGGTTGCTATTAACAAATATGGTTCTGTTTTTATGTCTAGAATGAATAGTGTTGGTTTCATGTGAAACTTTGTACTTTTGACTTGCAAGAACCTTTGAAACTTTTGTAGTTTTTGCTTGCATGAACTTGTGAAACTTTACAGTTTTGGCTTGGATTGATTGGTGCTAGTACTATGTGGAACACTGAATTTTGCTACAATTATCAATATATTTTCCATAACTCTCATTTAATGATCTCATTATATTGATACCGTATATATATATAAAATTATAGTATGCATAATCTATAGAATATATGGTTTAACTCATAAAAAAGATTTTATATGGGGTATTATTGGACTAACACAGAAAATATTTGATAACGGTTAAATTTGATAATGATTTAACCCATATAAAAAGGATTTTATATGGGGTATTACTGGACTGACACAGAAAACATTCGATAACGGTTAAATTTGTAACCGTTATAAAACACATTCTATAACGGGTACGACTACCCCACACGAAAAGTGAAAGTCAGTTTTGTAGAAGTTGAGTGGTAGGGGCTTCTCAAAAAATAATTGTGCTTCTTTTAATTTTATTCCTAAAATACCCTTATCAATAATCAATCATTCAAACCCTAAGCTACCACACCACATCCCTTTTCTCTTGTTCAGGTCTTAGATTAACTAGATTATATTGTTCCATACTAAGTGACAAGGTATTTTTTATAAATATTGTTCGAATATAAGCATAAACTGGTACTATAGAAAAAGTAAGTTTGGAGTTACTTTTATGGCTGTATTGGCTGAGGTTACTGTAGAGGATCATTTTAACAATTTTCATATAGTTTTTTATTTAATTTATTAATAACAAATATTTTCAATATAATTTTTTCATGAATCAACAGAATCAGCCAATACAACCACTTCACCCAAACTTCATAAATTTCAGCAGAATTTACCAATTCCACCAATTCTAGAATTACCAAACGGGCTCTTAGTTTATCAGCCTTATTATATATTATTTGCTCAAACACTTGACTTTTGATTTCCCGCACGAAAAGTGTAATGATCCAAATAAGTACAGTTGCAATTACTTTTCAGAATGAATCGGCTGAAGTTTTGTAGATGATCAATTTAGCTATTTTTTCATATAATTGTTCCATTATTTTTTTTATAATCTATATATTTTTTTTTTTAATAATTTAACCAATTCAACCACTTCATTCAAAATTTCATCAATTGCAGCATATCAGCCAATTAAGCCACTTTTAGTGATGTTAAGCAGGCTATTATGTTACACATATTATTTGGGAGATTTCCCAAAATATAGGAGTCAATAGAGTTTGGAATTCCAAAATATGACAACTATATTTTTATTCCCGAAATATCACCTTCCTCATTTCACAATGTTAGGAGGTTTTGGGATTGATTCTACTTCTGTTTCTTTTTTGAAAACAGAAGAAAAATCAGAATCAATTTTTCAGAAGTTGATCTCCTCCATCTTTTAAAAAATTGTTTCTAAGAGCAATTTGAAGCACGCAGAAGTAGTTCGTCACTTTCACCTTTTCCGAGATGAAGATAATACACATTAACGGCGTGTAATTTAACATTTTTCTTTAAAAATTAAATTCAAAGAAAAATGTGTAATTGAAATAGTAGTGATGGATTATAGGGTATCCAAAGTATATTAAAATGGAGAGATTGAGCTAGATAATTGGAGAAGATGGATGAATAGTAGAAATGTGATATTGTGTATGAATTATGAGTTAGGGTTACAAATGGCTCCAAGAGGAGTATAAATAGGGAAATAATGGGCCGGGCCGCTAATATGGGCCCGGTAGCCCAACTACATAAAAGACTAATCTAGTACATAGTTACATACAAATGACATATAAGCAGTACAATAATACAAATGATATCCGTAAGATGTGTGTGGGCCGTTGTCCGGGCCCAATAGTCGTGAGACCCGGGGATCCGAGTCTATATACTCTATCAGGAGTCCCCCACTCTCTGAGTTGAGAGTATTCGAGGCGAAAGAGAGTAGAACTGTGTGCTGATCTGTCACCGTCTGGTGAGTAAACTCCATGAACAAAAATTTGAAATTCTGCTTCTTTGGTTAACGGAGGCGCTAAGTTTCCCGCTCTCCCAGTCCCCCACTCCTTGAGGCGAGTGTAATGAGGTGAAGAGGAGTAGAGTAATGCGTGTCGGATGATGTCTTCAACAGGGGGCCGAGGGTTGACACCTTTTGATCCACGATGGGGAGATGCCTCGTTAAAAACCTCATTAGGAAAAAACCCTGTGGGAAAAAATCCTAATGAGGGAAAAAGAGTACACCGGATGCCCCCAAAATGAAACAAAAGGTGCGAGCCCTTCGGCCTGGAGATGGAGCTGTAGCGGTGCCCGTCTGCTGGATGGTCGAGGGCGATCTCTAGATGTGGGTAGCTCATCCTGATCAGTAGTCCTAGTCATCAAATAAAGATGACTAAGGGATGGGTCGAGCGACCGTCCACAATATGATGTCTGGTTCATCAAATAAAGATGACCAGAACGTAAGGCCGATGGGCCGAGAGGCCTGTACGAGAGCTCCACGTTGTCAAATAAAGACGACGAGGCGATGGTGCGGCCGAGGGGCTTGCATAAGAGCTCCACGTCGTCAAATAAAGACGACGGGGCGATGGTGCGGCCGAGGGGCCTGCATAAGAACTCCACGTCGTCAAATAAAGACGACGGGGCGATGGTGCGGCCGAGGGGCCTGTATAAGAGCTCCACGTCGTCAAATAAAGACGACGGGGCGATGTATGGCTCAGAGGCCTACATAAGAGCTCCACGTCGTCAAATAAAGACGACGGGGCGATGGTGCGGCCGAGGGGCCTGCATAAGAGCTCCACGTCGTCAAATAAAGACGACGGGGCGATGGTGCGGCCGAGGGGCCTGCATAAGAGCTCCACGTCGTCAAATAAAGATGATGAGGCGATATATGCCCGATGGGTCTGCAACTGAGCTTCGCGTCATCAAATAAAGATGACGGAGCAAGATGTGGCTCAGAGGCCTACAAATGAGTTCCTCGTCATCAAATAAAGATGACAGAACGATATATGGCCGATGGTCCTGTAGATGAGCTCTTCGTCATTAAATAAAGATGACAGAGCGATATATGGCCGATGGGCCTACAAATGAGCTCTTCATCATCAAATAAAGATGACAGAGCGATATATGGCCGATGGGCCTACAAATGAGCTTCGCGTCATCAAATAAAGATGACGGAGCGATATATGGCCGATGGGCCTACGAATGAGCTTCGCGTCATCAAATAAAGATGACGGAGCGATATATGGCTGAACTCTGGGCTCCTTTAGCCTTTCGGCCGGAGACCGCAAGATGTTCGCTATATCTGAATAGGGGGACGAGGCGGTGGACGCCTGTCTGAATATGAGGACGACGACGCTGATGAGTCAGTCCGAATATGAGGGCGACAGCGCTGACGAACCGGTCCGAATATGGGGACGATGGCGCTGGTGAGCCGGTCCGAATATGGGGACGAGGCGATGATAAGTCATGCGTCATATAGGGGCGACGGTCGCCGTCCGGGAAGGGATGGCGAGCCCAATCGCTATAACAAGACTTCGGCGCTGGGAGCCGGTCTTGAGAGAAATAATCACGTCGCGGCCGAGAGGCTGATCGCGATGTGCGGATGACAATGATGAGGAGCCAGTCCGAAATATGATGACGAGGCGATGATGGAGCCGATCGTCATATAGAGGCGATAGTCACCATCCAGGAGGGGATGGCGAGCCTGATCGCTAGCCCAACACACTCGGCGCTGATGAAGCCGGTGTTGGGATAGGGTGTGACGCCGTGGCCGAGGGGCCGATCGTGATGCGAGGTCGTCAGCACTATGAGGCTGATCCAAAAGTCCAAACAGCGGTCGCCATCCGATGAAGGAATGACTGAGACCGGTCTTGGGGATAGATAATCACGCCGAGGCCAAGGGGCCGATCGTGATGTGCGGACGGAGATGATGAGCCGATCCGATAATATGATGACGAGGCAAGAATGAAGCCAATCGTCATATAAGGGCGATGGTCACCATCCAGGAAGGGATGACGAGCCCGATCGCTTGCTCAAGACTCTCAGCGCTGAGAAAGCCGGTCTTGAGATAGATAATCACGCCGAGGCCGAGGGGCCGGGCATGATGTGAGGACGACGGCGATGAGGGGCCGGTCCAAAAATCCATGCAACGGTCGTCATCCGGTAAAGGAATGACTAAGACCGGTCTCGAGAAAAATAATCACGTCGAGGCCGAGGGGGTCGATCGTGATATGAGGACGACGACGATGAGGAGTCGGTCTAAATAATGATGACGAGGCGATGGTGAAGCCGATCGTCATATAGAGGCGATGGTCACCATCCGGGAAGAGATGATGAGCCCGATCGCCAGCTCAAGACTCTCGGCGCTGAGGAAGCCGGTCTTGAGATAGATGATCACGCCGAGGCCGAGGGGCCGGTCGTGATGTGAGGACAACGACGATGAGGAGTCGGTCCTATAATGATGACGAGGCGCTGGTGAAGCCGATCGTCATATAGAGGTGATGGTCACCATCCGGGAAGGGATGGCGAGCCCGATCGCTAGCTCAAGACTCGCGGCGCTGAGGAGGCCGGTCTTGAGATAGATGATCACGCCGAGGCCGAGGGGCCGGCCGTGATGTGAGGACAACGGCGATGAGGAGCCGGTCCTATAATATGATGACGAGGCGCTGATGAAGCCGATCGTCATATAAAGGTGATGGTCACCATCCGGGAAGGGATGGCGAGCCCGATCGCTAGCTCAAGACTCGCGGCGCTGAGGAAGCTGGTCTTGAGATAGATAGTCACGCCGAGGCCGAGGGGCCGGTCGTGATGCGCGGATGGCGATGAAAAGAGCCAATCCGAAATATGATGACGGGGCAATGATGAGCCGGCCGTCATATAGAGGCGATGGTCACCATCCAGGAAGGGATGGTGAGCCCAGTCGCTAGCTCAAGATCGCGTTGAGACCGAGGGGTCTGCCGCGATGTGAGCATGACGGCGATGATGAGGCGTTCCAATAAATGATGACGAGAGCATGATGGGCCAATCGTCATATAGAGGCGATGGTCACCATCCGGGAAGGGATGGCGAGCCCGATCGCTGGCTCAAGACTCGCGGCGCTGAGGAAGCCGATCTTGAGATAAATGATCACGCCGAGGCCGAGGGGCCGGCCGTGATGTGAGGACAACGGCGATGAGGAGCCGGTCCTATAATATGATGACGAGGCGCTGATGGAGCCGATCGTCATATAAAGGCGATGGTCACCATCCGGGAAGGGATGGCGAGCCCGATCGCTAGCTCAAGACTCGCGGCGCTGAGGAAGCCGGTCTTGAGATAAATAATCACGCCGAGGCCGAGGGGGTCGGTCGTGATATGAGGACGACGACGATGAGGAGTCGATCATATAATATGATGACGAGGCACTGATGAAGCCGATCGTCATATAAAGGCGATGGTCACCATCCGGGAAGGGATGGTGAGCCCGATCGTTGGCTCAAGACTCGCGGCGCTGAGGAAGCCGGTCTTGAGATAGATGATCACGCCGAGGCCGAGGGGCCGGTCGTGATATGAGGACGACGACGATGAGGAGTCGGTCCAAATAATGATGACGAGGCGATGGTGAAGCCGATCGTCATATAGAGGCGATGGTCACCATCCGGGAAGGGATGGCGAGCCCGATCGCTGGCTCGAGACTCGCGGCGCTGAGGAAGCCGGTCTTGAGATAGATAATCACACCGAGGCCGAGGGGCCGGTCATGATGTGAGGACAACGGCGATGAGGAGCCGGTCCTATAATATGATGACGAGGCGATGGTGAAGCCGATCGTCATATAGAGGCGATGGTCACCATCCGGGAAGGGATGGCGAACCCGATCGCTGGCTCAAGACTCGCGGCGCTGAGGAAGCCGGTCTTGAGATAGATGATCACGCCGAGGCCGAGGGGCCGGTCGTGATGTGAGGACAACGACGATGAGGAGCCAGTCCTATAATGAGGGACGGCGCTGGGCACTCGTCTGAGAAATGATGGACGGCGCTGGACGCTCGTCTGAGATGATGGACGGCGCTGGGTGCTCGTCTGAGATGATGGACGGCGCTGGGCGCTCGTCTGAAAATGAGGGACGGCGCTGGGCGCTCGTCTACAAATGAAGGACGGAGCTGGGCGCTCGTCTAAGGACGGCGCTGGGCGCTCGTCTAAGGACGGCGCTGGGCGCTCGTCTAAGGATGAAGGACGGCGTTGGGCGCTCGTCTGAAAATGAGGGACGACGCTGGGCGCTCGTCTAATAAATGAGGGACGGCGCTGGGCGCTCGTCCAAAAATGAAGGACGGCACTGGGCGCTCGTCTGAGGATGAAGGACGGCGCTGGGCGCTCGTCTGAAAATGAGGGACGGCGCTGGGCGCTCGTCTACAAATGGAGGACGGCGCTGGGCGCTCGTCTAAGATGATGGACGGCGCTGGGCGCTCGTCTAAGATGAAGGACGGCGCTGGGCGCTCGTCTAAGGATGAAGGACGGCGCTGGGCGCTCGTCTGAGATGATGGACGGCGCTGGGCGCTCGTCTGAGATGATGGACGGCGCTGGGCGCTCAACTGAAAATGAGGGATGGCGCTGGGCGCTTGTCTAAAACATGAGGGACGGCGCTGGGCGCTCGTCTAAGAATGAAGGACGGCGCAGGGCGCTCGTCTAGTATTTGCCTGATATGTACTTAGTATTGTTGTGGGGATTTCATTTTTTGTTGCTCGAGGACGGCGAGTGCGCGCGGTCCTCGACTTCCCTCTTTTATTTTTTCTTTTTCCTTTTTTTTTTTTTCCGTTTCCGTTCCCTATTTCGGGGAGTATCCTTCTTTCAGGCTTCGGCCGAAGGGTGTGATCGTCCTTCGGCCGGTTCGGACTTCGTTTATAACGTCCGTGATCTCAGGGGGGTCCCGTCGCCTATTTATGACGCGGGCTAGACTTTTGGTTGGTTTCCAACGGCTGCCGTTGCCCATCCCTGAGTTTTGGGATTTTGTCACCTCGGCCATGATTTCAGGCTTGTCGTCCTGCGATCTGGCGCGTGGACGGCGCGGTGAGCTTCCCGTTTCAAGACGTGGGCCGTTTGCGGGCCCCTCGTCCTGGGGACATCGTCGGCCATACCTGAGCGTTTCACTCTAGGCTTACGGGGCCAGGACGATGTGCTCTCTCAGCTAGGCCTGAGCCATTCGCTGATACAAAATACAAATTGGAGCAGATCTGAGCCTTTCGCTCGAAGGCTGCTGATACGACACGTGGTATCTTCTATTTACATTTCCAAAAAATAAGCGGAATACAATAGGTGCGTTGTTCATGGCAACGGCTTTTGGGCGACGCGATTAGCGTCTCGGAGAACGAGGTGTACCGTTTACCGCTTTCGGGCATAATGCCATGTGCGGCCGGTAGCGGCTCTCATTTTCAGATGCCCGAGTCACCAAATAAAGGTGACTAGGGTAGGTCAATGGACCTAAATATAATTCAAATCATCAAATAAAGATGTTCAGTAGACTAGAGCTCGGGTCCACCACTTTGGGGTTTTTTTGACCCGCTCTAATGACGATGATAAAAATAGTAATGTCAATAAAAATGCATCATTAGCGACCTCGGGAAATTTTAATCCCTCATAACGGTCTTCACCACCTCGGGGGTTTTTAACCCGCCATAATGGTGGTGGAAATAATATAATTAATAATAGTAATAATTATACTACTATCACTTAATAAACATTTTAAGTGCATAAATAGGAGGAAATTTGGGGTACTTAGCTTTTTTATATGGGCTGAAAATTGGGCCAGTTGCTGAAATTGAGGCCTTCCATTCTGGATGATAGTCCATTTTGAACTTCGTGTTGCCTTAGCCCAAGAATGGAGCCCACCAGTTGCAGCTAGGTCGTCTAACACATTGCTCCCAAACTGGATGACAATCAGCCCTTGGTGACAGAGCTTCTGGAGAGGGAGGGTCCATTGCCATCGCTGCTCCATGACGGAAGGGCTGTGTAGTAGTAGTTGTTGTTGCCTAGGCTGAGAACAGTGGCGTCTCTTGAGGCGAGGATACCGTACACAGCCGCTGCAATTGGATGGGCAGTCGCCCGTCGTTGCCTGAGATAGGTCGTGGTCTCCGGATTCCTCAGGCGGTGAAGAGTCCCTTGGCCGGCCATCTCCTGCTGCACCCTTGACCCGGCGACGCTCTGACGGGTACGAGCTGAGCGACGACGAGGATCTGAAAACGCGCTCGGTGAGTTCCAGCGAGCTTCATCAGAGGTCTGCAAAGCGGCGACATATTTCCAGGTCTGGCCTGCGTTGTTACTCCAAGGAACTTCAGTCGGCCATTAATGGCGAATACTGTTCCTGAAGCTACAGAGAGCTATGGCTGGCGAGGGCGCTGCCATGGAGGCCTATGAATGAGCCAAGCGCCACAGGAGGCGGCGCTACGCCGGAGGAGGAGCCTGCTTCTCGCCGCATTCTGAGTGGGATCTACTCCAGACCTGGATTATTCCAGAACTTTTTTTTTTGTTTTTTAATTTTCATAACTGTTTAGCTTGATTTCTTTGTGATTGGGATGAATTCTTGTATTTTTTGGGAGGAATCTCACTTGATTTTGCTCTAATCTCTCAATGAAAGCACCATTGATGGATTATAGGGTATCCAAAGTATATTAAAATGGAGAGATTGAGCTAGATAATTGGAGAAGATGGATGAATAGTAGAAATGTGATATTGTGTATGAATTATGAGTTAGGGTTACAAATGGCTCCAAGAGGAGTATAAATAGGGAAATAATGGGCCGGGCCGTTAATATGGGCCCGGTAGCCCAACTACATAAAAGACTAATCTAGTACATAGTTACATACAAATGACATATAAGCAGTACAATAATACAAATGATATCCGTAAGATGTGTGTGGGCCGCTGTCCGGGCCCAATAGTCGTGAGACCCGGGGGTCCGAGTCTATATACTCTATCAAGTAGTAATCTAATACACGCCCATAGTTTTATATCCAAACTAAAACCTTCTATCAACATACACCAAAATAATCTATCAAAGTAAGGGGTGTTTGGATATGATTTTACAAATTGATTCTTCTCCCTTAAGTAGTACTTTGAAGCAGAACCAATTTATTGGGTGTTTGGGTCTTATTTTAAAACTGAAAATCAGTTTTGTAGAAGTTAAGTAGTAGCGGGTTCTCAAAAAATACTTCTGCTTCTTTTATTTTTATTCCTAAAATACCCTTATCAATAATCAATCCTTCAAACCCTAAGCTACGCACACCGCATCCTTTTTCTCTTGTTCCGGTCTTAGATTAACTAGATTATATTATTCCATGCAAAGCGAAGAGGGATTTTTTATAAATATTGATTGAATATAAGCATAAACTGGTATAATTGGGAAAATTGTCAAACAAGTCCCCATAGTATGTCAAAAAAGTCAATTGAGTCCCCGAACCAAAAAAACTGAAAAGTGGACTAAAAACTGAAACTGGACTGTCTCTTTTACAACTTCCTCCCTTCCACTTACCTTCTGGCCTCACGCTTTTCAAACAGCTGTCTATCTTATCAATCGTATGCCTACCCCGTTACTAAATTATTACATTCCATATGCTCTTTCCTATTCCAAGAAATTCCTAATTATAAAAAACTACAACCTTTTGGATGCCTTTGTTGTCCGTGGTTACGTCCTTATAACACACACAAACTCCAACCTCGGTCTACTTCGTGTATTTTTTTGGGATATTCAGTCTCCCAACCAGCCTACAAGTGCTTTGATATCACATCTCACCGCTTGTTCTTATCTCGACATGTCAAATTCGTACATCATATTTATCCATCCAGCTCCTCCCAAATAACTCCAACTCCTATCCATTTCATTTGCACATTATAAGTTGTACAAATTTCTCAAAGTGAAAAAATCTTGTTGAAAAAATACCCAAACTAATGCTTGAGAAGTGCTCTAAGGATAGATCAAGTTTTTGAACAAGGGAAGTGTGTCAAACCCACTCAAAGATGAATTGCTCAAGCACTCGCCAAACATTTAGCAAGCAAGAAACTCGTTTAATAGATGGTTATTGGAAGGGGGCAAGAGTTGATTGCTTGCTATTTGAATGTGAGGTCTCGTTCAATGGCGACACTGTTTTGGATTGATTGCTTGCTATTTGAATGTGAGGTCTCGTTCAATGGGGACACTATTTTTTCATCCGGAAATTAGAATCCTCAAGTGTATGATATGCCCAAACCTGTTTTTGATGATCTCCCAATGTTAACATAATGAAACATTTTAATATTTAGGAGCAGCATTCGTTTTAACCTCGCAGAAAAAGAAGTGCTAAACCAAAAACGATTTTTATGTTACGAAATGTGTGATTCTAAGAGAATAGGAAACTTTAAAAGGAGAAGCAGAGTCACTGAGCCTTCCATGTGGCTGAATGAGTGCAAAAATTTGAACCGACTTTGGTGGGGTGCGCCGGGCCATGGCTCTCGAGGCCCGCATTCTCTCTGCCTAAACGGTGTGGGACGGAACACCATCACCATCACCATAATAACAATTACACAAAACGTACGGCTGTGGATATCATACATGCGCAGGAGCATATCATACTTCATACATCATCATATATTATCTATGTACACATGATCGATCATCCCTTGCTTGTAATAAACATATTATAACTTCTTTTCTAGACTTCTACTATATAGTTAACTCAATTTATATCTCACTCTTTTTTTCTCACAAATAAATGTTTCCTTTTTGTTTCCATTTTCACCTTCTTAAATGCCCAATATGAATGTTGATGATGTTATTGTAATTTATATTAGGAAGAGGTGAAACTAAAACCCAACGTAATAATATCTTTTTTTATTATTATTATTATTATTATTATTATTATTATTATTATTATTATTATTATTATTATATACTATCTCCGTCCCGCTAAGATTGTCTCATTTTACCTTTTCGGAAAAAATCCACTAAGATTGTCTCCTATCATATTTGATAAAGTTTCTGTGATTCTTAATCATTCTTACTTTATCAATTCAATATTAACAACATAAACTCACTTTTCTTAATAATCGCGTCATCTTTTCTCGTCCCAATGTTAGTGGGACGGATGTAGTATAAAAAAGAGTTATTTAATCAAACTGCTAATACTATCAGCTAATTAAAACAGCCAAAAGAATCCGTTGTCATCAATCAGCTAAAACAATCAGCCAACAGCCAACAGTCGACGGCCAACCACCCCCTTACTCCTATTCATAAAAAAAGTGACTTCAAAATTGTTCTGTTTATTTGATCTGAGTGTTTCTTATCTAATCTAAGTTTTTCTGATTTGGCCTAAACTGATCCGAATTATTCTGATCTCATATCATGATAGTAAAATATAAGGAGAAAATTGCTAGTGAAAAAACGTTGTTCGTTCCTCTTATGAGTTGTCTTTCCGCTCTTAGATACCATTAGTGGTAGGTTTTTTAGAATATTATATGGAGTCAAACACAAGATATTGAAAAATATCCAAATTAAATTGGCTCTTAGTTGTCTTTGTCATTCTTTTTCACCTTCTTAAATGCCCAATATGAATGTTGATGATGTTATTGTAATTTATATTAGGAAGAGGTAAAACTAAAACCCAACGTAATAATATCTTTTATTATTATTATTATTATTATTATTATTATTATTATTATTATTATTATTATTATTATTATTATTATTATTATTATTATTATTATTATTATTATTATTATTATTATTATTATTATTATTATTATTATTATTATTATTATTATTATTATTATTATTATTATTATATACTCTCCCCGTGCCGTTAAGATTGTCCCATTTTACCTTTTCGGGAAATCCTACTAAGATTGTCTCATACCATATTTGACAAAGTTTCTATAGTTCTTAATCATTCTTACTTTATCAATTCAACATAAATTCACTTTTCTTAATAATCGTGTCATCTTCTCCCGTCCCAATGTTAGTGGGACAGATGTAGTATAAAAAACAGTCATTTAATTAAACTGCTAATACTATCAGCTAATTAAAACAGTCAAAAGAATCTGTTGTCATCAATCAGCCAAAACAATCAGCCAACAGCCAACAGTCGACGACCAAACACTCCCTTACTCCTATTCATAAAAAAAAGTGACTTGGAAATTGTTCTGTTTATTTGATCTGAGTGTTTCTTATCTAATCTAAGTTGTTCTGATTTGGCCTAAACGGATCCGAATTATTCTGATCTCATATCATGATAGTAAAATATAAGGAGAAAATTGCTAGTGAAAAAATGTTGTTCGTTCCTCTTATGAGTTGTCTTTCCGCTCTTAGATACCATTAGTGGTAGATTTTTTAGAATATTATGAGCTCGTTTTGTAGCACGAAAATCGGTTGTTTTGGCTGATTCTGGTGAAATTTATGAAGTTGTGACTGTTTTGGCTGATTCTGCTGATTCAAGAAAAAAATATTTTAAAAATTTATTTTATTAATAAATTAAAGAAAAAATTACATGTAAAAATAGCTAAAATGGTCATCTGCAGTAACTTCAGCCAATACAGCCAGAAAAGTAACTCCAACCTTACTTTTTATGCTCTAACCCGTTATAAAAAGTATATATGGGGTCATATTCATAAATCTCAAAAAGTTTGATTTGGCACGGGGTCATTTCCTAATTAAAAAAACATACTTTCGATGTCCGTTTACTCTTAACCCTTATAGAATGTGTTTAAAAATTTTAACTCCTGCGGCCAAAGCAGAGCTACGGACGAACAACAAGGGTTTTGAAAGCAGCCGCATAGTTACGAAACTAGAAGCGCCTACGCACGAGCGTCTCAGGACGAAGCACCTACGGACGAAACAGAAGGAGCAGACCTAAGGACGAAAACACTTTGCCATATCCACACCTCCGCCATTTTCGCACCTCTGGCGCTCCTTCTTCGCCAGAGACGATTTTTCTAACCGGTAATTTTCTTACACACTAAATATGTGTTAGGAATATTTTATGGTATCCAATCTAATTAAATATCTATGTATTTGTGTAGTTGTTAATTAAACGTGTAATACGGGCCACAAATGTGTATCAGCCCGGGGGCTTCCTTGTAACCCGTAAGTTAGCCAACTTCTCCTATAAAAGGAGGCTAACTTACGGGAACCCCAACAAACGAAAGAGGCTTTAGAGTTCAGAGGCGTAGAGATAGAGAGATTAGGGTTGCCGCTGCTCTCCTTCTCCAGGGAGAGTAGTGGCCAGTTCATACGGTATACCAGATTCGGTTTTAATCTTCTCGATATCTTTCTATTTGCTTCTTCTTAACTGTTATGGTTGTTTGATTGTTTAGTATTTTGGGTTTATCAATTGGTATCAGAGCCGAGGCGTGAAACAGGTTGAATCTATCTGCGATTTTTGGATCTAACGAAGAACTGCTCTGCTTTTCTTCTGTTTTTCTTTGGTGTAGAGATTTTCTCCTGTAATCTTGTTTGTGAACGAAATTTTGTAAAAATCATACTGTTGGACTCGCCTTTCAAAACCGATCCAGCAGCATACCTTATTTTTCGTTTTCTGCAATTTTTATATTTCGAAGATCTCTACATTGAGATCTCGAAATCCTTATTTTTCACTGCTGCAGAAACGTTTTTGACTTGAAACTGATACAGGAGAATCTCGACCTCCAGGGCTTTTAAGAACAGGTTTCAGATTTTAAAAAATCGAAGTTTTCATTTTGCAGGATCTCGACATTTAGGGTCTCGATTTCCTCATCTCGACTTTTGAAATCTCGAGTTTTGACGTCTCGAGTTTTGACATCTCGAGTTTTGACATCTCGAGTTTTGACATCTCGAGTTTTGACATATCGAGTTTTGAAACCTCGAGTTTTGAAATCTCGAGTTTTGAAACCTCGAGTTTTGGAATTTCGAGTTTTGGGATTTCGACATTTGGGATCTCGATGTTTTGGATCTCGACATTCTAAAGATTTCGAGATTTTCAAAATTTCTAGATGTTTTGAATTTTTCAAAGTTTGGAGTTTCTTGAATCACTTATTTCTTCAAAACTTGATATCTTTCCTGTTCAAAACACTTCGAAGCTTTACATTTTTAGATATCTCATTGAATCTCTGTCTATCAAAGTCTTTAGAAGCTTTCGATGTTCTCATGTTTTTCAAACAACAAGTTTTCGATTTTCTAATGTTTTCGAAACTCCAAAGTTTTCGATGTTCCAAACATTTTGAAATTCTGCAGATTTCAATATTCTAAGGTTTGTTTTGCAGGTGGATTTCGCCATTATTCTTCAAGATTGTAATCTCGAGATTATAATCTCGAGATTTAAAACTTGAGATTGTAATCTCGAGATTTAAACTCGAGATTGTAATCTCGAGATTTAAACCTCGAGATTTTAATCTCGAGATTTAAACCTCGAGATCGTAATCTCGAGATTTAAACATCGAGATCGTAATCTCGAGATTTAAACCTCGAGATCGTAATCTCGAGAGTTAAAACTCGAGATTGTAATCTAGGGATTTAAACCTGGAGATTGTGATCTCGAGATTTAAAACTCGAGATTGTCATCTCGAGATTTAAAACCTCGAGATTGTAATCTCGAGATTAAAACCTCGAGATTTAAACCTCGAGATTAGGATTTCGAGGTATTGCCTTAGAATTTTGTTTAAAATCCACCTGCTCTCGATATTCAACATCGAGAACCTCAACTTCGAAGAAATTCCTCAAAAACTCAAAAATTCGAGATTTTCTGCGACACCGCACTATTTTGGCCATAACTTTTGACTCGGTGATCCGATTTGAGCAAAAAATTTTTGTGGGAAAGCTAACGAAAAGATCTACATTAATTATAGGGCTAGGCACCAGAAACCTTTCTCACACGCCCTCACTCGCAGCCTTTGAGGGTCAAAACGTTAGTTTTCCGACAAACATTGTAAATCACCAATGTCCAGGTCAAAACTTAGGCAAACCTGTTCAAACTCTTTCAATATCAACCCTGAGGTCAAAGCTTTTCTATGCTCCACTGTAAAGGTCCGAAAATCGCAGATAATTCAATCAACCTCGCGTCAACGGTCATCTTACAACAATCAACAATCAACCACTGGAGCCTCCTCTGACTCATCAACATTATGTGATCATCAAAATGCAGAAATTCTACATGATGAGCTCAGGGAAACCGTCCTGTGTGGTACTTGTTTAGACTGCTCCACACACATGGCGGGTATGAGGAGATGTGAGCAATCAAACCTTGTACATTCTGAGGGGGAGTTTCAGTTTTCTCCTCCTGGCGCCTTACACCGTCAAAGCAAGAAATCTCTCAACGGATGCAACATTCTAGGGGGAGTGTTCAATGTTATCCTCCCCGGTGCCTAACAATGACAAAGCATACCAAGTGCTCCAGTTGAGGGGGAGTACAGAGAGAAAATGAAGAAAGTAATGAGAGAACATGTTCCTATGGCTTAGTAAACCCAACTAAACCTACCCAAGGGACGAAGTCGAGCGTAAGTGAGTGAGTGAGCGAGTGAGTGAGTGAACATTATGAGCGTTAGGAAGCAGAAGGCTCAAGTGAGCAAGAATACAATAATCAATGATGAGTCTGTTACCTCAACTGCCTGCTATGAATTGAACATTTACTCCTAGCCACTCAAATACTCTGGACAATTTCCAAATAGGTTCAGGACTGATTTATTCAGATCCCGGGTAGAAGTCACTGCATCTTGTCCAACAGTGCACGTTGAACCCTACCCAATACCACTCACTTGTCTCCCAACAGACAGGTGTTTAATCATACTTCACGGGGAACCGCATCTCTCATTATTGTCTCCTTCCGAGGCAAGTAATACTGACTACAGTGGCCTCAGCCCCATGCCACTGAACTTTCATTGATCACGTCGTGTCTAGTTACTCACTCCCAAATGCTTTGAAATTTTCTAGGACACAGACGCACTTTTAGAGTCAGTTGCAGGTCTACATGACCCGTGAGAACTTCCATAGGGCTCATCTATTACAGACGTAGACCAATAATTGGAAGGAAGACATGCTATTGCAACATAAGAATCACCAACATTTTCAGGCCATTGCTTTAAAGTTTATCTCTATAGTGATGAAAACGGGTGTCTACACGACCCCGGGGGGGCTTTTATCATTTACTCTTTCTGTTTGTTTTCTGTTTTATTTCCGCAGAATAAAAGAATAAAAGCATGACGTCCCGATTCATCGGATCGTCATGAGGGGGAGAGTGGTCCACATGTTGTTAACACTGAACAAATCATTCTGGGACACTTCACTCCATCACAAAAATCAACACCTTCTCTGCTATCTCTACAACTCAAATCAGATGGTCAGCTACACTCACAAATCAACAATCATTATGTTCCGCTGTGCCACCGACAAGTTCTCCTCAAATGCATTCATTCCAAATAGTCAAAAAGACTACATTATGGACGAGACAGAGGTCAAATACTCGTGTCCTGAAGATGAATTCCATGGGCGTCTCCTATTCTCCAAAAAATATTCATTCTAGAGGCGTCACCGGACTTCATCCAAGCTGATCAAGGGCAACTTCTGGAAGGCAAGGACTACATGCAAGATACAAAAGGTCCCTCAACCCCCGGCATCAAAGATCAAACTGTCAAGAAGACATCAAAGGGGAGATTGCAAGGATTTCTTCATATAGTCTTCCTCATAAGTCAAGTTCAAAGTAAAAGGAAGCTGAATAACAACAAAGACAAAGATATTTGCGCTGCAATGCTCATTCAACACGATTGACCACCAAGGGGGAGATTGTTAGGAATATTTTATGGTGTCCAATCTAATTTAATATCTTTGTATTTGTGTAGTTATTAATTAAACGTGTAATACAGGCCACAAATGTGTATCAGCCCAGGGGCTTCCTTGTAACGCGTAAGTTAGCCAACTTCTCCTATAAAAGGAGGCTAACTTACGGGAACCAAAAACCAACGAAAGAGGCTTGAGAGACGTAGAGGGGAGATAGAGAGAAGGGTTTCCGCTGCTCTCCTTCTCGAGGGAGAGCAGCGGGGTTTCAGACGGTATACCAGATTCAGTTCATCTTCTCCATATCTTTCTATCTGCTTCTTCTTTAACTGCTATGGTTGTTTGATTGTTTAAATACTCGGACTAACAATATGTATTTGGTTCTACTTTTCATAATTGATTCATGTATAGATTTCTCTGGGATTTGCTTAATTTCGTATGGGGGTTGATTTGGGGGGCCATTCCTTTGGTTGACGGTTTCTAGTTTATGTTGTTTCTAGTGTTATCATCTGGGATTATCTACGGCTATTATGAACCGGTACTTAAAATTGACGAAGAAGACTTTGGTGGTCATGGAAGTCTCCTGCAAGAGGGGTTTTTTGCATCCATAACACTATTTTTGCTAGTGTGGACTCTGGTATACAGCCTATCACATTTCTTGTCGGACTCAACATGGTTGTTGACACTTATCTTTTTTTTTTTTTTGAGAAAGTCAAACTGCAGTGAATTTATGGCAGCCATCAAATTTATGACCCAATTATTTTATCCGAAGTGTTTGGAAAAACAAGTTAAGAGAAAGCATAAGCCAAAAAGTAATGGATACTTGTCTACTAAAGTACTAATAATATAGATAGATAGATATTAACACCCACAAGATATTCACAGAATATAGCAACCTCTTTCTCTGGCTTCCTTCCGGAGCTTCTCAGTCTCCTCATGTGCTCTTTCCAAACTCTCCCTCAGTTTACTGATCTCGTATCTATGTAGCTGTCGGAGTTCTGATAGTAGAAGAGGTTGGGGGTTAGTGTCTTGCAGGGATGGTGAAATTTTTCGTGTATTTGATAGGTCCATCTTGGATTCAAATGGTGCCCTTTATGATAAGCTTATTGACAAAACTGGTCCTGAAACAGATAATCTGAAAAGCGAAGGAGTTGACTTCTCGCCCTGGTTCAAGCCTGAAGCTTATAAAACTGATTTTTGAGAAACATATTTGTTTGCTGCTATGTGAATAGGATTTAGATGACAGCAGAATGGAATCTCACCCAGTAGTGACACACAAAAAATGTGTTACTGTCGTTTAAGTGTGTTGGTTTAAAGTTTACGAGCTACCAATAAATTAAAGTAAGCAATGGATTACTTAAAAAAGTTTAGTGTATTCTTTTTCGGCAGTCAGTTGTACCAATCTGTATGAGTGATTAAATGGCTCATGCTCGTTAAAATACATTGACTAGATTATATCGGCTGTGTAGACTGTAGTAAATACCAATTTTGTATATTGTTATTTATATTGACTAGATTTGGGAAAAATTGTGTGATTACATTAAATTAAGTGACTTTGTTTTTATGCTACAATATAATATTTACATGTACATCTATTTGTAGTCTAGAATGCAAAGAGGTACCTATGAGTCTAGGTATTATGTTACGAGGCATATGGAGACTATAATATCTGCAGTCGTTGTTGATTCACGGATTGAGGTGATGAAATTTTAGATTTGTGCTTCATCAAATTTATACTTATTACGCTTGTATTATGTTTTTTACGACAAAGTTTTACTTCTATTCTTCATATTCATATTTTATTGAATGTGTTTCTATTTTATATGGAGTATTACTAGACTGACACGGAAACATTCGATAACGCTTAAATTTGTAACCGTTATAAAACACATTCTATAACGGGTACGACTACCCCACACGAAAAGTAAAAGTCAGTTTTGTAGAAATTGAGTGGTAGAGGCTTCTCAAAAAATACTTGTGCTTCTTTTAATTTTATTCCTAAAATACCCTTATCAATAATCAATCATTCAAACCCTAAGCTACGCACACCACATCCTTTTTCTCTTGTTCAGGTCTTAGATTAACTAGATTATATTGTTCCATACCAAGTGACAAGGTATTTTTATAAATATTGTTCGAATATAAGCATAAACTGGTACTATAGAAAAAGTAAGTTTAAAGTTACTTTTCTGGCTGTATTGGCTGAGGTTACTGTAGAGGATCATTTTAACAATTTTTCATATAGTTTTTTATTTAATTTATTAATAACAAATATTTTCAATATAATTTTTTCATGAATCAACAGAATCAGCCAATACAACCACTTCATCCAGAACTTCATAAATTTCAGCAGAATTTACCAATTCCGCCAATTCTAGTGTGTACCAAACGGGCTCTTAGTTTATCAGCCTTATTATATACTATTTGCTCAAACACTTGATTTTTGATTTCCCGCACGAAAAGTGTAATGATCCAAATAAGTAAAGTTGTAATTACTTTTCAGAATGAATTGGCTGAAGTTTTGTAGATGACCAATTTAGCTATTTTTTCATATAATTGTTCCATTATTTTTTTGATAATCTATATTTTAATTTTTTTAATAATTTAACCAATTCAACCACTTCATTCAAAATTTCATCAATTGCAGCATATCAGCCAATTAAGCCACTTTTAGTGATGTTAAGCAGGCTATTATGTTACACATATTATTTGGGAGATTTCCCAAAATAGGAGTCAATAGAGTTTGGAATTCCAAAATAGGACAACTATGTTTTTATTCCCGAAATATCACCTTCCTCATTTCACAATGTTAGGAGGTTTTGGGATTGATTCTACTTCGGTTTCTTTTCTGAAAACAGATGAAAAATCAGAATCAATTTTTCAGAAGCTGATCTCCTCCATCTTCTAAAAAATTGTTTCTAAGAGCAATTTGAAGCACGCAGAAGTAGTTCGTCACTTTCACCCTTTCCGAGATGAAGATAATACACATTAACGGCGTGTAATTTAACATTTTTCTTTAAAAATTTAAATTCAAAGAAAAATGTGTAATTGAAATAGTAGTAATCTAATACAAGCCCATAGTTTGATATCCAAACTAAAACCTTCTATCAACATACACCAAAATAATCTATCAAAGTAAGAGGTGTTTGGATATGATTTTACAAATTGATTCTTCTCCCTTAAGTAGTACTTTGAAGCAGAACCAATTTATTGGGTGTTTGGGTCTTATTTTAAAACTGAAAATCAGTTTTGTAGAAGTTAAGTAGTAGCGGCTTCTCAAAAATTACTTCTGCTTCTTTTAATTTTATTCCTAAAATACCCTTATCAATAATCAATCCTTCAAACCCTAAGCTACGCACACCGCATCCTTTTTCTCTTGTTCCGGTCTTAGATTAACTAGATTATATTATTCCATGCAAAGTGAAGAGGGATTTTTTATAAATATTGTTTGAATATAAGCATAAACTGGTACAATTGGGAAAACTGTCAAACAAGTCCCCATAGTATGTCAAAAAAGTCAATTGAGACCTCGAATCAAAAAAACTGAGAAGTGGACTAAAAACTGAAACTGGACCGTCTCTTTTACAACTTCCTCCCTTCCACTTACCTTCTGGCCTCACGCTTTTTGAACTGCTGTCTATCTTATCAATCGTCTGCCTACCCCGTTACTAAATTATTACAACCCATATGCTCTCTCCTATTCCAAGAAATTCCTAATTATAAAAAACTACAACCTTTTGGATGCCTTTGTTGTCCGTGGTTACGTCCTTATAACACACAAACTCCAACCTCGGTCTACTTCGTGTATTTTTTTGGGATATTCAGTCTCCAAACCAGCCTACAAGTGCTTGGATATCACATCTCACCGCTTGTTCTTATCTCGACATGTCAAATTCGTACATCATATTTATCCATCCACCTCCTCCCAAATAACTCCAACTCCTATCCATTTCATTTGCACATTATAAGTTGTACAAATTTCTCAAAGTGAAAAAATCTTGTTGAAAAAATACCCAAACTAATGCTTGAGAAGTGCTCTAAGGATAGATCAAGTTTTTGAACAAGGGAAGTGTGTCAAACCCACTCAAAGATGAATTGCTCAAGCACTCGCCAAACATTTAGCAAGCAAGAAACTCATTTAATAGATGATTATTGGAAGGGGGCAAGAGTTGATTGCTTGCTATTTGAATGTAAGGTCTCGTTCAATGGCGACACTATTTTGAGTTGATTGCTTGCTATTTGAATGTGAGCTAAATATAAAAGTCATTTAATCAAACATCATTTTACAAAATGCTAATACTATCAGCTAATTAAAACAACCAAAAGAATCTGTTGTCATCAATCAGCTAAAACAATCAGCCAACAACCAACAGCCGACGTTCAAACACCCCCTTACTCCTATTCATAAAAAAAGTGACTTGGAAATTGTTCTGTTTATTTGATCCGAATGATTCTGATCTCATATCTTGATAGTAAAATATAAGGAGAAAATTGCTAGTGAAAAAAATGTTGTTCGTTCCTCTTATGAGTTGTCTTTCCACTCTTAGATACCATTAGTGGTAGGTTTTTTAGAATATTATATGGAGTCAAACACAAGATATTGAAAAATATCCAAATTAAATTGCCTCTTAGTTGTCTTTGTCATTCTTTTTCAAACTAGGCTTGTAGGAATTTCATTCATAAACTCATTCTCTATTACTTAATTCAGCGAATGTCAACCTAACTCCATAAATCCATAATGATAGCATAAATCTTGATATGGATTGAGAAAGTCAATCTTTTCTCTCTTAAAAAATCGTCCAGGAAACGTTATTATATAATTTAAGGTGACACATTAATATTTTTATACTCCGTGTTAGTTTTTTTAACGAAAAAATTAGGTAGTAATTTTTTAATTACGAAAAATGTTATCTCATTTCATTAATTAATTAAATCAATTACGAAAAATTACGAAAAATGTTATCTCATCTCATTTCATTCTAAAAAACATTCGGTAACACCTATGCTCCGACGCATCACATGAATTGCAGTCTTTAGTGTCATAAAAAAGAACAACATATATATCACTATCACTTGAAACATTATATAAATACAACAAGATTACCTAACATTTATTTGCTCTTCTAAAAAACATTTATTTGCTAATACTAATATAAATAAGTTAATCTTATCGAAGAAGCTTATATTGTAGGGATAGGCAAACTTAATTACCATTTAACTCCCAAAGTTAGCAAAATGGACCAAATTCTTCCAATGTTGACTATTAGTATTCTGCATTATACTATGTATTAAGAAATGGAACTTGTGGGAAGGTGGGTGTAGTCCAATGGATGACCATCCACCCCCAAGTCTCTCCTTTGTGGGAGGTCTTGGGTTCAATTCCCACCAAGGGGAGATGAGGGAGATCTTGCTCCCAATGATTCTTCCTACCTTCACGGAGTTGCTCAGCGGCTGAGAAGGGGAAGGATGGTAATGAAGGTAGCGGGTTCGTGTGGTGGGAGGAGCAGCCATAAAGGTGATGTAAGTCATGTTGGATTCGTCCTTTGGAACCAGTACTGACGAGGCTGACTGTGATCAGATCCGGATTTAACTGTCTAGGGGCTTTGAAGGGTAGTTCATAGACTTCAGGATTATGGGAGCATAAGCCCCGACACCTGGATTATAAAAAAAGGAATGGAACTTGCCTTAAAGAATTGAAATTGTAATGAGGTGTGCATATTTGACCAGTCTAAATTCGAATGTAAAGAATCCTAGAACTAGTTGGTGACTTGCGAGCCATACATGCTTATAAATAACTAGATATAAAATAAATATATACTCCCTCCGTCCCGGAAAATTAGTCCCACTTTGACTTGGATCGGAGTTTAAGAAAGTGGGAATAAAGTGGAAATGTATGGTTGTGATTGAGTAAGAAAAGGGTAAATGAATGTTAGCCACACAAAACTTTCCAAAAAGGGAAATGGGAACAATTTTTTGGGACGACCCAAAAAGGAAAATGAGACTTATTTTATGGGACGGAGGGAGTACTTATGTTAGTTCATGCATATAACGAGTAAAACGCTATTGAAAAACAACGTGGTTGCTATCTAGATACCTTGAGCTAGATGGAGACTACTAGCCACTAGGGCACTCTCACGGGTGTAGACGAGACCCCAAGGGACATTAGCCCCGAAAATTTTGTGAATTATATACATATTCAATTCTTAGGCAGTTAAAAATGTTGCGAAATTTCTAAAAATTGATTCCACAACATAAATTATTTAAGCTCTGACCTTTGACGTACCGTACGTAACCTGTCACTTTTGGCTCCGTCAGTAGGGACAACAGTGCTAAGCATTCCGAGGGCGGCTTGTTGGCATGTGCTACAAGCTATATATGGTGGTGGTGGGGTGAAATTAAATTTGTAGAAATAATTTGTAGCTATATATGTTACCTCTTAAATGTCTTTGACCATCGTTTACAAATTAAATTTGTAGGAATGACTAGGGCTGAGCACGGATCTCGGAATTCCCATTCCGTACCGAAGAATCGTCCCGAACCGTTCCAGAACCGAAGATTATGAGAGTAGGTAATTGCTTGAAAATTATGATTTACTATTACAGTGAGCCCTGAAGATCTCAAGATGTAACTCAACATAATTCAAGTCTTTCAAGACAAACTGGGATCTGAGAGTAAGATCGGTGATCACGAGGGCAGGTACAATTAAACTATTTTTTAGATCAGTAACTTTTCTCTTATTTTCACAAGCAAAATTAGTCTCCTACTAATCACGCAATGATTCTAAACACGTTTAATGTCAATTGACTTAAACTGTACTCCACAATGATTCATTTAAACTTTTACGACACAATTGTAATTCTATTGAAACTCTCATGTGTAAATTTAAAGAAAACAAGAAAAGCATAAGATTTTTTGTGATTCTTACCTTTTAATATTTGTCACATAATTGTTTTAGAAATAATCTTGTCCCCTCTAAATTACCATCAACCATCATCCCGAAATAATATAATATTTTGTGGGTCATTTATTAACTAATTAACTCTAACTTCACAAATAATCTCAAAATAATCCGCTTTCATATTTTGATTTCAGATTATTCTATCAATTAATCATGTCAAATAATCTCTCTCACTCAACTATGCTCCCCGAAATAATCTGGCATGTCACTAGAATAATCACTTAATAATCTCATGGATGGTGATGCTCTAATGAAAGAAGGGAATATATCAATGAAATTGAGAGGATCAGATGATGGATATAGGGTCATAAGTGACCAGTCCACAAATATCATCAACTCTTCAAATGATTTTCGCTTCTTCCGGGAATAGATTTATCCCTTAGAGATATAGCAGCGCCTATTCCGCTACACTAAGTGGCCTGTTTGGAGAACATAAATTGTTTAAGTTCAAATAGTATTGCTAGTTTTAAAATGCACACAAAGGAAAAATTGAATTAATTACCACCTCCATCCCATAAAATAGTTCATGCATTAACTTGAATAGAAGTTTAAGAAAGTGGGAATAAAGTGAAAATGTATGGTTGTAGTTGTGTATGAAAAAAGTAAATGAATGTGAGCCACAAAAAACTTTCCAAAAAGGGAAATTGGAACTATTTTTTGGGACGGCCCAAAAAGGTAATCGGGAACTATTTTGCGGGATATTAAGACCTGGGGTTCCATCCTAAAAGGTCAACCTGATAGGAGGAATAGCCCATGTCTGAATATAGCACTTCGTTGACTCAAAGATTTCCGGTGTGGGATTCTAACACCCCTCCTCACGACCAGACTCTTCGTCTGGATCGTGCCGTCATTCATTTTTTTCGTCGATTCGTCATTATCATTTTTTTATAATCGTGTCAATCATTTGTCATAAGGGGCCCACACCATGGATCGATTTGGCTCCGATACCATGTTAAGACCTGAGGTTCCATCCCAAAAGGTCAACCTGATAGAAAGAATAGCTCATGTCTTAATATATCACTTTGTTGACTCAAAGATTTCCGAAGTCGGATTCTAACACTGGATGGAGGGAATAACATATACAACAAGAACAAACTGTAACATATCCAACCTCACAAACGGATAAGATAGCAGAACACAATACTTAACATAAATTCGAACATAAAGAATTGAACTAATATTGGTGGGGTGCGTTGGGCCATGGCAGCAGTGCAACGCCAAGGCGACGTCTGATGTCCCCGATAACAAGCTGCCTTAGCGGGCCTTCCCCCTTGAAAAATTGAGTTAATATCGTGTGGGCTAATATGCCACATATCAGATATTAAACTGATAAGAACTGATAAGAACATATCGGTGGAGAAAGGTATACCATTAAAGGCCTTCTCTTTTGTATGACGTTAAAGTTGGGACAGAACATTCAATTCAACCCTTATTTCGGGCTCCTGTTGGCTGCACGCTACACCTTGTTTCATTCAAACAATTCCGGCGCGGGCCGCTCACAAGGCTTTCGCGCCTTAATTCCACCACCGCAAACCAGCCTCCTTTTTCTTCTTTCATTTCACCATGCATGGCATCTCCATCAAACCCACTTCACTTTTATTTAATCCGGAGGAGCATATCATATTCATATATCATATGTGTGTGTACTTCTTGATCCTCCCTTAGCTTGCTTGTAATAAAGATATTATTATTAATTAAAAAGTCACTTCTCTTGTAATATATACTTGACTCAATTTCAATTCTGGAGTTTTTTTTCTCAAAATAATGTTAAATAAAAAAATAATTTCCAAAATAGTATTGGATTAAAAGTATTTCCCAAAATACTACTGGAACAAACTGGTGTTGAGAAAACCATCACTTGAAGTGGCGGCTTAAGCAATGTTACATAATTCTCTATAACGATACAAGCATATATGTAGTTCCACACTCCCACCAAATTAAAAACACATATCTTGCTTGAATTGGTATAACTTTTTTATTTGTACTCCGATTGTTGCAAAAAATATATCAAAATTCATAATTTTTTACTATCTTTTAATAGAATATAATATCTTTAGGAATATTGTTTCCTTTTGTATCTTGAACTCTATTATTAAATATAGATTTGTCAGGACTCCTATTGGAGTACATTTCCCCTTAATTCTCACATGGTATCAAGAGCCTAGAGAAAAACCCTATTTTCTCTCTCTTTTTCCGCTCGTCTCTTCCGCGCGTAGCAGCCATGTCGCAGGAATCCTCCATGGTGCCGACGACTTCAGCCTCTCCTACGCCGCCGATCTCCGTCTCAACGGCGTCAGCTTTCAGTGCTGCACCTTCCTCTTCCTCGACGGTCCCAACTTCTGCTCCTCTGGATCGCACCCAACCACAACCCTCTTGTCCGGTTGGACTTTCATCCCTGCCGTACAGGTCCTCCGGGAGGGTCGAGTCCTTGATTGCCACATGCTTCGTGGACCCCTCCGGGAGAGCAGAAAGCTTCTTTCCATCCTTCTCGAGTGCGGCGCTCCCCACCTTCGGATGCCGTCTGAAATGGTTCCGCAACCCCCCCGGGAAACGGATTCACAGTCATCCTAATGTAGCAAAATCGGTCTTTCCAACCTTTGTGAGACGAGGGCCCGAAAGAAAAGATTCTCCGTTGGGCGACCTGCTGCAGGTTTGTGAAGCCTTCGGCATTGGTAAGGTTCGTGGTGCGCACTCAAAATAAATATCAATACAACACTTATACGTAGTATAATGTAGTAAGGTTCGTATCCACAGAGAAAGGAATATTTCTCTTTTAATTAAATAGTAACAAGGGGGGTTTTAGATTTGATTTGATTTAATTTAATTAACACTAAGATGAACGACTTATATAAGTTTAATTAAAAGAGATAAGTACTTGGTTTTACTTTTATCCCCTTAATGAAATGTTCGTCGATCCCGGTTATATCTTTAACTATCTTCCTCTCGAATACTCAACCGAGGAGCATATCCAATTCATTGAGGGTAGTTATTAATAACGAGACGCGTTCATTAATAAAACTTACTACCGAGTCAATATAGAACACGCGTCGTATATTAACCCGATAGTAGCAATAAACTTAAGATGAAAACGATTGAGATTAATAACCTCAACACAAGCGGTTTATTGGTTTAATCAATATATTTAATTCCCCTTAGATTATTGATCATGAGACGCATGCATTAATAATCCAAGTTTACTACCGTTGAACGAACCGAATTAATAACAAGCGTATTAATCGATTGATTCTAGTAATAATTAATATATGAAACAAAACTAGTTGATCCTTTAAGTAATGCTCAAAATATTAATATGAAATATGAATAGGAATTAAATGATATTCAAGGAAGAATATTATTAAAGAAGATGAATCCGACTATAATTAATGTCAAGATGTTAACTAATTGTCATCTTAGCAACACTCCCCAACATTAATATAGAGGAAGAAAATACTACTATAACTAATGTCAAGATGTTAACTAATTGTCATCTTAGCAACACTCCCCAACATTAATTTAGAGATAGTATTAAGGAAAGAACTAATAATTAATATTCAAGGAAGAAGGTTAAAGAAAACAACTCACAACTTACAATTCATTAAGCTTCAAAGTAGCAAAACCAAGATGGAAGAGTTTAGCTCCTCATTTGGAGACTAATCATGATAAAAATATAAAGAAAGAAGTAATCTAGACTGAGCTTAGAAGTACAAAGGAATTGGTGATTTTATTGTGAAGGAAAGGGGTGTATTTATAGGCTTTTGGGAGCTGCAGGGTCTGATACTCGACCGAGTATATAGGATACCCGATCGGGTATCTTAGGAAATTTCCCAGAAAGTCACTTTTCTGGGCATACCTGACCGGGTATGTCGGCATACCCGATCGGGTATGTGAAAAATCTTTTACGAAATCTTGCTCCCACATTCATTTGTTCTCCGATTTGATTTAGACAATCGAATCAAGCAAATACCCGATCGGGTATTGCTTATACCCGACCGGGTATTGCTTATACCCGACCGGGTATAAGAGTATTTTATTCAAATCGAAATCTTTCTTGCCTCCTTGCACTTTCCTTGATCTTTTGAGGTCCAATCTTGATCCTTTAGATGATCTTTGACCTGTTTTGCTCAGAAAAGTCCTAATCTAAACAATTTACAAATAAATATGAAAATAAATTATTACACCAAAAGTGTGTAATTTCCACAACTAGAACTAATAAAAACTAGTTAAAAATACAAACATACAATCGGAAATTACATGAATATCAACTCCCCCACACTTAGCTTCTTTACTCGTCCTCGAGTAAAGTCAAATGTTTAACAGTTCCAAGTCCTCCAAAGTTCAACAATCAACCAGAAAAAGCAAAAGACCACCAAGGATAACATATGAGTTTTACATTGAGTGTTTAGCTCAAAGAACAATATCTTCTCGGGTTTCATGACCTTCTATGCTCATCTCCTCTTTTCATCTTCAAGAGATTAAATGATGTCATGTAAAAACAAATATATCTCTCATTTTGCCTAGGAGCCTTTTCAGGTTTTCATCCCAACATCTCTTTTTATTTTTCACCTTTCCACTCACTCATCATTTTTTGTAAGCCCTTTTTTCTTAGATTGCCCATTTTTGGGGTTTCAACCTAACTAGCATTTCTTTGTGTTTTTTTTTTTTGTTTTTTTTGTGCGAAGAAAATAATGCTAGTTTACAAGGTATCAAACTTAAGTACGTACCAATGAGTGACTCCCCCTCACATAGCTCGAAGCACTATCCCTAGTGCCCGTCTTTGTCATAACTGGGCTGAAACGGTCATCCTCGTAGCCTTGAATTGGGGCCCCTATCAGTTGATCTTTCTCCCCTATCTCTCTTCGATGTCATTTATTTCCTTTTGGAAGCTTTGAAATTCGGATTTGGGGGTAGGGGGTAGGGTGTCGGTTTTTTGGTAAATATATGGGGAGATGGAGATTTTTTGTGTTTTATTTTCTTGTAGAGGAGAGCGAGTGGAGTGTTTTGGTTGTGATATGAGGGGATTTCGTGGAGTTTCGAGTGAGTAATGGGAGAAAGAAACTTCGAAATTGGAGGTTAGGGGGAGGGAGTTCGAAAAGGTTTTGGGGATGATGAAATGGGTGTTTTGGGTGGCTGATTCGGGTTTAAAGATCATGTACCCGACCGGGTACCCCGATATACCCGATCGGGTATGCCTTCAATTGTTCTTGTTCTGGGATCGGGCTCGATCGAGTAGGGGTAATAGATTATAACAACATATAAAAAACTGCCATCTGACAAATGTTCCTTTCAATTTTCCTTTCGAGACTGCAATACTGGTGCAATTCTCACTAGAGTTTCACTATTTTTCACTTTTCTTGTTGTTTAGGATGATGACAATGACCAAGTGGATGTTCCCAATGAGCACAAGGATCCAATATCGCGCTTGCTGGAAATGACAAAACACCTTATTGGACAGCCTCTGCAATTAGTTTTAAAAGGAGATGTCATTGGTGTTGTTGATATCTCCCTTTTTCTTAGTTCAGAGGAGATAATGGAGATGTGTTTGGGTAATCAAACGCTCAGTACAAAGGTTATGCGAGTCTGGATAATGTGAGTTGAGATTTATTATGTTCTGAATGTCAGGATCTGCTTTTATTTATACCCTATTGTTGGATTAGAAAGGAAAAACTAATCACTCAAACTTCAAAAATTTCAAGTTAATTCTTTTTCCCTTTTGGTATTGATAAATCTATAAATGTATAGTTGGTTGCAGAAATTAAGTAAATATGGAAGTACAAAAAATTGGAAACAAGGAAATAGAAACAAACAATATAATTAATAGCTCCTTACAGGTTCAATAGGGCTTTTTGTAGAGAAACTATTACCAAGAGAATGATCAAAATGTGTCTATAGAAAGTAGATCCCTGCAGTTCACTGGTTCTATGTAATCTTCTGGGGTCATCACTTTTCAAACTCCATGTTATTATTAAATTACATGTAGGTACTTGCACAAATTGTGTACTAAAAAGAACAACAAATACTTGTATGGATTCTTTGACACTCACACCATTCAAGATGTGGGAAACAAGCGTGATGAAACCCAAACCTACATATTAACTCACCTCAAGGACAACAAGGACTACTATCTAGTTCCATATTACTATCCGTAAGTACAAGCTTATGATTAAACTTAAGTAATATCTAAATAATCATCACAAATTGTTTCAATTTTAGTAACCACTGGCAGCTATTCGTATTGTGTCCTAAGCAAAACCTTACTGTGTTCTTGTGCTCCTTGAGGAATAAGCCAAAGACAAATGTGAAGAGTATTTTTGATATGTAAGGATATAATTTTGTTATATCAAATGTGTACTTTTGATTAAGCCATTTCTTGTTTCTATAGCATCACTTATTTCTTTTTTTTTATCTAGGACAATGCAAGCACATCAAATAACAAAAAATACGAGGAATTTCAAACCAAGATGGATTAAGTCGATTGTAAGCATACTTTTTTCATACTTATCATCAGTTGTATAAGTTTTTATAATTTTATGCACTTGGGTTGATTCTGAATCATTTTAAGAAGCACATTATAATCATCATGTCATGTGTAGATTATGAATCATATTAAGAATCAGATTTTGAGTATGGAGTGGGCTATTTCATTTTATATATGGATGTTAATGGCAGATTTTTAGCAGGAAAAAATAATGAGCATGGAGATAGGTATTTCATTAAGAATCAGATTTTGAGTATGGAGTGGGCTATTTCATTTTGCATTTGTTTTGTAATGGCAGTGGTAAACATAACGAGTAATAGTAGATTAGTAGTGAATACATGTTAAAATATATAACATTTCTTTTTTGTTATGCTTATTCCTGGAACAAAATAATGGATAACAGTAGCTTGTATTAAAAGCGCGCTATAACTTCTCCGCTTGCCCTTAGAACACATGGTGGAGGAACATGCAAATCACATATTGTACGAAGATAATAATTTGTATTAGTTGACTTCAGAGCTAACCCTCAAAACTAAGGAGACAATCACTTGCTTCTCGAATTCCCTTTGTCGAGATGGGTATCAGCTGGCCGCATGTATACCTTCTTACTCTCTATGTCCCAAATGTTTAGCACGGATAAAAGAAGTGAAGCTGCTATTATGAATGTCATTAGAGAGAGTTTCCCAGATCATTCTGGGGATGCATCTTCTGACTATCTCTGGTGTATTGACCCCTTAGATGGGACCACAAACTTTGCACACAGGTACCCAAGCTTTGCCGTATCAGTGGCAGTTCTTTTTAGAGGAAAACCGGCTGCTTCTACTGTGGTAGAGTTTGTCGGTGGCCCTATGTAACGGTCAAAAGACAAATGTCAGCAACACTGATAAGGTGGACCAATCGCTCCTAGTGATGGGATTTGGTTATGATCATGATGATTCCTGGGCTGGCAATATGGAATGAGTGACACAAATACTTAGCCTTATCTCGAAATAGTTGAAGCCTATTGGGAATATCGTCTAAAACCATGGGATGTAGCTGCCGGAGTCTAGAATGCAAAGGGTACCTATGAGTCTGGGTATTATGTTATGAGGCATATGGAGACTATAATATCTGCAGTCGTTGTTGATTCATGGATTGAGGTGATGAAATTTTAGATTTGTGCTTCATCAAATTTATACTTATTTCGCTTGTATTATGTTTTTTACGACAAAGTTTTACTTCTATTCTTCATATTCATATTTTATTGAATGTGTTTCTATTTTTATTTTTGATTTGAAGACATTCAATGTTCAAGAGTCATTTAGTCCACAAGATATTACCGAGACAAGAGAGCATTGGGCGTCATTTGTTTGTGACACCACAAGCAGTACGGGTTGCTATTAACAAATATGGTTCTGTTTTTATGTCTAGAATGAATAGTGTTGGTTTCATGTGAAACTTTGTACTTTTGACTTGCAAGAACCTTTGAAACTTTTGTAGTTTTTGCTTGCATGAACTTGTGAAACTTTACAGTTTTGGCTTGGATTGATTGGTGCTAGTACTATGTGGAACACTGAATTTTGCTACAATTATCAATATATTTTCCATAACTCTCATTTAATGATCTCATTATATTGATACCGTATATATATAAAAAATTATAGTATGCATAATCTATAGAATATATGGTTTAACTCATATAAAAAAGATTTTATATGGGGTATTATTGGACTAACACAGAAAATATTTGATAACGGTTAAATTTGATAATGATTTAACCCATATAAAAAAGATTTTATATGGGGTATTACTGGACTGACACAGAAAACATTCGATAACGGTTAAATTTGTAACCGTTATAAAACACATTCTATAACGAAATAATCTGGCATGTCACTAGAATAATCACTTAATAATCTCATGGATGGTGATGCTCTAATGAAAGAAGGGAATATATCAATGAAATTGAGAGGATCAGATGATGGATATAGGGTCATAAGTGACCAGTCCACAAATATCATCAACTCTTCAAATGATTTTCGCTTCTTCCGGGAATAGATTTATCCCTTAGAGATATAGCAGCGCCTATTCCGCTACACTAAGTGGCCTGTTTGGAGAACATAAATTGTTTAAGTTCAAATAGTATTGCTAGTTTTAAAATGCACACAAAGGAAAAATTGAATTAATTACCACCTCCATCCCATAAAATAGTTCATGCATTAACTTGAATAGAAGTTTAAGAAAGTGGGAATAAAGTGAAAATGTATGGTTGTAGTTGTGTATGAAAAAAGTAAATGAATGTGAGCCACAAAAAACTTTCCAAAAAGGGAAATTGGAACTATTTTTTGGGACGGCCCAAAAAGGTAATCGGGAACTATTTTGCGGGATGTTAAGACCTGGGGTTCCATCCTAAAAGGTCAACCTGATAGGAGGAATAGCCCATGTCTGAATATAGCACTTCGTTGACTCAAAGATTTCCGGTGTGGGATTCTAACACCCCTCCTCACGACCAGACTCTTCGTCTGGATCGTGCCGTCATTCATTTTTTTCGTCGATTCGTCATTATCATTTTTTTATAATCGTGTCAATCATTTGTCATAAGGGGCCCACACCATGGATCGATTTGGCTCCGATACCATGTTAAGACCTGAGGTTCCATCCCAAAAGGTCAACCTGATAGAAAGAATAGCTCATGTCTTAATATATCACTTTGTTGACTCAAAGATTTCCGAAGTCGGATTCTAACACTGGATGGAGGGAATAACATATACAACAAGAACAAACTGTAACATATCCAACCTCACAAACGGATAAGATAGCAGAACACAATACTTAACATAAATTCGAACATAAAGAATTGAACTAATATTGGTGGGGTGCGTTGGGCCATGGCAGCAGTGCAACGCCAAGGCGACGTCTGATGTCCCCGATAACAAGCTGCCTTAGCGGGCCTTCCCCCTTGAAAAATTGAGTTAATATCGTGTGGGCTAATATGCCACATATCAGATATTAAACTGATAAGAACTGATAAGAACATATCGGTGGAGAAAGGTATACCATTAAAGGCCTTCTCTTTTGTATGACGTTAAAGTTGGGACAGAACATTCAATTCAACCCTTATTTCGGGCTCCTGTTGGCTGCACGCTACACCTTGTTTCATTCAAACAATTCCGGCGCGGGCCGCTCACAAGGCTTTCGCGCCTTAATTCCACCACCGCAAACCAGCCTCCTTTTTCTTCTTTCATTTCACCATGCATGGCATCTCCATCAAACCCACTTCACTTTTATTTAATCCGGAGGAGCATATCATATTCATATATCATATGTGTGTGTACTTCTTGATCCTCCCTTAGCTTGCTTGTAATAAAGATATTATTATTAATTAAAAAGTCACTTCTCTTGTAATATATACTTGACTCAATTTCAATTCTGGAGTTTTTTTTCTCAAAATAATGTTAAATAAAAAAATAATTTCCAAAATAGTATTGGATTAAAAGTATTTCCCAAAATACTACTGGAACAAACTGGTGTTGAGAAAACCATCACTTGAAGTGGCGGCTTAAGCAATGTTACATAATTCTCTATAACGATACAAGCATATATGTAGTTCCACACTCCCACCAAATTAAAAACACATATCTTGCTTGAATTGGTATAACTTTTTTATTTGTACTCCGATTGTTGCAAAAAATATATCAAAATTCATAATTTTTTACTATCTTTTAATAGAATATAATATCTTTAGGAATATTGTTTCCTTTTGTATCTTGAACTCTATTATTAAATATAGATTTGTCAGGACTCCTATTGGAGTACATTTCCCGTTAATTCTCACATGGTATCAAGAGCCTAGAGAAAAACCCTATTTTCTCTCTCTTTTTCCGCTCGTCTCTTCCGCGCGTAGCAGCCATGTCGCAGGAATCCTCCATGGTGCCGACGACTTCAGCCTCTCCTACGCCGCCGATCTCCGTCTCAACGGCGTCAGCTTTCAGTGCTGCACCTTCCTCTTCCTCGACGGTCCCAACTTCTGCTCCTCTGGATCGCACCCAACCACAACCCTCTTGTCCGGTTGGACTTTCATCCCTGCCGTACAGGTCCTCCGGGAGGGTCGAGTCCTTGATTGCCACATGCTTCGTGGACCCCTCCGGGAGAGCAGAAAGCTTCTTTCCATCCTTCTCGAGTGCGGCGCTCCCCACCTTCGGATGCCGTCTGAAATGGTTCCGCAACCCCCCCGGGAAACGGATTCACAGTCATCCTAATGTAGCAGAATCGGTCTTTCCAACCTTTGTGAGACGAGGGCCCGAAAGAAAAGATTCTCCGTTGGGCGACCTGCTGCAGGTTTGTGAAGCCTTCGGCATAGGTAAGGTTCGTGGTGCGCACTCAAAATAAATATCAATACAACACTTATACGTAGTATAATGTAGTAAGGTTCGTAACCACAGAGAAAGGAATATTTCTCTTTTAATTAAATAGTAACAAGGGGGGTTTTAGATTTGATTTGATTTAATTTAATTAACACTAAGATGAACGACTTATATAAGTTTAATTAAAAGAGATAAGTACTTGGTTTTACTTTTATCCCCTTAATGAAATGTTCGTCGATCCCGGTTATATCTTTAACTATCTTCCTCTCGAATACTCAACCGAGGAGCATATCCAATTCATTGAGGGTAGTTATTAATAACGAGACGCGTTCATTAATAAAACTTACTACCGAGTCAATATAGAACACGCGTCGTATATTAACCCGATAGTAGCAATAAACTTAAGATGAAAACGATTGAGATTAATAACCTCAACACAAGCGGTTTATTGGTTTAATCAATATATTTAATTCCCCTTAGATTATTGATCATGAGACGCATGCATTAATAATCCAAGTTTACTACCGTTGAACGAACCGAATTAATAACAAGCGTATTAATCGATTGATTCTAGTAATAATTAATATATGAAACAAAACTAGTTGATCCTTTAAGTAATGCTCAAAATATTAATATGAAATATGAATAGGAATTAAATGATATTCAAGGAAGAATATTATTAAAGAAGATGAATCCGACTATAATTAATGTCAAGATGTTAACTAATTGTCATCTTAGCAACACTCCCCAACATTAATATAGAGGAAGAAAATACTACTATAACTAATGTCAAGATGTTAACTAATTGTCATCTTAGCAACACTCCCCAACATTAATTTAGAGATAGTATTAAGGAAAGAACTAATAATTAATATTCAAGGAAGAAGGTTAAAGAAAACAACTCACAACTTACAATTCATTAAGCTTCAAAGTAGCAAAACCAAGATGGAAGAGTTTAGCTCCTCATTTGGAGACTAATCATGATAAAAATATAAAGAAAGAAGTAATCTAGACTGAGCTTAGAAGTACAAAGGAATTGGTGATTTTATTGTGAAGGAAAGGGGTGTATTTATAGGCTTTTGGGAGCTGCAGGGTCTGATACTCGACCGAGTATATAGGATACCCGATCGGGTATCTTAGGAAATTTCCCAGAAAGTCACTTTTCTGGGCATACCTGACCGGGTATGTCGGCATACCCGATCGGGTATGTGAAAAATCTTTTACGAAATCTTGCTCCCACATTCATTTGTTCTCCGATTTGATTTAGACAATCGAATCAAGCAAATACCCGATCGGGTATTGCTTATACCCGACCGGGTATTGCTTATACCCGACCGGGTATAAGAGTATTTTATTCAAATCGAAATCTTTCTTGCCTCCTTGCACTTTCCTTGATCTTTTGAGGTCCAATCTTGATCCTTTAGATGATCTTTGACCTGTTTTGCTCAGAAAAGTCCTAATCTAAACAATTTACAAATAAATATGAAAATAAATTATTACACCAAAAGTGTGTAATTTCCACAACTAGAACTAATAAAAACTAGTTAAAAATACAAACATACAATCGGAAATTACATGAATATCAACTCCCCCACACTTAGCTTCTTTACTCGTCCTCGAGTAAAGTCAAATGTTTAACAGTTCCAAGTCCTCCAAAGTTCAACAATCAACCAGAAAAAGCAAAAGACCACCAAGGATAACATATGAGTTTTACATTGAGTGTTTAGCTCAAAGAACAATATCTTCTCGGGTTTCATGACCTTCTATGCTCATCTCCTCTTTTCATCTTCAAGAGATTAAATGATGTCATGTAAAAACAAATATATCTCTCATTTTGCCTAGGAGCCTTTTCAGGTTTTCATCCCAACATCTCTTTTTATTTTTCACCTTTCCACTCACTCATCATTTTTTGTAAGCCCTTTTTTCTTAGATTGCCCATTTTTGGGGTTTCAACCTAACTAGCATTTCTTTGTGTTTTTTTTTTTGTTTTTTTTTGTGCGAAGAAAATAATGCTAGTTTACAAGGTATCAAACTTAAGTACGTACCAATGAGTGACTCCCCCTCACATAGCTCGAAGCACTATCCCTAGTGCCCGTCTTTGTCATAACTGGGCTGAAACGGTCATCCTCGTAGCCTTGAATTGGGGCCCCTATCAGGTTATCTTTCTCCCCTATCTCTCTTCGATGTCATTTATTTCCTTTTGGAAGCTTTGAAATTCGGATTTGGGGGTAGGGGGTAGGGTGTCGGTTTTTTGGTAAATATATGGGGAGATGGAGATTTTTTGTGTTTTATTTTCTTGTAGAGGAGAGCGAGTGGAGTGTTTTGGTTGTGATATGAGGGGATTTCGTGGAGTTTCGAGTGAGTAATGGGAGAAAGAAACTTCGAAATTGGAGGTTAGGGGGAGGGAGTTCGAAAAGGTTTTGGGGATGATGAAATGGGTGTTTTGGGTGGCTGATTCGGGTTTAAAGATCATGTACCCGACCGGGTACCCCGATATACCCGATCGGGTATGCCTTCAATTGTTCTTGTTCTGGGATCGGGCTCGATCGAGTAGGGGTAATAGATTATAACAACATATAAAAAACTGCCATCTGACAAATGTTCCTTTCAATTTTCCTTTCGAGACTGCAATACTGGTGCAATTCTCACTAGAGTTTCACTATTTTTCACTTTTCTTGTTGTTTAGGATGATGACAATGACCAAGTGGATGTTCCCAATGAGCACAAGGATCCAATATCGCGCTTGCTGGAAATGACAAAACACCTTATTGGACAGCCTCTACAATTAGTTTTAAAAGGAGATGTCATTGGTGTTGTTGATATCTCCCTTTTTCTTAGTTCAGAGGAGATAATGGAGATGTGTTTGGGTAATCAAACGCTCAGTACAAAGGTTATGCGAGTCTGGATAATGTGAGTTGAGAGTTATTATGTTCTGAATGTCAGGATCTGCTTTTATTTATACCCTATTGTTGGATTAGAAAGGAAAAACTAATCACTCAAACTTCAAAAATTTCAAGTTAATTCTTTTTCCCTTTTGGTATTGATAAATCTATAAATGTATAGTTGGTTGCAGAAACAAAGTAAATATGGAAGTACAAAAAATTGGAAACAAGGAAATAGAAACAAACAATATAATTAATAGCTCCTTACAGGTTCAATAGGGCTTTTTGTAGAGAAACTATTACCAAGAGAATGATCAAAATGTGTCTATAGAAAGTAGATCCCTGCAGTTCACTGGTTCTATGTAATCTTCTGGGGTCATCACTTTTCAAACTCCATGTTATTATTAAATTACATCTAGGTACTTGCACAAATTGTGTACTAAAAAGAACAACAAATACTTGTATGGATTCTTTGACACTCACACCATTCAAGATGTGGGAAACAAGCGTGATGAAACCCAAACCTACATATTAACTCACCTCAAGGACAACAAGGACTACTATCTAGTTCCATATTACTATCCGTAAGTACAAGCTTATGATTAAACTTAAGTAATATCTAAATAATCATCACAAATTGTTTCAATTTTAGTAACCACTGGCAGCTATTCGTATTGTGTCCTAAGCAAAACCTTACTGTGTTCTTGTGCTCCTTGAGGAATAAGCCAAAGAAAAATGTGAAGAGTGTTTTTGATATGTAAGGATATAATTTTGTTATATCAAATGTGTACTTTTGATTAAGCCATTTCTTGTTTCTATAGCATCACTTATTTCTTTTTTTTTATCTAGGACAATGCAAGCACATCAAATAACAAAAAATACGAGGAATTTCAAACCAAGATGGATTAAGTCGATTGTAAGCATACTTTTTTCATACTTATCATCAGTTGTATAAGTTTTTATAATTTTATGCACTTGGGTTGATTCTGAATCATTTTAAGAAGCACATTATAATCATCATGTCATGTGTAGATTATGAATCATATTAAGAATCAGATTTTGAGTATGGAGTGGGCTATTTCATTTTATATATGGATGTTAATGGCAGATTTTTAGCAGGAAAAAATAATGAGCATGGAGATAGGTATTTCATTAAGAATCAGATTTTGAGTATGGAGTGGGCTATTTCATTTTGCATTTGTTTTGTAATGGCAGTGGTAAACATAACGAGTAATAGTAGATTAGTAGTGAATACATGTTAAAATATATAACATTTCTTTTTTGTTATGCTTATTCCTGGAACAAAATAATGGATAACAGTAGCTTGTATTAAAAGCGCGCTATAACTTCTCCGCTTGCCCTTAGAACACATGGTGGAGGAACATGCAAATCACATATTGTACGAAGATAATAATTTGTATTAGTTGACTTCAGAGCTAACCCTCAAAACTAAGGAGACAATCACTTGCTTCTCGAATTCCCTTTGTCGAGATGGGTATCAGCTGGCCGCATGTATACCTTCTTACTCTCTGTGTCCCAAATGTTTAGCACGGATAAAAGAAGTGAAGCTGCTATTATGAATGTCATTAGAGAGAGTTTCCCAGATCATTCTGGGGATGCATCTTCTGACTATCTCTGGTGTATTGACCCCTTAGATGGGACCACAAACTTTGCACACAGGTACCCAAGCTTTGCCGTATCAGTGGCAGTTCTTTTTAGAGGAAAACCGGCTGCTTCTACTGTGGTAGAGTTTGTCGGTGGCCCTATGTAACGGTCAAAAGACAAATGTCAGCAACACTGATAAGGTGGACCAATCGCTCCTAGTGATGGGATTTGGTTATGATCATGATGATTCCTGGGCTGGCAATATGGAATGAGTGACACAAATACTTAGCCTTATCTCGAAATAGTTGAAGCCTATTGGGAATATCGTCTAAAACCATGGGATGTAGCTGCCGGAGTCTAGAATGCAAAGGGTACCTATGAGTCTGGGTATTATGTTATGAGGCATATGGAGACTATAATATCTGCAGTCGTTGTTGATTCATGGATTGAGGTGATGAAATTTTAGATTTGTGCTTCATCAAATTTATACTTATTTCGCTTGTATTATGTTTTTTACGACAAAGTTTTACTTCTATTCTTCATATTCATATTTTATTGAATGTGTTTCTATTTTTATTTTTGATTTGAAGACATTCAATGTTCAAGAGTCATTTAGTCCACAAGATATTACCGAGACAAGAGAGCATTGGGCGTCATTTGTTTGTGACACCACAAGCAGTACGGGTTGCTATTAACAAATATGGTTCTGTTTTTATGTCTAGAATGAATAGTGTTGGTTTCATGTGAAACTTTGTACTTTTGACTTGCAAGAACCTTTGAAACTTTTGTAGTTTTTGCTTGCATGAACTTGTGAAACTTTACAGTTTTGGCTTGGATTGATTGGTGCTAGTACTATGTGGAACACTGAATTTTGCTACAATTATCAATATATTTTCCATAACTCTCATTTAATGATCTCATTATATTGATACCGTATATATATAAAAAATTATAGTATGCATAATCTATAGAATATATGGTTTAACTCATATAAAAAAGATTTTATATGGGGTATTATTGGACTAACACAGAAAATATTTGATAACGGTTAAATTTGATAATGATTTAACCCATATAAAAAAGATTTTATATGGGGTATTACTGGACTGACACAGAAAACATTCGATAACGGTTAAATTTGTAACCGTTATAAAACACATTCTATAACGAAATAATCTGGCATGTCACTAGAATAATCACTTAATAATCTCATGGATGGTGATGCTCTAATGAAAGAAGGGAATATATCAATGAAATTGAGAGGATCAGATGATGGATATAGGGTCATAAGTGACCAGTCCACAAATATCATCAACTCTTCAAATGATTTTTGCTTCTTCCGGGAATAGATTTATCCCTTAGAGATATAGCAGCGCCTATTCCGCTACACTAAGTGGCCTGTTTGGAGAACATAAATTGTTTAAGTTCAAATAGTATTGCTAGTTTTAAAATGCACACAAAGGAAAAATTGAATTAATTACCACCTCCATCCCATAAAATAGTTCATGCATTAACTTGAATAGAAGTTTAAGAAAGTGGGAATAAAGTGAAAATGTATGGTTGTAGTTGTGTATGAAAAAAGTAAATGAATGTGAGCCACAAAAAACTTTCCAAAAAGGGAAATTGGAACTATTTTTTGGGACGGCCCAAAAAGGTAATCGGGAACTATTTTGCGGCCGAGGGGCCTGCATAAGAGCTCCACGTCGTCAAATAAAGACGACAGGGCGATGGTGCGGCCGAGGGGCCTGCATAAGAGCTCCACGTCGTCAAATAAAGATGACGAGGCGATATATGCCCGATGGGTCTGCAACTGAGCTTCGCGTCATCAAATAAAGATGACGGAGCAAGATGTGGCTCAGAGGCCTACAAATGAGTTCCTCGTCATCAAATAAAGATGACAGAACGATATATGGCCGATGGTCCTGTAGATGAGCTCTTCGTCATTAAATAAAGATGACAGAGCGATATATGGCCGATGGGCCTACAAATGAGCTCTTCATCATCAAATAAAGATGACAGAGCGATATATGGCCGATGGGCCTACAAATGAGCTTCGCGTCATCAAATAAAGATGACGGAGCGATATATGGCCGATGGGCCTACGAATGAGCTTCGCGTCATCAAATAAAGATGATGGAGCGATATATGGCTGAACTATGGGCTCCTTTAGCCTTTCGGCCGGAGACCGCAAGATGTTCGCTATATCTGAATAGGGGGACGAGGCGGTGGACGCCTGTCTGAATATGAGGACGACGACGCTGATGAGTCAGTCCGAATATGAGGGCGACAGCGCTGACGAATCGGTCCGAATATGGGGACGATGGCGCTGGTGAGCCGGTCCGAATATGGGGACGAGGCGATGATAAGTCATGCGTCATATAGGGGCGACGGTCGCCGTCCGGGAAGGGATGGCGAGCCCAATCGCTATAACAAGACTTCGGCGCTGGGAGCCGGTCTTGAGAGAAATAATCACGTCGCAGCCGAGAGGCTGATCGCGATGTGCGGATGACAATGATGAGGAGCCAGTCCGAAATATGATGACGAGGCGATGATGGAGCCGATCGTCATATAGAGGCGATAGTCACCATCCAGGAGGGGATGGCGAGCCTGATCGCTAGCCCAACACACTCGGCGCTGATGAAGCCGGTGTTGGGATAGGGTGTGACGCCGTGGCCGAGGGGCCGATCGTGATGCGAGGTCGTCAACACTATGAGGCTGATCCAAAAGTCCAAACAGCGGTCGCCATCCGATGAAGGAATGACTGAGACCGGTCTTGGGGATAGATAATCACGCCGAGGCCAAGGGGCCGATCGTGATGTGCGGACGGAGATGATGAGCCGATCCGATAATATGATGACGAGGCAAGAATGAAGCCAATCGTCATATAAGGGCGATGGTCACCATCCAGGAAGGGATGACGAGCCTGATCGCTTGCTCAAGACTCTCGGCGCTGAGAAAGCCGGTCTTGAGATAGATAATCACGCCGAGGCCGAGGGGCCGGGCATGATGTGAGGACGACGGCGATGAGGGGCCGGTCCAAAAATCCATGCAACGGTCGTCATCCGGTAAAGGAATGACTAAGACCGGTCTCGAGAAAAATAATCACGTCGAGGCCGAGGGGGTCGATCGTGATATGAGGACGACGACGATGAGGAGTCGGTCCAAATAATGATGACGAGGCGATGGTGAAGCCGATCGTCATATAGAGGCGATGGTCACCATCCGGGAAGAGATGATGAGCCCGATCGCCAGCTCAAGACTCTCGGCGCTGAGGAAGCCGGTCTTGAGATAGATGATCACGCCGAGGCCGAGGGGCCGGTCGTGATGTGAGGACAACGACGATGAGGAGTCGGTCCTATAATGATGACGAGGCGCTGGTGAAGCCGATCGTCATATAGAGGTGATGGTCACCATCCGGGAAGGGATGGCGAGCCCGATCGCTAGCTCAAGACTCGCGGCGCTGAGGAGGCCGGTCTTGAGATAGATGATCACGCCGAGGCCGAGGGGCCGGCCGTGATGTGAGGACAACGGCGATGAGGAGCCGGTCCTATAATATGATGACGAGGCGCTGATGAAGCCGATCGTCATATAAAGGTGATGGTCACCATCCGGGAAGGGATGGCGAGCCCGATCGCTAGCTCAAGACTCGCGGCGCTCAGGAAGCCGGTCTTGAGATAGATAGTCACGCCGAGGCCGAGGGGCCGGTCGTGATGCGCGGATGGCGATGAAAAGAGCCAATCCGAAATATGATGACGGGGCAATGATGAGCCGGCCGTCATATAAAGGCGATGGTCACCATCCAGGAAGGGATGGTGAGCCCAGTCGCTAGCTCAAGATCGCGTTGAGACCGAGGGGTCTGCCGCGATGTGAGCATGACGGCGATGATGAGCCGTTCCAATAAATGATGACGAGAGCATGATGGGCCAATCGTCATATAGAGGCGATGGTCACCATCCGGGAAGGGATGGCGAGCCCGATCGCTGGCTCAAGACTCGCGGCGCTGAGGAAGCCGATCTTGAGATAGATGATCACGCCAAGGCCGAGGGGCCGGCCGTGATGTGAGGACAACGGTGATGAGGAGTCGGTCCTATAATATGATGACGAGGCGCTGATGGAGCTGATCGTCATATAAAGGCGATGGTCACCATCCGGGAAGGGATGGCGAGCCCGGTCGCTAGCTCAAGACTCGCGGCGCTGAGGAAGCCGGTCTTGAGATAAATAATCACGCCGAGGCCGAGGGGGTCGGTCGTGATATGAGGACGACGACGATGAGGAGTCGATCATATAATATGATGACGAGGCACTGATGAAGCCGATCATCATATAAAGGCGATGGTCACCATCCGGGAAGGGATGGTGAGCCCGATCGTTGGCTCAAGACTCGTGGCGCTGAGGAAGCCGGTCTTGAGATAGATGATCACGCCGAGGCCGAGGGGCCGGTCGTGATATGAGGACGACGACGATGAGGAGTCGGTCCAAATAATGATGACGAGGCGATGGTGAAGCCGATCGTCATATAGAGGCGATGGTCACCATCCGGGAAGGGATGGCGAGCCCGATCGCTAGCTCGAGACTCGCGGCGCTGAGGAAGCCGGTCTTGAGATAGATAATCACACCGAGGCCGAGGGGCCGGTCGTGATGTGAGGACAACGGCGATGAGGAGCCGGTCCTATAATATGATGACGAGGCGATGGTGAAGCCGATCGTCATATAGAGGCGATGGTCACCATCCGGGAAGGGATGGCGAGCCCGATCGCTGGCTCAAGACTCGTGGCGCTGAGGAAGCCGGTCTTGAGATAGATGATCACACCGAGGCCGAGGGGCCGGTCGTGATGTGAGGACAACGACGATGAGGAGCCAGTCCTATAATGAGGGACGGCGCTGGGCACTCGTCTGAGAAATGATGGACGGCGCTGGGCGCTCGTCTGAGATGATGGACGGCGCTGGGCGCTCGTCTGAGATGATGGACGGCGCTGGGCGCTCGTCTGAAAATGAGGGACGGCGCTGGGCGCTCGTCTACAAATGAAGGACGGAGCTGGGCGCTCGTCTAAGGACGGCGCTGGGCGCTCGTCTAAGGATGAAGGACGACGCTGGGCGCTCGTCTGAAAATGAGGGACGACGCTGGGCGCTCGTCTAATAAATGAGGGACGACGCTGGGCGCTCGTCCAAAAATGAAGGACGGCGCTGGGCGCTCGTCTGAGGATGAAGGACGGCGCTGGGCGCTCGTCTGAAAATGAGGGACGGCGCTGGGCGCTCGTCTACAAATGGAGGACGGCGCTGGGCGCTCGTCTAAGATGATGGACGGCGCTGGGCGCTCGTCTAAGATGAAGGACGGCGCTGGGCGCTCGTCTAAGGATGAAGGACGGCGCTGGGCGCTCGTCTGAGATGATGGACGGCGCTGGGCGCTCGTCTGAGATGATGGACGGCGCTGGGCGCTCAACTGAAAATGTTGGATGGCGCTGGGCGCTCGTCTAAAACATGAGGGACGGCGCTGGGCGCTCGTCTAAGAATGAAGGACGGCGCAGGGCGCTCGTCTAGTATTTGCCTGATATGTACTTAGTATTGTTGTGGGGATTTCATTTTTTGTTGCTCGAGGACGGCGAGTGCGCGCGGTCCTCGGCTTCCCTCTTTTATTTTTTCTTTTTCCTTTTTTTTATTTCCGTTTCCGTTCCCTATTTCGGGGAGTATCCTTCTTTCAGGTTTCGGCCGAAGGGTGTGATCGTCCTTCGGCCGGTTCGGACTTCGTTTATAACGTCCGTGATCTCAGGGGGGTCCCGTCGCCTATTTATGACGCGGGCTAGACTTTTGGTTGGTTTCCAACGGCTGCCGTTGCCCATCCCTGAGTTTTGGGATTTTGTCACCTCGGCCATGATTTCAGGCCTGTCGTCCTGCGATCTGGCGCGTGGACGGCGCGGTGAGCTTCCCGTTTCAAGACGTGGGCCGTTTGCGGGCCCCTCGTCCTGGGGACATCGTCGGCCATACCTGAGCGTTTCACTCTAGGCTTACGGGGCCAGGACGATGTGCTCTCTCAGCTAGGCCTGAGCCATTCGCTGATACAAAATACAAATTGGAGCAGACCTGAGCCTTTCGCTCGAAGGCTGCTGATACGACACGTGGTATCTTCTATTTACATTTCCAAAAAATAAGCGGAATACAATAGGTGCGTTGTTCATGGCAACGGCTTTTGGGCGACGCGATTAGCGTCTCGGAGAACGAGGTGTACCGTTTACCGCTTTCGGGCATAATGCCATGTGCGGCCGGTAGCGGCTCTCATTTTCAGATGCCCGAGTCACCAAATAAAGGTGACTAGGGTAGGTCGATGGACCTAAATATAATTCAAATCATCAAATAAAGATGTTCAGTAGACTAGAGCTCGGGTCCACCACTTTGGGGTTTTTTGACCCGCTCTAATGACGATGATAAAAATAGTAATGTCAATAATAATGCATCATTAGCGACCTCGGGAAATTTTAATCCCTCATAACGGTCTTCACCACCTCGGGGGTTTTTAACCCGCCATAATGGTGGTGGAAATAATATAATTAATAATAGTAATAATTATACTACTATCACTTAATAAACATTTTAAGTGCATAAATAGGAGGAAATTTGGGGTACTTAGCTTTTTTATATGGGCTGAAAATTGGGCCAGTTGCTGAAATTGAGGCCTTCCATTCTGGATGATAGTCCATTTTGAACTTCGTGTTGCCTTAGCCCAAGAATGGAGCCCACCAGTAGATGCTAGGTTGTCTAACACATTGCTCCCAAACTGGATGACAATCAGCCCTTGGTGACAGAGCTTCTGGAGAGGGAGGGTCCATTGCCATCGCTGCTCCATGACGGAAGGGCTGTGTAGTAGTAGTTGTTGTTGCCTAGGCTGAGAACAGTGGCGTCTCTTGAGGCGAGGATACCGTACACAGCCGCTGCAATTGGATGGGCAGTCGCCCGTCGTTGCCTGAGATAGGTCGTGGTCTCCGGATTCCTCAGGCGGTGAAGAGTCCCTTGGCCGGCCATCTCCTGCTGCACCCTTGACCCGGCGACGCTCTGACGGGTACGAGCTGAGCGACGACGAGGATCTGAAAACGCGCTCGGTGAGTTCCAGCGAGCTTCATCAGAGGTCGGCAAAGCGGCGACATATTTCCAGGTCTGGCCTGCGTTGTTACTCCAAGGAACTTCAGTCGACCATTAATGGCGAATACTGTTCCTGAAGCTACAGAGAGCTATGGCTGGCGAGGGCGCTGCCATGGAGGCCTATGAATGAGCCAAGCGCCACAGGAGGCGGCGCTACGCCGGAGGAGGAGCCTGCTTCTCGCCGCATTCTGAGTGGGATCTACTCCAGACCTGGATTATTCCAGAACTTTTTTTTTTGTTTTTTAATTTTCATAACTGTTTAGCTTGATTTCTTTGTGATTGGGATGAATTCTTGTATTTTTTGGGAGGAATCTCACTTGATTTTGCTCTAATCTCTCAATGAAAGCACCATTGATGGATTATAGGGTATCCAAAGTATATTAAAATGGAGAGATTGAGCTAGATAATTGGAGAAGATGGATGAATAGTAGAAATGTGATATTGTGTATGAATTATGAGTTAGGGTTACAAATGGCTCCAAGAGGAGTATAAATAGGGAAATAATGGGCCGGGCCGCTAATATGGGCCCGGTAGCCCAACTACATAAAAGACTAATCTAGTACATAGTTACATACAAATGACATATAAGCAGTACAATAATACAAATGATATCCGTAAGATGTGTGTGGGCCGCTGTCCGGGCCCAATAGTCGTGAGACCCGGGGGTCCGAGTCTATATACTCTATCAAGTAGTAATCTAATACACGCCCATAGTTTTATATCCAAACTAAAACCTTCTATCAACATACACCAAAATAATCTATCAAAGTAAGGGGTGTTTGGATATGATTTTACAAATTGATTCTTCTCCCTTAAGTAGTACTTTGAAGCAGAACCAATTTATTGGGTGTTTGGGTCTTATTTTAAAACTGAAAATCAGTTTTGTAAAAGTTAAGTAGTAGCGGGTTCTCAAAAAATACTTCTGCTTCTTTTATTTTTATTCCTAAAATACCCTTATCAATAATCAATCCTTCAAACCCTAAGCTACGCACACCGCATCCTTTTTCTCTTGTTCCGGTCTTAGATTAACTAGATTATATTATTCCATGCAAAGCGAAGAGGGATTTTTTATAAATATTGATTGAATATAAGCATAAACTGGTATAATTGGGAAAATTGTCAAACAAGTCCCCATAGTATGTCAAAAAAGTCAATTGAGTCCCCGAACCAAAAAAACTGAAAAGTGGACTATTATTATTATTATTATATACTCTCCTCGTGCCGTTAAGATTGTCCCATTTTACCTTTTCGGGAAATCCTACTAAGATTGTCTCATACCATATTTGACAAAGTTTCTATAGTTCTTAATCATTCTTACTTTATCAATTCAACATAAATTCACTTTTCTTAATAATCGTGTCATCTTCTCCCGTCCCAATGTTAGTGGGACAGATGTAGTATAAAAAACAGTCATTTAATTAAACTGCTAATACTATCAGCTAATTAAAACAGTCAAAAGAATCTGTTGTCATCAATCAGCCAAAACAATCAGCCAACAGCCAACAGTCGACGACCAAACACTCCCTTACTCCTATTCATAAAAAAAAGTGACTTGGAAATTGTTCTGTTTATTTGATCTGAGTGTTTCTTATCTAATCTAAGTTGTTCTGATTTGGCCTAAACGGATCCGAATTATTCTGATCTCATATCATGATAGTAAAATATAAGGAGAAAATTGCTAGTGAAAAAATGTTGTTCGTTCCTCTTATGAGTTGTCTTTCCGCTCTTAGATACCATTAGTGGTAGGTTTTTTAGAATATTATGAGCTCGTTTTGTAGCACGAAAATCGGTTGTTTTGGCTGATTCTGGTGAAATTTATGAAGTTGTGGCTGTTTTGGCTGATTCTGCTGATTCAAGAAAAAAATATTTTAAAAATTTATTTTATTAATAAATTAAAGAAAAAAATACATGTAAAAATAGCTAAAATGGTCATCTGCAGTAACTTCAGCCAATACAGCCAGAAAAGTAACTCCAACCTTACTTTTTATGCTCTAACCCGTTATAAAAAGTATATATGGGGTCATATTCATAAATCTCAAAAAGTTTGATTTGGCACGGGGTCATTTCCTAATTAAAAAAACATACTTTCGATGTCCGTTTACTCTTAACCCTTATAGAATGTGTTTAAAAATTTTAACTCCTGCGGCCAAAGCAGAGCTACGGACGAACAACAAGGGTTTTTAAAGCAGCCGCATAGTTACGAAACTAGAAGCGCCTACGCACGAGCGTCTCAGGACGAAGCACCTACGGACGAAACAGAAGGAGCAGACCTAAGGACGAAAACACTTTGCCATATCCACACCTCCGCCATTTTCGCACCTCCGGCGCTCCTTCTTCGCCAGAGACGATTTTTCTAACCGGTAATTTTCTTACACACTAAATATGTGTTAGGAATATTTTATGGTGTCCAATCTAATTAAATATCTTTGTATTTGTGTAGTTGTTAATTAAACGTGTAATACGGGCCACAAATGTGTATCAGCCCGGGGGCTTCCTTGTAACCCGTAAGTTAGCCAACTTCTCCTATAAAAGGAGGCTAACTTACGGGAACCCCAACAAACGAAAGAGGCTTTAGAGTTCAGAGGCGTAGAGATAGAGAGATTAGGGTTGCCGCTGCTCTCCTTCTCCAGGGAGAGTAGTGGCCAGTTCATACGGTATACCAGATTCGGTTTTAATCTTCTCGATATCTTTCTATCTGCTTCTTCTTAACTGTTATGGTTGTTTGATTGTTTAGTATTTTGGGTTTATCAATTGGTATCAGAGCCGAGGCGTGAAACAGGTTGAATCTATCTGCGATTTTTGGATCTAACGAAGAACTGCTCTGCTTTTCTTCTGTTTTTCTTTGGTGTAGAGATTTTCTCCTGTAATCTTGTTTGTGAACGAAATTTTGTAAAAATCATACTGTTGGACTCGCCTTTCAAAACCGATCCAGCAGCATACCTTATATTTCGTTTTCTGCAATTTTTATATTTCGAAGATCTCTACATTGAGATCTCGAAATCCTTATTTTTCACTGCTGCAGAAACGTTTTTGACTTGAAACTGATACAGGAGAATCTCGACCTCCAGGGCTTTTAAGAACAGGTTTCAGATTTTAAAAAATCGAAGTTTTCATTTTGCAGGATCTCGACATTTAGGGTCTCGATTTCCTCATCTCGACTTTTGAAATCTCGAGTTTTGACGTCTCGAGTTTTGACATCTCGAGTTTTGACATCTCGAGTTTTGACATCTCGAGTTTTGACATCTCGAGTTTTGACATATCGAGTTTTGAAACCTCGAGTTTTGAAATCTCGAGATTTAAAACCTCGAGATTGTAATCTCGAGATTAAAACCTCGAGATTTAAACCTCGAGATTAGGATTTCGAGGTATTGCCTTAGAATTTTGTTTAAAATCCACCTGCTCTCGATATTCAACATCGAGAACCTCAACTTCGAAGAAATTCCTCAAAAACTCAAAAATTCGAGATTTTCTGCGACACCGCACTATTTTGGCCATAACTTTTGACTCGGTGATCCGATTTGAGCAAAAAATTTTTGTGGGAAAGCTAACGAAAAGATCTACATTAATTATAGGGCTAGGCACCAGAAACCTTTCTCACACGCCCTCACTCACAGCCTTTGAGGGTCAAAACGTTAGTTTTCCGACAAACATTGTAAATCACCAATGTCCAGGTCAAAACTTAGGCAAACCTGTTCAAACTCTTTCAATATCAACCCTGAGGTCAAAGCTTTTCTATGCTCCACTGTAAAGGTCCGAAAATCGCAGATAATTCAATCAACCTCGCGTCAACGGTCATCTTACAACAATCAACAATCAACCACTGGAGCCTCCTCTGACTCATCAACATTATGTGATCATCAAAATGCAGAAATTCTACATGATGAGCTCAGGGAAACCGTCCTGTGTGGTACTTGTTTAGACTGCTCCACACACATGGCGGGTATGAGGAGATGTGAGCAATCAAACCTTGTACATTCTGAGGGGGAGTTTCAGTTTTCTCCTCCTGGCGCCTTACACCGTCAAAGCAAGAAATCTCTCAACGGATGCAACATTCTAGGGGGAGTGTTCAATGTTATCCTCCCCGGTGCCTAACAATGACAAAGCATACCAAGTGCTCCAGTTGAGGGGGAGTACAGAGAGAAAATGAAGAAAGTAATGAGAGAACATGTTCCTATGGCTTAGTAAACCCAACTAAAACTACCCAAGGGACGAAGTCGAGCGTAAGTGAGTGAGTGAGCGAGTGAGTGAGTGAACATTATGAGCGTTAGGAAGCAGAAGGCTCAAGTGAGCAAGAATACAATAATCAATGATGAGTCTGCTACCTCAACTGCCTGCTATGATTTGAACATTTACTCCTAGCCACTCAAATACTCTGGACAATTTCCAAATAGGTTCAGGACTGATTTATTCAGATCCCGGGTAGAAGTCACTGCATCTTGTCCAACAGTGCACGTTGAACCCTACCCAATACCACTCACTTGTCTCCCAACAGACAGGTGTTTAATCATACTTCACGGGGAACCGCATCTCTCATTATTGTCTCCTTCCGAGGCAAGTAATACTGACTACAGTGGCCTCAGCCCCATGCCACTGAACTTTCATTGATCACGTCGTGTCTAGTTACTCACTCCCAAATGCTTTGAAATTTTCTAGGACATAGACGCACTTTTAGAGTCAGTTGCAGGTCTACATGACCCGTGAGAACTTCCATAGGGCTCATCTATTACAGACGTAGACCAATAATTGGAAGGAAGACATGCTATTGCAACATAAGAATCACCAACATTTTCAGGCCATTGCTTTAAAGTTTATCTCTATAGTGATGAAAACGGGTGTCTACACGACCCCGGGGGGGCTTTTATCATTTACTCTTTCTGTTTGTTTTCTGTTTTATTTCCGCAGAATAAAAGAATAAAAGCATGACGTCCCGATTCATCGGATCGTCATGAGGGGGAGAGTGGTCCACATGTTGTTAACACTGAACAAATCATTCTGGGACACTTCACTCCATCACAAAAATCAACACCTTCTCTGCTATCTCTACAACTCAAATCAGATGGTCAGCTACACTCACAAATCAACAATCATTATGTTCCGCTGTGCCACCGACAAGTTCTCCTCAAATGCATTCATTCCAAATAGTCAAAAAGACTACATTATGGACGAGACAGAGGTCAAATACTCGTGTCCTGAAGATGAATTCCATGGGCGTCTCCTATTCTCCAAAAAATATTCATTCTAGAGGCGTCACCGGACTTCATCCAAGCTGATCAAGGGCAACTTCTGGAAGGCAAGGACTACATGCAAGATACAAAAGGTCCCTCAACCCCCGGCATCAAAGATCAAACTGTCAAGAAGACATCAAAGGGGAGATTGCAAGGATTTCTTCATATAGTCTTCCTCATAAGTCAAGTTCAAAGTAAAAGGAAGCTGAATAACAACAAAGACAAAGATATTTGCGCTGCAATGCTCATTCAACACGATTGACCACCAAGGGGGAGATTGTTAGGAATATTTTATGGTGTCCAATCTAATTTAATATCTTTGTATTTGTGTAGTTATTAATTAAACGTGTAATACAGGCCACAAATGTGTATCAGCCCAGGGGCTTCCTTGTAACGCGTAAGTTAGCCAACTTCTCCTATAAAAGGAGGCTAACTTACGGGAACCAAAAACCAACGAAAGAGGCTTGAGAGACGTAGAGGGGAGATAGAGAGAAGGGTTTCCGCTGCTCTCCTTCTCGAGGGAGAGCAGCGGGGTTTCAGACGGTATACCAGATTCAGTTCATCTTCTCCATATCTTTCTATCTGCTTCTTCTTTAACTGCTATGGTTGTTTGATTGTTTAAATACTCGGACTAACAATATGTATTTGGTTCTACTTTTCATAATTGATTCATGTATAGATTTCTCTGGGATTTGCTTAATTTCGTATGGGGGTTGATTTGGGGGGCCATTCCTTTGGTTGACGGTTTCTAGTTTATGTTGTTTCTAGTGTTATCATCTGGGATTATCTACGGCTATTATGAACCGGTACTTAAAATTGACGAAGAAGACTTTGGTGGTCATGGAAGTCTCCTGCAAGAGGGATTTTTTGCATCCATAACACTATTTTTGCTAGTGTGGACTCGGGTATACAGCCTATCACATTTCTTGTCGGACTCAACATGGTTGTTGACACTTATCTTTTTTTTTTTTGAGAAAGTCAAACTGCAGTGAATTTATGGCAGCCATCAAATTTATGACCCAATTATTTTATCCGAAGTGTTTGGAAAAACAAGTTAAGAGAAAGCATAAGCCAAAAAGTAATGGATACTTGTCTACTAAAGTACTAATAATATAGATAGATAGATATTAACACCCACAAGATATTCACAGAATATAGCAACCTCTTTCTCTGGCTTCCTTCCGGAGCTTCTCAGTCTCCTCCTGTGCTCTTTCCAAACTCTCCCTCAGTTTACTGATCTCGTATCTATGTAGCTGCCGGAGTTCTGATAGTAGAAGAGGTTGGGGGTTAGTGTCTTGCAGGGATGGTGAAATTTTTCGTGTATTTGATAGGTCCATCTTGGATTCAAATGGTGCCCTTTATGATAAGCTTATTGACAAAACTGGTCCTGAAACAGATAATCTGAAAAGCGAAGGAGTTGACTTCTCGCCCTGGTTCAAGCCTGAAGCTTATAAAACTGATTTTTGAGAAACATATTTGTTTGCTGCTATGTGAATAGGATTTAGATGACAGCAGAATGGAATCTCACCCAGTAGTGACACACAAAAAATGTGTTACTGTCGTTTAAGTGTGTTGGTTTAAAGTTTACGAGCTACCAATAAATTAAAGTAAGCAATGGATTACTTAAAAAAAGTTTAGTGTATTCTTTTTCGGCAGTCAGTTGTACCAATCTGTATGAGTGATTAAATGGCTCATGCTCGTTAAAATACATTGACTAGATTATATCGGCTGTGTAGACTGTAGTAAATACCAATTTTGTATATTGTTATTTATATTGACTAGATTTGGGAAAAATTGTGTGATTACATTAAATTAAGTGACTTTGTTTTTATGCTACAATATAATATTTACATGTACATCTATTTGCAGTCTAGAATGCAAAGAGGTACCTATGAGTCTAGGTATTATGTTACGAGGCATATGGAGACTATAATATCTGCAGTCGTTGTTGATTCACGGATTGAGGTGATGAAATTTTAGATTTGTGCTTCATCAAATTTATACTTATTACGCTTGTATTATGTTTTTTACGACAAAGTTTTACTTCTATTCTTCATATTCATATTTTATTGAATGTGTTTCTATTTTTATTTTTGATTTGAAGACATTCAATGTTCAAGAGTCATTTAGTCCACAAGATATTACCGAGACAAGAGAGCATTGGGCGTCATTTGTTTGTGACACCACAAGCAGTATGGGTTGCTATTAACAAATATGGTTCTCTTTTATGTCTAGAATGAATAGTGTTGGTTTCATGTGAAACTTTGTACTTTTGACTTGCAAGAACCTTTGAAACTTTTGTAGTTTTTGCTTGCATGAACTTGTGAAACTTTGCAGTTTTGGCTTGGATTGATTGGTGCTAGTACTATGTGGAACACTGAATTTTGCTACAATTATCAATATATTTGCCATAACTCTCATTTATTGATCTCATTATACTGATACCGTATATATATAAAAAATTATAGTATGCATAATCTATTGGATATATGGTTTAACCCATATAAAAAAGATTTTATATGGGGTATTATTGGACTAACACAGAAAACATTCGATAACGGTTAAATTTGATAATGGTTTAACCCATATAAAAAGGATTTTATATGGGGTATTACTAGACTGACACGGAAACATTCGATAACGGTTAAATTTGTAACCGTTATAAAACACATTCTATAACGGGTACGACTACCCCACACGAAAAGTAAAAGTCAGTTTTGTAGAAATTGAGTGGTAGGGGCTTCTCAAAAAATACTTGTGCTTCTTTTAATTTTATTCCTAAAATACCCTTATCAATAATCAATCATTCAAACCCTAAGCTACGCACACCACATCCTTTTTCTCTTGTTCAGGTCTTAGATTAACTAGATTATATTGTTCCATACTAAGTGACAAGGTATTTTTTATAAATATTGTTCGAATATAAGCATAAACTGGTACTATAGAAAAAGTAAGTTTAAAGTTACTTTTCTGGCTGTATTGGCTGAGGTTACTGTAGAGGATCATTTTAACAATTTTTCATATAGTTTTTTATTTAATTTATTAATAACAAATATTTTCAATATAATTTTTTCATGAATCAACAGAATCAGCCAATACAACCACTTCATCCAGAACTTCATAAATTTCAGCAGAATTTACCAATTCCGCCAATTCTAGTGTGTACCAAACGGGCTCTTAGTTTATCAGCCTTATTATATACTATTTGCTCAAACACTTGACTTTTGATTTCCCGCACGAAAAGTGTAATGATCCAAATAAGTAAAGTTGTAATTACTTTTCAGAATGAATTGGCTGAAGTTTTGTAGATGACCAATTTAGCTATTTTTTCATATAATTGTTCCATTATTTTTTTGATAATCTATATTTTAATTTTTTTAATAATTTAACCAATTCAACCACTTCATTCAAAATTTCATCAATTGCAGCATATCAGCCAATTAAGCCACTTTTAGTGATGTTAAGCAGGCTATTATGTTACACATATTATTTGGGAGATTTCCCAAAATAGGAGTCAATAGAGTTTGGAATTCCAAAATAGGACAACTATGTTTTTATTCCCGAAATATCACCTTCCTCATTTCACAATGTTAGGAGGTTTTGGGATTGATTCTACTTCGGTTTCTTTTCTGAAAACAGAAGAAAAATCAGAATCAATTTTTCAGAAGCTGATCTCCTCCATCTTCTAAAAAATTGTTTCTAAGAGCAATTTGAAGCACGCAGAAGTAGTTCGTCACTTTCACCCTTTCCGAGATGAAGATAATACACATTAACGGCGTGTAATTTAACATTTTTCTTTAAAAATTTAAATTCAAAGAAAAATGTGTAATTGAAATAGTAGTAATCTAATACAAGCCCATAGTTTGATATCCAAACTAAAACCTTCTATCAACATACACCAAAATAATCTATCAAAGTAAGGGGTGTTTGGATATGATTTTACAAATTGATTCTTCTCCCTTAAGTAGTACTTTGAAGCAGAACCAATTTATTGGGTGTTTGGGTCTTATTTTAAAACTGAAAATCAGTTTTGTAGAAGTTAAGTAGTAGCGGCTTCTCAAAAATTACTTCTGCTTCTTTTAATTTTATTCCTAAAATACCCTTATCAATAATCAATCCTTCAAACCCTAAGCTACGCACACCACATCCTTTTTCTCTTGTTCCGGTCTTAGATTAACTAGATTATATTATTCCATGCAAAGTGAAGAGGGATTTTTTATAAATATTGTTTGAATATAAGCATAAACTGGTACAATTGGGAAAACTGTCAAACAAGTCCCCATAGTATGTCAAAAAAGTCAATTGAGACCTCGAATCAAAAAAACTGAGAAGTGGACTAAAAACTGAAATTGGACCGTCTCTTTTACAACTTCCTCCCTTCCACTTACCTTCTGGCCTCACGCTTTTTGAACTGCTGTCTATCTTATCAATCGTCTGCCTACCCCGTTACTAAATTATTACAACCCATATGCTCTCTCCTATTCCAAGAAATTCCTAATTATAAAAAACTACAACCTTTTGGATGCCTTTGTTGTCCGTGGTTACGTCCTTATAACACACAAACTCCAACCTCGGTCTACTTCGTGTATTTTTTTGGGATATTCAGTCTCCAAACCAGCCTACAAGTGCTTGGATATCACATCTCACCGCTTGTTCTTATCTCGACATGTCAAATTCGTACATCATATTTATCCATCCACCTCCTCCCAAATAACTCCAACTCCTATCCATTTCATTTGCACATTATAAGTTGTACAAATTTCTCAAAGTGAAAAAATCTTGTTGAAAAAATACCCAAACTAATGCTTGAGAAGTGATCTAAGGATAGATCAAGTTTTTGAACAAGGGAAGTGTGTCAAACCCACTCAAAGATGAATTGCTCAAGCACTCGCCAAACATTTAGCAAGCAAGAAACTCGTTTAATAGATGATTATTGGAAGGGGGCAAGAGTTGATTGCTTGCTATTTGAATGTAAGGTCTCGTTCAATGGCGACACTATTTTGAGTTGATTGCTTGCTATTTGAATGTGAGCTAAATATAAAAGTCATTTAATCAAACATCATTATACAAAATGCTAATACTATCAACTAATTAAAACAACCAAAAGAATCTGTTGTCATCAATCAGCTAAAACAATCAGCCAACAACCAACAGCCGATGTTCAAACACCCCCTTACTCCTATTCATAAAAAAAGTGACTTGGAAATTGTTCTGTTTATTTGATCCGAATGATTCTGATCTCATATCTTGATAGTAAAATATAAGGAGAAAATTGCTAGTGAAAAAAATGTTGTTCGTTCCTCTTATGAGTTGTCTTTCCGCTCTTAGATACCATTAGTGGTAGGTTTTTTAGAATATTATATGGAGTCAAACACAAGATATTGAAAAATATCCAAATTAAATTGCCTCTTAGTTGTCTTTGTCATTCTTTTTCAAACTAGGCTTGTAGGAATTTCATTCATAAACTCATTCTCTATTACTTAATTCAGCGAATGTCAACCTAACTCCATAAATCCATAATGATAGCATAAATCTTGATATGGATTGAGAAAGTCAATCTTTTCTCTCTTAAAAAATCGTCCAGGAAACGTTATTATATAATTTAAGGTGACACATTAATATTTTTATACTCCGTGTTAGTTTTTTTAACGAAAAAATTAGGTAGTAATTTTTTAATTACGAAATATGTTATCTCATTTCATTAATTAATTAAATCAATTACGAAAAATTACGAAAAATGTTATCTCATCTCATTTCATTCTAAAAAACATTCGGTAACACCTATGCTCCGACGCATCACATGAATTGCAGTCTTTAGTGTCATAAAAAAGAACAACATATATATCACTATCACTTGAAACATTATATAAATACAACAAGATTACCTAACATTTATTTGCTCTTCTAAAAAACATTTATTTGCTAATACTAATATAAATAAGTTAATCTTATCGAAGAAGCTTATATTGTAGGGATAGGCAAACTTAATTACCATTTAACTCCCAAAGTTAGCAAAATGGACCAAATTCTTCCAATGTTGACTATTAGTATTCTGCATTATACTATGTATTAAGAAATGGAACTTGTGGGAAGGTGGGTGTAGTCCAATGGATGACCATCCACCCCCAAGTCTCTCCTTTGTGGGAGGTCTTGGGTTCAATTCCCACCAAGGGGAGATGAGGGAGATCTTGCTCCCAATGATTCTTCCTACCTTCACGGAGTTGCTCAGCGGCTGAGAAGGGGAAGGATGGTAATGAAGGTAGCGGGTTCGTGTGGTGGGAGGAGCAGCCATAAAGGTGATGTAAGTCATGTTGGATTCATCCTTTGGAACCAGTACTGACGAGGCTGACTGTGATCAGATCCGGATTTAACTGTCTAGGGGCTTTGAAGGGTAGTTCATAGACTTCAGGATTATGGGAGCATAAGCCCCGACACCTGGATTATAAAAAAAGGAATGGAACTTGCCTTAAAGAATTGAAATTGTAATGAGGTGTGCATATTTGACCAGTCTAAATTCGAATGTAAAGAATCCTAGAACTAGTTGGTGACTTGCGAGCCATACATGCTTATAAATAACTAGATATAAAATAAATATATACTCCCTCCGTCCCGGAAAATTAGTCCCACTTTGACTTGGATCGGAGTTTAAGAAAGTGGGAATAAAGTGGAAATGTATGGTTGTGATTGAGTAAGAAAAGGGTAAATGAATGTTAGCCACACAAAACTTTCCAAAAAGGGAAATGGGAACAATTTTTTGGGACGACCCAAAAAGGAAAATGAGACTTATTTTATGGGACGGAGGGAGTACTTATGTTAGTTCATGCATATAACGAGTAAAACGCTATTGAAAAACAACGTGGTTGCTATCTAGATACCTTGAGCTAGATGGAGACTACTAGCCACTAGGGCACTCTCACGGGTGTAGACGAGACCCCAAGGGACATTAGCCCCGAAAATTTTGTGAATTATATACATATTCAATTCTTAGGTAGTTAAAAATGTTGCGAAATTTCTAAAAATTGATTCCACAACATAAATTATTTAAGCTCTGACCTTTGACGTACCGTACGTAACCTGTCACTTTTGGCTCCGTCAGTAGGGACAACAGTGCTAAGCATTCCGAGGGCGGCTTGTTGGCATGTGCTACAAGCTATATATGGTGGTGGTGGGGTGAAATTAAATTTGTAGAAATAATTTGTAGCTATATATGTTACCTCTTAAATGTCTTTGACCATCGTTTACAAATTAAATTTGTAGGAATGACTAGGGCTGAGCACGGATCTCGGAATTCCCATTCCGTACCGAAGAATCGTCCCGAACCGTTCCAGAACCGAAGATTATGAGAGTAGGTAATTGCTTGAAAATTATGATTTACTATTACAGTGAGCCCTGAAGATCTCAAGATGTAACTCAACATAATTCAAGTCTTTCAAGACAAACTGGGATCTGAGAGTAAGATCGGTGATCACGAGGGCAGGTACAATTAAACTATTTTTTAGATCAGTAACTTTTCTCTTATTTTCACAAGCAAAATTAGTCTCCTACTAATCACGCAATGATTCTAAACACGTTTAATGTCAATTGACTTAAACTGTACTCCACAATGATTCATTTAAACTTTTACGACACAATTGTAATTCTATTGAAACTCTCATGTGTAAATTTAAAGAAAACAAGAAAAGCATAAGATTTTTTGTGATTCTTACCTTTTAATATTTGTCACATAATTGTTTTAGAAATAATCTTGTCCCCTCTAAATTACCATCAACCATCATCCCGAAATAATATAATATTTTGTGGGTCATTTATTAACTAATTAACTCTAACTTCACAAATAATCTCAAAATAATCCGCTTTCATATTTTGATTTCAGATTATTCTATCAATTAATCATGTCAAATAATCTCTCTCACTCAACTATGCTCCCCGAAATAATCTGGCATGTCACTAGAATAATCACTTAATAATCTCATGGATGGTGATGCTCTAATGAAAGAAGGGAATATATCAATGAAATTGAGAGGATCAGATGATGGATATAGGGTCATAAGTGACCAGTCCACAAATATCATCAACTCTTCAAATGATTTTCGCTTCTTCCGGGAATAGATTTATCCCTTAGAGATATAGCAGCGCCTATTCCGCTACACTAAGTGGCCTGTTTGGAGAACATAAATTGTTTAAGTTCAAATAGTATTGCTAGTTTTAAAATGCACACAAAGGAAAAATTGAATTAATTACCACCTCCATCCCATAAAATAGTTCATGCATTAACTTGAATAGAAGTTTAAGAAAGTGGGAATAAAGTGAAAATGTATGGTTGTAGTTGTGTATGAAAAAAGTAAATGAATGTGAGCCACAAAAAACTTTCCAAAAAGGGAAATTGGAACTATTTTTTGGGACGGCCCAAAAAGGTAATCGGGAACTATTTTGCGGGATGTTAAGACCTGGGGTTCCATCCTAAAAGGTCAACCTGATAGGAGGAATAGCCCATGTCTGAATATAGCACTTCGTTGACTCAAAGATTTCCGGTGTGGGATTCTAACACCCCTCCTCACGACCAGACTCTTCGTCTGGATCGTGCCGTCATTCATTTTTTTCGTCGATTCGTCATTATCATTTTTTTATAATCGTGTCAATCATTTGTCATAAGGGGCCCACACCATGGATCGATTTGGCTCCGATACCATGTTAAGACCTGAGGTTCCATCCCAAAAGGTCAACCTGATAGAAAGAATAGCTCATGTCTTAATATATCACTTTGTTGACTCAAAGATTTCCGAAGTCGGATTCTAACACTGGATGGAGGGAATAACATATACAACAAGAACAAACTGTAACATATCCAACCTCACAAACGGATAAGATAGCAGAACACAATACTTAACATAAATTCGAACATAAAGAATTGAACTAATATTGGTGGGGTGCGTTGGGCCATGGCAGCAGTGCAACGCCAAGGCGACGTCTGATGTCCCCGATAACAAGCTGCCTTAGCGGGCCTTCCCCCTTGAAAAATTGAGTTAATATCGTGTGGGCTAATATGCCACATATCAGATATTAAACTGATAAGAACTGATAAGAACATATCGGTGGAGAAAGGTATACCATTAAAGGCCTTCTCTTTTGTATGACGTTAAAGTTGGGACAGAACATTCAATTCAACCCTTATTTCGGGCTCCTGTTGGCTGCACGCTACACCTTGTTTCATTCAAACAATTCCGGCGCGGGCCGCTCACAAGGCTTTCGCGCCTTAATTCCACCACCGCAAACCAGCCTCCTTTTTCTTCTTTCATTTCACCATGCATGGCATCTCCATCAAACCCACTTCACTTTTATTTAATCCGGAGGAGCATATCATATTCATATATCATATGTGTGTGTACTTCTTGATCCTCCCTTAGCTTGCTTGTAATAAAGATATTATTATTAATTAAAAAGTCACTTCTCTTGTAATATATACTTGACTCAATTTCAATTCTGGAGTTTTTTTTCTCAAAATAATGTTAAATAAAAAAATAATTTCCAAAATAGTATTGGATTAAAAGTATTTCCCAAAATACTACTGGAACAAACTGGTGTTGAGAAAACCATCACTTGAAGTGGCGGCTTAAGCAATGTTACATAATTCTCTATAACGATACAAGCATATATGTAGTTCCACACTCCCACCAAATTAAAAACACATATCTTGCTTGAATTGGTATAACTTTTTTATTTGTACTCCGATTGTTGCAAAAAATATATCAAAATTCATAATTTTTTACTATCTTTTAATAGAATATAATATCTTTAGGAATATTGTTTCCTTTTGTATCTTGAACTCTATTATTAAATATAGATTTGTCAGGACTCCTATTGGAGTACATTTCCCGTTAATTCTCACATGGTATCAAGAGCCTAGAGAAAAACCCTATTTTCTCTCTCTTTTTCCGCTCGTCTCTTCCGCGCGTAGCAGCCATGTCGCAGGAATCCTCCATGGTGCCGACGACTTCAGCCTCTCCTACGCCGCCGATCTCCGTCTCAACGGCGTCAGCTTTCAGTGCTGCACCTTCCTCTTCCTCGACGGTCCCAACTTCTGCTCCTCTGGATCGCACCCAACCACAACCCTCTTGTCCGTTGGACTTTCATCCCTGCCGTACAGGTCCTCCGGGAGGGTCGAGTCCTTGATTGCCACATGCTTCGTGGACCCCTCCGGGAGAGCAGAAAGCTTCTTTCCATCCTTCTCGAGTGCGGCGCTCCCCACCTTCGGATGCCGTCTGAAATGGTTCCGCAACCCCCCCGGGAAACGGATTCACAGTCATCCTAATGTAGCAGAATCGGTCTTTCCAACCTTTGTGAGACGAGGGCCCGAAAGAAAAGATTCTCCGTTGGGCGACCTGCTGCAGGTTTGTGAAGCCTTCGGCATTGGTAAGGTTCGTGGTGCGCACTCAAAATAAATATCAATACAACACTTATACGTAGTATAATGTAGTAAGGTTCGTAACCACAGAGAAAGGAATATTTCTCTTTTAATTAAATAGTAACAAGGGGGGTTTTAGATTTGATTTGATTTAATTTAATTAACACTAAGATGAACGACTTATATAAGTTTAATTAAAAGAGATAAGTACTTGGTTTTACTTTTATCCCCTTAATGAAATGTTCGTCGATCCCGGTTATATCTTTAACTATCTTCCTCTCGAATACTCAACCGAGGAGCATATCCAATTCATTGAGGGTAGTTATTAATAACGAGACGCGTTCATTAATAAAACTTACTACCGAGTCAATATAGAACACGCGTCGTATATTAACCCGATAGTAGCAATAAACTTAAGATGAAAACGATTGAGATTAATAACCTCAACACAAGCGGTTTATTGGTTTAATCAATATATTTAATTCCCCTTAGATTATTGATCATGAGACGCATGCATTAATAATCCAAGTTTACTACCGTTGAACGAACCGAATTAATAACAAGCGTATTAATCGATTGATTCTAGTAATAATTAATATATGAAACAAAACTAGTTGATCCTTTAAGTAATGCTCAAAATATTAATATGAAATATGAATAGGAATTAAATGATATTCAAGGAAGAATATTATTAAAGAAGATGAATCCGACTATAATTAATGTCAAGATGTTAACTAATTGTCATCTTAGCAACACTCCCCAACATTAATATAGAGGAAGAAAATACTACTATAACTAATGTCAAGATGTTAACTAATTGTCATCTTAGCAACACTCCCCAACATTAATTTAGAGATAGTATTAAGGAAAGAACTAATAATTAATATTCAAGGAAGAAGGTTAAAGAAAACAACTCACAACTTACAATTCATTAAGCTTCAAAGTAGCAAAACCAAGATGGAAGAGTTTAGCTCCTCATTTGGAGACTAATCATGATAAAAATATAAAGAAAGAAGTAATCTAGACTGAGCTTAGAAGTACAAAGGAATTGGTGATTTTATTGTGAAGGAAAGGGGTGTATTTATAGGCTTTTGGGAGCTGCAGGGTCTGATACTCGACCGAGTATATAGGATACCCGATCGGGTATCTTAGGAAATTTCCCAGAAAGTCACTTTTCTGGGCATACCTGACCGGGTATGTCGGCATACCCGATCGGGTATGTGAAAAATCTTTTACGAAATCTTGCTCCCACATTCATTTGTTCTCCGATTTGATTTAGACAATCGAATCAAGCAAATACCCGATCGGGTATTGCTTATACCCGACCGGGTATTGCTTATACCCGACCGGGTATAAGAGTATTTTATTCAAATCGAAATCTTTCTTGCCTCCTTGCACTTTCCTTGATCTTTTGAGGTCCAATCTTGATCCTTTAGATGATCTTTGACCTGTTTTGCTCAGAAAAGTCCTAATCTAAACAATTTACAAATAAATATGAAAATAAATTATTACACCAAAAGTGTGTAATTTCCACAACTAGAACTAATAAAAACTAGTTAAAAATACAAACATACAATCGGAAATTACATGAATATCAACTCCCCCACACTTAGCTTCTTTACTCGTCCTCGAGTAAAGTCAAATGTTTAACAGTTCCAAGTCCTCCAAAGTTCAACAATCAACCAGAAAAAGCAAAAGACCACCAAGGATAACATATGAGTTTTACATTGAGTGTTTAGCTCAAAGAACAATATCTTCTCGGGTTTCATGACCTTCTATGCTCATCTCCTCTTTTCATCTTCAAGAGATTAAATGATGTCATGTAAAAACAAATATATCTCTCATTTTGCCTAGGAGCCTTTTCAGGTTTTCATCCCAACATCTCTTTTTATTTTTCACCTTTCCACTCACTCATCATTTTTTGTAAGCCCTTTTTTCTTAGATTGCCCATTTTTGGGGTTTCAACCTAACTAGCATTTCTTTGTGTTTTTTTTTTTGTTTTTTTTGTGCGAAGAAAATAATGCTAGTTTACAAGGTATCAAACTTAAGTACGTACCAATGAGTGACTCCCCCTCACATAGCTCGAAGCACTATCCCTAGTGCCCGTCTTTGTCATAACTGGGCTGAAACGGTCATCCTCGTAGCCTTGAATTGGGGCCCCTATCAGGTTATCTTTCTCCCCTATCTCTCTTCGATGTCATTTATTTCCTTTTGGAAGCTTTGAAATTCGGATTTGGGGGTAGGGGGTAGGGTGTCGGTTTTTTGGTAAATATATGGGGAGATGGAGATTTTTTGTGTTTTATTTTCTTGTAGAGGAGAGCGAGTGGAGTGTTTTGGTTGTGATATGAGGGGATTTCGTGGAGTTTCGAGTGAGTAATGGGAGAAAGAAACTTCGAAATTGGAGGTTAGGGGGAGGGAGTTCGAAAAGGTTTTGGGGATGATGAAATGGGTGTTTTGGGTGGCTGATTCGGGTTTAAAGATCATGTACCCGACCGGGTACCCCGATATACCCGATCGGGTATGCCTTCAATTGTTCTTGTTCTGGGATCGGGCTCGATCGAGTAGGGGTAATAGATTATAACAACATATAAAAAACTGCCATCTGACAAATGTTCCTTTCAATTTTCCTTTCGAGACTGCAATACTGGTGCAATTCTCACTAGAGTTTCACTATTTTTCACTTTTCTTGTTGTTTAGGATGATGACAATGACCAAGTGGATGTTCCCAATGAGCACAAGGATCCAATATCGCGCTTGCTGGAAATGACAAAACACCTTATTGGACAGCCTCTGCAATTAGTTTTAAAAGGAGATGTCATTGGTGTTGTTGATATCTCCCTTTTTCTTAGTTCAGAGGAGATAATGGAGATGTGTTTGGGTAATCAAACGCTCAGTACAAAGGTTATGCGAGTCTGGATAATGTGAGTTGAGAGTTATTATGTTCTGAATGTCAGGATCTGCTTTTATTTATACCCTATTGTTGGATTAGAAAGGAAAAACTAATCACTCAAACTTCAAAAATTTCAAGTTAATTCTTTTTCCCTTTTGGTATTGATAAATCTATAAATGTATAGTTGGTTGCAGAAACAAAGTAAATATGGAAGTACAAAAAATTGGAAACAAGGAAATAGAAACAAACAATATAATTAATAGCTCCTTACAGGTTCAATAGGGCTTTTTGTAGAGAAACTATTACCAAGAGAATGATCAAAATGTGTCTATAGAAAGTAGATCCCTGCAGTTCACTGGTTCTATGTAATCTTCTGGGGTCATCACTTTTCAAACTCCATGTTATTATTAAATTACATGTAGGTACTTGCACAAATTGTGTACTAAAAAGAACAACAAATACTTGTATGGATTCTTTGACACTCACACCATTCAAGATGTGGGAAACAAGCGTGATGAAACCCAAACCTACATATTAACTCACCTCAAGGACAACAAGGACTACTATCTAGTTCCATATTACTATCCGTAAGTACAAGCTTATGATTAAACTTAAGTAATATCTAAATAATCATCACAAATTGTTTCAATTTTAGTAACCACTGGCAGCTATTCGTATTGTGTCCTAAGCAAAACCTTACTGTGTTCTTGTGCTCCTTGAGGAATAAGCCAAAGAAAAATGTGAAGAGTGTTTTTGATATGTAAGGATATAATTTTGTTATATCAAATGTGTACTTTTGATTAAGCCATTTCTTGTTTCTATAGCATCACTTATTTCTTTTTTTTTATCTAGGACAATGCAAGCACATCAAATAACAAAAAATACGAGGAATTTCAAACCAAGATGGATTAAGTCGATTGTAAGCATACTTTTTTCATACTTATCATCAGTTGTATAAGTTTTTATAATTTTATGCACTTGGGTTGATTCTGAATCATTTTAAGAAGCACATTATAATCATCATGTCATGTGTAGATTATGAATCATATTAAGAATCAGATTTTGAGTATGGAGTGGGCTATTTCATTTTATATATGGATGTTAATGGCAGATTTTTAGCAGGAAAAAATAATGAGCATGGAGATAGGTATTTCATTAAGAATCAGATTTTGAGTATGGAGTGGGCTATTTCATTTTGCATTTGTTTTGTAATGGCAGTGGTAAACATAACGAGTAATAGTAGATTAGTAGTGAATACATGTTAAAATATATAACATTTCTTTTTTGTTATGCTTATTCCTGGAACAAAATAATGGATAACAGTAGCTTGTATTAAAAGCGCGCTATAACTTCTCCGCTTGCCCTTAGAACACATGGTGGAGGAACATGCAAATCACATATTGTACGAAGATAATAATTTGTATTAGTTGACTTCAGAGCTAACCCTCAAAACTAAGGAGACAATCACTTGCTTCTCGAATTCCCTTTGTCGAGATGGGTATCAGCTGGCCGCATGTATACCTTCTTACTCTCTGTGTCCCAAATGTTTAGCACGGATAAAAGAAGTGAAGCTGCTATTATGAATGTCATTAGAGAGAGTTTCCCAGATCATTCTGGGGATGCATCTTCTGACTATCTCTGGTGTATTGACCCCTTAGATGGGACCACAAACTTTGCACACAGGTACCCAAGCTTTGCCGTATCAGTGGCAGTTCTTTTTAGAGGAAAACCGGCTGCTTCTACTGTGGTAGAGTTTGTCGGTGGCCCTATGTAACGGTCAAAAGACAAATGTCAGCAACACTGATAAGGTGGACCAATCGCTCCTAGTGATGGGATTTGGTTATGATCATGATGATTCCTGGGCTGGCAATATGGAATGAGTGACACAAATACTTAGCCTTATCTCGAAATAGTTGAAGCCTATTGGGAATATCGTCTAAAACCATGGGATGTAGCTGCCGGAGTCTAGAATGCAAAGGGTACCTATGAGTCTGGGTATTATGTTATGAGGCATATGGAGACTATAATATCTGCAGTCGTTGTTGATTCATGGATTGAGGTGATGAAATTTTAGATTTGTGCTTCATCAAATTTATACTTATTTCGCTTGTATTATGTTTTTTACGACAAAGTTTTACTTCTATTCTTCATATTCATATTTTATTGAATGTGTTTCTATTTTTATTTTTGATTTGAAGACATTCAATGTTCAAGAGTCATTTAGTCCACAAGATATTACCGAGACAAGAGAGCATTGGGCGTCATTTGTTTGTGACACCACAAGCAGTACGGGTTGCTATTAACAAATATGGTTCTGTTTTTATGTCTAGAATGAATAGTGTTGGTTTCATGTGAAACTTTGTACTTTTGACTTGCAAGAACCTTTGAAACTTTTGTAGTTTTTGCTTGCATGAACTTGTGAAACTTTACAGTTTTGGCTTGGATTGATTGGTGCTAGTACTATGTGGAACACTGAATTTTGCTACAATTATCAATATATTTTCCATAACTCTCATTTAATGATCTCATTATATTGATACCGTATATATATAAAAAATTATAGTATGCATAATCTATAGAATATATGGTTTAACTCATATAAAAAAGATTTTATATGGGGTATTATTGGACTAACACAGAAAATATTTGATAACGGTTAAATTTGATAATGATTTAACCCATATAAAAAAGATTTTATATGGGGTATTACTGGACTGACACAGAAAACATTCGATAACGGTTAAATTTGTAACCGTTATAAAACACATTCTATAACGAAATAATCTGGCATGTCACTAGAATAATCACTTAATAATCTCATGGATGGTGATGCTCTAATGAAAGAAGGGAATATATCAATGAAATTGAGAGGATCAGATGATGGATATAGGGTCATAAGTGACCAGTCCACAAATATCATCAACTCTTCAAATGATTTTCGCTTCTTCCGGGAATAGATTTATCCCTTAGAGATATAGCAGCGCCTATTCCGCTACACTAAGTGGCCTGTTTGGAGAACATAAATTGTTTAAGTTCAAATAGTATTGCTAGTTTTAAAATGCACACAAAGGAAAAATTGAATTAATTACCACCTCCATCCCATAAAATAGTTCATGCATTAACTTGAATAGAAGTTTAAGAAAGTGGGAATAAAGTGAAAATGTATGGTTGTAGTTGTGTATGAAAAAAGTAAATGAATGTGAGCCACAAAAAACTTTCCAAAAAGGGAAATTGGAACTATTTTTTGGGACGGCCCAAAAAGGTAATCGGGAACTATTTTGCGGGATGTTAAGACCTGGGGTTCCATCCTAAAAGGTCAACCTGATAGGAGGAATAGCCCATGTCTGAATATAGCACTTCGTTGACTCAAAGATTTCCGGTGTGGGATTCTAACACCCCTCCTCACGACCAGACTCTTCGTCTGGATCGTGCCGTCATTCATTTTTTTCGTCGATTCGTCATTATCATTTTTTTATAATCGTGTCAATCATTTGTCATAAGGGGCCCACACCATGGATCGATTTGGCTCCGATACCATGTTAAGACCTGAGGTTCCATCCCAAAAGGTCAACCTGATAGAAAGAATAGCTCATGTCTTAATATATCACTTTGTTGACTCAAAGATTTCCGAAGTCGGATTCTAACACTGGATGGAGGGAATAACATATACAACAAGAACAAACTGTAACATATCCAACCTCACAAACGGATAAGATAGCAGAACACAATACTTAACATAAATTCGAACATAAAGAATTGAACTAATATTGGTGGGGTGCGTTGGGCCATGGCAGCAGTGCAACGCCAAGGCGACGTCTGATGTCCCCGATAACAAGCTGCCTTAGCGGGCCTTCCCCCTTGAAAAATTGAGTTAATATCGTGTGGGCTAATATGCCACATATCAGATATTAAACTGATAAGAACTGATAAGAACATATCGGTGGAGAAAGGTATACCATTAAAGGCCTTCTCTTTTGTATGACGTTAAAGTTGGGACAGAACATTCAATTCAACCCTTATTTCGGGCTCCTGTTGGCTGCACGCTACACCTTGTTTCATTCAAACAATTCCGGCGCGGGCCGCTCACAAGGCTTTCGCGCCTTAATTCCACCACCGCAAACCAGCCTCCTTTTTCTTCTTTCATTTCACCATGCATGGCATCTCCATCAAACCCACTTCACTTTTATTTAATCCGGAGGAGCATATCATATTCATATATCATATGTGTGTGTACTTCTTGATCCTCCCTTAGCTTGCTTGTAATAAAGATATTATTATTAATTAAAAAGTCACTTCTCTTGTAATATATACTTGACTCAATTTCAATTCTGGAGTTTTTTTTCTCAAAATAATGTTAAATAAAAAAATAATTTCCAAAATAGTATTGGATTAAAAGTATTTCCCAAAATACTACTGGAACAAACTGGTGTTGAGAAAACCATCACTTGAAGTGGCGGCTTAAGCAATGTTACATAATTCTCTATAACGATACAAGCATATATGTAGTTCCACACTCCCACCAAATTAAAAACACATATCTTGCTTGAATTGGTATAACTTTTTTATTTGTACTCCGATTGTTGCAAAAAATATATCAAAATTCATAATTTTTTACTATCTTTTAATAGAATATAATATCTTTAGGAATATTGTTTCCTTTTGTATCTTGAACTCTATTATTAAATATAGATTTGTCAGGACTCCTATTGGAGTACATTTCCCGTTAATTCTCACATGGTATCAAGAGCCTAGAGAAAAACCCTATTTTCTCTCTCTTTTTCCGCTCGTCTCTTCCGCGCGTAGCAGCCATGTCGCAGGAATCCTCCATGGTGCCGACGACTTCAGCCTCTCCTACGCCGCCGATCTCCGTCTCAACGGCGTCAGCTTTCAGTGCTGCACCTTCCTCTTCCTCGACGGTCCCAACTTCTGCTCCTCTGGATCGCACCCAACCACAACCCTCTTGTCCGGTTGGACTTTCATCCCTGCCGTACAGGTCCTCCGGGAGGGTCGAGTCCTTGATTGCCACATGCTTCGTGGACCCCTCCGGGAGAGCAGAAAGCTTCTTTCCATCCTTCTCGAGTGCGGCGCTCCCCACCTTCGGATGCCGTCTGAAATGGTTCCGCAACCCCCCCGGGAAACGGATTCACAGTCATCCTAATGTAGCAGAATCGGTCTTTCCAACCTTTGTGAGACGAGGGCCCGAAAGAAAAGATTCTCCGTTGGGCGACCTGCTGCAGGTTTGTGAAGCCTTCGGCATAGGTAAGGTTCGTGGTGCGCACTCAAAATAAATATCAATACAACACTTATACGTAGTATAATGTAGTAAGGTTCGTAACCACAGAGAAAGGAATATTTCTCTTTTAATTAAATAGTAACAAGGGGGGTTTTAGATTTGATTTGATTTAATTTAATTAACACTAAGATGAACGACTTATATAAGTTTAATTAAAAGAGATAAGTACTTGGTTTTACTTTTATCCCCTTAATGAAATGTTCGTCGATCCCGGTTATATCTTTAACTATCTTCCTCTCGAATACTCAACCAAGGAGCATATCCAATTCATTGAGGGTAGTTATTAATAACGAGACGCGTTCATTAATAAAACTTACTACCGAGTCAATATAGAACACGCGTCGTATATTAACCCGATAGTAGCAATAAACTTAAGATGAAAACGATTGAGATTAATAACCTCAACACAAGCGGTTTATTGGTTTAATCAATATATTTAATTCCCCTTAGATTATTGATCATGAGACGCATGCATTAATAATCCAAGTTTACTACCGTTGAACGAACCGAATTAATAACAAGCGTATTAATCGATTGACTCTAGTAATAATTAATATATGAAACAAAACTAGTTGATCCTTTAAGTAATGCTCAAAATATTAATATGAAATATGAATAGGAATTAAATGATATTCAAGGAAGAATATTATTAAAGAAGATGAATCCGACTATAATTAATGTCAAGATGTTAACTAATTGTCATCTTAGCAACACTCCCCAACATTAATATAGAGGAAGAAAATACTACTATAACTAATGTCAAGATGTTAACTAATTGTCATCTTAGCAACACTCCCCAACATTAATTTAGAGATAGTATTAAGGAAAGAACTAATAATTAATATTCAAGGAAGAAGGTTAAAGAAAACAACTCACAACTTACAATTCATTAAGCTTCAAAGTAGCAAAACCAAGATGGAAGAGTTTAGCTCCTCATTTGGAGACCATGATAAAAATATAAAGAAAGAAGTAATCTAGACTGAGCTTAGAAGTACAAAGGAATTGGTGATTTTATTGTGAAGGAAAGGGGTGTATTTATAGGCTTTTGGGAGCTGCAGGGTCTGATACTCGACCGAGTATATAGGATACCCGATCGGGTATCTTAGGAAATTTCCCAGAAAGTCACTTTTCTGGGCATACCTGACCGGGTATGTCGGCATACCCGATCGGGTATGTGAAAAATCTTTTACGAAATCTTGCTCCCACATTCATTTGTTCTCCGATTTGATTTAGACAATCGAATCAAGCAAATACCCGATCGGGTATTGCTTATACCCGACCGGGTATTGCTTATACCCGACCGGGTATAAGAGTATTTTATTCAAATCGAAATCTTTCTTGCCTCCTTGCACTTTCCTTGATCTTTTGAGGTCCAATCTTGATCCTTTAGATGATCTTTGACCTGTTTTGCTCAGAAAAGTCCTAATCTAAACAATTTACAAATAAATATGAAAATAAATTATTACACCAAAAGTGTGTAATTTCCACAACTAGAACTAATAAAAACTAGTTAAAAATACAAACATACAATCGGAAATTACATGAATATCAACTCCCCCACACTTAGCTTCTTTACTCGTCCTCGAGTAAAGTCAAATGTTTAACAGTTCCAAGTCCTCCAAAGTTCAACAATCAACCAGAAAAAGCAAAAGACCACCAAGGATAACATATGAGTTTTACATTGAGTGTTTAGCTCAAAGAACAATATCTTCTCGGGTTTCATGACCTTCTATGCTCATCTCCTCTTTTCATCTTCAAGAGATTAAATGATGTCATGTAAAAACAAATATATCTCTCATTTTGCCTAGGAGCCTTTTCAGGTTTTCATCCCAACATCTCTTTTTATTTTTCACCTTTCCACTCACTCATCATTTTTTGTAAGCCCTTTTTTCTTAGATTGCCCATTTTTGGGGTTTCAACCTAACTAGCATTTCTTTGTGTTTTTTTTTTTGTTTTTTTTTGTGCGAAGAAAATAATGCTAGTTTACAAGGTATCAAACTTAAGTACGTACCAATGAGTGACTCCCCCTCACATAGCTCGAAGCACTATCCCTAGTGCCCGTCTTTGTCATAACTGGGCTGAAACGGTCATCCTCGTAGCCTTGAATTGGGGCCCCTATCAGGTTATCTTTCTCCCCTATCTCTCTTCGATGTCATTTATTTCCTTTTGGAAGCTTTGAAATTCGGATTTGGGGGTAGGGGGTAGGGTGTCGGTTTTTTGGTAAATATATGGGGAGATGGAGATTTTTTGTGTTTTATTTTCTTGTAGAGGAGAGCGAGTGGAGTGTTTTGGTTGTGATATGAGGGGATTTCGTGGAGTTTCGAGTGAGTAATGGGAGAAAGAAACTTCGAAATTGGAGGTTAGGGGGAGGGAGTTCGAAAAGGTTTTGGGGATGATGAAATGGGTGTTTTGGGTGGCTGATTCGGGTTTAAAGATCATGTACCCGACCGGGTACCCCGATATACCCGATCGGGTATGCCTTCAATTGTTCTTGTTCTGGGATCGGGCTCGATCGAGTAGGGGTAATAGATTATAACAACATATAAAAAACTGCCATCTGACAAATGTTCCTTTCAATTTTCCTTTCGAGACTGCAATACTGGTGCAATTCTCACTAGAGTTTCACTATTTTTCACTTTTCTTGTTGTTTAGGATGATGACAATGACCAAGTGGATGTTCCCAATGAGCACAAGGATCCAATATCGCGCTTGCTGGAAATGACAAAACACCTTATTGGACAGCCTCTACAATTAGTTTTAAAAGGAGATGTCATTGGTGTTGTTGATATCTCCCTTTTTCTTAGTTCAGAGGAGATAATGGAGATGTGTTTGGGTAATCAAACGCTCAGTACAAAGGTTATGCGAGTCTGGATAATGTGAGTTGAGAGTTATTATGTTCTGAATGTCAGGATCTGCTTTTATTTATACCCTATTGTTGGATTAGAAAGGAAAAACTAATCACTCAAACTTCAAAAATTTCAAGTTAATTCTTTTTCCCTTTTGGTATTGATAAATCTATAAATGTATAGTTGGTTGCAGAAACAAAGTAAATATGGAAGTACAAAAAATTGGAAACAAGGAAATAGAAACAAACAATATAATTAATAGCTCCTTACAGGTTCAATAGGGCTTTTTGTAGAGAAACTATTACCAAGAGAATGATCAAAATGTGTCTATAGAAAGTAGATCCCTGCAGTTCACTGGTTCTATGTAATCTTCTGGGGTCATCACTTTTCAAACTCCATGTTATTATTAAATTACATCTAGGTACTTGCACAAATTGTGTACTAAAAAGAACAACAAATACTTGTATGGATTCTTTGACACTCACACCATTCAAGATGTGGGAAACAAGCGTGATGAAACCCAAACCTACATATTAACTCACCTCAAGGACAACAAGGACTACTATCTAGTTCCATATTACTATCCGTAAGTACAAGCTTATGATTAAACTTAAGTAATATCTAAATAATCATCACAAATTGTTTCAATTTTAGTAACCACTGGCAGCTATTCGTATTGTGTCCTAAGCAAAACCTTACTGTGTTCTTGTGCTCCTTGAGGAATAAGCCAAAGAAAAATGTGAAGAGTGTTTTTGATATGTAAGGATATAATTTTGTTATATCAAATGTGTACTTTTGATTAAGCCATTTCTTGTTTCTATAGCATCACTTATTTCTTTTTTTTTATCTAGGACAATGCAAGCACATCAAATAACAAAAAATACGAGGAATTTCAAACCAAGATGGATTAAGTCGATTGTAAGCATACTTTTTTCATACTTATCATCAGTTGTATAAGTTTTTATAATTTTATGCACTTGGGTTGATTCTGAATCATTTTAAGAAGCACATTATAATCATCATGTCATGTGTAGATTATGAATCATATTAAGAATCAGATTTTGAGTATGGAGTGGGCTATTTCATTTTATATATGGATGTTAATGGCAGATTTTTAGCAGGAAAAAATAATGAGCATGGAGATAGGTATTTCATTAAGAATCAGATTTTGAGTATGGAGTGGGCTATTTCATTTTGCATTTGTTTTGTAATGGCAGTGGTAAACATAACGAGTAATAGTAGATTAGTAGTGAATACATGTTAAAATATATAACATTTCTTTTTTGTTATGCTTATTCCTGGAACAAAATAATGGATAACAGTAGCTTGTATTAAAAGCGCGCTATAACTTCTCCGCTTGCCCTTAGAACACATGGTGGAGGAACATGCAAATCACATATTGTACGAAGATAATAATTTGTATTAGTTGACTTCAGAGCTAACCCTCAAAACTAAGGAGACAATCACTTGCTTCTCGAATTCCCTTTGTCGAGATGGGTATCAGCTGGCCGCATGTATACCTTCTTACTCTCTGTGTCCCAAATGTTTAGCACGGATAAAAGAAGTGAAGCTGCTATTATGAATGTCATTAGAGAGAGTTTCCCAGATCATTCTGGGGATGCATCTTCTGACTATCTCTGGTGTATTGACCCCTTAGATGGGACCACAAACTTTGCACACAGGTACCCAAGCTTTGCCGTATCAGTGGCAGTTCTTTTTAGAGGAAAACCGGCTGCTTCTACTGTGGTAGAGTTTGTCGGTGGCCCTATGTAACGGTCAAAAGACAAATGTCAGCAACACTGATAAGGTGGACCAATCGCTCCTAGTGATGGGATTTGGTTATGATCATGATGATTCCTGGGCTGGCAATATGGAATGAGTGACACAAATACTTAGCCTTATCTCGAAATAGTTGAAGCCTATTGGGAATATCGTCTAAAACCATGGGATGTAGCTGCCGGAGTCTAGAATGCAAAGGGTACCTATGAGTCTGGGTATTATGTTATGAGGCATATGGAGACTATAATATCTGCAGTCGTTGTTGATTCATGGATTGAGGTGATGAAATTTTAGATTTGTGCTTCATCAAATTTATACTTATTTCGCTTGTATTATGTTTTTTACGACAAAGTTTTACTTCTATTCTTCATATTCATATTTTATTGAATGTGTTTCTATTTTTATTTTTGATTTGAAGACATTCAATGTTCAAGAGTCATTTAGTCCACAAGATATTACCGAGACAAGAGAGCATTGGGCGTCATTTGTTTGTGACACCACAAGCAGTACGGGTTGCTATTAACAAATATGGTTCTGTTTTTATGTCTAGAATGAATAGTGTTGGTTTCATGTGAAACTTTGTACTTTTGACTTGCAAGAACCTTTGAAACTTTTGTAGTTTTTGCTTGCATGAACTTGTGAAACTTTACAGTTTTGGCTTGGATTGATTGGTGCTAGTACTATGTGGAACACTGAATTTTGCTACAATTATCAATATATTTTCCATAACTCTCATTTAATGATCTCATTATATTGATACCGTATATATATAAAAAATTATAGTATGCATAATCTATAGAATATATGGTTTAACTCATATAAAAAAGATTTTATATGGGGTATTATTGGACTAACACAGAAAATATTTGATAACGGTTAAATTTGATAATGATTTAACCCATATAAAAAAGATTTTATATGGGGTATTACTGGACTGACACAGAAAACATTCGATAACGGTTAAATTTGTAACCGTTATAAAACACATTCTATAACGAAATAATCTGGCATGTCACTAGAATAATCACTTAATAATCTCATGGATGGTGATGCTCTAATGAAAGAAGGGAATATATCAATGAAATTGAGAGGATCAGATGATGGATATAGGGTCATAAGTGACCAGTCCACAAATATCATCAACTCTTCAAATGATTTTCGCTTCTTCCGGGAATAGATTTATCCCTTAGAGATATAGCAGCGCCTATTCCGCTACACTAAGTGGCCTGTTTGGAGAACATAAATTGTTTAAGTTCAAATAGTATTGCTAGTTTTAAAATGCACACAAAGGAAAAATTGAATTAATTACCACCTCCATCCCATAAAATAGTTCATGCATTAACTTGAATAGAAGTTTAAGAAAGTGGGAATAAAGTGAAAATGTATGGTTGTAGTTGTGTATGAAAAAAGTAAATGAATGTGAGCCACAAAAAACTTTCCAAAAAGGGAAATTGGAACTATTTTTTGGGACGGCCCAAAAAGGTAATCGGGAACTATTTTGCGGGATGTTAAGACCTGGGGTTCCATCCTAAAAGGTCAACCTGATAGGAGGAATAGCCCATGTCTGAATATAGCACTTCGTTGACTCAAAGATTTCCGGTGTGGGATTCTAACACCCCTCCTCACGACCAGACTCTTCGTCTGGATCGTGCCGTCATTCATTTTTTTCGTCGATTCGTCATTATCATTTTTTTATAATCGTGTCAATCATTTGTCATAAGGGGCCCACACCATGGATCGATTTGGCTCCGATACCATGTTAAGACCTGAGGTTCCATCCCAAAAGGTCAACCTGATAGAAAGAATAGCTCATGTCTTAATATATCACTTTGTTGACTCAAAGATTTCCGAAGTCGGATTCTAACACTGGATGGAGGGAATAACATATACAACAAGAACAAACTGTAACATATCCAACCTCACAAACGGATAAGATAGCAGAACACAATACTTAACATAAATTCGAACATAAAGAATTGAACTAATATTGGTGGGGTGCGTTGGGCCATGGCAGCAGTGCAACGCCAAGGCGACGTCTGATGTCCCCGATAACAAGCTGCCTTAGCGGGCCTTCCCCCTTGAAAAATTGAGTTAATATCGTGTGGGCTAATATGCCACATATCAGATATTAAACTGATAAGAACTGATAAGAACATATCGGTGGAGAAAGGTATACCATTAAAGGCCTTCTCTTTTGTATGACGTTAAAGTTGGGACAGAACATTCAATTCAACCCTTATTTCGGGCTCCTGTTGGCTGCACGCTACACCTTGTTTCATTCAAACAATTCCGGCGCGGGCCGCTCACAAGGCTTTCGCGCCTTAATTCCACCACCGCAAACCAGCCTCCTTTTTCTTCTTTCATTTCACCATGCATGGCATCTCCATCAAACCCACTTCACTTTTATTTAATCCGGAGGAGCATATCATATTCATATATCATATGTGTGTGTACTTCTTGATCCTCCCTTAGCTTGCTTGTAATAAAGATATTATTATTAATTAAAAAGTCACTTCTCTTGTAATATATACTTGACTCAATTTCAATTCTGGAGTTTTTTTTCTCAAAATAATGTTAAATAAAAAAATAATTTCCAAAATAGTATTGGATTAAAAGTATTTCCCAAAATACTACTGGAACAAACTGGTGTTGAGAAAACCATCACTTGAAGTGGCGGCTTAAGCAATGTTACATAATTCTCTATAACGATACAAGCATATATGTAGTTCCACACTCCCACCAAATTAAAAACACATATCTTGCTTGAATTGGTATAACTTTTTTATTTGTACTCCGATTGTTGCAAAAAATATATCAAAATTCATAATTTTTTACTATCTTTTAATAGAATATAATATCTTTAGGAATATTGTTTCCTTTTGTATCTTGAACTCTATTATTAAATATAGATTTGTCAGGACTCCTATTGGAGTACATTTCCCGTTAATTCTCACATGGTATCAAGAGCCTAGAGAAAAACCCTATTTTCTCTCTCTTTTTCCGCTCGTCTCTTCCGCGCGTAGCAGCCATGTCGCAGGAATCCTCCATGGTGCCGACGACTTCAGCCTCTCCTACGCCGCCGATCTCCGTCTCAACGGCGTCAGCTTTCAGTGCTGCACCTTCCTCTTCCTCGACGGTCCCAACTTCTGCTCCTCTGGATCGCACCCAACCACAACCCTCTTGTCCGGTTGGACTTTCATCCCTGCCGTACAGGTCCTCCGGGAGGGTCGAGTCCTTGATTGCCACATGCTTCGTGGACCCCTCCGGGAGAGCAGAAAGCTTCTTTCCATCCTTCTCGAGTGCGGCGCTCCCCACCTTCGGATGCCGTCTGAAATGGTTCCGCAACCCCCCCGGGAAACGGATTCACAGTCATCCTAATGTAGCAGAATCGGTCTTTCCAACCTTTGTGAGACGAGGGCCCGAAAGAAAAGATTCTCCGTTGGGCGACCTGCTGCAGGTTTGTGAAGCCTTCGGCATTGGTAAGGTTCGTGGTGTGCACTCAAAATAAATATCAATACAACACTTATACGTAGTATAATGTAGTAAGGTTCGTATCCACAGAGAAAGGAATATTTCTCTTTTAATTAAATAGTAACAAGGGGGGTTTTAGATTTGATTTGATTTAATTTAATTAACACTAAGATGAACGACTTATATAAGTTTAATTAAAAGAGATAAGTACTTGGTTTTACTTTTATCCCCTTAATGAAATGTTCGTCGATCCCGGTTATATCTTTAACTATCTTCCTCTCGAATACTCAACCGAGGAGCATATCCAATTCATTGAGGGTAGTTATTAATAACGAGACGCGTTCATTAATAAAACTTACTACCGAGTCAATATAGAACACGCGTCGTATATTAACCCGATAGTAGCAATAAACTTAAGATGAAAACGATTGAGATTAATAACCTCAACACAAGCGGTTTATTGGTTTAATCAATATATTTAATTCCCCTTAGATTATTGATCATGAGACGCATGCATTAATAATCCAAGTTTACTACCGTTGAACGAACCGAATTAATAACAAGCATATTAATCGATTGATTCTAGTAATAATTAATATATGAAACAAAACTAGTTGATCCTTTAAGTAATGCTCAAAATATTAATATGAAATATGAATAGGAATTAATTGATATTCAATGAAGAATATTATTAAAGAAGATGAATCCGACTATAATTAATGTCAAGATGTTAACTAATTGTCATCTTAGCAACACTCCCCAACATTAATTAGTGATGGATTATAGGGTATCCAAAGTATATTAAAATGGAGAGATTGAGCTAGATAATTGGAGAAGATGGATGAATAGTAGAAATGTGATATTGTGTATGAATTATGAGTTAGGGTTACAAATGGCTCCAAGAGGAGTATAAATAGGGAAATAATGGGCCGGGCCGCTAATATGGGCCCGGTAGCCCAACTACATAAAAGACTAATCTAGTACATAGTTACATACAAATGACATATAAGCAGTACAATAATACAAATGATATCCGTAAGATGTGTGTGGGCCGTTGTCCGGGCCCAATAGTCGTGAGACCCGGGGATCCGAGTCTATATACTCTATCAGGAGTCCCCCACTCTCTGAGTTGAGAGTATTCGAGGCGAAAGAGAGTAGAACTGTGTGCTGATCTGTCGCCGTCTGGTGAGTAAACTCCATGAACAAAAATTTGAAATTCTGCTTCTTTGGTTAACGGAGGCGCTAAGTCCCCCGCTCTCCCAGTCCCCCACTCCTTGAGGCGAGTGTAATGAGGTGAAGAGGAGTAGAGTAATGCGTGTCGGATGATGTCTTCAACAGGGGGCCGAGGGTTGACACCTTTTGATCCACGATGGGGAGATGCCTCGTTAAAAACCTCATTAGGAAAAAACCCTGTGGGAAAAAATCCTAATGAGGGAAAAAGAGTACACCGGATGCCCCCAAAATGAAACAAAAGGTGCGAGCCCTTCGGCCTGGCGATGGAGCTGTAGCGGTGCCCGTCTGCTGGATGGTCGAGGCCGATCTCTAGATGTGGGTAGCTCATCCTGATCAGTAGTCCTAGTCATCAAATAAAGATGACTAAGGGATGGGTCGAGCGACCGTCCACAATATGATGTCTGGTTCATCAAATAAAGATGACCAGAACGTAAGGCCGATGGGCCGAGAGGCCTGTACGAGAGCTCCACGTTGTCAAATAAAGACGACGAGGCGATGGTGCGGCCGAGGGGCTTGCATAAGAGCTCCACGTCGTCAAATAAAGACGACGGGGCGATTGTGCGGCCGAGGGGCCTGCATAAGAACTCCACGTCGTCAAATAAAGACGACGGGGTGATGGTGCGGCCGAGGGGCCTGTATAAGAGCTCCACGTCGTCAAATAAAGACGACGGGGCGATGTATGGCTCAGAGGCCTACATAAGAGCTCCACGTCGTCAAATAAAGACGACGGGGCGATGGTGCGGCCGAGGGGCCTGCATAAGAGCTCCACGTCGTCAAATAAAGACGACGGGGCGATGGTGCGGCCGAGGGGCCTGCATAAGAGCTCCACGTCGTCAAATAAAGACGACAGGGCGATGGTGCGGCCGAGGGGCCTGCATAAGAGCTCCACGTCGTCAAATAAAGATGACGAGGCGATATATGCCCGATGGGTCTGCAACTGAGCTTCGCGTCATCAAATAAAGATGACGGAGCAAGATGTGGCTCAGAGGCCTACAAATGAGTTCCTCGTCATCAAATAAAGATGACAGAACGATATATGGCCGATGGTCCTGTAGATGAGCTCTTCGTCATTAAATAAAGATGACAGAGCGATATATGGCCGATGGGCCTACAAATGAGCTCTTCATCATCAAATAAAGATGACAGAGCGATATATGGCCGATGGGCCTACAAATGAGCTTCGCGTCATCAAATAAAGATGACGGAGCGATATATGGCCGATGGGCCTACGAATGAGCTTCGCGTCATCAAATAAAGATGACGGAGCGATATATGGCTGAACTCTGGGCTCCTTTAGCCTTTCGGCCGGAGACCGCAAGATGTTCGCTATATCTGAATAGGGGGACGAGGCGGTGGACGCCTGTCTGAATATGAGGACGACGACGCTGATGAGTCAGTCCGAATATGAGGGCGACAGCGCTGACGAACCGGTCCGAATATGGGGACGATGGCGCTGGTGAGTCGGTCCGAATATGGGGACGAGGCGATGATAAGTCATGCGTCATATAGGGGCGACGGTCGCCGTCCGGGAAGGGATGGCGAGCCCAATCGCTCTAACAAGACTTCGGCGCTGGGAGCCGGTCTTGAGAGAAATAATCACGTCGCGGCCGAGAGGCTGATCGCGATGTGCGGATGACAATGATGAGGAGCCAGTCCGAAATATGATGGCGAGGCGATGATGGAGCCGATCGTCATATAGAGGCGATAGTCACCATCCAGGAGGGGATGGCGAGCCTGATCGCTAGCCCAACACACTCGGTGCTGATGAAGCCGGTGTTGGGATAGGGTGTGACGCCGTGGCCGAGGGGCCGATCGTGATGCGAGGTCGTCAGCACTATGAGGCTGATCCAAAAGTCCAAACAGCGGTCGCCATCCGATGAAGGAATGACTGAGACCGGTCTTGGGGATAGATAATCACGCCGAGGCCAAGGGGCCGATCGTGATGTGCGGACGGAGATGATGAGCCGATCCGATAATATGATGACGAGGCAAGAATGAAGCCAATCGTCATATAAGGGCGATGGTCACCATCGAGGAAGGGATGACGAGCCCGATCGCTTGATCAAGACTCTCGGCGCTGAGAAAGCCGGTCTTGAGATAGATAATCACGCCGAGGCCGAGGGGCCGGGCATGATGTGAGGACGACGGCGATGAGGGGCCGGTCCAAAAATCCATGCAACGGTCGTCATCCGGTAAAGGAATGACTAAGACCGGTCTCGAGAAAAATAATCACGTCGAGGCCGAGGGGGTCGATCGTGATATGAGGACGACGACGATGAGGAGTCGGTCCAAATAATGATGACGAGGCGATGGTGAAGCCGATCGTCATATAGAGGCGATGGTCACCATCCGGGAAGAGATGATGAGCCCGATCGCCAGCTCAAGACTCTCGGCGCTGAGGAAGCCGGTCTTGAGATAGATGATCACGCCGAGGCCGAGGGGCCGGTCGTGATGTGAGGACAACGACGATGAGGAGTCGGTCCTATAATGATGACGAGGCGCTGGTGAAGCCGATCGTCATATAGAGGTGATGGTCACCATCCGGGAAGGGATGGCGAGCCCGATCGCTAGCTCAAGACTCGCGGCGCTGAGGAGGCCGGTCTTGAGATAGATGATCACGCCGAGGCCGAGGGGCCGGCCGTGATGTGAGGACAACGGCGATGAGGAGCCGGTCCTATAATATGATGACGAGGCGCTGATGAAGCCGATCGTCATATAAAGGTGATGGTCACCATCCGGGAAGGGATGGCGAGCCCGATCGCTAGCTCAAGACTCGCGGCGCTCAGGAAGCCGGTCTTGAGATAGATAGTCACGCCGAGGCCGAGGGGCCGGTCGTGATGCGCGGATGGAGATGAAAAGAGCCAATCCGAAATATGATGACGGGGCAATGATGAGCCGGCCGTCATATAGAGGCGATGGTCACCATCCAGGAAGGGATGGTGAGCCCAGTCGCTAGCTCAAGATCGTGTTGAGACCGAGGGGTCTGCCGCGATGTGAGCATGACGGCGATGATGAGCCGTTCCAATAAATGATGACGAGAGCATGATGGGCCAATCGTCATATAGAGGTGATGGTCACCATCCGGGAAGGGATGGCGAGCCCGATCGCTGGCTCAAGACTCGCGGCGCTGAGGAAGCCGATCTTGAGATAGATGATCACGCTGAGGCCGAGGGGCCGGCCGTGATGTGAGGACAACGGAGATGAGGAGTCGGTCCTATAATATGATGATGAGGCGCTGATGGAGCCGATCGTCATATAAAGGCGATGGTCACCATCCGGGAAGGGATGGCGAGCCCGGTCGCTAGCTCAAGACTCGCGGCGCTGAGGAAGCCGGTCTTGAGATAAATAATCACGCCGAGGCCGAGGGGGTCGGTCGTGATATGAGGACGACGACGATGAGGAGTCGATCATATAATATGATGACGAGGCACTGATGAAGCCGATCATCATATAAAGGCGATGGTCACCATCCGGGAAGGGATGGTGAGCCCGATCGTTGGCTCAAGACTCGCGGCGCTGAGGAAGCCGGTCTTGAGATAGATGATCACGCCGAGGCCGAGGGGCCGGTCGTGATATGAGGACGACGACGATGAGGAGTCGGTCCAAATAATGATGACGAGGCGATGGTGAAGCCGATCGTCATATAGAGGCGATGGTCACCATCCGGGAAGGGATGGCGAGCCCGATCGCTGGCTCGAGACTCGCGGCGCTGAGGAAGCCGGTCTTGAGATAGATAATCACACCGAGGCCGAGGGGCCGGTCGTGATGTGAGGACAACGGCGATGAGGAGCCGGTCCTATAATATGATGACGAGGCGATGGTGAAGCCGATCGTCATATAGAGGCGATGGTCACCATCCGGGAAGGGATGGCGAGCCCGATCGCTGGCTCAAGACTCGCGGCGCTGAGGAAGCCGGTCTTGAGATAGATGATCACGCCGAGGCCGAGGGGCCGGTCGTGATGTGAGGACAACGACGATGAGGAGCCAGTCCTATAATGAGGGACGGCGCTGGGCACTCGTCTGAGAAATGATGGACGGCGCTGGGCGCTCGTCTGAGATGATGGACGGCGCTGGGCGCTCGTCTGAGATGATGGACGGCGCTGGGCGCTCGTCTGAAAATGAGGGACGGCGCTGGGCGCTCGTCTACAAATGAAGGACGGAGCTGGGCGCTCGTCTAAGGACGGCGCTGGGCGCTCGTCTAAGGATGAAGGACGACGCTGGGCGCTCGTCTGAAAATGAGGGACGACGCTGGGCGCTCGTCTAATAAATGAGGGACGGCGCTGGGCGCTCGTCCAAAAATGAAGGACGGCGCTGGGCGCTCGTCTGAGGATGAAGGACGGCGCTAGGCGCTCGTCTGAAAATGAGGGACGGCGCTGGGCGCTCGTCTACAAATGGAGGACGGCGCTGGGCGCTCGTCTAAGATGATGGACGGCGCTGGGCGCTCGTCTAAGATGAAGGACGGCGCTGGGCGCTCGTCTAAGGATGAAGGACGGCGCTGGGCGCTCGTCTGAGATGATGGACGGCGCTGGGCGCTCGTCTGAGATGATGGACGGCGCTGGGCGCTCAACTGAAAATGAGGGATGGCGCTGGGCGCTCGTCTAAAACATGAGGGACGGCGCTGGGCGCTCGTCTAAGAATGAAGGACGGCGCAGGGCGCTCGTCTAGTATTTGCCTGATATGTACTTAGTATTGTTGTGGGGATTTCATTTTTTGTTGCTCGAGGACGGCGAGTGCGCGCGGTCCTCGGCTTCCCTCTTTTATTTTTTCTTTTTCCTTTTTTTTATTTCCGTTTCCGTTCCCTATTTCGGGGAGTATCCTTCTTTCAGGCTTCGGCCGAAGGGTGTGATCGTCCTTCGGCCGGTTCGGACTTCGTTTATAACGTCCGTGATCTCAGGGGGGTCCCGTCGCCTATTTATGACGCGGGCTAGACTTTTGGTTGGTTTCCAACGGCTGCCGTTGCCCATCCCTGAGTTTTGGGATTTTGTCACCTCGGCCATGATTTCAGGCCTGTCGTCCTGCGATCTGGCGCGTGGACGGCGCGGTGAGCTTCCCGTTTCAAGACGTGGGCCGTTTGCGGGCCCCTCGTCCTGGGGACATCGTCGGCCATACCTGAGCGTTTCACTCTAGGCTTACGGGGCCAGGACGATGTGCTCTCTCAGCTAGGCCTGAGCCATTCGCTGATACAAAATACAAATTGGAGCAGACCTGAGCCTTTCGCTTGAAGGCTGCTGATACGACACGTGGTATCTTCTATTTACATTTCCAAAAAATAAGCGGAATACAATAGGTGCGTTGTTCATGGCAACGGCTTTTGGGCGACGCGATTAGCGTCTCGGAGAACGAGGTGTACCGTTTACCGCTTTCGGGCATAATGCCATGTGCGGCCGGTAGCGGCTCTCATTTTCAGATGCCCGAGTCACCAAATAAAGGTGACTAGGGTAGGTCGATGGACCTAAATATAATTCAAATCATCAAATAAAGATGTTCAGTAGACTAGAGCTCGGGTCCACCACTTTGGGGTTTTTTGACCCGCTCTAATGACGATGATAAAAATAGTAATGTCAATAATAATGCATCATTAGCGACCTCGGGAAATTTTAATCCCTCATAACGGTCTTCACCACCTCGGGGGTTTTTAACCCGCCATAATGGTGGTGGAAATAATATAATTAATAATAGTAATAATTATACTACTATCACTTAATAAACATTTTAAGTGCATAAATAGGAGGAAATTTGGGGTACTTAGCTTTTTTATATGGGCTGAAAATTGGGCCAGTTGCTGAAATTGAGGCCTTCCATTCTGGATGATAGTCCATTTTGAACTTCGTGTTGCCTTAGCCCAAGAATGGAGCCCACCAGTAGCAGCTAGGTTGTCTAACACATTGCTCCCAAACTGGATGACAATCAGCCCTTGGTGACAGAGCTTCTGGAGAGGGAGGGTCCATTGCCATCGCTGCTCCATGACGGAAGGGCTGTGTAGTAGTAGTTGTTGTTGCCTAGGCTGAGAACAGTGGCGTCTCTTGAGGCGAGGATACCGTACACAGCCGCTGCAATTGGATGGGCAGTCGCCCGTCGTTGCCTGAGATAGGTCGTGGTCTCCGGATTCCTCAGGCGGTGAAGAGTCCCTTGGCCGGCCATCTCCTGCTGCACCCTTGACCCGGCGACGCTCTGACGGGTACGAGCTGAGCGACGACGAGGATCTGAAAACGCGCTCGGTGAGTTCCAGCGAGCTTCATCAGAGGTCTGCAAAGCGGCGACATATTTCCAGGTCTGGCCTGCGTTGTTACTCCAAGGAACTTCAGTCGACCATTAATGGCGAATACTGTTCCTGAAGCTACAGAGAGCTATGGCTGGCGAGGGCGCTGCCATGGAGGCCTATGAATGAGCCAAGCGCCACAGGAGGCGGCGCTACGCCGGAGGAGGAGCCTGCTTCTCGCCGCATTCTGAGTGGGATCTACTCCAGACCTGGATTATTCCAGAACTTTTTTTTTTGTTTTTTAATTTTCATAACTGTTTAGCTTGATTTCTTTGTGATTGGGATGAATTCTTGTATTTTTTGGGAGGAATCTCACTTGATTTTGCTCTAATCTCTCAATGAAAGCACCATTGATGGATTATAGGGTATCCAAAGTATATTAAAATGGAGAGATTGAGCTAGATAATTGGAGAAGATGGATGAATAGTAGAAATGTGATATTGTGTATGAATTATGAGTTAGGGTTACAAATGGCTCCAAGAGGAGTATAAGTAGGGAAATAATGGGCCGGGCCGCTAATATGGGCCCGGTAGCCCAACTACATAAAAGACTAATCTAGTACATAGTTACATACAAATGACATATAAGCAGTACAATAATACAAATGATATCCGTAAGATGTGTGTGGGCCGCTGTCCGGGCCCAATAGTCGTGAGACCCGGGGGTCCGAGTCTATATACTCTATCAAGTAGTAATCTAATACACGCCCATAGTTTTATATCCAAACTAAAACCTTCTATCAACATACACCAAAATAATCTATCAAAGTAAGGGGTGTTTGGATATGATTTTACAAATTGATTCTTCTCCCTTAAGTAGTACTTTGAAGCAGAACCAATTTATTGGGTGTTTGGGTCTTATTTTAAAACTGAAAATCAGTTTTGTAGAAGTTAAGTAGTAGCGGGTTCTCAAAAAATACTTCTGCTTCTTTTATTTTTATTCCTAAAATACCCTTATCAATAATCAATCCTTCAAACCCTAAGCTACGCACACCGCATCCTTTTTCTCTTGTTCCGGTCTTAGATTAACTAGATTATATTATTCCATGCAAAGCGAAGAGGGATTTTTTATAAATATTGATTGAATATAAGCATAAACTGGTATAATTGGGAAAATTGTCAAACAAGTCCCCATAGTATGTCAAAAAAGTCAATTGAGTCCCCGAACCAAAAAAACTGAAAAGTGGACTAAAAACTGAAACTGGACTGTCTCTTTTACAACTTCCTCCCTTCCACTTACCTTCTGGCCTCACGCTTTTCAAACTGCTGTCTATCTTATCAATCGTATGCCTACCCCGTTACTAAATTATTACATTCCATATGCTCTTTCCTATTCCAAGAAATTCCTAATTATAAAAAACTACAACCTTTTGGATGCCCTTGTTGTCCGTGGTTACGTCCTTATAACACACACAAACTCCAACCTCGGTCTACTTCGTGTATTTTTTTGGGATATTCAGTCTCCCAACCAGTCTACAAGTGCTTTGATATCACATCTCACCGCTTGTTCTTATCTCGACATGTCAAATTCGTACATCATATTTATCCATCCAGCTCCTCCCAAATAACTCCAACTCCTATCCATTTCATTTGCACATTATAAGTTGTACAAATTTCTCAAAGTGAAAAAATCTTGTTGAAAAAATACCCAAACTAATGCTTGAGAAGTGCTCTAAGGATAGATCAAGTTTTTGAACAAGGGAAGTGTGTCAAACCCACTCAAAGATGAATTGCTCAAGCACTCGTCAAACATTTAGCAAGCAAGAAACTCGTTTAATAGATGGTTATTGGAAGGGGGCAAGAGTTGATTGCTTGCTATTTGAATGTGAGGTCTCGTTCAATGGCGACACTGTTTTGGATTGATTGCTTGCTATTTGAATGTGAGGTCTCGTTCAATGGGGACACTATTTTTTCATCCGGAAATTAGAATCCTCAGGTGTATGATATGCCCAAACCAAGGCGACGCCGGGCCATGGCAGCAGTGCAACTACAAGGCGACGCCCGAAGTCCCAGACAGCAAGCTGCCTTAGCGGGCCTTCCCCCTTAAAAAATTGAGTTAATATCGTGTGGGCTAATAGCCCACATATCAGATATTAAACTGATAAGAACAGATACTACACTTGATCTTAGCCAAAAGGCCGAGAAAGGTATGCTTTCAATGTTGGATGAGCCGCTCCTCTTATAGCCTTCTCGAGGCCCGCATTCTCTCTGCCTAAACGGTGTGGGACGGAACACCATCACCATCACCATAATAACAATTACACAAAACGTACGGCTGTGGATATCATACATGCGCAGGAGCATATCATACTTCATACATCATCATATATTATCTATGTACACATGATCGATCATCCCTTGCTTGTAATAAACATATTATAACTTCTTTTCTAGACTTCTACTATATAGTTAACTCAATTTCTATCTCACTCTTTTTTTCTCACAAATAAATGTTTCCTTTTTGTTTCCATTTTCACCTTCTTAAATGCCCAATATGAATGTTGATGATGTTATTGTAATTTATATTAGGAAGAGGTGAAACTAAAACCCAACGTAATAATATCTTTTATTATTATTATTATTATTATTATTATTATTATTATATACTATCTCCGTCCCGCTAAGATTGTCTCATTTTACCTTTTCGGGAAATCCTACTAAGATTGTCTCATACCATATTTGACAAAGTTTCTATAGTTCTTAATCATTCTTACTTTATCAATTCAACATAAATTCACTTTTCTTAATAATCGCGTCATCTTCTCCCGTCCCAATGTTAGTGGGACAGATGTAGTATAAAAAACAGTCATTTAATTAAACTGCTAATACTATCAGCTAATTAAAACAGTCAAAAGAATCTGTTGTCATCAATCAGCCAAAACAATCAGCCAACAGCCAACAGTCGACGACCAAACACTCCCTTACTCCTATTCATAAAAAAAAGTGACTTGGAAATTGTTCTGTTTATTTGATCTGAGTGTTTCTTATCTAATCTAAGTTGTTCTGATTTGGCCTAAACGGATCCGAATTATTCTGATCTCATATCATGATAGTAAAATATAAGGAGAAAATTGCTAGTGAAAAAATGTTGTTCGTTCCTCTTATGAGTTGTCTTTCCGCTCTTAGATACCATTAGTGGTAGGTTTTTTAGAATATTATGAGCTCATTTTGTAGCACGAAAATCGGTTGTTTTGGCTGATTCTGGTGAAATTTATGAAGTTGTGGCTGTTTTGGCTGATTCTGCTGATTCAAGAAAAAATATTTTAAAAATTTATTTTATTAATAAATTAAAGAAAAAATTACATGTAAAAATAGCTAAAATGGTCATCTGCAGTAACTTCAGCCAATACAGCCAGAAAAGTAACTCCAACCTTACTTTTTATGCTCTAACCCGTTATAAAAAGTATATATGGGGTCATATTCATAAATCTCAAAAAGTTTGATTTGGCACGGGGTCATTTCCTAATTAAAAAAACATACTTTCGATGTCCGTTTACTCTTAACCCTTATAGAATGTGTTTAAAAATTTTAACTCCTGCGGCCAAAGCAGAGCTACGGACGAACAACAAGGGTTTTGAAAGCAGCCGCATAGTTACGAAACTAGAAGCGCCTACGCACGAGCGTCTCAGGACGAAGCACCTACGGACGAAACAGAAGGAGCAGACCTAAGGACGAAAACACTCTGCCATATCCACACCTCCGCCATTTTCGCACCTCCGGCGCTCCTTCTTCGCCAGAGACGATTTTTCTAACCGGTAATTTTCTTACACACTAAATACGTGTTAGGAATATTTTATGGTGTCCAATCTAATTAAATATCTTTGTATTTGTGTAGTTGTTAATTAAACGTGTAATACGGGCCACAAATGTGTATCAGCCCGGGGGCTTCCTTGTAACCCGTAAGTTAGCCAACTTCTCCTATAAAAGGAGGCTAACTTACGGGAACCCCAACAAACGAAAGAGGCTTTAGAGTTCAGAGGCGTAGAGATAGAGAGATTAGGGTTGTCGCTGCTCTCCTTCTCCAGGGAGAGTAGTGGCCAGTTCATACGGTATACCAGATTCGGTTTTAATCTTCTCGATATCTTTCTATCTGCTTCTTCTTAACTGTTATGGTTGTTTGATTGTTTAGTATTTTGGGTTTATCAATTGGTATCAGAGCCGAGGCGTGAAACAGGTTGAATCTATCTGCGATTTTTGGATCTAACGAAGAACTGCTCTGCTTTTCTTCTGTTTTTCTTTGGTGTAGAGATTTTCTCCTGTAATCTTGTTTGTGAACGAAATTTTGTAAAAATCATACTGTTGGACTCGCCTTTCAAAACCGATCCAGCAGCATACCTTATTTTTCGTTTTCTGCAATTTTTATATTTCGAAGATCTCTACATTGAGATCTCGAAATCCTTATTTTTCACTGCTGCAGAAACGTTTTTGACTTGAAACTGATACAGGAGAATCTCGACCTCCAGGGCTTTTAACAACAGGTTTCAGATTTTAAAAAATCGAAGTTTTCATTTTGCAGGATCTCGACATTTAGGGTCTCGATTTCCTCATCTCGACTTTTGAAATCTCGAGTTTTGACGTCTCGAGTTTTGACATCTCGAGTTTTGACATCTCGAGTTTTGACATCTCGAGTTTTGACATATCGAGTTTTGAAACCTCGAGTTTTGAAATCTCGAGTTTTGAAACCTCGAGTTTTGGAATTTCGAGTTTTGGGATTTCGACATTTGGGATCTCGATGTTTTAGATCTCGACATTCTGAAGATTTCGAGATTTTCAAAATTTCTAGATGTTTTGAATTTTTCAAAGTTTGGAGTTTCTTGAATCACTTATTTCTTCAAAACTTGATATCTTTCCTGTTCAAAACACTTCGAAACTTTACATTTTTCGATATCTCATTGAATCTCTGTCTATCAAAGTCTTTGGAAGCTTTCGATGTTCTCATGTTTTTCAAACAACAAGTTTTCGATTTTCTAATGTTTTCGAAACTCCAAAGTTTTCGATGTTCCAAACATTTTGAAATTCTGCAGATTTCAATATTCTAAGGTTTGTTTTGCAGGTGGATTTCGCCATTATTCTTCAAGATTGTAATCTCGAGATTATAATCTCGAGATTTAAAACTTGAGATTGTAATCTCGAGATTTAAACTTGAGATTGTAATCTCGAGATTTAAACCTCAAGATCGTAATCTCGAGATTTAAACCTCGAGATCGTAATCTCGAGATTTAAACCTCGAGATCGTAATCTCGAGAGTTAAAACTCGAGATCGTAATCTCGAGAGTTAAAACTCGAGATTGTAATCTAGGGATTTAAACCTGGAGATTGTAATCTCGAGATTTAAAACTCGAGATTGTCATCTCGAGATTTAAAACCTCGAGATTGTAATCTCGAGATTAAAACCTCGAGATTAGGATTTCGAGGTATTGCCTTAGAATTTTGTTTAAAATCCACCTGCTCTCGATATTCAACATCGAGAACCTCAACTTCGAAGAAATTCCTCAAAAACTCAAAAATTCGAGATTTTCTGCGACACCGCACTATTTTGCCCATAACTTTTGACTCGGTGATCCGATTTGAGCAAAAATTTTTTGTGGGAAAGATAACGAAAAGATCTACATTAATTATAGGGCTAGGCACCAGAAACCTTTCTCACGCGCCCTCACTCGCAGCCTTTGAGGGTCAAAACGTTAGTTTTCCGACAAACATTGTAAATCACCAATGTCCAGGTCAAAACTTAGGCAAACCTGTTCAAACTCTTTCAATGTCAACCCTGAGGTCAAAGCTTTTCTATGCTCCACTGTAAAGGTCCGAAAATCGCAGATAATTCAATCAACCTCGCGTCAACGGTCATCTTACAACAATCAACAATCAACCACTGAAGCCTCCTCTGACTCATCAACATTATGTGATCATCAAAATGCTGAAATTCTACATGATGAGCTCAGGGAAACCGTCCTGTGTGGTACTTGTTTAGACTGCTCCACACACATGGCGGGTATGAGGAGATGTGAGCAATCAAACCTTGTACATTCTGAGGGGGAGTTTCAGTTTTCTCCTCCTGGCGCCTTACACCGTCAAAGCAAGGAATCTCTCAACGGATGCAACATTCTAGGGGGAGTGTTCAATGTTATCCTCCCCGGTGCCTAACAATGACAAAGCATACCAAGTGCTCCAGTTGAGGGGGAGTACAGAGAGAAAATGAAGAAAGTAATGAGAGAACATGTTCCTATGGCTTAGTAAACCCAACTAAACCTACCCAAGGGACGAAGTCGAGCGTAAGTGAGTGAGTGAGCGAGTGAGTGAGTGAACATTATGAGCGTTAGGAAGCAGAAGGCTCAAGTGAGCAAGAATACAATAATCAATGATGAGTCTGTTACCTCAACTGCCTGCTATGAATTGAACATTTACTCCTAGCCACTCAAATACTCTGGACAATTTCCAAATAGGTTCAGGACTGATTTATTCAGATCCCGGGTAGAAGTCACTGCATCTTGTCCAACAGTGCACGTTGAACCCTACCCAATACCACTCACTTGTCTCCCAACAGACAGGTGTTTAATCATACTTCACGGGGAACCGCATCTCTCATTATTGTCTCCTTCCGAGGCAAGTAATACTGACTACAGTGGCCTCAGCCCCATGCCACTGAACTTTCATTGATCACGTCGTGTCTAGTTACTCACTCCCAAATGCTTTGAAATTTTCTAGGACACAGACGCACTTTTAGAGTCAGTTGCAGGTCTACATGACCCGTGAGAACTTCCATAGGGCTCATCTATTACAGACGTAGACCAATAATTGGAAGGAAGACATGCTATTGCAACATAAGAATCACCAACATTTTCAGGCCATTGCTTTAAAGTTTATCTCTATAGTGATGAAAACGGGTGTCTACACGACCCCGGGGGGCTTTTATCATTTACTCTTTCTGTTTGTTTTCTGTTTTATTTCCGCAGAATAAAAGAATAAAAGCATGACGTCCCGATTCATCGGATCGTCATGAGGGGGAGAGTGGTCCACATGTTGTTAACACTGAACAAATCATTCTGGGACACTTCACTCCATCACAAAAATCAACACCTTCTCTGCTATCTCTACAACTCAAATCAGATGGTCAGCTACACTCACAAATCAACAATCATTATGTTCCGCTGTGCCACCGACAAGTTCTCCTCAAATGCATTCATTCCAAATAGTCAAAAAGACTACATTATGGAGGAGACAGAGGTCAAATACTCGTGTCCTGAAGATGAATTCCATGGGCGTCTCCTATTCTCCAAAAAATATTCATTCTAGAGGCGTCACCGGACTTCATCCAAGCTGATCAAGGGCAACTTCTGGAAGGCAAGGACTACATGCAAGATACAAAAGGTCCCTCAACCCCCGGCATCAAAGATCAAACTGTCAAGAAGACATCAAAGGGGAGATTGCAAGGATTTCTTCAGATAGTCTTCCTCATAAGTCAAGTTCAAAGTAAAAGGAAGCTGAATAACAACAAAGACAAAGATATTTGCGCTGCAATGCTCATTCAACACGATTGACCACCAAGGGGGAGATTGTTAGGAATATTTTATGGTGTCCAATCTAATTTAATATCTTTGTATTTGTGTAGTTATTAATTAAACGTGTAATACAGGCCACAAATGTGTATCAGCCCAGGGGCTTCCTTGTAACGCGTAAGTTAGCCAACTTCTCCTATAAAAGGAGGCTAACTTACGGGAACCAAAAACCAACGAAAGAGGCTTGAGAGACGTAGAGGGGAGATAGAGAGAAGGGTTTCCGCTGCTCTCCTTCTCGAGGGAGAGCAGCGGGGTTTCATACAGTATACCAGATTCAGTTCATCTTCTCCATATCTTTCTATCTGCTTCTTCTTTAACTGCTATGGTTGTTTGATTGTTTAAATACTGGGACTAACAATATGTATTTGGTTCTACTTTTCATAATTGATTCATGTATAGATTTCTCTGGGATTTGCTTAATTTCGTATGGGGGTTGATTTGGGGGGCCATTCCTTTGGTTGACGGTTTCTAGTTTATGTTGTTTCTAGTGTTATCATCTGGGATTATCTACGGCTATTATGAACCGGTACTTAAAATTGACGAAGAAGACTTTGGTGGTCATGGAAGTCTCCTGCAAGAGGGGTTTTTTGCATCCATAACACTATTTTTGCTAGTGTGGACTCTGGTATACAGCCTATCACATTTCTTGTCGGACTCAACATGGTTGTTGACACTTATCTTTTTTTTTTTTTTGAGAAAGTCAAACTGCAGTGAATTTATGGCAGCCATCAAATTTATGACCCAATTATTTTATCCGAAGTGTTTGGAAAAACAAGTTAAGAGAAAGCATAAGCCAAAAAGTAATGGATACTTGTCTACTAAAGTACTAATAATATAGATAGATAGATATTAACACCCACAAGATATTCACAGAATATAGCAACCTCTTTCTCTGGCTTCCTTCCGGAGCTTCTCAGTCTCCTCCTGTGCTCTTTCCAAACTCTCCCTCAGTTTACTGATCTCGTATCTATGTAGCTGCCGGAGTTCTGATAGTAGAAGAGGTTGGGGGTTAGTGTCTTGCAGGGATGGTGAAATTTTTCGTGTATTTGATAGGTCCATCTTGGATTCAAATGGTGCCCTTTATGATAAGCTTATTGACAAAACTGGTCCTGAAACAGATAATCTGAAAAGCGAAGGAGTTGACTTCTCGCCCTGGTTCAAGCCTGAAGCTTATAAAACTGATTTTTGAGAAACATATTTGTTTGCTGCTATGTGAATAGGATTTAGATGACAGCAGAATGGAATCTCACCCAGTAGTGACACACAAAAAATGTGTTACTGTCGTTTAAGTGTGTTGGTTTAAAGTTTACGAGCTACCAATAAATTAAAGTAAGCAATGGATTACTTAAAAAAAGTTTAGTGTATTCTTTTTCGGCAGTCAGTTGTACCAATCTGTATGAGTGATTAAATGGCTCATGCTCGTTAAAATACATTGACTAGATTATATCGGCTGTGTAGACTGTAGTAAATACCAATTTTGTATATTGTTATTTATATTGACTAGATTTGGGAAAAATTGTGTGATTACATTAAATTAAGTGACTTTGTTTTTATGCTACAATATAATATTTACATGTACATCTATTTGCAGTCTAGAATGCAAAGAGGTACCTATGAGTCTAGGTATTATGTTATGAGGCATATGGAGACTATAATATCTGCAGTCGTTGTTGATTCACGGATTGAGGTGATGAAATTTTAGATTTGTGCTTCATCAAATTTATACTTATTACGCTTGTATTATGTTTTTTACGACAAAGTTTTACTTCTATTCTTCATATTCATATTTTATTGAATGTGTTTCTATTTTTATTTTTGATTTGAAGACATTCAATGTTCAAGAGTCATTTAGTCCACAAGATATTACCGAGACAAGAGAGCATTGGGCGTCATTTGTTTGTGACACCACAAGCAATATGGGTTGCTATTAACAAATATGGTTCTCTTTTATGTCTAGAATGAATAGTGTTGGTTTCATGTCAAACTTTGTACTTTTGACTTGCAAGAACCTTTGAAACTTTTGTAGTTTTTGCTTGCATGAACTTGTGAGACTTTGCAGTTTTGGCTTGGATTGATTGGTGCTAGTACTATGTGGAACACTGAATTTTGCTACAATTATCAATATATTTGCCATAACTCTCATTTATTGATCTCATTATACTGATACCGTATATATAAAAAAAATTATAGTATGCATAATCTATTGGATATATGGTTTAACCCATATAAAAAAGATTTTATATGGGGTATTATTGGACTAACACAGAAAACATTCGATAACGGTTAAATTTGATAATGGTTTAACCCATATAAAAAGGATTTTATATGGGGTATTACTAGACTGACACGGAAACATTCGATAACGGTTAAATTTGTAACCGTTATAAAACATATTCTATAACGGGTACGACTACCCCACACGAAAAGTGAAAGTCAGTTTTGTAGAAATTGAGTGGTAGGGGCTTCTCAAAAAATACTTGTGCTTCTTTTAATTTTATTCCTAAAATACCCTTATCAATAATCAATCATTCAAACCCTAAGCTATGCACACCACATCCTTTTTCTCTTGTTCAGGTCTTAGATTAACTAGATTATATTGTTCCATACTAAGTGACAAGGTATTTTTTATAAATATTGTTCGAATATAAGCATAAACTGGTACTATAGAAAAAGTAAGTTTAAAGTTACTTTTCTGGCTGTATTGGCTGAGGTTACTGTAGAGGATCATTTTAACAATTTTTCATATAGTTTTTTATTTAATTTATTAATAACAAATATTTTCAATATAATTTTTTCATGAATCAACAGAATCAGCCAATACAACCACTTCAGCCAGAACTTCATAAATTTCAGCAGAATTTACCAATTCCGCCAATTCTAGTGTTACCAAACGGGCTCTTAGTTTATCAGCCTTATTATATACTATTTGCTCAAACACTTGACTTTTGATTTCCCGCACGAAAAGTGTAATGATCCAAATAAGTAAAGTTGTAATTACTTTTCAGAATGAATTGGCTGAAGTTTTGTAGATGACCAATTTAGCTATTTTTTCATATAATTGTTCCATTATTTTTTTGATAATCTATATTTTAATTTTTTTTTAATAATTTAACCAATTCAACCACTTCATTCAAAATTTCATCAATTGCAGCATATCAGCCAATTCAGCCACTTTTAGTGATGTTAAGCAGGCTATTATGTTACACATATTATTTGGGAGATTTCCCAAAATAGGAGTCAATAGAGTTTGGAATTCCAAAATAGGACAACTATGTTTTTATTCCCGAAATATCACCTTCCTCATTTCACAATGTTAGGAGGTTTTGGGATTGATTCTACTTCGGTTTCTTTTCTGAAAACAGAAGAAAAATCAGAATCAATTTTTCAGAAGCTGATCTCCTCCATCTTCTAAAAAATTGTTTCTAAGAGCAATTTGAAGCACACAGAAGTAGTTCGTCACTTTCATCCTTTCCGAGATGAAGATAATACACATTAACGGCGTGTAATTTAACATTTTTCTTTAAAAATTTAAATTCAAAGAAAAATGTGTAATTGAAATAGTAGTAATCTAATACAAGCCCATAGTTTGATATCCAAACTAAAACCTTCTATCAACATACACCAAAATAATCTATCAAAGTAAGGGGTGTTTGGATATGATTTTACAAATTGATTCTTCTCCCTTAAGTAGTACTTTGAAGCAGAACCAATTTATTGGGTGTTTGGGTCTTATTTTAAAACTGAAAATCAGTTTTGTAGAAGTTAAGTAGTAGCGGCTTCTCAAAAATTACTTCTGCTTCTTTTAATTTTATTCCTAAAATACCCTTATCAATAATCAATCCTTCAAACCCTAAGCTACGCACACCGCATCCTTTTTCTCTTGTTCCGGTCTTAGATTAACTAGATTATATTATTCCATGCAAAGTGAAGAGGGATTTTTTATAAATATTGTTTGAATATAAGCATAAACTGGTACAATTGGGAAAACTTTCAAACAAGTCCCCATAGTATGTCAAAAAAGTCAATTGAGACCTCGAATAAAAAAAACTGAGAAGTGGACTAAAAACTGAAACTGGACCGTCTCTTTTACAACTTCCTCCCTTCCACTTACCTTCTGGCCTCACGCTTTTTGAACTGCTGTCTATCTTATCAATCGTCTGCCTACCCCGTTACTAAATTATTACAACCCATATGCTCTCTCCTATTCCAAGAAATTCCTAATTATAAAAAACTACAACCTTTTGGATGCCTTTGTTGTCTGTGGTTACGTCCTTATAACACACAAACTCCAACCTCGGTCTACTTCGTGTATTTTTTTGGGATATTCAGTCTCCAAACCAGCCTACAAGTGCTTGGATATCACATCTCACCGCTTGTTCTTATCTCGACATGTCAAATTCGTACATCATATTTATCCATCCACCTCCTCCCAAATAACTCCAACTCCTATCCATTTCATTTGCACATTATAAGTTGTACAAATTTCTCAAAGTGAAAAAATCTTGTTGAAAAATACCCAAACTGATGCTTGAGAAGTGCTCTAAGGATAGATCAAGTTTTTGAACAAGGGAAGTGTGTCAAACCCACTCAAAGATGAATTGCTCAAGCACTCGCCAAACATTTAGCAAGCAAGAAACTCGTTTAATAGATGATTATTGGAAGGGGGCAAGAGTTGATTGCTTGCTATTTGAATGTAAGGTCTCGTTCAATGGCGACACTATTTTGAGTTGATTGCTTGCTATTTGAATGTGAGCTAAATATAAAAGTCATTTAATCAAACATCATTTTACAAAATGCTAATACTATCAGCTAATTAAAACAACCAAAAGAATCTGTTGTCATCAATCAGCTAAAACAATCAGCCAACAGGCAACAGCCGACGTTCAAACACCCCCTTACTCCTATTCATAAAAAAAGTGACTTGGAAATTGTTCTGTTTATTTGATCCGAATGATTCTGATCTCATATCTTGATAGTAAAATATAAGGAGAAAATTGCTAGTGAAAAAAATGTTGTTCGTTCCTCTTATGAGTTGTCTTTCCGCTCTTAGATACCATTAGTGGTAGGTTTTTTAGAATATTATATGGAGTCAAACACAAGATATTGAAAAATATCCAAATTAAATTGCCTCTTAGTTGTCTTTGTCATTCTTTTTCAAACTAGGCTTGTAGGAATTTCATTCATAAACTCATTCTCTATTACTTAATTCAGCGAATGTCAACCTAACTCCATAAATCCATAATGATAGCATAAATCTTGATATGGATTGAGAAAGTCAATCTTTTCTCTCTTAAAAAATCGTCCAGGAAACGTTATTATATAATTTAAGGTGACACATATTAATATTTTTATACGCCGTGTTAGTTTTTTTAACGAAAAAATTAGGTAGTAATTTTTTAATTACGAAAAATGTTATCTCATTTCATTAATTAATTAAATCAATTACGAAATACCACTACAAAACAATTACGGAATTGGCACGGATTTGGCACGGAGTTTTCGACAATTTCGTGCCAAATAGCTCGTGCCAAACCGTTTTTGGCACAGATTTGGCATATCCTTGCCAAAATCCCTGCCAATTTTGAGAAAACCCTACCAAAAATCTCCGTCAATCTCGTGTTTTTTGTAATGTACATTAATAGTTTATTTACGAAATATTTACTAGTTACCAAATTAGTCAAAATTTATAAGAACATTGTACCATTAGTTGTTCATATAAACTCATCAAAGAATCTCAAAACTCATCAAACTCCAATTCCCCCATAACAAAATCCTATAGAACTGAAATTGTAAATGCATTAAAGTAACAGGTCGTGCATATTTGACAAGTCTAAATTTGAACGTAAAAGAATCTTGAGAACTAATGTTGTTCATAAAAGAAATCATTTCTTACTGAGGAATCATTGTTTTGTAGTTGGTTCTAAAAAACATTCGGTAACACCTATGCTCCGACGCATCACATGAATTGCAGTCTTTAGTGTCATAAAAAAGAACAACATATATATCACTATCACTTGAAACATTATATAAATACAACAAGATTACCTAACATTTATTTGCTCTTCTAAAAAACATTTATTTTCTAATACTAATATAAATAAGTTAATCTTATCGAAGAAGCTTATATTGTAGGGATAGGCAAACTTAATTACCATTTAACTCCCAAAGTTAGCAAAATGGACCAAATTCTTCCAATGTTGACTATTAGTATTCTGCATTATACTATGTATTAAGGAATGGAACTTGTGGGAAGGTGGGTGTAGTCCAATGGATGACCATCCACCCCCAAGTCTCTCCTTTGTGGGAGGTCTTGGGTTCAATTCCCACCAAGGGGAGATGAGGGAGATCTTGCTCTCAATGATTCTTCCTACCTTCACGGAGTTGCTCAGCGGCTGAGAAGGGGAAGGATGGTAATGAAGGTAGCGGGTTCGTGTGGTGGGAGGAGCAGCCATAAAGGTGATGTAAGTCATGTTGGATTCGTCCTTTGGAACCAGTACTGACGAGGCTGACTGTGATCAGATCCGGATTTAACTGTCTAGGGGCTTTGAAGGGTAGTTCATAGACTTCAGGATTATGGGAGCATAAGCCCCGACACCTGGATTATAAAAAAAAGGAATGGAACTTGCCTTAAAGAATTGAAATTGTAATGAGGTGTGCATATTTGACCAGTCTAAATTCGAATGTAAAGAATCCTAGAACTAGTTGGTGACTTGCGAGCCATACATGCTTATAAATAACTAGATATAAAATAAATATATACTCCCTCCGTCCCGTAAAATTAGTCCCACTTTGACTTGGATCGGAGTTTAAGAAAGTGGGAATAAAGTGGAAATGTATGGTTGTGGTTGAGTAAGAAAAAGGTAAATGAATGTTAGCCACACAAAACTTTCCAAAAAGGGAAATGGGAACAATTTTTTGGGACGACCCAAAAAGGAAAATGAGACTTATTTTATGGGACGGAGGGAGTACTTATGTTAGTTCATGCATATAACGAGTAAAACGCTATTGAAAAACAACGTGGTTGCTATCTAGATACCTTGAGCTAGATGGAGACTACTAGCCACTAGGGCACTCTCACGGGTGTAGACGAGGCCCCAAGGGACATTAGCCCTGAAAATTTTGTGAATTATATACATATTCAATTCTTAGGCAGTTAAAAATGTTGCGAAATTTCTAAAAATTGATTCCACAACATAAATTATTTAAGCTATGACCTTTGACGTACCGTACGTAACCTGTCACTTTTGGCTCCGTCAGTAGGGACAACAGTGCTAAGCATTCCGAGGGCGGCTTGTTGGCATGTGCTACAAGCTATATATGGTGGTGGTGGGGTGAAATTAAATTTGTAGAAATAATTTGTAGCTATATATGTTACCTCTTAAATGTCTTTGACCATCGTTTACAAATTAAATTTGTAGGAATGACTAGGGCTGAGCACGGATCTGGGAATTCCCATTCCGTACCGAAGAATCGTCCCGAACCGTTCCAGAACCGAAGATTATGAGAGTAGGTAATTGCTTGAAAATTATGATTTACTATTACAGTGAGCCCTGAAGATCTCAAGATGTAACTCAACATAATTCAAGTCTTTCAAGACAAACTGGGATCTGAGAGTAAGATCGGTGATCACGAGGGCAGGTACAATTAAACTATTTTTTAGATCAGTATTTTTTCTCTTATTTTCACAAGCAAAATTAGTCTCCTACTAATCACGCAATGATTCTAAACACGTTTAATGTCAATTGAGCTAGATGGAGACTACTAGCCACTAGGGCACTCTCACGGGTGTAGACGAGGCCCCAAGGGACATTAGCCCCGAAAATTTTGTGAATTATATACATATTCAATTCTTAGGCAGTTAAAAATGTTGCGAAATTTCTAAAAATTGATTCCACAACATAAATTATTTAAGCTCTGACCTTTGACGTACCGTACGTAACCTGTCACTTTTGGCTCCGTCAGTAGGGACAACAGTGCTAAGCATTCCGAGGGCGGCTTGTTGGCATGTGCTACAAGCTATATATGGTGGTGGTGGGGTGAAATTAAATTTGTAGAAATAATTTGTAGCTATATATGTTACCTCTTAAATGTCTTTGACCATCGTTTACAAATTAAATTTGTAGGAATGACTAGGGCTGAGCACGGATCTCGGAATTCCCATTCCGTACCGAAGAATCGTCCCGAACCGTTCCAGAACCGAAGATTATGAGAGTAGGTAATTGCTTGAAAATTATGATTTACTATTACAGTGAGCCATGAAGATCTCAAGATGTAACTCAACATAATTCAAGTCTTTCAAGACAAACTGGGATCTGAGAGTAAGATCGGTGATCACGAGGGCAGGTACAATTAAACTATTTTTTAGATCAGTATTTTTTCTCTTATTTTCACAAGCAAAATTAGTCTCCTACTAATCATGCAATGATTCTAAACACGTTTAATGTCAATTGACTTAAACTGTACTCCACAATGATTCATTTAAACTTTTACGACACAATTGTAATTCTATTGAAACTCTCATGTGTAAATTTAAAGAAAACAAGAAAAGCATAAGATTTTTTGTGATTCTTACCTTTTAATATTTGTCACATAATTGTTTTAGAAATAATCTTGTCCCCTCTAAATTACCATCAACCATCATCCCGAAATAATATAATATTTTGTGGGTCATTTATTAACTAATTAACTCTAACTTCACAAATAATCTCAAAATAATCCGCTTTCATATTTTGATTTCAGATTATTCTATCAATTAATCATGTCAAATAATCTCTCTCACTCAACTATGCTCCCCGAAATAATCTGGCATGTCACTAGAATAATCACTTAATAATCTCATGGATGGTGATGCTCTAATGAAAGAAGGGAATATATCAATGAAATTGAGAGGATCGGATGATGGATATAGGGTCATAAGTGACCAGTCCACAAATATCATCAACTCTTCAAATGATTTTCGCTTCTTCCGGGAATAGATTTATCCCTTAGAGATATAGCAGCGCCTATTCCGCTACACTAAGTGGCCTGTTTGGTGAACATAAATTGTTTAAGTTCAAATAGTATTGCTAGTTTTAAAATGCACACAAAGGAAAAATTGAATTAATTACCACCTCCATCCCATAAAATAGTTCATGCATTAACTTGAATAGAAGTTTAAGAAAGTGGGAATAAAGTGAAAATGTATGGTTGTAGTTGTGTATGAAAAAAGTAAATGAATGTGCCACAAAAAAACTTTCCAAAAAGGGAAATTGGAACTATTTTTTGGGACGGCCCAAAAAGGTAATCGGGAACTATTTTGCGGGATGTTAAGACCTGGGGTTCCATCCTAAAAGGTCAACCTGATAGGAGGAATAGCCCATGTCTGAATATAGCACTTCGTTGACTCAAAGATTTCCGGTGTGGGATTCTAACACCCCTCCTCACGACCAGACTCTTCGTCTGGATCGTGCCGTCATTCATTTTTTTCGTCGATTCGTCATTATCATTTTTTTATAATCGTGTCAATCATTTGTCATAAGGGGCCCACACCATGGATCGATTTGGCTCCGATACCATGTTAAGACCTGAGGTTCCATCCCAAAAGGTCAACCTGATAGAAAGAATAGCTCATGTCTTAATATATCACTTTGTTGACTCAAAGATTTCCGAAGTCGGATTCTAACACTAGATGGAGGGAATAACATATACAACAAGAACAAACTGTAACATATCCAACCTCACAAACGAATAAGATAGCAGAACACAATACTTAACATAAATTCGAACATAAAGAATTGAACTAATATTGGTGGGGTGCGTTGGGCCATGGCAGCAGTGCAACGCCAAGGCGACGCCTGATGTCCCCGACAACAAGCTGCCTTAGCGGGCCTTCCCCCTTGAAAAATTGAGTTAATATCGTGTGGGCTAATATGCCACATATCAGATATTAAATTGATAAGAACTGATAAGAACATATCGGTGGAGAAAGGTATACCATTAAAGGCCTTCTCTTTTGTATGACGTTAAAGTTGGGACAGAACATTCAATTCAACCCTTATTTCGGGCTCCTGTTGGCTGCACGCTACGCCTTGTTTCATTCAAACAATTCCGGTGCGGGCCGCTCACAAGGCTTTCGCGCCTTAATTCCACCACCGCAAACCAGCCTCCTTTTTCTTCTTTCATTTCACCATGCATGGCATCTCCATCAAACCCACTTCACTTTTATTTAATCCGGAGGAGCATATCATATTCATATATCATATGTGTGTGTACTTCTTGATCCTCCCTTAGCTTGCTTGTAATAAAGATATTATTATTAATTAAAAAGTCACTTCTCTTGTAATATATACTTGACTCAATTTCAATTCTGGAGTTTTTTTTCTCAAAATAATGTTAAATAAAAAAATAATTTCCAAAATAGTATTGGATTAAAAGTATTTCCCAAAATACTACTGGAACAAACTGGTGTTGAGAAAACCATCACTTGAAGTGGCGGCTTAAGCAATGTTACATAATTCTCTACAACGATACAAGTATATATGTAGTTCCACACTCCCACCAAATTAAAAACACATATCTTGCTTGAATTGGTATAACTTTTTTATTTGTACTCCGATTGTTGCAAAAAATATATCAAAATTCATAATTTTTTACTATCTTTTAATAGAATATAATATCTTTAGGAATATTGTTTCCTTTTGTATCTTGAACTCTATTATTAAATATAGATTTGCCATGACTCCTATTGGAGTACATTTCCCGTTAATTCTCACATGGTATCAAGAGCCTAGAGAAAAACCCTATTTTCTCTCTCTTTTTCCGCTCGTCTCTTCCGCGCGTAGCAGCCATGTCGCAGGAATCCTCCATGGTGCCGACGACTTCAGCCTCTCCTACGCCGCCGATCTCCGTCTCAACGGCGTCAGCTTTCAGTGCTGCACCTTCCTCTTCCTCGACGGTCCCAACTTCTGCTCCTCTGGATCGCACCCAACCACAACCCTCTTGTCCGGTTGGACTTTCATCCTTGCCGTACAGGTCCTCCGGGAGGGTCGAGTCCTTGATTGCCACATGCTTCGTGGACCCCTCCGGGAGAGCAGAAAGCTTCTTTCCATCCTTCTCGAGTGCGGCGCTCCCCACCTTCGGATGCCGTCTGAAATGGTTCCGCAACCCCCCCGGGAAACGGATTCACAGTCATCCTAATGTAGCAGAATCGGTCTTTCCAACCTTTGTGAGACGAGGGCCCGAAAGAAAAGATTCTCCGTTGGGCGACCTGCTGCAGGTTTGTGAAGCCTTCGGCATTGGTAAGGTTCGTGGTGTGCACTCAAAATAAATATCAATACAACACTTATACGTAGTATAATGTAGTAAGGTTCGTATCCACAGAGAAAGGAATATTTCTCTTTTAATTAAATAGTAACAAGGGGGGTTTTAGATTTGATTTGATTTAATTTAATTAACACTAAGATGAACGACTTATATAAGTTTAATTAATAGAGATAAGTACTTGGTTTTACTTTTATCCCCTTAATGAAATGTTCGTCGATCCCGGTTATATCTTTAACTATCTTCCTCTCGAATACTCAACCGAGGAGCATATCCAATTCATTGAGGGTAGTTATTAATAACGAGACGCGTTCATTAATAAAACTTACTACCGAGTCAATATAGAACACGCGTCGTATATTAACCCGATAGTAGCAATAAACTTAAGATGAAAACGATTGAGATTAATAACCTCAACACAAGCGGTTTATTGGTTTAATCAATATAATTAATTCCCCTTAGATTATTGATCATGAGACGCATGCATTAATAATCCAAGTTTACTACCGTTGAACGAACCGAATTAATAACAAGCGTATTAATCGATTGATTCTAGTAATAATTAATATATGAAACAAAACTAGTTGATCCTTTAAGTAATGCTCAAAATATTAATATGAAATATGAATAGGAATTAATTGATATTCAAGGAAGAATATTATTAAAGAAGATGAATCCGACTATAATTAATGTCAAGATGTTAACTAATTGTCATCTTAGCAACACTCCCCAACATTAATATAGAGGAAGAAAATACTACTATAACTAATGTCAAGATGTTAACTAATTGTCATCTTAGCAACACTCCCCAACATTAATTTAGAGATAGTATTAAGGAAAGAACTAATAATTAATATTCAAGGAAGAAGGTTAAAGAAAACAACTCACAACTTACAATTCATTAAGCTTCAAAGTAGCAAAACCAAGATGGAAGAGTTTAGCTCCTCATTTGGAGACTAATCATGATAAAAATATAAAGAAAGAAGTAATCTAGACTGAGCTTAGAAGTACAAAGGAATTGGTGATTTTATTGTGAAGGAAAGGGGTGTATTTATAGGCTTTTGGGAGCTGCAGGGTCTGATACTCGACCGAGTATATAGGATACCCGATCGGGTATCTTAGGAAATTTCCCAGAAAGTCACTTTTCTGGGCATACCTGACCGGGTATGTCGGCATACCCGATCGGGTATGTGAAAAATCTTTTACGAAATCTTGCTCCCACATTCATCTGTTCTCCGATTTGATTTAGACAATCGAATCAAGCAAATACCCGATCGGGTATTGCTTATACCTGACCGGGTATTGCTTATACCCGACCGGGTATTGCTTATACCCGACCGGGTATAAGAGTATTTTATTCAAATCGAAATCTTTCTTGCCTCCTTGCACTTTCCTTGATCTTTTGAGGTCCAATCTTGATCCTTTAGATGATCTTTGACCTGTTTAGCTCAGAAAAGTCCTAATCTAAACAATTTACAAATAAATATGAAAATAAATTATTACACCAAAAGTGTGTAATTTCCACAACTAGAACTAATAAAAACTAGTTAAAAATACAAACATACAATCGGAAATTACATGAATATCAACTCCCCCACACTTAGCTTCTTTACTCGTCCTCGAGTAAAGTCAAATGTTTAACAGTTCCAAGTCCTCCAAAGTTCAACAATCAACCAGAAAAAGCAAAAGACCACCAAGGATAACATATGAGTTTTACATTGAGTGTTTAGCTCAAAGAACAATATCTTCTCGGGTTTCATGACCTTCTATGCTCATCTCCTCTTTTCATTTTCAAGAGATTAAATGATGTCATGTAAAAACAAATATATCTCTCATATCTCTCATTTTGCCTAGGAGCCTTTTCGGGTTTTCATCCCAACATCTCTTTTTATTTTTCACCTTTCCACTCACTCATCATTTTTTGTAAGCCCTTTTTGCTTAGATTGCCCATTTTTGGGGTTTCAACCTAACTGGCATTTCTTTGTTTTTTTTTTGTTTTTTTTTTGTGCGAAGAAAATAATGCTAGTTTACAAGGTATCAAACTTAAGTACGTACCAATGAGTGACTCCCCCTCACATAGCTCGAAGCACTATCCCTAGTGCCCGTCTTTGTCATAACTGGGCTGAAACGGTCATCCTCGTAGCCTTGAATTGGGGCCCCTATCAGTTGATCTTTCTCCCCTATCTCTCTTCGATGTCATTTATTTCCTTTTGGAAGCTTTGAAATTCGGATTTGGGGGTAGGGGGTAGGATGTCGGTTTTTTGGTAAATATATGGGGAGATGGAGATTTTTTGTGTTTTATTCTCTTGTAGAGGAGAGCGAGTGGAGTGTTTTGGTTGTGATATGAGGGGATTTCGTGGAGTTTCGAGTGAGTAATGGGAGAAAGAAACTTCGAAATTGGAGGTTAGGGGGAGGGAGTTCGAAAAGGTTTTGGGGATGATGAAATGGGTGTTTTGGGTGGCTGATTCGGGTTTAAAGATCATGTACCCGACCGGGTACCCCGACATACCCGATCGGGTATGCCTTCAATTGTTCTTGTTCTGGGATCGGGCTCGATCGAGTAGGGGTAATAGATTATAACAACATATAAAAAACTGCCATCTGACAAATGTTCCTTTCAATTTTCCTTTCGAGACTGCAATACTGGTGCAATTCTCACTAGAGTTTCACTATTTTTCACTTTTCTTGTTGTTTAGGATGATGACAATGACCAAGTGGATGTTCCCAATGAGCACAAGGATCCAATATCGCGCTTGCTGGAAATGACAAAACACCTTATTGGACAGCCTCTGCAATTAGTTTTAAAAGGAGATGTCAGTGGTGTTGCTGATATCTCCCTTTTTCTTAGTTCAGAGGAGATAATGGAGATGTGTTTGGGTAATCAAATGCTCAGTACAAAGGTTATGCGAGTCTGGATAATGTGAGTTGAGATTTATTATGTTCTGAATGTCAGGATCTGCTTTTATTTATACCCTATTGTTGGATTAGAAAGGAAAAACTAATCACTCAAACTTCAAAAATTTCAAGTTAATTCTTTTTCCCTTTTGGTATTGATAAATCTATAAATGTATAGTTGGTTGCAGAAACAAAGTAAATATGGAAGTACAAAAAATTGGAAACAAGGAAATAGAAACAAACAATATAATTAATAGCTCCTTACAGGTTCAATAGGGCTTTTTGTAGAGAAACTATTACCAAGAGAATGATCAAAATGTGTCTATAGAAAGTAGATCCCTGCAGTTCACTGGTTCTATGTAATCTTCTGGGGTCATCACTTTTCAAACTCCATGTTATTCTTAAATTACATGTAGGTACTTGCACAAATTGTGTACTAAAAAGAACAACAAATACTTGTATGGATTCTTTGACACTCACACCATTCAAGATGTGGGAAACAAGCGTGATGAAACCCAAACCTACATATTAACTCACCTCAAGGACAACAAGGACTGCTATCTAGTTCCATATTACTATCTGTAAGTACAAGCTTATGATTAAACTTAAGTAATATCTAAATAATTATCACAAATTGTTTCAATTTTAGTAACCACTGGCAGCTATTCGTATTGTGTCCTAAGCAAAACCTTACTGTGTTCTTGTGCTCCTTGAGGAATAAGCCAAAGACAAATGTGAAGAGTGTTTTTGATATGTAAGGATATAATTTTGTTATATCAAATGTTTACTTTTGATTAAGCCATTTCTTGTTTCTATAGCATCACTTATTTCTTTTTTTTTATCTAGGACAATGCAAGCACATCAAATAACAAAACATACGAGGAATTTCAAACCAAGATGGATTACGTCGATTGTAAGCATACTTTTTTCATACTTATCATCAGTTGTATAAGTTTTTATAATTTTATGCACTGGGGTTATTCTGAATCATTTTAAGAAGCACATTATAATCATCATGTCATGTGTAGATTATGAATCATATTAAGAATCAGATTTTGAGTATGGAGTGGGCTATTTCATTTTATATATGGATGTTAATGGCAGATTTTTAGCAGGAAAATATAATGAGCATGGAGATAGGTATTTCATTAAGAATCAGATTTTGAGTATGGAGTGGGCTATTTCATTTTGCATTTGTTTTGTAATGGCAGTGGTAAACATAACGAGTAGTATTAATACTACTCGTTATAACTGTTATTTCATTAATGAGCATTTGTTTTGTAATGGCTATTTCATTAATGAGCATGGAGATAGGTATTTGATTAGTAGTGAATACATGTTAAAATATAACATTTCTTTTTTGTTATGCTTATTCCTGGAACAAAATAATGGATAACAGTAGCTTGTATTAAAAGCGCGCTATAACTTCTCCGCTTGCCCTTAGAACACATGGTGGAGGAACATGCAAATCACATATTGTACGAAGATAATAATTTGTATTAGTTGACTTCAGAGCTAACCCTCAAAACTAAGGAGACAATCACTTGCTTCTCGAATTCCCTTTGTCGAGATGGGTATCAGCTGGCCGCATGTATACCTTCTTACTCTCTGTGTCCCAAATGTTTAGCACGGATAAAAGAAGTGAAGCTGCTATTATGAATGTCATTAGAGAGAGTTTCCCAGATCATTCTGGGGATGCATCTTCTGACTATCTCTGGTGTATTGACCCCTTAGATGGGACCACAAACTTTGCACACAGGTACCCAAGCTTTGCCGTATCAGTGGCAGTTCTTTTTAGAGGAAAACCGGCTGCTTCTACTGTGGTAGAGTTTGTCGGTGGCCCTATGTAACGGTCAAAAGACAAATGTCAGCAACACTGATAAGGTGGACCAATCGCTCCTAGTGATGGGATTTGGTTATGATCATGATGATTCCTGGGCTGCCAATATGGAATGAGTGGCACAAATACTTAGCCTTATCTCGAAATAGTTGAAGCCTATTGGGAATATCGTCTAAAACCATGGGATGTAGCTGCCGGAGTCTAGAATGCAAAGGGTACCTATGAGTCTGGGTATTATGTTATGAGGCATATGGAGACTATAATATCTGCAGTCGTTGTTGATTCATGGATTGAGGTGATGAAATTTTAGATTTGTGCTTCATCAAATTTATACTTATTTCGCTTGTATTATGTTTTTTACGACAAAGTTTTACTTCTATTCTTCATATTCATATTTTATTGAATGTGTTTCTATTTTTATTTTTGATTTGAAGACATTCAATGTTCAAGAGTCATTTAGTCCACAAGATATTACCGAGACAAGAGAGCATTGGGCGTCATTTGTTTGTGACACCACAAGCAGTACGGGTTGCTATTAACAAATATGGTTCTGTTTTTATGTCTAGAATGAATAGTGTTGGTTTCATGTGAAACTTTGTACTTTTGACTTGCAAGAACCTTTGAAACTTTTGTAGTTTTTGCTTGCATGAACTTGTGAAACTTTACAGTTTTGGCTTGGATTGATTGGTGTTAGTACTATGTGGAACACAGAATTTTGCTACAATTATCAATATATTTTCCATAACTCTCATTTAATGATCTCATTATATTGATACCGTATATATATAAAAAATTATAGTATGCATAATCTATAGAATATATGGTTTAACTCATATAAAAAAGATTTTATATGGGGTATTATTGGACTAACATAGAAAATATTTGATAACGGTTAAATTTGATAATGATTTAACCCATATAAAAAAGATTTTATATGGGGTATTACTGGACTGACACAGAAAACATTCGATAACGGTTAAATTTGTAACCGTTATAAAACACATTCTATAACGGGTACGACTACCCCACACGAAAAGTGAAAGTCAGTTTTGTAGAAGTTGAGTGGTAGGGGCTTCTCAAAAAATAATTGTGCTTCTTTTAATTTTATTCCTAAAATACCCTTATCAATAATCAATCATTCAAACCCTAAGCTACCACACCACATCCCTTTTCTCTTGTTCAGGTCTTAGATTAACTAGATTATATTGTTCCATACTAAGTGACAAGGTATTTTTTATAAATATTGTTCGAATATAAGCATAAACTGGTACTATAGAAAAAGTAAGTTTGGAGTTACTTTTATGGCTGTATTGGCTGAGGTTACTGTAGAGGATCATTTTAACAATTTTTCATATAGTTTTTTATTTAATTTATTAATAACAAATATTTTCAATATAATTTTTTCATGAATCAACAGAATCAGCCAATACAACCACTTCAGCCAGAACTTCATAAATTTCAGCAGAATTTACCAATTCCGCCAATTCTAGAGTTACCAAACGGGCTCTTAGTTTATCAGCCTTATTATATATTATTTGCTCAAACACTTGACTTTTGATTTCCCGCACGAAAAGTGTAATGATCCAAATAAGTAAAGTTGCAATTACTTTTCAGAATGAATTGGCTGAAGTTTTGTAGATGATCAATTTAGCTATTTTTTCATATAATTGTTCCATTATTTTTTTTATAATCTATATTTTAATTTTTTTTTTAATAATTTAACCAATTCAACCACTTCATTCAAAATTTCATCAATTGCAGCATATCAGCCAATTAAGCCACTTTTAGTGATGTTAAGCAGGCTATTATGTTACACATATTATTTGGGAGATTTCCCAAAATATAGGAGTCAATAGAGTTTGGAATTCCAAAATATGACAACTATATTTTTATTCCCGAAATATCACCTTCCTCATTTCACAATGTTAGGAGGTTTTGGGATTGATTCTACTTCTGTTTCTTTTTTGAAAACAGAAGAAAAATCAGAATCAATTTTTCAGAAGTTGATCTCCTCCATCTTTTAAAAAATTGTTTCTAAGAGCAATTTGAAGCACGCAGAAGTAGTTCGTCACTTTCACCTTTTCCGAGATGAAGATAATACACATTAACGGCGTGTAATTTAACATTTTTCTTTAAAAATTAATTTCAAAGAAAAATGTGTAATTGAAATAGTAGTGATGGATTATAGGGTATCCAAAGTATATTAAAATGGAGAGATTGAGCTAGATAATTGGAGAAGATGGATGAATAGTAGAAATGTGATATTGTGTATGAATTATGAGTTAGGGTTACAAATGGCTCCAAGAGGAGTATAAAAATAGGGAAATAATGGGCCGGGCCGCTAATATGGGCCCGGTAGCCCAACTACATAAAAGACTAATCTAGTACATAGTTACATACAAATGACATATAAGCAGTACAATAATACAAATGATATCCGTAAGATGTGTGTGGGCCGTTGTCCGGGCCCAATAGTCGTGAGACCCGGGGATCCGAGTCTATATACTCTATCAGGAGTCCCCCACTCTCTGAGTTGAGAGTATTCGAGGCGAAAGAGAGTAGAACTGTGTGCTGATCTGTCGCCGTCTGGTGAGTAAACTCCATGAACAAAAATTTGAAATTCTGCTTCTTTGGTTAACGGAGGCGCTAAGTCCCCCGCTCTCCCAGTCCCCCACTCCTTGAGGCGAGTGTAATGAGGTGAAGAGGAGTAGAGTAATGCGTGTCGGATGATGTCTTCAACAGGGGGCCGAGGGTTGACACCTTTTGATCCACGATGGGGAGATGCCTCGTTAAAAACCTCATTAGGAAAAAACCCTGTGGGAAAAAATCCTAATGAGGGAAAAAGAGTACACCGGATGCCCCCAAAATGAAACAAAAGGTGCGAGCCCTTCGGCCTGGAGATGGAGCTGTAGCGGTGCCCGTCTGCTGGATGGTCGAGGCCGATCTCTAGATGTGGGTAGCTCATCCTGATCAGTAGTCCTAGTCATCAAATAAAGATGACTAAGGGATGGGTCGAGCGACCGTCCACAATATGATGTCTGGTTCATCAAATAAAGATGACCAGAACGTAAGGCCGATGGGCCGAGAGGCCTGTACGAGAGCTCCACGTTGTCAAATAAAGACGACGAGGCGATGGTGCGGCCGAGGGGCTTGCATAAGAGCTCCACGTCGTCAAATAAAGACGACGGGGCGATGGTGCGGCCGAGGGGCCTGCATAAGAACTCCACGTCGTCAAATAAAGACGACGGGGCGATGGTGCGGCCGAGGGGCCTTTATAAGAGCTCCACGTCGTCAAATAAAGACGACGGGGCGATGTATGGCTCAGAGGCCTACATAAGAGCTCCACGTCGTCAAATAAAGACGACGGGGCGATGGTGCGGCCGAGGGGCCTGCATAAGAGCTCCACGTCGTCAAATAAAGACGACGGGGCGATGGTGCGGCCGAGGGGCCTGCATAAGAGCTCCACGTCGTCAAATAAAGACGACAGGGCGATGGTGCGGCCGAGGGGCCTGCATAAGAGCTCCACGTCGTCAAATAAAGATGACGAGGCGATATATGCCCGATGGGTCTGCAACTGAGCTTCGCGTCATCAAATAAAGATGACGGAGCAAGATGTGGCTCAGAGGCCTACAAATGAGTTCCTCGTCATCAAATAAAGATGACAGAACGATATATGGCCGATGGTCCTGTAGATGAGCTCTTCGTCATTAAATAAAGATGACAGAGCGATATATGGCCGATGGGCCTACAAATGAGCTCTTCATCATCAAATAAAGATGACAGAGCGATATATGGCCGATGGGCCTACAAATGAGCTTCGCATCATCAAATAAAGATGACGGAGCGATATATGGCCGATGGGCCTACGAATGAGCTTCGCGTCATCAAATAAAGATGACGGAGCGATATATGGCTGAACTCTGGGCTCCTTTAGCCTTTCGGCCGGAGACCGCAAGATGTTCGCTATATCTGAATAGGGGGACGAGGCGGTGGACGCCTGTCTGAATATGAGGACGACGACGCTGATGAGTCAGTCCGAATATGAGGGCGACAGCGCTGACGAACCGGTCCGAATATGGGGACGATGGCGCTGGTGAGTCGGTCCGAATATGGGGACGAGGCGATGATAAGTCATGCGTCATATAGGGGCGACGGTCGCCGTCCGGGAAGGGATGGCGAGCCCAATCGCTATAACAAGACTTCGGCGCTGGGAGCCGGTCTTGAGAGAAATAATCACGTCGCGGCCGAGAGGCTGATCGCGATGTGCGGATGACAATGATGAGGAGCCAGTCCGAAATATGATGGCGAGGCGATGATGGAGCCGATCGTCATATAGAGGCGATAGTCACCATCAGGAGGGGATGGCGAGCCTGATCGCTAGCCCAACACACTCGGCGCTGATGAAGCCGGTGTTGGGATAGGGTGTGACGCCGTGGCCGAGGGGCCGATCGTGATGCGAGGTCGTCAGCACTATGAGGCTGATCCAAAAGTCCAAACAGCGGTCGCCATCCGATGAAGGAATGACTGAGACCGGTCTTGGGGATAGATAATCACGCCGAGGCCAAGGGGCCGATCGTGATGTGCGGACGGAGATGATGAGCCGATCCGATAATATGATGACGAGGCAAGAATGAAGCCAATCGTCATATAAGGGCGATGGTCACCATCGAGGAAGGGATGACGAGCCCGATCGCTTGCTCAAGACTCTCGGCGCTGAGAAAGCCGGTCTTGAGATAGATAATCACGCCGAGGCCGAGGGGCCGGGCATGATGTGAGGACGACGGCGATGAGGGGCCGGTCCAAAAATCCATGCAACGGTCGTCATCCGGTAAAGGAATGACTAAGACCGGTCTCGAGAAAAATAATCACGTCGAGGCCGAGGGGGTCGATCGTGATATGAGGACGACGACGATGAGGAGTCGGTCCAAATAATGATGACGAGGCGATGGTGAAGCCGATCGTCATATAGAGGCGATGGTCACCATCCGGGAAGAGATGATGAGCCCGATCGCCAGCTCAAGACTCTCGGCGCTGAGGAAGCCGGACTTGAGATAGATGATCACGCCGAGGCCGAGGGGCCGGTCGTGATGTGAGGACAACGACGATGAGGAGTCGGTCCTATAATGATGACGAGGCGCTGGTGAAGCCGATCGTCATATAGAGGTGATGGTCACCATCCGGGAAGGGATGGCGAGCCCGATCGCTAGCTCAAGACTCGCGGCGCTGAGGAGGCCGGTCTTGAGATAGATGATCACGCCGAGGCCGAGGGGCCGGCCGTGATGTGAGGACAACGGCGATGAGGAGCCGGTCCTATAATATGATGACGAGGCGCTGATGAAGCCGATCGTCATATAAAGGTGATGGTCACCATCCGGGAAGGGATGGCGAGCCCGATCGCTAGCTCAAGACTCGCGGCGCTCAGGAAGCCGGTCTTGAGATAGATAGTCACGCCGAGGCCGAGGGGCCGGTCGTGATGCGCGGATGGCGATGAAAAGAGCCAATCCGAAATATGATGACGGGGCAATGATGAGCCGGCCGTCATATAGAGGCGATGGTCACCATCCAGGAAGGGATGGTGAGCCCAGTCGCTAACTCAAGATCGTGTTGAGACCGAGGGGTCTGCCGCGATGTGAGCATGACGGCGATGATGAGCCGTTCCAATAAATGATGACGAGAGCATGATGGGCCAATCGTCATATAGAGGCGATGGTCACCATCCGGGAAGAGATGGCGAGCCCGATCGCTGGCTCAAGACTCGCGGCGCTGAGGAAGCCGATCTTGAGATAGATGATCACGCCGAGGCCGAGGGGCCGGCCGTGATGTGAGGACAACGGCGATGAGGAGTCGGTCCTATAATATGATGACGAGGCGCTGATGGAGCCGATCGTCATATAAAGGCGATGGTCACCATCCGGGAAGGGATGGCGAGCCCGGTCGCTAGCTCAAGACTCGCGGCGCTGAGGAAGCCGGTCTTGAGATAAATAATCACGCCGAGGCCGAGGGGGTCGGTCGTGATATGAGGACGACGACGATGAGGAGTCGATCATATAATATGATGACGAGGCACTGATGAAGCCGATCATCATATAAAGGCGATGGTCACCATCCGGGAAGGGATGGTGAGCCCGATCGTTGGCTCAAGACTCGCGGCGCTGAGGAAGCCGGTCTTGAGATAGATGATCACGCCGAGGCCGAGGGGCCGGTCGTGATATGAGGACGACGACGATGAGGAGTCGGTCCAAATAATGATGACGAGGCGATGGTGAAGCCGATCGTCATATAGAGGCGATGGTCACCATCCGGGAAGGGATGGCGAGCCCGATCGCTGGCTCGAGACTCGCGGCGCTGAGGAAGCCGGTCTTGAGATAGATAATCACACCGAGGCCGAGGGGCCGGTCGTGATGTGAGGACAACGGCGATGAGGAGCCGGTCCTATAATATGATGACGAGGCGATGGTGAAGCCGATCGTCATATAGAGGCGATGGTCACCATCCGGGAAGGGATGGCGAGCCCGATCGCTGGCTCAAGACTCGCGGCGCTGAGGAAGCCGGTCTTGAGATAGATGATCACGCCGAGGCCGAGGGGCCGGTCGTGATGTGAGGACAACGACGATGAGGAGCCAGTCCTATAATGAGGGACGGCGCTGGGCACTCGTCTGAGAAATGATGGACGGCGCTGGGCGCTCGTCTGAGATGATGGACGGCGCTGGGCGCTCGTCTGAGATGATGGACGGCGCTGGGCGCTCGTCTGAAAATGAGGGACGGCGCTGGGCGCTCGTCTACAAATGAAGGACGGAGCTGGGCGCTCGTCTAAGGACGGCGCTGGGCGCTCGTCTAAGGATGAAGGACGACGCTGGGCGCTCGTCTGAAAATGAGGGACGACGCTGGGCGCTCGTCTAATAAATGAGGGACGGCGCTGGGCGCTCGTCCAAAAATGAAGGACGGCGCTGGGCGCTCGTCTGAGGATGAAGGACGGCGCTAGGCGCTCGTCTGAAAATGAGGGACGGCGCTGGGCGCTCGTCTACAAATGGAGGACGGCGCTGGGCGCTCGTCTAAGATGATGGACGGCGCTGGGCGCTCGTCTAAGATGAAGGACGGCGCTGGGCGCTCGTCTAAGGATGAAGGACGGCGCTGGGCGCTCGTCTGAGATGATGGACGGCGCTGGGCGCTCGTCTGAGATGATGGACGGCGCTGGGCGCTCAACTGAAAATGAGGGATGGCGCTGGGTGCTCGTCTAAAACATGAGGGACGGCGCTGGGCGCTCGTCTAAGAATGAAGGACGGCGCAGGGCGCTCGTCTAGTATTTGCCTGATATGTACTTAGTATTGTTGTGAGGATTTCATTTTTTGTTGCTCGAGGACGGCGAGTGCGCGCGGTCCTCGGCTTCCCTCTTTTATTTTTTCTTTTTCCTTTTTTTTATTTCCGTTTCCGTTCCCTATTTCGGGGAGTATCCTTCTTTCAGGCTTCGGCCGAAGGGTGTGATCGTCCTTCGGCCGGTTCGGACTTCGTTTATAACGTCCGTGATCTCAGGGGGGTCCCGTCGCCTATTTATGACGCGGGCTAGACTTTTGGTTGGTTTCCAACGGCTGCCGTTGCCCATCCCTGAGTTTTGGGATTTTGTCACCTCGGCCATGATTTCAGGCCTGTCGTCCTGCGATCTGGCGCGTGGACGGCGCGGTGAGCTTCCCGTTTCAAGACGTGGGCCGTTTGCGGGCCCCTCGTCCTGGGGACATCGTCGGCCATACCTGAGCGTTTCACTCTAGGCTTACGGGGCCAGGACGATGTGCTCTCTCAGCTAGGCCTGAGCCATTCGCTGATACAAAATACAAATTGGAGCAGACCTGAGCCTTTCGCTTGAAGGCTGCTGATACGACACGTGGTATCTTCTATTTACATTTCCAAAAAATAAGCGGAATACAATAGGTGCGTTGTTCATGGCAACGGCTTTTGGGCGACGCGATTAGCGTCTCGGAGAACGAGGTGTACCGTTTACCGCTTTCGGGCATAATGCCATGTGCGGCCGGTAGCGGCTCTCATTTTCAGATGCCCGAGTCACCAAATAAAGGTGACTAGGGTAGGTCGATGGACCTAAATATAATTCAAATCATCAAATAAAGATGTTCAGTAGACTAGAGCTCGGGTCCACCACTTTGGGGTTTTTTGACCTGCTCTAATGACGATGATAAAAATAGTAATGTCAATAATAATGCATCATTAGCGACCTCGGGAAATTTTAATCCCTCATAACGGTCTTCACCACCTCGGGGGTTTTTAACCCGCCATAATGGTGGTGGAAATAATATAATTAATAATAGTAATAATTATACTACTATCACTTAATAAACATTTTAAGTGCATAAATAGGAGGAAATTTGGGGTACTTAGCTTTTTTATATGGGCTGAAAATTGGGCCAGTTGCTGAAATTGAGGCCTTCCATTCTGGATGATAGTCCATTTTGAACTTCGTGTTGCCTTAGCCCAAGAATGGAGCCCACCAGTAGCAGCTAGGTTGTCTAACACATTGCTCCCAAACTGGATGACAATCAGCCCTTGGTGACAGAGCTTCTGGAGAGGGAGGGTCCATTGCCATCGCTGCTCCATGACGGAAGGGCTGTGTAGTAGTAGTTGTTGTTGCCTAGGCTGAGAACAGTGGCGTCTCTTGAGGCGAGGATACCGTACACAGCCGCTGCAATTGGATGGGCAGTCGCCCGTCGTTGCCTGAGATAGGTCGTGGTCTCCGGATTCCTCAGGCGGTGAAGAGTCCCTTGGCCGGCCATCTCCTGCTGCACCCTTGACCCGGCGACGCTCTGACGGGTACGAGCTGAGCGACGACGAGGATCTGAAAACGCGCTCGGTGAGTTCCAGCGAGCTTCATCAGAGGTCTGCAAAGCGGCGACATATTTCCAGGTCTGGCCTGCGTTGTTACTCCAAGGAACTTCAGTCGACCATTAATGGCGAATACTGTTCCTGAAGCTACAGAGAGCTATGGCTGGCGAGGGCGCTGCCATGGAGGCCTATGAATGAGCCAAGCGCCACAGGAGGCGGCGCTACGCCGGAGGAGGAGCCTGCTTCTCGCCGCATTCTGAGTGGGATCTACTCCAGACCTGGATTATTCCAGAACTTTTTTTTTTGTTTTTTAATTTTCATAACTGTTTAGCTTGATTTCTTTGTGATTGGGATGAATTCTTGTATTTTTTGGGAGGAATCTCACTTGATTTTGCTCTAATCTCTCAATGAAAGCACCATTGATGGATTATAGGGTATCCAAAGTATATTAAAATGGAGAGATTGAGCTAGATAATTGGAGAAGATGGATGAATAGTAAAAATGTGATATTGTGTATGAATTATGAGTTAGGGTTACAAATGGCTCCAAGAGGAGTATAAATAGGGAAATAATGGGCCGGGCCGCTAATATGGGCCCGGTAGCCCAACTACATAAAAGACTAATCTAGTACATAGTTACATACAAATGACATATAAGCAGTACAATAATACAAATGATATCCGTAAGATGTGTGTGGGCCGCTGTCCGGGCCCAATAGTCGTGAGACCCGGGGGTCCGAGTCTATATACTCTATCAAGTAGTAATCTAATACACGCCCATAGTTTGATATCCAAACTAAAACCTTCTATCAACATACACCAAAATAATCTATCAAAGTAAGGGGTGTTTGGATATGATTTTACAAATTGATTCTTCTCCCTTAAGTAGTACTTTGAAGCAGAACCAATTTATTGGGTGTTTGGGTCTTATTTTAAAACTGAAAATCAGTTTTGTAGAAGTTAAGTAGTAGCGGGTTCTCAAAAAATACTTCTGCTTCTTTTATTTTTATTCCTAAAATACCCTTATCAATAATCAATCCTTCAAACCCTAAGCTACGCACACCGCATCCTTTTTCTCTCGTTCCGGTCTTACATTAACTAGATTATATTATTCCATGCAAAGCGAAGAGGGATTTTTTATAAATATTGTTTGAATATAAGCATAAACTGGTATAATTGGGAAAATTGTCAAACAAGTCCCCATAGTATGTCAAAAAAGTCAATTGAGTCCCCGAACCAAAAAAACTGAAAAGTGGACTAAAAACTGAAACTGGACTGTCTCTTTACAACTTCCTCCCTTCCACTTACCTTCTGGCCTCACGCTTTTCAAACTGCTGTCTATCTTATCAATCGTATGCCTACCCCGTTACTAAATTATTACATTCCATATGCTCTTTCCTATTCCAAGAAATTCCTAATTATAAAAAACTACAACCTTTTTGATGCCTTTGTTGTCCGTGGTTACGTCCTTATAACACACACAAACTCCAACCTCGGTCTACTTCGTGTATTTAATTGAGAAATTTGGATATAAAAATAGTAGAATTGCTTTTTTTTTAAATAGTAGAATTGCTAAAACATCCTATCAACTAAATTATTACAGCCCATATGCTCTCTCCTATTCCAAGAAATTCCTAATTATAAAACTACAACCTTTTGGATGTCTTTGTTGTCCGTGGTTACGTCCTTATAACACACACAAACTCCGAGGTATACAAGTGCTTGGATATCACATCTCCCAATTTGATAATAAATTTAGAAAAAAGCGGTGGATGTTTTAAAAAAAATCATGGTCTCGTTCAATGGGGACACTATGTTTTCATCTGGAAATTAGAATCCTTAAGAGTGTATGATATGCCCAAACCTGTTTATGATGATCTTCCAATGTTAACATAATGAAACATTTTAATATTTAAGAGCAGCATTCATTTTCTTTTTGATAAAGTCGTTGGTCGTATTTAATCAAAAACGATTTAACCAAAGAGAATAGGAAATTTTAAAAAAGAGAGGACGCAATCACTGAGCCTTCCTTGTGGCTGAATGAGTGCAAATAATTGAACTGATATTGGTGGGGTGCGCCGGGCCATGGCAGCAGTGCAACGCCAAGGCGACGCCCGAAGTCCCAGACAGCAAGCTGCCTTAGCGGGCCTTCCGCCTTAAAAAATTGAGTTAATATCGTGTGGGCTAATAGCCCACATATCAGATATTAAACTGATAAGAACAGATACTACACTTGATCTTAGCCAAAAGGCCGAGAAAGGTATGCCTTTGAAGATTGGTGAGCCGCTCCTCTTATAGCCTTCTCGAGGCCCGCATTCTCTCTGTCTAAACGGTGTGGGACGGAATACCATCACCATAATAATTACACAAAACGTACGCCTTATTTCATTCAAGCAAATCCTAATTTCAACGTCCCTTTTCTTCTTTCACCATCATGCGCAGGAGCATATCATACTTCATACATCATGTAATATTGATATTATAACTTCTACTATATAGTTAACTCAATTTCTATCTCACAAATAAATGTTTCCTTTTCGTTTCCTTTTTCAGCTTCTTAAATGCCCAATGTGAATGTTGATGATGTTATTGTGATTTATATTAGGAAGAGGTAAAACTAAAACACAACGTAATAATATCTTTTACTATTATTATTATATACTCTCTCCGTCCCGCTAAAATTGTCCCATTTTACCTTTTCGGGAAACCCATTAAGATTGTCTCATACCATATTTGATAAAGTTTATGCGGTTCTTAATCATTCTTACTTTATCAATTCAATATCAACAACATAAACTCACTTTTCTTAATAATCGCGTCATCTTCTCCCGTCCCAATGTTAGTGGGACGGAGGTAGTATAAAAAAAGGGGACCGGCTGGGAATAACTGTTCCCGCTAGTCACCTAGGTCACCTTTTTGTCACAAAAACGTCATCATCCTATTATGCCGCTAGTTTGAAATAGTAGTAATCTAATACACGCCCATATCCAAACTAAAACCTTCTATCAACATACACCAAAATAATCTATCAAAGTAAGGGGTGTTTGGATATGATTTTACAAATTGATTCTTCTCCCTTAAGTAGTACTGTGAAGCAGAACCAATTTATTGGGTGTTTGGGTCTTATTTTAAAACTGAAAATCAGTTTTGTAGAAGTTAAGTAGTAGCGGGTTCTCAAAAAATACTTCTGCTTCTTTTATTTTTATTCCTAAAATACCCTTATCAATAATCAATCCTTCAAACCCTAAGCTACGCACACCGCATCCTTTTTCTCTTGTTCCGGTCTTAGATTAACTAGATTATATTATTCCATGCAAAGCGAAGAGGGATTTTTTATAAATATTGATTGAATATAAGCATAAACTGGTATAATTGGGAAAATTGTCAAACAAGTCCCCATAGTATGTCAAAAAAGTCAATTGAGTCCCCGAACCAAAAAAACTGAAAAGTGGACTAAAAACTGAAACTGGACTGTCTCTTTTACAACTTCCTCCCTTCCACTTACCTTCTGGCCTCACGCTTTTCAAACTGCTGTCTATCTTATCAATCGTATGCCTACCCCGTTACTAAATTATTACATTCCATATGCTCTTTCCTATTCCAAGAAATTCCTAATTATAAAAAACTACAACCTTTTGGATGCCCTTGTTGTCCGTGGTTACGTCCTTATAACACACACAAACTCCAACCTCGGTCTACTTCGTGTATTTTTTTGGGATATTCAGTCTCCCAACCAGTCTACAAGTGCTTTGATATCACATCTCACCGCTTGTTCTTATCTCGACATGTCAAATTCGTACATCATATTTATCCATCCAGCTCCTCCCAAATAACTCCAACTCCTATCCATTTCATTTGCACATTATAAGTTGTACAAATTTCTCAAAGTGAAAAAATCTTGTTGAAAAAATACCCAAACTAATGCTTGAGAAGTGCTCTAAGGATAGATCAAGTTTTTGAACAAGGGAAGTGTGTCAAACCCACTCAAAGATGAATTGCTCAAGCACTCGTCAAACATTTAGCAAGCAAGAAACTCGTTTAATAGATGGTTATTGGAAGGGGGCAAGAGTTGATTGCTTGCTATTTGAATGTGAGGTCTCGTTCAATGGCGACACTGTTTTGGATTGATTGCTTGCTATTTGAATGTGAGGTCTCGTTCAATGGAGACACTATTTTTTCATCCGGAAATTAGAATCCTCAGGTGTATGATATGCCCAAACCAAGGCGACGCCGGGCCATGGCAGCAGTGCAACTCCAAGGCGACGCCCGAAGTCCCAGACAGCAAGCTGCCTTAGCGGGCCTTCACCCTTAAAAAATTGAGTTAATATCGTGTGGGCTAATAGCCCACATATCAGATATTAAACTGATAAGAACAGATACTACACTTGATCTTAGCCAAAAGGCCGAGAAAGGTATGCTTTCAATGTTGGATGAGCCGCTCCTCTTATAGCCTTCTCGAGGCCCGCATTCTCTCTGCCTAAACGGTGTGGGACGGAACACCATCACCATCACCATAATAACAATTACACAAAACGTACGGCTGTGGATATCATACATGCGCAGGAGCATATCATACTTCATACATCATCATATATTATCTATGTACACATGATCGATCATCCCTTGCTTGTAATAAACATATTATAACTTCTTTTCTAGACTTCTACTATATAGTTAACTCAATTTCTATCTCACTCTTTTTTTCTCACAAATAAATGTTTCCTTTTTGTTTCCATTTTCACCTTCTTAAATGCCCAATATGAATGTTGATGATGTTATTGTAATTTATATTAGGAAGAGGTGAAACTAAAACCCAACGTAATAATATCTTTTATTATTATTATTATTATTATTATATACTATCTCCGTCCCGCTAAGATTGTCTCATTTTACCTTTTCGGAAAAAATTCACTAAGATTGTCTCCTATCATATTTGATAAAGTTTCTGGAATTCTTAATCATTCTTACTTTATCAATTCAATATTAACAACATAAACTCACTTTTCTTAATAATCGCGTCATCTTTTCTCGTCCCAATGTTAGTGGGACGGATGTAGTATAAAAAAGAGTTATTTAATCAAACTGCTAATACTATCAGCTAATTAAAACAGCCAAAAGAATCCGTTGTCATCAATCAGCTAAAACAATCAGCCAACAGCCAACAGTCGACGGCCAACCACCCCCTTACTCCTATTCATAAAAAAAGTGACTTCAAAATTGTTCTGTTTATTTGATCTGAGTGTTTCTTATCTAATCTAAGTTTTTCTGATTTGGCCTAAACTGATCCGAATTATTCTGATCTCATATCATGATAGTAAAATATAAGGAGAAAATTGCTAGTGAAAAAACGGTGTTCGTTCCCCTTATGAGTTGTCTTACCGCTCTTAGATACCATTAGTGGTAGGTTTTTTAGAATATTATATGGAGTCAAACACAAGATATTGAAAAATATCCAAATTAAATTGGCTCTTAGTTGTCTTTGTCATTCTTTTTCACCTTCTTAAATGCCCAATATGAATGTTGATGATGTTATTGTAATTTATATTAGGAAGAGGTAAAACTAAAACCCAACGTAATAATATCTTTTATTATTATTATTATTATTATTATTATTATATACTCTCCCCGTGCCGTTAAGATCGTCCCATTTTACCTTTTCGGGAAATCCTACTAAGATTGTCTCATACCATATTTGACAAAGTTTCTATAGTTCTTAATCATTCTTACTTTATCAATTCAACATAAATTCACTTTTCTTAATAATCGCGTCATCTTCTCCCGTCCCAATGTTAGTGGGACAGATGTAGTATAAAAAACAGTCATTTAATTAAACTGCTAATACTATCAGCTAATTAAAACAGTCAAAAGAATCTGTTGTCATCAATCAGCCAAAACAATCAGCCAACAGCCAACAGTCGACGACCAAACACTCCCTTACTCCTATTCATAAAAAAAAGTGACTTGGAAATTGTTCTGTTTATTTGATCTGAGTGTTTCTTATCTAATCTAAGTTGTTCTGATTTGGCCTAAACGGATCCGAATTATTCTGATCTCATATCATGATAGTAAAATATAAGGAGAAAATTGCTAGTGAAAAAATGTTGTTCGTTCCTCTTATGAGTTGTCTTTCCGCTCTTAGATACCATTAGTGGTAGGTTTTTTAGAATATTATGAGCTCATTTTGTAGCACGAAAATCGGTTGTTTTGGCTGATTCTGGTGAAATTTATGAAGTTGTGGCTGTTTTGGCTGATTCTGCTGATTCAAGAAAAAATATTTTAAAAATTTATTTTATTAATAAATTAAAGAAAAAATTACATGTAAAAATAGCTAAAATGGTCATCTGCAGTAACTTCAGCCAATACAGCCAGAAAAGTAACTCCAACCTTACTTTTTATGCTCTAACCCGTTATAAAAAGTATATATGGGGTCATATTCATAAATCTCAAAAAGTTTGATTTGCCACGGGGTCATTTCCTAATTAAAAAAACATACTTTCGATGTCCGTTTACTCTTAACCCTTATAGAATGTGTTTAAAATTTTTAACTCCTGCGGCCAAAGCAGAGCTACGGACGAACAACAAGGGTTTTGAAAGCAGCCGCATAGTTACGAAACTAGAAGCGCCTACGCACGAGCGTCTCAGGACGAAGCACCTACGGACGAAACAGAAGGAGCAGACCTAAGGACGAAAACACTCTGCCATATCCACACCTCCGCCATTTTCGCACCTCCGGCGCTCCTTCTTCGCCAGAGACGATTTTTCTAACCGGTAATTTTCTTACACACTAAATATGTGTTAGGAATATTTTATGGTGTCCAATCTAATTAAATATCTTTGTATTTGTGTAGTTGTTAATTAAACGTGTAATACGGGCCACAAATGTGTATCAGCCCGGGGGCTTCCTTGTAACCCGTAAGTTAGCCAACTTCTCCTATAAAAGGAGGCTAACTTACGGGAACCCCAACAAACGAAAGAGGCTTTAGAGTTCAGAGGCGTAGAGATAGAGAGATTAGGGTTGTCGCTGCTCTCCTTCTCCAGGGAGAGTAGTGGCCAGTTCATACGGTATACCAGATTCGGTTTTAATCTTCTCGATATCTTTCTATCTGCTTCTTCTTAACTGTTATGGTTGTTTGATTGTTTAGTATTTTGGGTTTATCAATTGGTATCAGAGCCGAGGCGTGAAACAGGTTGAATCTATCTGCGATTTTTGGATCTAACGAAGAACTGCTCTGCTTTTCTTCTGTTTTTCTTTGGTGTAGAGATTTTCTCCTGTAATCTTGTTTGTGAACGAAATTTTGTAAAAATCATACTGTTGGACTCGCCTTTCAAAACCGATCCAGCAGCATACCTTATTTTTCGTTTTCTGCAATTTTTATATTTCGAAGATCTCTACATTGAGATCTCGAAATCCTTATTTTTCACTGCTGCAGAAACGTTTTTGACTTGAAACTGATACAGGAGAATCTCGACCTCCAGGGCTTTTAACAACAGGTTTCAGATTTTAAAAAATCGAAGTTTTCATTTTGCAGGATCTCGACATTTAGGGTCTCGATTTCCTCATCTCGACTTTTGAAATCTCGAGTTTTGACGTCTCGAGTTTTGACATCTCGAGTTTTGACATCTCGAGTTTTGACATCTCGAGTTTTGACATATCGAGTTTTGAAACCTCGAGTTTTGAAATCTCGAGTTTTGAAACCTCGAGTTTTGGAATTTCGAGTTTTGGGATTTCGACATTTGGGATCTCGATGTTTTAGATCTCGACATTCTGAAGATTTCGAGATTTTCAAAATTTCTAGATGTTTTGAATTTTTCAAAGTTTGGAGTTTCTTGAATCACTTATTTCTTCAAAACTTGATATCTTTCCTGTTCAAAACACTTCGAAACTTTACATTTTTCGATATCTCATTGAATCTCTGTCTATCAAAGTCTTTGGAAGCTTTCGATGTTCTCATGTTTTTCAAACAACAAGTTTTCGATTTTCTAATGTTTTCGAAACTCCAAAGTTTTCGATGTTCCAAACATTTTGAAATTCTGCAGATTTCAATATTCTAAGGTTTGTTTTGCAGGTGGATTTCGCCATTATTCTTCAAGATTGTAATCTCGAGATTATAATCTCGAGATTTAAAACTTGAGATTGTAATCTCGAGATTTAAACTTGAGATTGTAATCTCGAGATTTAAACCTCAAGATCGTAATCTCGAGATTTAAACCTCGAGATCGTAATCTCGAGATTTAAACATCGAGATCGTAATCTCGAGATTTAAACCTCGAGATCGTAATCTCGAGAGTTAAAACTCGAGATTGTAATCTAGGGATTTAAACCTGGAGATTGTAATCTCGAGATTTAAAACTCGAGATTGTCATCTCGAGATTTAAAACCTCGAGATTGTAATCTCGAGATTAAAACCTCGAGATTTAAACCTCGAGATTAGGATTTCGAGGTATTGCCTTAAAATTTTGTTTAAAATCCACCTGCTCTCGATATTCAACATCGAGAACCTCAACTTCGAAGAAATTCCTCAAAAACTCAAAAATTCGAGATTTTCTGCGACACCGCACTATTTTACCCATAACTTTTGACTCGGTGATCCGATTTGAGCAAAAAAATTTTGTGGGAAAGATAACGAAAAGATCTACATTAATTATAGGGCTAGGCACCAGAAACCTTTCTCACGCGCCCTCACTCGCAGCCTTTGAGGGTCAAAACGTTAGTTTTCCGACAAACATTGTAAATCACCAATGTCCAGGTCAAAACTTAGGCAAACCTGTTCAAACTCTTTCAATGTCAACCCTGAGGTCAAAGCTTTTCTATGCTCCACTGTAAAGGTCCGAAAATCGCAGATAATTCAATCAACCTCGCGTCAACGGTCATCTTACAACAATCAACAATCAACCACTGAAGCCTCCTCTGACTCATCAACATTATGTGATCATCAAAATGCTGAAATTCTACATGATGAGCTCAGGGAAACCGTCCTGTGTGGTACTTGTTTAGACTGCTCCACACACATGGCGGGTATGAGGAGATGTGAGCAATCAAACTTTGTACATTCTGAGGGGGAGTTTCAGTTTTCTCCTCCTGGCGCCTTACACCGTCAAAGCAAGGAATCTCTCAACGGATGCAACATTCTAGGGGGAGTGTTCAATGTTATCCTCCCCGGTGCCTAACAATGACAAAGCATACCAAGTGCTCCAGTTGAGGGGGAGTACAGAGAGAAAATGAAGAAAGTAATGAGAGAACATGTTCCTATGGCTTAGTAAACCCAACTAAACCTACCCAAGGGACGAAGTCGAGCGTAAGTGAGTGAGTGAGCGAGTGAGTGAGTGAACATTATGAGCGTTAGGAAGCAGAAGGCTCAAGTGAGCAAGAATACAATAATCAATGATGAGTCTGTTACCTCAACTGCCTGCTATGAATTGAACATTTACTCCTAGCCACTCAAATACTCTGGACAATTTCCAAATAGGTTCAGGACTGATTTATTCAGATCCCGGGTAGAAGTCACTGCATCTTGTCCAACAGTGCACGTTGAACCCTACCCAATACCACTCACTTGTCTCCCAACAGACAGGTGTTTAATCATACTTCACGGGGAACCGCATCTCTCATTATTGTCTCCTTCCGAGGCAAGTAATACTGACTACAGTGGCCTCAGCCCCATGCCACTGAACTTTCATTGATCACGTCGTGTCTAGTTACTCACTCCCAAATGCTTTGAAATTTTCTAGGACACAGACGCACTTTTAGAGTCAGTTGCAGGTCTACATGACCCGTGAGAACTTCCATAGGGCTCATCTATTACAGACGTAGACCAATAATTGGAAGGAAGACATGCTATTGCAACATAAGAATCACCAACATTTTCAGGCCATTGCTTTAAAGTTTATCTCTATAGTGATGAAAACGGGTGTCTACACGACCCCGGGGGGGCTTTTATCATTTACTCTTTCTGTTTGTTTTCTGTTTTATTTCCGCAGAATAAAAGAATAAAAGCATGACGTCCCGATTCATCGGATCGTCATGAGGGGGAGAGTGGTCCACATGTTGTTAACACTGAACAAATCATTCTGGGACACTTCACTCCATCACAAAAATCAACACCTTCTCTGCTATCTCTACAACTCAAATCAGATGGTCAGCTACACTCACAAATCAACAATCATTATGTTCCGCTGTGCCACCGACAAGTTCTCCTCAAATGCATTCATTCCAAATAGTCAAAAAGACTACATTATGGAGGAGACAGAGGTCAAATACTCGTGTCCTGAAGATGAATTCCATGGGCGTCTCCTATTCTCCAAAAAATATTCATTCTAGAGGCGTCACCGGACTTCATCCAAGTTGATCAAGGGCAACTTCTGGAAGGCAAGGACTACATGCAAGATACAAAAGGTCCCTCAACCCCCGGCATCAAAGATCAAACTGTCAAGAAGACATCAAAGGGGAGATTGCAAGGATTTCTTCAGATAGTCTTCCTCATAAGTCAAGTTCAAAGTAAAAGGAAGCTGAATAACAACAAAGACAAAGATATTTGCGCTGCAATGCTCATTCAACACGATTGACCACCAAGGGGGAGATTGTTAGGAATATTTTATGGTGTCCAATCTAATTTAATATCTTTGTATTTGTGTAGTTATTAATTAAACGTGTAATACAGGCCACAAATGTGTATCAGCCCAGGGGCTTCCTTGTAACGCGTAAGTTAGCCAACTTCTCCTATAAAAGGAGGCTAACTTACGGGAACCAAAAACCAACGAAAGAGGCTTGAGAGACGTAGAGGGGAGATAGAGAGAAGGGTTTCCGCTGCTCTCCTTCTCGAGGGAGAGCAGCGGGGTTTCATACGGTATACCAGATTCAGTTCATCTTCTCCATATCTTTCTATCTGCTTCTTCTTTAACTGCTATGGTTGTTTGATTGTTTAAATACTGGGACTAACAATATGTATTTGGTTCTACTTTTCATAATTGATTCATGTATAGATTTCTCTGGGATTTGCTTAATTTCGTATGGGGGTTGATTTGGGGGGCCATTCCTTTGGTTGACGGTTTCTAGTTTATGTTGTTTCTAGTGTTATCATCTGGGATTATCTACGGCTATTATGAACCGGTACTTAAAATTGACGAAGAAGACTTTGGTGGTCATGGAAGTCTCCTGCAAGAGGGGTTTTTTGCATCCATAACACTATTTTTGCTAGTGTGGACTCTGGTATACAGCCTATCACATTTCTTGTCGGACTCAACATGGTTGTTGACACTTATCTTTTTTTTTTTTTTGAGAAAGTCAAACTGCAGTGAATTTATGGCAGCCATCAAATTTATGACCCAATTATTTTATCCGAAGTGTTTGGAAAAACAAGTTAAGAGAAAGCATAAGCCAAAAAGTAATGGATACTTGTCTACTAAAGTACTAATAATATAGATAGATAGATATTAACACCCACAAGATATTCACAGAATATAGCAACCTCTTTCTCTGGCTTCCTTCCGGAGCTTCTCAGTCTCCTCCTGTGCTCTTTCCAAACTCTCCCTCAGTTTACTGATCTCGTATCTATGTAGCTGCCGGAGTTCTGATAGTAGAAGAGGTTGGGGGTTAGTGTCTTGCAGGGATGGTGAAATTTTTCGTGTATTTGATAGGTCCATCTTGGATTCAAATGGTGCCCTTTATGATAAGCTTATTGACAAAACTGGTCCTGAAACAGATAATCTGAAAAGCGAAGGAGTTGACTTCTCGCCCTGGTTCAAGCCTGAAGCTTATAAAACTGATTTTTGAGAAACATATTTGTTTGCTGCTATGTGAATAGGATTTAGATGACAGCAGAATGGAATCTCACCCAGTAGTGACACACAAAAAATGTGTTACTGTCGTTTAAGTGTGTTGGTTTAAAGTTTACGAGCTACCAATAAATTAAAGTAAGCAATGGATTACTTAAAAAAAGTTTAGTGTATTCTTTTTCGGCAGTCAGTTGTACCAATCTGTATGAGTGATTAAATGGCTCATGCTCGTTAAAATACATTGACTAGATTATATCGGCTGTGTAGACTGTAGTAAATACCAATTTTGTATATTGTTATTTATATTGACTAGATTTGGGAAAAATTGTGTGATTACATTAAATTAAGTGACTTTGTTTTTATGCTACAATATAATATTTACATGTACATCTATTTGCAGTCTAGAATGCAAAGAGGTACCTATGAGTCTAGGTATTATGTTATGAGGCATATGGAGACTATAATATCTGCAGTCGTTGTTGATTCACGGATTGAGGTGATGAAATTTTAGATTTGTGCTTCATCAAATTTATACTTATTACGCTTGTATTATGTTTTTTACGACAAAGTTTTACTTCTATTCTTCATATTCATATTTTATTGAATGTGTTTCTATTTTTATTTTTGATTTGAAGACATTCAATGTTCAAGAGTCATTTAGTCCACAAGATATTACCGAGACAAGAGAGCATTGGGCGTCATTTGTTTGTGACACCACAAGCAATATGGGTTGCTATTAACAAATATGGTTCTCTTTTATGTCTAGAATGAATAGTGTTGGTTTCATGTCAAACTTTGTACTTTTGACTTGCAAGAACCTTTGAAACTTTTGTAGTTTTTGCTTGCATGAACTTGTGAGACTTTGCAGTTTTGGCTTGGATTGATTGGTGCTAGTACTATGTGGAACACTGAATTTTGCTACAATTATCAATATATTTGCCATAACTCTCATTTATTGATCTCATTATACTGATACCGTATATATAAAAAAAATTATAGTATGCATAATCTATTGGATATATGGTTTAACCCATATAAAAAAGATTTTATATGGGGTATTATTGGACTAACACAGAAAACATTCGATAACGGTTAAATTTGATAATGGTTTAACCCATATAAAAAGGATTTTATATGGGGTATTACTAGACTGACACGGAAACATTCGATAACGGTTAAATTTGTAACCGTTATAAAACACATTCTATAACGGGTACGACTACCCCACACGAAAAGTGAAAGTCAGTTTTGTAGAAATTGAGTGGTAGGGGCTTCTCAAAAAATACTTGTGCTTCTTTTAATTTTATTCCTAAAATATCCTTATCAATAATCAATCATTCAAACCCTAAGCTATGCACACCACATCCTTTTTCTCTTGTTCAGGTCTTAGATTAACTAGATTATATTGTTCCATACTAAGTGACAAGGTATTTTTTATAAATATTGTTCGAATATAAGCATAAACTGGTACTATAGAAAAAGTAAGTTTAAAGTTACTTTTCTGGCTGTATTGGCTGAGGTTACTGTAGAGGATCATTTTAACAATTTTTCATATAGTTTTTTATTTAATTTATTAATAACAAATATTTTCAATATAATTTTTTCATGAATCAACAGAATCAGCCAATACAACCACTTCAGCCAGAACTTCATAAATTTCAGCAGAATTTACCAATTCCGCCAATTCTAGTGTTACCAAACGGGCTCTTAGTTTATCAGCCTTATTATATACTATTTGCTCAAACACTTGACTTTTGATTTCCCGCACGAAAAGTGTAATGATCCAAATAAGTAAAGTTGTAATTACTTTTCAGAATGAATTGGCTGAAGTTTTGTAGATGACCAATTTAGCTATTTTTTCATATAATTGTTCCATTATTTTTTTGATAATCTATATTTTAATTTTTTTTTAATAATTTAACCAATTCAACCACTTCATTCAAAATTTCATCAATTGCAGCATATCAGCCAATTCAGCCACTTTTAGTGATGTTAAGCAGGCTATTATGTTACACATATTATTTGGGAGATTTCCCAAAATAGGAGTCAATAGAGTTTGGAATTCCAAAATAGGACAACTATGTTTTTATTCCCGAAATATCACCTTCCTCATTTCACAATGTTAGGAGGTTTTGGGATTGATTCTACTTCGGTTTCTTTTCTGAAAACAGAAGAAAAATCAGAATCAATTTTTCAGAAGCTGATCTCCTCCATCTTCTAAAAAATTGTTTCTAAGAGCAATTTGAAGCACACAGAAGTAGTTCGTCACTTTCATCCTTTCCGAGATGAAGATAATACACATTAACGGCGTGTAATTTAACATTTTTCTTTAAAAATTTAAATTCAAAGAAAAATGTGTAATTGAAATAGTAGTAATCTAATACAAGCCCATAGTTTGATATCCAAACTAAAACCTTCTATCAACATACACCAAAATAATCTATCAAAGTAAGGGGTGTTTGGATATGATTTTACAAATTGATTCTTCTCCCTTAAGTAGTACTTTGAAGCAGAACCAATTTATTGGGTGTTTGGGTCTTATTTTAAAACTGAAAATCAGTTTTGTAGAAGTTAAGTAGTAGCGGCTTCTCAAAAATTACTTCTGCTTCTTTTAATTTTATTCCTAAAATACCCTTATCAATAATCAATCCTTCAAACCCTAAGCTACGCACACCGCATCCTTTTTCTCTTGTTCCGGTCTTAGATTAACTAGATTATATTATTCCATGCAAAGTGAAGAGGGATTTTTTATAAATATTGTTTGAATATAAGCATAAACTGGTACAATTGGGAAAACTTTCAAACAAGTCCCCATAGTATGTCAAAAAAGTCAATTGAGACCTCGAATAAAAAAAACTGAGAAGTGGACTAAAAACTGAAACTGGACCGTCTCTTTTACAACTTCCTCCCTTCCACTTACCTTCTGGCCTCACGCTTTTTGAACTGCTGTCTATCTTATCAATCGTCTGCCTACCCCGTTACTAAATTATTACAACCCATATGCTCTCTCCTATTCCAAGAAATTCCTAATTATAAAAAACTACAACCTTTTGGATGCCTTTGTTGTCTGTGGTTACGTCCTTATAACACACAAACTCCAACCTCGGTCTACTTCGTGTATTTTTTTGGGATATTCAGTCTCCAAACCAGCCTACAAGTGCTTGGATATCACATCTCACCGCTTGTTCTTATCTCGACATGTCAAATTCGTACATCATATTTATCCATCCACCTCCTCCCAAATAACTCCAACTCCTATCCATTTCATTTGCACATTATAAGTTGTACAAATTTCTCAAAGTGAAAAAATCTTGTTGAAAAATACCCAAACTGATGCTTGAGAAGTGCTCTAAGGATAGATCAAGTTTTTGAACAAGGGAAGTGTGTCAAACCCACTCAAAGATGAATTGCTCAAGCACTCGCCAAACATTTAGCAAGCAAGAAACTCGTTTAATAGATGATTATTGGAAGGGGGCAAGAGTTGATTGCTTGCTATTTGAATGTAAGGTCTCGTTCAATGGCGACACTATTTTGAGTTGATTGCTTGCTATTTGAATGTGAGCTAAATATAAAAGTCATTTAATCAAACATCATTTTACAAAATGCTAATACTATCAGCTAATTAAAACAACCAAAAGAATCTGTTGTCATCAATCAGCTAAAACAATCAGCCAACAGCCAACAGCCGACGTTCAAACACCCCCTTACTCCTATTCATAAAAAAAGTGACTTGGAAATTGTTCTGTTTATTTGATCCGAATGATTCTGATCTCATATCTTGATAGTAAAATATAAGGAGAAAATTGCTAGTGAAAAAAATGTTGTTCGTTCCTCTTATGAGTTGTCTTTCCGCTCTTAGATACCATTAGTGGTAGGTTTTTTAGAATATTATATGGAGTCAAACACAAGATATTGAAAAATATCCAAATTAAATTGCCTCTTAGTTGTCTTTGTCATTCTTTTTCAAACTAGGCTTGTAGGAATTTCATTCATAAACTCATTCTCTATTACTTAATTCAGCGAATGTCAACCTAACTCCATAAATCCATAATGATAGCATAAATCTTGATATGGATTGAGAAAGTCAATCTTTTCCCTCTTAAAAAATCGTCCAGGAAACGTTATTATATAATTTAAGGTGACACATATTAATATTTTTATACGCCGTGTTAGTTTTTTTAACGAAAAAATTAGGTAGTAATTTTTTAATTACGAAAAATGTTATCTCATTTCATTAATTAATTAAATCAATTACGAAATACCACTACAAAACAATTACGGAATTGGCACGGATTTGGCACGGAGTTTTCGACAATTTCGTGCCAAATAGCTCGTGCCAAACCGTTTTTGGCACAGATTTGGCATATCCTTGCCAAAATCCCTGCCAATTTTGAGAAAACCCTACCAAAAATCTCCGTCAATCTCGTGTTTTTTGTAATGTACATTAATAGTTTATTTACGAAATATTTACTAGTTACCAAATTAGTCAAAATTTATAAGAACATTGTACCATTAGTTGTTCATATAAACTCATCAAAGAATCTCAAAACTCATCAAACTCCAATTCCCCCATAACAAAATCCTATAGAACTGAAATTGTAAATGCATTAAAGTAACAGGTCGTGCATATTTGACAAGTCTAAATTTGAACGTAAAAGAATCTTGAGAACTAATGTTGTTCATAAAAGAAATCATTTCTTACTGAGGAATCATTGTTTTGTAGTTGGTTCTAAAAAACATTCGGTAACACCTATGCTCCGACGCATCACATGAATTGCAGTCTTTAGTGTCATAAAAAAGAACAACATATATATCACTATCACTTGAAACATTATATAAATACAACAAGATTACCTAACATTTATTTGCTCTTCTAAAAAACATTTATTTTCTAATACTAATATAAATAAGTTAATCTTATCGAAGAAGCTTATATTGTAGGGATAGGCAAACTTAATTACCATTTAACTCCCAAAGTTAGCAAAATGGACCAAATTCTTCCAATGTTGACTATTAGTATTCTGCATTATACTATGTATTAAGGAATGGAACTTGTGGGAAGGTGGGTGTAGTCCAATGGATGACCATCCACCCCCAAGTCTCTCCTTTGTGGGAGGTCTTGGGTTCAATTCCCACCAAGGGGAGATGAGGGAGATCTTGCTCTCAATGATTCTTCCTACCTTCACGGAGTTGCTCAGCGGCTGAGAAGGGGAAGGATGGTAATGAAGGTAGCGGGTTCGTGTGGTGGGAGGAGCAGCCATAAAGGTGATGTAAGTCATGTTGGATTCGTCCTTTGGAACCAGTACTGACGAGGCTGACTGTGATCAGATCCGGATTTAACTGTCTAGGGGCTTTGAAGGGTAGTTCATAGACTTCAGGATTATGGGAGCATAAGCCCCGACACCTGGATTATAAAAAAAAGGAATGGAACTTGCCTTAAAGAATTGAAATTGTAATGAGGTGTGCATATTTGACCAGTCTAAATTCGAATGTAAAGAATCCTAGAACTAGTTGGTGACTTGCGAGCCATACATGCTTATAAATAACTAGATATAAAATAAATATATACTCCCTCCGTCCCGTAAAATTAGTCCCACTTTGACTTGGATCGGAGTTTAAGAAAGTGGGAATAAAGTGGAAATGTATGGTTGTGGTTGAGTAAGAAAAAGGTAAATGAATGTTAGCCACACAAAACTTTCCAAAAAGGGAAATGGGAACAATTTTTTGGGACGACCCAAAAAGGAAAATGAGACTTATTTTATGGGACGGAGGGAGTACTTATGTTAGTTCATGCATATAACGAGTAAAACGCTATTGAAAAACAACGTGGTTGCTATCTAGATACCTTGAGCTAGATGGAGACTACTAGCCACTAGGGCACTCTCACGGGTGTAGACGAGGCCCCAAGGGACATTAGCCCTGAAAATTTTGTGAATTATATACATATTCAATTCTTAGGCAGTTAAAAATGTTGCGAAATTTCTAAAAATTGATTCCACAACATAAATTATTTAAGCTATGACCTTTGACGTACCGTACGTAACCTGTCACTTTTGGCTCCGTCAGTAGGGACAACAGTGCTAAGCATTCCGAGGGCGGCTTGTTGGCATGTGCTACAAGCTATATATGGTGGTGGTGGGGTGAAATTAAATTTGTAGAAATAATTTGTAGCTATATATGTTACCTCTTAAATGTCTTTGACCATCGTTTACAAATTAAATTTGTAGGAATGACTAGGGCTGAGCACGGATCTGGGAATTCCCATTCCGTACCGAAGAATCGTCCCGAACCGTTCCAGAACCGAAGATTATGAGAGTAGGTAATTGCTTGAAAATTATGATTTACTATTACAGTGAGCCCTGAAGATCTCAAGATGTAACTCAACATAATTCAAGTCTTTCAAGACAAACTGGGATCTGAGAGTAAGATCGGTGATCACGAGGGCAGGTACAATTAAACTATTTTTTAGATCAGTATTTTTTCTCTTATTTTCACAAGCAAAATTAGTCTCCTACTAATCACGCAATGATTCTAAACACGTTTAATGTCAATTGAGCTAGATGGAGACTACTAGCCACTAGGGCACTCTCACGGGTGTAGACGAGGCCCCAAGGGACATTAGCCCCGAAAATTTTGTGAATTATATACATATTCAATTCTTAGGCAGTTAAAAATGTTGCGAAATTTCTAAAAATTGATTCCACAACATAAATTATTTAAGCTCTGACCTTTGACGTACCGTACGTAACCTGTCACTTTTGGCTCCGTCAGTAGGGACAACAGTGCTAAGCATTCCGAGGGCGGCTTGTTGGCATGTGCTACAAGCTATATATGGTGGTGGTGGGGTGAAATTAAATTTGTAGAAATAATTTGTAGCTATATATGTTACCTCTTAAATGTCTTTGACCATCGTTTACAAATTAAATTTGTAGGAATGACTAGGGCTGAGCACGGATCTCGGAATTCCCATTCCGTACCGAAGAATCGTCCCGAACCGTTCCAGAACCGAAGATTATGAGAGTAGGTAATTGCTTGAAAATTATGATTTACTATTACAGTGAGCCATGAAGATCTCAAGATGTAACTCAACATAATTCAAGTCTTTCAAGACAAACTGGGATCTGAGAGTAAGATCGGTGATCACGAGGGCAGGTACAATTAAACTATTTTTTAGATCAGTATTTTTTCTCTTATTTTCACAAGCAAAATTAGTCTCCTACTAATCATGCAATGATTCTAAACACGTTTAATGTCAATTGACTTAAACTGTACTCCACAATGATTCATTTAAACTTTTACGACACAATTGTAATTCTATTGAAACTCTCATGTGTAAATTTAAAGAAAACAAGAAAAGCATAAGATTTTTTGTGATTCTTACCTTTTAATATTTGTCACATAATTGTTTTAGAAATAATCTTGTCCCCTCTAAATTACCATCAACCATCATCCCGAAATAATATAATATTTTGTGGGTCATTTATTAACTAATTAACTCTAACTTCACAAATAATCTCAAAATAATCCGCTTTCATATTTTGATTTCAGATTATTCTATCAATTAATCATGTCAAATAATCTCTCTCACTCAACTATGCTCCCCGAAATAATCTGGCATGTCACTAGAATAATCACTTAATAATCTCATGGATGGTGATGCTCTAATGAAAGAAGGGAATATATCAATGAAATTGAGAGGATCGGATGATGGATATAGGGTCATAAGTGACCAGTCCACAAATATCATCAACTCTTCAAATGATTTTCGCTTCTTCCGGGAATAGATTTATCCCTTAGAGATATAGCAGCGCCTATTCCGCTACACTAAGTGGCCTGTTTGGTGAACATAAATTGTTTAAGTTCAAATAGTATTGCTAGTTTTAAAATGCACACAAAGGAAAAATTGAATTAATTACCACCTCCATCCCATAAAATAGTTCATGCATTAACTTGAATAGAAGTTTAAGAAAGTGGGAATAAAGTGAAAATGTATGGTTGTAGTTGTGTATGAAAAAAGTAAATGAATGTGCCACAAAAAAACTTTCCAAAAAGGGAAATTGGAACTATTTTTTGGGACGGCCCAAAAAGGTAATCGGGAACTATTTTGCGGGATGTTAAGACCTGGGGTTCCATCCTAAAAGGTCAACCTGATAGGAGGAATAGCCCATGTCTGAATATAGCACTTCGTTGACTCAAAGATTTCCGGTGTGGGATTCTAACACCCCTCCTCACGACCAGACTCTTCGTCTGGATCGTGCCGTCATTCATTTTTTTCGTCGATTCGTCATTATCATTTTTTTATAATCGTGTCAATCATTTGTCATAAGGGGCCCACACCATGGATCGATTTGGCTCCGATACCATGTTAAGACCTGAGGTTCCATCCCAAAAGGTCAACCTGATAGAAAGAATAGCTCATGTCTTAATATATCACTTTGTTGACTCAAAGATTTCCGAAGTCGGATTCTAACACTAGATGGAGGGAATAACATATACAACAAGAACAAACTGTAACATATCCAACCTCACAAACGAATAAGATAGCAGAACACAATACTTAACATAAATTCGAACATAAAGAATTGAACTAATATTGGTGGGGTGCGTTGGGCCATGGCAGCAGTGCAACGCCAAGGCGACGCCTGATGTCCCCGACAACAAGCTGCCTTAGCGGGCCTTCCCCCTTGAAAAATTGAGTTAATATCGTGTGGGCTAATATGCCACATATCAGATATTAAATTGATAAGAACTGATAAGAACATATCGGTGGAGAAAGGTATACCATTAAAGGCCTTCTCTTTTGTATGACGTTAAAGTTGGGACAGAACATTCAATTCAACCCTTATTTCGGGCTCCTGTTGGCTGCACGCTACGCCTTGTTTCATTCAAACAATTCCGGTGCGGGCCGCTCACAAGGCTTTCGCGCCTTAATTCCACCACCGCAAACCAGCCTCCTTTTTCTTCTTTCATTTCACCATGCATGGCATCTCCATCAAACCCACTTCACTTTTATTTAATCCGGAGGAGCATATCATATTCATATATCATATGTGTGTGTACTTCTTGATCCTCCCTTAGCTTGCTTGTAATAAAGATATTATTATTAATTAAAAAGTCACTTCTCTTGTAATATATACTTGACTCAATTTCAATTCTGGAGTTTTTTTTCTCAAAATAATGTTAAATAAAAAAATAATTTCCAAAATAGTATTGGATTAAAAGTATTTCCCAAAATACTACTGGAACAAACTGGTGTTGAGAAAACCATCACTTGAAGTGGCGGCTTAAGCAATGTTACATAATTCTCTATAACGATACAAGTATATATGTAGTTCCACACTCCCACCAAATTAAAAACACATATCTTGCTTGAATTGGTATAACTTTTTTATTTGTACTCCGATTGTTGCAAAAAATATATCAAAATTCATAATTTTTTACTATCTTTTAATAGAATATAATATCTTTAGGAATATTGTTTCCTTTTGTATCTTGAACTCTATTATTAAATATAGATTTGCCATGACTCCTATTGGAGTACATTTCCCGTTAATTCTCACATGGTATCAAGAGCCTAGAGAAAAACCCTATTTTCTCTCTCTTTTTCCGCTCGTCTCTTCCGCGCGTAGCAGCCATGTCGCAGGAATCCTCCATGGTGCCGACGACTTCAGCCTCTCCTACGCCGCCGATCTCCGTCTCAACGGCGTCAGCTTTCAGTGCTGCACCTTCCTCTTCCTCGACGGTCCCAACTTCTGCTCCTCTGGATCGCACCCAACCACAACCCTCTTGTCCGGTTGGACTTTCATCCTTGCCGTACAGGTCCTCCGGGAGGGTCGAGTCCTTGATTGCCACATGCTTCGTGGACCCCTCCGGGAGAGCAGAAAGCTTCTTTCCATCCTTCTCGAGTGCGGCGCTCCCCACCTTCGGATGCCGTCTGAAATGGTTCCGCAACCCCCCCGGGAAACGGATTCACAGTCATCCTAATGTAGCAGAATCGGTCTTTCCAACCTTTGTGAGACGAGGGCCCGAAAGAAAAGATTCTCCGTTGGGCGACCTGCTGCAGATTTGTGAAGCCTTCGGCATTGGTAAGGTTCGTGGTGTGCACTCAAAATAAATATCAATACAACACTTATACGTAGTATAATGTAGTAAGGTTCGTATCCACAGAGAAAGGAATATTTCTCTTTTAATTAAATAGTAACAAGGGGGGTTTTAGATTTGATTTGATTTAATTTAATTAACACTAAGATGAACGACTTATATAAGTTTAATTAATAGAGATAAGTACTTGGTTTTACTTTTATCCCCTTAATGAAATGTTCGTCGATCCCGGTTATATCTTTAACTATCTTCCTCTCGAATACTCAACCGAGGAGCATATCCAATTCATTGAGGGTAGTTATTAATAACGAGACGCGTTCATTAATAAAACTTACTACCGAGTCAATATAGAACACGCGTCGTATATTAACCCGATAGTAGCAATAAACTTAAGATGAAAACGATTGAGATTAATAACCTCAACACAAGCGGTTTATTGGTTTAATCAATATAATTAATTCCCCTTAGATTATTGATCATGAGACGCATGCATTAATAATCCAAGTTTACTACCGTTGAACGAACCGAATTAATAACAAGCGTATTAATCGATTGATTCTAGTAATAATTAATATATGAAACAAAACTAGTTGATCCTTTAAGTAATGCTCAAAATATTAATATGAAATATGAATAGGAATTAATTGATATTCAAGGAAGAATATTATTAAAGAAGATGAATCCGACTATAATTAATGTCAAGATGTTAACTAATTGTCATCTTAGCAACACTCCCCAACATTAATATAGAGGAAGAAAATACTACTATAACTAATGTCAAGATGTTAACTAATTGTCATCTTAGCAACACTCCCCAACATTAATTTAGAGATAGTATTAAGGAAAGAACTAATAATTAATATTCAAGGAAGAAGGTTAAAGAAAACAACTCACAACTTACAATTCATTAAGCTTCAAAGTAGCAAAACCAAGATGGAAGAGTTTAGCTCCTCATTTGGAGGTTAGGGGGAGGGAGTTCGAAAAGGTTTTGGGGATGATGAAATGGGTGTTTTGGGTGGCTGATTCGGGTTTAAAGATCATGTACCCGACCGGGTACCCCGACATACCCGATCGGGTATGCCTTCAATTGTTCTTGTTCTGGGATCGGGCTCGATCGAGTAGGGGTAATAGATTATAACAACATATAAAAAACTGCCATCTGACAAATGTTCCTTTCAATTTTCCTTTCGAGACTGCAATACTGGTGCAATTCTCACTAGAGTTTCACTATTTTTCACTTTTCTTGTTGTTTAGGATGATGACAATGACCAAGTGGATGTTCCCAATGAGCACAAGGATCCAATATCGCGCTTGCTGGAAATGACAAAACACCTTATTGGACAGCCTCTGCAATTAGTTTTAAAAGGAGATGTCAGTGGTGTTGCTGATATCTCCCTTTTTCTTAGTTCAGAGGAGATAATGGAGATGTGTTTGGGTAATCAAATGCTCAGTACAAAGGTTATGCGAGTCTGGATAATGTGAGTTGAGATTTATTATGTTCTGAATGTCAGGATCTGCTTTTATTTATACCCTATTGTTGGATTAGAAAGGAAAAACTAATCACTCAAACTTCAAAAATTTCAAGTTAATTCTTTTTCCCTTTTGGTATTGATAAATCTATAAATGTATAGTTGGTTGCAGAAACAAAGTAAATATGGAAGTACAAAAAATTGGAAACAAGGAAATAGAAACAAACAATATAATTAATAGCTCCTTACAGGTTCAATAGGGCTTTTTGTAGAGAAACTATTACCAAGAGAATGATCAAAATGTGTCTATAGAAAGTAGATCCCTGCAGTTCACTGGTTCTATGTAATCTTCTGGGGTCATCACTTTTCAAACTCCATGTTATTCTTAAATTACATGTAGGTACTTGCACAAATTGTGTACTAAAAAGAACAACAAATACTTGTATGGATTCTTTGACACTCACACCATTCAAGATGTGGGAAACAAGCGTGATGAAACCCAAACCTACATATTAACTCACCTCAAGGACAACAAGGACTGCTATCTAGTTCCATATTACTATCTGTAAGTACAAGCTTATGATTAAACTTAAGTAATATCTAAATAATTATCACAAATTGTTTCAATTTTAGTAACCACTGGCAGCTATTCGTATTGTGTCCTAAGCAAAACCTTACTGTGTTCTTGTGCTCCTTGAGGAATAAGCCAAAGACAAATGTGAAGAGTGTTTTTGATATGTAAGGATATAATTTTGTTATATCAAATGTTTACTTTTGATTAAGCCATTTCTTGTTTCTATAGCATCACTTATTTCTTTTTTTTTATCTAGGACAATGCAAGCACATCAAATAACAAAACATACGAGGAATTTCAAACCAAGATGGATTACGTCGATTGTAAGCATACTTTTTTCATACTTATCATCAGTTGTATAAGTTTTTATAATTTTATGCACTGGGGTTATTCTGAATCATTTTAAGAAGCACATTATAATCATCATGTCATGTGTAGATTATGAATCATATTAAGAATCAGATTTTGAGTATGGAGTGGGCTATTTCATTTTATATATGGATGTTAATGGCAGATTTTTAGCAGGAAAATATAATGAGCATGGAGATAGGTATTTCATTAAGAATCAGATTTTGAGTATGGAGTGGGCTATTTCATTTTGCATTTGTTTTGTAATGGCAGTGGTAAACATAACGAGTAGTATTAATACTACTCGTTATAACTGTTATTTCATTAATGAGCATTTGTTTTGTAATGGCTATTTCATTAATGAGCATGGAGATAGGTATTTGATTAGTAGTGAATACATGTTAAAATATAACATTTCTTTTTTGTTATGCTTATTCCTGGAACAAAATAATGGATAACAGTAGCTTGTATTAAAAGCGCGCTATAACTTCTCCGCTTGCCCTTAGAACACATGGTGGAGGAACATGCAAATCACATATTGTACGAAGATAATAATTTGTATTAGTTGACTTCAGAGCTAACCCTCAAAACTAAGGAGACAATCACTTGCTTCTCGAATTCCCTTTGTCGAGATGGGTATCAGCTGGCCGCATGTATACCTTCTTACTCTCTGTGTCCCAAATGTTTAGCACGGATAAAAGAAGTGAAGCTGCTATTATGAATGTCATTAGAGAGAGTTTCCCAGATCATTCTGGGGATGCATCTTCTGACTATCTCTGGTGTATTGACCCCTCAGATGGGACCACAAACTTTGCACACAGGTACCCAAGCTTTGCCGTATCAGTGGCAGTTCTTTTTAGAGGAAAACCGGCTGCTTCTACTGTGGTAGAGTTTGTCGGTGGCCCTATGTAACGGTCAAAAGACAAATGTCAGCAACACTGATAAGGTGGACCAATCGCTCCTAGTGATGGGATTTGGTTATGATCATGATGATTCATCGGCTGGCAATATGGAATGAGTGACACAAATACTTAGCCTTATCTCGAAATAGTTGAAGCCTATTGGGAATATCGTCTAAAACCATGGGATGTAGCTGCCGGAGTCTAGAATACAAAGGGTACCTATGAGTCTGGGTATTATGTTATGAGGCATATGGAGACTATAATATCTGCAGTCGTTGTTGATTCATGGATTGAGGTGATGAAATTTTAGATTTGTGCTTCATCAAATTTATACTTATTTCGCTTGTATTATGTTTTTTACGACAAAGTTTTACTTCTATTCTTCATATTCATATTTTATTGAATGTGTTTCTATTTTTATTTTTGATTTGAAGACATTCAATGTTCAAGAGTCATTTAGTCCACAAGATATTACCGAGACAAGAGAGCATTGGGCGTCATTTGTTTGTGACACCACAAGCAGTACGGGTTGCTATTAACAAATATGGTTCTGTTTTTATGTCTAGAATGAATAGTGTTGGTTTCATGTGAAACTTTGTACTTTTGACTTGCAAGAACCTTTGAAACTTTTGTAGTTTTTGCTTGCATGAACTTGTGAAACTTTGCAGTTTTGGCTTGGATTGATTGGTGCTAGTACTATGTGGAACACTGAATTTTGCTACAATTATCAATATATTTTCCATAACTCTCATTTAATGATCTCATTATATTGATACCGTATATATATAAAAAATTATAGTATGCATAATCTATAGAATATATGGTTTAACTCATATAAAAAAGATTTTATATGGGGTATTATTGGACTAACACAGCAAATATTTGATAACGGTTAAATTTGATAATGATTTAACCCATATAAAAAGGATTTTATATGGGGTATTACTGGACTGACACAGAAAACATTCGATAACGGTTAAATTTGTAACCGTTATAAAACACATTCTATAACGGGTACGACTACCCCACACGAAAAGTGAAAGTCAGTTTTGTAGAAGTTGAGTGGTAGGGGCTTCTCAAAAAATACTTGTGCTTCTTTTAATTTTATTCCTAAAATACCCTTATCAATAATCAATCATTCAAACCCTAAGCTACCACACCACATCCTTTTTCTCTTGTTCAGGCCTTAGATTAACTAGATTATATTGTTCCATACTAAGTGACAAGGTATTTTTTATAAATATTGTTCGAATATAAGCATAAACTGATACTATAGAAAAAGTAAGTTTGGAGTTACTTTTATGGCTGTATTGGCTGAGGTTACTGTAGAGGATCATTTTAACAATTTTTCATATAGTTTTTTATTTAATTTATTAATAACAAATATTTTCAATATAATTTTTTCATGAATCAACAGAATCAGCCAATACAACCACTTCAGCCAGAACTTCATAAATTTCAGCAGAATTTACCAATTCCGCCAATTCTAGACTTACCAAACGGGCTCTTAGTTTATCAGCCTTATTATATATTATTTGCTCAAACACTTGACTTTTGATTTCCCGCACGAAAAGTGTAATGATCCAAATAAGTAAAGTTGCAATTACTTTTCAGAATGAATTGGCTGAAGTTTTGTAGATGATCAATTTAGCTATTTTTTCATATAATTGTTCCATTATTTTTTTTATAATCTATATTTTAATTTTTTTTTTAATAATTTAACCAATTCAACCACTTCATTCAAAATTTCATCAATTGCGGCATATCAGCCAATTAAGCCACTTTTAGTGATGTTAAGCAGGCTATTATGTTACACATATTATTTGGGAGATTTCCCAAAATATAGGAGTCAATAGAGTTTGGAATTCCAAAATATGACAACTATATTTTTATTCCCGAAATATCACCTTCCTCATTTCACAATGTTAGGAGGTTTTGGGATTGATTCTACATCTGTTTCTTTTTTGAAAACAGAAGAAAAATCAGAATCAATTTTTCAGAAGTTGATCTCCTCCATCTTTTAAAAAATTGTTTCTAAGAGCAATTTGAAGCACGCAGAAGTAGTTCGTCACTTTCACCCTTTCCGAGATGAAGATAATACACATTAACGGCGTGTAATTTAACATTTTTCTTTAAAAATTAAATTCAAAGAAAAATGTGTAATTGAAATAGTAGTAATCTAATACACGCCCATAGTTTGATATCCAAACTAAAACCTTCTATCAACATACACCAAAATAATCTATCAAAGTAAGGGGTGTATGGATATGATTTTACAAATTGATTCTTCTCCCTTAAGTAGTACTGTGAAGCAGAACCAATTTATTGGGTGTTTGGGTCTTATTTTAAAACTGAAAATCAGTTTTGTAGAAGTTAAGTAGTAGCGGGTTCTCAAAAAATACTTCTGCTTCTTTTATTTTTATTCCTAAAATACCCTTATCAATAATCAATCCTTCAAACCCTAAGCTACGCACACCGCATCCTTTTTCTCTTGTTCCGGTCTTAGATTAACTAGATTATATTATTCCATGCAAAGCGAAGAGGGATTTTTTATAAATATTGATTGAATATAAGCATAAACTGGTATAATTGGGAAAATTGTCAAACAAGTCCCCATAGTATGTCAAAAAAGTCAATTGAGTCCCCGAACCAAAAAAACTGAAAAGTGGACTAAAAACTGAAACTGGACTGTCTCTTTTACAACTTCCTCCCTTCCACTTACCTTCTGGCCTCACGCTTTTCAAACTGCTGTCTATCTTATCAATCGTATGCCTACCCCGTTACTAAATTATTACATTCCATATGCTCTTTCCTATTCCAAGAAATTCCTAATTATAAAAAACTACAACCTTTTGGATGCCCTTGTTGTCCGTGGTTACGTCCTTATAACACACACAAACTCCAACCTCGGTCTACTTCGTGTATTTTTTTGGGATATTCAGTCTCCCAACCAGTCTACAAGTGCTTTGATATCACATCTCACCGCTTGTTCTTATCTCGACATGTCAAATTCGTACATCATATTTATCCATCCAGCTCCTCCCAAATAACTCCAACTCCTATCCATTTCATTTGCACATTATAAGTTGTACAAATTTCTCAAAGTGAAAAAATCTTGTTGAAAAAATACCCAAACTAATGCTTGAGAAGTGCTCTAAGGATAGATCAAGTTTTTGAACAAGGGAAGTGTGTCAAACCCACTCAAAGATGAATTGCTCAAGCACTCGCCAAACATTTAGCAAACAAGAAACTCGTTTAATAGATGGTTATTGGAAGGGGGCAAGAGTTGATTGCTTGCTATTTGAATGTGAGGTCTCGTTCAATGGCGACACTGTTTTGGATTGATTGCTTGCTATTTGAATGTGAGGTCTCGTTCAATGGGGACACTATTTTTTCATCCGGAAATTAGAATCCTCAAGTGTATGATATGCCCAAACCTGTTTTTGATGATCTCCCAATGTTAACATAATGAAACATTTTAATATTTAGGAGCAGCATTCGTTTTAACCTCGCAGAAAAAGAAGTGCTCAACCAAAAAAGATTTTTATGTTACGAAATGTGTGATTCTAAGAGAATAGGAAATTTTAAAAGGAGAAGCAGAGTCACTGAGCCTTCCATGTGGCTGAATGAGTGCAAAAATTTGAACCGACTTTGGTGGGGTGCGCCGGGCCATGGCAGCAGTGCAACTCCAAGGCGACGCCCGAAGTCCCAGACAGCACGCTGCCTTAGCGGGCCTTCCCCCTTAAAAAATTGAGTTAATATCGTGTGGGCTAATAGCCCACATATCAGATATTAAACTGATAAGAACAGATACTACACTTGATCTTAGCCAAAAGGCCGAGAAAGGTATGCTTTCAATGTTGGATGAGCCGCTCCTCTTATAGCCTTCTCGAGGCCCGCATTCTCTCTGCCTAAACGGTGTGGGACGGAACACCATCACCATCACCATAATAACAATTACACAAAACGTACGGCTGTGGATATCATACATGCGCAGGAGCATATCATACTTCATACATCATCATATATTATCTATGTACACATGATCGATCATCCCTTGCTTGTAATAAACATATTATAACTTCTTTTCTAGACTTCTACTATATAGTTAACTCAATTTCTATCTCACTCTTTTTTTCTCACAAATAAATGTTTCCTTTTTGTTTCCATTTTCACCTTCTTAAATGCCCAATATGAATGTTGATGATGTTATTGTAATTTATATTAGGAAGAGGTGAAACTAAAACCCAACGTAATAATATCTTTTATTATTATTATTATTATTATTATTATTATATACTATCTCCGTCCCGCTAAGATTGTCTCATTTTACCTTTTCGGAAAATTCCACTAAGATTGTCTCATACCATATTTGATAAAGTTTCTGTGGTTCTTAATCATTCTTACTGTATCAATTCAATATCAACAACATAAACTCACTTTTCTTAATAATCGCGTCATCTTCTCCCGTCCCAATGTTAGTGGGACGGAGGTAGTATAAAAAAAGGGGACCGGCTGGGAATAACTGTTCCCGCTAGTCACCTAGGTCACCTTTTTGTCACAAAAACGTCATCATCCTATTATGCCGCTAACAATTTCATTTGGCATTTTCTCTAAGTAGTTTCCTTCTCGACGTTTCACTTGGCTTCAACAAGCACGTAACTATGACCGTGTTTAATGGAGCGGTAGTAATTGGCATGATGCACTAGAGTGGTAGTAACTGAAACGTAGTGGTTATTGAGCGGTAGTAACTGTGACGGTAGTAACTGAGCGGAAGTAACTGGGGCGCTAATAATTGGGACGTTGGTCACCGGAACGGTAGTAACTGGAACGATGATCACTGAGCCGGTAGTAACTGCAACCATTTTTACATAAATTATAGTTTAAGGAATTAAACATTTTGCATTGTGAGATAATTTTAAAATCAAAGGAAGCATGAAATAATTTTTAAATCAGAAGAAGCATTAATGATTAGAGGGCATTATTACCGATACTCTTATGGAGTGCAATACTTCGTATTACGGAATGTCGGAATTAAGCAATGCAGAGTGCGGCTGTGCGGATGAGTGTTGTACACTTGAGGAGGGTAATTTAGGGAAATAGGTATTTATTAGTCACATTTTTGGAAACTTAGAGAAAATGTCTCTTTTTTGTCCATGGTCTATATTTTAGTAATGTTGATGTCAAAACCCCCTTTGAAAATTTGCCTTTTTAAAGATTCTTAGTACGTTTTAGAATGAAGTTAGACATGGACACACACTACAATTGTCTAATTCATTGTTTATAAATTTTATAATCAATCTAATATTCTCATAAAACTGAGAGTTCTGTTTAAGCTTCTTACTCGACATTTGATTATAATCTTTTAGTCACATAATTTAACTATTTAACTATATCTATAATACTAACAAGGTGTTGATCTTGCTTTCCCGCCCATGCACCATATATGACAAATCTATACATTAATTGGTGCACACTCAATGACACAAATATAATGGCATACATAGTTTAATCATTAATAATAGTAAAATACATATAAAATAGACTTTAAGTAGACTACATCAAATCGGGCCGGTTCGATGAGACCAAACTAGACTAAATTATGGATTTAGATTCACTATCGCACGACAATGGCAACAAGGGAGTAGAGCTCTGGGATAGCCAAAATTGAATAATGTGGCTAGATATGAACAACATGCACCCTATATGGCTGCCAAAGCCATGCAGAGAATCTAGATCCCTATATGAGAGCATTGATTTTCATACTAAGTATGTAATCTGCAGATTCGTATATCTATGATACAATTAAATTTTTCTCATAAATTTTGCCGTGCAACGCACGGGTAATTAATCTAGTCTACGTAATCTGAAATGATACATCTATAATAGTAACAAGGTGTTGATCTTGCTTTCCCGCCCATGCACCATATATGATAAATCTATACATTAATTGATGCACACTCAATGACACAAATATAATGGCATACATAGTTTAACCATTAATAATAGTAAAATACATATAAAATAGACTTTAAGTAGACTACATCAAATCGGGCCGGTTCGATGAGACCAAACTAGACTAAATTATGGATTTAGATTCACTATCGCACGACAATGGCAACAAGGGAGTAGAGCTCTGGGATAGCCAAAATTGAATAATGTGGCTAGATATGAACAACATGCACCCTATATGGCTGCCAAAGCCATGCAGAGAATCTAGATCCCTATATGAGAGCATTGATTTTCATACTAAGTATGTAATCTGCAGATTCGTATATCTATGATACAATTAAATTTTTCTCATAAATTTTGCCGTGCAACGCACGGGTAATTAATCTAGTCTACGTAATCTGAAATGATACATCTATAATAGTAACAAGGTGTTGATCTTGCTTTCCCGCCCATGCACCATATATGATAAATCTATACATTAATTGATGCACACTCAATGACACAAATATAATGGCATACATAGTTTAACCATTAATAATAGTAAAATACATATAAAATAGACTTTCAGTAGACTACATCAAATCGGGCCGGTTCGATGAGACCAAACTAGACTAAATTATGGATTTAGATCCACTATCGCACGACAATGGCAACAAGGGAGTAAAGCTCTGGGATAGCCAAAATTGAATCATGTGGCTAGATATGAACAACATGCACCCTATATGGCTGCCAAAGCCATGCAGAGAATCTAGATCCCTATATGAGAGCATTGATTTTCATACTAAGTATGTAATCTGCAGATTCGTATATCATGTACAATTAAATTTTTCTCATAAATTTTGCCGTGCAACGCACGGGTAATTAATCTAGTCTACGTAATCTGAAATGATACATTACCAATACATTGGGCAACAATTGCACGAAGTCATAGATATAAATATATATAACTATGACTTCGTGGGTATGAAAATATAAGGATGTTTTCTTTTGGGTCGTTCTCGGTCCCAGATCATAACAAACCAGACTTAAACAAACCAGACAAGACTTAAACAGAACTTAAAAAGAACAGACCATACTAGATTTGGATAATTATAAAATATACAAAGACTAGACTTTACTTTACCGGATCAGGCAAGATTTAAATAGACTAGAGCAGCAAATTTCAATCTAAAAGAAAACATCCTAATTGAGAGTACAGAGATTTAGAATTTGAGACTATAAGTGAGTAGGAGAATAGGAGGTGTAAGAAAATTATGAAAAATGATGGTATTTATAGTTGGGGTTATGTCAAAAGTATTACTAGAAAAAGAGTTTTGGACAAGAAAGTGACCACCGGTAAAAGACTATTATACCCCCTTATTTCACTCACTAATGCTACAATAACGATATAGTGACCAAAACCTGATAGTGACCAAAAATTAAAAATTAGTTTGTTACTACAGCCCATTGATCACTCGGGAAGTGACCACGGTCGGTCACAGTGACCACCCGACTCATCCAGTTACAGTTACCGAACCTACCCAATTACAGTTACATGAACCACAATTACAGTTATTTGATCCGTCCCCAGTTACAAATATCCGACCCATCCAGTTACAATTACCCGACTCGTCCAATTACAGTTACCCGACCTGACCAATTACAGTTACCCGACCCAATAATGACCAATGCTGCCACCACCTTCGGCCACAATCGGCAAACCGCCGCCGCCATCCTCAGCCCCCTAAGTCCCCCAGCCCCACCTCACCTAGCCCCCCTATCTCACCCAGTCCCCTGCGTGACCCAGCTCTTGTGTCACCCAACCCCATGCCTCACTCATCCGCATCCCCAGCTCCACCCCAGCCTTGCCCTCCCCCGCCACCCCGCCACTGTAAGTTTTCCACCACTTCGACTGACACAGGCCTACTAGGCTCACCACCGCCCAATCCAAACAGACCTTAGCCAGAACCCTAACCGTCTAGTTCAAATCAGGAGTGTAGTCGCCGCAACTAAGCTCGAGCCATCGTTGTTCAATCATCCCCGATCGTACGAGCAAAGGAGAAGAAAAGTAAGAGAAGAAGAAGCAAAAGGACGAAGGTGCAACACGATCGATGGCGACGGTGAGGGCAACAGAGATGACGAAGGCAATAGAGACGGCGAACGCAACAGAGACGGAGAAGATGAGGGCAGCAGTGATGATCCTCCTCTTGCTAATGGTGGTGTCTCCAAGTCAAAGTAGGGAAGAAGGCACACGGGACCGGAAAATGGCGAGTAGATGATTTGTTAGAGCTAAGGGGCACTTAAGTCCATTCATATCCTTTTTAGTCCATACGAAAGTTGGTCCTATTTTTGTCATATCAGAACCCTATTTTTGCCATTCTTTCTTTATAGTTTTTCCCCACACCTAAGACCCCCCTAACCCCCCACCCCAACGACTATAAGGCCCCCTGAATTTGAAGACCAAAAAAAACCAAAGTGGCCATTGGGATCTGAACGCCCAATTCGCTCCCAAAAATTTCGACCTGAAATCTGAACACTCACCCGAGTACCCGATCTTGATTCGAGACTGCCCGAACGGACCCCATCCAGTCCCAAATAATACCAGACCGGGTCCATGCCTAAAAGTAGGGATGGACCCGGCCGGTCCGATTCTGATTCCGGGCTCGGGTGGGCTTTTTTTCCAAATTGTTGGGCCCGGAACCGACCCAAGTCAAGGTAATTTTTTTTTGTTTTCTAATTAACCCTCGACCCCCCCCCTCACCCCCACCCCCCAATCCCCCCAAAACACCCATCCCTAACCAAGAAAAACAAAACAAAAATGAAAACACAAAAAAGAGCCCGGGCCCGGCCCGATCCACCCAGGCCAGTTCAACAAATATAGGGTCCGAGCCCGACCCGCCCAACCCTCCCCAATTAGGTAAAAGCCCAGGTCCGGTTAGCACCAACCGGCCCGGTCCGGGTCCGCACAGTGGCAGGCCGGGCCGGTTCTAGGCCGGGCCGAACCGGTTGGGTCCATCCCTACATACAAGAGAGTCAATGGTCGGAGCAGGAGTTTGGGATTGAACATCTGAACTCGCCAAAGCCTCTCAATTTTAAGAGTGATGAAACTGTGTTAGAATGTGGAAGTACATATTTAGATTAGTTCGACAAAGCCGTGAATTAATAGGCCAGAAACTATCATTTAGCCACACAAATAGATATATAGGCTTGAAAGCTTTCTCTGGTCATAGGCCAGTGGTGCTTGTTTTTCCGGTTTCATCCATCACCAACCAACACAAACAAATACAAATACCCGTGTTAATAGTGAGATTAGTATTTTTTGCGTGGAGGCGTGGGCATTACCAAAACTTGGACAAGGCCATTTAAATGACGGGAAAGGGTAATCTCTAGAAATGATTAAACAAGAAGTGAAAGACCCTTCTTTTTTTCTTGTAGAGGTGGGATGAGTGTCGTCTTGTTGCCAGGGAAAGCAGCTCTGGAGATGTCAACCAAGGCTTTGAAGCTATATGGTTCGTGCATTGATATCTCAGATAGTACCTTTCTGTTGAGTTGCACATTTTCCTTCACCAACCCATGGATAAAGTTACCATAATTCACCTGCGAAGTAATATAGTGAATACAGTAGAAGAGAAAAGGATTAAAAGGGTCGTGTCATCATCTTCTTAATCATCAACACATATAAGTATATGAGGTATATCTAATCTCATAATTACTACTATAAAATTACGAATGACATGGTGAAGTATGACTTTGTATGTGAAAAGGAACATATAATAAAGAGAAAATTCATAAATAAGACATAAACGTAACACATTCACATACATTCCTCCAAATATGACCATCGTCATTTTTATGCACTCCTAAAAGACGTTATAACTACTTGAATTCTTTAATACGACTGAATATTTCCTATTTTCTTATTAAACTCCGGGTTGTGCATACAATTCATGTTTTACTCATATATGCAACAATTTTTTTAGAATAAAAAGTAGAAAAAAACTACTTGTACACGAATTGTGTACACATTTTATGTACACACCCTAGTTGCCTGTGTACACGGGCAACTCGTTCAAAAGTTGCTTGTGTACACAGGAAGCTCGTTCAAAAGTTGCTTGTGTACACTATACATAGGCAACTAGGCGCATGCACACAAAATGTACACATTTCGTGTACAAGTAGCACAACCGTGAAAGGTATCATCCACTCACAAGCAAAAACTACATACAATAACATCATTTTGATCACTTCAAATTTAATTCCATTATGTAGAAAACATATATAACTATATACCCATTCATTTCATCCACTTTAGGGCTTATTTGGTAGGAAGATTTAGAAGGGACAGGTGATATTTATTTTTTCCATGATTTTTACATTTAGCTAGCTGGATATCTAGTCAAGATAACATTAATTTATAGAAAGTAGAAACACACGATCTAACTGTACATATAATTATTTCTATTTATAACCCAACAAATAGAGATAGATTACTAAAACAAAAAAACAACCATCCTTTCCCTTCGAAATCCCTGAGCCATGCAAGCCCTTAGTTTGTAAGCTCCTAGAGTGATTGCCCTGTTACTTGTAAATCATTCATAATATGTAAACAAACAAACAACAATAATATATGAACGGTTAAAAAATACCAATAATTCACATAGTACAGCATTTCATATACACTATTCTGTATGTAGACATTGGGGATCAAAAGCCTGAGCTGACAAAGTGACAAGTTAAATCGCTCCTCAGTGTCAACTCGGTCAAGGTCTGATGTTTAGCAATTGGGACCAGTTACTCAGGATTAGTCGGTGATTACTCGGCTTGGTTTTAGTAAAATTACTAATGTTTATTCCACAAAATTCTAGTAATATATGAACCTTGGGGAAGTATTAGTCTTATAACTTAATAAGTATTATACTATGATATAAAGAAAAATAATCAACAACAATTAAGGTTTAAGAAGTCAAAAAAGAATAGGAGAAAATAGAAGAAAAGAAAAAAGCAAGCATAAAAAAAGAAGATGGATAAGATAAAGAACTTACTGGGAGAGCAATGTCATTTAAATAATCTGTAAAATAACATTGGTACTTTCAAATTCCATGATTTTGTGATTTATATTAATTTACTACAATAAATGAACTATTTACTTCGAAATCCCATAGTATCCCGCTTTTAGTTTCAACCTTTCAAAAAAAAAAGAGAACTGAATTTTGGCTGACCGAATTACCCGGCATGTAATCCGAGTCACCAAAATCAGTGAGTACTTAGGGATTAACTCAGGATCTTGAAATAAAAAAGGTCGGTAACATATTCGGTGTTAACCCGAGTTGCGAGTACTCTGCGATTACTCACTAATTAGATAACATAGGGCTACAAGCCTACAATAGAAAAGCTTTGGCACCACCAATATCATCATCATCCCACGTAAATATGAATGCCAATAAATAGTTTAGGTCTTGTTTGGTTCAGGTACTTTGGAGTGACAGGCTGGAATGATTTTTTATATGCTAGTTTATATCTATTTATGATAGTATTAGTTTTACATCATGTATTCATGTATTTCTTTAGTCTAAAAATAACTTATATCATTCATTTCTTTAGTGTTTCTTATCTACATTTTATTCCAAAATCCAAACCATCTAGATGTAGGAATAGTTTTTAAAAAATCACTCTCATTCCATCTCCTCCGAAATGCCCCAACCAAACTCAAAGACTAAAGACCTAGAAAGAATAATCACTTTCATTAATCATCTCACTGCCTCACTCATTGGTATAGCATAATAGCAAGTGGTATTTTTTTGCATGATATGCTACTGCAGATATATTTCAAACTTTGGTAGAATATAATAAAGGATTACATGGCGAACTGGTATTATATACCCAGCACCCAAACAAAGATTTCACAGTACAATAAAGCACATTCTTACTTCCAAAGCACATAAGTCTACTAATAAAGCACTGCAATATTAAAAAGAATCCCGATTTAAATGAAAATGATATCAGCGCAAAGTCCGTCCTGTGAGGCATTTACGCAAACAGGTAGTGGTCAGACCCAAAGTAATAAAAAACAACCAACTTTCGGGAGAGAGAAGTATAGAGAAAAAAGAACAGGAAAGGGTAAAGGAGGAAGGCTTACACCGTGCTGGCGGGTGCCGGCATTGATGCGCTGGATCCATAGGGAGCGCATGTCGCGCTTCTTATTGCGGCGATCTCTGTAAGAATACTGTAGCGCCTTTTCCACCCTCTCCCTTGCTATTCTTATACAGTTCTTTGCTCTCCCTCTAAACCCCTTCGCTAGCTTCAACACCTCTTTCTTGTTCATCTCTTCTCTGTCCGCCTCTCTTTGATCTATTTTCCAGCTCTTTGGGTATTCTGGTGATGAAGGGCGGAGGACTCCGAAGGGAAGGGATGTACTCCATATTTAATTGATGAAATTTGGTGACTGATATGTTTAAACATTACTCGGTATATGTTTAAAACTTATTTGACAAATACGTTTGACAAAAAAATCGTCTCACACATTAGTGTGTAAAATGGCTAAAATGGATTTTCAAACTCCTAAATCTGGTTCTATTTCGTAAGAGTTGAGGTCTGATCTACTCTACTCTCTAGTGCAGGGAGTTTTAAGAGTCTAAAATGCCTAAAATGGATTTTCAAACTCCTAAATCTTTAGGTAAGGAGTTATAAATAGAAAGTGGTGAGCCTGTATTCTTAGGTGTATTGAATATGGATTGTGGTGAACTTTTTTTAATTCGTAGACTTTTAAAAATTCAATGAATTTTTAAATCCATAGGTTTTTTTATGAATGAATTCTATGAACTTTTAAATCCATGGATAAGTATATTGACTTTCAAAAAGTCCATAGACTTTTAAATGCGGGGCGCCACTGTTGATCGTCGAAATTTTCACCTAGATCGTCGCTACCGATCTGCTCGTCCACCTCCGTCACTGGAGTTCCCAGCCGTCGTCATTGAACTGATCCGCCACCAACAAAATCGATTTGGTTATGCAAGGGAACTAGGGACAATTAATTATAGGGAAAAGAGTCAGATAAGTCCTCGAACTTACATAAAAAGTCAAATAAGTCCTTATTTAGGAGGCTCTGTCCGGCCGTCACTATTTGGGGTGGTTCCCGGTGGAATTTTTTGATTAATTTTTTTGAACATCTTATTCATCAAGTCTAGTTTACTCATACCAAATTGCAGCTAAAAATTCAATCTGGAAGACATTCAAATGAATTCTTGAATATAACCGCGCAATTAAAAGTGCGGTTATCTGCAAGAATTCATTTGAATGTCTTCCAGGTTGAATTTTTAGCTGCAATTTGGTATGAGTAAACTAGCCTCATAAATAAGGAATTATTTGACTTTTTTATGTAAGTTCGAGGACTTATCTGACTCTTTTCCCTTTCCAATTAATATGGCCTAAGGATCAATATTAATATGTGTTCTATAATCAAGCCTAAAAATAGACACATTTATTATTTATGTATTACATATACATGTATTATTTGATAGAAATAATACTTAAATGGCACCATTATGGTTACACCATTTAGAGCAAAATATGAAAGGTTGTGATTATTGGTTATTCACCGATAGATACTACTTCTCCCCTTCCTTAACCAGACACAGGTATGTACAACACCATCAAGTGGAAAGCAACACAACTCTTAAAATATACTCCATCTATCATTTGTCCTATACGTGATTACACATACATCTCTTCAAAGCAATGACATCATCTTCATCCAAACTCTTCTAAATGAACATTGAATATTCTTCAAGTAAGCCCCTATGAATTTACCATCATGACCTATTGAGTGATGTTATTTGACCTTGGTTAAATATGATGATTAATTTTCTATCAAAGTGTAACTTGAGGTGTATAACAAGCACTACTAAAATGAAAAAGTATATGGGGGTGGAGGAAATGAGGGGAAGATTTCTGCGCGAGTATGGATCCTCAAAGAAAAAGAAAAACTATATCAAATTTCATACATTTTAATGATCTTTCATATGACATCAATATGACATAAATAAATTTTTAAAAGAAAAACTGAAATTCCAACTTCATGAGTTTTTATGCCTAAAGTTTTACATTGAACTGTGCATTTTTATTTCATAATTATCTAGGGGGGAAATCCGTAAAAAGATTCACTTATAATAATTTAATTGATATTTTACTAAACGAATACATAAAATTATATTATGTGTATTTTAATGACGATGTAGGGATGTAGAGAACATCAATATTGGCAGAGTATTTTTTCAAACGTCGGAGTCCTTATTCAAAGACTCGCCCATTATACTCCAATGCAAAAGTGATGGTATCTGAATAAAAAAGCGGGGCATTTTTATCAATAATTTCAAAAAATGGGAGACTCTAATTGGTCAGTTGGTCTGCTCGCTTGCGCCTCGCGTTCCTCGCCCCTGCTTTGACGATTAGTTTAGGAATTAGGCAAAAACGTTTTAGTTATGGGCTGCAGGCGGCTGGGCTGGGCCAATCCCGATTGGCCCAATTTTTTTATTCCCAACCCAATACAAAACGACGTAGTTTTGTTAAATTAAAAAAAGTCCTTCCTCCTCACTCAGTCGCAGCACAGAACGGTTCCAGTCCTGGCAATTCACCGGAAATCTCAACGCAGACCACCGGCGGCCCCCATACCCCCATATCTCCGGCGGCCGAAGCAGGGGCATCGGCCCCCCTTGCCCCCCGGCAGTTCCGTCCCTGATTGTTACATTCGATTGGAAAATCATTTGGTTAGTTCTACTCAACTTGACCATCAAGGGGGTGTGGGGTGGGGGGACCGCATTGGAAGCATGAGACAAATGGAAGGGTGTACTGGTTTGGGTCCTCTTTTGATGGATTTCATCTCAGGGGTGGAGCGAATGGGGGTGCTCGAGTGAGACGATTTCTGGATCGATTCCTCAGTAACGGAGAAGACAGATTGTCGGTCCGCCCCCCTCATGAACTGCCTTCCTAGAGTGATCGAGATGCTAGGCTTTGCAACTTGATACTTTCATAATACTAATAGAAAGGAGCTTGAAGTATTTATCGGTTTTTTTTAATTTTTTATATATGATCTTACTTTCGCGTTATGTTTGTTTATGTTTTATGTTTTTTGTTGATGTTTAGTTTTAGGTCTACAATAATGATTGACAATTTTGCTAGATATTATGTCGTTGGAAAGATCTATATGGTCAATGATTGCTGCATCACACCTGTTTGGTGGTTAGCGATTCATATTGCTCTTTCAGGGGTGATCGTTTCCATGTCTAACTGTATGGTTGATAGTGCTGGTTGGTTACAGATAGTTGTTGTCAGTGTTGGTGTCTTTGAGTTTGTTATAACGACCAGAATCCCAATGATATTAATATAAGCGGTTTTTCTTTTCAAAAAAAGATTAGACCCATTTTAATTCTTCGCTCCTAGGCACATTTTTTTATTAAGATTTACTGATTGCAGGTGTACCTTCCTATATTTGCAAGGGAATGGAAAGTGTCCTTTTTATACCCTATATCTATGTGTGTTACGTACATTGGTGTATCCAGAAAATTCGGTCAGTGGAGCAAATTCTCCTATAATATACTATCACACCATTTTCAGATACAAATATTAATTGGACAATCAATAGTTTAATAAAAAATGTAAGAAACGAATGAAATATGTAGCTATAACTAATTTAAGTTGCAAATAAATAGTTACGGAATATGTTTTAATATTGAGTCTGAAAAGATGTGATTGGAATTACATATCTGATGGATAGTGTACCCGGGGGTAACTTAGCCGAGAGATATTATAAGAAATATCAAGAGAGAGGTCAGAGCAAGTAAGAGAGAGAGAGTGAGTATATATTCGATATATCTGTTGTGTTGTCATTACAATGGAAAATGACTACTATTTATAGCACCCATAAATGCTAGGGGCAATAATCGAAAGGGCACATGTCAAGCAGCCAACAGATGGGGGGTCAAATCACCCAAGGTGGTGCCGACATGCGTATGTGGCCGCATTCAATGCGGTGGGTTGGGTGTGACGTTGCATTTAATGCGGTGATTCAGCGCATGTGGAGAGGAGATCTTGTCGGGAAAAGCGCCTTCGGCTGTGCGTACTAGGGCATTCATGTCCCGAAGGCTATACACACCCGGGGGCATCATGTGCCGAAGGCTGTAAATGCCGAAGGCTCGCTATTCAAGCCTTGTTCCCAAGCGATTTTCTGGACCAGGTTCAATCATTTGTTTAGTATAGAGCCTTCGGGCATGGGGCCGAAGGCACACCTTGCGTAGTATGGGCTGCGCGGAGTCTTGTTTGCCGTGCTTGGGCCAACCTGGGCCTGTATGTTGGGTCTGATCGTAGTATTGGAAGTATGTGGGTCGGGGTTTCATGGGTCATATACTCCATCAATATCATTTATTAGTTACACAAAAAAATATTTTCAATTTATTTGGATCTTAAATTTGAGTTAAATATACGAGTATTAGCCATAAACAGGACTAAAAGTAACCCAAAATTCCACATTATGACTATACTTCTTTTATTCTTATTCCACCCACAAGCTATAATTTCTAATAGATTTATTTAATAACAACAAAAATCATAATTTTATTTATAATAAAAACATAAAAAATCATAACAGATTTATAAAATAATAAAAAAGGGACAGAATAAAAAATTAAAAAAATAAAATAATATATATATATATATAAACAACTAAAAAAATCTAAAAAATAAAATAAAAAAATATTAAAAAATATGTAGGCTACCACCTCCACAACCCCCACCTCCAAGCACCACCGATACAATTTGAAAATATCCACCTTTCTTTTCAAAATTGTCATCACGATGACATTTTTTCCCAACTTGGCAATCTTTTCCGACGATCGAAGGTGGCGGTGCTAGAAGGTGGCTGAGGCGGTGGTTGAGGTCTGTATTGTTTTTATTTGTTTTTTACAATTTTTAATTTTAATTTTAATTTTATTATGTTTTATAATGATTATTTAAGAAATCCTATTAGGAAGGACAAGAAAAATGGTAGAATAGGAAGAGTTAGTCCTATTTTGAGAGTTTAAACTTTAAACTCCTATTTGATAGATTATAATCTAGAGAGAAGGGAGAGCTAGAGAGATAAAGTAATATGTATAAATAATTTTCCAACCCTTTACATGGCTCCCATAGGGAGTATTTATAGGAGAAAAGTGGGCTGGGCTTTCAGGCTTGGGCCTGACAGGCCCAATTACAATAAAGGGCCAATAAATGGCTAATAAATGATATTCAATCTATTCTAATGGGTATACATGAATAAATAGAGTGTACAATGAGATAAATGATATCTACTAAGCGTACGTGAGCTGCTGTCCGAGCCCAATAGTCATGAGATCGGGGGTCTGAGTCCATATAATCTATCAGGAGTCCCCCACTCCCTGAGTCGAGAGTACTCGAGGCGAAAGGGATCGAGTAGAACTGTGTGCGGATCTGTCGTCGTCTGGTGAGTAAACTTCATGAAAAATTTTGAAATTGTGCTTCTTCGATCAACAGAGGCGTTAAGTCTCCCGCTCTTCCAGTCCCCCACTCCATGAGGCACTTGTAATGAGGTGAAAAGGAGTAGAGTAACACATGTCTTCAATAGGGGCTGAGGGTCGACACCTTTTGATCCACAATGGGGAGATGCCTCGTTAAAAACCTCATTAGAAAAACCCCAGTGGGAAAAAATCCTAATGAGGGAAAAAGAGTACACCGGATGCCTCCAAAATGAAGCAAAAGGGGTGAGCCCTTCGGCTTAGGTGTGGAGCTGCAGCGGTGTCCGTCTCCTGAGGCGATGGCCGAGACTAGTCTCCAGATGTGAGTAGCTCGGCATGATAAGTAGTCCCAGTCATCAAATAAAGATGACTAAGAGATAGGTTGAGTGACCGTCCATAATGTGATGTCCAAGTCATCAAGCAAAGATGACTAGTAGATATATGACCGTGGGACCTGTATGAGATCCACGTCATCACATAAAGATGACGGGTCGATATATGGCCGATGAGCCTATATGAGATATCCACGTCATCAAATAAAGATGATTGAGCGATGTATGGCCGAGGGGCCTGTATGAGAGCTCCAAATCATAAAATAAAGATGATGGGGTGATGTATGGTCGATGACCCCATAAATGAGCTTTGCATCATCAAATAAAGATGACAGAGCGATATATGGCCGATGGGCCCGTAAATGAGCTTCGCGTCATCAAATAAAGATGACGAAGCGATATGCAGCCGATGGCATGTAAATGAGCTTCGCGTCATCAAATAAAGATGACGGAGCGATATATGGCCGATTGGGCCTGTAAATGAGTTTCGTGTCATCAAATAAAGATGACGGAGCTATATTTGGCCGATGGGCCCGTAAATGAGCTTCACGCCATCAAATAAAGATGACGGAGCGATATGTGGCCGATGGGCCTGTAAATGAGCCTCACGTCATCAAATAAAGATGATGGGGCGGTACGTGGCCGATGGGCCTACAAATGAGCTTCACGTCATCAAATAATGATGATGGGGCGGTATATGGCTGATTAGGCCTGTGGCTGAACTCTGGGTTCTTTTAGCCTTTCAATTGGAGACCGCAAGATGTTCGCTATATCTGAATATGAGGACGAGATGATGGACGCCTGGTTGAATATGAGGACGATGGCACTGATGAGTCGGTCCGAATATGAGGACGAAGCGGTGGACGCCTGTCGGAATATGAGGATGACAGCACTGATGAGTCGGTCTGAATATGAGGACGAGGCGATGGACACCTGTCTGAATATGAGGACGAGGCGATGGACGCCTGTCTGAATATGAGGACGACGACACTGATGAGTCGGTCCGAATATGAAGGCGATGATCGCTTGTCTGGGAAGGGAGTAGCGAGCCCAATCGCTATAACAAGACTTCAGCGCTGGGAGCTACTCTTGAGATAAATAATCACGCCGAGGCCGAGGGGCTGGTCGTGATGTGCAGACGACGATGAGAAGGAGCCAATCCGAAATATGATGACGAGGCGATGGAAAGTCGTTCATCATATGAAGGCAACGGTCACTATTTAGGAAGGGAATGGCGAGTCCAGTCGCTAGATAAAGACTTCGGCGCTGAGGCCGGTCCGAATATGATGACGAGGCGAATATAAGTTGTTTGTCATATGAAGGCGACAGTCGCATACCCGGGAACGGAATAGCGGGCCCAATCACTAGCTCAAGACTCCCGGCGCTGAGAAAGACGGTCGTGAGATAGAGCATCACGTCATAACCAAGGGGCTGGTCGTGATGTGAGGACGATGGCGATGATGAGCCAGTCCAATAATATGATGACGTGGCGATGATGAGCTGGTCATCATATAGAGGTGATGGTCACCATCCAAGAAGGGATGGTGAGCCTGATCTCTAGCTCAAGACTCTCGACGCTGAGGAAGCTGACCTTGAGATAGAGCATCACGCCATAGCTGAGGGGCTGATCGTGATGTGAGGATGACGGTGATGATGAGCCGGTCCAATAATATGACGACGGGGCAATGATGAGTCGACCGTCATATAAAGACGATGGTCACCATCCAAGAAGTGATGGCGAGCCCTATCAATAGCTCAAGACTCTCGGCGCTGAGGAAGGTGGTCTTGAGATAGAGCATCACACCATAGCCGAGGGAGTCGTCGTGATGTGAGGACCACGTCGATGATGATCCAGTCCAATAATATGATGACGGGGTGATGATGAGCCGTCCGTCATATAGAGGCGATGGTCACCATCCAGGAAATGATGGTGAGCCCGATCGCTAGCTCAAGACTCTCGGCACTGAGGAAGCCGGACTTGAGATAGAGCATCACGCCATAGCCGAGGGACTGGTCATGATGTGAGGATGACGGCGACGAGAAGCTGGTCCAATAAATGATGTCGAGGCGATGATGAAGCTGATCGTCATATAAAGGCGACGGTTGCTTATCCGGGAAGGGAATAGCCAGCCCAGTCGCTAGCTCAAGACTCTCGGTGCTGAGGAAGTTGGTCTTGAGATAGAGCATCATGCCAAAGCCGAGGGGCTGGTCGTGATGTGAGGACGACAACGATGATGAGTCGGTCCAATATATGATGATGAGGCGATGATGAAGCCGATCGTCATATAAAGGTGATGGTCGCTTATCCGGGAAGGGAATAGCGAGCCCAGTCGCTAGCTCAAGACTCTCGGCGCTGAGGAAGCCGGTCTTGAGATGGAGCATCACGCCATAGCCGAGGGGCTGGTCGTTATGTGAGGACGACGACGATGATGAGTCGGTCCAATATATGATGACAAAGTGATGATGAAGCCGATCGTCATATAAAGGCAACGGTCGCTTATCCGGGAAGGGAATAACGAGCCCGATCACTAGCTCAAGACACTTGACGCTGAGGAAACCGGTCTTGAGATAGATAATCACGTTGAGGCCAAGGGGCCGATCGTGATATGAGGAAATCAATGATGATGAGGAGTAGGGGTGAGCATAACCCGAACCCACCCGAAAACCCGATCGGGTCTGCCCTCTTCTAGCTGATTGGGTCGGTTGACCCGAACCCGAAAACCCGAACCGAAAAGCCCAGCCCATGTTTTAAGGGTTATGGGTTACGGGTAGGGTATTATAAATCCCTACCCGACCCGCCCGAATACCCGAACTACCAATACTATATATACTATTTATTTATCACTAACCCTAACCCTAACTGCCTAACACTCCAGCGCCTCCACTCTTCAGTCTTCACTCGCAACTCCCTCTCTCGATCTCTCGTACTGCGAGTCTGCGACTTCTCTCTAACCATCCCTGTCAACTCTCCGTCGTAGGTCCGACCTCTGTAGTGTATTTGTACCTCCGGACTCCCGTGGAAGCTTGTACTCTCGATCTCTCACTCTCTCGGTCTCTCTTACTGAGGTATAAACGTTAAATACCTAAACTGTATGGTTGGTGGTTTGGTGGAAGCATGATCCATAAGTGTGATGTGTTATCTGTTTTGTATATGAATTAGTTGTATTATTTTGATGCACTAGATTCGGACCCTGATACCCTTTCTATGAATTAGTTGTATATGAATCTGTTTTGGTGGAAGCTTGAAACCCTAGATTCGGACCCTGATACCCTGAACTACCTGTTAATCTATGATGCTTTGGTCATGCATATGAATATATGATTATATGAATCTATGATTCTGAGATTTTGATATAAATGGTCTCTGAATATGTGCTGCCTCGATGATGCATGTGTGATTCTGAGATTTTTATATAAGTGGCCCCTGAGTAAAGATGATGGTTGATTTATTATGAGTTCTGAGTCTCTGAACAAGTGTTGAAGTTGCCTTTTTCTACTCTAACACTCAAATGAGTAGTTAGAGTGAACTGGTATCTTCTAAGTCTGTAGAGAAGTGAATAAGCCTACTGCTTATATCCTTCTGTAGATCAGCTTGCTGATTGTTCCAGACTTTAATTTCAATGTATGATGTTGTGTTCAATCTGGAAGCTTGCATTATTGAGTTTTTTGAACTATAACTTCCTATCATTTATCAGAATGGAAGTTGCCTTTTTCTACTCTAACACTCAAATGAGTAGTTAGAGTGAACTGGTATCTTCTAAGTCTGTAGAGAAGTGAATAAGCCTACTGCTTATATCCTTCTGTAGATCAGCTTGCTGATTGTTCCAGACTTTAATTTCAATGTATGATGTTGTGTTCAATCTGGAAGCTTGCATTATTGAGTTTTTTGAACTATAACTTCCTATCATTTATCAGAATGGAAGTTGCCTTTTTCTACTCTAACACTCAAATGAGTAGTTAGAGTGAACTGGTATCTTCTAAGTCTGTAGAGAAGTGAATAAGCCTACTGCTTATATCCTTCTGTAGATCAGCTTGCTGATTGTTCCAGACTTTAATTTCAATGTATGATGTTGTGTTCAATCTGGAAGCTTGCATTATTGAGTTTTTTGAACTATAACTTCCTATCATTTATCAGAATGGAAGTTGAATGTATGGATACCATACCTGCATCTGGCTCTCAACCTCCTTTGACTCCTGTTTCCCAAGAACCTATGATGGAAGCTCATGATGCTGGGGCTAACACCAGCACACAACAGACTAATGTTCCTGGAAATAAGAGAAAGGAGGTAGAGTCCAGATCTAGAATATGGGATCAATTTGAAAAGATCAAAGATAGTAATGGTGTTGTTGTCAAAGGAAAATGCATACATTGTGCTAAAATATATTGTTGTCAGTCTAAGAAGCATGGCACTTCCTCTCTTAGAAATCACATACTGAGTTGTCTGAAATTGCCTGCCTCAAAGGATGCTAGGCAAGCCCTTCTCACTTTCCAACCAGTCTTGTGTAATCCAACATCTGAAAAAATTGGGGTGTTAGGGACTTGGGTGTTTGATCAGGTTGCAATTAGGAGAGCACTTGCTGAAATGCTTATCATTCATGAGCTGTCATTTAGATTTGTGGACAGACAAGGATTTAGGAAGTTTATCTCTGTAGCTTGTCCTAGGTTCCAAATTCCTTCCAGATGGACAATTACTAGAGATATCTACCAAATCTTCTTAGATGAGAAATTAAGTCTGAAAAGGTTGTTTAGGGAACACACTCAGAGGGTCAGTATAACAACTGACACATGGACCTCTGTACAAAGGATCAATTACATGTGTATAACTGCACATTTCATTGATAATGAGTGGAAGCTGAATAAAAAAATAATTTCCTTTGTTCCTGTGACTTCCCACAAAGGAGAGTACTTAGCTAAAGCCCTAGAGTCTTGCCTAGTAGATTGGGGTTTGAAATCTATCTTCACTGTAACTGTTGACAATGCAAGCAGTAATGACACTGCAATTGGTTTTTTTAAAAAGAAGCTTTTATCTTGGGGTGCCTCTTCTGTAAAAGTTAAGTACCTTCATATGAGGTGTATTGCTCATATCCTTAATTTGGCTGTCCAAGATGGTTTAAAAGAAAGTGATTCTTCTGTTCAAAGAGTGAGGGATGCTGTTAAGTATGTTAGAAATTCTCCTGCTAGGCTTCAAAAATTCAAGGACATTTCAGACTTGATTGGAATGGAAACTAAAGCTGGATTGCACCTAGATGTCCCAACTAGGTGGAATTCAACCTATTTGATGCTCAAATCTGCAATGTCCAATGAAAAAGTGTTTGAAGCTTATGAGGAGAATGAGAGTTCCTATCTTGTTGATCTGGGGAGTGAGAGTCCTGATGTTGGGGACTGGATTGCAATTGAAACTTTGGTGGTCATTCTTAAAAATTTCTATGATATGACAGTTAGGATTTCAGGCTCTCTTTATGTCACTGCAAATACCTTCTTCTCTGAAATATCTGATCTGTTCCTTGTTCTCAAAGAGATGGTTGCTTCTGAAACTGAATCTGTATCTAATATGGCGACTAGTATGAAATCCAAACTGGACAAGTACTGGGGTGATCCAGAAAAAATGAACATGCTCATTTTCTTTTCAAATGTGCTAGACCCTAGAGACAAATATGAGTACATGCCACATCAATTGAATGCTTTGTATGGCGATAAGATAGGTGAGGCATTCTTTGCGAAGATAAAGCTGGGTTTGAATGAGTTGTATGGTGATTATGTTACAAACTATGATGTTTCAGTGAGTGGAAGCTCTCAATTAAGCCCCAGTTCTGTTTCTTCACAATCTGAGTCAACTGAAAGTAGGCCTGTCTCAAAATTCAAAGCCCAATTGAAAAAGCAAAAACAAGATAGTGGCCTCTTAGGGTTGAAAAAAAATGAACTTGAACTATATTTGAGTGAGAACATTCTTGAGGAGGACAATGAATTTGATATACTGAGATGGTGGAAGCTTAATGGTGAGAGGCTTCCTATCCTATCTAAGATGGCAAGAGACATTCTTGCTGTTCCTATTTCCACAGTAGCATCTGAGTCCACTTTTAGTACAAGTGGAAGAGTGTTGGACTGTTTTAGGAGTTCTTTGAGTGCCAAAATTGTAGAAGCACTCATATGTGCTCAAGATTGGTTGAGGATGTCAAACCAGCCTGTGTCAGTTGAAGAAAATATTGAGGAGGTAGAAAGGCTGGAAACAGGTACTAACTTTTACTTATATAATATTCAGTGTTTATATTTATACATATTGTTAAATTCTTATTGTTTTCAATGCAGAATTAACTGATGGAAATGTTGGTGGAGGCTCTTCTCTTGATCAGATAGTAGTATACTTTTTACCTTTATCTTTTAGATATGTAATATATTATATTATTATTTCACTAATGATTTGCTATATATGCTTCTGTCAATGATCTGGTTGTAAAAGCCTAACCATGTTGCTGTCATGGCATTGGAAGTGTTGTTGATTCATTGGTACAATTTCTCCTAATTACTGTGTTTGTACTTTGCCCAACAAGACATGGTAATCTTCTTTCACTCTTGAGTTAATTGATTAAGTGTAGCATGTATCTGACAATGATGATAGCTTCCACCAAAAATGAAATTGATGGGTTGGTGTTGATTCTATTTCCATATAGTTTCGTATGCCCCCATTAATAGTGAAGTCAATTTAAATCTGAGCCAAATATAACAACATACATGCTGCCTTAATGGAAGTACTGGAATTTGGTAATGTGAACATTGAGTTAATTGATTAAGTGTAGCATGTATCTGGCAATGATGATAGCTTCCACCAAAAATGAAATTGATGGGTTGGTGTTGATTCTATTTCCATATACTTTCGTATGCCCCCATTAATAGTGAAGTCAATTTAAATCTGAGCCAAATATAACAACATACATGTTGCCACTTAGACAGTAAACTGGAATTTGCTTATGCATATGTATTTATGACTTCTGACTTATTAGATTAATTGTTGCATTATTTAATCAGTAATGATAGTTTCCACCAAAAAATTAAATTAAGAATACAAAACCGAGTCAAATTAAGGATATGTTGCTTCCTGCCTTGGTTTTACTACTGCAATTTTCCTATGTACTTATGAATTATGAGTTCTTACATGAATTGTTTACTCAATTAGTTATTTTGGCAATGAGGATGGCTTCTAGCCTTCTACAGTTCTACCAGAAAATAAAATAAATGGGTTTGGTGTTGATTCTAATTATATAGTGATTAATGCCCCCATTATTAGTGAACTGAAATTAAATCTGAGCCAAATCTTATTGTATTTCTATATACTTTTGAATTGTTTATAGTTCCCACTTCCCAAGTTCCCAGAAAATAATAATGATAATAATGACACTAAACACTTCCCAGTTTAGTGTTTTATGATACTAATGTGTTTGTGACTTACATAGGAACAAAATCAATGACTGTTCGGTTGATGATCTGCGAAATTGATGAAACCTGGAATTCTGGAAACACTCTAGTAGACTAGTAGTCAAGTAGATGTCAAGAGTCAAGATCTGAAGACTTGTACATCAATTGAATGTTGTTAAACTTTTTGTTGGTACTTGCTGTTTTGGAACATTTGATTGCTCAAACTGTAAATGTTAAACTGCTTTGTGCATAAGCAGTATAACTGTGTAAGTGTTAATGTATGAATGTATAAGTGTTAAGTGTATAAGTTATAAACTTATAACTATTAGCCATGTGTTTGGACTTGTACAAACTCTACTAATTTTGCAATTGCTTTTGATAACATATTAATATGTATTTTATTTGTGTTTGTAAAGTCTAATCCAACATTTTTTTTTCAAGGTGATTTTATGAATTATTTGTGTTATGTGTTTAATGGATTTAATCAGCCCGAATGGCCCCGAAAACCGATTAAAACCGACCCAAATCCGAAATTGTGCAACCCGATTAGACCGAATTTTTTTTGGACGGGGTAGGGTTTTATATTCTCAGCCCGATAACCGAAAGGGTATGCAAAAACCCAACCCGTCCTACCCGAACCCGTCCGATGCTCTCCCCTAATGAGGAGCCAGTCCGAAATATGATGACGAGGCGATGATGAGCCGATCGTCATATAAAGGCGACAATCGCTATGATGGAAGGGAATGGCGAGCCCGGTCACTGGATAAGACTTCGGCGCTGGGCGCCGGTCAGAATATGAGGATGAGGCAATGATAAGTCGTGTGTCATACGAAGGAAACACTCACCATCTACGAAGGGAATGGCGAGCCCAGTCGCTAGATAAAGACTTCAGCGCTGGGGGCCGGTCTGAATATGAGGACGAGGCGATGATAAGCCGTGCATCATATCAAGGCGACGATCACCATCCAGGAAGGGAATGGCGAGACCGGTTGTTGGATAAAACTTCGGCTTTGGGCGCCAGTTAGAATATGACGACGAGGCAGTGATAAGCCGTTCGTCATATGAAGGCGACGGTCACCATCTAGGAAGGGAATGGCGAGCCCGATCGCTAACTCAAAACACTCGGTGCTGGAAAGCCGATGTTGAGATAAATAATCACGCCAAGGCCGAGGGGGCCGGTCGTGATGTGAGGACGGCAATACTGAGAAGCTGATCCAAAAGTCCAAGAAACGGTCCTCATCCATAAAGTGAGAGGATGAGGTCGGTCTTCAGGGTATGATGATCACGTTGAGACCGGGGGGGTCTACCGTGTCGATGTAAAAGATCACGTTGAGACCGAGGGGTTTACCGCGTCGATGTAAAAAAATCACATTGAGACCAAGGGTCCTGCCGTGTCGTTATAAATATCACGTTGAGACTGAGAGGGCCTGCCGTGATGCAAGGACGTTGGCACTGAGGGAGCGATCTAGAGATCTGAGCAACGGTTCACATCCCTAGTGTGCGGGGATGAAACCGGTCTTCATAAAGATAATTACGTCGTGCCGAGAAGGTCAGTCGCAATATGAGGATGGCGATCATGAGGAGCCGATCCGAATACTGATGACGAGGCAAAGATGGCCCGTTCGTCATATGAAGGCGATGGTCGCCATCCAGGAAGGGATGGAGAGCCCGACCGCTAGCTCAAGACACTCAGTGCTGAGGAAGCCGGTCTTGAGATAGAGCGTCACGCCATAGAAGAGGGGCTGGTCATGACACGAGGATGACGACAATGAGGAGCCGATCTGATAATATGATGACAGGGCAATGATGAAGCCGATCGTCAAATAAAGGTGACAATCGCTATCCAGTAGAGGATCACAAGCCAAGTCGCTAGCTCAAGACTCTTGGTGCTCAGGAAGCCGGTCTTGAGATAGAGCATCACGCCATAGCCGAGGGGCTGGTCGTGATACGAGGACGACGACGATGAGGAGCCGGTCCAATAAATGATGACCAGGCGATGATGAAGCCGATCGTCATATAAAGGCGATGGTCACCATCCAGGAAGGGATGGCGAGCCTGATCGCTGGCTCAAGATTCTCGGCATTGAGGAAGCTGGTCTTGAGATAGAGCATCACGCCATAGCCGAGAGGCTGGTCGTGATGTGAGGACGACGGTGATGATGAAGCCGATCGTCATATAAAGGCGACAGTCGCTTATCCGAGAAGGGAATAGCGAGCCCAGTCGCTAGCTCAAGACACTCGGCGCTGGGGAAACCAGTATTGAGATGTAGAATCACGTCGAGGCCGAGGGGCCGATCATGATATGAGGACGTCAGCGCTGATGGGGCCAGTCCGAAGATGAAGGATCAGGCTTTTGATACCATTCTGAAGATGAAGGACGGCGAAGCCGGTCCGATGATGAAGGACCAGGCTTGGACGCTCGTGTGAAGATGAGGGACGGCGTTGATGAAGCCGGTTCGATGTGCATGAATGGTCTTGCTTCGTCCATAATGCGTAGTATTTGCCTGATATGTACTTAGCCAAACTTGTGGCTTGATTTGTGAGGATTTTATTTTTATTGCTCGATGTCGGCGAGTGTACGGTCCTTTGGCTTCCCTCTTGTTTTTGACTTCCTCTTTACTTCTTTGAGCGAGGAGTGCGAGATCCTTCTTTCAGGTTCGGCCGAGGGGGTTGCTATTCCCTCGGCCGATAGGGAGTCCGAAGGGGATTTATTAGTCCCCCTGGTGTAGGATTTTCCCTAATCGTGTGGGGTCCCCTCATCTATTTACGACGTGGGGCTAGACTTTTGGCTAGTTTCTGACGGCTGTCGTTTCCCAACCCTAAGTGTGGAGATTTTGTCACCTCGACCTTCTTTTAGGCTTGACACCTTGCGTATTACGCGTGGACGACGCGGTGAGCTTCTCATTTCAAGACGTGGGCCATTTTACGGGTCTCCCGTCCTAGGACGTCGTTGGCCATACCTGAGCGTTTCACCTCTAAGGGGCCGACACGATGTGTTGTGTTGTGTGACATCCTTTACTTAAATTTACAAAAATAAGCGGAACACAACAGGTGCGTTGTTCATGGCAACGACTTTTGGGCGGCGCGATTAGCGTCTCGGAGATTGAGGTGTATCGTTTACCGCTTTTAGGCATAATGTCGTGTGTGGCCGATAGTGGCTCTCATATCTAGATGCCCGAGTCCCCAAATAAAGGTGACCAGGATAGGTCGAGGGACCTAAATATAATCCGAATTATCAAATAAAGATGTTCAGTGGACTAGAGCTCGAGTTCACCACTTTAGGGATTTTAACCGGCTAGTAAGGGTGGTGATAATCATAATAATAGTATAACTATTGGCTCCATATTTAATGCATAAGTAGGAGGAAATTTTGTGGCACTTAGCTTGTATTTGGGCTGTAGTCTTTGCTCCTTAGAATTTCAGCCTGCTAGAGAGAGAATTGATTGGGCCAGTGGTTGGTTGAGCCTGTGACCTTGCACATTGGACCTGTCCGGTTAGGGATACTCTTTGAGAATCCAGTCCTGAAGGTTAATAGGCGGCCCACGAGCTGCTAGCCCACTATTTTTAATCGAGCCGGTAGAGGGTCCCTGTCCAGTCGCTAATTTCACCCGCAGGGAGGAGTTGAATCAATCCATGTTGCTGGAGTCCCCCGTGGACGAGGAGATTCCCGCCGTCCTCGCCTGAATCAACCCGGCTGTGTCAGCTGTCGCGAGGCCAAGGCCAGAAGGCGGTAGAGTAGTAGCTCACCCTGGCCCGGAACTCTGGAAACGGAGACCTCAATTTGGCCGACGGGTCTGTGATTTGGCGCCGATGGGAGCTAGGGACGACGGTGGCCCTTCTGACGGACGAGTATCCCAATCTGGGTGGCTGGTCCGCGATTTGGCGCTGATGGTGACCAGGGACGACGGGACGTACAATGATCCTACTCTGGCCGAGTTGACTCCGATTTTGGACTAAGAACCTATTTGGCCGAGGAGGATATGTCTGACGAGGCGCTACAATGGCCGAGGGGTACACTGGTGTTTCCCCTTTTGTCGTAGGAGTGAAAACGTGGGTTGGCCGAGGCGTTGTACTCTTCAATTTTGTTTTGACCGAGGCATTGTGTTCCTTTATTGTTTGGCCAAGGTGCCGTCTCCCTCAGTTGATTGGCCGAAGTGGTGAGGAGCTCTGGCTATTTCTGCCAAGTTGGAGCTGAGAGCGGGTTTTGTGGAGTTACCGCAGCAGTCACGCCGAGGCGGCACTTTAGCCGAAGGTACCCTGAATGGACGAGGCGCTCCTAGGCAGTGGCGGATCCAGCCTTTATCTTTTGTGTGTTCGAAACCAAATAAAAATAGAAATTATCACAATTGTTTTGTGTAATGTAATAGTTCAACAATTTGTTTCAATCCTAATCTCCTTTAATATAGGTTTTCCAAAACAGTTTATATAAATTGTACTCATACTCATTACTAATTAATTTCATAAATTACTAATGAGTTTCCTCAACAAATATTTCCTAATAACACAAACTCATCCAATACAAACCATACAACCTAATCATCAACCTATTATAAATCCAAGTGAAACAATAAATCCAACTGGCAATTGCCAAATATCAAAATATGAAATATCAGTTAAGATTAAGTTTAAGAACTCCACTCACAAATCGGGTCAATAAATAAAAATAGATAAATACGTAGTATTAAAAAAACTATACCCCCATTAGCTTTTATACCAAGTAAAGAACATCCTACTTTCTTCCAAAATACTGTATCGAATTGGGAAAAACTCACGATAGATTATACGATAGTATATACCCAACTAGTGTAAAGCCCGGGCATGCTCCGGTAGCACATCAATTCGATGTGAGTTAAAACCGTACGGAGGATAGTACTACTTTCATCCCATAAACTTCATCTCACTTCCTTTTTTTGGATGTCCCAAAATTTCTTCTCTTTTCCCTTTATAAAAAGTTTTGTGTAGCTAACATTCATTTACATTTTCTTACTCAACTACAAACATACATTTTTTGTGAATAGATATTGTGAATTGATTAAAGGATCCAAAGTTGAATTATGAACTAACCACAACCAATTATAAATTGGTATTTGTTAAATGATTTTTAAATTAACCATCACTATATATTACATATTTACACTTTAATTAATAGCAAGGTTTTAAATTGCGGTCATAGCTGTGATTGTTGGGTGTGTTTCGGAAAATAAAGAAAATTAATTAAAATAAATTAATTAAATAAAATGACTAGAGAAAAACAAGAAAGGAGATGAAGCAGAATTAGCCAGAGCTCGTGCTACGCACGATTTCCTTAAAACGTATTTGTTGCCTCCCACGGTGCTAGGAGCGTTGCAACAATCGTTTCCCAGGATACGATGACTACGAACTAATGTTTGAGCACACAAATAAGAGTTCCAGCGAACGAGAACCAAGTATGAACACAGAAGGATTTTGGGAGTAGCTGGAAGAGTTTTTAGCTCAAGAAAACGTGAGGAAAGTGTTGTGCGTTGTCAAACCGTGTGTCTGTTGCAAAGCACCTGCCAGAAAAAAACCGTATCTCTTGAGAAATAGATTTTTGGACGGCATTCGTGTCCGCAGGTCGCCCGCGCACACGAGTCGCGGTTTTTCTTCTCCGTTTCGGGATTTGATCGGCACCCCCCCCCCCTGCGCGTAAGAGAGAGCCTTTCCCTTTAGGAATCTTAACTCCTTAAAAGAGGCTTCCCTTTAAAAGGGGGTGAAAATCCCTTGAGTTTTTCGGTGTGGGATAAAACACACTAGAAACTCATCATTTTCCCAGCTTTTCCATTACAACGAGCGAACTTCGAGAATCAATTTCTCATTCACCCGTTATCCATTTTGAGCGTACCATATATCGAATTGTAGCCCATAACAAGGACAATCCGAAACCACTTTGACCCGACCCAAATCGGAAGTGGACCCCACTCAAATAATTGCCCCAAAATGACCATTTAATGCAATTTTTAACACATTTTTCCAACAATCCCCCACATGAATGAAAATTGATTTTCGAGACTTAAAAAGACACGAAGATAGGAGGACACGTTGTGTTCACCGGATGATCCTTGCATACGGAGAGGTAGGTTTTATCCTTTGAACCTTCCGTTGTAAAGACACGTTTATTTACTGGCTGTCTAGTAGACTCGATGTCCTTGAACTATACTGCCGTCGTGTAAACATTGACTTATCTTTACACAAGAACCTTCCAACTTTGTTCCGTTCTCATGGGTGTGCCCGTTTTGGCCATGGGTCACCGTCCTGGTTCTGCAAGAGTTTCTAAAGAACTGAGCCTTCACAGTTCTCCTTCGAAGCGGCCCTCTTCTCTCTCACATAGGTGATTCTTTCACGAGTATCCCGCATACTCTTCCAATGTTATCGAGTAGATCAACATTTTAGAATCATTAAAGCAAACGTTTTTGCTAACCTCGTGCGAGAGTCACTGTTTTTAACGAGGAGTGGGTAGGAGTCTGGGACCCCCACAGTGACCATTCTTCGCTCTATAATTTAGTTGTCCCTTTTGAACCTAGGACCAACTAGGTTGGGTATCCACTATAGAACTTTTCAATTCACGGGCTTTAGTCCCATTCCTCGTGACAACTTCTCCAACAATTCTCTATCCAATGCCTTGGTTAGCGGATCCGCTATGTTATCCTTTGACTTCACGTAGTCAACAGTGATAACACCCGTTGTGAGGAGTTGTTTAATGGTGTTATGTCTACGACGAACGTGTCTAGACTTACCATTGTAGAGATTGCTTTGTGCCCTTCCAATTGCCGCTTGACAATCGCAATGTATGCATATTGGAGGGACCGGCTTCTCCCAACTTGGAATGTCCTCGAGAAAATGGCGTAGCCATTCAGCCTCTTCAGTGCACTTATCCAAGGCTATTAGCTCAGACTCCATCGTGGATCTAGCTATTAACGTTTGTTTTGAGGATTTCCATGACACGACTGCACCTCCCAAAGTGAAAACATATCCACTTGTGGACTTAGAGTCCTTTATGTCGGATATCCAACTAGCGTCGCTATACCCTTCAAGTACAGCTGGATATCTTCCATAGTGCAGTCCAAGGTTTTGGGTTTTACGTAAATACCTCAAAACCCGTATTATTGCCTTCCAGTGTTCATCACCGGGGTTGCTAGTATATCTACTTAGCTTACTAACCACAAAGGCAATATCAGGCCTGGTACAACTCATTAGATACATCAAACTTCCAATAATCCTAGCGTATTCTACTTGAGAAATACACTCTCCACGATTTTTGGTAAGATGAGTGTTTTTATCTAAAGGCGTCCTTGCCTCTTGATAATCATCCTTATTAAATTTAGTAAGGATTTTATCAACGTAATGGGATTGGCTTAGCGTTAGACCGTCAGGTCCTCTAATTATTTTAATCCCAAGGATTAAATCGGCCAGCCCCATATCCTTCATGTCAAATTTAGAATTTAACATGCTTTTGGTAGAATTAATCATTAGATTATTGCTACCCACGATGAGTATATCATCCACGTATAAACATAAAATGACATAGCCGTCTACCGTGCTCTTCACATAGACGCATTTGTCACTTTCGTTTATTTTAAACCCATTAATTAACATTGCATGATCGAACTTTTCGTGCCATTGTTTAGGGGCTTGTTTCAATCCATACAATGATTTAATTAATTTACACACTTTCCTTTCTTGGCCTGGAACACGAAAGCCCTCGGGCTGTTCCATATAGATTTCTTCGTCTATATCGCCATTTAGAAAAGCGGTTTTTACGTCCATTTGATGAACTTCCAATTTCCGCAAAGCGGCAATCGTGTCAAAGCGGTTCTTCGTCTAGTATCATCCTAATGGAATTTATTCTCGTCACGGGAGAATACGTGTCAAAGTAATCATGGCCCTCGCGTTGCTTGTATCCCTTGATTACAAGTCTGGCCTTATACTTATCAATGGAACCGTCTGGTTTCATTTTACGTTTAAAAATCCACTTGGATCCCAAAGGTTTACATCCCGGAGGGAGATCAACCAATTCCCATGTGTGATTTTTAAGGATAGAATCCACCTCACTTTTGATGGCTTCTTTCCACATAGGACCTTCGGTAGACGTCACGGCTTCCGTATAAGTCCGTGGTTCATTTTCTACCAAACATGTTAGAAAATCCGGTTCATTTTCTACTATACATGTTAGAATATCCGATTCAAATTCTACCAGGTAGGTGAGAAAATCCGGTCCGAAGGATTTTTCGACTCTAGCACGTTTGCTACGTCTGGATTCGGGTTCTTCTCCGGATCTCTCGCTAGTATTTTCCATAGCTACGTCAAATGTTCGTTTTGACGTGCTAGGCCCTTCGTTGGACTTGCATGGAAATACATCTTCAAAGAATGAAGCATTCCTTGATTCAATTATTGTGTTTTTATGTACATCCGGATTATTCGAATCGTACACTAAAAACCGATAAGCACTACTATTTTGTGCATACCCAATAAAAATACAATCCACCGTTTTTGGACCTATTTTTATTTTCTTAGGTGTTGGTACAAGCACCTTAGCAAGACACCCCCACACTCTTAAATATTGATAGGAAGGCCGTCTGCCTTTCCACAACTCGTACAGAGTTTTATCATATTTTTTCCGGGGAACCTTATTTAAAAGGTAATTGCTTGTCAAGATTGCTTCGCCCCACATATTTTGTGGCAAGCCCGAACTTACTAGCATCGCGTTCATCATATCTTTCAATGTGCGATTCTTTCGTTCGGCAACACCGTTTGATTGAGGTGAATAGGGTGCGGTACGTTCGTGTACTATACCCACACTAGCGCAAAAGTCACCAATTGGTGCTTCATACTCACCACCTCGATCACTCCTAACCGTCTTAATCCGTCGATTAAGTTGGTTTTCCACTTCATTCTTATAAACAATGAATTTATCGATTGCTTCGTGTTTATTTTTTAATAAATAAACGTAGCTATAGCGAGTGCTATCATCGATAAAGGTAATAAAATATTTATTACCGCCACGTGTTTGTATTGATTTAAAATCACAAACGTCACTATGAATTAATTCAAGTGGTTCCGTTTTTCTTTCAACCGATTTGAAAGGCGTTTTCGTTAGTTTTGCCTCTACACAAACTTCACATTTGTGCTTCACATCAATTGTGAATTTAGGAATGTGCTCCATGTTAATTAATCTACGTATAGAATTAAAATTAACATGTCCTAGTCTACCATGCCACACATTGGAAGACTCAAGCAAGTAAGCAGAAGGGATTTTATTATTATTAATAATAATAGTCGTTACATTGAGCTTAAACAGCCCGTCACATGCATACCCCTTGCCCACATACATTCCCGACTTAGACAAAACTAATTTGTCCGACTCAAAAACCATGCGAAAGCCATGTTTGTTCAACAACGAACCGGAAATCAGGTTTTTGCGTATTTCCGGAACGAACAAAACTTGGTTTAGAGTCAGCTCCTTGCCCGAAGTCATCTTCAGGACCACCTTGCCCACGCCTTCAACCGCGGAATGAGCCGAGTTACCCATCCACACTTTCTCACCATTTGATGGCTCAAAAGTTGTGAATAACTCCCGGTTTGAGCAAATGTGCCGAGTTGCACCGGTGTCCACAAACCACTCCTTGGAATTGGATCCAACGAGGTTGACTTCCGTAACCACAGCCGCTAGGATGATGTCTTCATCCTTTTGCCCACCTTGCACCAAATTGACTTGAGAGTCTTTCTTCTTCCGTGGTGCCTTGCAATCCGAGGACTTGTGTCCATTTTTATTGCAATTGAAGCATTTTCCATTGAACTTTGTCTTGGAAACGCCTCCCTTGGGACCGAGCTTGCTCTTCCCATTATTTTTATTTTTGGAGCCTTTAGCATGCTCCACCACGTTGGCCTTGGCGCCATGAACAATTGGGAGTTTCCCATCGTTCTTCCGGTTATCCTCTTCAATCCGCAGACGGAGGATCAATTGCTCCAAGTTCATTTCCTTTCGCTTATGCTTAAGGTAGTTCTTGAAATCCTTCCAAGCCGGCGGCAATAAGTGAATAATTGACGCCACTTGGAATGACTCACTAACTGTCATTCCTTCATCTCGAATTTCGTTGAAGATCATTTGCATCTCCTCAACTTGACTCAAGACCGTCTTCGAATCCACCATTTTAAAGTCAAGGAATCGACCAACAACAAATTTCTTTGCGCCGGCATCCTCGCTTTTATATTTGTGGTCCAAAGCATTCCATAGCTCCTTAGCCGTAGCTAATTTTCTATACACGTCGTACAAAGCATCATGCAGCCCGTTCAACACATAGTTTCGGCAAAGGAAGTCAGAATGCTTCCAAGCTTCAACCGCGTTGAAAGATTGCGCATCCACCTCACCCCCGGTTGCTACCGGCGCATCTTCGGTCAAGAATCTAGCAAGACCGAGAGTAGTGAGGTAAAATAGCATCTTTTGCTGCCACCTCTTGAAGTTTAACCCGTTGAATTTCTCGGGTTTCTCCACAGAGTTGCTTGGCACGGTCACCATAGGGATAACCCTTTGGTTGGCCAAAGCAGATGCACCGCGTTGTGAACTATTGTTCACCGGTGCTCCGCTTTCAGAGTGATTGTCGTTCAGAACATTCTGCCCAACACCAATCTCGTTTTGTTGAGAAGTCATTTTCGTTCTTTAACGTTTTTCCGAAAACACAAAAATTAAGTTCGTTCACCAAAGTGACAAACTACGTTCTTAGATTGTTTACCGCAGTACAACAATCAAGAAATACGTTTTAAGATTGTATCCGTATGATACAAGCTCAACAAATACGTTTTAAGATTGTTGGGTGTGTTTCGGAAAATAAAGAAAATTAATTAAAATAAATTAATTAAATAAAATGACTAGAGAAAAACAAGAAAGGAGATGAAGCAGAATTAGCCAAAGCTCGTGCTACGCACGATTTTCTTAAAACGTATTTGTTGCCTCCCACGGTGCTAGGAGCGTTGCAACAATCGTTTCCCAAGATACGATGACTACGAACTAATGTTTGAGCACACAAACAAGAGTTCCAGCGAACGAGAACCAAGTATGAACACAGAAGGATTTTGGGAGTAGCTGGAAGAGTTTTTAGCTCAAGAAAACGTGAGGAAAGTGTTGTGCGTTGTCAAATCGTGTGTCTGTTGCAAAGCACCTGCTAGCTATTTATAGGAGGATTTGTTGTGAGTTAAATGGGGTGTTAATGGACCTGAACGTTGGACATCAAAGACCAGTCCGTTGGGCATTGAATCGTCCATAAACTGTCCATTTAACGCTGCATTAAAAGAGAAGAACGTTGGGCATTAATAGTTGTAACGGAAGAAATGCGTGAGAGAAGACCCCTCGGAGGGGTTCTGTCCGTAGCCAACAGAACTCCCCTTGGAGGGTTTCTGTTCGTGTCCGCAGGTCGCCCGCGCACACGAGTCGCGGTTTTTCTTCTCCGTTTCGGGATTTGATCGGCACCCCCCCCTGCGCGTAAGAGAGAGCCTTTCCCTTTAGGAATCTTAACTCCTTAAAAGAGGCTTCCCTTTAAAAGGGGGTGAAAATCCCTTGAGTTTTTCGGTGTGAGATAAAACACACTAGAAACTCATCATTTTCCCAGCTTTTCCATTACAACGAGCGAACTTCGAGAATCAATTTCTCATTCACCCGTTATCCATTTTGAGCGTACCATATATCGAATTGTAGCCCATAACAAGGACAATCCGAAACCACTTTGACCCGACCCAAATCGGAAGTGGACCCCACTCAAATAATTGCCCCAAAATGACCATTTAATGCAATTTTTAACACATTTTTCCAACAGTGATTGCGGCTGTTACAAATGTTTCGATACGTATTATGTCCCGATGCAAACCGATGATGCCACGTTGCAGCCATTTCCTATGAATCGAAATCTCTCTGCCATTGCGGCTCGGTGTAGCTGCGTATAGCTCGCAACCACAATATTGTAGCCGCAAAAGTGTTGTGTTCCACAAATTAAAACTATGTTTATGTAAATTTAAAATGTTTATCACATTCAAATGCATATTTAAAAGTTAGTTTAGACACAATGTTATTTTTTAATATTTAGTATGTAGTATTATTTTGTAGTATAATTTTTGTTCATCATTGACTTAGTGAACAAAAGTTTGGAACTATAATTGCACAAACAAAATCCATATACATTGCGTCCAACGTTCATTTGTTTGATGTTATAACAATGTTTATCGTAAAATGTCTTCCGGGATGAGACACTAGAAATATATTGGGCGGTATACTGCATTGTATGTGATGCCCCTGAAAATGTAAATTGAAAGTATGATGAACAACATTGAGAATATATCTCAAAGTAACGAATATGAGAAGATTTTTGTTATTTCCAATTTGTAAAGTTAAAAGTTAAAAATATTGTAGGTACTAAAAGAATCGAACACCCAAAATTAAATTTGAATGTGATAATAAACTTTTAATACCTAAAAGAATGTCAATAAAAACACATTTTCTCTCTCTTTATATACTTTAAAAAATCTATATTAAGGGTTATATAAGAGAAGATAAAATTAAATGAAAATGATAAATAAAGAGTTTACAACAATTAAATGTTAAAAACGTGGTACATGCTTAAAGAATTGAACACTAAAAAGTAAATTTGAATGTGATTAACATTTAATACCTAAACGGATTGTCAATAATACATAGCTTGTCAATAATACCTAAAAACGTCGTACGTGCTTAAAGAATTGAACATCAAAAATTCAATTTGAATGTGATAAACATTTAATTTAATACCTAAAATTCAAAGTTGTGTTAATAAAATTTTATGATTCCCTTACATTAAAATTATTTTAATATAAAATATTTAAAAAAATTGATCTTAATATATATTCAACCAACATAAAGTTAACTATGCCCTTACCTTAAAAAAATACACATAAATCTAAAAAAAATCAATATTAGAGCTTTGAGAAGAAAGTCAACATTTAAATAAGTTCTAATGTACTATCTATAAAATAAGGATGTTTTTACTTGGACTTTAATCTATCCCAGACCAGAATAGACCTTAACAGGCAGACCAGATAAGACTTGGATAGTTATAAAAATACAAAGAGACCAGATCAGACCAGACCAGCAAATTACTGTCCAAGTAAAAACATCCTAAGTCGATTTCGATTGACCCGACAAACATTATCTTAATGAGTGATCAATCTTGGACGTAAAGATTGATCAACTCTGCTTTTTATTTGAGATCTCTTTGATGAATCACACTGGATCATGAAAACCGGGAGAGGAACCACCATTTTTCAGGTATAAGAATTCTGTGATTATATTGTTTTTATATGGTAATGATTACAACATTTGTTAATTATTTATAGAGTTGAATATATGATGAAAGGAAGTAGTGGAAGAGTTTACCTTGGTGTATCACATCACGTATTCCCGTGTATTAAAGTCCTATTAGATTTAGGCCTGGGATCGGTTCGGTTCTTACTCAAAAATAGTGGAACCGTTATTTAAATTTTAACAAATGAAATCGATTCGGTTCCTATATAAAAAATCAAGAACCGATATGGAACCGAACCAATACTAAACGGTTCGGTTCTTGCTTTTATCGGTTCCTAGAATAATTTTGTGTGTGTAAGAATTAACACATAGTTTAGCTTTTACCACATGAAAACGTCAAAAAGTCAAAACAAGTCATAAACATTTAGTTAGAGTTCTAATCACTCCAAAACATCAAAGCTCGGACTTAAGTGAACACTTAATAGAATAAAAAGAAGATTTTAATTTTCATTTAATACATAAAATATAAAAATCATCCGTTATGTCGTTGAAATGAAAGTTGCTCATCATTACAGTGGCAAGGATAGGACGTACACTTTATGCCTCTCAAAACCTAGAAATACATTGAGTTTGCATGTACATCCTATTGATGGAACAAAACTTGATTTGTCAAAATGAGCTTAATGTATTCAACCTCATGTGCAAATATTTATTATTTTTGTTTTTATAGATTAAACTAAATTAAAATTATTGGCTAAATATCATTCATTTATTATTATTGTTGTTGTGTTTATTTTTGTTATATTAGTATTACTACTAATACTACTACTGTTATTTTTATTTTTATTTTTATATTTTTAATATCGGTTCCTTAACGGTTCCGTGCATATATTTTTTATAGGAACCAGGAACCGAACCGTTAACAACAACTAGGAACCGAACCGTTAACAACTAATATCTCATTTGTAGGAACCGAACCGAACCGGGTTATACCGGTTCGGTTCCAATCGATTTAACGGTTCCCGGTTCCAAAATCCCACCCCTAATTAGATTTATTACAGCCCATTATTTAAAGAATTTTATCTAATGAAGTGATATAATTATTTTTCATTGCATTTGTATACTTTATAATTTTAATTTTATTTTAGACTATTTTTTGTCCTAGATCACACCAGATCAGTCCAGATTTAATTAGACCAGACCAGATCCGATTTAAACATATTAAACCTGATAAGACCAGTAAATTTCAATTCAAAAGAAAACATTCAAGTGTAAAGTAACTTATGGATACGCATACTTAATTTTTTTTGGCAAAGTTACGTATGCCAGACTTTTATATGGTGAATTCTATGGTACCCATTAAATACCATACCTTTGTCCACATCCACCAATGAGAATGTTGCAGTTGAGTTATTTAAATTTAAATTAAAAATAATATAATGATGTGGGCCAATCAAGTGAATGGAAGGTACGATACCCCATTTTTTAAATGGGTACCGGAGTTGTCACCAACTTTTATAATTAGAAATAGAAATATTCATTTATCAAAATCGAAATTAATAATCAAAACGAAAAGTGACTCCACCGTTTGTATGTTTAGTTTGTACTCCGGTATATTTTTACTATTTTAATACTCCACATTTTTCTCCTATTTTTTCTCTCCTATGATTTCTAAATCAATGTTATAACTAAATCTTTTAATTAAATTTTGTTACATGTTTATGTTTTTATATTCCATCATTTTTGAATGTTTACATGTTTACGTTTTCACCATTTTGTTAAATTTTATCCTCCACCTTTTTCTCCTATTTTCTCTCTCCTACGGTTTCTTAATTAATTAATGTTATATTTAATTGTTTTAATTAAATTGGATTAACCAATAAGAATAAGAAACATCAGCAATTTATAACTGAGCTTTACTATATAAAACAATAGATATGACCCAAATCACGGACCTATAAATCAATTCAGCTCTTAATAAACAAAGATAGATGGAGAGACGTACATATGTAGTGTGACCGACAACTACAGAAGTACAGAGTGGAGAACATAGTGCCGACCGCAAGTTTGGACTCCGGAACACTGCGTCTGAGAGGGAGAGCCGGTAACAAAGGCACAGAACGACGACGATTTGAACTCGTGAAACGCAAGGTGGAGGACAGGATTCAAGACGATCGAAGATTTGAGGATCACATAAGCGATAGGTGGAGAGGAGTGGCTTCAAGTGTGGACAGAAATCTAATTTTCATCAAAACACTAGTAGATATCTATTTTTTTGATTAAAAAATTGAAATGTTTGGGTGTTCACATGAACACCCTTGAAGAATCTAAGAGCAAAGTTCTCTTGGATTACCTATACCCAGAGGCACTTTTGTCTTCGCAGAACAGAAACTTTCAGTTGGATTTTCAGAATGGGATAGAGTCCCTGAGGATCACCTTGGGTTTTTGTTCCAATGCGGGCTTCACTCTGGATGTAGCAATACCAAGAGTACAACGCCCTGTATTGTCCGATAAATGTATGTTTCCAACTAAACTAGCTAGGTTGCTATAATATTGAAATGACATCTAAGCAAGAAGATGAATATATTAGTATTATTTCAAGAAATCTTTTCTGATTGATGCCTCAAATAGCTTTGCTTAACAAGAATTGAGGTCTAATCCTATCCTTTTAACCAGGGGCAGAAAGTTTCACTTTTTTTGTTTGTATATGGGATCTTTCAAGGGGTTTGTTTCTATTGTTGCATAGAACCCGTCGACACAAGGAGATGATCGAATATTGATCTATCTTCTAATCGACCTTGATAAGTTGAAGTTGCTAGAGGACTAATTGTTTGTCATCAAAGAAAGTATCACTATGGTAGTTAAGGTGTATTGTGTCATCCCTTCCTCCTTTGAGCCTACCTGGACAACATGTATAGCATCCTAGGCACCTTCCTGCAAATAACATGTCCTAGCATGTCCAAATTTTGAGGTACTTCATTTGCACCATGAGTCCCATGATCCTGTTTTCATGGGCAGCACATTCTAATTGCAGGTGATAATAGAAGATGTGGAGATGATAATAAGACCAAGAAAATCAACGAGTGAAAGAAGATAAAGAGAAAAACCTGATGGATTGTGTGTTAAAATGCATAAATGGAAGAAGGGTGGAGAATGTAGATGGACTTGTTTGTATGTTTTTTTGTTTCTTATTGTTGTATCATGTGCGCTAGTTTTTGTTGCATCGTGTTGTTTTTTGTTGCAAAATGTTGTATATTGTTGTATGATGTTGCTTATTGTTGTTTTTGTTAATTTAGATTTTTGTTGTTTGTTTAGAATTCTATTTACCTTTGCTACATCATTAAAATCAAAATATATGTATAGATTTATATACAAACAGCTAAAATGAAAAATTCAGATTCATGACTAGAAACACAACGAAACAATGAGAAACAAAAAATTCAGAATTAGCAACACAAAGAAACACATAGAAACAATAGGCAACAAAAACTAATAATAAAATTAAATAATAATCATACTCCATAATAATTACAAAAAGTTTATTTACTTTAAGAGTTCTTATATTGGAAATTTCTTATTCTTTGATTTTCAAACTTTTATATGTGGAAATTACTATACATATTTTGTGATAATTTTATATGTTGCTTTTTGTTTCTCTTTGTTACATCGGGTGTGTTGCTTTTTGTTTCATCTTGTTACATTTTGTTGCACCGTGTTGCATTTTGTTGTATCGTGTTGCTTATTGTTCTTTATTATTGATTTTCATTTTTTTTACTATTTACATTGACATTATATTCGTTAGTGATTTGGAATAAAAAAAACATATTTAGCTATATACAGGAACACCTGAAATCATAAAATTGGATTTATGAATAAACAAAAAAATATATGAAGAAACAATAAAAACAAAAATAATTAAAGTAATCAACAAATAGAAACACAAAGAAACAACATGCAACAAAAGTAACAATTAAGTGATAATAATATAATAAAAATATTTTATGTGTTCATGGTTTTTAGATTTTACATGCCTTTTAATTTAATCTAGTTTTCTGTTTTTTTTTGTTCAAGGAATCTTATTTTCTATTTTTATTTTCTTTTTTACACTAATTTTGAATTTTTTAGGCGTGTTCAAACTATATGTATTAATTTGATTTTTTTTTAATGTTTTTTAAACCTCAGAATTCATATTCTTTAATTTTTTTTACAATTGTTTTTAGTTTAAAGGAATTTATGCATTTTTTATCTTAAAATTTTCAAATTCGTATTTTTGAGAGGTTTAAAAGAAAACCAGTTAACACTTTTTTTTTTAGTATTTTGAAGTTTTCTGATAATTCCTTCATTTTTTATTTTAATTTTCATTCTATCCTTCATACGTAACTTTATGATTTTTATTTCTTTTTTAGAATAATTTTAGTATTTTTATTGCTTTCGAATTGTTATCATATTTTAAATTTTAATACGGAGTAAATTTTAACAATTTTTTATATAAAAACAAATTTTTTAGTAATAGCAATATATACGAAGTGTTTAAGAATCCTCAGTTACTATTCAAAATGTATGTACGTCGCACGTACAGTTGTGAGGATTAGACCTCCGTCCTGCCTTTAACTTTTTAAGTGGGTTTTGTATGGGTTAAGTGTATTTATGAAAGAAATGTTCATCAAGTCCATTTTTTAAAGAAAACTTGAAAACTGAAAGAAAGTGATATTACTTTTCCTTTTTGTCTCTTTGTGAAAAAATCCCTTCTTCCTAACGGACTAAGACGCATGGTACAATGCATATGGAGTTTAGAACGTTATAAAACCTATGTACAATAACAATATATATATATATATATATAGAGAGAGAGAGAGAGAGAGAGAGAGAGAAGATGATGTGAGAAGTTCCTCTTAGGCTGAGAAGCTGCGAAGTCTATTGTATTACGAAAATGCCACTGCGTCAAAATAACTTCAGAAACCTGGATTTTTTTTTTTGCAGAAAGTTCATGTTTTTGAGGGGGTCTATAAGTTATGATTTTTTGGTTAAAAGTTCGTGTTTTTTGCTTATAAGTTAGACTTCGCAGCTTCTCAGTCTAAGGGCACTTTCTCAGCTGATCTGCTCCCTATATATATATATATGGGAAAGATCAAGTACAAATTGTGCTTATTGTGCAAATGTTTGTACGATGCACCTTGACGTTATTTGCATTGCATATTGAGGTTCAAAATATTGCATATTATATAGTCATAAAATAGTAGTTGCACATTTACGTTCAATGAGTTGCACCCTAGAAAAGTTAGGTTTTATTACAAAAATGCCACCTTGCATTTATATCCTTTAGATCAACTCATCGGATGACCAAGATAAGTTTGTACTTTGTAAATTAAGCATGATTTGTATTTGATCTCTATTATATATATTGATGGAGTATATGGCCCGGGAACCCCCGGCCCACAGACTCCTACTAACTCCAGTAAAGGCCCAACAGGCCCAGAAGGCCCAACAGGCCCAAATCACAGCGCCCAGAGTACCAAGCAGCCCGCAAAACGCGCCAGGGGTGCCTTCGGCCCCCTGGCCGAAGGCTAAAACTCTCACAGAACGGGTTTCTCGAGCAAACTAAGAAACTGGGGGGAAAAACGGCAGAAAACAGTAGCCCTCGGCACCTGGAGCCCTCGGCACTCAGGGGTCCTCGGCACTAAGAGCCCTCGGCTAGTCCTCTGCAGCCGAGGGCACCTCTCCCGACATGATATCCGCCTCACATGCGTATAGATCACCGTACCCTATACAGACGTCCCATCCAACAGTCGCATTAAATGCGGCCACATGCGGCTGCCAACGCCAACCAGTTGAGGTGACCTCTCGGCCAATGGGCGCTTGACACGTGTCCCTGACCGGCATTTATTGCTACTATAAATAGCACCCCATTTCCCCATTTGTAACCACGACATTCATACTGAATACACTCTCTCTCTTACTTACTTGTGCTCTGACTTCTCTCTAAGTTATTCTCAGCAATAACCCCTCAGATATATACCCCCCGGGTAGACTATCCATCATTTGGTGCTCTCGTTGAGAGATCGAACAATCGAGTAAGAAACCCTCCCCCTTCGCCAAACACTAGCCCTCTACCAACATGGTGAGAACAACACGTGCCAACTCCAAAAACGTAGAAGACAAGAACCTGGCCCTCGGCGACGTCAACGCCCCCGAAGCCTCTCACAGGGCTCCCGAGGGCGGTGTCATCGCTGGGCTGGAACAGGCGGCTGTCGACCTACGCCTTCAGATCCAACAGAACGCCCCCGATGCCCGCCTCGGCATCGAGGCCAAGAAGAAAAACCGGAGCGATGACCAAGTCAGCCCTCCGGTTCTCGCCATCGACGTGCAATCGGCGCTCTCCGCCTTCATCCAAACGCTCACTCAGAACCCGGGTGCCTTCGGCACCCTGGCTCCGGCTCACCCCCAGGCTGGGGAGAACATCATACTTCCCCCTCTACCACACCCCTTCGGAAACCCCACCCCTCGGGTTAGGAACAACGAAGGGGTAGTGGCCCAAGATACGTCCTCCCAGGAAGTTCAATCCCGGGACCGCCATAATGACAACAGAGAAAGGCCCCGCACTTCCGCCCTCAACCGGCTCGGAGGAGGGCCAGACCGCCGAGGGGTCCAAGACCGCCTCGGAGGGAAAGCACTCCAAAGGCCCCAGGAAAGCGGAGGGTCTGTCTCGAGGGCAGACGAGGAGTGTCCCCCTCGGGACAAAGGCAAGGCACCCCTTCATGCCGATGATGCTCGCCACCAAATCAACCAGGCCCACTCGGCCCGGGTTCGTTCGCAGGGGGCGGAGACCCTCCCGAAGGATCCCCGGGACGAAATTATTGCGGCCCTCCAACGCCGGCTTGATGAAATGGAGGCCAACAAAGCTCACGCCACCACCTCCACCCCTCATTCAGACCTCAAATACGAGGCCATGATGGCCAAAATGGAGGAATTATAGAAGAAGGTGGCCGAGGGCTCCGGAGAACCCGCCATCCAGCTACGGACCCGGACGCCATTTACCCCAAGGGTATTGGCGGCCCGGATCCCGGAAAAATACCGAGGGCAACACATACAGCCCTACAACGGGAAGACGGACCCCCAGGAACACTACAGCAAATATCAGAACAACATGATGATGGTAGGGGCGTCGGACGAATATTTGTGTCATTGGTTCCTCTCCACCTTAGAAGGTCCGGCATACGAATGGTTCAACCGGTTGCCCGAGGACTGCATTGATTCGTGGCAAGAACTCGCCCAACGATTCTTGACACAATTTGCCGGGAGGCGTCGCACGAGGAAGCACTTCTCCCACCTCCTAACCATACGCCAGAAGAGGGATGAGACCCTTCGGGACTTCCTGGAGCGCTGGAGGACGGAAGCCGACAAAGTCGACGGTGCTGATGACGGGACCCTCCTGGCCCTCCTGCAGACCATCCTCCGCACCGGCAACTTTTCAAGGAGCCTCATCATTGACCCCCCCCCCCCCCCCCCCGCGACTACATAAGGGCTTTGCAGCGGGGGGACCGATATGCTGAGGCCGAGGAGGTGGAGAAATACAACCAGCATCCGGATCAGCAGCCCCCGAGGGTTGACAACAAGAACAACCGGGGGCTGGGGGCTCCTCCAAATCACCCCAAGCCTTCTGGACCCTCTGACGACCACCCTCGGCAAGGCCTAGCCAAGCCCGGGGGAGGTTATAAGAGCAACCCTAAGACTTGGGCACAACCCATTCTCCTGGACCGCCCCCGGACACCATTGACGCACCCCGTCAGCCTCATCCTTGATTTTGCCGAGGAGAGGGGCCTTGTTGAGCGCGATTCTCGCGCACCCCCGGAGGTACATGCTATCAACCCTCAGTTCCCATACTGTCGCTTCCATCGGCACCAGGGGCATAGAACCGATGACTGCCATCAGCTGAAAACGGCCATCGAGAGATTAATACAAGCGGGACACCTGTCCCAATTTGTTCAGAGCCCTCGGCAGGAGGGACCCTCTCATCAGGGGCCTCCCCGAGGGCACCACACGAAGGTGAACGCCTGGGTAAACCCGAATACCATTCCCCTCGGCAAGAAGAGGGAGATCGGAAACTTGGAAGAAGAAGAGGAGGAGTACCCCCACTACCAGGAGAAAAAACGCCACATCCTCATGATCACCGGCGGCAATACAGGGGGCGATTCCACCAGCCAGCGAAAGAAGTGGGCTCAATCGCTTTACGTGGGGGAAGTCACTCATATGCCCCCGGTAAAGCGCCTGAGGGAGGAACCCATCACCTTCACCAACGCAGATCTCCCTCCTACTTCTTCTCCTCACAGGGATGCCTTGGTGATTCAGACTGAAATAAACGACACCATCATTCACCGAACTTACATTGACACGGGCAGCTCCGTCAATGTAATGTACCTCAGCACCTTCAGAGAGCTGCATCTGGAGAGGGGGTCCCTTCGGCCCATTAAGACCCCTCTTGCCGGCTTCACCGGCGATACTATTGATTCCGAGGGGGTAATAACCCTCCCGGTGATCTTCGGCGACGGGCTCCATAGAGCCCAACTCGAAGTGGAGTTCGTCGTCGTCAACATCGACTGCGCCCACAACATCATCCTCGGCCGGCCAGCCCTCGAGGACCTCGAGGCCATCATCTCCATGAGGCACCTCTGCCTCAAGTTTCCCGCCGAGGGGGGCATTGGCTACTCCCGGGGGAACCAGAAAATCGCCCGCGCCTGCTATCTTCAAGTCACTAAGAAGGTAAGTAAGACGGAATTCCGTGTTGACACCATCACCGGAACCATCGACCAAGAAGAAAAGAGGCCGAGGGCTGAACCAGCCGAGGACGTAGAAGACTTTGCGCTCGATCCGGCCCAGCCGGAGAGAGTCGTGAAGATTGGAGCCCAGCTCCCTGAAGATCTGAAGACCGGTATCACCGACGCCCTCCGCGCCTACTCCACTGTCTTTGCATGGGGGCCGGAGGAAATGCCGTGAATAAGCCGAAGGGTCATCACCCACCGCCTCTCGATGGACCCCTCGGCAAAAGCAGTACAGCAACGAAGAAGACCCCTCTCCGCCGAGAGGAGGGAATTTGTGAAAAAGGAGGTCGCCATTCTCCTCTCTATTAAGCACATCAAGGAGGTGAAATACCCCTCATGGCTGGCAAACGTGGTCCTCGCACAGAAGCCCCCTACCTTCCGCATGTGCGTGGACTACACGGATCTCAACAAGGCGTGCCTTATGGACCCTTTTCCTTTGCCCAATATCGATCAACTTGTGGATGAGACCGCAGGGTGTGAGATCATGTCCTTCCTCGATGCCTTCCGAGGGTATCACCAAATTTTCATGCACGAGGAAGACGCCGAAAAAACTGTCTTCATGACTCCCGAGGGCATCTTCTGCTACCTGGTAATGGCCTTCGGCCTAAAGAACTCGGGGGCCACCTACACCCGGATGGTGGCCCGGGTCTTTCAAGCCGTCATAGGGCGCACCATGGAGGCCTATGTCGACGACATGATCGTCAAGAGCAAACAATCTTCCAGCCATGCTGACGACCTCCGGGAAATCTTCGCCATCATGCAAAAGTTCAACCTTCGGCTAAACCCGAAGAAGTGCACCTTCGGCGTCCAAGGGGGCAAGTTCTTGGGCTACATGGTGAGCTGAAGGGGTATTGAGGCCAATCCCGAGAAGATCCAGGCCATCATCAACATGGAGCCCCCAGGCAATGTGAAGGAAGTTCAACGGTTGACGGGCCGCCTGGCAGCCCTCAACCGCTTTCTATCTAAATCAGCGGAGAAATCTCTACCCTTCTTCCAGATCATGAGGAAGACGACTGGCTTTCTATGGACTCCGGAATGCCAGGGGGCTTTCGACGAACTCAAGCGATATCTATCTTCACCCCCTATGCTCTCAAAACCAAAGGTAGGGGAGACCCTCTATCTCTACCTTGGGGTCAGCCCGGCAGCCATCAGCTCCGTACTCATCCGGGAGGAAGACGACATCCAACATGCCATCTTCTATGTAAGCAAGACCCTAAGGGAGGCCGAACTCAGGTACTCTCCTGTGGAGAAAACGGTGTTAGCCATCGTTTGGACCGTCAAGAAGTTGGGCCACTACTTTCAGGCTCACCCGGTTCAGGTCCTCACTCATCAACCCCTCGGCGCCCTCATGAGGAGCCCCACCAGCTCCTCCCGCATGGTGAAATGGGCTATCTTCTTGAGCCAGTACAACATTGACATCCGTCCAAGGCCTGCCATCAAGGGCCAAGCCCTGGCGGACTTTGTGACGGAGTGTACCGCAAGGGCAGCCACGGACGGGGAGCCCTCGGCTGCCTCGGATGACTGGTGGACCCTCTACACTGACGGCTCCTCCGCGACGAAAGCATGCGGGGGAGGGGTAGTCCTCATTACTCCCGAGGGATTCAGAGCCTACTATGCAATCCGCTTCTCCTTCAAAGTCTCCAACAACGAGGCCGAGTATGAGGTCCTCCTGTGTGGCCTTCGGCTAGCAGCCAACATGAAGGCTCGGCAGATCCATATCAAATGCGACTCCAAGTTGGTTGTTGGCCAAATCTCCGAGGAATATGAGGCCAAGGAGGGAAGAATGAAACAGTACAAGGAAGCGACCAAGGAGTTGCTTAAGGTATTTGAGGCACACTCTCTCACCCAAATACCGAGGGCTCAGAACTCCGAGGCCGACATATTATCTAAGCTCTCGGCCGACTCCCCGAGCACATCTCCAGGATTGCCAAAATTGAGGAACTCAGTCTCTCGAGTATCCATGCAAGCCTCGTTATGAACATCCAACAACGCCAAGAGGACTGGATCTCGGATATCATCACCTTCATCTCCACAGGGCAGCTACCCAAGAACGAGACCCGCGGTAAACTAGCAAGACTGAGGGCTCCTAGCTATGCCATCGAAGACGGAAGGCTCTACAAACGGTCTTACAACGGCACGCTACTTCGGTGCCTTCATCAGGATGAAGCCGAGGTCGCAATGGAGGAGGTGCACAGTGGCACTTGCTCAGCTCACCAGGGACCCTTCTCCATGTCCCGAAGGCTCATTTTCCAGGGCTATTTTTGGCCAACCATGGCCAGAGATTGTGCTGACCTTGCCCGAAGGTGCACCGCATGTCAACATTTCCAGAAAGCCCCCGGCAGGCCAGCGGTCAACTATGCCCCCATCAGCACATCCGTCCCCTTTTCTCGATGGGGGATAGATCTTGTGGGCCCTCTGCCAAGGGGTACCTCCAACAACAGGTACATCATCGTGGCCATCGACTACTTTACCAAGTGGGTGGAGGCTGAGCCCCTCGCCAGTATCACAGAGGCGAAGTGCCGTCATTTTGTCCTCAAGAATATCCTCACAAGGTTTGGCGTCCCCCAGCAGATCATCTCCGACAACGGAACACAATTTGAGGCAGCCCCCTTCTGTGCCCTTCTGGAGGCATGGGGCATCAAACACACCTTCTCCTCCGTTGCCTTCCCTCAAGGCAACGGGCAAGTAGAGAATGCCAACCGGACCTTGCTAGAGGGCCTCAAAAAGAAGCTGGAGGCCGAGGGCGGTGGCTGGGTGAAAGAACTCCACAACATCCTTTGGGCCTACCGCACCACCCCTCGGCGAGCAACAGGTGAAACACCCTTCTCCCTCTGCTACGGTTTTGAAGCCAAAGCTCCTACGGAAGTCACCCTTCCCACCCGGAGGGTGATCCAATATGACCCCGAGGTCAACGAAAGCAACATGGCCCTCAACCTCCACCTCCTTTCAGAACGCCGGGAGCAAGCCTTCATCCGGGCAGAAAACTACCGAAGGCAAGTCAAAGGCTACATCGACGCCAAAGTTCGCACCCGAGAATTTCAAGTGGGGGACTATGTCCTCCGGAGGAGGGAAGCCAGCCAACCAACTGAGGGAGGAAAAATGGCACCAAAATTCGAAGGCCCCTACATCATAGCAGCCATCATCAAACCTGGGACTTACAAGCTCTAACGCCCCAACGGGAAAGAGGTCCCTAGGCACTGGAATGTACACCATTTAGTTAAATTTTACCAATAATGTAAGAGCGGCCAAGCCCTCATAACTAATGAATATACTACCCTTTGGCCCAAGGCCTCCACTTTTGAGGAGTGAAGACACATTCAAGACATCAAGCCCTCATATTGACTACAGGCCCCAGGCCTCACCACGAGAAGAACCCCCTCCGACACCAAGTGCCGAGGGCGGACACCATCAACACCTACAACAACAGGAAAACACTGTGTGTTTTCGAACAAGACCCCTCGGTACCAAGTACCGAGGGTGGGAACTCCCACCACCGATGACAAGAAACACCAAGTGTTTCATTTCCCTTCGGCACCAAGTGCCGAGGGTACACCTCCATCATCAACATCAAAACGAAGAAAAACACCAAATGTTTCAAAGAAGAACCCTCGGCACCCAGTGCCAGGGATATGCTCTCCTATCAACTTCCAAACATCTGTTGGGAAACACCAAGTGTTTCCTCCGAGGGCCGTCCGGCACCAAACTCCGAGGGCGAACACTCCAATCAAAACACCAAGTGTTTCATTTGAAGACCCTTCGGTACCAAGTACCGGGGGCAGACACCTCCGTCAACTACAACAAAAGAGAACACCAAGTGTTCCTACAGAAGACCCCTCGGTACCAAGTACCGGGGGCTACACATCGAAACTAACACCAAGTGTTGTTTCTAAAAGCCGTACCCCACGAGGACGCATATACCGAAGGCGCCACCATCGGTGCCGGCGGCACGTAGTGCCCCCGACCATTTGCAACTAGTGTGCAAATGAAAACCCTTCCTTGAAACGCTTTCCGCGTCACTACCCCCAGGGTATGACAGGCATGAGAAATGCCCAGGATTCGACTTTCAAAAACGGAACGCTATCTGCGTCATCGCCCCAAGGGTATGACAGGCATGAGAAATGCCCAGGATTCGACTTCCAAACCGAAACGCTCCCCGCGCCACCACCCCAAGGGTGTGGCAGGCCACGGACTATGTCTAGCGCCGAGGGGACGACTTTCAAAAATGAGGCGCTTTCCGCGCCATCCCCCAAGGGGAGGCAGGTTACAGACCACCATATCTTGTGCCCAGGAAACGACCCTCGATCCCCTCGGAACTCGGAAGGTTAACCCGAGGGAGGAGAGCCATTGGTGTATTCTGATGGTCTCCTGATAGGCCCAACCTTACCAAGAAACCAAGTTTCTTGATGCCTTCCCTTCACCACCAACCAAAAAAAAAAAAGAGGGGGTGAAGGAGAGTAGACTGAGCGAGAAATCAAAGAGTACACTCCAACAGATCACAACATGCCGAGGGCTCCCCACGAGAACACCTCCGGTAGTTGAAGGCTCCTATTTCCCGAAGGATACTACTCAAACAAATATCATCAAGAAACGGCTAAGTCCACTGCTTGGTCACCTCCGGTCACACAAACACCGAAGGCTTCAACAATACGAAGGGACTGGACTATCCAAAGTCTACTAAACGGTAATTCAAACAAATACCGAGGGCATCTGTTACACACTAATACCGAGGGCCCTTACCCCATGACAAGGGACACAACTGGCTGAGTCAAACTCTACAACTTTTCAAGTAATTGCTGAGGGCACATACTCCTCATCGGCTTCCTTTACAACAACAGGAGTCCACACTTTTCCTAAGTCCACACTTTTGGAAAATGACAACAACCGGAGGCTAATATATCATCCGACATCCGAAGGCACCTATTACAAATCATCAAAGGCCAACCGATGGGGCTTATTTCAAAATATCTGCCCCTCGGACAGACTCCTCAATGACCGAAGGTTCAACATCTACAGCACAGTTGGAGATTTTTCTAAGTCCCACATATTTGGCCCTCGGTCAAATACTCATCCAACACAAGGGCCTCACGATCACCTGAAGGGTCCTATTCATATATCCGGAGGGATCTACATCCGGAAGCTCAACATCAATTTACGCTTGGAAAATATTCTAAGTCCTAAATGAGTAGCCCCCGGGCATCCCGCAAAAGGACGCAGAGTCAGAGGGCACCCATCACCCGAAGGCGACACAAGGAAGCGGCACTTAGAAAAAAATTCTAAGTCCTAAAGATTGGGCCCCCGGCCCAATCAATATTACAGCTAAGGGAATATGATAGCCGAAGGCTATGCGATACAACAGCACTTAGAAAATTTTCTAAGTCCTACATGTTTTTCCCTCGGTCAGCTACTCATACATCAAGAAGGGATGCCATCGCCCGAAGGATCCCAAGGGAAAAGCTACACTTGGAAACCTTTCTGAGCCCTACATATTTCACCCTCAACTTATAAAGGGACCCAATAGCCGAAGGCTACCTATCAATCAAAGGCTACAGTACACAAGGAATCAACACTGAGGAAAATTTTCTAAGTCCTAAAGAATTGGCCCCCGGCCTAATCAACATTTCAGTTGGGGCTCCACAGTAGCCGAAGGCTACATGACATGCTACACTTGCAAAAATTTTCTAAGTCCTGTACATTGGGCCCTCGGTCCAATATTCACACATCAGGAAGGAGGCTACCAGCCGAGGGCATCCGAGGGCAAAACTACACCTAGAAATTTTTCTAAGTCCTAGGAATTGGGTTCTCAACCTAATCACCACACAGCAATTGAACTACAAACACCCGAAGGCCCTCTGGTGTGCTACACTTAGAAAAAATTTCTAAGTCCTAATTATTGCTGAACCCTCGGTTGTATATCCAGCAGAGGGTGCCCAACTACCGAAGGCTTCCAAGGGCAAGCTACAATCAGAAAATATTCTAAGTCCTAAAACATACATTCAAAGGAGCAAAGGCATACATCCAAAACGAGACGAAGGCATACATTCAAGAAGAAATGAATTAAAGAAAACAAGCCATATATACAAAGCCCGAAGGCAATCATTCAATCATCACAAAAAGGGGTAAATGTAACTATTACATACGGGCCAAAGCCGAGGGGCGACAAAGGTTCATTACAAAGATTTTTCAAAAATGGACTAAGTACAAATCTTCTCTGTGACTTCAGCATCATTATCTCCGGGGGCATCTTCTACGGCGGCTTTGGAGGAGACTTCTTCCCCAGCAGCATCACCTCCGACGGCTCCGCCCCCATCACCCCCCATCATCACAGAGTCGTATATCGTCGGCCTCTCTTCGCCTGGGGGGAGGGGAACTCTCACATCTGGTTGCAATGGAGGGAGGCCGTATGTTGAGGGGTCAAATTGATCGAGGGATACGCCAAAGTGCCTGGCGAGCCTCCGGTAAATCAAATGCTGGGTAAAGAATTCACCCCCCTGGTAGTAGGCGTCGCCCCTATCTGTCAGCCAGTCAACCCCGGGGCCTTCTACCCAAGCATCCACCGAGGCCGCCACCACGGAGGCCACCCACTCCTTATGGCCCTCGGTCCTCCAGCCCTCGGCAAGGAACTCAGCAACTGCCTCCCCTCAGGCCTTGGCCACAGCTCCCTCCTTGGCGGTTTTGGCCTCATCGGCAGCTTTCTTCGCCGCCTCAGCAGCAACCCTCTCGGCCTCTGCTTTGCCTTCGGCTATGCCATCGGCCTTGGCCTTCTCCGCCGCCGCCTTCACCTCCCGGAGGGCCTCCTCCAGCTGCGCAACATGCTTCATCGCTTCAGAGTTCTTGCGAATCAGCCCCTCCATCTTCTTATCTTGCTCGGCCTCGTGAAGGCGCCTTTCCTCACGCCTCCGGGCCTGTTCCCCGAGGGCTATGCAGGCCCACAAACAATGATCAAAGGAGTTAGATTATTCCCCAGAAAGAAAATACTAACTTGATAAAAGAAGGAAACAGGAAGCAAATACTTACAGTGAGAGAGGACCGGAGGATCCTGTTCTCGAGGGCATCATCGTCGTATGTCTCGAAGACTTCTCTATCCATCTTCGAGGTGATGCCCCGCAGGAAGGCCCTCGGCTCGGCAGTACCGTGCATCAGTGAAGCACCGGGGGAAAAGGAGAGTTGACGGATCTCCCGGGGTAATTCCTCCGGGGGGAGATTCACCGGAGCCTTCGGGGTGACCGAGGCCAGAGGCCCATCAGTGGAGGGCATGTCATCAACAATTATGAGGGGGGCCGCCCCCTCAACGGCGCCCCGACGGCTTTCTGCTTCTTGGTGGGGGGCTCCACCCCCTTACCACTCCTCTTCTTCTTCACGGCCGCCTCGGCCTTCGACCCCCCGGTCCCCTCGGCAGCATTGACATCCTCAGCAGAAGGCTCTACGACCTTCGGGAAAAACGCGTCGGCTGGCTTCTGGCCCGAGGGCCCCTTCTCCTTTGCCTGGGTTTTGCCCTTCCTCTTTGCAAACAGAGCATTGGCATTCATCTTGCTACCTGCAAAGAACGACAACAACAAGTTAAAAGATTAGAACCGAGGGGTCAGAGACACAACGACAAACATGACGAAAAATTTTTCTAAGTATAAAAGCCGTAGCCCTCGTAGACTACCTCCTGCTCCCCCGAAGGCCTCAGCAAAAACAGGATACTTCTCGTCCGCTTCCCCAATAAAGCGGTATCCCCGAAAGCCGAGGGCGCAGAGTTCCTTGTCGGCAGTGTGATCTTTGATAGACACTTGCTTTGTGCGACCCTCCGGGATTTTGGCTATTATTAGGCCATCTTTCTCGAGAGCGGCGCTTCCAACCTTCGGATGCCGATGGAAGCGATCCCGAAGTTCCGCCGGAAATGGGTTCTCGGCAACTCTGACGTAGCACCAACGCTCTTTCCAGCCCTTATTGGACGAAGGCGCCTCCGTAAATAGCTTCCACCTGGCTATCTGCTGCAGGTTGGCGAAGCCCTCGGTATTCGCGTGACCCCCTCGGCAGAGGTTGAAGCTCTGGAAGAACAAGTCCAGGCTGGGGGTCACCCCTCGGACCCTGCAGAGGCTCAAAAAACCCGCCACATAAGAGTGGCTATTGGGTGTCAGTTGGCAGGGGACCAAGCCAACGAACCTAAGGTACTCCCGGAGGAAGGGGTGCAGAGGGAACCGAAGGCCCATGGAGACCGACAGTACGTGTACTGCAATACACCCCTCGGGCGCTCGAGACAGCACATCGTCGACTCCCGGCTCGACCACCACGGCCGAGGGCCCTACGTGTAACTGCGTGACGTAGAGATCCGCCCTGTCCGCCTTCGATTTTATCTCCAAGGCAGCAATATTGAGCCAGGAATACCCCTCCGGCATATCTATGGGTTTCCCCTGATCGGCGGCAACGATCTTCTTCTTGGGGGCAACTACCTTGGCCTTCTTCTTCCCGGGGGCCACCCGGATGGGAACTGCGTTCAGCGGCTGAGAGGTGCTGGCCTCACCAGCACCCCGAGGGGGAAGGACGGCCACAGTAACCTTCGCCCTCTCCTTTTCCTCTTCCTCCTCAGCAACTTGGACGGCGAGGGCCAACTCCTCATCTTCGGCGGTTCGCTCGAACTCCTCCGCCTCGGCCTCGGCCACCAGATCCTTCTGCACCTCGGTGGCGAGAGCTGCATCACCACCATCCGAGGGCTGACTGCTACTGGACTCCACGTCGGAGATGCTTTCATCCTCCATCGAGGGCACCCCCGAGATGTCTTGAGAATCACTCTGGGACGACATTCTAACTCTAGCTCGAGGGTTCGGGGGAACTAAGGTTTTCTAGAGAATTCTATCTCCTAACCTAAGGGCACAAGGCACAGCTAAACTAGAAGGAGAAAGGCAGGGGGAACTGACCTTGAGAACAGAGGATTCAACCGAGGGCAAGTTTCTCTCTCTAGAAAATTTTTGCCAGAGCTTCGCTACACTGAGTTCGCACAGCGGGGAATGGCTCTGGCCTTGGGGTATTTATAGGCGCTGGAATCCGGGCTTGGGCCTGGATTCCGGGCCTCCGGTTGGACCGCCATCATTACACACCGCGTCTTCGCCCAACCAGTGATGCCGCCCACGGACAGCCAACCATCACGCGCCACGTGTACCCCCCCAACGGCTATATCCTGACGGTACGTATTCCAATGGCTATATTTCCAACGGCTATATTCTGGGAGCCCCGGGACCTTTTTTACTTCACTCCACTTCACCAAGGAGAGCCTCCGGGTACACTTACCCAGAGACGCCCCCGGTTTGTGCCCTACACAGTACATAGCAGACGCCCTCGGGATCACTCCTTTAGAAGCCCAAGGCTTCACATCAGGCCATCCCTCGAGGATTCCCCCTCAGCACTGTAAGGGCCGGTTAGCCCCCGGGGAGTATACCTCGTTGACGGATAGTCTACAGCACACAGGTAATGGGAGCCCTCGGGTATCTTCATCACCAACTAATCAACAAACAGTGGACCCCCCGGTAACAACTCCACTGCTACCCACATTCATTACGCCCTCGATCCCCAGATTAAGGGGCTCCCCTTCGGTACCCCAGGACATCAATAGCAAGCCTTCGGCTAACCAACACAGGAGCCCTCAGAACAAGGAGAGCCTTCGGCATTACCGTTATTCTCCATTTTTGACCAAGGTTTCACATTTTCGATTCATCGTTGGGGGAATTCGGTGCACTCTTTTTCCCTCATTAGGATTTTTCCCCCAGGGTTTTTCCTAATGAGGTTTTTAACGAGGCATCCCCCCAAAATGAAACGAAAAGTGTCAGCCTTCGGCCCACAACAGCAACACAACTACTCTACTCCTTTTCACCACTTTACAAGTGCCTCAAGGAGTGGGGGACTGGAGGACTGGAGGACCCCCTCGGGAAAATCATTAAATTACAAAATTGGTGAAAAATTCCAACAAAACGGCAAAGCAAGCCCTCAAGTCCCGACATGTGGGTAACTGAGGGACTGCCCTCGGCAGGGACACGCAAACAACAAACTCCTCACCAAACTACAACGGAGCAACATCAAATGGCAGACACAGTTTACTCCTTTTCCCTCAAGTACCTTTCGGCAAAAGGAGTGAGGGACTCCTGATGGAGTATATGGCCCGGGAACCCCCGGCCCACAGACTCCTACTAACTCCAGTAAAGGCCCAACAGGCCCAGAAGGCCCAACAGACCCAAATCACAGCGCCCAGAGTACCAAGCAGCCCGCAAAACGCGCCACGGGTGCCTTCGCCCCCTGGCCGAAGGCTAAAACTCTCACAGAACGGGTTTCTCGAGCAAACTAAGAAACTGAGGGGAAAAACGGCAGAAAACAGTAGCCCTCGGCACCCGGAGCCCTCGGCACTCAGGGGTCCTCGGCACTAAGAGCCCTCGGCTAGTCCTCTGCAGCCGAGGGCACTTCTCCTGACATGATATCCGCCTCTCATGCGTATAGATCACCGTACCCTATACAGACGTCCCATCCAACAGCCGCATTAAATGCGGCCACATGCGGCTGCCAACGCCAACCAGTTGAGGTGACCTCTCGGCCAATGGGCGCTTGACACGTGTCCCTGTCCGGCATTTATTGGTACTATAAATAGCACCCCATTTCCTCATTTGTAACCACGACATTCATACTGAATACACTCTCTCTCTTACTTACTTGTGCTCTGACTTCTCTCTAAGTTATTCTCAGCAATAACCCCTCGGATATATACCCTCCGGGTAGACTATCCATCATATATATATATAAACATTTTCTATATATATAATGGGGTTGGGTGGGGTTTGAAAGGGGGCAGCCCAACTGTAGATACACCCCTAGTCACATATATGGGCACCATTGTGTGATCTGTCTGTGACTAAAAGGAGTTAAGTCAAAATTTGATGAGACTATGATTGATAAGTTAAGAAATCTTATACTTATGGGTAGGGATGGATCCGGGCCGGTCCGGTTCCGGTTCTGGGCCGGGCCCGGACGAGTTTTTTTCCCAGGTACTTGGGCACGGAACCGGCCCGGGTTGATACCGGGTCCGGGCCTAACCGGGGCGGGCCCGGTTCAATGTTTTTTTTGGCTTTCTTGTTATCCCCCGACCCCCCCCCCCTCACCCCCACCCCCCAAATCTCCCTAAAACACCCAACCCTACCCTAGGAAAAGGAAAAAAATTGAAAAATCAAATAAAAAGCCCGGGTCCGGCCCGAACTGCCCGGGCCGGTTTAACAAAAATGGGGCTCGAGCCCGGCCCGCCTGACCCACCAAAACGGGCTAAAAGCCCGGAACCGGCCAACCGGACCCAGGTCAGTCCGGGTCCGCACAGTAGCGGGCCGGTCCGGTTCCGGGCCGGTTCAGCCCGGCCTAGTCCATCCCTACTTATGGGGATCGATGTTGCGCATGGTATTGTCTCTCAACCGCTTTGAAGTTTGAACTACGCCCATGCATATTCAACTATGTAGTTTACACAGCGCATGGGAGCAAAGCTTTAATTGTGTCAACAAACAATTATTGAGAGGATAAACGTACAAATGGACCGAATTGATATCTAAAGTAAACGTAATTGTTTCGGAATGATAGAAATTCAAAATTATGGTCAAAATGGTTTTAGTTGATAACCTTAACTTCAAGTGATTTAGTAAATTTCTGAAAGAATTAGGTAGAAATAATCGTTTTACCAAGTTCATTAGGTCTCATAAAGTCACAAGTTAAGAGCAATTTTGATCAATTGCAATGAGTAGATTAGATACATGTAGTTTTTTTCTGAGTTGGTCAGACTGATTAGAATCTTAACTTGCTACATGTGATATGTGAAATAATTGAAGAAACTACATGTTTCTTAATTAATTAATTATGTTAATTAGTTTTAAGACAAATTTCATATGGTACAACCGTACCATAGACGGAAATATTTCAATTTACTTAAGGTAGCTAGCTATTTGGTTCATTTAATTGTTATTATCCAATCACTCCACAATATTCCACATGATATGCTCATTTTATCTCCCTCGAGTTACATTTAGCATTTAAGTGATTTAACTCATCTTTCAGGTATATGAATTTTGTTGATCTTAAATGCAAGCGTGAAGAATGTATACCGGTTATTCATGTAAGAAAACTGGCATGAAGAATATCAAGTTTTAAAACTTGGCAACCAGAAGTTCAGTCACCATTCACCTCACCTAGCCCAACTAGTCTGGATTAAGCCTTTGAGCTATTTCTTGTATTCAGTTGTGTATGTAAAAGAAGAAAACTAATTCACAAACACGCACCCTTTTTTACTGAAGAATTCATTCACAATTCGGCATGTATCCCGTGATTTGGTAGGGGAGCCAAATGAAGGCAACAAGAACCCATCGTCACCCGATGGTCTTACCTTGCAGCCTCAATGTGAATGCTTGTAAGGAGAGAAGAAGAGCTTTTAGTTTGTCTTTGCTTTCAGCATCAATCAGATTACCATCACTGTCAAACTTGGGAGGGGGATTCAAAGCATTGAGGAAAAACTCAGGCTTGTTAATGAAATGAAGGTCGATGTAGATTCCTATCTGGCGGAGATGATATTGTGCTCTCCCCCCGCCAAAGCCTCCTCTGGAACCAACGATCGCAGCCGCTTTGTCTGCCCAAACGTTTGGGGGTCGAGATGCCCAATCTATTGCATTTTTCAACGGTCCTACACACAATAGTCATCATAAAAAGTTTTCTCCACAGCATATTTGTGATAGGTATTACTTTTTGAATTGAAATTGGGGCTTGAAAAACTAAAAGCATACATATATACAGGACAATAACGGGATAACCTTCCTATGCCTCATTCATGTCCCATTTTAAACCGGTACCGGATAAAAGGATCAACATCGGAACAGTTCTGAGATATTTTGGAATACGATAACGGGATCGAGATTTTGTGCACCCCTAATTATAGTAATATATATTCCGTATTAATAATTTCTATAACTATTATACTAAAATAGTAAATATTACTCCCTCCGTTCCCAAAAATACTTCCCACTTTCCTTTTTGGGTTGTTCCCAAAAATACTTCTCACTTTCCCATTTTGGACAATTTGTGTGGCTCACATTCATTTTACCTTTTTCTTACACAACCACAACCATACATTTCCACTTTCTTAATAAGCCTGCCAAGTCAAACCGGGAAGAATTTTTAGGAACGGAGGGAGTACTCCGTAATATAATTCCGAGTAGTTTAGTTACCGGTGGCAGTTGTGTAGTAGTAAAATTATTACTCCGTAAATTAAATTAAATATTAATTTAATGTAGTAAAATGAGCTCATTTCTTAAAATTTAAACTACTTTCATGTCCTTCCCCTGCCGAGCTTACAATTCCGAGTAGTTCAGTTACCAGTGACGGAGTAGTTGTACTCTGGGGAGGCAAAAATGATGCTGTCAGCTTGAAAAATCTTCTGGCGAAACTCCTCCACGACCGGAGGGTAGGTTCCGTCGACCTCGAGATCGGTGTTTAGAAACGGCAACGCCGATATATCCACGAGCTCTATTTCCATCCCTTTGATACATTCCTTGCTCATCTCCATTGCTACAACAAGTTCACTACTAGATCAGCATCCAAATCTCATAATCAAATCGCAATTGCAATAACCTGTTCCAAATTGTGCTAATAAACCAAATGCTCGAGCTACCAGCTACAGATTGATCTGGAACGAGTGAGAGAGAAACTGCGAAAGGAAAGATACAAGGGGGCATAGAAGAAGATGAAGTACCTGCGCGGAGGAGACCGCGGTTGTGTGAACCTTTCCGCAGAGAGCCACAGATGCCCGCCACTCTGACGACTGGATGAGTAGCCACAGCCACAGCTTCCATTGAAAAAATGAGGAATACGGCTTGATTGAATGATAGAAAGGAAAAATGGTAAAGGAAGCAAGATTGCTATAAGGAGCTTTTGATGAATAGCTTTTTTTTATCATTCAGGTGCGGGTGTAAGCTCCCCAAATACTCTGGACACTTAAATCTACATCTAATCACATATCTGAATTCAGCAGAGCCCTCCCACTATGTGGATCGTGAAGGCCTGAATTTTAGGACGAATCCAGAAGAAGACCTGAATCCATCAAAGATTCTCCCACCACACAAATTCGGTAGGTCTGTATTTCCATCATCTCCCTTCTTAGCAGTTGTGCAACTCCGTGAAGGTAATCAGAATTATTGGGAGCAAGGTCTCCCTCATCTCCCATATTTATGCTTAGCGGGTTTCGAACTCGAGACCTCCACTAGGACACAGTAACCTCCCATCCAGTGAGTTTGAATGGTTGGTTGCAAGATTACTATAGGAAGCAAGATTGCCATCCGTCCCTTTTAAACGTTTCCGTCCTCTATTTTTTGATCAAAATTTCTCTTAATTTTTTACTTTACATATCTGATGACAACCATGGATCACAACCATGACCCAAGAATCATTTTAAGAAAAACTCATCAACGAGATCAATCCATTAATCAAGATTAATAATTAATAATAGCCGATGGGCCTAACTAGAATCCTAACCCGTGAAAGGAATCCACAACCAGGTTAGGCTAGACAGTAGACCTCGAGCTTGAGCGAAGTTGTAGTGAGGTCGGACTTATCATAGGGCTTACATGGCAGGCTATCATTTGAGCATAGCTATCTGGCAGCGACAAGAAATAACAGAAGAAACGTGGATCTAGAGGAATAATGATTGAACAACATTCTAGATGTTACAACTCTTATTGTAATTAATTACATTAAATATATCAGTTTTCAGAATATGTAAATTTTATTTACTAAAAATAATTTGAGTTTTCACAAGGATCATTTAATTTTATCACTAGTCAAACATAGTCAATTGTAATTGAAAGAACAATTAGGGATGGAGAGAGTAACCAAATAACACTATTGATTCAAATCGGCTAGAGTTATAATTTAATATATTGTGCATGGGTTTTTCTATTGCCTCTAGACGTCAAAGGAAAACATTAAAAAAACATTTGTGTCTAGTCATGGCATAACTTGGGCTCCATTCGGCACACAATTTCAGTCTATAATCGGCTAGAATTTGTCAAGGGATAACGGTCGAAATGGACACTATGGTTGTATGAGAATCTCATATTGAACACTAAGATTTCAAATGAATCAAATTGAACACTATGGTTACTTGTGTGTCTCATATCGGACACTAAAATTTCAAATTGATCAAATTTTACGTTTTTCTGATCATTTTAAGACACCCATCAAAGATGTTCACCTTGAAAGATATAAGTATTCCTTTTTCTCTTGGTTTTATATCCCTAAAAAATAAAATTAACTTAATTTGTATATTTAGATTTAGAATATATAATTAGATGCTCCAATTAAGAAAATCTATTGTAATGTAATTGAATTCTTTAATATTTTTAAATCAATTTAACAAATCGATATTTCTTAAAGTTACATAAAAATCATATGAATGAAAAGTCCCTAAATATATTTTTAAATTGTTAAATATAAGAAGTTATTAATTAAAATCAAATTATACATTCTAAAACTTCAAATTAAATATTCCAAAATTATATAAGTAATTAAATTGGTTTACTTTCACAAAAAGGAAAGAAAATGTAAGACTAACAATTTTTATTAAAGGAAGAAGAGAATCATAAGTGAGTGTCCAAAAATTATGAATTATGAAATTTCAGTGTCCAATATGAGATACATATGTAACCAGGGGCGGATGGTAGCCTGGCCAGGGGTGGGCTTCAGCCCAGCCCAATTTTTTTTTTAATAGGATTGGTTTATTTTTTATTCTCAGCCCACCCTAAATTTAAATGTCAGCCCACCCCACAAATAATTCCCAGCCCAGCCCAGAAAAAACAGCCCACATCTTTCCCCTAAGCGTTACCCCTCCCTGCGGATTCCCAGTCGACTGTCGAAGTCGAACGAAGGCTTCAAGGGAGTAGGGACGACCGTCGACCGGACGAACTACGAAGTGAGGAACCGAGTGCCAGGTGCTGCGTTGCCGCCGTGCCGGAGACGTGAACAGCAGGCAGCAGCGACCGAGCGAGTAGCGACGCGCCGAGCCTGTCAGCCGGAGCCCGGAGTCGGCAGCCGCCTCTTCCTCTGCCCGACCGCGGACCGCATCTTCCTCTGCCCGACCAGGTAAATCCTCTGAGTCTCTGACCTCTTTGTTGTTTTCAGGGATGAAGTGTTGAATTTTTATTGTGAATCAGTGAAGTTATGAACTTCTGCTGTGAATCTGTGAACTTTGAATGAGTGAATCTGTGAATTGTGCATTTTAGGTTGAACAAAACCAGTAATTTTAGAGTGAATATGTGAATTGTGCATTTTCGAGTGAATGAGTGAATCTGTTATATATATTTTATATAAGTTTTTTAATTTATACCAATATTGAAAATGTTTTTTTAGAATGGATAATGAACATGTTGCCAAGAAGGGAAAGAAGTTGATTTCATCATTCTTTTCAAAAGTGAATCGTCAAACCGGTGAAGGAAGTTCTGAACCTATACCTACGATAGTGCAAGATCTAGTCAATGAGGTTCCTTCACATGTCCTCGTCCCTGAAATCCAATCTATCTCCAATTTTGAGTTGCCTTCATCTTTTTCCATTGAGAGGTATCCGGGAAAAAGAAAACAAATTCATGAATACCATGTTAATGTGCGAGATGAAGTTAGACGTGCATATCTAAATGTTGGGCCTTATCAACCGAGAATGGAAGCTTATCCAGTGAAAAAGTTTGGAGCTCAAAACCGAAGTTTTCAGAAACACTGGTTTGACAAGTTTAATTGGTTAGAGTATTCACCTGTGACTGATAAAGCTTACTGTTTTTTCTGCTTCCTTTTCTTGAGTGACCTTCATATGCATACTACTTCTGCATTAGTTAACGAAGGATTTCAAATTTGGAAGAGGGTAAATCAAGGAAGTCAATGTGCATATCTTCAACACATTGGTATTTCAGAAAAATCACTTCATATGATGTGTGTTCAAAGAGCTGAAAATTTGAGCCAACCATCTGACCATATTAAGAATGTTTTTCATGCCCAATCGCAACAAGAAAAGGAGAAAAATCGTTTGCGATTGAGAACTTCTATTATAACTGTTCGATGGTTGGCACTTCAAGGTTGTGCATTTAGAGGTCATGATGAATCTGTAACATCATCAAATCGGGGAAATTTTATTGAACTAGTGAAAGCTTTTGCGACTATGAATACCAAAGTTCATGAAGTTGTACTTGAGAATGCTCCTAAAAATGCTCAGTACATTGCTCCCGACATTCAAAAAGAGATCTTGAATATAATGGCAAATAGAGTTCGTCAAATGGTTCATGAAGAAATTGCAAATAGTTGTTTCTGCATTCTTGTTGATGAAGCACAAGATATATCTAAACAGGAGCAGATGGCGATTATTATACGGTTTGTGAACAGCAGGGGAATTCTTACAGAGCGGTTCTTTGCCATCAGAAGTGTTAGTGACACTGTAGCAAGTACCTTGAAAGGTAAAATATGTGATGTGCTTGGTAATCATGATCTCCAACTTTCAAAAATGAGAGGCCAAGGTTATGATGGTGGGAGTAATATGCGAGGTTCATTTAATGGCCTTCAGGCATCATTTCGTAGAGATTTTCCTTATGCATATTACATTCATTGTTTTGCACATCGCTTACAACTTGCGTTGGTTTCTGCGGCTAAGGATGTTAGCTTAATTTGGGAATTCTTCTCTCATTTGGATAATATTGTTAATATTATCACTTCTTCACCAAAGCGGGTATCGGAGTTGCACGTGTCTCAAAGAAGTGAAATTGAGAAGTTATTAGCAACCGGGGAACGCGAGTTGGGACGTGGTGCAAATCAAGTTGGTAATTTGCAACGATCCGGATCTACTCGTTGGGGTTCTCACTATAGCTCCGTGAAGAGTTTGATAAACATGTATGCCGCAACTTGCAAAGTGTTTGAACATTTGGTTGAGAACTCTCCAAATGGAAGATCTAAAGCTGAAGTTCTTGGGACCTATAGAAAAATGGCAAGCTTTGAATTTGTGTTTGTCTTACACTTGATGCATAAACTTCTGAGAATAACTGATGCTCTTTGCCAGGTTCTTCAAAAAAAAACTCTTGATATTTTGAGTGCTATTACATTCGTTGGTACTACTAAAACTATCCTTGCAGAGTTAAGAGCATCTGGTTGGGAGGAATTTCTTCAAGAAGTGAAGAGTTTTTGCTGTTCAAATGATATTGATGTTCCAAATTTGGGTGATCCATATAAGATTGGTCGTTCTCGTTTCCAACCAACAATAGAACATCATTATCATTTTGATGTCTTCAATGAAGCGATTGATTTTACCTTGACTGAGTTAGGCACGCGCTTTAATGATACATCCATGGAACTTCTTCAACTTAGTCTTGTTTTGGATCCCAAGAACTCCTTGAGCTCATTTAACAGTGAGGATATCTGTAAACTTGCAAAAAAGTTTTATCCTGCAGATTTCACTGATCAAGACATTGTCTCACTTGAGTATGAGTTGATTCACTACAAGCATGATATTGTTTCAACATCTGAAGCGTCCACACTTGTTGAGTTATGTCAACATTTGACGGAGAGTGGGAAATCAGAAATCTATGTTATGTTGACGAGACTAATTCGTCTAGTTTTGACCTTACCTGTTTCTACTGCTACTACGGAAAGAGCATTTTCAGCAATGAAGCATGTGAAGACGGCACTTCGTAACAAAATGGGAGACGATTTTCTTGAAGATTCATTGATGATCTACATTGAACGAGACTTTGTCAATAATATAGATATAGATTCTATTATTGATGAATTTTATATTTTGAAGTCGCGAGGGCACAACTTAAATGATGTTTTAATGAATTTGTAAGTGTTGACGACTTGACTTATTATTATATATGTGTATTTCAAATTTTTTCCCAGTCCACCCCATTGTGACTTTCTGGATCCGCCCCTGTATGTAACCATAGTGTCCAATTTGATCTATTTAAAACCTTAGTGTCCAATATGAGATTCTCATGAAACCATAGTGTTCAATTTGAGCCTTTTCCCATTTGCCAATATCAGCTGATTGTTATGTTATGTTATATTATATTGTACTCCGTACTATACATATACATGTTAAGTTATATTATATTGTACTCCGTACTATACTATATACATGTATAAATTCACAAATATTATATATACACACGCATACATATATTAAATAGCTGAACATATAAAAATCATTATAATAAATATTTTCTCTCAATAAAAATTATAATAAATATTTTATTCTATTACTAAATCTTATACCCTTTAATGTAATTTCATATTATCTCAGCACTTTTTAGCTCTTTTTGCCAAACGGTTCTACTCGATTCAGCTAACGATTCAGATTCAACACTTCGATGTTCAACTCCAGACAATAGTCTCTGATTCAGACAATAGTCCCTAATTCAGACTTTAGCCTCATGTTCAAGCTCGCTGTGTCAAACATAGCTTGATAGGCATTACTTGAATACTTGATTAGGACTAACCGACTAAGCATTTAGCTGATAGGCATTACAATTTGACTTGATAGCTTGATAGTTTCTCTTTTGAATTTTGATGCTTAGTTTTTGTTTCTATTGAATTTAATATTTAATATTAATGTTAATTTTCTGGCTATTAATATTATATGATTTTCCTTCAGTTAAGTTTTCAACTTTCAATAGACCAGTAATGTTATTTTTATGACTATTAATATTTTATTATTATCCTTCGATTAAGTTTTAACTTATCAATATTTTTTCAGTATTATATCTAATGAAAACTTCAACTTTTATTTAATATTGATATTAAATTTTATGTTTAATTTAATGTTAAACACTAATGCTAATTTAGCAGCGGTTAAGTTTCTGCATATTAGTATGTTTTTTTTTGTTTTCATATTTGATGTTAACTTCACCTTTAAGTCGTTAATATTAATATTTAGTGTTCTACAGTTCTACTTGATGTAAAAGTACACAATAAAGTTAATTTTCTACTCCCTCCGGTCCTTATTAAACTTTACAGTTTGACTTCACACATGTTAAGGAAATAAATTTGACTTTACTGTAGAATACAATGTTTGGCACTATTTGACACTGTTTGGTGTAGATTTTTTTGACAAATAAGGCAAATAAGGAAGTGTAAAGTTTAATATGGGACGACCCAAAAAGGAAAGTGTAAAATTAATTAAAGATCGGAGGGAGTATTAAATTAGTTTTATGCTAATATTCAACTATTGAAGTTAACATCATTTAATATTATGCTAATATATCATTCTTGTTATTTTTTTCACCAAAGATAGCTTTTCTGGTGCAGTACAACATTATGATTTATTTTAATATTGCATTTGATGGTTTCTCTTGAATAATGCTTATGCTTTATTTTTTATTTTTTAAAAAAGAATAATGCTATATATATATATATATATATATATATAGCATTATTCTTTTTTAAAAAATAAAAAATAAAGCATAAGCATTATTTTAAGATCTGTGCATCAGATTAGCAAAAAAGTGCACGAGAAAGTGCAAAACATACTAAAAAGTGATGCTAGACGCGGTGGCATATCCGTAATTAATCGGAACTTTTCTGCCATCGCAAAAAGTGCATCAGATTAGCGAAAAAGTGCATCAGAAAGGTGCAAATGTGAAGCTTCTCACTTCTCACGTTAAGATGTCTTTTTATTAGAACCCAACCCTATATATATATATATATATATATGCAATTCTAAAAATCCGTCATGATTACGCAATACGGCAATACGCAATTACGAACATTGATCGAAAGCTTTTACATCAAGGGCATAAAACAGTATCACTATTAGTTACATAACCAAGCCCAACAAGGTGGAGGTAAATGAGGTGTTGGCATTTTTAGTATTCCATACAAACTAGCAATTCTTCAAATCTCTATGGTATTGAACACATGACTGGCATTATTTTCACTCTCCACAAATACATGAAAGTAATGAAACCAGCTTGTGTCCAGAAGATCACTTGCTGGTCTTACCTTGCAGCCTCAGTGTGAATGCTTGCAAAGACAGAAGAACAACTTTCAATTTCTCCCTGGTTTTAGCATCTAACAGATTCCCATCACTGTCAAACTTGTAAGGGGGCTGAAAAGCAGCAACATAAAATTCAGGCTTGTTAATGAAATGAAGGTCAAGGTAGACTCCAATCTGCCGGAGATGGTACTGTCCCCGTCCACCGCCCATGTCTCCTCCGGCACTAATGATCGCAGCTGCTTTGTCTCCCCAAACGTTTGGGGGTCGAGATGCCCAATCAATAGCATTTTTTAATGGTCCTACACACATCAATGATCCAGAGATCAAAGTTAATTAAGTGACTGTTTTTTGGAAGAAGTTAAATAAGTGACTGTTAAAACTTGAGAATTCATCCTAAAAACTAACTGATAAAGAAATAGTTCAATGTCTTACACTCAAGTCTGTACTTAAGCATTCGAAAATTGAAAGAGATAAACAGTCTAAGGGAGTGTTTGCGATTGCTTGTGCTTTTTAAAATTGATTTTTGAAGAGATTATTGGAAAAATGATTTATAGTAAAAGTATGTAGTGTTTGAGAATAGAAGTGATTTTAGTTAAAATGTAAAAGTTGAAGTGTCTAATAAAAAAGTGATTGTGATGTAATATTTTTTTGAAATGTACAAAAATATCCCTTCCTAGCATCTCCCACATAATCTTCGTCTTCTTCCTCAGTACATCCGGAGGAATTGAGGAGCTCAAGAGCTCTCTGGCACTGTTGGAGCACCGTCTCCAGGGTCTTTCTCTTCACGCGAAGAGGATCTCACTCCAAATTGGCTCTCAATAACAGGATCTCCTTCTCATCCCCGCCTGCCGCTGGCAACCGCTAAATCCATGTCACCCTAAAAATTCACAGCCACCAAGGGATGAGATGATAATTGATGATGAATCCGAATTCGCAATGGCAAAGGTTTGGAGATGGAGATGAGAGTCCAGCATGAGAGTCATCTTCATGCCGTAGCTCCCAGGTCAGCATCTCTGCTGTGTCTAAATCAGACTCCACCACTGCGAGTCATCTTCATGCCGTAGCTCCCAGGTCAGCATCTCTGCTGTGTCTAAATCAGACTCCACCACTGCGTCAAATCCCCTGAGCCATGTGTCTCCCTGTTGTCACCCCAGCCGGCAGTCAACATAGTTGACCAACCCCAGCTACAGGCCAGCCGGCTAGCCTCCATCACTTGATGGCAAAGCAAGCTCCAGGCTGGTTACCTGCGCGAGGGCAATGGAGCAGATGGGTCGAGGGTATTTTGGGGGGTTTAGAGATTTTGTTGCCATTATTATTATCCATAAAGTTTGAGTTAATTACAAGTATACCTAGAAGCATTTAGAAGTTGGTATATTTCGGCTATGTTGGGCAAGCATAAGTCTCCGCATTCTAGCGTTTGTAATGTTCAAAAAGTTTATAAAAGCTTCTACTTATATGTTTGCCATGACAATTTTTAAGAGCTTTTCAAAAATAAAAAGATTTTTTTTAGATACTACACGGAGTAGCATCTGAAAAAAGCTCGTGACTTTTAGTATTAATTAAGGTATATTTGGCACGACTAGCTGAAAAGATACTTTTGTGAGCTTTTAAATAACTGTTAGCTTTTAGTGACCGAAAAGATTTTAAAAAGAAAATGTGGTAGCTGTTTGGTAAAAAGCCAACTGTTTGATATAGTTCTGTTTGATATACAAGCTGTTAGGACAAACTAATACTAAAAGTCACAGTCTTTTCTCTTAAAAAGATCTTTTATTTTTTGAAAACCTCTTAAAAAATTTCATGCCAAACATACAACTAAAAGTTTTTAGAGACTTTTTAAATAGTACGAAAGCTAGAAGGCAGAGACTTATGTCTGCCAAACATGCACTAATCAGAGACTTAGTTCTAACAGCTTGTATACCAAACCGAACTAAATCAAGCAGTCAGCTTTTTACCAAACAACTACCACATTTTCTTTTTAAGATATCTTCCGTCACTAAAAGATAACAATTATTAAAAATCTCACAAAAGTATCTTTTCGGCTAGTTGTGCAAAACATACCCTTCAGCTTCTAGCTTTTAACTTGCACCTTTTTAATTAGAAGCTGGGATTTGCAAACACATTTTTTTAGCTTTTTTAGGGTATGTTTGGCACAACTAGCTGAAAAAGATACTTTTATGAGTTTTTTAGTAACTGTTAGCTTTTAGTGACTCAAAAGATCTTAAAAAGAAAAGGCAGTACATGTTTGGTAAAAAGCTGACTGTTTGATTTAGCTCTGTTTGGTATACAAACTGTTAAGACTAATTTATACTAGAAGCTACTGACTTATCTGAGATGCTACTCACGGTAGCATCTCAAAAAAGATCTTTTATTTTTATAAAAGCTCTTAAAAATTGGCATGCCAAACATACAACTAGAAGCTTTTAAAGACTTTTTGAATAGTACAAAAGCTAGAAGACATAGACTTATGCCTGCCAAACATATCCTTAATCTAAAAGCTTAGAAGCACTTATTTAAAGCAATAACAAACACCGCTCAAAACTCCAAAATGTGAATATTATGGAATATGTTTTATTTTCCAAAATAAGTGTAATTGTTGTGGACATACTATCCATTATGACTTTAATTCAGTCAAATTAATGTTTGATAACCCCAAAACGTGATACTCCGTCCTGTTATTTTAGGTTGCACTCTTTCTTACATTTAGCCGATTTCATCGACTCTGGTACAATATTAAAATTTGATATGCCAATTTAAAATGTCATAATAATAGTCAAATACATTATACTATTATATGACTATATAAGTATATAGTCATATACACTTGAGGTGACTCGATAACTGTGACTAACCGCAGTTAATTGAGGTGGGTTGCAAGCAATATGCAACATCGACTAATTATATACGATAGTATAAGATTGATTAGTACTGAATTGTTTTTTATACCCTCACGACTCTCGAGAATTGTTTTCCGTCTTAGATTAGGACAGATTAAATCAAACTTAAACAAACAAGATCATATTATGCCAAAGATTAGACTACTATAGTTGTGAAATACACATATGAGACTGACCAGAGATGTTCAAACCAGATCAACCAGACGCATCTTAAACTGATCAGATTAAATAAAAAAAAATAATCCAATTAAAAAAGATGATCAGCATCTAAACTCACCAGCTGCTGAATTATTAATGTGGAGAACAGGTCTGGTTACAAAAATCGTATAAAAATGGAGAACAGGTGCATTATTGATCCGTGGCCATGGCATTGTTTGTAATTGCACAATGCAATTGCGCCTCATGGCACGCCTCAAGTCATTCCTAGACTATGGCGTAAAAGGCATTGCATATGGCGCTGGGAGTGTGGCGTACACAATATTGCACTGAGGCGTACGCAATAAGGCGCTCTGAGGCGTACGCAATAGGAGGTCAGGCAGGTCAGGGTGTAATGGTATTAGTTGGGCCCACTCGGCCCACTTTTTAATTATTATAATTGATGTTATGATCCCTATTTCAAACCACTAGTTATTGATTGGATTTTTGAGTCAATCAATCTTTTAAATTTAAATTTTCATATCTTAATTTTTTTAAAAAAGGATTCAGAAAGTTTTGATATTCTATGGTACTTTGAAGTTTGAGCATATTACTTTGCTAGGATTATGGCCTCTTATGGGTTGTTTTAATATAATATTTGACGACTATTGATGAATATGTTTATTTTTTATTATGTTTTTATATATGTGTGTATATATATAAATATATAAATTACGCCTCAGCCCTCAGGCATATGCCTCATTGCGCAATGAGGCTTACGCAATATGCAATATTAAAAAAACGCCACGACTACGCAATACGCAATTTCAAACCTTGGGCCATGGATACGATTTTTTTTTAGTTTTCACTTTATGTTTTCGGTAATACAATCAGATAAAAGGATCACTCAAATCTAATACTCCATTTTTTGAAAAAGAAATGAATATTTTAGGAAGTTGGACGTTACTGCCAAGAAATGATGCTCCTCACCAAATGCTCCACTTACTTTATTATCCTCTTGACTTTTGTTTTTCTGTTATTCTTATTCGCTCCACACCACCTATATTTCAAAACTTATAGTTTACTAACAAAGAAATGAATATCTTTGTTTACTAACAAAGATATTTTATAGTTTTCTATTTCTGTTTTTTGTTCTTCAATTTTCTATTTTCATTTTTCAGTTTCTCTCCAACTTTTTGTTTTAATTTTTTAGTTTTCCATTTTCAAATCTGAAAACTCGTGCATAATAGAATTATAAATAGGGATGTTTTGTACTTTACATATAACTCTATCGGTATAAATATATCTGTCAGGGCTCCTCAGGTAACAACCTTTTCCATTATTCTCACATGGTATCAAGAGCACATTAAAAAAAATCCGATCCGCTATCTATATTTCACAGCGCCGCGTGCTAAACCCTAGAGCCGTTGCCACCTTCTTTCCGACGTCGGTCACCTAACGCCGCCACTGCAGCATGACAACTCCGCCGTCAACGTTTCCGCACCACTCAAGCCTCGTCTGCCGCGGCCAGCACCACCGCAACAACCGGCGCTCCAGTCTCCTTTGGATCGTTGCCGTCAATCAGTTCCATCTCGTCCGATGTGACGTTCTTCTCCCATTTTGCATCTCCAAGCCGGGCCTCCATGCCATATTCTCTATTTCAGAATTTACCACCGGTGTTTTCTTGGTCGGCTCCAACTCCTATGCAGGTTGTCTCTCTCGAGCCACCCTTCTTCTCGGCCATAGCTTTTGTCGGCAACACGTTTGTTGGCTCACCAGGCGTTTCCTCCACCTTGCCTACTCTTCGCACCCCGGCAGGTTCCCTCTTGACCTAACTTGCTCACATCATCTCTCATGTGGCGACCAACATCACAAATATCGTGAATACCAAACTTCTAGCGGTGGAAGATTACACTACTTGGAGGACCCAATTTGAATCGTTTCTGGTTTCACAAGGTCTACTTGGCATGCTTGATGGCTCCATTCAGGTACCACCTGCGTATTCCATAGATGCTCTTAACCATCAAACTCTCAATCCTGAATTTTCCACTTGGTTGAGAATTTATCAAACAATCCGTTCATGGTTATTTGCAACCCTGTCTCGGGATGTACTTATCGATGTACGTGATTTAAAACATTCATTTGAAATTTGGGAGCAGTTGGAGTCTTGGTTTATGTCTGCCAGTTTAGCCCAATCTATGGAATTAAAGCGTTTATTAAATCACATCAAAAAGAAACCTGATCAGTCCATGGATAATTATTTGAGAGAAATTAAAATATTAGTTGATGATCTTGCCACAATCAATTATCTTGTGCCTCCCCGTGAAGTGTTAAAGACTACTATTATGGGACTGGACCTGAGTATGAATCTTTATTCACCACTGTGTCATTATTTCCTCAAAATTTCCCGTTCGAAACTATCAGCAATCATCTTAATGAGTTAGAGCAGTGGGTTATTTATCTACGCTCCCAGGAGTCCTCATCCCTCCATCAGGCATTTGGCGCGGCTGTTACTTCCCCCGGACATCCCACTGGCCAACAGCAGTCAGGTTCACAATACCCGATCGGGCAGTCGCAGCACCCGGTCGGGCAGCAGCGTCAGTCAGGCTCCCAGCAGCGAGGCAGAGGCTGCGATCGCGGGAGAGGCCGCGGTGGTAGGGCCCGTGGTCGAGGACAACATCCAATACAGTATGGCCAGCAACACACATACTGGTATCCTCAAGGGCAGTCCGTTTATAACCCCGGAGGGGGTGGTCAACCGGGACTAGCTGTATATGCTCCACATGCAGGGGGTGTGACATCTACGAGTACTGTTAATTGTAATTCTACTATGTCACATTTAAATATTAATGCATCACCTGTTTGTGTTACTAACCTTAGTTCCGCAGGCTTGCCATCAGACGGGGTATTCTTGAGACTGTTCCCCATCCTGTTGTCTGTCAAATTTGATTTTCTGCAGGTCATTCCGATGTCACTTGTTCTTCTCGTTTCACACAACCATCCGCTCTTGCTCTGTTGACTACTCCTGGTGAAGCTAATTCTGCTCTATGGTATCCTGATTCGGGAGCATCTGCTCATATGACTGCATCTGACAGTATTTTATTTAATAAATCTCCTTACAACAGCTATAATTCTGTTAGTGTTGCTAATGGTGCCCATCTCCTCATTTGTCATGTTATTGATGTTGGATTACCTTCTTCTGGTCGTCCTCTTACTTTAAAATCTGTTTATCATGTGTCTCAGTTAAAATATATAATTTAATTTCAATACAAAGACTTTGCGCTGATAATAACTGTACTGTGATTTTTGATAAAAATTCTTTTTTGATTAAGGACAAAGCATCGGGGGCGGTACTTCTGCGAGCTACCAGTCGTGGGTCACTTTATCCTATCAGTCTGTCGTCATCATCACCATTAGTTTTCGCTTCTGTCTTAGCTTCTGGCCCTGTGTGGCACCGTAGATTAGGTCATTGCGGTGACAGTATTTTACAGTTTCTTAAAAGAAAACAATTTTTATGTAGTCGTTCTCGTTTTACTCATGAGTGTGTGACTTGTCGTTTAGAAAAATCACAACGTTTGCCCTTTATGGATGCTAGTCATAATTCTATTTTTCCTCTTGAAATTATTCATTCTGATGTGTGTCAATCTCCAGTGTATTCAAATTTGGGATTCAAGTATTACGTGTGTTTTATTGATGATTATTCTCGCTTTACTTGGATTTATCCCATGTGTCACAAAAGTGAGGTTTTTATGCACTTTAAAAATTTTAAAGCTTTGGTTAAAAATCTTTTTAATCAGAAAATTAAAAAATTTCAAAGTGCAGGAAGATCCGATTGATTACAATTTTCAAAATGTTTATCTCTTATATGTAGTTCCTATTTCATTTCAAATAAATGCAATTGAAGTTTGTTTTTAATACTCGTATAAAACTATAAACTATAAATATAAATTATAAAAAAAAAAATAACCGGCCCGGCCCGAACCGGACCCGACTTGTGACCCGGGCGGGTGGCCCGGCCCGGCCCGAACCGGACCCGTCCAACCCGCGGGCCGGTCCCGGGCCCACTTTTCTTGAACCGGCGGCCCGACCGGGCCTAGGCCCGGCCCGAATCCATCACTACGCACGCCCCAACTCCTTGCACCAATCTCATCACCCTCTCGGCCAGCTCCCAGACCAAAACTTCCTCCTATAGCGTCGCCGCCCTACACATCCTCCCCCATATCCTCTTCATCCGCCAGTCCGCCACCCGTATTTCCCTCCTCCTTAGATAGTCCTACAACCAGCCTGTCGGATATCCCTCCGGTCACTTCCCCGGCCGACAATGTCTCACCCGCACCCACCTCAAATATGCCTACTACGGTAGTGAATCAGCACCCCATGCAAACCCGTGCCAAGGCGGGAATTTTTAAGACATAATTTTTAATTTAAGTACGGTTATTACTCCATAATGATAATACTCGAGAATTATTATAATAATACTTGAGGGTTGGTGCCCTTTGACAGCTCTAAGAATCTTGTTGGGTGTGAGTGGATTTATAAAACTAAATATCATTCTGATAGGTCCTTAGAGCGCCATAAAGCTCGATTAGTTGCACAGGGTTTTAATCAACAACCAGGTATTGATTTCTCTTAAACTTTTAGTCCTGTCGTAAAACCCACCACAATTCTTATTGTTCTTACTCTTGCTATTTCCTAAAAGTGGGTTATATGAAAACTTGATGTTAAAAATGCCTTCTTACATGGTCATCTGACAGAAGAGGTTTATATGCGTCAACCCCGTGGTTTTATTCATCCTCAATTTCCTAATCATATATGTCGTTTGCACAAGGTCATTTATGGCCTTAAGCAAGCTCCACGGGCCTGGTTCCATAGATTTAGTAGGTTCCTTACGCAGCATCACTTTTCCTGTAGTAAATCTGACAATTCATTGTTCATTTACCGCCAGAATAATACTAGTATTTATTTATTATTATATGTTGATGATATTATTATTACTGGCAATTCTGAGTCCACTATTACCCAGTTTATTTCGATTATTTCTAATCATTTTGTTATGAAATACTTGGGTAATCTCCATTATTTTTTGGGAGTCGAGGCTATTCGTTCCGCTAAAGGTCTGTTTTTCTCCAAACACAAAATATGTTTCTGATCTTCTAACCCGATTTCATCTCCATACAGTCAAGCCTGTTCACACCCCGTTAGCTTCCCGCACTACTCTGTCTCTGTCCGATGGTGAGTTACTCTCGGATTCTACTGAGTATCGTACAATGGTAGGTGTCTTACAATATTTAACTTTGACACGATCAGACATTACTTATGCAGTACACTTAGTGTCTCAGTTCATGCATGCTCCTTGTACCACTCATGTTTTTGCAGTCAAAAGAATTTTCAGGTACTTGCAAGGAACGCGAGATCATGGCATATGGCTTCAGCAGTCTAATCGGCCAACATGTGTAGTTGCTTACTCCGATGCTGATTAGGCTGGTTGTCCTGATAGTTCTCGGTCCACCACAGGCTTTGCGGTATTTTTGGGTCCTAATTTAGTTTCTCGGAAGACTAAAAAGCAGCCTACAGTGTCGAAGTCCTCCACAGAAGCTGAATATCATGCGATTGCTTATACTTTCCAAGACACTTCATATACGGTATGTTCTGTTCGAGCTTGGTTATCCAATCACGGAACCGGTACATTTATTGTGTGATAATATCTCTGTTTCCTATTTGACTGCAAATCATGTTTAGCATGCCAGGAGTAAACATATCCAGATTGATTGTCACTTTGTTCGCAAACGTGTTGCTCATGGAGATCTGATTGTTAAGCATGTTCCTACTCATCTACAGTTGGCAGATATTTTTACTAAAAGTCTCTCTAGTCAACGTTTTCATTTTTTAAAAGACAACCTGTGTGTTGTATCTCCCGCACAGCTTGAGAGGGTGTAATAGAATTATAAATAGGGATGTTCTGTATACAATTTTATATCTTAGATATAACTCTAGCAATATAAATATATCTACCAGAGCTCCTCAGAGAGCAACTTTTTCCATTATTCTCACAGTGCATACAATTTTTTCACCCGATTCTGTGACTGACCTAAAAGCCAAAATTACGGTCCTAGTCCGGAACCGAACCTAGTACCACCCAAGTAAGGTACAGGAACCCACATATAGGAAAGTCGAAACCGATACGCGCCGGTCTTGGTCAATCTCAACAATTAGTTTGATGAATTCTTTTCCCATTTCCTATTGGTTGACAACTCAATAGCTCTTTTTTTTTCAAAAAAAAACTCAACGGCTCTTTTAGAACTCTTCAATTTAAAAAATGATTTCGAAAATTCGAGAATGAACTGTCGGGTCATAGACCCACCTTGAGAGGGACCGCTGGGTTGTTTACGGGATTGGTTGGGGACCGCTTGGTTGTCAGTCGAAACGAACACTGATCGTCAGGTCATTTGCCAGACAGGATGGAGACCGTAGGGTCGTTGATCGGACAGGCCGGGAACCAACGGGTGGTTGATCGGACAGGACAGGGACCACTGGGTCATTGACCGGACCGGACGGGGACCGCTGTGTCGTTGACTAGACCGGATCGGACCAAGATTGCCCAATCGTCGATCGGACTGAGCAAGTTTTGCCTGGTTGTGGATCTGACCGGACAGGGACCATCGGGTCATCGATCGAATTGGACAAGGGCCGCCGAGTCATGGATCGGACCGAACAAGGGCTGTCGGGTCATTGACCGGACCAAGCAGGGACCGCCGGGTCGTCGACCGAATCGAACGGGGACCACCAGGTCGTCGATGGGACTGGACCTGGATTGCTCGGCCATCGATCGGACCAGACATGAACCAGACCAGATAGGGACTATCGGGTCATTGACCAGTAAGCGTAAGTATGCAAATTCATTGCGGCGGCACTGCAACATCCACGTTTTCCAAATTCGGAAAACTAGTAAAAGTCATTTCTCTAATTCATTATTGTAAACAGAGACATCTTTTTTTTGTTTTGGTAAACGTAATTTCATATTTTCCTTTCTCCAGTTTTCCAGTTTTTTGAAAAACTGGAAATTATATTTGTTAGTAAACAGGCTCTTAAGAGTTCAAAATCTTAAAAACATATGCTTTGGACACATAGGATCCTAGACTAACGCCATTCTTGCACCATTTCAAATTTTAAGTACAAACGTTAAAATAATAACTTCGTCGATACGACTTTTCCTTACATACTCCCTCCGTCTCTTATAACTTTACCAATTTTTTTTTTTGGGATGTTCCACTAACTTTGCCATTTTCCCTTTTAAGTAAAGAATTTGTGGTTCCAGCTCATTCTCTCTCCTCTGCACAAATCTTAACCACACAGTTTTTACTTTATTATTCCCCGTGCTGGTCAAACTTGGCAAAATTATTGGGGACAGAGGGAGTATTTTTTTACATATTCATTTAGTAAAACTTTAATTAAACTATTATGAGTAATGCTTTTTTTGTTTTACTATTATAAGTAATGCTTTTTTGTTTTTTTCTTCTAAATACACGTTTTCTCTTATTTTTTTCTAATATTTTAATTAAAAATATTTGATATTTCCTTACATATTTTCTTACATCAATTTATGTTTCCTTACACATTCGTTTAGTAAAACTTTAATTACACTTTAGTCAAACTTTAATTAAAACATTTGAAAATATAAGCTGCATAATATTTTCTTTTATTTTTTTAGGTTAATAAAAATATGAGGATTCAAGTAAAGTTTGATTATTATCATATTTTCGTATGAAACTATTCAATTAAATCATGTATGAACATTTTAGGAGCATTTATTCTCTTATTCAATGGGTGTCTCTATCCATAGCACATATGATTCTCTTCTAAACTTGGTGTGTTCATTCATAGCAAATCGGGTGATCATCTCTTAGTATATCCAATGATAACATTGAATGCTCATCTCCACTTATTATATAGAAATTGCTCTAAATAGGAGCAAAAACGTTTTGAAATTCCAAAATAGGAGTATCATGTTTTTTATTCCTTTAATAGGAGTAATCTGCCAAGTTTGGAAAAAAATGCCATGTTTTAAAGTCTAGTATGTCAAACTTGGCAGAAATTTACTCTTATTCAAGGAATAAAAAACATGATACTCCTATTTTTGAATTTCAAAACTTTTTTACTCGTATTTAGGGAATTCTCTCCTTATTATATCATAAAATCATATTATTATAATTACATGTACTCACATAACATGTGACTCACACAACTCATCTTTACTTCTCCAATCTTTAGTACACAACTAGGTCAAAAGTTAATCATGACATTCTTTTCTTACATTACACAAATCCATTGATGAAGAAGATCCCTACTCCCGGTCTATGTGTGGCTATGAATCCTATGATGACTTCATTTATGGTGAGTGCTATGCCTAGAAGGTAAACAACGTCTATTGATAGATTATTCTGAATCCAAACTCCACCTACAAGGCACGTATTTTCCGACATCATTTTAGCGTCTTTGTTCGACCACATCATGAAAGACGTCCTCAACTTTGATCGTAATTTGCAAGTATGACAGGTGCTCCAAATTAAGTATCTCTTTCTTCTCAATATGAAATTACTAGTGCGATATTTATACTCACCAATGATTGCTCGGTTAATTCATTAAATCAGTTGTGCCTTTTCGAGAGAGCACCACATATTTGTGCATGAGAAAACTCCAAAGGGAAATTATCAGTGTGTATGATTCTTGGTAAATACGGACACCTAACCCCGAAGATCTGCATCGTTTTCTTGAAAAGAATCCAAGAGAGACTTTCCTGAGATGATTGGATCGGTAGACTGCATGCACTCTGAGTGAAAAAAACTAGTATATAGCTTGGGGAGGGCAATACACAAGGTACAAACGGAAAACCAACATTTGTGCTCGAGACAGTTACTTTATAGTGTACCTATTTAACATGCATTTTCTGTACTGTCGGATTTAATAATAACTTCAACTCTGGCAAGCTCATTGGTCTTTAACAAAAGGGTAAATCCCATTAGCTAAATAATACTCTCTCTATCCCCCTATTTTTGGCTCATTTACCTTTTTCATATGTCCCACTAAATTTGTATCATACCACATTTGGTAATATCTGGGTGGTTGTAACTCATTCTTAAATTATTCACTTTACCTATTTAATATCAATCACACAATTCCACTTTTCTTAAAAATCACATCACTCTCTCTTGTCCCAATCTTAGGGGGCACATCTAGTAAAATTGATTATAGTGCTTATCATGGCAAAATTCCACTTGAGGGGTGGATCCACTCACAAGTACATCAAAGATTAGAGAGTTTGCCACAGTATTTAGGTCATTATTGTGACATGCAGTGCCGAAAAAATGCATGTCAAATATGGTGTCATAAGAAGCAACTGTCTCAAGCACAATTGTTGGTTTTTGTTTTACCCGGTTAGGATAAATTCCCCCCATGTTGTAGGATAATTTTTTGCCCTCGCAATTACATGTAGTCTGTCAATACAGTACCATAGAACATACGCACTTAAAATCGCCTTATAGAATTTCCAATTGCACAAAAGTGTGATGCTCTCAACCAAACGACACAGTTGATCTAATGAATTAGTTGAGCAACCATTGATGAGAATAAATATCACACATCACACATTGAGGAGAAAGACAAATATGATTAGAGCATTTGTCGTAATTTCCTAATACGAATCAAAGGTCATGTTGTCTTTCATGATACAGTTGAACAAAGACGACTACATTTGAAAATGGACCTAGATGATATATACGTTGTAAGTGAGGTTTGGATTCCACTAATCACATATCAATAGAGTTGTCTAGCTTCTAGGCCAAGGTGGTGTCCTCGCGGTTGTTGGAGCTCGTTGCAACAAATGAAGTCATCATAGTTATGTACATGCGGTGGGAGCACACATCTTCTTCTTCATCAATAGAAATGTGTAATATATGAAAAGAACTTATACTTTACATTTGACCTAGTTGTAGGAAACTTGAAAATAGGAGAATTAAAGATGAGTTGTGTGAGTCCATTAAGTGAGTCCCTGTATTTATAGTAATATAGTTCTATGATGTAATATAGTGCGAAGAGAATCCAATTTGTTATGAATATAGACACAAAGAGACGAACAACATTTGACGTGTTATGATTGAATACGCCAAGTGGAGAAAATCATCTAATGTGCTATCAATGTACACACCAAATGGAGGAGCGAATTCAATGTGCTACAAATGGATACACAAATCAGAGAAATCTGCTACATTCAATGGTAATTTAAAAACGGACCTTATTTAACGAAAAACCTCAATCTTATTATAGAGCGATGATAATCTTTTACATTCAATGATAGTGGTCGTAAATATATTCAACTCTACACTATAGTGACTATAATAGTTATAATAATATTTTATTAATCAGGAGTATTTTAGTACTACCTCCGTCCCCTTGTTATTGTCCCATTGCGGTTTACGATACTTGATCGACGATAAAGCAAACAGATCCCTGTCCGCACTCAAATTATTTTTAGAAAAAAAAATTACATATTCAAAAACTACATTAAAAGATTTACAAAGTCACAAAAACCAGAATCAAATTTGTTAAAAATTTGATACATAAAGTAAGAGATTAAGAGTGATTTGTGTTGACCAAGTGAATAGGAAATGGGACAATGACAGGGTGACGAAGGGAGTAATATTTAATGAAAAATCTCCTACTATTAATATAGGGAGTAATATTTAATGAAAAATCTCCTACTATTAATATTTATCATAATGATAAATACCTTTCATTCACCCACATCTACCAATTACGGAGTACCATTTTATTACTCAAAATTATGGTGCTCTCCTATTTATGGCATTAAGGAATTTACCCTTCATGCTCAATTTTCTAATTTGTCAAAAACAAATGTCTTAAGATTTGTTCTTATATATTAATATTAGAGTCCATTTGGTGACCCTATTCTTCGCCCTATCATCTTTATCAACCGATTTTTTCACCAAACACGTAGCTTTTGATTTCGCGCGCTAGTAACAATCAAAATAAGTAAGGTTGGAATAATTTTTCTAAGCTGAATTGGCTGAAGTTTTTGTAGAAGGCCATTTGAATTATTTATAATATTTTTTTCTTAATTTTATTAATTAATTACGGTGTATATTTTAAAATATAAATTTTTTATAAATCAGCAGAATCGGGCAATCTAGCACTTCAACCAAAACTTCATAAATTTTAGCAAAATTAACCGTTTCAGCCAAATTGAGTGTTACTAAGCCGACTCTGAAAATAGCTGAATCAGCTACTTTTACTGAAATTGATGAAATTCTCAATTATGAAAAAAGTATATTTAAAAATTAATTTGTAATAAAATAAATAAATAAAAGGTTATATGAAAATAGCTAGAATAGCCTTCAACCAATTCAGCCCAAAAATGACCTTACCTATTTTGATTATTACATATGAAGAGCACGAAATCAAAGTTGCCAAAAAACTAATCAATGAATGAATGGAACAGAAATGGTATAAGCAGGTATAGTTACCATTGACGGAGTAGTTGTACTCGGGGGAGGCAAAAAGGATGCTATCAGCTTTGAGAATCTTCCGGCGGAACTCCTCCACTGCCAGAGGGAAGGTTCCGTTGACCTCGAGATCGGTGTTTAGAAACGGTAACGCCGATATATCGACGTACTCTATCTCGATTCCCTCCATCCCTTCCTTGCTTATCTCCATTGCTAGAACCAGTAATTAGCTACTAAATCAGCATCATCTAAATCGCACACGCAAATTTCAGTTGTTATAAACTAGTCGTGACTCGTGATTGAAGTGATTATGCAAAACTAAATGCTCGTGCGCCACTGATCGACTATCAGATTCCACTGATTGAACTAGATCTAGTGAGCGTAACAAACACATACGTGTGGAGAGAAGAAGAAGATAATGGAGCGAGAAACATGGGAATAGTACCTGCGCGGAGGAGACCACGGTTGTAGGAACCTTTCCGCAGAGAGCCGCAGAGGCCGGCGACTTTGATGACTTGTTGAGTAGCCATAGCTGCAGCTTCAATTGAGAAAGAAGAAAGGACTTTGAATTGGCAGATAAGGTTGCAATGGGAGCAAATAAAGGGAACCAGGTTACCAGCCGTGTAAGGGAGTGTTTGGTGTCGCTTTTGGTTTAAGAGGGAGAAAAGGGCATACAAGGCAACAAATTATTAACAATTGTGCAATCAGGCCCAAAACCGAAAGACATAAATACATTATCTCTAGGGGAATTTTGTAGGGGTTTAACGGTCATAAAAAAATGTTGGTGTATTTTCATGTATAATCCGATTGTACTTTGTATTAGTATTTATTTTGTTGTACTTTGTTAACCTATAGCAACGTCTCGTATACTTACGGAGGAAATAACTCAGGTCTTTGATTACTTCGATCTATTTCTTTTATTTGTTGTACTTGGTTAGCTCACTCTATTTTCTTTTATTTCATGCATCGATAAAACCCCTAATCTCCTCTCTTCCGTTTCAGCCGCTCAGCATTTTAGCCTCCATAGTAATGGCTTCTGAACATCCGTTTACTTACTCAAAGGTAAGCTTGTTGATTATAAATAATATGTTCCAACTGTTCAACAGATTTTCTGATTCTTGCCTATTCTACTCTTGTAATTTTTTCCTCTATTCAAGCATTTTACATTGTATGGTTGCTTTATTGTTATTGTTCTCCGCATCTTTGCTCAATACATGCGCCTTCGTGTACTTACTTCCCTATCCGCGAAGATTTTTCTGTATTTCCCTATTTTCAATTGTACCGCCTCCCAAAACCCTCTGTAGTTGTACGGTTCATGCTACCAGAATTTTTTATGGGAGTAGTTTGAGTGGCTTAGGTTGATGATTCCATCTTCCAATTGTGTAGTTTCCCCTTTATATTTATGTCCTCTATGTGTTTGTTTAAATGTCCCCATGAAATCAAGTAATTTGTAGCACTTGAATTTTTAATATTTAATGTAACTAAACTCTTCATTTTTATGTTTTAGTGTTGTATAAGCCTACGAGGGACAGTTGAGCAAAGGCTGAGTTACTCTCTCACGTAATATCAGTTTTCATTTGGAAGTGGAAAATCAATTGGGATAGTAAACTTAGCACATGCTTCTTAAATATTGTCATTGACATCGGTGGCCTCAAGCTATATGCTAAAGAAGTATATTAGTGGTAGTGCCAAGTGAACAACCTGTCCAACCACGTTTCTTACTTGATTGACTGATAAAATCAAATTTAGTGGTTGAACCCTTCCGTTAGTAATGGAAGCTGCTATAGGTTAACAAAGTACAAAAAATAAATATAAAGTACAATCGGATTATACATGAAGATGCACCAACATTTGTTATAACTGTTAAACCCCTGACAAAATTCCCGCTTATAATATTGTAGAGAAGTATACTCATAGGGCACGTTTGGTTCGAGGTAATCTCTTATACAGGACGAAATCTGATACCCGGAATGTGAGATACCTGTGTGATGGAGTATATGGTCTGGGACACCCCGACCCACAGACTCCTGATTCTTCTACACAGGCCCATCAAACCCGATGACCACACAAAGCCCAAACGTAGCGGCCCAAGCATGAAGAAGTCCACGCTGCACACGTGGATGCCTTCGGCCCTATGGCTGAGGGCTCCAAATTATGGGAGACGTCTTAATATGGTCCAGCAAAGCTTCTGGAAAAACCTGGCTGAAATGTTAGCCATCGGCCACCCGATGCCTTCGGCCACATGATGCCTTCGGCCACACAATGCCTTCGGCCACCCGATGCCTTTGGCCACACAATGCCTTGGTCACACGATGCCTTCGGCCATCCGATGCCTTCGGCCACATGATGCCTTCGGTCACACGATGCCTTCGACAACAGAACTATCGACGAAGATTCGTTTTAGAGACAGCCAACCACCGCATTCAATACGGCGTCACATCCACCCACCGCATTTAATGCGGTGCACATGCATATGTCGGTGCCACCCCGATTGAGGTGACCCCTCGGCCGTTAGATTGTTAACACGTGTACTCTCATTGCATTTATAGCTGCTATAAATAACAGCCCTCATTCACCTTGTAAAACACACAATGAGTTCATTTAATACATTTGACTCTCTCTCTCTTACTTACTTGCTCTGACTTCTCTCTAGGTTATTCCTTGTAATAACCCCTCGGATAAGCTACTCCCCAGGGTACGTTATCCATCATTTGGTGCTATCATTGAGAGGTCGAATAATCAAGTAAGAAACCCTCCCCTTCGGAAAAACAAAAACACTCATCAAAATGGGAAGAGCGACTCGTGTCCAATCCAAGGCTGAAGCCTCCAATAAAGCCTTCGGGATTGACACTGCCGAGGTCTCCAATAAAGCTCCCGAAGGCGGAGCCCTCGCCGAAATAGTGCAGGTCACTGCAGACCTACCCCTTCAGCTCCAAGAGAACGTTCTCGATGCCTGCCTCGGCATCGAGGCCCAAAGGAAAGATCCGGGTGAGATTCAGGTGAGCCCCCCGGTCCTCACCGCCGATATGCAATCGGTCATATCTGCCTTCATCCACATGCTCACCCAGAATCCCGGAGCCTTCGGAACTCGGGTACCACCCCCGGCCCATGCCGAGGGGAACATTGTCCCTTTCTCTCCGCCCCCTCCTCATCTGTTGGTCATGAATGTACGCAACGATGAGGGGGTCAGGGCTCAGGACACGCCCTCCCGCTTCGATCCTGCTTCCCCTCCCCGAGCTGGACCGGCCCCAGTGCATAGACCTTCAACCTTCAATAGGTTAGGGGATGCGCACCGTCGGCCAACATCGGAGAGGCTGGCGGGACGGATGGGTCAACGTGAGCCTGTCTCACTGAGGGAGAGCTTTGGGTCTGTATCCCGGATAGCGGATCGGCCCCGTCTTGGCAAAGGCAAAGGCAAGCTACACGAGGAGGACGCACGCCACCACATCAATGCGGCTCGTAACCAGGCCCCCGGCGCCGCCACGGCCGTCGAGGGCCCTCGGAACGAAATCATCGCCCAACTTGAAAGAAGGCTCGCTGAGATGGAAGCAAGACAACTGGCTGCCACTCCTACGGCCAACTCATCGAGGAATCCAGGCTTTGACGCCCTCATGAACAAACTCAGTGCTCTGGAGAGGGAATTCGCTGAGGGGCGCGGTGACCCCATCATCCAGGTCAGGACCAAGACCCCCTTCACCACCAAGGTTCTCTCGGCCCCAATACCCGAGAAATACCGGGGAAGCACTATGAAGCCGTATGACGGCCGCACCGACCCCCAGGAACATTTCAGCCGATATCAAAACAACATGTTGATAGTCAATGCATCTGACGAATATTTATGCCGTTGGTTCCTCTCCACTCGCGAAAAAGCACTTCTACCACCTCCTCTCCATCAAGCAACAGCCTGATGAAACACTTCGGTCCTTCATTGACCGGTGGATGAAGGAGACAGATGAGGTCGAGGGCGCCGACGAGCGTACCCTCCTCGCCCTCTTCCAAGGGGTTCTCCGCAGCAGCCCCTATGCACGGAGCCTCATCACCGACCCGCCAAAGCACTCCTGTGAGGGAGCCTATACGCCGACGCTGATGACCTCCACTTCTTCAAGAAGGACGGAGGCCAACCCTTGAAGAAGACAAACAACACGCTGGCCCCGAATGCGCCCTCGGTCGGGGGCCGAGACCATGGAAGCCACACCCAGTAGGGACGGAACGACCGCCAATGGCGCCCTTGACTGGACATGCCGAGGACTCCCCTCACGTACCCGGTGAGCACTATCCTCAACTATGCGGAAGAGCAGGACCTTTTCCCGAAGGACCCTCGGTCGGCGAGAGAGATCTACGCCGTCCACCAGGGTGGCACTTATTGCCGTTACCACAGAAGCACCTCCCACGATACTAACGATTGTGTCTCGCTAAAGAAAGCCATTGAGCTCTTGATACAACGGGGTGAGCTCCACAAGTTCATAAAAAATGCCCCAAGGAAAAACGCTAGGGAGAACACCGATAAGAAAGATGGGGACACCTCAACGAACAACGTGAAATTGGGAGGTTCAGCGAAGACGAGGAATTTGAGGAGCCCCAACCGAAGAAGCGCCACCTCCGCTGAATCATGTTCTTCTCCCTCGGCCTCGGTCTCAGCCTCAAGCCCTCAACCTCGAGGCACATTATCATCCCCTCGGCCTAGAGCCCTCAGCCTCGAGCCACTTATCTTAACAAAGTCGTTGTCAAAACAACACACCCCTTGTATTCCGCTTATTTCTATGGATTTAAGTAAACTACCACACAACCCAGACATCTTATCGGCCCCTTCGAGGCCAAATGCCCAGGTATGGCCGATGATTTCTAAAGACGAGGGGCCTACAAAAGGCCCGCGTTTTTGGAGCGGGACACTCACCACGTCACCGGCGCGCAACGCACGGCGACGGGCTTGAAAGAATGGCCGAGGTGACGAAATCCCCACACTTGGAGGTGAAACGGTAGTCGTCAGAAACCGACCAAGCCTAGCTCGTGACGTAAATAGACGACTGGACCCCAAGGACAAGGGACGGTTCAGCGTCAGGGGACTAACAGACGAACCCCCGGATGGATCACTTGGACCCCCTTCCGGCCGAGGCGGGGAAGCAACCCCCTTGGCCGAAGCCTGAAAGAAGGAACACACATCAGGAGGACTAACATACGACCTTTTGACACAATCAAGGGACGGCCCAGCGCCGGGGGACTAACAGACGAACCCCCGGACGGATCACTTGGACCCCCTTTCGGCCGAGGCGGGGAAGCAACCCCCTCGACCGAAGCCTAAAAGAAGGCACATACACCCGGAGGACTAACACGCGGCCTCCCAGAACTATCAAGGAAAGCCCCTCGTCTTCAGCATGACTCTACGTCACAACGTTTTTGGCCTTAACATGATTTCACATCACAAACGGCCCTTAGCCTCAACGTGACTCAACATCATGAACGACCCTCGACCTAACCATGATTCTACATCACCAACGACCCTCGGCCTCAGCGTGATTCCGTATCACAACGGCCCTCGGCCTTACATCTCTCTGACATCAAATATTTGATGTCGGGGGGCATCATACAGGCCCCTCGACCTTCGCCCCTTCAGCATCTTTATTTGATGTCGGGGCTATCATAGAGGCCCTCGGCCTTCATCCATCCGGCATCTTTATTTGATGTCAGGGGCTATCATACAGGTCCATCGGCCTTCATCCCTCTGGCATCTTTATTTGATGTCGGGGGCCATCACACAGGCCCCTCGGCCTAGCCTTCATCCCTCCGGCATCTTTATTTGATGCCAGGGGCTATCATACAGGCCCATCGGCCTTCATCCATTCGACATCTTTATTTGATGTCGGGGGCCATCACACAGGCCCCTCGGCCTTCATCCCTCCTGCATCTTTATTTGATGTCAGGGGCTATCATACAGGCCCCTCAGCTTCCATCCCTCCGACATCTGTATTTGATGCCAGGGGCTCTCACACAGGCCCACCTGGCCTTGCACCCCTCTGTCACCTTTATTTGATAATGGGGGGTCCTTACAGGCTCCTCAGCTTTTTCATGCAGGATCTAAGGTTGGTCTTGGGTATCCCCTCAGCAGACGGACACAATCACAGCTCAACAATCTAGGCCGAAGGGTGCATTCCTTTTGCTTCATTCTAGGGGCATCTGGTGTACTCTTTTTCCCTCATTAGGATTTTTTCCCACAGGGTTTTTCCCTAATGAGGTTTTCAACGAGGCATCTCCCCATTGTGGAACAAATGTCGTCACCCCTCGGCGGCTCCTGCTGAAGGCATGCATCACTCTACTCCTGTTTCCCTCGATTAGCTCTCAGCAAAAGGAGTGGGGGACTGGGGGACTCCCCTCGGCAAAATACGCAAATGTTAAAAAAATTCTATTTCTCAACTACAGCAAGCTGAGGCAAGATCACAACGACAATCTACTCCCTTCAGCAAAAATAGTCAAACTTGAAAATTCTTATTCTTCAGTTGCAAAAAGGGAGCCATCAGCAACTTCAAGACACTACTCCTATTTCTCTCGAGAAACTCTCGGTAAAAGGAGTGTGGGACTCCTGATGGAGTATATGGTCCGGGACACCCCGGCCCACAGACTCCTGCTTCTTCTACACAGGCCCATCAAGCCCGATGAGCACACAAAGCCCAAACGTAGCGGCCCAAGCATGAAGAAGCCCACGTTGCACACGTGGATGCTATCGGCCCTATGGCCGAGGGCTCCAAATTCTGGGAGACATCTTAATATGGTCCAGGAAAGCTTCTGGAAAATCCTGGCTGAAATGTTAGCCTTTGGCCACCCGATGCCTTCGACCACATGATGCCTTCGGCCACATGATGCATTTGGCCACACAAGGCCTTCGGCCACCCGATGCCTTCGGCCACACAATGCCTTGGTCACACGATGCCTTCGGCCACATGATGCCTTCGGCCACATGATGCCTTCGGCCACACAATGCCTTCGGTCACATGATGCCTTCGGTCGCACGATGCCTTCGGTCACACGATGCCTTCGACAACAGAACTATCGATGAAGATTCCTTTTAGAAACAGCCAACCACCGCATTTAATATGGCGTCACATCCACCCACCGCATTTAATGCGGTGCACATGCATATGTCGGTGCCCCCCCGATTGAGATGACCCCTCGACCGTTAGATTGTTGACACATGTACTCTCATCGCATTTATAGCTCCTATAAATAACAGCCCTTATTCACCTTGTAAAACACACAACAAGTTCATTTAATACATTTGACTCTCTCTCTCTTACTTACTTGCTCTGACTTCTCTCTAGGTTATTCACCGTAATAACTCCTCGGATAAGCTACCCCCGGGTACGCTATCCATCACTGCGTTTGGTTCGTGGGTTTGAAACAAAATTGGGATCGTTGCATTCCCAAAAAGTGAAAAAGGTAATCACATTGCCAGTAATTTAAAACCCACTAAGCCCTTAGGTTATGTTACATTCCCGGTTGGTTATTAATTTTCTCCAAAAGTGCCCATGCTTCATTTAATCGGGAGGATAGTATCATACGAGAACTGAACGTAGCTCTCTTCTCCATATTTCACACGTGAACCACTGAACAACTCTCTTCTCCATATTTAAAATCAGATAATTTCTCTATTTTTCATTTTTCTATAAGTGTTTTTCTTTAACCTGCTTGGCTGCTTTTCTCCATTTTTATCTTTAATTCTCTTTAAGCTTCTTCCAAACCTGGTAGTTTATCTCCATTTAAATTTCCTTTTAAATTGTCCTGTTGTCTTGTAAATTTTATCACCGTTTAGTATTCTAACCTCTCCGTTTAGGAATATAGGTGATTAAAGCGGAAGCCAATATGAGAGAATTGAGGATTACAGAGAAGCTAAAAACTAATACTAGAAAAAAAATTACGTTACTGGGAAGAGATAATAAATTGATGAATAGTATACAATCTCTACAAGGCTTATAATGGACAGCCCTATTATGCATACAAACAAAGAGATAAAAATGGCAAATACAACGCAACAACAACAACAACATCCAAGCCTTAATCTCAAAAGAATTTGGGGTCGGCTAACATGAATTGATCAATGATATCGATGCCAAACAGAGAAGACGGACAAGAAAGGGGAAAAAAGTAAGATAAAATGAATAAAATAGAGATAAATATATATAAGATAACAATAACACAAGAATATAAGAAAGATAAAAGATAAAAAAAGACCATAAAAAGCTAGAATATAAAAATAACATAAGAATATATAAAGATAAAGAAGATAAACGATAAAAGAAAAAAGAGAGGAAAGGTAGAAAACACATCAATCGTCCAAACGGATGTGCGCCCTCCACTTTGCTCTAATCCAAGTCTATTTGGGTCTTCCCCCTCTCTCTTCTCTGCCTCTTCCCCCCACCCCTCAAGTCGTCTAACAAATGCATCCCTCGGTCTTCTACGCACATGCCCAAACCACCGCAAACGAGACTCTTGCATCTTATCTTCTATTGGTGCTACTCCCACCTTTTGTCTGATTATCTCATTCCTCAAACGGTCTTTTCGGGTATTTCCATACATCCAACGCAACATACACATATCTACCACACTCATCTTTTGAATGTGGCATTGCTTCACCGCCCAACATTCTACACCATACATTAAAGCAGGCCTAATTGATGTTCGATAAAATTTACCCTTCAGTCTATTCGGCATACCTCGATCGCATAGAAATCCTGAAGCACTCTTCCATTTCATACACCCAGCTCTGATTCTGTGACATACATCTCCATCTAATTCACCATCCTTCTGAATTATGGAACCCAAATAACACAACATATCTGATAATCATGTAATTTCCATGTGTATGTTTGTATTTTTAATTAGTTTTGATTGATTTTTACTTTGGAAATTACACACTTTTGGTGTAATAGTTTAGTTTGTTAAATTCTTGTAAATTGTTTAGATTAGGTTCATTCTGAGCTCAAACAGGTCTTGATCACTCAAAGGACAGTTGGTGAAGCCCAAAAGTGGAAGAAAGGTGCATAATCTCAAGACAAAATAAGGATCCTGAATTTTTGGTCTATACCCGGTCGGGTATCATCTATACTCGATCGGGTATCTTGTTGAAACTTCAAATCGGATCGGATCCGAAAACAAAGGAACATGCAGGGAAGATTTTGACCACGATCGAGTGTCTTTACCCGATCGGGTAGACCGACATACCCGATCGAGTATGCCTTTGAGTTTAACCCCAAATCCGGTCGAGTATAGCTCGAATATCATTTTCTACACATACTCGATCGGGTATAAAAACACACCCGATCGGGTATACCTATAGAACATAGCCCCATAATCGATCGAGTATACCTCGAATCTGACATTTCAAACATACCCGATCGGGTACCGTGTAGATACCCAATCGGGTACCCGAGCTGCATCCCAAGAGCCTATAAATACACCCCCTTTCCTTCACAATGAGACATCCAATTCCTATATACTTCTAAGCTAAGTCTAGAATTGTTCTTTCTTTATATTTTCTTCATGTTTAGTCTCCAAATGAGGAGCTAAACTCTTCCATCTTGGTTTTGCTACTTTGAAGCTTAATGATTTGTAAGTTGTGAGTTATTTTCTTTAACCTTCTTCCTTGAATATTAATTACTTCCTATTCATATTCCATATTAATATTTGGAGCATTACTTTAAAGATCAACTAGTTTTGTTTCATCTATTAATTATTACTAGAATCAATCGGTTAATACGCTTGTTATTAATTCGGTTCCTTCAAAGGTAGTAAACTTGGATTGTTAATGCATGCATCTCATGGTTAATAAACCAAAGGGAATTAATTATATTGATTAAACCAATAAACCGCTTGTGTTGAGGTTATCAATCTCAGTCGTTTTCATCTTAAGCTTATTGCTACTTTCGGATTAATATATGGTGCTTGTTCTATATTGACTCGATAGTAAGTTTTAATAATGAACGCATCTCGTTATTAATAACTACCCTCGATGAACTGGATATACTCCTCGATTGAGTATTCGAGAGGAAGATAGTTAAAGATATAACCGGGATCGACGAACATTTCATTAAGTGAATAAAAGCAAAATCGAGTCTTCATCTCTATTAAAGTAAACCACATAAGTCGTTCATCTTAGTGTTTAAATCTACTTCAAGTTCAACAACAATCAAACCCCCCCCCCCTTTTTGTTACTAATTATATAAAAGAAAAGTATTCCTTTCCCTGTGGATACGAACCTTACTTCGTTATACTACGTATATTCGTTGTATTGTATTTATTTTGAGTGCGCCTCACGACAAGTGCACGTCAATATCACACACTGGTATCTCCTTACCATCAAGAGTAATCCCACTATTGTTACTACTTCTACCGTCACCAAACTTGCACTCCATATACTCAATCTTGCTTCGGCTCAGTCTGAAACCCTTGGTCTCCAATGTTTGTCGCCATACTTCCAACTTTTCTTTAACACCGAATTGTGTCTCATCAATCTATACAATATCGTCGGCAAACATCATGCACCACGGTATATCTTCTTGGATTGACTTTGTAAGTTCATCCATAACTGTGGCAAATAAGAAAGGACTCAGAGCAGATCCTTGGTGCACTCTGATAGTAATAGGGAACTTTGCGGTCCTCCCTACACTAGTGCAGACACTTGTAGTACAAGCATCATACATATCCATGATGATACTGATATACTTACGTGATATGCCTTTTCTAGTTAAGGCCCACCACAGGACTTCTCGAGGTACCCTATCATATGCCTTTTCTAAGTCAATGAACACCAAATGCAGATCCTTTTTAGTGTCTATATACTTCTCCATAAATTGTCTAAGAAGGTGAATGGCCTCAGTTGTTAAGCGTCCAGGCATAATACCAAATTGATTCTCTGAAATTTTCACACTTTTATGAAGTCTTTGTTCAACCACTTGCTCCCAAAGTTTCATGGTGTGACTCATAAGCTTAATCCCTCGATAGTTAACACATTCTTGTACATCACCCTTATTTTTAAATAAGGTAATGAGAGTACTCTTCCGCCAACTCACATGCATTTTGTTGTTTCTCCAAATCATGTTGAAGAAACGTGTTAGCCACTCGATGCTTTTCTCTCCCAAACTTCTCCAAGCCTCGATCGGTATGTAATCTGGGCCTACTGCTCTCTTCCGCTCCATTTTTCTCATAGCCTCCTTAACTTCTGCTGTTTGAATCCTTTTCACGAAATCTCGATTTACCATACACTCTGGTATATTAAGGTCATCAATACCTTGCACTTTATTCCCGTTGAACAAGGTATCAAAGTATGACCTCCACCTCTCTTTAATTTCTTTGTCCTCCATTAGTACCCTTTGATCGACATCCTTCACACATTTAACTTTTTCGATATCCTGAGTCATACGACCATGAAGGCGAGCAAGTGTGTATATATCTTTTTCTCCTTCTTTAGAGTCCAACTTTACATATAATTCCTTGTTCACTTTTCCTCTAGCTTCCTTCACATCTTTCTTTGCTCTTCTACGAGCCTCCTTGTACTCCTCTATGTTCTCGTCGCTCCAACTTTTCCCAATTTCTTATAGCATTCCCTTTTGGTCCTTATTGCTTGTTTCACCTCATCATTCCACCAAGACATGTCTTTTTTTGGTGGCAAACATCCTTTAGATTCTCTGATTATCTCCTTCGCCACTTTGTTAATGGCGGACTCCATTGATAACCAAACATCATCCACGTGTGTGTCATTATCAATAGACCATACATCTTCCTCCAACATTTTGTGTGCAACACTTTGTTGGAGATTACCCTCGAGCCTCCACCATTTTATCTTTGGCTCCCCTTGTACCTTAACTCGTCTCTTTTTTTACCTCGGCTCCCCTTGTACCTTAACTTGTCTCTTCTTTTTACCTTGAAAATCAAGCACAAGCACCCGATGCTGAAAATCAAGCACAAGCATCCCATATTTCGATTCATGTCATACGGGCGACGACCTAGTTGTAGCAAATACAAGGCAAAGCAAAAAAATCGCAATATTGGATAAAGAGCATGAAAGAACTGCAATTAAACATACTTTGATTAAGATTAATTCGATTAGTTTTGATTTTAATTATTATTAAAATATTTATATTTCTATAATTTTATTTACTTGAATTATAGGTTGTAATGAGTTTAATATGTTAGGAGACAAATATTTAAAAGGCATTGAAGTAATTCACCAAATATGCAATATAAGATATCATTCAACCAAACAACTTAATGTCACATTCCCTTAAGCGTAACCAAACACAAATGGGTTACAAATTAAACACATTCCCATCAATCTAACATACCCAGTAATCTAACGTAATCTGACATACCTTGAACCAAACAGACCCCTAGGATTAAACTGAATATTTCATGAACTTAGGTGTACAGATCCATATGACTTATGCCATAAATAAGTATGGTTTGTTGAGTTTGATAAAAAAACTTAAGAAAATAATGCTAGGGAAATGGTAGGTAGAAACTAACCTTGCTGACCAATCTCTTATCATGGCTAGTAGCAGCAACGCGGTTAACAGATATCAAAGCACCAACAGTATTAGCCAAATGATGAGTAACTGAAAATGTTAAAATATTTTTTTCAGCTTTTCAGTAACTACAAGAATCATTTTTAGCTTTTTTCTTTCTCAAAAAACGATGCAAATTGTGATTTATTATTCTGAATTAGGAAATGTCAAATGATTAAATGACAATGACTTGGCTTAACTAATACATGTAATTTCATTAAATGCTCTATTAGTATCGTTTTCCAGTTTTCCAATTTTTAGAGACTAATTTAAGCTTCTATGTACTTTTAAAACCTTTGTATAGGCTGAAAAGATTATTGGCAATTTAATCTCAGTGTGTTTCATCTGGGGGTAAGATATTTTTTGCACTTTCCATTGCACCTATGTATAAATACTATTTTATTCTGGTTTGCTGATTAGTGAATGTGTTAAAGCCTGCTCATTGTGCACTTATGTTCAATACCATCCCCTAAAATTGATTGACCAAACCATTTTTATTAACATACCTTCAGTATAATCTTCTGTTTAATCGTAACACCCACAATCCTACGGTGCACCTTCTAATTTGTAATTGTTTAAAGCTCATTCAAAACATATAGACCCTAATGTAATTGAGTCACCTTAGTTAAATACCTAGCCCAATCTTCTGCTAAGATTTAGATTAAAAAATAAATGATTTCTAGATTAAATTCTTTGATTAACTAACCGCATCCTTTGTGGATTTTCGAACAAGGGAAATCAATGTGAGGGAGATTCATTAAAAGGTTGCTTATTTAATTATGAGTAGAAAGAATATTTTTCTCCAACTAAGGCCGAGTTGTCATTGTAATACTTGAGATTTAATTTAAACAAATTAATAGTACTACTCATACCAACAAGATGCATCTCCTTTTAAGGGAGCTCATCAGCCAAGAACTCCAAAGTTAAGCGTGCTTGCACGGGAGTAGTCTTGGGATGGGTGACCCTCTGGGAAGTTTCTCAGGATGCGCACGAGTGAGGAAAAGGCTCGTGGCGGTTTGTGAGGACAGTACTAGAGGTCAGAAGTAACTATCTCAGGGCCTACGGGGTCGGGGTGTTACAGTCATTCCTAGCTGACTCAACCTAGCACATGATAAGGATCACCTTTCAAACTTCTAAACTTGGCTAAGCACTACTATAGTTTAGGTGCTGCTTCCTTATCTTTAATCTCCTTGACCCAAGAGAATAGCTATAGTGAGTTAAAGGTGGGAAGATTAAACAACATTTCTTTAGAATCTACAAACGTACAAAGCAAAAAAATACTAAAGGGGATACACAATGACAAGAAAGAATAACTTCGAAGTAGCTGTTCCATGCCGGTTTAGTCACTCTGGAGTCATTTTATATCCGATTTTTATTTTGAGATTGTTTAAAGTTTTACTATAAAAGCGAGTTTGAAAAGGCAGATGGTTATATATGAGTCTTATTCCTATTTTGCTAATCTTGTAATTACAAAGTTTAACTATTAGTGGTGTTTAATATTAATATTTCTTAATAATATGTTTAAGATTTGAATTTCTCTTTAGTGATTATTCGATTAGTAGTTTAGTTCAACTGTGCAAGTGTACCGACCGGTAGTTCAGAACATCTGATCAATCGTTGTGTTTTTGCAAAGATCCCAATGAGAAAATTTAGTTCTTTTAAGTTATTTTGATTACTCAGTAATCTTTGACTCACGCCTTAGCATTAAGTCACCTTAAACACTTGCAAAATTACATGTAACCTACTGTGAGTAGTCATAGACAAATAGGACACTTGTAGGATAACTGTTGAGTTAATTTGTGTACAAATGCGTTCTGGAGTTGAACACATTTTAAATGTTCAAGAACTACTTAGTTTATAATTTCCAATTTCATTACTTTAAGAAGTATATTTTTATTGACTAATTGTTTTGTATCAATTTATATATTTGTAAGTGTACTTTTCCTGAATTGGCAAGAACATTCCCTAGTCACCTATGGCTGGACATTTCAAAGGGTGTTGCTTCTCTTAAGTGGTTACTGGGAGCAAATATATCGTACAGATTGACGTGCACTTGTCGTGAGGTGCACTCAAAATAAATACAATACAACAAATATACGTAGTATATTGAAGTAAGGTTCGTATCCACGGGGAAAGGAATACTTTTCTTCTATATAAATAGTAACAAGGGGGTTTTTAAGTTTGTTTTGGATTCAATTTAATTAACACTAAGATGAACAACTTATATGAGTTTAATTAATAGAGACGAGGACTTGGTTTTGCTTTTATCCACTTAATGAAATGTTCGTCGATCCCGGTTATATCTTTAACTATCTTCCTCTCGAATACTCAATCGAGGAGTATATCCAATTCATCGAGAGTGGTTATTAATAACGAGACGCGTTCATTAATAAAATTTACTACCGAGTTAATATAGAACACGCGTCTTATATTAGCCCGATAGTAGCAATAAACTTAAGATGAAAACGATGGAGATTGATAACCTCAACACAAGCGGTTTATTGGTTTAATCAATATAATTAATTCCCCTTAGATTATTAACCATGAGACGCATGCATTAATAATCCAAGTTTTACTACCGTTGAAAGAACCGAATTAATAACAAGCGTATTAATCGATTGATTCTAGTAATAATTAATATATGAAACAAAACTAGTTGATCCTTTAAGTAGTGCTCAAAATATTAATATGGAATATGAATAGGAAATAATTAATATTCAAGGAAGAAGATTAAAGAAAATAACTCACAACTTACAAATTCATTAAGCTTCAAAATAGCAAAACCAAGATGGAAGAGTTTAGCTCCTCATTTGGAGACTAAACATGAAGAAAATATAAAGAAATAACTTGTCTAGACCGAGCTTAGAAGTATATGTGAATTGGTGATTTTTGTGGGAAGGAAAGGAGGGTATTTATAGGCTTTTGGAGCATGCAGGGGTGTGTACCCGATCGGGCATCAAGGGGTACCTTCAGTGGCTTCCCGGAAACTTGAAAAGTTGGACATACCCGATTGGGTATGTCGGTCACCCGATCGGGTATGACACTCGAACGTGGTCAAAAATCTTCCTGCATGTTGCCTTGTCTCGGATCCGATCCGATTTGATTTTTTCACAAGTTACCCGATCGGGTGTAGGTCATACCCGACCGGGTACAGACCAAAAAATCAGGATCCTCTCTTTCTTTTGTGATTTTGTACCTTCCTTTCACTTTCTCGGTTTCACCAACGTTCCTTTAGTGATCTTGGACCTGTTTGAGCTCAGAATAAACCTAATCTAAACAAATTACAAATATTTTACAAACTAAACTATTACACCAAAAGTGTGTAATTTCCAAAGTAACAATCAATCAAAACTAGTTAAAAACACAAACATAAACATGAAAATTACACGATTATCACACATCCATATGACTTATGCCATAAATAAGTATGGTTTGTTAAGTTTGAACTCAAAAAAAAAACTTACGAAATGGTAGGTAGAAACTAACCTTGATTACCAATCTCTTATCATGACGAGTAGCAGCAACATGGAGAACAGATATCGCAGCGACAATAGTACTCCATATTAGCAAAATGATCCGTAACTATGAAAATGTTAAAAATATTTTTTTTCAGCTTTTCAGTAACTATAGGAATCATTTTTCAGCTTTTTTCTCAAAAAAGGATGAAAATTGTGATTTACACATATGTGCTTCTACTTAATCGCAAGGGGTTTACCTTGTTTCCCATTTTGTGCTATTGGTATTTTGTCCTGGCGTTTTACCTTCTTTCCCATTTTTTGTTTTTTCAAATTTAATTAGTTTATTTCACGAGACAGTAGCAAAGAAAATGAACAAGAGCCCTGCCCAAATTCTTTTCAAGTCAGCCGTTCAAGTACGGGAAAAATGCCTTTCCTAATTCAAACCAGCCATGAGAACATTGTCTCACGCAAGACAGTTGCTAAATAAAAAAGGTTTCGAACAAGAAACCTTATTTTCAACAAATACCTTTTATGAGCTTTTATTTTTTATTCGTAGGCTGGTCTGTTTGCTCTACTCAACATCTCAAAACTCAAGCTTCTTTTCGTGACTATTCCTAAATGTTTGTTTAGGGCTGCTAAAGTCACTTCTCAATCCCTTAGCACTTCAAAAAAAAGATAAAAATTGTGATTTACACACATAGGTGCTTTTGTTGGAACGGTAATGCTAAATGGAGAGAAAATCTTTTCTTGCCTTCTATTAACACATTACAATGGTATTTATACAAGTGTGTACAAAGAGATAAAACCCTTCGGCCCAAAGTGAATATGTACGAGCCCAAGTCTATGTATGAGTCTAACATCTAACACCCCCCTCAAGTTGGAGCTTGCGGATCGAAAACACCCAACTTGCCAAGTAAGTAAGAGAACTATCGTTTGTCCTGAGCTTTAGTGAAGATGTCAGCTAATTGTTCAGAAGTGGAGACATGTTGAGCCGTAATTAACCCCTCTTGTATGACATCACGAATATAGTGACAATCAACCTCAATGTGCTTTGTACGCTCTGGAAAACGGGGTTATGTGCAATATGAAGAGCGGATTTGTTATCACAAAATGAAGTCATTAGTCTTCGGTGAGCGGCCCTAAGAGTGTGCAAAAGTCCTTTTAGCCACTTCAATTCTGCGGTCGCAGCTGCCATAGAACGATATTCCGCTTCGGTAGAGGAACGTGACACATTTTGTTGTTTCTTAGTTTTCCAAGAAATAGGGGAAGTACCAAGAAACATCATCCAATCAGTGAGAGATCAGCGGGTGAGTGGACAACTGGCTCAGTCTGAATCACACCATTCATGCAAGGAAAAATCACTCGTCGAAGGTAAAAGAATGCCCTGACCAGGAGATCCTTTGAGATATCGGACTACTAGTAAAGCCGCCGTCCAATGTTCCTGTCATGGTGCGTACATAAATTGAGACAACATATGAACAGCATATGCCAAGTTAGGGTGAGTGAACGAGAGATAAATAAGTCGTCCCACAAGTCGACGGTAAGATTCTAGATCAGATACGAGAGCACCTATAGCAAGAGATACAGCGTGGTTTCGTTACATAGGAAAATCAGCCGGTTTGGCTCCCAGAAGACCGGTCTCAGAAATAATATCCAACGCATATTTGCGTTGACAAAGAAATAAGCCCTCCTGGCCACGTGCCACCTCAACGCCCAAAAAATATTTAAGGACACCAAGATCCTTCATGTGAAAACAGGAGTGTAAGTAGGATTTAAACCCAGATGAGGCCTCTGAATTATTTCCAGCAATAATCAGATCATCCACGTAAATAAGCACATGCATGTGAACGGTATGCCGACGATAAGTATATAAGAAATAGTCAGAATAAGACTGAATAAAACCATAAGCACGCAAAGACGCTGCTGATTTAGAAAACCAGCAGCGAGGTGCTTGACGCAACTCACATAATGATTTTGTCAGACGACATACAAGACCTGGTCATGAAGAGTAGAAGCCAGGAGGAGGTTTCATATAAACTTCCTCATCGAGATCATCATGAAGGAATGCATTATGAACGTCCATCTGGTGTAATTCCCAGTTCTTAGTTGCGGCTACGGCTAAGAAAACATGAACCGTCACCATTTTAGCGACGGGAGCAAAAGTCTCGGTATAATCAATGCCCTCCTTCTGATGATTCCCAAAAACAACAAGCCTGGCTTTGTAGCGCTCTACAGTGCTATCAGAATTGTATTTAATTTTGTAAACCCATTTACACCCGAGAGCCTTTTTACCAGGAGGAAGAGGCTTCATGATCCAAGTATTATTATTTTTTAGAGCCTCAATCTCACTTTGCATGGCTTGTCGCCAACCCGAATCCGTCATTGCCTCTCGAAATGTACGTGGTTCCTGACCTGCAAGTAAATCTCCAAGGAAAGCCCGATGACGAGAGGAATATTTATCACATGTTATATAAGGTGCTATGGAGTAAGGCATACCTGAGGAGCTGGCGGGCCGGGAGTGTAGCGAGGATGGGCTGACTGTGACGTGATGAGTAACAAAATCGCGGAGGAGAACTGATGTCCGCTTCGCGCGCTGGCCGCGGCGTAATGCTGGAGAGGCCTCCGGAAGAGAGGCAACTTCAATGACGATAGGGGGGCATTCTCAGTTGCAGTAGTCACCGGGAGAATATGAGTGCTGGGGGGCGTATCACTCACAATAGAAACAACATTATCTTCATCCACAATAGTAGGTGACAGAGTCTCACTTGACGAAAGACTACGAGACATAGCGGAATTCAAAGACAGAAAAGGAAAGGTATCCTCATGAAATTGGACATCTCGTGATACAAAAATATCGCTAGTGTCCCAATCATATAATTTCCACCTCTTCTTGCCATGGGGGTAGCCAATAAAAACACTCTTCTGGCTACGGGAAGAAAATTTATCACCTCTTGAGTGATGATCAGCAAAGCAAAGACAACTAAAAATGCGCAAGTGTGACAATGATGGGACCACCCCTGTAAGTACTTCGTATGGAGTTTTCCCGTCTAGGATACCGGACAGGGTGCGATTAATCAGGTAAACTGCAGCAAGAACACACTCACCCCACAAGTTTATAGGTACGTGTGCTTTAAACATCAAGGCCCATGCGACATTTAAAATATGTTGGTGTTTGCGTTCCACTCGCCCATTCTGCTGGGGTGTATGGACGCACGAAGTTTGAAATAAAATGCCTTTATCATCAAAGTGAGGTTTCATGCAGTTAAATTCCGTGCCATTGTCGCTACACCACAATTTTGATATGCACCTCATATTGTTTTTCAACCATAGCAATACAACAACAACAACAACATCCAAGCCTTAATCCCAAAAGAATTTGGGGTCGGCTAACATGAATCGATCTATGATATCGATGCCAAAAAGAGAAGGCGGACAAGAAAAGGAAAAAAAGTAAGATAAAATGAATAAAATAAAGATACATAAATATAAGATAACAATAACACAAGAATATAACCAAGATAAAAGAAAAATAAATAAAAGAGCATAAAAAAGCGAGAAGATAAAAATAACATAAGAATATAAAAAGATAAGGAAGATAAACGATAAAAGAAACAAGAGAGAAAAGGTAGACAAGACATCAATCGTCCACATGGATGTGCGCCCTCCACTTTGCTCTCTCCAAAGCCATACTCTCATCCAACCCAAGAAGACGCATATCAATTCTGATTACTCTAATCCAAGTCTGTTTGGGTCTTCCTCTCCCTCTCTTCTCTGACTCTTCTCCCCACCCCTCAAGTCGTCTAACAGGTGCATCACTCGGTCTTCTATGCACATGCCCAAACCACCGCAAACGAGACTCCTGCATCTTATCTTCTATAGGTGCTACTCCCACCTTTTGTCTGATTACCTCATTCCTCAGGCGGTCTTTTCTGGTATGTCCACACATCCAACGCAACATACGCATATCTATGACACTCATCTTTTGAATGTGGCATTGCTTCACCTCCCAACACTCTACGCCATACATTAATGTCGGTCTAATTGTTGTACGATAAAATTTACCTTTCAGTTTAATCGGCATACCTCGATCGCATTGAAATCCTGAAGCACTTTTCCATTTCATCCAACCAGCTCTGATTCTATGACATACATCTCCATCTAATTCACCATCCTTCTGAATTATGGATCCCAAGTAACGGAACATATCACACACCGGTATCTCCTTACCATCAAGAGTAATCCCACGGTTGCTACGCTTCTACCTCCACTGAACTTGCACTCCATATACTCAGTCTTGCTTTGGCTCAGTTTGAAATCCTTGCTCTCCAATGTTTGTCGCCATACTTCCAACTTTGCTTTAACACCGGATTGTGTCTCATTAATCAATACAATATTGTCGGCAAACATCATGCACCACGGTATATCTTCTTGAATTGACTCCGTAAGTTCATCCATGACTAAAGCAAATAAGAAAGGACTCAGAGCAGATCCTTGTGCACCTCCTTTTTATCCCGCATCAAATAAACCCACACAGCCCGTGAAAAATCATCAACCAGAGTGAGGAAATAAACAGCATCACATGTAGATGGGGTTTTATAAGGTCCCCACAAATCACAATGAATCAATTCAAGAATTCGACTAGCTTTATTATTACTAAGGGGAAAAGAATCACGGACCATTTTTGCTTGGGGACAAACTTCACAAGCTTTATTCAGTTTCTTTGGAACAGAACTGGATGTAAAAAGAGGCAATAATTTAAGCACACGATCAGAAGGATGACCAAGACGAGATGCCACAATTCAAACTCCGTCGAAACCCCTCTCGAACCGCGTGCAATGTGGGCAATCCTCTGAAATAAAACAGCCCATCTCGCCTCTCACCGGCTCCAATCAGGTTTCTCGAGCGAAGGTCTTGTATAGCACAAAGAGTATTAGTAAATGTGACAAGGCATTCAGATTGATCCGTCAATTGTGATACCGAAATAAGATGACAGTTAAGTCCAGGCACAAATAAAACATTTTCTAGAGTAAGATCATTCTAGAGAATCACACGTCCCTCAAGTGTAGCAACAACATGTCTACCGTCCGGCAAACTAACCGAACGAGAATAAATATGCACGGGATCAACAAGAAGAGTGGAGTCACCTGTGACATGGTGTGATGCTCACGTATCAATAATCCACTCAAAATGAAATAAATTCTTACCCGACATACGGTCACAAAAGCGAGAGTTATTGTCAATTAAACTTAAGAGAGCTTGTATTTGCTCCTTATTCAAAAGAGCCAAACCATTAGAGTCACCACCAGAAGAAGACCCTCCAGTTTCGGGAGGAGGTTCGCTCGCTGCCACAACGTGAGTACGCACGCCCCCCCCCCCCCCCCCCCCGGCCAGAACTTCCCTCTCGGCCTGCAGCTTGTCCCTTTGCCCGGGGTCGGTCTTCCCACCAATCCGGGTATCCGTGCAGTTTAAAGCACGAAGCTATCCCGTGTCCCTTTTGCTTACAATGAGTGCAAACGAGCCGAGTGCGGTCTGCCTTATCTTCATGACCCTTAACAGGCCATTCCATCTTGAGAGCAAACGCCTGCACGTCTGCCGTGGCTGCAGTCTTCCCACGAATCACAGCCCTGGAGTTCTCTTCTTGGAAGAACGCTTGATGAACCCGGTTGAGATCGGGCAACGGAGTGTGAGACAAGAGGTTGGACCGGACAGTTCCATAAATCTCATCATGAATTCCAACAAGAAATTGATGCAATTTCTCCTCCTCACGGTCAGCCGCAAATTTACCCACGATATCACACGTACACAGCCCGCACGAACACACATGCAAGGGTTTCAGCCGATACAATTCATCAAACACTCCCATGAGAGCGGTGTAATATGCATCCACCGTCATGTTCTTTCTCTGTCGACACGATGCACACAACTGCTGCAGCTTAGGTCCATTGACGACACTATATCGTTTCTCCAAGTATAGCCACAGTGTTCGTACGTCATCATGAAACAGTATCGATGCTACAACGTATGGTTCCATGCTCCTCAGCATCCACGACACTGTCATGGAATTTATCGTCTCAAAATCAAGCTTCCTTGCTGCCTCAGTGGGTTCCTTGAGCGTGTCGTCGATGAAGCCATTTTTTCGGCGTGCCTTCAAAGAGAGAGTGAAAGCTCGTGACCAAGCAACATAAATGTCGCCTTTAAAAATTATGTGAGTAAAAAGGTTCCCGGGTTGATCTCTCGAACCCAAATAATATGGAGATGTGATATTGCCCATATCGCTAGGCCGAAGCACGCTGGTGTAGACCTGCGAGGAAGACGACGTCGAAGGTAGGTATGTGTGAGACTCCCTCACGGCTCTGATACCATGTTGGAACGGTAATGCTAAATGGAGAGAAAATATTTTCTTGCCTTCTATTAACACATTACAATGGTATTTATACAACTGTGTACAAAGAGATAAAACCCTTAATAAAACCCTTCGGCCCAAAGTGAATTCGTACGAGCCCAAGTCTATGTACGAGTCTAACATCTAACAGCTTATACTTAATCTCAAGCGGTTTACCATGTTTCTCATTTTGTCCTGGCGTTTGACCTTCTTTCCCATTTTTTGTTTGTTTCAAATTTAATTAGTTTATTGTTCTAAACTATTCTGAATTAGCAAATGTCAAATGATTAAATGACAATGACTTGGCTTAACTGATGCATGTGATTTTATTAGACACTCTCTTAGTATCGTTTTCAGTGTTCTATCTTTCAGAGACTAATTTAATCTTCTATGTACTTTTTAAAATCTTTTTAGGCTTGTGAGACTGTTTGCACCTTGAAGGTGATACTCTTTGTTATATGGCTTGTAGCAACTGTTTGAGAACATTTTATGCAGATTGTGATGCCCGGTTTTTTGCATGCATTGTGTTAAGGAGGATGCAATTGGTACTCCAAGGTTAGATATCAAAATTACCCATGAAATATATGGTCAACATTTTCTGAGTTTAAAAAATTAAACAAAACTCTGATGACAATTGTTGAATTTTTTAATGAAATTATTAGATCCAAAGTGAATGTCTCAATCACCGATTGTACTTCAACAATTGATGCGACGGGTTTTGGGCAATGTGTCGAGAAACTTCTGCTAATGACTAGTAACAAGTTATGGAAGTGGAGCTAGAGGTTGACAAGTCAACAACCCACACAAATTTAATACTTTAAATTTATGTACATGAACTACTATAATTTGACACTGCACAACATTATGACTCCTCTTTACAAATTATAAAGAGAAAGAAGACATTATTCCAATATGCAAACAAACGCTTAGACAAAGAAGAATATATTGTGCATCTGAGATCACAAACAAGTACCTATCAAACCAAGTCAGGACCCTCTCACACCATAACATCCTTGCATGATGCATCTCACTATATTGTTGCAACCAACATTGATCCACCAACCCCGCTTTCATAAAAGATGAAGCTCCCACACTCGGGAGTAGAGGACTCACCTGTTAATTTGAAGCGCAAGAAAAAACTTGATTACTTGTTACTATTTCCCACTACTTCTATTACATTAATTAATTTCCTAAAACTTTTGCTTTATTTTTCTACAAGCGCTACAACCCAATAAATATTTGACTATTTCATATGTTTGTGTTTGTTATGTGTATTTTCATATAACAACACAAATACATGCTACTGCTTCATGTGAACCTTACTCCTATTTTGCTTATTATAGTCATCTTGACTGCTTTATTTTCCCACACATATTCTAGCCAAAAAATACTTTATTTTTTATGATTCTTTATCTATAAATAACAAACTATATATTCAAATTTTGTATTCATATTATTCATATTTTCACTAAACGACCTTAACCGAGATATTGTTGTCCCTGCAATGGTCTTGAGCATTACCACGAACGTGCAATGCACGTTATTAAACTAGTACTTTATAAAATAAGGGAATGTTTTAGAAGTGATTCTTGTTCTGCTTCTTTTTTTAAAAATATCAAAACCAATTTTTCAGAAGTCGATCTCTCACCTTCTAAAAAATTGCTTCCGGAAGCAATTTAGAGCATCCATAACTGTTTCTGCACTTTCACTCAAACACTCTAATGTATGTTTCTGCTCCTTCAAGGGGTAAAATCAAGTTTAAGAGGTAGATCCAAACACATCATAAAGTAATTGAGTCATTTTTTACCTGAAAAAAACTACTTGATTGTTTTATTTTCATGGGACGCGAATGTATTTGTAAGGTCACTCGAATCAGAGATCTAATGCTAGAACCCCCGATAGTTCAAGGGCTTACTTGTCCATCTTCTTTTTAAAAATGATTTTTAGAGAAAATTTAGAAAAAATGTTTAACAATATTACCTACATCCCTCTAAAGTTGATTGTGGAGATGACATGATAAGGAAGGAAATATGTTTATATAATTTGTATTAAATTGATAATAAAGAATGAGTTAACACCACATAAATATTATTAAATTTGATATGAGAAAATCTTCATGATACAAACTAAAAAGGCAAATGGAACACTCTTAATGGGATGAGGGAGTGACAATTAGAAGTGTTTGAGAAAAATGACTTTAATAATATAATGTTGCAGTGCTTGACTTTATAATGTTGAATTTAAGTAGAAGTTATTACCGAATACTTGAAAGCATCAATTTCCGTTTTCTTGAAACAAAAAGCTTAAATCCACCTTTTAAAATCTTTTTCAATATTCCCTAAGAACAGGTTCATCGATCAAATTTTGGGAAAAAGAAACTTGCTCGTTATGGAACACCTTACTATAAGTTTTTACAATTTTTGATCGCCAATTTAATTGGCATGCATTTTTAGGCCATGCTTTTAATTTTATCAAATATAGGGTCTATAGGATACCTGATCAAGTATATAGGGTACCCGATCGGGTATTCTAGGCAGTAGCCCGGAATGTCGTCTTTCAGGTCATACTCGATCAGGTGTGCTGGTTTACCCGATCAGGTTTAAGACAAATCTTCATAAAATTATATATCATCACGTCGTTTGTTCTTAGGACCATTAAGTTTGACACCCAAATCAAGTCAATACCCAATCGCGTATTGCCTATACTCGACCAGGTATATGAAACATTTTTTAAATCTTCGGGTATTGCTTATACTCGATCGGGCATATGAATATTTTTTCAAATCTTCTTTGTCTCTTCTCTTTGCACTTTGTTTGACCTTTTAAGATTCATTCTTAATATTTTGAATGATTTTGACTTGTTTTAAACTCAAAAAAAAAAACAATCTAAACAAATTATAACCATCTAAAAAAATAAATGATTGCAACGTAATTGTGCTATTATTAGTACAACGACACACAATAAAAACAAGTTAAAAGTGCAAATATACAAAATAAGAAATCTACATTATCTATGCTTCACAACTCTCCTATATCTCTTATGTCTCTTCTCTCTACATCGTGACTCCCTCCTCCTCCTTTGCATCTTTCTTAATATACTAAAATCAACAATGTTGAGAGGTAGAATATAGACACGAGCTCCTCTTTTGGTAGATTAAAATGTGTACTGCTATTTTGATAATTAACTCATTAAAAATTCCCCAAAAAATGATTCAAAATAATGAGTAATTCTAAAACGACAATACTAAATTTTTCCCTTTAAATATGTGTAAATTGATGCCATCTTAAAATCATAATGGTATATTCCAATACACATAGACGTATATACATATTTAGACGTCATTTGATAACAGTCAAATTGGTTGAATCTGTTAAAATGAATGCAACACTTGTCGATTGAAGCGGTTGAATTGGACGAATATGATGAATTGTGAAAAAGTTATATTTAAATACTCCATATATTTTCTTATTGGTCATTTACGGTAATTTTAGTTAACTTATAAACAAAAGTGCGTGAAATAAAAAATTAATGGAGGAGTAAAAGAGTTACTTATAATATAAACCTGATAAAACAACATCTCGATTCTCGACTTTATCTTCCTATATATACGAAGTAATATAGTCGTATACTGATTACGAATTAAACGACCCAAAGCAAAATTCATTTTTGGATTCCTTCCCGCTCCTTTGGATCTCGCTGCAGCTAGGAAACTCTCCGGGGCCGGCCACCGCCCATACAACAAGATCAGAAGAGATCTCTCGCCGGCCATCTGCTCTAAAACAAAAGGTGAGTTAGTGCGCGTATCAATGACGTCTGTTTCAATTTCCGTTTTAGCTTCTTGTCTTTCTCAGTTGAAAATTGCTTTAAATAAGATAAAAAAAACATTTGTGTATTTCAAAATAGGATTATTAGGCAAATTATACCGTGCAACCGGCGCACCATGAGGATGGTGCGCCCGGTTGCAAAACGACGCAGCTTGCCCCTTCTTTTTTTTGCTTTTGTTGTTAAAAAATGATAATAACTTTTTTATTTTTGATCTGATTTTTATAAAATTTATCAACATTTTTTATTTTTCATGATCTTTCAAATGAGACCAATATTGCTTATGTAATTTTAAGAAATTATCGAACTATTATATTAATGAGTATTGGATTATAAGGGAAATCGAATCTGTTTGAGAGATGATAGGTTTGTGAAATAGAAGATCGAATCTGTTTGGGAGTGGATCAGTGGCCTCAGTTACATTTGATAATACATTGAGTTACATCTTTTTATGAGCGAGTTACGTCTTTTTATAAGCAAGTTACATCTTTTTATAAGCAAGTTACATCTTTTTATAAGCAAGTTACATCTTTTTAAAAGCGAGTTACATATATATAAACATGAGTTGCATTTGACATGTCTGAACGCGACTTACATATATTTACACGTAAAGTTACATATTTTTACACGTAAAGTTACATATTTATACACACGAGTTGTATTTGACCTGTCTGAACGCGAGTTACATATTTTTTTACGTAAAGTTACATATTGTTACACGTAGAGATACATATTTATGCACACGAGTTGCATTTTGCCTGACTGAACGTGAGTTACATATTTTAACACGTAAAGTTACATACTCCCTCCGTTTCTGAAACAAGTTCCACCTTTCCTTTTCGGGCAGATTCAAAATTAAGTTCCACTTTCAAACATTTCCTTATTATCTACATCAAAACAGTGTCAAACAGTGTCAAACAGTGCCAAACAGTGTTCAAACAGTGCCAAACAGTGCACTCCACAGTAAAGTCAAATTTATTTTCTTAATATGTGTGAAGTCAAATGTGGAACTTGTTTTGGAATCGGAGGGAGTATTTTACACGTAAATGTTAATATGTTAAAATTACATAGGCAATATTGGTCTCATTTGAAAGATCATGAAAAATAAAAAATGTTGATATAAATTTTATAAAAATCGGATCAAAAATAAAAAATTTATTACCATTTTTTAAAAATAAAAGGAAAAAATATATAAATCCGTACCGATATACGGTGCTCACCGTATACCGGTCGTACGGTATAGGCACTGGATTATTATGTTTTTTTATGTGAACATGAGTAATTTCTGTAATGTTTTATCAGTACTATATTATAAACATGACAATATATTCTAAACTTGACAATAATTACTTCTATTTAGAGAATAAAAACATCTCAGTTCCATCCATTTTGAGAATTTTATCCTCTCTTCTATGAACATTTGTCACATGCATGAGTGGTTTTTTCGCCCTTACAATCAGACAGGGGAAACGGTAATTAAGCGGCTAAGCGCCTAGCTAGAGAGTTATTAATTTAGTAAATCAAAGTCAAGCTTTTGGCTAACTAAAGACTAGAGAAAATGGATTAAAAAGTGGACTTCTCACTTCGATTCTCTAAAACAACTGGCTTACAATTTAAAAGGGTTTTTTTATTCATCATTCATGTGTGGGATAATGGGTTTTTCATGATGATCCATTAAAACCCCCACTAACAATTATTGAATAAAAGTATTTTTTTCAAATTTGACTTTATATTTTTCTAACCCCCGTAATCAAGTCATAAATGAAGAATACATCATTATTTAAATATGGGGTAGTATGTTTTTTTTTTAATTTCATGAAATTTATTGAGTCGGTAATTTGAATTCTGAACCCCTCCATCTTCATTTCAATTTGGTGCTGGTCCATGTACTTTCTATTTTGATTTTTTTTTAATTTATGTTATACTACCTCCGTCCCGAAATAATCGTCCTGGTTTGACCTTCACACACATTAAGAAAGTGAAGTTGACCTCACACTGTAGCGACACTGTTTGACAATGTTTTGCACTGTTTGACACTGTTTTGTATAGATTTATTTATCAAATAAGGAAAGGAGACAATTATTTCGGGACGGATCGAAAAGGAAAGCAGAACAATTATTTCGGGATGGAGGGGGTATATTTTAAAATATACGAGTACTTCGTATCTCTAGTACTCCGTATTATTTATTGTTTTCATGTTGTTAGTTATTTTTTCATAATTAGAGCCCGTTTGGTGACTCTATTTTTCGATTTATCAGGCTTCTCAGCCAACTTTTTTAACCAAACACGTAACTTTTGATTTCATCAACTGAATTGTGTAATGATAGAAAAAAGTAAGGTTAGAATTACTTTTTCAACTGTATTAGTTGAAGTTACGGTAGATGATCATTTTAGCTATTTTCATATAATTTTTCTCTTATTTTATTAAGAAAATATATTTAAAATTTAATTTATTTATAAATCACCAGAATCAGCCAATACAGCCAATTCAACAAAAACTTCACAAATTTCAACAGAAGCAATCGATTCAGCCGATTTCAGTGTTTCCAAATGGAAAGATAGTGCTTCGTTTTTGCGTTATGTTACCATGCCCGATAGTACATTTAATTAATCTAAGTCATTATCTTATCATTAGCCACTTGGTTTACTAGCTAATCCAGTAACGATAAAGGAGCCTCTACAATTAGCCACTTGGTTTACTATTTATCAATGTTAACTCAGTCCCGAAGCTTCACCAAATTCCTCAAATGCATCAACTAACAAAGTACTCTTGTTAAAAACACTCATATATTGCTAAGAATGACATAATAACAATAAACTTAATAGAAATTGCCCAATATAGGAGTAAATATAAACATAATTGCACAAATTAAATAGGAGTAAAATTTAAAACTTTCTTCAATAGGAGTAAACATTAATTTTGTACCCTTAATATCCCTAATCTAGTTAATTCTAAAGTATGACTTATTTAATCCTAACCTAGTTAATTTATGATTTATTTGATAATAATAATTTATTTATTTATTTATTTTTCAAAAAATAAAAAAATATAAAAAAAAATTAAAAAAAATAAAAAACTCAAAACAAAAAAAAAAAATTCACCGTCGTCTCTGCCGCCTCAGCACCACCACCTCCAGTCACCAGGGGAAAAAATGCCAAGTTCATTACGAATGCCATATTTATGACAGAAAACAATGAAAATGTTGGCATTCACAAAGAGAAATATGCCATGTTTTTGGCATTTTCAGAAAAAAAGACAGTTTTTAGGGAAAATGAATTTTTTTTTTCACCGCTCGGAGGTGGTGGTGGAGGGAGGGAGTCAGTACAAGCGGTGGGAAAGGCACCCATATTTTTTTAATTTTTTTTATGGAGTTTTACAATTTTTTATTATTATTTTTTTTTTAAAATTAATTTTTTTTTATTTTTTTATTTTATTAATATTTTATAGTTTTTTTAAATATTTTTCTACGATTTTTTGAATTTTTTCGAATTTATTATGAATTAAACATTTAATTAAAAGTTGTTGGGGTTTGAGTAGGGGTATACTTGTCCAAACACTAAAGTTACTCCTATTCAAAACATGGTACTCTTATTTTCGTATGTTTTATTTGGGGAATTCTCTCTAAACTTAAAATGGTTTCCATGCTTAAGCAGCACTCAAGAAAGCCTTAAATTGCTCGTATGAATCACTCTTCAGACATGATAAATATATACACTTGAGAATGACAGCCAATAATTGTTAAAGGATTTCATTATTTGTTTCGCACCTGAAATCTATAAAATAATAAAACAATGTATAAGAATTTGAACCACCGCTCCTATTATGTTGATATTTTAGATTCTCATATTATTATGTTGATCTTTTAGAATGGAACCTCAGATCTTAACATGATATCATAGCCAAATCTCGCTGTGATAAAAACTCATGTATTCTTAATTTCATTTGTTTTTGAGCGATTCTCCTCAGATTTAAATAATAGGTCTTGTATTGAATTAGCTTGGAAAATAAAAGTTTAATGATATGAGTTATTATATTAAAAGGTGTATACACACACAATTTCCGGATCATATATTGAAAATATAACATTATATTGGAGATTATAATATTAAGATAATCCAAGATCAACCGATATGTTTGTGCCAATTCCGTGTATCTTAAATTTAGGTTCAAAAGGGTAACAAAGTAATATTAGTTCTAAACTAGTTCCCCTAATATAATAAAAAAAAAGTGTAACAAAGTAATCGTGAATAATGCATTCACATACTCTGCATAACACATACAAAAAAAAAGCAATTGGCACGAATTTTTTGAAGGGACTCGCCCAAATTCATAGAAGATTATTACAAAAAAATTACAAGATTGACACAAATTTATCGACGATTTCATGTCAAATAACTGGTGTCAAACTATTTTTGGAGATTGGGCATATATATCTCTGTCAAAATCCATGCCAATTTTGAAGAATCATTGTCAAATGTCTCTGTCAATCTCGTTTTTTTAGTGAATTTGGCAGAGATATAAGATGTCAAATCCGTATCAAAAACATTTTGGCACGAGTTATTTGACACAAAATCATCGATCAATCCTTGTCAAATGAGTGTCAATCTCATAATTTTTTGTAGGGTAAACTAAACCATGTAAACATCCGATCCATAAGCTGATAACGGGTATTGCCCGTTGATTTTCTTAATAAAGTACCGTATATGCGTAATAAGGAGTAATTTGTTCTATTATTTGACTAACTGGTCATTTCCTTGACTAAAGACAAACAACCCAAACTAATTACGTATCATTTTTCTCCACAACTTTGTTGTAATAAAGTAGTCTGATGGAGTATATGGCCCGGGAATCCCCGGCCCACAGACTCCTACTACTCTAGCAAAGGCCCAACAAGCCCAAAAGGCCCAAAAGGCCCAATAGGCCCAAATCACAGCGCCCAGAGTACCAAGCAGTCCGCACTACGCGCCAGGGGTGCCTTCGGCCCCCTGGCCGAAGGCTCTAAATTCTCACAAAACGGGTTTCTCAAGCAAATTAAGAAACTGGGAGAAAACGGCGAAAACAGTAGCCCTCGGCACCATGAGCCCTCGGCACCAGGGTGCCATCGGGTGGAAGAGCCCTCGGCTACTGCTCTATAGCCGAAGGCATCTCACTCGACAAGATATCCGCCTCACATGCGTACAGATCACTGTACCCCGCACAGACGTCCCATCCCACAGCCGCATTAAATGCGGCCACATGCGGCTGCCAGCGCCAACCAGTTGAAGTGACCCCTCGGCCAATGAGCACTTGACACGTGTCCCTGCCCGGCATTTATTGCTACTATAAATAGCACCCCATTTCCTCATTTGTAAACACGCTGAAAACGGCATTCATACTGAATACACTCTCTCTCTACTTTTACTTACTTGCTCTGACTTCTCTCTAAGTTATTCCCCGTAATAACCCTTCGGATACATACCCCCGGGTAGACTATCCATCATTTGGTGCTCTCGTTGAGAGGTTGAACAATCGAGTAAGAAACCCTCCCCCTCGACCAAACACAAAACACTAGCCCTCTCTCAAAATGGTGAGGACAACACGTGCCAACTCAAAGAACGTAGAAGACAAGAACCTGGCCCTCGGCGACGTCAACGCCCCCGAAGCCTCTCACAGGGCTCCCGAGGGCGGTGTCATCGCTGGGCTGGAACAGGCGGCTGTCGACCTACGCCTTCAGATCCAACAAAATGCCCCCGATGCCCGCCTCGGCTTCGAGGCCAAGAAGAAAAACCGGAGCGATGACCAAGTCAGCCCTCCGGTTCTCACCATCGACGTGCAATCGGCGCTCTCCGCCTTCATCCAGACGCTCACCCAGAACCCGGGTGCCTTCGGCACCCTGGCTCCAGCTCACCCTCAGATCGGGGAAAATATCATACTTCCCCCTCTGCCACACCCCTTCGGAAATCCCACCCCTCGGGAGAGAAACGATGAAGGGGTTGTGGCCCAAGATACGTCCTCCCAAGAAGTTCAGTCCCGGGACCGCCATAATGACAACAGGGAAAGGCCCCGTACTTCCGCCCTCAACCGGCTCGGAGGAGGGCCAGACCGCCGAGGGGTCCAAGACCGCCTCGGGGGGAAAGCACTCCAAAGGCCCCAGGAAAGCGGGGGGTCTGTTTCGAGGGCAGACGAGGAGCGTCCCCCTCGGGACAAAGGCAAGGCACCCCTTCATGCCGATGATGCTCGCCACCAAATCAACCAGGCCCACTCGGCCCGGGTTCGTTCGCAGGGGGCGGAGACCCTCCCGAAGGATCCCCGGGACGAGATTATTGCGGCCCTCCAACGCCGGCTTGACGAGATGGAGTCCAACAAAGCTCACGCCACCACCTCCACCCCTCATTCAGATCTCAAATACGAGGCCATGATGGCCAAAATGGAGGAGTTACAGAAGAGGGTGGCCGAGGGCTCCGGGGAACCCGTCATCCAGCTCCGGACTCGGATGCCATTTACCCCAAGGGTATTGGCGGCCCGGATCCCGGAAAAATACCGAGGGCAACACATACAGCCCTACAACGGGAAAACGGACCCCCAGGAACACTACAGCAAATACCAGAACAGCATGATGATGGTGGGGGCGTCAGACGAATATTTGTGTCGATGGTTCCTCTCCACCTTAGAGGGACCGGCATACGAATGGTTCAACAGGCTGCCCGAGGGCTGCATTGATTCGTGGCAAGAACTCGCCCAACGATTCTTGACACAATTCGCCGGGAGGCGTCGCACAAGGAAGCACTTCTCCCACCTCCTAACAATACGCCAGAAGAAGGATGAGACCCTCCGGGATTTCCTGGAGCGCTGGAGGACGGAGGCCGACAAGGTCGACGGTGCTGATGACAGGACCCTCCTGGCCCTCCTACAAACCGTCCTCCGCACCGGTAACTTTTCAAGGAGCCTCATCATTGAACCCCCCCCCCCCCCCCCCCCGCGACTACATAAGGGCTTTGCAGCGGGGGGACCGATATGCTGAGGCCGAGGAGGTGGAGAAGTATCACCAGCATCCGGACCAGCAGCCCCCGAGGGCTGACAACAAGCATAACCAAGGGCCCCACCAGCTCCTCCCGCATGGTGAAATGGGCTATCTTCTTGAGCCAGTACAACATTGACATCCGCCCAAGGCCTGCCATCAAAGGCCAAGCCCTAGCGGACTTTGTGATGGAGTGTACCGCAAGGGCAGCCACGGACGGGGAGCCCTCGGCTACCTCGGACGACTGGTGGACCCTCTACACTGACGGCTCCTCCGCGACCAAAGCATGCGGGGGAGGGGTAGTCCTCATTACTCCCGAGGGCTTCAGGGCCTACTATGCAATCCGCTTCTCCTTCAAGGTCTCCAACAATGAGGCCGAATATGAGGCCCTCCTATGTGGCCTTCGGCTGGCTGCCAACATGAGGGCTCGGCAGATCCACATCAAATGCGACTCCAAGTTGGTCGTTGGCCAAATCTCCGAAGAATATGAGGCCAAGGAGGGGAGAATGAAACAGTACAAGGAAGCGGCCAAGGAGTTGCTTAAGGTATTTGAGGCACACTCTCTCACTCAAATACCGAGGGCTCAGAACTCCGAGGCCGACATATTATCTAAGCTCTCGGCCGACTCCCCCGGGCACATCTCCAAAATTGCCAAAATCGAGGAACTCAGCCTCTCAAGCATCCATGCAAGCCCCGTTATGAACATACAACAACGTCAGGAGGATTGGATCTCAGATATCACCACCTTCATCTCCACAGGGCAGCTACCCGAGAATGAGGCCCGCGCTAAACTGGCAAAGCTGAGGGCTCCTAGCTACACCATCGAAGATGGGAGGCTCTACAAACGATCTTACAATGGCACGCTACTTCGGTGCCTTCATCCAGATGAAGCCGAGGTCGCAATGGAGGAAGTGCACAGTGGCACTTGCTCAGCTCACCAGGGACCCTTCTCCATGTCCCGAAGGCTCATTCTCCAGGGCTACTTCTGGCCAACCATGGCCAGGGATTGTGCTGACCTTGCCCGGAGGTGCACCGCATGTCAACATTTCCAGAAAGCCCCCGGCAGGCCAGCGGTCAACTATGCCCCCATCAGCACATCTGTCCCCTTTTCTCGATGGGGGATAGACCTTGTGGGCCCTCTCCCGAGGGGTACCTCCAACAACAGATACATCATTGTGGCCGTCGACTATTTTACCAAGTGGGTGGAGGCTGAACCCCTCGCCAGCATCACAGAGGCGAAGTGCCGTCACTTCGTCCTCAAGAACATCCTCACAAGGTTTGGCGTCCCCCAGCAGATCATCTCCGACAATGGGACACAATTTGAGGCAGCCCTCTTCTGTGCCCTTCTGGAGGCATGGGGCATCAAACACACCTTCTCCTCCGTTGCCTACCCTCAAGGCAACGGGCAAGTAGAGAACGCCAACCGGACCTTGCTCGAGGGCCTCAAAAAGAAGCTGGAGGCCGAGGGTGGTGGCTGGGTGGAAGAACTCCACAACATCCTTTGGGCCTATCGCACCACCCCTCGGCGAGCAACAGGTGAAACACCCTTCTCCCTCTGCTACGGTTTTGAAGCCAAAGCTCCTACGGAAGTCACCCTTCCCACCCGAACGGTGATCCAATATGACCCTGAGGTCAACGACAGCAACATGGCCCTCGACCTCCACCTCATTTCAGAACGCCGGGAGCAGGCCTTCATCCGGGAAGAAAACTACCGAAGGCAAGTTAAAAGCTACATCGACGCCAAAGTTCGCACCCGAGAATTCCAAGTGGGGGACTATGTCCTCCGGAGGAGGGAAGCCAGCCAACCAACCGAGGGAAGAAAAATGGCACCAAAATTCGAAGGCCCCTACATCATAGCAGCCATCATCAAACCCGGGACCTACAAGCTCAAACGCCCGAATGGGAAAGAAGTCCCTAGGCACTGGAATGTACACCATTTAGTTAAATTTTATCAATAATGTAAGAGCGGCCAAGCCCTCATAACTAGTGAATGTACTATCCTATGGCCCAAGGCCTTCAATTTCGAAGAATGAGGATACATTCAAGACATCAAGCCCTCATACTGACTACAGGCCCCCGGCCTCACCATGAGAAAAACCCCCTCCGGCTCCAAGTGCCGAGGGCGGACGCCATCAACACCTACAACATCAGTGAAAACACCACGTGTTTTCAGTCAAGACCCCTCGGTACCAAGTGCCGAGGGAAGGAACTCCTATCACCAACAACAAGGAACGCCACGTGTTTCATTTCCCTTCGGCACCCAGTGCCGAGGGTACATCCCCACCTTCAACATCAAAAAAGAAAAGATGAGAACACCAAGTGTTCCTACAGAAGACCCTTCGGCACCCAGTGCCGAGGGTACACCTCCATCATCAAACATCGAAACAAAGAAGAAACACCAATATGCTTCAAAGAAGACCCCTCGGCACCCAGTGCCAGGGATATGCTCTCCTATCAACTTACAAACATCTGTTGGGAAACACCAAGTGTTTCATTTGAAGACCCTTCGGTACCAAGTACCGAGGGTAGACGCCTACATCAACTACGATAAAAGAGAACACCAAGTGTTCCTACAGAAGACCCCTCGGTACCAAGTACCGGGGGCTACACATCGAAACTAACACCAAGTGTTGTTTCTAAAAGCCGTACCCCACGAGGACGCATATACCAAAGGCGCCACCATCGGTGCCGGCGGCACGTAATGCCCCCGGCCATTTGCAACTAGTGTGCAAATGAAAACCCTTCCTTGAAACGCTTTCCACGTTACTACCCCCAGGGTATGACAGGCATGAGAAATGCCCAGGATTCGACTTTCAAAAACGGAACGCTATCCGCGTCACTACCCCTAGGGTATGACAGGCATGAGAAATGCCCAGGATTCGACTTCCAAACCGAAACGCTCCCCGCGCCACCACCCCAAGGGTGAGGCAGGCCACGGACTATGTCTAGCGCCGAGGGGACGACTTTCAAAAATGAGGCGCTTTCCGCGCCATCCCCCAAAGGGAGGCAGGTTACGGACCACCATATCTTGTGCCCAGGAAACGTCCCTCGATCCCCTCGGAACTCGGAAGGTTAACCCGAGGGAGGAGAGCCATTGGTGTATTCTGATGGTCTCCTAATAGGCCCATCCTTACCAAGAAACCAAGTTTCTTGATGCCTTCCCTTCACCACCAACCAAAAAAAAAAAAAAAGAGGGGGTGAAGGGGAGTAGACTCAGCGAGAAATCAAAGAGTACACTCCAACAGATCACAACAAGCCGAGGGCTCCCCACGGGAACACCTCCGGTAATTGAAGGCTCCTATTTCCCGAAGGATACCACTCAAACAAATATCATCAGGAAACGGCTAAATCCACTAAGTGGTCACCCCCGGTCACAAAAAACACCGAAGGCTTCAACAATACAAAGGGACTGGACTATCCAAGGTCCACTAAACGGTACTTCAAACAAACACCGAAGGCATCTGTTATGCACAAATACCGAGGGCCCTTTCCCCATGACAAGGGTCAAATTCTACAACTTTTAAAGTGTATGCCGAGGGCACACACTCCTCATTGGCTTTCTTCACAACAACAGGACTCAACATCAATTTATGCTTAGAAAAAATTCTAAGTCCTGAAGGAGCAGCCTCCGGGCATCTCGCGAAGTAATGTAGAGTTAGAAGGCACCTATCACCCAAAGGCTACACAAAGAAACAACACTTGAAAAAATTCCAAGTCCTAAAATTGGGCCCCCGGCTCAATCAACATTACAGCCAGGGGAATACAATAGCCGAAGGCTATGCGATACAACAACACGTGCAAACAAAGAAAATTTCTATGTCCTAAAGATGGGCCCCCGGCTCAGTCAGTATTGCAACTAGAGGAATATGACAGTCGAAGGCCATACATCGAGAAGGGATGCCATCTCCCGAAGGCTCCCAAGGGAAAATCCACACTTAGAATGTTTTCTAAGTACTACATGCTTCTCCCCGGTCAACTACTCATACATCAAGGAGGGATGCCATCTCCCGAAGGCTCCCAAAGGAGATTTTGCACTTAGAAGATTTTCTAAGTCCCACATATTTCCCCCCCCCCCCCCCGGACAACTACTCATACATCATGAAGGGATGCCATCTCCCGAAGGCTCCCAAGGGAAACTCTACACTTAGAAGATTTTCTAAGTCCTACATATTTCACCCTCATCTCAAGGGACCTAATTGCCGAAGGCTGCCTATCAATCGAAGGCTACAGTACACAAAGAATCAACACTAAAGAAAATTTTCTAAGTCCTAAAGAATTGGCCCCCGGCCTATTCAATATTTCAGTTGGGGCTCCACAGTAGCCGAAGGCTACATGACATACTACACTTGCAAAAAATCTCTAAGTCCTGTGCATTGGGCCCTCGGTCCAACATTCACACATCCGGAAGGGATGCCATATCCCGAAGGCTCTCAAGGGGAAATCTACATTTAGGAATTTTTCTAAGTCCTAGGATTTGGGTTACTGCAAACCCGAAGGCCCTATGGTGTGCTACACTTAGAAAAATTTTCTAAGTCCTAATTCCTACAGAACCCTCGGTTGCATATCCAGCAGAAGGTACCCAACTACCGAAGGCTTCCAGTGGCAAGCTACAATCAGAAAACATTCTAAGTCCTAAAACATACATTCCAAGGATCAAGACATACATCCAAATCAAGACGAAGGCATGCATTCGACAATAAACAAATCCAAAAGAAGCAGATTGTGCACCAAAGGCCCGAGGGCGTGTGTACTCATTCATTCAAAAAAAAGAGAAGTTTGATTGTGCTTTACAAAGGGGGCCGAGGCCAACAAATTACAACACCAAAAGGGGGGAATACAATTTAAGAGGGGGGAACTGTAGATATCGCCTCGCTCTCGGCTTCATCCTCTTCACCGCCAAGGCCACACTCCCGGAGGGTCTCCGAGTCTTCAAGAACCGGTCTCTCTTCCCCCTCGGGGAGCGGGATCCTGACATCTGGCTGGCGGGGGGGGGGGGGGGCATAAGCCTCGGGACGGAACTCCTCCGGTGCCACCTGGAAGTGCTTCGCAAGCTTCCGGTAGATGAGGCGTTGGGTGAAGAACTCCCCGCCTTGGTAGTACGAGTCGCCCCTCTCAGCAAGCCACATCTTCCCGGGGCCCCCGACCCACTCGTCTACTGAAGCCCCCACCACCGAAGCGAGCCACTCCCTCCGGTCTTCGGCCTTCCACCCTTCGACCATGAAGCTGGCCACCGCATCCTCTCGGGCCTTGGAGACGGCCTCTTCTTGAGCCGCGCGAGCTTCATCTGCAGCAATACGGGTGGCCTCGGCGGCGGCCTCCCCGGCCCTGGCTAGCCCCTCATGGACCCCTTCGGCCCTTGCAGCCTGCACCCTCTGCTCCATGCCGTCGGTGGCTAGCCGGAGAGAGTCCTCGGCTTCAGCGAGCTTCTTCCTGAGAAGGGCGGCCTCCCCCTCGGCGGCACCCTTGGCCTCCCTCATTTGATCCACCCTTCGGAGGTGCTCGCAGAGGCCCATAAAAGCTTGCAATTCACGAAGGCAAGAATAAGGCATAATGAACATAGTACAGAAGGAAAACATAACAATGAGCAGAGAAGGGAGGGTGACTTACGGAGGCGGCATTCAGGAGGACCTTCGCCTCGAGAGATCCCTCGTCCAGCCGGGCAAGGGCTAGTCGGTCGGCCGACGGCAGCATCTGGCTCATCAGAGCCGAAGGGTTCAAACTGCCCTCCAACACGGAGGCCCCCTTCGGTACTATCGCCTCCAACCTCTCCCGCCCAAAGAACTCCTGATTGATTTGTTCCTGGGGGGTGGAGGCAGAAGCGTGCCCTTCGTCCACGATCACCACCACATCGGTGATCGGTTGTTTGGTAGGGGCGGCGGTCTTCGGCTTCTTGGCCGGGGGCTCGGTCCCCTTTCCAGCAACCTTCTTTTTACGGGCCCAGCACCCTTGGACCCTCCGGCGCGAGCAGCAGCGCCAACAGTTTGAGAGGGCCCCTCCCTGGCAGGAGCGCCCGCCGGGGCCTTCTTCTTTCCTTTCGCGTTTTTTAAAGCGAAGAGGGAACCAACGTCCATATTGTTACCTGCAAGCAACAAAAAAAAAACAGGAGGGTTAGATCGAAGGCTACCAGTCACTACGTCATAAAAAAAAACAGGCGGAATGCGAAAGAACTATCAACGCATCAGTGAACATTTCGGTGATCACCTCCGGCGCCTTCGAAGACCCGATCGAGGGGAGGGTATCTCTCATCCGAAGAGCCCCTCGGCTTGAACTGCCGGAAGCCCAGGCTAAGCAGATCCTCTGGAAGGGTAACTTCTCTGATCTTGACATGCTTGTCAGACCCCTCCGGCTTCTTGGCAAGCACTTTGCCATTCTTCTCCAAAGCTTCGCTCCCCACCTTCGGGTGGCGCCGGAAGCTATTACGGAGCTGGGCCGCGAAGGGATTCTCCTCGAGGCGGATATAGCAAAACCTCTCTTTCCACCCCTTGTGAGACGAGGGCACATCATCAAAAAGCCGGAACTCCGGTACCTGCTGAAGGTTGGCAAAGCCCTCAGCATTTGAATGTCCCCCCCGGCAGAGGTTGAAGGACATGAAGAATTGGTCGAGTGTGGGCTCGACCCCCCGGCTCTGACACAAGGAGAGAAAGCCGGCCACATAGGAGTGGCTGTTGGGCGTTAACTGGCAAGGGGCCAACCCCACAAATCTCACATACTCCAAGAGAAAAGGATGGAGCGGGAACCGGAGCCCCATCTCCACCGAGAGGGTGTGAGCAGCAAAGCACCCCTCGGGCGCGTATCGCAGCAAATCATCCGCCTTGGGCTCCACCACGCGCGCTGAAGGTCCAACCAGCATCTGGGTGGACTGGTATTCTGCCAGGGATGCCTTCGTCTTCAGCTCTAGGGCGGCAGTATTCAAGAACGAATGGCCCTCGGGTATGCCCACCGGCCGCCCGGCATCCACTGCCGCTTGCTTCTTCCTCGGGGCCGCCTTCGTCTTGTGTTTCTTCCCGGGAGCCACACTTATGGGCGTCGGGTCCAATGGCCGGGAGGAGCTGGCTTCCCTGGCACCCCGTTGGGGGGGAATGGCAACAGTCACCTTCAGCCTCTCCCTCTCCTCTTCCTGCTCGGCGGTTTGCACGGCGAGGGCAAGCTCTTCATCCTCGTGTTCTTGCTCGAAGCCCTCGGCTTCGACTTCGGCCTGGAGGTCCTTCTCCACTTCCATGGCCACTGCAGCATCACCACCTGCCGAGGACTCCACGCTCGGGGAGTGCCTCATTGACGGATGGCCCATGGCACACAGGTAATGGGAGCCCTCGGGTATCTTCATCACCAACTAATCAACAAACAGTGGACCCCCCGGTAACAACTCCATTGTCGCCCTCATCCAGCAGGCCCTCGATCCCCGAATTGAGGGGCTCCCCTTCGCGCCACCAGGACATCAACAGCAAGCCTTCGGCTAATCAACACAGGAGCCCTCAGAAGAGAGAGCCTTCGGCATTCCCGTCATTCCCCACTTTATACCAAGGTTTGACATTTTCGATTCATCATTGGGGGAATTCGGTGCACTCTTTTTCCCTCATTAGGATTTTTTCCCAAAGGGTTTTTCCTAATGAGGTTTTTAACGAGGCATCCCCCCAAAATGAAACGAAAAGCGTCAGCCTTCGGCCCACAACGGCAACGTAACTACTTTACTCCTTTTCACCACTTTACAAGTGCCTCAAGGAGTGGGGGACTGGAGGACCCCCTCGGGAAAATCATTAAATTACAAAATTTGGTGAAATTCCAACAAACAACAAAGCAGGCCCTCAAGTCCCGACATGTGGGTAACTGAGGGACTGCCTTCGGCAGGGACATAAAAGCAACGACTCCTCACCAACTTCAGAGATCACGAGAGGACAACATCAAAGGGCAAGCACAAATTACTCCTTTTCCCTCAAGTACCTTTCGGCAAAAGGAGTGAGGGACTCCTGATGGAGTATATGGCCCGAGAACCCCCGACCCACAGACTCCTACTACTCCAGCAAAGGCCCAACAGGCCCAAAAGGCCCAATAGGCCCAAATCACAGCGCCCAGAGTACCAAGCAGCCCGCACTACGCGCCAGGGGTGCCTTCGGCCCCCTGGCCGAAGGCTCTAAATTCTCACAGAACGGGTTTCTCAAGCAAATTAAGAAACTGGGAGAAAACGGCGAAAACAGTAGCCCTCGGCACCATGAGCCCTCGGCACCAGGGTGCCATCGGGTGGAAGAGCCCTCGGCTACTGCTCTATAGCCGAAGGCATCTCACTCGACAAGATATCCGCCTCACATGCGTACAGATCACCGTACCCCGCATAGACGTCCCATCCCACAGCCGCATTAAATGCGGCCACATGCGGCTGCCAGCGCCAACCAGTTGAGGTGACCCCTCGACCAATGAGCACTTGACACGTGTCCCTGCCCGGCATTTATTGCTACTATAAATAGCACCCCATTTCCTCATTTGTAAACACGCTGAAAACGGCATTCATACTGAATACACTCTCTCTCTACTTTTACTTACTTGCTCTGACTTCTCTCTAAGTTATTCCCCGTAATAACCCTTCGGATACATACCCCCGGGTAGACTATCCATCATAGTCAAATCACTACATGTTTTCATGGAGATTTACCTAAATAGGAATAAATAAAAGGATAATTGCAACAATAGGAGTTTAGAGTTTAAATTCTCAAAACACGACTAACTCTTCATATTCCACCCCTACATTTGTCCTTGATAATAAGATTTTTAAATAATCATTATAAAATATATAAAAACTCAAAATAAAAAAATAAAAATAGTAAAAAATAATTAAAAAATATATAGACCCCAACCACCACCTCAGCCACCTTCCAGCACCGCCACCTCCGGTCGCCGGAAAAGATTGCCAAGTTAGAAAAAAAATGTCATCATGATGACAATTTTGAAGAGAAAGCAAGATAAAACTGGATATTTTCAAAGAGTAAAAATGTCATCTTTATGACATTTTCAGAGAAATGTAATATTTTTTACACAAGATGACAATTTTTTTCGGCGACCGGAGTCGGTGGTGCTGGGAGGTAGAGAACGCGTTGGCAGTGACCTACATATTTTTTAAATATTTTTTAGGTTTTTTTGGACTTTAAAAAAAATAATTTTTTAATTATTTTTAATTTTTTTATTTTTATTTTATTTTTTCACGTTTTCCTTATTATTTTATAAATATTTTATTTTTTTATTTTTATTATAAATAAAACTATGATTTTCTTATTAATAAAATAAATCTATTGGAAATGATAGGAAGGGGTAGAATGGGAAGAAGAGACATATATTACTCCTATTTTAGGAATAAAAGAATTGTACTCCTATTTTTGAATTTTGGGCTTATTTTACTCCTACTAAGGGCAAATACCCGTTGTTTTTATATAATAATAACAACAACAACAACAACAACAACAACAACAATAATAACAATAACAATAACAATAACGATGACGATGACGATGACGATGACGATGACGATGACGATGACGATGACGATGACGATGACGATGACGATGACGATGACGATGACGACGACGACGATGATGATGATGATGATGATACGAGTAATAATTATATGTTACTCATAATATGTAAGTTATTTACTTACAACTATTATGTACTCCGTATTATAGAGAAAAAAGAAGAAAAATCACATAATAATTCTCGTAGGTTGGATAAGTAACTCTGTAAGACACGTAGTATAGGGTAAAAATAAGATACTGGATACATATCAAATGATATCAAAATGTTCTTAAATTAAATCCATACATAATGTAATCATTTTAATTCGTAAGTAATCAAACAAGACCTACCTAGTCTTGCATTATACGAAGTAAGATTTTGTTAGAACTTGGCGGATAAAAGTATATAGAATAATATAAGGGTGTATAAATATGGCTAGACCGGATATCACTTGATTCATTTCTAGTCACGTATAAATACGTTTTTTCTAAAAATTTACTATCTACCCTTATTACAGTAACCGGGTTACAAGATAGAACTTTTGAGATAAAAAGAAGATGTACAAGTGTATTTTAGTTACTAATAAAATAACACTTAACAAGTGATTTGTATATAAAAAGTGGTCTGAACACTTTATTACGAATACTACCGATGAGAGTAATAGAGTAAGACGATTCGAGAAGAATGACAAAAATGATTTTTCGGTCGTCCTCAATTCAACTTGATCCTTTCATTTCAAAACCAACTTTTGATCGCCACAATGACGATAAGGTCATAATGAAAATAAACAGGTGTGCTTTTCAAAACGGCGTGTACATTGGGTTAAAACCATTCTCGTTAAATTTAAAAGTCATTCTATTTTATTTGTACACGTTCTTATATATTTGTCTGTGACAAGTTATTTTTTGTCTATGAATCAGCGTGTTTTGTCTGTCACAGACAAAAAATATCCACAGTAAAACACGCAAGTTTTGTCCGTGAATCTCGTTCACAGACAAAAAAATAATTTACCACAGACAAGTATATAAGAACGTGTATAAGAGAACGTGTACAAATAGATTTTTTGTAAATTTAATTTTCAAAAATTGAAATCCACCAAGTAGTGCGCCAAAGTACTATACGTATGTGGGCCAAATGGCCACTTCCAAAATTAAAATTTAATATTAGAAATGAGCACAAGTGCCGAGGAGTGATTACTTAAATAAGTAACTTTAGTAACAACCAATATACATTTAACACCATTTCAATAATATACCACATTTTTATAAAAAAAAGTTCAAGGACCATGCAAAATAATACTTTACCCTTTATTTTCAATAAATCTCCAACAGATTTTACATAGAAGAGAAAAATAATTCCAAATAGAAAAGACTTAAATAAAAGAGATCAAAATTGAATCGACCGTAGCAGATTAAGAGTTTAATGCATCAAACCCCTTTGTGAAATAGAAATTCGACGTATTAGCTCTATGTGATTTAGAAAATGTGTCAACTCCCTTGTGTTATAGTTATTCACGCGCAAAATCCCTTCTATGAACATATTTAATTGTCAAATAAATGAAAAATGATTAATATTCAGAGTATAATTTAGGATGTGTTTACTTGGACTATAATTTGCTGGTCTGGTCTGGTCCGAACTGGTCTGGTCTGGAAGGAATTACAGTCCAAGTAAAAACATCCTTAGACATCTTAACAACGTTACTTGCACATTTAATCATATTATTAAGATAAATGATTTCAAATTTGTAAAATTTGTTCTTGAGAGAGGTAGAGAGGTAGGGGGAGGGGGCGTGAGTATAATATAATTATAACACAAACAAGGTACGACACATGTTTTAAATTACAAGGCGCTAATAAGGTGAATGTATATATCATAACGGGTTTGGTGCATTGACTCAACATATCAGCTTAGACCGATCCATATATAACAAATTCGATACAATTGAACAATTTCTGAATGGGCTAATATTTACGCTAAAATACATACTTCGTATTTAAAAACATCACTTTTGACCTTTTTTAGAAACAAAAAAACAAAAAAATATGTTTATGAAACAATTACAACTCCGCAAATTTGTTAAACTTAAGGTTGAGTACGATCTGCAACAATCCATAATACCAGAAATGATATGGTACTCGCATAGAATATTTAAGAGTAAATTCCCTAAATAGGAGTAAAAAGATTTTGAAATTCCAAAATAGGACTATCATTTTTTTATTCTCTAAATAAGAGTAAATTTCTGTCAAGTTTGGCATTACTAGTCTTTTAAATATGACTTTTTTTTCAAACTTGACAGATTACTCATATTCAAGAAATAAAAAACATGATACTCCTTATTTGGAATTTTAAAACGTTTTTACTCCTATTTAGGGTAATTTCTAAAAATTTAATAGAACCATTTGATACTAATAATGTTTTTTAATTGGACTAAAATTTGGACTAAAAATTTGGACTAATAATTTAAAACGTTTTTACTCCTATTTAGGGTAATTTCTAAAAATTTAATAGAACCGTTTGATACTAATAATGTTTTTTAATTGGACTAAAATTTGTATCATGGGTTGCATTTTTTAGTCTGATTTTATTTTGTTTGTTTAAGATTGGTTTAGTCAGATTTGATGTGTTATTGAAACAAATCAAATTAAGAACATCCAAAATCCTCCCAAAATGAGACTATAAAATATCAACTTAAATGAAAATATGTAAATTTAAAGAAAAATCGAGACTTTTAAGGATTTAGAATGTATAAACAGAGAGCTTACATATTCTTCACCAAATTCAAATTGAGAGAATACAATGGTTCTCCAATAATCCCTGTTTTAAAAAAAACGACATTTATTTATCCTCTTAATAGTATACTCTAAAATTTTATGTCATTTGCATTCCTTTCCCGCCTCTCCAAATCTTCTCGATCAATGCACTCTTCTTTTCAGATTGGCGTTTATGTTGATTTTCATTGCATGGGGCGGCGACAGGCAACAACCTTATTTCTTCTGCTCCTTTCACTTGGATTGTTCATCACAACCTACAATTCGATTGTGATGACCTCCCACCTCAAAAGACACGACAAGTCGAATAACCTTAAAACTAGGAATTCTAAATTCCACATTGCGGTCACAGCTGATAGTACCACGTACTGCAAATGGCAGATGCGGGTCATGTACTATTGGTACAAGAAACAAAAAGACTTACCCGGGTCGGATATGGGGAAGTTTACCCGAATTCTTCATTCTGGTGCTCCCGATAATCTGATGGATGAAATCCCTACCGTTGTTGTCTACCCCCTTCCAAACGGATGGGATAAGGTAATGATATTTTTTACTTCAATCACCCATTGTCCCATCGTACTAGACTAATTAGTGACATATTAGTGACATGAATAATCCTTGTTTTATGTCTGCTTCAGAATTATGTGGTTCTTAATAGACCATGGGCGTTTATGCAATGGATCGAGGTTGCTACTATTGATGAAGAGTAATGTACCATCCTATTTTTACCATTCTTCATGCAATTTTGTTGTTAGAGCTAAAATCCAATGTTACTCATCAACTACAACAAACATTGCTAGGCCTTGGTATCATTAGTGTTTAAGTGTACCACATGAAATGCTCATTGTACCTATATCCATTTTTTTGCTATTAAAGAAAGATCGTATTTCAAAACAAATGTACATATTCCAGTAACAAGGCTTGCAAATAGATCAAAGTTAAGTTGTGAGCCTCAAACTTACTATCCAGAAACACAACGCTAGGGAAAACAGATCAAAAGAACCAATTTGGACACCAAATGCAGGGGAAAATAATGAGAGTTCAAAAAATGAGAGCGCGCACACGCACACATATATATAGTAGTCTTCCGGTCAGGAATTCCTGACCGGAACCGCCGTCCGGACGATGGCTTTTGGGACCCTTCTCGGTGTTGTTTTTTGATGAAATGTTTGTGGCGTGTTCTTAATCAAGTCTAGTTTATCCACAAAACAAATCAGCTAAAAACTCAATCGGGAAAGTCTTCAAATCATTTTTGCAAGTTAACTACGCCGGAAAATACATATAAAACGCAGTTAACTTGCATAAATGAATTGGTGACCTTCCGCATTGAGCTTTTAGCTGAATATTTTTGTGGATAAACTAGACTTGATGAAGAACATGCCATAAAAATTTCATCAAAAAATTCCACTGGGAAGGCGGCCAAACGCCGCCGTCTGGACGGAGGTTCCCATCCGAAATTCCTTACATGAAGATTTCTCTCTCTCTCTCTCTCTCTCTCTCTCTCTATATATATATATATATATATATATATATATATATATATAACACTACAAATAAATTACGGGATTGACATGGACTTATCGTTTTTTCGTGCCAAATAGCTCATCCCAAGGTGTTTTTGGCACGAATTTGGCATTTCCCTGCCAAAATCCCTGCCAACTCCCTGCCAATCCCGTGATTTTTTTGTAGTGTGTGTGTGTGTGTGTCTATATATATATATATATATATATATATATATATATATATATATATAGGGGATGGTTCAAATACAAAGATTTCTTCTCATGCAAAGTAAGAATGAATCTTATGCATTCATTTTCACATCTAATGACTCAAAATTAGCCAAAAATGCATTAAATTCGACCAAAATCGCGGTGGCAATTTTGTAAATAAACAACACTTTTTCGTCACCGCGAAAAAGTGCAACAGAAACATGAAAAAGTGCAAGCGAAACACGAAAAAATGCATATCTTTGCACTTTGCACGGGAAGAGGTCTTATATTGGATAAGGCTGAAACTTGGAATGTTAGTTCAGAAGAACAAGTTACATACATCGAGGTTCCAAGAGCCCATTTAATCAAGATTTAATATACAAATGTGATATAAACCGCATCTATTGACCACTCTTTTTGATGAGTTAGACATTCATTTTGCTAGTCAGCGTGTGAGTCAAGCCCAAATATTTTTATGAACAATTATTAGTGTGTGCGTTTTTTGTACATACATTTTGTGTGTTAGACTTAATTTATTAATAATTAAACGGCAGCTTTTAACATATTTATTTGTCTAATATAACATCTAGAATAATCTGAGTTTTTTCCCATGGAGGCGCCTAAACATCTATATTTTGGAATGGAATAAATATCTATATTTTTGAAGCACGCCTAAACTCTCAAAATTGATGACATGGAATTAATGGCATGATGAGGATAAGCTTATGTGACGTCGTGCAATGATAATGAGATGACATGGCAAAAAATACTCTTATTAGGGAAATAAATTTAGAAGTACCCTAGTTTGATAAATAAGTTTGAAAAAGGCTTCTCCATGGGAAAAAACTCAAAATAATCTAAATATTCATATTAAGCAGCTTTTAGCAAACTCGTTTGTCTCAAATCGCTTATAGGGAATTACGGAGTTTCAACGATATTTTTGCATTAAAAAAATCAAGACAAATAACTCTAACCAAAACAAACATGCTTTAATATGTTCCTTGCTCTTCTTTAGATTGAACGAGTTCAAAACCCACTTGAATACCCAAAAATGATCTTTATAACTTATAAGAGAAAAATATGTAGGGAAACTAAATCGGGTCGAAATTATATAAATGAGTATCAAATGGAGCTTAAAAAATTAGATGCTTACATCGAGTAATTCTGTAGAATTGAGTTAATAAATTGCGATGAATTATTATTTTATATTCATTTTATGATGGTTATTAAAATTTTAATCCTTATCATTGCCTATGCTGTGTGCAGTTACATATTGATGGCAGAGCCGGACCACATTTTCACACGGCCACTGCCTAATTTAGTTTCCGGGGAGCTCCCAGTTGGATATCCATTTTTCTACATTACACCTTCCAAACATGAAAGAATCATAAGAAAGTTTTATCCCGAAGAAAAAGGTCCATTGACAGACATTGATCCAATTGGGAATTCCCCTGTAATTATTCGGAAGGTAAACACTGATAGTCTCAACTGATTACTTCAATTTTCTTGTCTCAAACAGTATATTTAAGTTTGGTCCGGTTATGATTTGTTCCACGTGTATATTACTACTTCCGTCCCTTAAAAGTTTGACAAGTTAGAATGGCACGTAGATTAATAAAGTAAAAATTGTGTGGTAGAAGTTTGTGCAAACGAGAGAGAATTAACCGCGATCACAAATTATTTACGTAAAAGAGAGTAGCAAATTTAGTGAGACAACCAGAAAAGGAAAGTCAACAAAGTTTTAAGGGAGGGAGTGTGTACTATGTTTGGATATGGTCTCTAGTTACGCTCATTCCAGACTTCCTTCGCATAAACTTTTCTTCTATCTGTGCATCGATCATGTCTCCCCCAGCCGATGCCTCTCGTGTCTCCACGCAATTCTTTTCTTCTCCATTCTTCTTCGTCGCCTCGCCGGTAAACGGATCTCATTGTTGAAGGCTATGGCAGTGGTTGCAGTTCGGCGATGGGCGGTAACTAGGTTAATAGATGAACAAAGGTTTAGATTTGGGTTTGTGGTGCGGAATTGGTGGGCGAAGGCGGTTAGGATTTGGTCCGGGGTAGTGGGGCAACGTTGGGCGACGACGTGAATGGGTCATGGCAAAGGGAGGTGGGAAGGTCGTGATGGGGCTGATGGTGATGCTGTGACATATGTGCGAGGGTGGAGCACTGACAATGGTGTGGAGGTGGGGCAGTGGCGGTGGTGTGGGAATGGGGAGTGGGGCAATGAGATGGTGAGAGGGTGTGGCAGTGACGGCGGTGTGAGGGGAGCAATGGTGGTGGTACAACAGTTGGGGGTGGTGGTACAAGGGTTGGGGGTGGTGGTTACCAACGGAGAGGCAGTGACACTGTAAACGGAGTCGGCATCTAACGGTGGTAGTGCCACCGACGACAGTGTCACGGTAATCAAAGTCGACGTGTCACTGTGGCTCGTGTCACTGTGGATATTTTGTCAATGGGCCTGATATAATTTAGTAAATCTAATACTTGAAAGTCACATTTTTGGAAATTTTAAAAAAAGATCATTTTTTGTCAATTATCCGCTATTTAGTACTACGTAATACGTAATATATAGGTCAAAAGCCTCTAATTTAGTCTAGATTGAAATCAGTCCAACTAAAAACATCCTAACACAACCTCACACAACAATGTTTGTTTACCGTCGTAATAAATGAGTTGTTGTGTAGGATTTGCTCAAGAAAATCGCACCAACTTGGCTAAATATGTCTCTAAGAATCAAATACGATGAGGAGGCTGATAAAGCTCTTGGCTGGGTTCAGGAAATGTGAGTGTAGCATATACTACTCAAGAATTTATTTCGTATACTGTGATTAGATCTTAATTATGGAGTCCCATTTAATAAACTATAAGCATCCAATGATGAGCTAGGTATGCATATGCTATTGCTTCTGCTATGCACGATGTGCGACATCTTCTCCGGGAAGATTTTATGATTCAGGTTTTGATTTTATGGATCAGTTTTGCCGAACAACCTTTACAAAATGGCCATTATATTGGTAGTATGATTTGTTGACAAGATGTTATTTTTCAGCCTCCATGGGATCTGAAAATGGGAAACACATTCATTTTGCACTTTACATATCAGTTGGACTACACCAAGGTAATTAATAAGAACATTTTTCTTTATATATTTGTTCTTGAACCATGTTAATGCCATATTAATATATACAATGATGTTGATGATAACAAATATGGCCTTCAGGGAAAGCTGACTTTTGGGGTTCCTGGAGATTGGGGATTTAACAAGAGAACATATCTCAATGTAACTCCTCCTAGAGATCTCCCTTTGCCTCCTCCGGGAGTACCCGAAAGCGTGGTATGCTCGTCGACATTATATTCTCTTTTACTCTTTCGTTTATAAATGGTGGCCGGAGCCCGGAAGGTGCCCCCTTAGAGACGCCTAGTTTAGAGGACAACTTGAATGCTGCCTACCCCAATTAAACATGTAAAAACAATTGTGTAAAAACTTGTAAAAAAAGTTGTTTTCCCCGGCCTACCTCAAATTTAAGAAGTTAAGTATCTTGAATACGTGACTATAGGTAGGCTGGGATGGATGCAGTGGGCTTGATCGGGCTCGGCCCAAACCACCCCAAATTTAAAAAACTGTTATATTTTATGTGTAAAATTTTATCTAAAAAAAATTATCCGACACGGCCAACCCTAATTAACATTTGCTCCGGACTAAGCCCGTGACTGCAATGATCCATCCAACCTAGCATGGCGCTTGAAGAAGAATGTCAATTGCTGATTGTTTCTAATTCAATTTCAACTTATCAAACTCACTCATATAATTAAGATATGATGATGAATGATTTTTCAACAATATACTCCCCGTTAGTTTTTAGTTGCAATAGTCAACATTTCACATTTACCAACGCAAGTCTTTGACCGTAATTATATCTTAATTTTATTAGTAAAAAAAATATTAAAAATCAGATTTTGAATATTTGTAATGAGATGAATTGAACAATATTTTTTAAAAAATAATTTTCATAAAATAATAGCGTAAAATGTAGTCAAAATGGAGCATGTGAATAGTGTAAAATTCAATATGTTGCGATTAAAACGGAACAGAGGATAGATGAAAATAACATTTCAATATATTAAGTATGTGTTAAGACTTGGGATTCAAACTTAAAAGTTTACTTGATAAAAATAACATTTCAATATATTAATATAACAATATGTGTAGGTGACTCTCATGAAGATGATAAATGAAGCTACTGCCAACCTTCCTAGCTGGGACTCTATGCAATGAAGCTACTCGAGTACGGAAAAGAATTGCTTATTGGCCTTACGTAATGGAGGAGAAAAGTGTTTACAGAAAATTGTGGGATTATGTAAAATTGACTTCCTGCTAGTGCTGATTAGCAACTTGCATTTGGGCACTAACTTATACCTTTGGGATTAGGAAGTGTACATACCAAGGCCATCCTGTTTTTTAGTGTTTTGGGAGCTTAAGAGCCCGTTTGGTAAAACTGAAATCGGTCGAATCTTGTGACTCTGTTGAAATTTATGAAGTTCTAACAGAAGTGGCTGTATTGTCTGATTAAAAAATTAATTTTAAATATATATTAAATTAATGAAATAAAGAAAAGTTATATAAAAAATAGTTAAAATGACCATTTATCGTAACTACAACCAATACAGCCAGAAAAGTATCTTCAACCTTACATTTTCTTATTATTTCACAATTCAGCGCGCGGAATCAAAAATTACGTCTTTCGTTAAAAAGTTTGTTGATAAGTCTGATAAACCGAAAAACAGAGTCATCAAATGGACTCTAAATGTGTCACTCTCCTTCTTTTTCTTGAATCACATCCGTTAGATACGGCAAATTATACCGTGGGATCGGTCCACCTTCCGCATGGTGTGCCGATCCTACTTTTACAAAGTTACGTTCCTTTCTTTTCTTCCCTCGAGCTTCTTCCTTCCTTTTTCTTTTGTTATTCTTTCCTTATTTTTCTTTTCTTTAATTCTTCTCCATTTCCATCAAATTAACACTACAAGAAAATTTCAGATTTGCTACGGAATTTAACGACAAAACAAAATTTGTAGCTACTTTGCGATGGAATTCGCTACGACACAAATTCCATAGCAATTTGACTACGTAATTGATGAGTTACATGCGTGAGTTACATCTTCTTATACACGAGTTACATACTTTTATGCGCAAGTTACATGTAATTATGTGTGTGTTATATCTAATTATTTGTGATTATTTACTTATCTTTATCTTGAACTAATTCAATTAAAACTGAATTAATTTTTTTCTTTACCAATTTAATACAAAATTTTAATAATCCACATAAAATAAGTATATTGTATTTCATTATCATACACTATATCTTACTTTGTATACTTTTTTTATATTTATTATACACTTTTTTTGTAAAATATTTTTTATATTCATATACTTTTTCTATAATATATTTCTTATCTCTTTATATGTTTTTTGTGTTTTATAGTCATTAAGGTTGTTTATTTCGATTTAAATTTGAAAAAACATGAGAATAATGCATTTTTCGTATGTGTGAGTTATGTTTATAGACAGTTTCTATCATTACATTTGATATTATATGGAGTTACATCTTTTTATGCACGATTTACATCTTCTTATACGTGAGTTACATCTTTCTATACGCGAGTTACATTTGAGTTTGCCTCAACAAGTTACATTTTGCATACACATATAGAGTTTATCAGTTTGATCAGTCTAATCTGGACCGTTATTAGAAATAGAATAACATAAACATATAAGAAACCTACACTCACATAATATCTGGCACTTTTTTAGTATAGAAGTTGACATTTTATACATGGAGTTACTATGGTGTTAGAGTCGATCCGTATAGTATAATGTGAGCTTTTATGAAAAAGCCACATGTTTCGGATGGCCGGACGGATGTTGGGAACAGATCCCCAAGGTTTGTCTCGCACACTAAATGAGGATGTTTTTATTTGGACTATAATTTGTCCCACACCAAATCAGACCAGATCAGACCAGATTAGTTCAGATCAGATCAGATCAGACCAGACCAGACCAGTTCAGATCAGACCAGGTCAGACCAGTTCAGATCAGACCAGGTCAGACCAGACCAGACTTGGATAGTTATAAAAATACAAAGAAATCAGACCAGACCAGACTAATACAGACCAGAACAGATCAGACTAGACCAGACCAGCAAATTACAGTCCAAGTAAAAACATCCTAAAAAACAAAACATTTATGGAGTAAAAATGTTTTTAATTAGACTTATTTTAATCTCTAATGAAATTAGATTAGATGGACATCACCCAAATCAGACCAGACCAGATCAAATCAAAAAAATTTATAAATGAAAGCATTACTCTATATTAGCCTTCTAAAATTTCAATATCTTCCTTCTATAAAATTCATCTTTTAGAATATATCACAAAGTCTAAAACATTTTTCAGTCCAACCTTTTTTTGTATAATTTTTCCTTCCAACCTGGTAAAATGCACTTGTCGTTGACATGTTGAACACAACAAAAAGTAAAAGAAATTACCCTAAAATAAGCAGACTATATTCTTATTATCATCATCATCTACTTGAAGTAAAGAAAATATACAAATCTCAAATTTAAAATAAAGAAAAATATGAAAATTAATACGAAGGTTATTAAAATGGGCTAGGATTTTCAATTTACTTTTGTCAATCGATTACCTAGCCTCTTGCATAAACGCCACATTTGTGCTTATACCGTTGTTTGACACACATACTACCTCCATCTCAAAAAGGTTTGTCCAATTGACTTTTCTTGGTCAATGATGTCAAATTTTGAAAGCAATTTTGAATAGTGAATGGGGATGGGGCGAGGTAATTAAGCATTTTTGCAATGGGAATGATTGCTTCCATTGGTATTTTATTGAGAACTTTGATGCCCATACAAAGAAGAAGAATATATGACGAGAAAATGTATATCACTTGTTTTCAATCCTTTGATTTATGAATACGCAAAGGCCATGTGATCTAAGGAGTGGAGTGTATATCAATTCAATGGGATACAGTCTGTCCCAAGCCACTTGAGCTTTTCTCAATCTCCACCATATGCATTTTCACTTGTTCTCCTTTACTGACTTTACTCCATCTTTCACGCCTCTAATTTTTACTACTTTTTATTCTCTCCTCAATTACATGTCACATTCTCTCAATTACAACTAACTCAAATTCTTGTTTTCCTTTTCATCTAATTTATCCACAAAAACTTTAAGCTCATCAAAATTCGTTCGGGAAGGCATTCAAATCATTTTTTAAAGTTGACTGCGTTTTTCTATGTACAATTTTGCGCAGTTAACTTCAACAAATTATTTGACTGTCTTCCCGATCGAATTTTAAGCTGAAATTCGGTATGGATAAACTAGATTGATGAGGAACATGCTCAAAAAAATTCAACAAACGGTGGTGTTCGGACGGCGTTCGAACGGAAGACTGATGGACGGGAGAATGGCTATATATATATGAATTATATATATATGACTAGCGGCGTACACACTACGTTCAATTTGTGCCCAATGGTTTAATGAATTATTATATATGCTAAATTAGTTAGAATTATATAAATTTGAAAATCTTGGATTAAGAAAGCCATTTTAATTTATCTTGAGGATTTGCCTACAAATGTGAGCCACCTTATCCTTGTACTCAATTTTGTTATTCAAACCTGACAATCGGTTAACGGCTGATTGCTCAATTCACCACAAAGCTATGTAGGAATGACAGGAGATTCAATCTTATTGAGTTAAATAAAATCTTTTCTTAATCAATGACGACTATGTGTAGTAGTTGAATTCCCGTAGCTTAGACATCACTAAAAATCCGATGGTTGTTGGTGTAAACCTGTTAAACTTAAATTAAAGTAGAGACTAGAGAATGAGATTTTATAAAGCAATATAAAAAGATAAAACAAAGGGGTAACATACGTCCTACTCTGTACACACTCTCTACATTGGTAGTATTTTGAACAAAAAAGCCTTTAGTATACACTTTTACTGTTTACACACTTTTACATACAATCTGTGAAAGTTTTTTTTGCATGTCACAGACAAAACACGTTTTTTCATAAACACGTTTTGTGTATGACAGACAAAAAAGCATTCACAGGCAGTGTGTAGAGGTCTGTAAACAGTAGTGTGTATAACAAGACTTTGTTGTATTTTGAATCCATTTATTTCTATTATTTGTCACATATTAAAAAAACGTTTCCATATTAAAAGCATTCACATATTATCGTTACAATGAATGAAAGAAAAGATATACTCTCCGTCCCGCAAAATAGTTCCCGGTTTGACTTGGATCAGAGTTTAAGAAAGTGGGAGTAAAGTTGAAACATATGGTTGTGGTTGAGTAAGAAAAAAGTAAATGAATGTTAGTCTAGGGGCGGGCATTTTCAGTTTTCGGTTCGGTTTTCTTCGGTTTCGGTCCGGTTTTGGTTTAATCGGTTTGATAGAAAATGTACCAAACACAAACCGATTATGTTACGGTTTGGTACGGTTCGGTTCGGTTTGGAGTTCGGTTTACCAAAGTATTAAGGTTTGGATTGAAATAAAAAAAAATAACTCAAAATAATGAACCAATAAGCGATAGTAATGAACCAAATATAATGTTAGATATAAATTTGCAAACAGTAACAAAACACACATGAATCAAAAATATATAAGCATGACACATTTGTAAGCAGCAACAACAACGGGAATGAATCAAATTATATATAAAGCCGAAATAAAAACAAAACTGGTGCTTGTAAGTAATGAACCAAATATATAGTAGTAGTAGATAATAAATTATAGTTAAATAATGTCTACTTAAACCACTATAATTGTTATAGTTGCGAATGTAAGTCTTGTAGTAAACTCTAATCCTCGACACTAAAATTAGAGAATTAAAGCTTCAAAAAGATTAACATAAATCAAATTAATGAGAGAAATCTTATATTTTAGTTTGGTTTAGTTTGGTGTAAGTTGGTTTTGATTTGTGATTTTAAAAAAATAATAAATTATTTCATTTTTAGATTAGTTCGGTTTTATTCGGTTTTATTCGATTTTATGATTTCGGTTCGATTTGGTTCGGTTTAATACGGGTTGGGAGGAATTCTACCAAACTCAAAGCAAATTACAAATGGTTCAGTTTTAGTTTGGTTTAATTCGGTTTTGTACGGTTCGTTCGGTCAAACCGAACCGTTATGCCCACCCCTATGTTAGTCATACAAGACTTTTAAAAAGGGAAATGAGAACAATTTTGCAGGACATAAGGATATCTTTTAAGAATCCACTTATGTGGGTACAAAATTAGACTTTAAGAGCGCCATTTGAATATTGTCAGATAGTTTTTTTGTTTCATAAAAATTTGAAGCTTTTTTCCTTACCCCGTAAGGGTGTCTCACATCTAGATTCTCGGAGGTGATATCACTTTCCACATTTTAAAACATTGACTTATATATCTAGCCGGCCTCTACGTATTAGTAATCAATTGAAGTTATTTTAAGAAATGAGAATTAATCCTAATGGTTTATTTTAAACCTTTGCTTCTTTAGATCTAGCCTCTACATATTAGTAATCAATTGAAGTTAGTTTCTTATGGTAATTGTTTTTGTTACAATCCGGAATAATGATTTTCGATATTTATGGAAGCAACTTAGGTGATTTTTATATTATAATATAATAATATAGCACAAACCGTTGAAACATACAGAATACTGTGAATGCACATGCAGTTTATCTTTTTTTCAATAATATATGGAGCATAACAAGCGTTCACATGCACTTTACCTACTACAATAAAACTATTGAGTTATATTGGAGCATTTTTTCCTTCCAAAAAGTAGTTAATCTTTTTCCTCCTAAAAGTTAGTTCTTGAACATTAATTTCTCATGATGTGTTATTGTATTTCTTAAGATCGGAATCATTATTTGACTTTTTCAACCTTTGGATTATTATTATCCCTTCCAAAATAACTTTTAATTTTTTCTTAGCACAATCATATCTTAGTAATGATCTAAATTTAACACATTTTTCGTTTGTGTTATATACAAATCATTAGTTAGATATTATTTTATGTGTTAGATATTGGTGGTGGTGTTCGATGCGAGTTTTTGTGTGTTGGATACTTCGCTATATACTGGTTCATGAGCTATATACGTATTGTGCATTTGATATTGATTCTTGTGTGTTATTTACTAGCTTAGATTGTATGACGTCTTTATGCGTTATATTTCAATTTTCTTAATTGTTGTGTGTTAGATATTTACTTTTGTGCTCAAGATTCTTGTTATAATGTTTTATATACGAACTATGTTTAAGTCTTTAAGATAGTTTTTCATGTGCATTTTGACATTGGTTGTTGTGTGTTAGATACTCATTCCTGAACGTTATATAGCGGTTGTGATTTATTTTCATATGTTTCTTGTGTATTATATGTGAATTATGTGTAACTTCTTATTATGCACCAGATATTGGTGATTGTGCATCGGATACATATTCATGTTTTCTTCTTCCAACGAACTCATCTTCGGTCTGCCTAGGGTAAAAGTTAGAAGACCGTAACTTGTTCAGCCACTAATTGAGCCCAATGTCGGACAAAAGCCCAAGTGTATAAAATAAAATACTTAGTTTTCAATGTTTCGATTTTTCGATTTGGTTCAATTCGGTTCTCGAGAGCCGAAACTGAAACCGAAACCGAATAGAAACGGTTCGGTTCGGTTCGGTTTTCTCTTTCGGTTTTTCCTCGATTCGGTTGTTTTTTGTTGCGGTTCGGTTATTTTTTGATTCGATTTCGGTTTTCGGTTTTCCGGACCCACCCCTACAATATAGTTCCTTCCTTATTTAAATCATGTTGTTTTACTAAATGCTTGTAATTGTTCCTTAAATTTCGGAAATATTAGGGAAGTGGGGACCTTAGCATTAATTGGTGATCACTAAAAAAATTCACAAATTATACCGTGGGATCATCCCACGGTGAGCATCGTGCTCCAAGCCCAAAAATGATGGCGTTTAGTTAAAAAATGAACAGGTCTGCCCTTTCCCTACAGAGACAGAGCTCTGCACGTAGCCGACGAGCACGAAATAAAATCCGGCCAAACAAATTAAATCCTATTCAACTTTGGCTTTCTCTGATTGCAGCTATCCTATTCTGCTTTGGCTTGTACGACCTATCTAAGCCTGCAAACACAATCGATCACAATCTCACTTCCGTTCCTTCAGATTGCACATCAGTGATGAGTCATGGATGTTTTTGCTGGCCAAGCATGAGAACATTAGGGTTGATTAGGAATCTTCATATACACACACACACATATTTCAGTTTAGACAATTTACATTTTGATTTGGCTCAAATTACATTTGAAAATACATTCAGTTACATTGGGATTTGTCTAAAGTTACATGTCTATTAATGTGAGTTACATGTCAACTTTCATCAACAAGTTACATCATACTTGCACGTGATTTACATTTTATATAATATGAGTTACACTGCAATATAATGCGAGTTACACAACACAATCAACCTTTGATATTCAAAGAAATTTTTTATATAAAAAAATAATTTTTGTAGCCCTGATATTAAAAGCAAAACAATAACACTACTTATGTATAATAATTTGACTTCTTTTTTATCATTATTTACATTTAAATCAAAGTTTACTTCTTATACTATGTATTTGACAAAGTTACATTTCGACTGAACTTGAGTTACATTGATCAATAACGTGAGTTACATATATTTACATGTGAGTTACATCATTCATGCTACTTGGACAAAAAGAAGGAAAAAACAGTTAATGTACACGTGTGTACTGTTCACGCGTGTACTGTTCACACGATTTTTTTAAAAAGATTGTGTAAAACTATGTCGTTTTGGGAGTGGGAGCATGGTGTTCACCGTGGGATGATCCCACGGTATACGAACTGGAATTAGACAATTGCCATCGTGTCCTTACTAATCTTCTAAATGTTGCATCCTTTACAACTTGTTATGATCTTGTGCACACATCCGCATCAATGGACAGCCAAGCACTTTAGATTCTACGTTCTCATATCTCACAATAAGAGTAAATGACTACTAGCTTGTAACTATACTTGGGGAGTGGGGGTGCTTAGCTTGGATGTAATGATGTCTAGCTTAGGTATAATGATGCCCAACTCGAGAATAATGAGCTCTACTAGGTTGTAATGACCTCATCCTCGAGTACTATTTCAAAGTTATCTTGCTAACTTTAAATTTTGCATTATTAGGATGTTTTCATTTGGATTGAAATTTTTTAGTCTGATCTGGTCTGAACTTGTATGATCTGATAATGTCTGATCTCTGTGTACTACCTCCGTCCCAAAATGAACTTCTCATTTCGGATTACGATGCTTGATCGATGATAAAGCAACTCGATCCCTGTTCATACTCAAATTACTTTTAGTAAATAAAATTTACATATTGAGAAACTACATTAAAACCGCTACAAAAGCTGATAAAAAAATATAAATTTGATAAAAACAATTGAAATATAAAATATAAGATTAAGAGTAATTTAAGTTGACCATGTGAATAGTGACCGTGAAGTTAATTTTGGGACGGAGGGAGTATTTTATAACTATTTAATTCTGATCTTGTATGGTCTAGTCAAAGTAAGAACATCTTTAATACTCCTATGGTAGCAAATTCTTTAAATGAGTTAAATTAATCTAAATCTTAAAGAGAAAATTACCCTAGTTATTACTAAAATTTATTCACTTTCCTAATCTATGACCCCAGTAGTTTTTCCCCAAAATAAAATTAAATTCATAATAATTATTTAATTAATTAATCATTTTTATGGACTAATATGCCCTCAAATTATTATTATAAAATCCCAACATTCTGTTAAATTTTCTCAAAAATCTAGCCTCTAGTCGTTCGCCTCTAGTCTCCCACCGTCAAACCTGCTTGCCTCCCACGTCGTCGCAACGGTCTTCATGTTTGCTCGTCACAGTCGTCCCAATGCCTTTGTGCCTACCTACAGCCACCGATGTCCCATTTCTACTCGTCGCAGTCGTCCCCATGTCTACTCGTCACAGCCGTCCCTATACATGCTCGTCGCGGCGGTTCGGCCATTTTCATGCCTGCACGCCTACCCGCAACCACCGTCGTCCTCATGCCTGCGCGCTCACTGTACAAGGTTTTTGACGAACACAAGGTTAAAGATGATTGAAGAAAGTGTGCAATGAATTCTAGGATAGTGACTAGTGATCGCAGTGACAAATTTGTATTTAATGCAGTGAGTAGGACAAGAAGTGCATTGTTTATGACAAGAGGTACAATGATACGATAAGAAATGCAGTGATTATGACCAGAAGTGTAGCACATGATGTAGGGCTTTAATATTGATGAAAAGTGCACTTATCAAATCTAAAAGAGAAAAAAGAATTATAAATTCCTAACGTTTTAATAATGTCGTGTCATAACTGCGACGTGAAGTGTAATGACGCTGACATAAAGTGCATTATGATTAATTAGACGTAAAACTAAAGTTATCAAATTTAAATAGAAAAAACGATAAATTCATAACATTTTCATACTGCTTTAAAAAAACAGTTTCCTAACGTGCAGTAACGTTAGACATAAAGTGCAGTATATGTTGTGCAGTAACATCTACATAAAGTGCAGTATTCTTAGACGAAAGTAGTTCAAAATGAACCTTTTAAAGAGTTTTTTCCACTTTTAGTCCTCCGACTATTATGCCACTAGCGCTATTGATACACGACTTTGATTTTTTTTTCATTTTTAGTCATTTGACTATTGTGCGAAAGACGCTTTTGATATCCGTCTTTAAAAAATTTTATATTAGTCTTTCGACTTTCATAAAAGTGACACCTTTGATTCTTCAACTATTATAATAATGACATTTTTAGTCATCCATTTATTGCGTTAAAATCATAGTGGAAGGATAAAAAGTGTCAATTTGATAATACTTAGGAGACTAAACGTGTGAAACTTTGAAGTCAGAGACTAAAAGTGTCTTTCGCATAATAATCGAGAATTAAGAATTGTTGGGATATTGACCTAGAGGCCCAATACCCGGATCAAGAAGGCCCAAGATACCCGGCCCAAGCAACGGACCCATCACTCTATGATGAGTAGATCCGGTGAAGAATTCATGCCGAGCGAGATTCGGCCCAAATAAGGGTTGGCCCAGTAAGAAGACATACCGAACGGAGTTCGGGCTATATATCATACTTGGGCCAATTTGACAGCGTCTTCAGCATAGTCCAACATCCCGTTCGAGCAACGGACAACCGGCAAGTGGCCAGGTGCAATTAATGTCGGATTTTGACATCATCAAGTGGAAACATGGGTGACCAAGTCGGTGGAACAACAGCCAATCAGCACAGGGCAGCCCATGCTCTCCATTAGTATAAATAGAAGGTTTAAAATCATTGTAAGGGTTAGCATTTCAATACTCAGGCTCTAGAATAGCATCATTGCTCTTATTTCTTGTATTAAAGCATTATTTCCGACCTATCGATCGGGAAATTCCTTGTAATCAGACTGGTTAGTTAATACAAGTGAGCTTTCGAGTATTAGTGAGTTCAGATCTTATATTTTGTTTATACACTTTGATTCTGTACCATTCCTGATATATCCAAAGTTCGTGTTGGGCTTTCGGATCTACGGGATTTACCCTCAACATTGGCGCCGTCCATGGGAAGCTTACAAAAAGTTTCACATTCAAATCATCCAAAAAACCACTATTTTCAAAAATGGTCAGAATCAGTTCCTATCATACAAACGACGGTTCACGCCGTCACGGAAGGAGTCACATCCCGGGGAGTCAAAATCCTCAGGGACAATCCAGCCGAGGATCGTATCCTCGTTTTGATGGGGATTTTGTGATTCCCGAATCTCTGAGAAGAAATCCTCAGGCCATGCGAGATATGGCCCAGGTCATGCAGCATATGGCGAACGAGGAGGAAGGAGGGTCCAACTTTACAGGGGAGACTCCACGCACGGAAACAACCATAGCGTCATCCCGTTCGCATGCCCATCGGGATAATCGCCGTAGCGCCCCACCAACAGCGCATCATAGTCCCAGCGACCGAACCCCGATCGGATCACAAGCTAGGGGACCAACTCCCATTGGTCATCATTTCCAGTATGCCGAGCGGGGTAATACCAGGGCCGCTCAACGGCATTGGGACCGGGACTATACGAACATGAGGGCTCCATCACCGCCCCCTTTGACGGCCCAGGAGGAAGAAATGGCCGAGATGAGGAGGCAGATGAACGAGATGCGGGATCAGATGAACAGGGCGCCTGTACAACCTGCCCCAGTTCAGCTGGAAATTACTTCCCCTTTCACCAGGGAACTCATGTACGCAGACATCCAAGGGGGTGCCAAGCCACCGACCGGCCAAATCTATGACGGGGTGGGAGATCCCCATGCGCATTTGAGGAGTTACCAAGGGGGACTCATGCTGCTAGGAGCACCCGAGGCTGCTATTTGCCGGTTGCTTTTTAGTACGCTCAGAGGGCCCGCCCAGGAGTGGTTCGGGACACTCCAACCTGGGTCAATCAACAGTTTCGCCGAATTATCGGCGTTATTCTTGGCCCAGTTTGTTTCCAGTGCCAATCCCAAACGGCACTTCAGCTATCTGACCAGCGTGAAGCAGAACGTCAAAGAGACCCTCAATCAATTCCTGAAAAGATGGAGGGATGAAACTCTGACAGTGGGAAACATGACGGATGATACCGCCATTACTCTATTCACGAACGCTCTCCGAACGGGGGAATTATACAAGGATCTGAAGAAAAATCCGGGTACAGCATACGCCGAGGTATTAGACAGGGCTCGCAAGCATGCCGCCCTAGAAGAGGAGATAATGATCAGGGATAAGGTCATTGTGCCTGCTGCCCCGATCAGAATGGCCGATTGGCTGGGTCCTAGCCCAGCGGCCGCTATACCTCCCAAGCAAGGGAGATTTACTCCCCTGGTCCTATCAGTAGCGACCATTTATCAGCACGAGAGGGACAATATTCCCCTCCCGATTGATTCTGCACAGTTTATGGGAGCGGATGACTCTGCTTTCTGTAAATATCACAACAGGAAGGGTCATGCCACCAACGCCTGCAGGGCCCTACAAACAGCCATCGAGGATTTGATCCGAAGGGGTCATCTGGGCAAATATGTGAATAAGGATCCAAATGATGTGGGCACGTTGAAACCAATCAGGAAACCTAATAGCTGGCGTTGGGATGCCCAACGTGATGCCCAGCCTCAAAATGACGTATATATTCCCCCCAGGGATGAACCAGAGGGCTCGGGAGGCCCTGGAAAGAAACCTCGAATGGAGGTCAAGGTTATATTCGGGGGCGGGGAGACAGGGAATTCGAACGCCGAACGGAAAAGGTTCGAGCGAAGTCTCTATGTGGGATCCATCTCCGCTCCCCCCCAGAAGAAAGGAAGGACGGACCCGATCACGTTCGGGCCAGCTGATTTACCCAACTCTCCAAGCCCGCACAGGGATGAACTGGTGGTGAGCATGTGCATTGACAATGCTTTGATCCGCCGAGTACTGATCGATACCGGGAGCAGTGTGAATGTATTGTATCTACAATCATTCGAAAAAATGGGTCTACAAAGAAGTCAATTACCCACCTACGGACCCCACTGGCAAGTTTCACCGGTAATTGCATTGAGGCTGAGGGGACCATCCAATTGATGGTTGAAATTGGGGATGAAACGCACAAAGCGTCACTCCGAATGACGTTCGTGGTGGTGGATATAAAATGTGCCCACAATGCCATATTGGGCCGACCGGGATTGGAAGATCTGGAGGCAATAGCCTCTGTCCGCCACTCATGCATCAAATTCCCTACTGACACTGGGGTTGGGGTGGCCAGAACTGATCCGACGACAGCCCGGACATGTTATCGAGAGGCCCTAAAACAGATGAACACTCGTGGGATGCGGGTTAATACAATTGAGGTGGAAACTCATCGAACGGAGTTCGAGACGCACCCAGAACCCGCCACTCTTCTTGAACAAATCGGCCTGGATTTCCCCCCGAACCGTAAGGTAGCTATCGGGGTAGATCTGGAGGCTGACATCCGGGATGGCGTGATTGCCGTCCTAAAAAAGTTTCAGGTATTATTCGCCCGGGGGCCAGAAGATATGCCCGGTATTGACCCGGAGATAATATGTCACAAACTTGCCGTTCGGCCTGATGCAAAACCAGTCCAGCAGAAGAAACGATATCAAGCAACCGAACGGCGGGAATTCACAAAGCGGGAGGTGGCCACCTTGTTGAAAATAAAGCACATCCGTCCAGTAATCCACGTAGAATGGCTATCGAATGTGGTTCTAGCCCCAAAACAATCTACTTGGAGAATGTGCGTGGATTACTCGGATCTGAATAAAGCTTGCCCCATGGACCCCTATCCAGTACCGAGGATCGATCTGCTAGTAGATGAAACTGCCGGATGTGAATTGTTGAGCTTCATGGATGCTTTCCGGGGTTACCATCAGATATTCATGCACCCGGCTGATGCAGAGAAAACGGTGTTCGTTACTTCAGATGGTGTGTTTTGCTATATCGTCATGCCATTCGGATTAAAGAACGCAATGACAACTTTTCAAAGGATGATCGGGATGTTGTTCAAAGAAGTGCTGGGGTCACAATGGAAGCTTATGTTGATGATATCCTGATCAAAAGCAGGAAGAAGGAAAATCATGTCCTGGACATAGAAAAGGTGTTCGGGATAATGCAGAAAGCAAACATGAGGCTGAATCCCAAAAAATGTGCTTTTGCTGTAAGAGGGGGCAAATTTTTGGGATACATGATGAGCGAGAAGGGGATTGAGCCCAATCCTGAAAAGGTAAAGGCAATTGTGGATATGGAGGCTCCAAGAAATCTCAAAGAAGTGCAGAGATTGACCGGTCGGTTAGCAGCCCTGAGCAGATTTCTATCCAAACTAGCTGATCGAGCTATTCCATTTTTCCCGATCATGAAGAAAGCCAACCCCTTTGAATGGACGACCGAATGCCAAACGGCCTTTGAAGATTTCAAGACATATCTGTCTTCCCCCTGGTCTTGACAAAACCCGAACCAGGGGAGCATCTATATATGTACCTTGCTGTAGTTGACCTGGCCGTGAGCACATTACTGTTGAAAGAAGAAGATGGCGTTCAACGGCCAATCTATTTTGTAAGCAAGGCTTTGAACGGCCTGGAAACCAGGTACACCTTGCTAGAGAAAACTGTGCTGGCCCTGATAGCTGCCATTAAACGTCTGGCACCATATTTTCCAGACCCACCCGGTAACTGTATATATACTACTCAGCCACTAGCCACCATCTTGAGAAATCCTATGGCAAGTGGACGCATTACCAAGTGGAGCCTCCTGATCGGGCAATATGAGGTGGATTTCAAGCCTCGGCCTACTATCAAAGGACAGGCCCTGGCAGATTTCATTGCAGAATGTACCGCCCGGCCCTCAGAAACAGACTCAGAGAACAATGGGTTGGATAACTGGTGGGAAATGTATGTGGATGGTGCAGCTAGTGCCAAGGGTTGTGGAGTTGGAGCTGTGATCACATCGCCCGAGGGGTTCAAAGCATATTATTCCATCCACTTTGACTTCAAGGTAACCAACAATGAGGCTGAATATGAGGCCCTCATTGCTGGTTTAAAATATGCAAAGGCCCTGGGTGCCGATCGGTTAAAAGTCCGGTCGGATAGTCAATTGGCAGTACATCAAGTAAACGGCACTGCTGAGGCTAAAGAAGAGAGAATGAAGGCTTACAAGGAGATAGTTGAGGAGCAGATAAGTAAATTTGAACAGGTGATGCTCGACCAAATATCCAGGATAGCGAATACTGAAGCACATATCCTATCCAAGTTAGAAAATGCAGCGTTCGACGATCGGGCACAGGAGATCCCGGCTCATATCCAACGTTTTGCCCATTGGGAAACATTGGCAACCCCAGCAATCATGGTGCTCCAGATCGAGGCCATATCTTATGATGTCCCTAGCTGGGTCATAGATATGACCAACTACCTGAAAGACAGAACCCTCCCACAAGATAAAAATCCTGCTTATCAGATAAAATGCATCCAGAGGAGGGCTTCCATGTTCGAATTGGTGGACGGACAGCTGTACAAAAAGGCATTGGGTGGGCCGTATCTGAAATGCCTCCCACCCGATCTAGCGGCGGCCGTAATGGAAGAAATTCATAAAGGTATCTGCTCCAGCCACCAAGGGCCCAAGATACTGGCCAGAAAAATCATCCTGCAAGGGTATTATTGGCCGACTATCCAACAAGACTGCTTTGCACATAATAGGAAATGTAAAGTATGCCAACTGTACGCATCGGTCCCCGGACGGCCTGCCACTTTCTACACTCCAATGACGGTGGCCCTTCCGTTCGCAAGATGGGGGATCGACTTGTTAGGTCCTCTACCTACGGCCCCTGGGAACCACAAGTATATCATCGTGGGGATAGACTACTTTACCAAATGGGTAGAGGCCGAGCCACTGGCCAGCATCACGGATGTTAAATGTCAAAAGTTTGTCTGGAGGAATATCATTTGCCGTTTCGGAATCCCTGAGCAGATTGTAACTGATAATGGAAGGCAGTTTGTGAGCCGGAATTTTGAGAACTACCTGGTCAAATGGGGAATCAAGCATTCCAGAGCATCCGTGGCGTACCCTCAGGCGAATGGCCAAGTAGAGAATATGAATCGTACTATCATGGATGGTATGAAGAAGAAGCTGGAAGAATACTCCTCATCGTGGCCTAATCAGTTAAATTATATTTTATGGACTTACAGGACCACACCCCGAACGGCCACAGGAGAAACTCCATTTGCCCTCGCTTATGGTTTCCAGGCCAAAGTACCGACGGAGATCCTAGTTCCCACACACCGAACGGTGCATTACAGCCCAGAACAGAATGAGGACAACTTACGGGCCGAATTGCATTTCATAGAAGAAAGAAGGGATCTGGTAGCTGCACGAATGGAAGAGTATCACAGAGCCACGAGAAGATACTTTGATAAACAAGTCAAAGTTCGTTCAATCGAAGTAGGGGACTTGGTGCTAAGGAAGCGAGAAAAAAGCAAACCTCTCGAAGGTGGAAAAAAGGCACAAAATTGGGAAGGCCCCTACCAAATATGTAAGAAGTATGCTTCAGGAACGTTTGGCCTACAAAATACCGAAGGTCGACCGGCAGGTACTTGGAATGTGGAACATCTAAGGAAATTTTATCAGTAAAAACGGCTGTTGCCACCTCTAAAAAAATAAAAAAAAAATAAAAAAAAATGTATAGAGAGGGAGACATAACTTCCACTAAAACACAGCCCATGGTTAACACGATCATTTCGGATGACCGAATGAAGAACGGGTTAACAACATGGAAGGAAAATCATTCTCAGCTAAGGAAGTTTTTGACCCTAGATTTATGAACGAATAAAGGGATCAAAATGGCTTGAAGAATTGAGGCTCAGAAAATCGGTGCCCATGGTTAACACGGTCATTCCGGATGACCGAATGACGAACGGGTTAACATCATGGAAGGAAAGTCATTCTCAGCCAACGGCTTAGAGTTTGACACTCAGATAGTCTCACCTCAGCGGTTAATATGAGAATCGTTCTGGACAACCGAATGAGGAACATATTAGCAGTTTGGAGGGAGCCATTATTTGAGCTAGAGTTTTGACCCTGTAATTACGCATTGTTAAAGGGATCAAAATGGCCTGGAGTTCGAGGACAGTGATTCTCACCTCATCTTTTTAACACGCAAAATCATTCCGGATGACCGAATGACGAACGGGTTAATAGTTTGGAGAGAGCTGAGTCGTCAACTTAGCCAAAGTCGACCCTGTAATTATGTACGGGCAAAGGGATCAAAACGGCTTGGAGATGGTGTCAAGACTGTAAGATACGGATTAACCGAGCGACGTTCGGATAAGGTACGGATTGTCGCCCGGGGAATCGGAACTATGGTTTTGAAAAATCTCGCCTCAATCATTAACTTGATTCGGAAGTGAGTCGCCCTTTTAGCTATAAATAATGAATGACCCGATCCGGTGACCTTGCTTACAGTTCGAAAAGGGTTACCTCAGACCCCTAATATGGATGATACGAGCCAGAGAGAATAGTTCGGAATGCATCAGAATTATGGGTTTGGAAGGGAGATAGTCTCACCTCAGCTTGTTAACACACGAGATCATTCCGGATGACCGAATGACGAACAGGTTAATGGTTTGGAGGGAGCCCCTGTCCCAGCTGAGAGATTGACCCTGTGGTCACGATCAAAACGGCTTGGAGGCATTCACCTCAGCTAAGAGTTTTGACCCCGTGGATCACGAACGGAAAAGGGATCAAAACGGGCTCGGGAAAGGTGTCAGATATAAATATACATGAGCCGAATGAAGTTCGGCAACATAGAAAGGATTGTGAACAAGAAAAATCAGAAGAAAGACATCAACAGTTAGAGAGAAAATCCCAGTTTATTCTTCGGCATTACTAGCCGGAATATACAAGAAGAACAAAGGACAAGAAAGCAAAAATTACAAGGCTATGCGCCGGTAGGATTGCCGTTCGGGGAAGGCGGAGGTTAAGAGCTCCCTGCCTGCACTGCATCATCAGGCGCTGCTCTGGACCTTTGCTCCATGATACGGTCATATGTATTCCCGAACAGATCGTCAAAGCCTAATTCATCAGGGTCGAACAGCTTGGGGAAATGTTCTAGGATCAAATCGAGGTTCCTATCCAGAAGGAGGTCCTGACTTTGCTTCACAGTTTTCTCGGTCAGGACATCCAAGAAAGATTTCCCTTCCGACGTGCTGTCCAGGAGATCGATCCCTGCCTTGATGGGATCTTCGCTTTCACGTAAGAATTGGCCAAGGTGAGGTCCCAGGAACTGCCGGGCAGTGTTCTCCAGAGCGACGTTCAGCCCCTTGCCCCGTTGAAAATCAACTATCGATTGATGAGCAATCTGGGAAGTGTTGACCGTATAAGGTTCGGGCAGATGGTCACCAACGGCTTTATCAAATTTGATCCCAACGGATTCAGCAGCCTGCACCTTGCCCCAGAGTTCTTTAATCTCCCGGTCGCGACGTCGGGATTTTTCTTGCATCTCAGCCAGAGCAGCTTTTGCCTTCTCACCTTCCTTGGCCTGCTCTTGAAGATCAGCCGCTAATTTCCGAGCGGCAGAAAGAAGGATCTGGTTGTCATCCCGATCGCTGGCCAGGGCCTTCATTTCCTTTTCAGCCGCAAGAAAGGCCTTGTGATAGTATACGCCGGCCTGAAAACAAGATTGCAAAGGAAGTCAGATAAGATAAACCGATAAAGAATAGGAAGGTATGGATCAGAATGAGGTGTACCTTGAGTGCTTCCTGGTGACCTGCTTCGAAAAGATCCGACCAGTGGGTCAAGTTCGTGAAACTCGGGAGAACCTTGATCGCGGTATGACACCACATGGAAGATGGCATCAGCCCGAACAGGTATCTCCCTTCTGATCTGGGCCCCATATTCGAAAACTCGACAAACATCCGATCATCGATCAGTGCGTCAGAAAGAGCTGGAGTTGTTGTTTTAACAGGCATAGATTTTTTGGGTTCAGCCTCCGACCCGGTCAAATCAACCATGTGGTCGATCGGGATCAATTGGTTACCATCATTCCCCTTGCGTTTCTTCCGGATTTGCTCCGCAGAGGCATGATCGGCTATCATCTTCTCCTTGCCTTTACCAGAAGAAGCCGTCAGAGTAGCGGAAGAGATAGAACGTCGGACGGGTATGGGGGATATCACACCTACAAAAAAGGAGAGTAAGAAATAAGAAGCTAAATTGAAAGAAGGAATGACGATCGGGTTAAAACCCTGTTACACTTACCAATCCCGGCAGATAACATGTTGGAAGTAGCGATAAAACTCCGAAGACTTCGGGTTCCTCCCATCCGCAAAGATTCAGCTTGGGAGCGTAGAACGGCATCTACCCTGGGCTGAGAATCCCGGACGGTATAGGCGTTCCACCTATCCGGAAATGGCAGAGAATCACCTACCCGAACAAACAAAAAACGCTCCTCCCAGTCAACCGGCGGAGTGAGATTTTCTGTGAACAGCTGACGATCAGAACGAGCTACTAGTTTCAGGTACCCGGTCGTCCAATAAGGCTGATAACAGTAGTGATGGAGGAATAAGTCGACACTTGGAGCGATCCTCAACTCGTGGCATCGAATTATGAAGCCCGTAAGAATGCATTAGGTACTGGCACGAACTGGGCAGGTAGAACAGAAACCCGGCGTAAGAACTCCACAATGAACGAATGAAGAGGGAAGCGAAGCCCAGCAGTCAGAGCGTCAAGGTGCACTAGCACGTGCCTCGGTCGGTGCCTCATCGGGTGCCGAATAAATCCAGCATAGTATTCCCTTGGTGGGGGCAATAACTGGCTAAGTTGTCGTTCGATATCTTCTGGGAGACGTTGTTTTTGTTTGCGGATACGATTAAAATGTAGGGGAATGCGGGGTGGCCGCTCGGGCATTCCCTTGTTATAGACCTAGACGTCATCCCCTGATAGGCATCCATCATCACGTGACTGTTCGGTGTTTTTTCCTGCCAGAGGGTTGCCAGAGTTAGGTGTTTGGGAAGAAGAACCTTCGGCCTTGTTACTAGCAGATGTTTTTCCTATGCGAATCAACGACATCTCTTCAGATTCTGAGCTAGAAGGGTAATACATTAAATCGCTTAAGGAATTATGGGAATTCCAGAGAGAGAAAGCTTGAGAATACGCAAGAGAATTCTGAACTTAGAAGGAAAAATGAGGAAACAGCAGGAGAAATTAGGGGAAAGCACCTCTCTATAAATAGGGAAAGTGCCGCACAAAACCCTAATCCATGAGCAACACGTGGCATTAAGTGGTTACAATTAATCAGGGGCATTTATGGTTCATCTTTGGGCACGTACCCCGCACGGGCTTACAGAGGATTAGTAAAGATCACGGGGGAATGGCTAAAACCTACTTAGATCACCTATTACCGAGTGATGAACGGGCTTACGGAGGATTAGCAAAGATCACGGGGACTTGCTGGTTAGAAAAACTGTTAAGTCCTAAAGATTGATCTGAAGCCCGAACGGCTACCAACACATGAAGGAAGCCAAGTGCGGGTAGATTATCAGAGATCTGAAGCCAGGAAAAACTGCTAAGTCCTAAAGATTGATCTGAAGCCCGAACGGGTTAACAGTTCTAAAAAATTATCTGAAGCCAGAATATGATGTCCTAAAAATTGATCTGTAGCCCGAACGGCTAACAACGTATGAAGGGAGCCAAGTACGGGCAGATTATCAGAGACATGAAGCCAGAAAAAACTAAGTACTAAAAAATGAACAGAAGCCCGAACGGCAAACATACGATGTTAGGAGTATTGAATAAAAAAGTCAGAGAACCGTTAAGTAATACAAAACGGACCGAAGCCTGAATGGCGAGTAAATCATTCAATAAAGGCAAGAAAGACAGTATACAGAGTTTTATGCAAAAAAGAGGTATATATTCATCGGCTCTACTGGCCGGGAAATACAAATGAGGTTTTGCAAGGAAAGAGGAAAAAGGGGAAAGGGATTACAATTGCTAAAACTACTAGATACTACTCTATTGCCCTACCCCATTGTCCTCTTCGTCACCCTCCTCCTCATCCGAGTCAGTGAGGGGATCAGGCTCCTTTCCCACTTCACGATCAGCAGCCCGTTGTAAATCCCTTTGATACTTCTCATATTGAGCTTCAACTATGGGCGCCTGGGGAAGATCAGCAAGCTCGACCGGCCTCCCTAGCAATTCTTGAAATTTGGCGACAAAGGGAGCCATGATGTGCTGACAGCCCATGACGTACAAGGATCGGGCCAGGGAATGATTAAACTTTTTCCCCCTGGGGTCCTGGTCGAGCAATTTGACCCCCTCGCTCCGACGGGCGTCACCCGTGGAGAAATGGTCAAGATAATCACCAAAGGTGACTGGGAGTTGCTGTTGTGCGTAATCTTTTTTCAAAATGGCAAACTCCTCAGACCCTTTGAATGACTCCCGAACGGCGGACAGGTCAACCTGTATTTCAGCAGGGCCGTCCGGGATACGAGGGGCGTGCTTTTCAAATTTAACCGAGGCAGCTTCGGCAGCATGGACCTTGGACTGAGAGACCCCGAGCTGAACCCGGAGCTCGCCAAGCTCCGATTCAAGACGTTTCTTCTCCTCAGCATAGGCCTTCCGCTCGGCCTCCAGAGCAGCAATAGCAGCTGCTGCGTTCTGCTCCGCGGAAGTCTGAGCAACGATCAGCTCCCGCTCCTTAGCCAGCCGAGCTTCCTTCAGCTGCAGACTTTAAAGCCCAACCTACAGAATGACGTTCGGGAAATGAGATGGTGAAAGAAAATTTTAAACTAAGAGAGATTTAAACTATGGAATGGCAAGATACCTTCAGAGCTGCCAATGCCAGACATTCCTCGGACTGCTCGACCGACAGCTTGGGAACGGTGAAATTGTTGAAGAATGCAGAGGTAGACCAGATCTGGCTTGCCGAACAGCCACCTCTTTCCACAAACATCATGAACCGGATCCGCTAGGGAAATCCGGTCAACCTGGCCAGATAACTGGACGGTGGATATTTCACCTGTACCCTGGCCGGTTTCTGGAGCAGCTTGAAAGTGCTCGGGAAATTGCTGCAGTTGATCAGAGCCAAACCGATCATCGACCAGCATGGCATCGAACTGGTCCTGATGGACCTGCTGTATCGGCTGTGGCTCGGGAAGCGGTTGAGAAGACCCAGCATCCTGGGCAGGAACAGTAGAGGGAGTAGGTTGGGGGTTCTTCCTGGCCTTTTTTCGCTTACCGACCCCACCAGCTGCCATAACTCTGCTATTGTCCATGGGTAGATCTGGGTTTGGTGCTGAAAAATGACAAAAGGAAATGTTAGTATCGAGCGGCCTTAGCGTGTGAGAAACTAGAAAAAAGAAAAAAGAACGTTTCTCGCACGGGAAGGACCGCCCGGACCATGGCACTTGATTTCTCAAAACAAGTAAACCCAAGAGAACGGGCAGTACCTATCCTGGCTTCAACGAGCCGATCGGGAGTCAGATAACTCATGATGTCCATGCATTTATCTTTCTCCACAGCAAGCACATCCTTGTAAATTTCTTCAGTAAGGACTGGATCAGGAGTCTTGCGTGGGAAGGCATTCCATTTGCGGGGAATTAGGCCGTCCGGGACAGACACGAAGAAAAACCGGTCTTTCCACCCTTTGATTGAAGTGGGATTGCCCTTGAACAGAATATGTCCCGTTCGGGCACTAGTGGCCAGATAGCCGTGGGTTTGTTGAGGGGCTACCTTGAAAAATTGATGGAAGAGTTCTAGGGTTGGTCGGGCACCGGCATCTTTACGACGGCAAATAAAACCCGCCATTGCCCGATAGGAGTTCGGCATAATTTGAGCCGGTACAACTTCATAGAAATTAAAAAATGAAACGAAAAAGGGGTGTAGCGGAAACCTAAGCCCGGCCCTAATTGAGTCAAAATGAACTACAGTCATTCCGGGCCTATGACGCATTGGGTGAAGCCCAGCTTGCAAACGAAAATTCACTGGGTCAGGGATAAGGGCCGGAATTTCGGCCCTATTGTGAGAGGTCAGTTTTTGCCGCCTCTCCCTAATCAGTTTTAGGTCAAGGGTATGGCGAGGGAAATCGTCGGGACGTCCGGCCGCCATGGAAGCTAATTCGTCCTCAGATTTGGTATCGTCGGAATCTTCGCTGGAGGAAGAAGAACTGCTAGAGGAGTCGTCTGTCTCCGCCCTAACCTCCACCGTCATTGCCTTGGAACTTTCATCAAAAGGGACGGTGATAATCTCCACATCACGGTCCTCCCTTTGAGAAGCCATTTCTGAATCAGAACACTGCTGGGGATTCATCTCGACCGAATCAGGGATGAGGCGAGGAAGCAAGGGGGGAAGAGAACCTGAACGACGAAGGCTGCGAGGAATTTCAGAAATCAACAAGGCGCAGAGAATTGCAGAATCGAAACCCGGATTTGAGAAGTTAAAGGCTAATATATAGCCTTGAAACCGCCGTATCAAGAACCAATCAGGGAGCAACACGTCACTAGGAGCTTTTAAGCTAAACGCGTGTCTAATAAAAAGACTAAACGACGGTTACCATGATGAATATGGGGAAATGAAACGACAGCCGTCAAATCACAGCATGGGGAACTGATTACTTCTGTACCCCGATCGCCATTCGGCGAATTGCAACATTGGTATTCATACTTCCTAATGCACTCACTGTTGTTCGAGACATCGGAAGTGGGGGACTTGTGTTGGGATATTGACCTAGATGCCCAATACCCGGATCAAGAAGGCCCAAGATACCCGGCCCAAGCAACGGGCCCATCACTCTATGATGAGTAGATCCGGTGAAGAATTCATGCCGAGCGAGATTCGGCCCAAATAAGGGTTGGCCCAGTAAGAAGACATACCGAACGGAGTTCGGGCTATATATCATACTTGGGCCAATTTGACAACGTCTTCAGCATAGTCCAACATCCAGTTCGAGCAACGGACAACCGGCAAGTGGTCAGGTGCAATTAATGTCGGATTGTGACATCATCAAGTGGAAACATGGGTGACCAAGTCGGTGGAACAACAGCCAATCAGCACAGGGCAGCCCATGCTCTCCATTAGTATAAATAGAAGGTTTAAAATCATTGTAAGGGTTAGCATATCAATACTCAGGCTCTAGAATAGCATCATTGCTCTTATTTCTTGTATTAAAGCATTATTTCCGACCTATCGATCGGGAAATTCCTTGTAATCAGACTGGTTAGTTAATACAAGTGAGCTTTCGAGTATTAGTGAGTTCAGATCTTATATTTTGTTTATACACTTTGATTCTGTATCATTCCTGATATATCCAAAGTTCGTGTTGGACTTTCGGATCTACGGGATTTACCCTCAACAAGAATAAAAAAAATTGCAAGTCGAGTATCATAAGATACAATGACACAATATATTTATATGACGAGAATTTCTTTTTAACGATTTTTAATCATACGAATCTCTAAAAATAGAGTTAGTCATATTTCAAGAAACTCAATATGTTTTAGTCATATTTCAAGAAACTTTCCAACATTAAAACAGGATTAAGAGCCCGTTTGGTGACTTTTGGACCTATCATACTCATCAACCAATCTTTTCATTAAACACGTAGTTTTTTATTTTCGCGCTCTGAGTTGTAATAAGAAAAAGTAAGATTGAACTTATCTATTTTTTATATCATATTTTCTTTATTTTATTAAAAAAAAATTATCAAATATAATTTTTTCATAAACCAACAGAACTAGTCAATCAATTAATTCGACGAAAACTTCATAAACTTAACAATCTACAATTTCAACCAATTTGAATGTTATAAAAAGCGGTTCTAAAATAATCATAGGGGCTCGAGATGAGTGGTGTGTCCGTATATAAATAGTCAAGCCGGTGGAATCATTAGAAATTAAATAGAGGGAGGGGATAATTAAAAAGTATGAACACTATCTTCTTCCTGGCACTCCTTGTTTCCTCACTAGGGATAGCCAAAGGGCTCCAAGAAAAGGGCCCAACCCTTCAAATCACCCATGCTTACAGCTCCAGCTCACCGCTAATCAGGCCGTCCAGATCATGGGCAGAGACGTTGGGCCAAATGCAGACCGACGACGAGGCGCGGCTGAAGTACTTGGCGAGCCTCACCGCCGGCAGATCCGATGTTCCGGTAGCCAATGCCCGGCAGATTACCCAGAGCCAGACCTACATTGTTAAGGCAAAGATTGGGACGCCGGCCCAGACATTGTTGATGGCTGTGGACACTAGCAGTGATGCTGCCTGGGTTCCTTGCTCTGGCTGCGTCGGTTGCCCCACCTCCGCCGCCGTCGTCTTTTTTGATCCCTCCAAATCCACCACTGTAACTAGTCTCTGATTACACCCACATTATATATTCCACTTGAATTAAACAATCCTTTCATTCTATCACACAATATTACTCCATCAAAGGTATGTTTGGGAGTTAAGGAAAGCAATGGAAAAGCAATCATACCATTGAATTAAAATTCATTTTAAATTGAACTTAAATTATCGTTTAGTTACTCGGTTATCCTTCAAAACCTCTCGTTTTGGAGAACTTAAAAATGGAGCTTTTGATTGATTTTGGAGGATAACAAAAACCTTCCAAAATCATTCATCCATGTTTTTTAAACTCCCAAACACACCACTCTCATAGTAACTGTTAATAAAAATGTTTTCAAAAGCACTTTTAAACACTTGTTATTTATAGAGAAAATTAGGCAAATGACCCCTTGAATTATTTGTGATTCTACACTCACAACTGCAAAACTTGCAGAAACACTCTTCAACTCGTTGAAAATTAAGTAATCCGATCATTTGGGATTTGATTGCAGAATCCCAAATGATTTGAGTTCTTATTTGTTGAAGATTTACACTAGAAATCTATAAACTAATAAAGTGCTATATTAAGAAGGGCTATTCTTCCTATTTGTCCCATTTCTATTAGGGAAAATGGAAACTAATAATCCAACCGTTTAGCGGTTTTCTTATAATAATCCCACCTTTTGATTATTCATGAACAATACAACCTTTGCACTCCATCTTCATTCACTGGTCCCTGACCGATTTTTGACCTGTTATTCCATGTTATTTTCTTATCTTTGAAAAACATTATGTGATCATAACGTGGAAATTATGGTATAATATTTTACAAAGACAAGAAAATAACTTGGAATAACAGGTCATAAGTCGGTCAGGGACCAGTGAATGAAGATGGGGTGCAAATGTTGGATTATTCATGAATAATCAAAAGGTGGGACTATTGTAAGAAGACCGCTAAAAGGTTAGATTATTAGTTTTCATTTTCCCTTTCTATTATTTACTCCCTCCGGTTCTGAAAGATCTTTACACTTTTCATTTTTAGCAGTACCAAAAAGATCTTTACATTTCCTTATTTGCCTTATTTGGCAAATGAATCTATACAAAACAGTGCCAAACAGTGTTTATTTCCTTAAAACTGTGAAGTCAAAGTGTCAATATTTTTTGGAATCAGAGGGAGTATATGATTAAAAATGTTTTTATACTTTTAGGTGTCAACCGCCGGCGGGTTCAACCTCACCACCGGCGGAGCCGTCTTGGCAGGTAGCCTGTTGCAAGACAACGTCACCCTCGCCGTCGACGCTATCTCCAACTACACCTTCGGCTGCATCCAGAGAGCCTCCGGCAGCACGGTACCCCCTCAGGGCTTATTGGGCCTCGGCCGTGGGCCATTATCACTCTTAAACCAAGCCCGGGACCTTTACAACTTGACATTCTCCTATTGCCTGCCGGCCATCACGACATCCAGCTTCACCGGCTCACTAAGGCTAGGCCCAAGTGCTCAGCCCAAGAACATCAAGTTCACCCAGTTGATGATGAACCCTCGGCGGCCGTCCGTGTACTACGTCAACTTGACCGCGATTTTCGTCGGCAATAAGAACGCCAACATCGATCCGGCCGCCCTTGCTTTTAACCCGGTCACCGGCGGGGGGACTGTTATCGATTCAGGTATGTAATTAAAGTCTTCGAATTTCAGAATAAAGAATATAATTCTCACATATACTCACAATAAGATAAATGCCACCAAAATGATATTTTGATATCTCAAATACGGAGTGTTACGTGAAACAAATCCGTATCCTAATATATTTAGAAAGCTCATTTCGTAAATCTAAGATTGGTTGGAAGCTAATGAAATTTATGAAATTTGATTAGAGATATTAAATCTATTGAATTGAAAAAAAAAAATATACTAGTATTCCGTAAACAAAATCAATTAAAATTAGGATAAAATAGTTAAAATAGTCATCTTTCACAATTTCGGTCAATTTAGCTAAAATGTAATTTCAATCTTACTTATTTTAGTAATAGTATAATTTAACTCGCGAAAGTTATGTATTTTGCAAAAAAGTTGATTAATAAAGTTTTAATATATCACTTCGAATTTGACCTAAATCATTTAGCGTAACGATCTAAAATTATGTGCAATTAATTAATTCAAAAAACACCTTTAGCATGTTCAGATCCTGATTTATCAACATGACACAAGATATAATGATTTCATCAACTTGGTAAAACAACTGCTTCAAGAAAAACTTGGTAAAACAATGAAGTAAACTTACCTTTTTTCACAAATTTAAGTAAAGTTAATATTATCATATATCATCATATACCCGCACGGGTAGTTCAGTTGGTTCACTGGTGGGAAATTTGGATCAAAGGATCACGGTTCGAATCCCGCAATGACCCCGTGGAGGTTACAACCTCTGAAATGGGTTGGACCTCTGACCCGCACGGGTATATGAGTCTACTGCCACTTTGCTGACTGAGTCATCCCTGTCAGGGTGTGGGGCTCAGGGTGGAAGATTCCACCTTTTTTGGATCAATATTATCATATACAAACAACTGTGTTGGCCGTAATTCTATAATGAGACAATTCTTAAACATTTCAATATACTTGAGATATTCATTTACTTCATGTAAGTTCTTAGAGTATAAATTGTGCAGTTGAAGAATCAAAATGGATGAATGACATGTTATGTACGTGAATAGGTACGACGTACACAAGGCTAGTAACGCCGGCGTACGTAGCCGTAAGGGATGAATTCCGGCGGCGGATGAATGACTCGACGCTGTCAGCTTTGGGAGGGTTTGACACCTGCTACAAGAATGTGGTGACTAAGATACCAACCCTAACGTTCGTGTTCAACACGATGAACGTGACGCTGCCCCCGGAAAACTTCCGTGTCAACAGCTCCACCGGGAACCTCACCTGCCTGGCCATGGCGGCCACCACCGGGTTCAACGTCATCGGCAGCCTGCAGCAGCAGAACCACCGCGTCCTGTTCGATTTGCCCAATTCCAGGCTAGGGGTTTCTCGTGAACCCTGCAGTTAGATTTTTGAACTGAATTTCGGGGTTACAAATAAAACAGAGTTATTTGATTTTTAAAAAGTTAATTAACGTAATTGTTTTGTGGGTTTTTCTACGGAGTATATCTTTATTTTGTTGTCGGATTACTATGGCCAAATCTTGATTTCATAGTTGCCTTATATGGCTAGTGATTCTGTTACTGTGCCCGCAAAGTCTTCGTCGGTCAATAGCCATTGATGATGAAATATAAAGCGACTCTTACTTGCACTATAATAATGTTCAATAATGGTGTATACTTTTGGTATCTCACATAGTATGTTTTTGCTGGTCTGGTGTGGTCTGGTCAAGTTTGAACTGGTCTGGTCTGGTTTTATTGTATTTTTATAACTATTCAAGTCTGGTCTGAATCTGTCTGGTTTGGTCTGGTCTGGGATGAATTACAGTCCAAGTAAAAACATCCCTACTCTATCTATAATACAGTTAATTGTTGCATATTATTACAATATCATTAATTAATATCTAAATTGTTGAATTGCAGTATCCTAATTAGCCCACGTATATAAGGTACAGTAATTTAAGAATACCGTAAAATTTGCCTACTTTTAATGTAACATAAATGGGTTAAATATTTTGTTTTCTATATTAATATTTTTGGTTATTTTCTACTACGTATATTAATATTTTTGGTTATTTTCCATCATTTGCAATGGAGTTAAAGATTCATTATTTTTTGGTTTGGGATTATGATGGAATAAAGTAAAATGGGCTTTTCACTAAATTGTCTGCGCTTCTTTGTTATGAAGTAGCAGTCAGTCCATGCAATTTTGGACGGAATTTTCACTATAGATCATCAGGAAACAGTCTCTCTGTGCTTTAGTACATTGGTAAAACTGCGTATATCCGATCCCCTTACCCCATCTTAGGTGGGAGCCTTTGCGACACTGGAGTAAATGAAAATGATGAAATGATTAATATTTCTGGTTATTTTCTTTATTCTTTTTTACATTGGCTGTAAGAATCTTGAACATAACACAAGAGCTGGAAACCTAGAAGAGAGATTTTCAATTGAATAAGGTAGGAAACCTCGTCAAAATCGATTTGACTTTATTGGAACAAAATCTTCACTCAAAAAATTACATGAAAAGGTTATTTGAAAATCATAAAAATGAATGTCAAAACTCACAAAAACAGAGGAATATGAGGAATATGAGGAGGAGGAGGAGGAGGAGGAGGGGGTGGAGGTGGAGTAGACGAAGAAACTTGAGTGGCGTTGGCAGACGTTGAAGTTGGCAGTGGCGGTGGGAGAGTCCTCATCGGCGATGCACAAAGAGGAATCCATGGGGATAATTTGGTGGGCAAGGGAAACGTACGATAGATTTAGTGCACAAGGGAGAGAAGAGTTGATGTGAAAAGAGAATGATGGATCTTATCATCTCAAGTGCAAAGGAGACAAGAGTCAGTATAAAACAGGGCCAAGTTTGGGATGCAATTACTTGGATGAAAAAACATACATACATCTATTTTAAAAAAATCCCCTTTTTTACTCCTTTATGAGCCCATTACTTTAGGGGTTAGGGAAAGAATATTACTAAATAATATTACGAAACAATTGGACAAAAAATGACCCCTTTTTATTTTGAAAATTGATACTAGAAATGGGTATGAACACTATGATACCCATATTAGGCTCAGTTGGCCAATACAGTGACCAATTACATTACCTAACATAACTAGATACAGTTACATCGACCTATCAGTTACACTTACCCGACCAGTCAGTTATAGTTACCCGACCCATCGGAGTTATCTGACTCGTCAAATACAGTTACCTGATTGGTCTATTACAACTATCCGACCCGCCAATTATAGTTATCCAATTTGATCACTTATAGTTATTCAACTTGACCAATTACAATTACTGAGTTTTACCATTTACCAGGATCTGATAATGATTACCGCGACTGCCACCTTTGGCCACTGCCAGCGACCACCACCTTATAGCACCGGCAGTGATCCTCACCGCCAACACCACGCCCCAACCCTGTCACACCTAGCCCCCTGGCCTCCCCTACATCACCCCAATCCCTTGCCTCACTTAGCCCTTCCCCTGCATCACCCTAGCCCCCCGCCTCACCCAGCCTCCTATCTTGCGTCACTCCAGCCTCTGCCTCACCCATCCCCTCCCCTGTGTCACCCCAGCCCCTTCGACACCACCACGCCCAACCCTTACCCCTCTCCTGCCCAGCCCTGATCCACCCCTTCACAGTCTCAATGTAGCCCCCACATACCAACCCCGATAACACCTAAAAAAGAAGAGAAATTCTCAATGAGGAATGTGGGGCCTCGTTTCGACCAAGGACACTACCTTACTCCTCCACATAAAGGAGTGGGGGACTGTGAGACTACATCGGCCCCATAGATGACAAAACCCCAAAAAGCAATTGCAAAAAGGCAACACCAACACTTCGGCCTCAACCCTAAAACTAAAAGTGACGCTCTTGACACCGCAACGTCCACAAGCATATGGAAAGGGATACACATCATCTTTAAAAGCAAATAACAATCATCGGTACCAAACAAAATCCAATGACATCGTCCAAAGATGCCAACGAACCACACCGCAGTCAGACACAATAAAAGAGCAATAATGAAGTATCAATTACATATGACTACACGTCGGCCAAAAACACTAGAGCATGAACATTATACTCCCTTTCGCTTCGAAGTACTCTCAACTCAGAGAGTGGGGGACTCCTGATAGAGTATATGAGCTCAGACCCAATGACCCAGCTCAGATGACCCTCCATCGACCAAACTCACTAGTTCTCAGAATACAGCCTGGAAGCCTAGGAGCAAATGATGGGTCCTCCATCGGCCATGTCCTCCGTCGGCCTGGCCCTCCATCGGCCAACGAGCCTGTAAAAGACTAGACTTTATACTTAACTCTAAAAATCATGTACTCTACCTAGTAGAGGTCTCATTTTGTACCGGGCCTCCCAGGCTCAAGTTCTGGGAATCCAAATCCACATTTTCCCTATAAATACTCCCATAGGGGGTAGTTGTAGGGGTTTGAAAAATATTAATTGCTCACTTTCTCTCTCTAACTCTCACTTTTCTCTATCAATAAGCATGACAAACATACAACCAGAAACTTTTACAATCATTTTAAATAATATAAAAACTAGAATGTAGGAATTCATGTTTCCCAAACATACATTAATCTCTTTTTTGTCAATAAAAAATAAGGTCCCACTTTTGTCTATTTAATACTCCTTTCATTCTTTATTATTTGTACCTCTATAGCCAACATTGCCTTACTCTCAATCCATTGTAGATGTGTCGTGTCCGCGACTTCAGTCTTCGCCAGATCTGACAAACGCATGCCACCATTGAAACGTTGAAGTGGTGTTTCAGGCAGACATGGATCAGGATCGGAAAGTTGGACCGGCGAATCAGGCACACACACATCTTAATCGAATACTTGGTCCGACGATTCAGGCACATATGGATAAGGACTGATCACCTCAGAGAGGATATTCATCTGGTCTATTATGGTAGTGCGATAAGAGAGTGAAGGAAGGAGGGGGTAGAAGGTGAAGAGGTTGAGGGTGATGTATACGAAGTAGTGGAGATAATGTTAGGCGGCGAGATGCGAAGTGGAAGATAACATTAGGTGGTGGGGTGTAATTAAGGTAGTGGGTGGGGAGAATTAAATGAGTTTAGGTGTACGGATAATAAACGACGGTTAAAGATGGGAGTGTATATTGGTATATTTAAAGTAAAAACTTTCCCTAAATGGAAAGGATGACAAATAAAAAAAACACAGACCAAAATAGAATAAGAGAGATAATAAAGAACTAAGGAAGTACTAAGTAGATCATTCCTTATTAGTTGAACTTGTGTCAAACACTTTTTGGGGTACACACTTTGAGGAAAAAATATTTTGTGTGTACAGACAAAAAAGTGCTTGCAGAGAGAGTAAGTAAAAGTGTGTAGCTCAAAAAGTGTGTACCCAAGTCCAACTCTATTTTAACGGTTCTTTGGAACCGTACCAAAGATAAAATACGTTTTATCTGTACAGACAAAAAAAACCTTACACAGACATTATAAAAAAATGTGTACACAAAAAGTGTGTACAGCAAGCAAATTCTGATTAAAAAACGGGTTTTCCGTATTCTGAATATCTGATATGGATGCACAATTTTGTGACTAGAGCTTTTTATTCGTCAACCCTAATCGAACAAATCTGAAAATTCTTGCAATTCGATCATTTGTCGTATATCTTAGCTTTCTTTCCTTGATTGAAGGTTTCTTTAATATCTGCTTGTTTTTCCTTTTGCCCCCGGAACAAGATGTTCAAGAACACTTTCCAGTCCGGTTTCCTGTCAATCTTATACAGCCTTGGGTGCGTATTTTTTCCTCTATATACACGCATACTTAGCTTCGTTACCCCCTTTTATAATGAGTAAAATTTATTTCTCTCTTTTTACGTTCTTAAACATTACTTTCTAGTATTCTGATTTTCCTGTTTTTGATTTCTTGCGAGATAACAGGAGCAAGCCCTTGCAGATATGGGACAAAGAAGGTAACGAAAACAAAAAGATGTTTTTCCCCTCCTTACTGTTATTCTCTGCGATTTTGCATACAATAGCATATTGTTTGCCACTAAAATTGATGTAGGGATATGTCATTTTCTGTAATTTTACATTGATAGTTAATGTCACAGCATTTCCTGTAGTCTATAGTTAGTTCACGGACCTGAGAAATATTCCACTTTATGTACCTTTTTATAAAGTATCGCACCGGGACTAAATTTAACCCTGTTTTATTTAAGTGTTTTTCTTTTGTTTTAATTGTTTTTTAGTTTCAAATGGCTATGTTAAACGCCTGCAAGATGATGATATACAATCCAATGTTATTGAAATTGCTGGATCCAATGTGCAGTCTACCTTTATAACATGCCCCGCAGACCCAAATGCAACCCTTGGGATAAAGCTGCCATTCTTAGTTCTGATTGCCAAAAACATGAGCAAGTACTTCAGCTTTGAGATTCATGTGCTGGATGATAAAAATGTCAGGAGAAGGTTTCGAGCTTCTAATTTTCAAGTCTGTAAGTCCACCCTGCTTGTTGTTTCTTTCTTACTGGTGACCTTGGAATTTAAATTTGGTTAGAATAAATATATTAAATGTATTTCGTTTTCGATTATTTTAGTATTTATATACATGTTGATTATCAGATTAAGAGCAATCATGTTTACACTAAATGAGCTTGCATGAACAAGAAGAAAGAGAGCTAAATTCATTACTAATGAAAGAGAGAATACAGAGTTCGTTAACAAGAAGAAAAGCTATGGTTCAGTTTATATAACGTACTGAACATAACAAACTCTATAACTAACTAATAGTCTAGAGGTTTCTAGTTAGTTCTATTAGTTTCCTCTTCATGCAGACGTGTGCATGCTCCATCTTCAGCTTTGAGCTTTGAGTTCCAATACCCCCCTCAATAGGAGAGTACAGATTTCGTACGCTCATATTGGATAAGAGAAAATGAAACGTATCACGACCCAATGGTTTTGTAAGTATATCTGCTAATTGGAAACGGCTTGGTACATAAAGAGTGTGAATAATTCTAGCTTGAATCCATTCTCTTATGAAGTGACAGTCAATTTCCACATGTTTTGTTCGTTCACGATGAACTGGATTTGCGGCTAGAGCCAAGGCAGATTTGCTATCACAGTATATAGTAGCAGATGTAATAGGAAGCCTGAAGTTTTTGAAGAGTTGCATTAATCCCAGAATTTCTGCCACTGAAGCAGCAAGAGCTCGATACTCTGCTTCAGCAGAGCTTCTTGAAACAGTCTGTTGTTTCTTGGATTTCCAAGAAATTAGGGAGTTGCCAAGGTTTTGAAAGGCGAAATCGGGCCTCGAGGCGTTCTGTGGTAGCCTCACGAGGCGTAAGCCTCGAGGCGTAACGAGGCGTAAGCCTCAAAATTAATTTCTTAAATGTTAAAACAATATTGCAGCTAAACAAAATCACAAGTAAAATGATTTGTTTACATGAATTTAAATAAACTAGATACACAAAATAGCCAATTAATTAATAATCAACTTAAAAAAGAAGATATAACCAAACTGTAATGAAGTTATTTATAATATTTCTAATTAAATTGTAAATCTTGATCCAAGTAAAGTAGTAAACTAGTAAAGTACGTAATATTAAACAAATAAATAAGCTAAATGATAGTTTTATGATCACTCTAAAGTTTAAACCATAATAATACAGTAATAATATTGAATGGCAACTATAATATCTTATACCAAAACAACTAAGAAGTGGGGCGGTGGGATGTTTTATAGTTTGCTGGCTGAAAAAGCATTAATACGTAGTAGATACAATAAAAACTGAACTTTTAAATAATTAAAAATTTAAATAAATACTCCGGTACATTTAAACAATAAATACAATAAGAAACAAACTTCAGAAGCTGCGGTGGGATATTTTATACAAGTGGGCGGTGGGATATTTTACTCTATTTACTTGATAACATCTGGAATGGAAGCAACTCTGAAAGATCGAAGTCTATGTAGTATGTACTCAGCTTCTAGGCTTCGACTGACAGTTCTTCATGTCGCTCTTCGTAGTAGTGGAGCTAGGGCTGTCTTGTGTCGACTAAGAGATAAACATGCAGTAATTTTTTTATTTTTAAAAATCGAGGCCCCCAATAATTCAAAAAAAAGCCCAAGTTGCATTTAATTAAATGCGTACGCCTCAACTTCGCCTTGCGCATTGGACCGCATCACCGCCTCAGTAAAAAAAAGGCGTAAGCCTTGTTAGTGGAAGGCCAGGCTTAAGCCTTGCAGACGACTTTTTAACGCTTTAGCGCCTTTGCGCCTCAGAGGCGTAGATGCGAAACGCCTTTAAAAACCATGGGAGTTGCCCAGAAAAATACGATAACCTGTGAGTCTGTGACTGATCTTCTGGTGTCAATACAACTAGCCCAATCAGCATCTGAAAATCCTTTGAGTTGTAAGTTGGAAATGGAAGAATACAATAAACCTTGTCCTATAGAACCTTTCAAATATCTGAGAATCCTGTGAGCAGCTGAAAGGTGAGACTGGCCAGGTTTTTGTAAATATTGAGCTAATGAGTTCCCAACAAAACTGATATTAGGTCTAGTGATGGTTAGATATAAAAGCTTTCCTATTAAGGACCTGTATGTAGAAGGATCACTAAGATAGTGATCATCTGTACTATTGAGGTGGAGTTTAGTGCCCATAGGAAAAGTAACAGGTTTGCAGTCCTGATATCCAAACTGATGTAGAATATCCATAGTATACTTTCTTTGACACAGATAGATTCCTTTGGAAGAACGAGCTACTTCTAATCCCAAAAAGAATTTAACTGGTCCTAGATCTTTGATTTTGAACTTAGCATTCAAAAATTGCTGGAGAAGATTAACCTGATGCATGTCAGATGAAGCAACCAGAATATCATCTTTATATACCAAGAGAATCAAGGTAAAATGTCCAGTGTGCATTGTGAACAAAGAGTAGTCCACATGGGACTGAAGAAATCCATATTCTTTTAATTCTGTGGAAAGTTTAGAGAACCATTGCCTACTAGCCTATTTTAGACCATACAAACTCTTAAGTAGTCTGCATACTCTGTGCTTTGTCTTTTGTTCAAAACCTTGTGGTATGGTCATGTAAACTTCTTCATGAAGATAACCATGAAGAAAAGCATTGTGAACATCCAATTGGTCTAGAAACCATCCTTGTGAAGCTCACTGAAGCAACTAAGGAAAGAAGAATCCTTACGGTTGTGAATTTGGCTACAGGGGAGAAAGTATCAAGAAAATCCAATCCTTCAATCTGAGTATATCCTTTGGCTACAAGTCGAGCCTTATACCTTTCTATGCTATCATCACCATGATATTTTACTTTATAGACCCACTTACACCTGATAGGAGTTTTTCCAGGAGGTAGGTCAGTAATAAGTCAAGTTCCATTATACTCAAGAGCATTTATTTCATCCTGCATAGCTTTTCTCTAGTTTGGGTCAGTGGAAGCTCTGGCATAAGATGTGGGTTCAGAAATTTGAGATTTAGTGACAGAAAAAGCTGTGTGATGAAGAAAATTTGTCTAAACTCATGTATTTGTGAATGGGATGAAGTGTCTTACTTGTTTTGTTGATGAGATTTGAAGAATTATCAACTGAGGGTGTAACTTCAGTGATTGCACATACATAATCCTTGAGGTGATTGGGAACCTTTCTGGATCTTGGAGGCCTTGATGAATTGAGATTACTTAGATTAGGAGGTGGTGAGATATGAGTGGATGAAGTATGATCAGAAGAAGAAGATGTGATAACAGAATCCTGAACATGAGGAGAAGTGTCTGAGACTGGAATGGGAATGACAGTGTCATTAGAGTGGGTAGAAGAGCCTTGGAAAGGAAAAATGGACTCATGAAATACCACATCTCTTGAAACAAAGGTTTGACAGGTTTCTAAGTCATACAGTTTGTATCCTTTTGTATGAGAAGGATATCCTATGAAAATGCACCTTCTAGATCTTGATTGGAATTTGGTCTTATAACCAGTGAGATTAGAAGCAAAACATAGGCAACCAAAAGATCTTAGGTGAGAGTAGTCTGGAGTTTGATTGTGGAAAACATCAAATGGTGATTTATTGTTTAGGACCAATGTTGGTAACCTATTAACAATATGTACAGCTGTGAGGATACAATCACCCCAGAAAGGTAGGCTAAGATTAGCTTGAAATCTGAGCGCTCTTGCAATATTGAGAAGTGTTTGATGTTTTCTTTCAGTGATTCCATTTTGTTGGGGGGTATATGGGCATGTTGTTTGATGAATGATACCTTCGTTAGAGTAAAATTCTGGAAGATGAAATTCAATATCATTATCAGTTCGTATTACTTTGATATGAATGGAATATTGTGTTTGGATGAGTTTATGGAAGGATATAAGATGCTGTTTGGTTTTAGATTTGTGTTTCATTAAACAACACCAAACAACTCTTGAAAAGTCATCAACAATGGTTAAAAAATATTGAAAACCATCATATGTAGGAATAGAGAAAGGACCCCAGACATCACAGTGAACAAGATCAAAGATTTTCAAGGATTTTATTGAACTTTGAGGAAATTGCAACCTATGTTGCTTTGCCATAAGGCAAATGGTACAAGTTTTATTGTCTAGAGAAGAGAAATATAAAACATCTTTCAAAACTTGAAGTTTGGAATCAGATGCATGACCAAGTCTTTGATGCCAGATACACGATGAAACATTATGAGAGAAAGATTAAATGTTTGCTACAGATTTGTCTTGCTGAGGATTCAGTATGTACGGTCCTTGGATCAACTCAGCAGTGCCAATCTTCAACCTCAAATTTCTATCTTGTAAAACACATCCATTGGCAGAAAATATAAGGTTTAGTGATGTTTCAGATAGCAGTCTACTTACTGAGAGTAGATTAACACTGAATTCGGGAACATATAAGATTCTGGTTAGGATTACATTTGGAAAAAGCTCAATTGTCCCAATATGTGTAACTGAAGCTTTTGATCCATCTGGTAGATGAACAAAAATATTTGAAACATGGCTTGAAGAATGGAAAAGAGATATATTACTGATCATATGATCAGTAACACCTGTGTCAAGTATCCATGAAGAACAAGATGGAAGAATAGTATTGGCACTAATCATGGATGAATAAAAACTAAGAAAACTACCTGCATTAGGTGTTTGATTAGAGTTTAAGGGAGTTAGAGGAGTGTTTTGAGAACTGGCAAGGTTCTGAATTAAGCTAAGCAGGTGAAGATATTGGTCCTGAGTCACCATTGAACTTGACTTGTTATCAACAACCTGTGGAGCACTTTCTATCTGAGTGTTGTAGGCATTATTTGTCCTGTTCTCTCTTGTCTTGCAGCATTGTTCTATGTTTGCTTTCCCTTTGGTTTGTACCCAGGTGGATATCCGTGTAGCCTATAGCACTTATCAACAGTGTGGTTAGTATATCCACAATGTGTACAAACCACTTTGCTCTCTTTCTTAGGTTTATAACCTCTATTGTTCATGCTATAATTAGCTGCATAGTTAAAAAGAGAGTTAAAAGGAGCCTGTTCACTGATGTTTCCTTTACTCATCATAGCAATAGACTCAATCTGCAAACCATTTCCCACGCTCCTTTGCATTTCATCTTGCAGAACATAGCTGAAAACTTGATTCAGACTAGGAAATGGCTTTATGACAAGTATTTGTCCTCTAATCCCAGCAAAAGTATCGTTTAAACTCATCAAGAATTTAATTGACATGTTTCTTTCTTCTCTTTCAGTCATAGTTTTCAGAAAATCGCATTTACAGCCTTTGACCACTCCACACGTACATGAAATAATAGGATTGTATTGGCTCAACTCTTTCCACAATGAATCTAGTTTATTTTAATAATCTGTAACACTTTGATTACCTTGAGTTGTTGTATAGATCTGCTTGCGGATAAAAAATCCTGGGCAAATTAACGTTCATTTAACGTAGACCACATCCATGCAACACTTTTTTCGTACAGAATACACTGAGCAACTTCTTTTGTGCATGAATTTAAAATCCAGGATTGTGTCATAAGATCACATCTCTCCCAAAGTCCATAGTTCTCATCATCTGGACTAGGTCTTGCAAGTGTTCCAGTAAAATCCAGGATTGTATCATTGCTTTGCTCCAAGAATGATAATTGTTACGATTGAGCTGTGGATTAACAAGATTAGAGTTAGGATTATCTCCAGATCCTATGTAATATGGACTGGATATATCTTCAACGGATGATCTTCTTGAATCTGTGTTCGGCATGATGGGGATATGATCTTGTTTGTCGTTCGCAGCACGTGTTTAGAGCTTCCGCTCTGATACCATGTTGATTATCAGATTAAGAGCAATCATGTTTACACTAAATGAGCTTGCATGAACAAGAAGAAAGAGAGCTGAATTCATTACTAATGAAAGAGAGAATACAGAGTCAGGGGCGGCTTTGAGGGCAGTTGGGCCAGACAACTGCCTTGGGCCTCAACTACCAAGGGGGCCTCCAAAAAATTCTACTCGGGTATTAGTATTAGGTGTTATTCGTAGACCGCCAATACACCAAGCGGCAATTGCAAGCAGAAATCAACTTCATAGTTCACTTTTGACTATTCATCCTTCATCAAAGTTGTAGCTAATGAAGTCTTCTATCCAACACAACTTGCAAAACTGGATTTGAATCATCCAATAAAAATATATGAATAAAATGGTGGAAGGTCGCATTCTGAAATCTCAATAGAGATTGTCTGACTTCATCGTCTGTTTTCACCTTGCTTCTCTCCGATTCTCACAATGGTGTATTCATATGATTTGTATCCCTTGAAGTTGGCTTTGAAACTTGAATCATGTTTTTTGGATGTTCCTAAGAAACGATATGCTTGTATGATTGACAGAACGTCATCCTGACCGTTGTTTTCAAGCTCTATTCGTGTTCTTTTGATCCCGTAGCCAATTCTAGAGCTCTTTTGTCTTCAAAACTTTGTCTTTAACACCTCACTGATCTCCAATGCTCCTAATCAACTCTAAAATGCTTCTCAACTCGTCCCTATTGCTTCTTAAACACCGGTGACAGACTCAAATTCCCTTATTTTGACTCCAAAAATACCAAAACTCGAACCAACGGCCGGTAAATATGACTTGAGCTTAAAATTGAGACTTATGACACCTTAAAGTTACGAAAAACTATCAAAAGGCGATCTCAACACGCATCAACGTCCAACACAGACCGCTAATCGGCTACTGTATATATGCCTCACTGCCCGTCGTCGACATGGGTCCTTGGTTAGTGAATCAACTAAGACTCTTCAGCTCTTCTCTCTGAGTCTCGTTCTTGAAGTCTCTTAATACTTTTACAAGTACAAATTTGCCTTGTGTTTTGAATAAGTTTACATTTTAAAATTTATCCTTTTGAATATTACAAACATTATATCGTGGACTTTGAATATGCTTTTTTTCATAAGGCGATTTTTATTCAATTTATCTGATTTTAAAAGTAATTTGTACATAGTAAATATTTTTCGTCTGGGGCCTCCAAAATGCTCAAGCCGCCTCTGTACAGAGTTCGTTATCAAGAAGAAAAGCTATGGTTCAGTTTATATAACGTACTGAACATAACAAACTCTATAACTAACTAATAGTCTAGAAGTTTCTAGTTAGTTCTATTAGTTTCCTCTTCATGTAGACGTGTGCATGCTCCATCTTCAGCTTTAAGCTTTGAGTTCCAATAATACAGAGTAATTGAAATGAAATATATGACTAAAGTGAGTTCAAACATGTGTCTAAAACTGAAATTTTGAGTGAACTTATTTGTTATTTCCAAAATGTTCATTCCTTGTAAATTTTCCCACTTATTTCTTTCTTATTGTCTTTCCCTAGCGTTTTTGGGAGTCTAAACTGACCCTATATGATTCTATTGTGTAAATTGGCACTCTGAGTTCATAACTGACTTGATTTCAAAAAGATAATGCCCAGAGCCCCACAGATGGACTTCTGACATATTCTGGTTCTATATTTCTATGGAATAAACTCTCTCTTTCCCCCTTTTCAGTTTTAGTATTCATCCTCTTATATCACTGTATGACTGTATGTCCATCCATAGCTTATTAACTTTAGTTTTGATGGGGTCTTAGTTCCAAGGCTGGTACATACTATAATCCGTTTGGTAATTAGTTTGCACAAATGATTGAACCTACTAAAATATCTGAAAGGAAAAATGTTCGGTAAGATGGTTCATCACTTCATCCATCTTAGCCAAGTATGTAAGTGAAAAGCTACTTAATCTTTAGGTGAGCTAGAACTTACTACCAAACAAAGCCTTAGTCTTGTCTGGGCGTCAGGCACATAGTGCCTATAGAGAGTAATACTTTGTATATGCTGATTCGTCTAAAAATTTGATATTCTGGAAGGAAAAACCTTTTGTAACATTCATTTTTGTCAAATATGCATGTAGACATCAACTTATTTTGTTGATAAGATTAAGTAGAATAAGCTAGAACTGACTACCAAACATGGCTCAAGTATGGCATATAGTGCCTAAAGAGATTTATGTGTACTGATTAGTGTAATTGTCTATTCAGTGTTTTGAAAGGAAAAGTTTTTCGTAATAACACCAAATATGTTAATTGAAAAGTCACTTAGTCTCTTGATAAGAGTAAGAAGTACAATAAGCTAGAGTTGAGTGACTGTCTCACCGACTATATATACTCATTAGTGGTCTACTCTATTTTCCATGTTTGGGTACTCGTATTTGCCGTTAATACAAAGTACTACTATTTGATATTTGGCTGTATGTTTTAGGCTGTGACAAGAGTGAAGCCATATATATGCACAATGCCGTTGAGGTTGGATGACGGGTGGAACCAAATCCAACTAAACCTGGCAGATTTGACACGCCGAGCATATGGGACCAACTATGCAGAAACTCTGAGAGTTCTGGTGCATGCAAATTGCCGCCTCAGGAGAATCTATTTTTCTGACCGCCTCTATTCTGAAGAGGAGCTCCCCCCTGAATTCAAACTTTACCTCCCAACCATTCAGGTAATAGTAATACATGTTTACTACTTTACTTATTTCAATTTTCAACAACATGGTCTTATCCCCCCCCCCCCCCCCCCCCAAAGGCCCAAATCTTGTTGGCTTTATTATTATCATTACGGAGTATTATTTATTATTGTTGTTATTAATTATTTTCATCACCACCACAACCACCTTCATCAAATTCAGCATCATCACCATTAATGTTTTCATTCTATTTTATTGAATGCAGCAGAGGACCTGAGTGGATCTCTTTCAAAGCAAGTATGAGTCCTCATGAGCTTTGTTGTCTGGCAATGAACATGTTTTTAGTTTAGTTTGTGGTAGTGAAACGGCTCGAAGTTTTAACTTTTATACATACCATATTTGCACCAAGATTTATTAGTATATGTATAATGTTGATTTTGTTGTTTGATGTGACTTTTCTCGCTCTAAAAAACATGTCGGAGTATAGAGTATAAGTACGAGTATCGTCTCCACAAAGACGGAAAAAGGGAATCAAGAATTAAATACATTTAGCGATAAAAATAAATAAAATAAATGCAATTGTATGAGATTTAGATTTTTACAAAATAAAATGCGACTAAACTAAATTAAAAGGCTCTTTCTAATTAATGATGAAAGAGAACAAGTATTGATTCTGGGCCTCTGGGGTAATCTTATTTCATGGCTAATCAAGCTTAGTCACATGAAAATTATTTAATTCAGCAACGCTGATCAATATTAAGTTCTTACCGCTCTCGTGGTGTAGTGTACAATAAATTAAGAGAATCAGGCTGATCTCTCATGCGATAAGTTTATCTTTAATAGCATGTGATAGGATCATAGGAGGCATAGGACATCGAAAAATATTACAATCTGATGTTGTACAATATGTGCATTTTGTAAGGAAAATAAGTAACTTGAATTTTATTATGTGCATGTTTGGCAGTCATAAGTCTCTGCCTTCGAGCTTTTGTACTGTTTAAAAAATCTCTAAAAACTTTTAGTTGTATGTTTGACATTAAAAATTTTTAAGAGCTTTTCAAAAAATAAAAGATCTTTTTTGATTTGCTACGGGGAATAACATCTAAGATAAGACCGTGACTTTTAGTATTAAACTATTAATTTGTCCTAACAGCTTGTATACCAAACGGAACTATATCAAACAGTCGGCTTTTTATCAAACAGCTATCACCTTTTCTTTTTAAGATCTTTTCAGTCACTAAAAGCTAACAATTTCTAAAAAGATCACAAAAGTATCTTTTTAGCTAGTCGTGTCAAACATACCCTATGAGTTCGCACACTAGCCGAAGTAAAGAAATACTCTCTTGTTCTCGGAAATTTTTACCACTTTCAATTTCTCCTTTTTCTTCTATATTTTTCACTTACCCTTTTCCACATTTTACATTTTCTTCTTTTCTTTCCTAACTTTTCTCCTCTTTCCTACCGTTGTTACCCTAATGCGTGCCAAATATTGTACAACAAAATGAATGTCTAATTGTTAAAAATTTGTTCATATATTATTATTTACAATGTGTTTGGTTATATGAGTTGGATCTGATCTATGACATGTTGTTTTATATGTATTTTACAACTATGGAAGTGTGGTATAATGGAGTCTCATCTGATTTGGTCTATTTAATTATATTTTGATCTTATCGATCTAGAATTGAATCCAGTCTAACTAAAAACTTCCTAAGTGTAACAAGTGTTTAATAATAAATTAATCATTCCTTGTCACTGCACTCAAAATCTTTGAACCAAACAAAGCCTTTTTTTATTTTCCTTGTGTAATTATTTCCATCTATATCAGTCTTAAATTTTAAATTTAATACACAATGAATTAGAATATCATGCAACACTATCAGAATATGCAGTAGGGTAAAAATTGTACCACATCCACCCAAAAAAATATGACTAGTTAAGTAGTTTGTTTGTTTGTTCAAAGTTTAAATTATATAAGAGCTTTCAGATTACAACTATTAAAAGCTGTGAACTATGGGTTCAATTATTCAAAATTTCATTGATGGTTTAACTATATATTTATCATATTCAGGTTGCTTACCATTAATTCTTTCTTCTTTTTTGAAAGTTTAATGAAAAAATTAGCTTCATTTGATGAATCAAATAATGCTACATTTATAATTAAAAAAATACAAATGTTCTAAAAGTTATGCTATATCTACTTATCTGTTATAAATTTTAAAACTTCTATCACTTTGGAGAGAAATAGTTTCAAAATAGGTCTCAACATATTTTTAAACTCTGCCAACATTGATTTTTTTTGTCCATTTCATTTTCGTGATGTTATCCCTAAAATCTACAATATATTTCATTTTGCTCCACGTAAGTTCATCAAGAAACCTGATAAGAAAAATAACGTGGCTCATATAATTCACTATCACCATACCACATCAACTTTGTAGAGATAATTATTATTAGAGTTAGGATAAGCAGAAACCATGGAAGTAGATATTTAAGTGTATGAGTGTATCCAAAAATGGAATGCTGTATAAAACTGAGAATGAAATTCTACTACTCTAGCAAAGCATAAGATTGGCACAATTTCATTGCCACTTAACATACCTGTAATTTAGTACGATGCATCTTTTAGTATGCTGCATTATACTACGTCATACAAAATCTAACTGTTTTGTGTTTTTTTTTTATTTCGCAATATTTACAGCAAACACTAACCGAACTACATGAGCTCCATCAGACAATACAATAGCTCCAAAGTGATACCCTTTTGAGGCTTTCCTGCCATCAAATGAGACAGCGAAAGATGATTTCTTTTTTCCTTTATTAAAAACAATCCTTTCAGGAGAAACCTTGACCTTCAAACCCTTTGGAGCAACAACAGAAGAAACATATGCAGCATCCGTGGGGCCCACGTTCGTGGCAATCCTCTTGATAGTTGTGACACCATCCTGCTGGGTTTGTTCACCGATGGAGATCGAAGGGAAATTTAGGTTTGGTATAAGTTTCCGGGTAGTACCATTAGTTTGGCATTCAAATGCAGTCTTTGATATTGCTCTGATGTGTTTCTCTTGGTAGCCATACAAGCATAAGAAGTTGAGGTAATCACTGGTTCGTGTTTCGAATACCAAGCCTGGATCAAGAGCTTTGGTTGGATTGATCTCCCCAGCACCCATTTCATGGGGATTGGCTTGGAAATTTGAAGTGTTCATCAATGGGTTTCCATTGTTGCTTGATATAGATGCTACCAATGCAATAAAACACCAAGGAATAAGAGCACCATAAACGTTTATGTATCTATGGATCAAGAAACAGGAATCGGTTTCTTGAAACCATTTATTTTAGGGTACGTTCGGAGCCCGAAAATTGCAATGCAAGTTACTTTCTTATTTTTTGTTTTATTATAAAAACCAAGAAATATGACATTTTAGTTTCTTGAATGTATTTAAATTTTTTAGTCTTTATATCACATATAATTAAATAAATCAAAGAGTTACACTTGTGATCCCGATCTAGGTTGGCAAATTCTGAAAAAGGCCCATACACTATTAGATATAGTCACTTTGCCCCCCTGTGGTTTTAAATATATACATCAACATCCCCTTAAATTTGAAATGTATACCCCTAGAAAGTGTATCACTAACAGGGAGATCACAGACATTTTAATAATATAGGGGTCTTTGTAATATTATATCAAAGTAATAGACCTTGAGGGAGTTGTCACACAATACTCGGTACGCACAATTAATTTGAACAAATGTCTAAAATAGATTAATTGAGTGCATGAAATTAATTTTAACAAATATCTAAAAAAGTTTTAATGAGTTTGAACCGGTCTCCCCCCATATTTCCTTTCCAAAATTTTCCTCTGCTTTCCTCACTATATCTTTCCCTTACATTCTTTCCTAAATAGACATTAAGAGAAAACGTAAACGACATAACTTCTTTACTGATTGACATGGTGTTGCAATGCAATGAAATCACAAGTGATTAACACATTATTGTACTTACCTATCAATAATGAGGAACTAAAGCTTTAGAGAGCATTTATCTCACTAGGACACGATACAACTTACAAGCATTTAACTTTCTACCTGTTGTCATAATTGCAGATTTGATCATTGACGAGCTCCATTTGGGGTGTACAGATTTTATGAATGCCACAACACCAGCAACATGGGGGCAAGCCATAGACGTCCCAGACGTGATGCTGAAGAATGACGGCTCCGTGGAAGTTAAGGTCTCATCAGGGACAGTTGCAGCCAATATCGATACACCAGGAGCCATTATATCAGGCTATACAAGTATCAACCTTTTTTATTAACTATTAACAATTTCACACTACTAAAAGCAATGCTATAATACATACTAGTATACTACTACCAATGTCCCAAACAAAGTCATGCTTGACCAGTGTAAAAACTTGGGAAAGGTACAGCTGCCGTAAATCGCCGATCACATTATACTTTGATAATTTATTTGTTGATTCAACTAAAGTTCTCATAAGTAACTTGTGTAAGACCCCTTTTTGGCAATTTCATAACTTCTATCAATGATTAGCTTGGTTTGATCAGATTAGTCTCTTTCATTACAATCAAAAAAGGTGTGTGAAGCATGACTCCTTTATTTAGACAAAGAGAATACTGCATTTCAAAATGGGTGAGTTTTAGGCAAGGAAGAACCTTAAGAACATCTTGTGTGAGCGAAGCAGGACCTCTTGAAGAAAAATCTGCAACTATTGGAGCCTGCCTAATGTTGCGAACTTCTTTTGCGGGAAATATTGTGGCAATTGGGTACCTATACACGTGAGAATGTGAGATAATATCATTCAATTATTCTTATTAGCAAAAGTTTCCAAATTAATTTTTATCAATAAGTACTCTTGATTACTTGGTGGTATTAATGTACTTCAAGATCTGAAAACCCAAATCTTTTCTAACTTCTGCAAAAGGGTACGCTCCTGAGTCAAATGGAGAACTGTTCTCAAAACCATCTATCAAAATGAGACCTTTTGCTCCAGCGTCTTCCACAACTAGCTTCTTGATTGTTCTAGACACAGCTAAATCATCATGCATACACACAACTATTTTCCCGGTGACTTCTGTTGTGTTTAGAGTTCCAGGTGCACAAATCCTTCAAAAAAGGAAGACATAAAGCCAGTGAAACTTCTTCAGTCCTTATGTCAAACACATTGTGGGCAAAAGAAAAGGACTCAACAAGTTCACCTAGCCCCGGAACGTAAGGAGGGGTCCGCTGCGACATTTTCGGCAAACGCGAGAGGGAAGCTGCTAGGGTGGCCAGAAAGAGAGAAACTAACGGCTGTTCCCTGTTACAGCAATAAGATTACATTAACAAGATCATATTTGTCCCTTCATTCCCTTCCCACTATTAATGTCCGTGCTGAAAAGTTTACCTTAAAATACATCCCGTTTCCGAGGTGCACAGTTGTCTCGAATTTCCTGTCGATAGTTGAAGCGGCGACGGTGAAGATCCACGGGGCGGTGTTGGTGACGGTTCTCGGGTAGGGTCCATCATTTCCGGCGGAACAGACCACCGTGACGCCTCTCTGTGAAGCGTGGAAGGCTCCAATGGCAATAGGGTCTCGGAGGAAATCGGATTGAAAGTCAGAGGAGCCGATTGAAATAGAAATGATGTCAACTCCATCCTTGATAGCGTCATCGATCGCCTTGAGTATAGCAGAGCCAGAGCAGCCCGACGTTGAGCATGCCTTGTAGCTTGCGATTCTTGCTGAGGGTAGCCCTCCTCTTGCAGTCCCGTTTGCCAATCCAAAATAATTTGCTTTTCCTGTAGAAATAAATTTGCAGAAACTGTCTGAAAAATTATTTTAATTTAAAAAAGGTTGTTTTCCGTTCTTGTATCCCAATTTTCCGGCATTCCCATTGTTGTCAATTATTAACTGGGAAAAATTTACCGACGGTAGCTCCGGCAGCAATGGAAGCAGTATGAGTTCCATGGCCAACAGAATCTCTTGGAGAGCCTTTTGGTTTGCCATGAACATTTGGCTTGTTATTCAGCGTCTCTTCAAGGTTGGTGTAGAATCTAGCACCTATTAACTTTCTATAACATGAAAAAATTAAAGTTTAAAATATCAATTGCAAATAACATTGAGACAGAAATCAGTACACAACATTTGAAGTAAAGCCATTTGTAGACAACATTATTCAATTCTTGACAACTAAATTAGGGGCAAAGATGTTCAACAAGATTGTGAGTAACCATCATTATAGTTCAATTTAATCCTCCTAGTGAACTGTTCTCTGGAGGCCCTCAAAGACAGGATGCATCTTTTTATGTAAATATGATCCATTGGAACACACTATTGATCTACATCAAAGTCCCTAAGTTTGAGAGTGAAGTCATGTGTTGAGCAAGAAAATTTGATCATCTTTACTTGAATACCTAAGAGCAACTCCAACTCTGGGGTGGGTTGTGGTTCCACCTCACCAAATGCACTTGCTAAATCCAATTGTCTACTCCAATGCAAAATATAATGGACCTGGTGTAGCTGATGTGACATTAAAAAAAAACCGTAGTCTAAGAGAAGGTCCATATATGGACCGAAGGTGCCACCTTCTGACAAAAGCAAGAGAGGAAACGTGGGCCTATTTGCATGGAGAACCTCTCATTTAGTTTACTCATTGTTTTCTATTTTTTTCTTTGTGTTTTTATTTGCTTTACATGTTCTGCATTGGAGAGCTATCCGAATGAACACTCTCCTTTGTGTAATATTTGGCCCACATTATGAATGAACCTAGTCCAAAATCTGGCCACCTCAGCTACAATGCACGTGGTGCGTTGGAGATGCCCTAAGTGTGTATTCTCTCTTTCTAGTTTGTAGTTTGAATCTATAAACACCCTTTTGTTTAATGTGAAGGTGTAGACCGTAGACTAATAAGAAAAAGTAGGAAAAATAAGAGATGAACTTTAGCTAGAGAGTTTATGTATGGAATAGTTTTTTGTTGAGATTAATAGACCAAGTTAATGCCCCCAAAATAACAAGTTTTTGTTATTTCGAATTGGAGGGCAATAAGTAACGGATGTACGGCCAAAATAGAGGACAACTGCCTCCAATAAAGACTCAATAATATCTATATTACCCTTATCTATATTACCCTATGATTAATAAAAAAAAAGCAATCCATGTGATTGCCTCCAATAAAAATAAATATTTGCCCCCATATACCTAGGGCCTAGCGAGCAATCTTGCACGCTAGAGTCAGGCTAATCTTGTTTCAAAAGGTTGAATCTCCAATCTCAATGGTTCCTCACGCCCCGACTCGACATAGCATATGAGAGATTGTAAATCATGGTGACTCAGCTGAGCACAAAGGCTAGACAGTGCCTGTTGCACACAAGGAGCCCCCTAAGGTTACTCTCACATTGTTGCTTGTGGGATTCGATCTTGGGTAACTTGTTCCAAATTTCTCTCATGTGACCAACTGAGCTGCTCATGCGGCCTAGAGTCCGTCTAATCGGCCCAAATAGTCCAAATTATCCAATGGCCAAATGCTAAAGTAAAATGCTTTTCATTCAGATTTTGTTAATAGGGGGGAGTTTAATTGCTTAAATTCCTAAAATTAGAATTGGAGTGCTGGACTATTGTATAATTTGTATTTATATACTTCGTAATTTGTATGTTGTTTAGTGTCAATGCATAGTCACGTATGTAGATTTTATCTCCCAAATTACTCTACCAATTCAAATAGAATATTCTGATATCATATCTATTCTGAAAAGCAATATAGAATCACATTCTACCCCAAAAATTAAGAGAACTCAAACATTAAAGAAGTTAAGAAAAACAATAAAATGCTGAAACCATTATAGTAATAGTTTATAATCATCACCTGTTGCAGCTTGACTTAGTGAAGGCAAAACCTTCCATACAAACCCCTTTCCACCTTGCTGGAATTTCCCCAATGCCTTCGTCATTAAAACTGGGTGACTCGGGCCATATTCCTTTCATTTTAGGAATAATAATGTTCTTATTAGTTATTACAAATCACCCCAAAAATGCTACTGAGTATTTGAAAAAATAAAACATCTTAATATTGTCCAATTATAGAGACCATATATACAAGATCAAAATTGGACAGTTCTATTCACCCATGTCAAATTTTTAGAGTTTTTGCCACTTTTAGTTATCCAACCATTATGTCATTGACACAATAACACTTTTGGTACTCGATTTTGATTTTTTCCACTTTTAATTCTCGACTATTGAGTTAGAGACACTTTTGATACATGTCTCTAGTTTACTCATACCAATTTTCAGCTAAAACTTCGATCAGGAAGACATTCAAATAAATTCTTGAAGACAAGTGCGCAGTTAAAAGCGCAGTTATCTTCAAGAATTTATTTCAATGCCTTCCTGATTGCAGTTTTAGCTGAAATATGGTATGAGTAAACTAGACTTAATGAATAAGATGCTCACAAAATTTCATCGAAAAAGTCCACCGGGAACCGCCCCAAATGGCATCGGCCTAACAGAACCTTCTATATAAGGCCTTATTTGACATTTTTTGTAAGTTCGAGACCCTATCTGACCCTTTTCCCATGAAAAAATTAAAATTCGAGTACCAAAAATTTCACTGACACAGTAGTCCAGGACCGAATGGAAAAAACTCCAAATTTTTATTACACAGAACCGTCTTTTTTTATTATATATGGACTCTAAATAGATATAAGAATGTAATCCCAAATTTAATTATTACCTGTATCAATGAGTCCAATTATGACATCATTACTTGACCCATTTCTGTAATAATAAGATGATTTATTGCTGCTATAAGATTCCACCATTCCTAAGAAATCCCATGACCTTGTGGTGTGGAGCTCAAAAACCGTATCAGGAAATACAGAGACCACCTCATTATGACCTAATAATCAAATGGTAAAGTATACTTGGCTAATTAAATTTGGTGAAATCTCTCGTTTAGCTAACAAATAAATAACAGGGAGTATATATTTTCTCAACAATTTGAAATTACTAATTCTTATTGATAGTTCACCGGAATGTCACGGGTAGTATTTTAAGAGAATGGAGAGCTGAAAGTAGAGAGAGATTTGATAATAAACGAGTTACCAATCGTTCACATTTGCTTTAAAGGGGTATTTAAAGCAGATGTTAAAGTATGGGCGAGAGCACTACTGTGTGGGAGAATATATATGAGGCGATTGAGAAAAATGTGCATGGCTCTCGCCCGTGACACTTCTTTGCCTTGGATGAGCTTCTACCTGGGTTGAGCCAGGATGGAGGTGACTAGGTCGAGGGATCATGTACGGATCGGTACGGTGTCAGTTTAGTGTGTCAGTAGCCCGACTCCGTTATTTCTGATTGCTCTTGTTAATATGGGTCCTTGTCTGGGCCGCTTTTATATCCATGAGTATATGGACCGTGGGCCGTGGCCTGAGCTCATATACTACTCTAGCACATATTATTTTTACTTTATCACAATTATCTTTAAATGAGTATAAAAACTTTTTATGGTAAAAAGTTTCTTTAGTTATTTACAAATTTAATAACTTATTTTATGATCAACATTTTGAACAAATTGTATTTCCTTCTATAATGTCTTTCCAAATGACAAACTATGAATTAAAATAAATCGACTTCTGGGCAAAACTTACTCCGTATTACTCTGTATTGTTTTTCATTCAAGCAGCTTACATTTTTTAGTGCAATATCGATTCATTGTCAATATTCTTCCTAAAAAAATTGATATTGCTTAGAACTTCAGAATCGTATGTACTTGGGGGTGATACCTTAAATAAATTTAATTGTTTCGTAATGACATCGTTTTGATATTTAGGTCAAAATAATTTTAATTGATGCCTTAGCGTAATTAGGTTCATGTAAAATAGTTATGAGTAATTAATAATTTTACCAAATTGATGAATTCTTCATGAGTAATGTATTACTATTCTAATGTGTTGCAATGACAATATTAATTACATTTTTGATATTTTCTAAATTGTTGGACTAATAGAAATATGAACTCATGACCAATAATAAATGAATTAATTAAGTAATTTCATATAATTTACCAAGGAAAGTACATTGAGATAAAAGCATGATACCAAATTAGGCATGACCCCGTCCGACAGTCTGGCCCGGTACTGTTCAGGACCAGACCGGATCCTTTTTTCTGGTCATGGGCGAAGACCGGGTACACGTTCCATTGTATCCAGTACCCGGTCCCGGTTTCCAACATTTGGTATAAGAACCGGACCGTATCAGTCCCGATTTCGATTCTAACGATTAAATTATTTAAAAGAAATTAAAGGGTTCAATCTTGAACCGGGATTGGGACCGGTTGGGTACTGAGAACCGGATCGGGACCCTAATTACCCCCGAGACCAGTAGGTCCGGGACCGGAACCTAACCGGACTGAAATCAGGTCCATGCCTATACCAAATAACATTGTGACGTACGGGACAAAGCAGAAGCTTCTTGATCCGTAAGCATGGCAGCAAATCCCCCAAAGGCATGGTTGTACGTTTGTAGAATTGATATTCGATGACTCTCCTCTCTGTATGGAATAAAATGCGCAAATGTAGAATGAGGAAATTTCGAAATAGTAGTAAAATATTTGAAAATTTCAAAAAAGGAAATTATGTTTTTATTCTTTAAATAAGAGTAATTATATCATATTTAGACATTATTGAGTTTTAAACATTAAAATATATTCTAAGTTTGACAGTAATTGATCATATTTATAAAATAATAATATAGTACTTCTATTTTAGAACTTCTAAACGTTTTTACTTTTACCTAAAGCAATTTTGATAAAGATCTAAGAATGACACTTTCCAACTGCCCCCCCCCCCCCCCCCCCCAATGAGAGACGTTTGGCTATGCGGAATCTCTTTGGGAGGTTTGGTTTATTGTAGTTGTAGAGAAGTTTGATTCTTTAATTTTTTATAATATTGCGGGGTATAAACTATTTACTTCCAAAAAAACTTTGCCCCCTCTTCACAAATCGTACAGAGTACAATTATATATCTGTGTTTTTCCACGCAGTTATCAAACTTTGCAAAATAAATGATGGTTTTGGGATTAGCATTTTTATAAAGGATAAAAAAGTTCAATACCATTTAACAACACAATTTTTTGTACACACTCTTATACATCATTTATCAACACGACTTTTTGTACACACTTTTATACACATGTTGGTGATTGCTTTTTTGTTTGTGAATAGCCTTTTCACAAACAAAAGTTGTTTTGTCAGTGAAAAGACTATTCATAGACAAAAAAGATAGTCATTGATCAAAAAGATAGTCATTGATCAAACAATTAGGATATATGTAATTGAATTTGCATGATCATATCACACCAAACTCGAATAGACTAAATTAAATCAAATTAGTTCAAATCACGGACTAAACTCCAACCGTTATGAAATATATAGACATAGAATATAATACATATTTATGTGATGTTTTAAAAGTTAAAATCTATTTATCAGAACAGATCAGACTAAAAAGTTAAAATCTAAAAAAAAAGATAGTCAGAATAAGATGCAATGAGCGAATCATTTTGTGTGATGTTTTAAAATTTATTTGTAATAAAGAAAGAAATCGAAAAGAAAAACGAAAAGACCAAATGTGTAATGGCTATGTAGCACGGAAACTCTTGGGAAAGAGTACGTTTCCCGTTTCGAAAACTCTCCGAAACTCTTTGGAAACTCTCCAAATAAGCGTTTTTTGAGCAAAAGTTGACGTTTCCCGTTTCCCGTTTCCTTATGATTTTCACGTTTCCGTGCAACATAGTGTAATGGGCCTTTAGGCAATATATATATCGTCACCGAATAAATTTTGACCAAAATTAATTTAATAACCATACCTCGATATCACAGAGGATAAGACCTGGAGATGTAAATACTCTGAATAAGTTTCAGCAACAGGACCACCAATATCTGGTCCACCACCCATGTACACAATGTGTGGCTGCATATATCCAACAATCACACCTTCTTTCATCTTCAAATCATAATTCTAATCGATTCATTCTCAAATTTTAATATGTCAATCCAATATATAATTATGGTTTTGGGGAAAATGAAAGTAAAATGACACAATTATAATGAATCACGTAAAAAGTAAATGGGCATCGATAAGAAAGAGTTTTCCCATTTTTTCATATAGGGTTTTTCTATTCTTTTCTACTAACGATGTTTTCTTTTGGACTGTTTATGGTCTCAGACCAGACCGGACCAGACCAGGTCAAACCGGACCAGATCAGACCAGCCTTCCATAGTTATAAAATACAAAGAGATCAAACATTCTTACCAAAACAGACCAGTTCAGACCTGATCAGACCAACAAATTTCAGTCTAAAAGAAAGCATCATAATACCTGAGGTTTGATCAATATAGGAGGAGTGGTTCAAAATATGGTGTTTTGTATTTTTATACGCAACGGGTATGAGATAGGTTAATACTCGCGGTGTGAGATAGATAACATGATTGCTTTGACAAAACTCAAATGACAAAAATAAGGAGTTCACTTCACTAACACAATATAGCCCCACTATCCTTGATTCCTTGAACCATGAGTTTTTTGATAACTCAATTTATCAGCTCAAGACATGTAAAATTAAGATTTTATTACCTTGGGGGAAAAGGAAAGACCCATACAAGTAGTGACAGAGATGAGGAAGGAGGACGCCAAAAGGGTAGGAATGAGTTGTAAGAAGCAAGAAGCCATTATTGTTTATATTATTATTATTGTAGATAGGTTAATGATATACAAAGCGGTTTGATTGTTTGAAGCACAAGTGATGATCTGACAATAATTATTTATGCCACTCTAAAGCATACAGTTGTGGCACTTGTAGAGTGATGCATGGTGTACTAAAACTTCCATGGGCAGCTTGGAATCACTGCATGGTATAAAGCCACAACAACGTGAAGTAGTAAACAAGCAAAGCACTATATAAATTTCTCCTTTTTAATGTCATATATGTACCGTGTACGTGTAGTGCAATGGAGATAATGGGTTACTCGCACAGCGAAATTTGGATCAAGGGATCAAACTTCGAATCCCGCAACGATCGTGTGGAGGTTACAGCCTCTAAAATGGGATGGACCTCTGGCGCGCACGGGTATATGGACCTAGTGTCACTTCGCTGACTGAGTCACCGTGATTTACATCCTCCCACGTGTCATGTCGGGTCGGGTGTGAGGGGCTCCGGGGGTGGGAGATTCCACCTCTTGGATCTTTGGATCAAGAGATAAAAAATGGGTTTTTTCATCTCAATAGGATTAAAACATAGTTTTTTTTTCAAAATAGGACCAAGCAATTAGTTTAAACATCCTTAAATAAGACTTTTTTATTTTTTTATTGGATCAAAATACGCTCAATGCTGCCCCTGGACTGTTGCTTGCCACCTGCTGGCCGTACGGATCCACACCCTTGTGCATTACAGGACCCAGGCCCGAAGATTTGGAGGACGCTCGTCCTTGACCATGGTCCATGGAATACGAATGGGACCACATCCTTGGCCCATCAAGGATCTCGATCTAACTCATCAAGACGTTCGTCCGATATAATGACAGGAAGCCAAGATATTGACGGGAAGCACATTCAATGCAGTAGATTTGGTGGGTGGGAAGCTGGTCATCGACAATCCTCCACATAAGCACTACTACCTAGCTACCCCTTGGTAGTATAAATAGTAGCATTTGTTTCATTGTAAAGAGTTGACAACTTATTCTCCTTAACAATAACAATTATCTCAGCTCTTAGTATTGAGATAGACGAACGACCTTGGGGCTAGTAGTTGAAGTGTGTTGTATACGGACCCTTATTATCACTTAATAAGATACATCCCACTTACTACTTTTCGTTAGACCCATCTTTACTTGCTTGCATATTAATCCACTAAACTCACCATTCGAAATCCAAAGGAAACGTGTTGGGTCTTTGGGTTGAAGGAATAAACCTCAACATATTTATTGTTGGGGTTTGTTATTTTTTTTTCTTTTTCCAATCAACCTTCTAACTTAATTTTTTTAATTTGTGCATTATAAAATATTTTAGGTATTAATTTTTTATTTTTCTATTTTCAATTTTAAGATGAATATTTATTAGTTTATTAAATATTGTGTGTTAATTACTAACATGATACTAAAATGAGTATAGTGTAAAATAAACATGCATACACAATTGTTAATAACAAATCCACTAGATTTACATGTTATAGAAATGAGTTTATGTTATATTCGAATGAGTATAACGATTAAAAAATGAGCATACACAATTAAATATTTGAACACATTAGTGAATTCAAACGAGCTTTTGAATATTTCGATGCTCATTTTGCAAGTTATGTATGTATGTTTATTTGGTATTGGTTTTATGCTTATTTTAAAATGTTATATCAATGCATATTTTCAAAAGTGCCATATTACATTAGATTCACATGAGAGTTGATTATTGATACGGGAGCACAAACCATGATACTCAAATGCATGTTTCTAATACTCAATAAAGGATATTTGATGCTTAGTGAAATTGTCTCGAAGTTCAACTAAAAAAACATATGATTTTTATATCAATGCTCATTTTGTAAGTTATGTATGCTCAATTAGTACCTTGTTATGCTCATTTTTAAAACGTCACATCAATGCATATTTCAAAAGTATAATATTACATCGATTCGCATATTGAAATTCATATGAGTTAATTATAGATATAATTTAATAACCTTATATAAAAGAAAAAATAAGAAAAAGGATGTGAATGAGAAGATATGAAACAAAGATATGATTCTCATGGTTAGGCTTCTAATACTCAACATAATATGTTCGGTACTCATTAAAAGTGCATTAATACTCATTCGGTATAAGACATGAATTTCATTTAAATTACCAAAATGTCATCGGCAGTACGGTGGGCACTGTAGAGCCGGCTATACGGTATAGTCATATAGACTTCCGGATTAGCTATTTCTATGTTTGATGAATACTTGGAGAAGAGAGCATAAAAAGAAATATGGAGTATTTTATTTAAAATTGCCCTAAATAGGAGTAAAAAGGCTTTAAAATTCCAAAATATGAGTATCGTGTTTTTTATTCCTTGAATAGGAGTAATCTGCCAAATTTGAAAAAATTGTCATGTTTAAAAGCCTAGTAATGTCAAACTTGACAGAAATTTATTTATATTTAGGGAATAAAAAATATGATAGTCTTATTTTGGAATTTCAAAATTTTGTTACTCCTATTTAGGGAATTTACTCTATTTTATTTTGATTTGGTCCAAAAGTCAATAACACTTTCTATACTAAAACATTTACCCTCTCAGTGTTTACTCGATTTTTGCCAACTCTTAAAAAGCAATTAAGCAAATACAGGACTACCGACTACGTCCATGCATGGGAGAGGGAAATAAATGTTGAGCGTGTAATTTAGTGAGGTGGCAGGGTTTTCTTAAACTAGACTAGACTACATACCATTGTTGTTGCTCTAAATTCCACAATAGAACTATAATCATCTTATCCTCAAAATATGAATAATATATGTTTTTTCTTCCTTTTTACACGCTATAATTTCTAATTGATTTATTTAATAATTAAAAATCATAGTTTAATTTATACGGAGTAATAAACAGAGAAAAATCGTAAAAATATTTATAAATTAATAATAAGTTCAGAATAAATAAAATAAAAATAAAATAGCAAAAAAAATATAAAATATATTTAAAAAACTTAAAAATTCTAAAAAATAAAATAAAATACCTAATAATATTAAAAAAATATGCAAGCCACTATCTTCGCATCCTCTACCTCCCAGCACCATCAACTCTGATCATCGTAAAAATGTCATCTTGTATAAAAAAAATATTCAGCTTTCTTTTCAAAATTGCCATCACGATAATATTTTTTTCCCGTGACCGGAGGTGGTGGTGCTGGAAGGTGTCATAGGTGGTGGTTGAGGCTGTATATTTTTTATTTTATTTTTACTTTTTTTATTTAATTTTTTTATATTTTACAATTATTATTTAAGAAATTCTATTAAGAATGACAAGGGAAAGGGTAGAATAGGAAACATTAGTCTTACTTTGAGAACTTAAACATTAAGCTCCTATTGTTCCAATTTTGATTTTATCAAGTCCTATTTAGGAAAAATCTCTCAATGAGAAAACAGAAGTGTCGGATGAATGGATGATTGCTTAGTGGGAAAAAAGATGTACGGAGTATAAGCCATATTTTAAGAAACACATAAGATTTTAGGATGTTTTTAACTCTACTGATTTTTTGTCAAGTCTGTTCTATTTAAGTTTGATCTGGTTTAGTATGATAGGTGTCTAGTTCATTGTATTTTACGACTATCGATATCTAGTTTGATCTGGTTTGTTTAAACTGATCTGGTCTAGTGTAGTTAAATTTGGTGTTGTATGGGGTTAAATCTGGACAATTTTACGTCTTCAAAACTAATTTAAAACATTTATTTTGAGAAAAATAGAATTTTTGAAGCAACAATAATTTTGCATGTTGTTAGTAATTTTAATCGCATAACTTTGGATTGTGTGATTTATTAGTCTTGTAATTCTACTCGATTGCACATTTAGTCCTGCCACTAATAAATTTGTGAAATGTAAGGACTTTTTCTTTAAGAAGTAGACTTTTTGGCAGAAAATTCAAAGGTGGCAACCTCTTTCCCAGTTTATTTTTTGCCAAAAATTGTCCCCTTTATGTGATTATTACATACATAGCAGTTTTTTATGTCACTAAATTGTCGTGCAACCTCAAAACAATTATAACAGTATGCTTTTATTTTTGCAAGTCCAAGTTTTCAATTGGAAAAGTAACTAGGTTTCTCACAATTAGATCACATTGTTTTGAATAAATCATTTCATTTTTTGCGTTCTTATAAATTTTAATTTCAATTTTTGCTAGACTTAATTAGGATCTAATAGATTTTTGTTTTTTGGAGCATATGATAATACAGAAATGCTAATATATTTTAATTACAAATGATGATTTTATTGTTTAGTACACTTTTGCTAGTTTGGGGCGCGTGAGCGTCCCTAGCTGCTTCAAATCATCTCGGACTCTCGGTCCCGAATACCGATATAAACAATGTAAAATTAGGACAAAGAGTTGTCATATGTCGTCCCGAACTATTATTACTAGTCGGGTTGGAAACGGGATAACCATAATTCTGAATCCTCCCAACGCGTGCCTAGGGTTGGACTCGGGTCCGGGCCGGGTCCGGGTCGGGCCTAGGCCCGGGCGGGCCGGCGGGTCAGAAATGGTGGACCCGGGACCGGCCCGGGTAACCACCGGGTCCGGGCCGGGCCGGGCCAAACCCATTATATATATATTTTTTGTTTTCCTCTTCCTAATTAACCCCCCTCCCACCCCCAACCCCCCAAACCACCCCAAATGGCCCAAAATACCCAGCCCAACCCGAAAAGTTAAAAAAAATTGAAAAAACAAAAAAAAAAAATTGGCCCGAACCGGGCCCGGGCCCGGCCGGGTCGGGCCTTGTTTTGGGTGACCCGAGCCCGGACCGGAAAACCCACGGGCCGGGCCTACCCGGACCGGTCACTGACCGGGCCACCGGGTCGGGCCGGGCCGGAACAGTGCCGGTCCCGGGCCGGTTCCGGGTCGGGCCACCCGGCCCGAGTCCATCCCTACGCGTGCCTGCCGACAATCATGATGTTGAGCATAGAGACATCAATTTTTGAATGGTAAATTTTACCCGCACGGGTAGCTCAGTTGGTCGAGTGGTGGGAAAAATTGGACGTAGACCAAGGTTCGAATCCCGTAGCGGCCAAAAGGGGGTTTTCAGAACCTGAAATAAGGCTGGTCATGCGCACGGGTAAAGGCCTACTGCCGCTTTGCCGACTGAGTCACCGTGATTTACTCCCCCACCATCCTGTCAGGTCGGGATGGGGGGCTTTTGGGGTTGGGGATTCAACCTTTTGGACGTTGAATGGTAAATTTTAAAAATAAACAATAAAGATGCAATTACATTATTTTAATATATTCTATGACTACATTCTTATGCTATATGGGAAATATTATTTTCTTATTCTCCTTTATATCAGGTTGGGATTCTCTTCAACTTCAATATCTTAAATTTTGAAATTTATCCCAATTTGTTCTTCTCTGTGGCTCTGCCCAACTGCCTTAATCCAGCAGCTGCCGACTATTTTTGTATTATTTTTATACTATTACTACATTATTTTTCAAACATATAAGAATTTTTATAAGATTAATCAATTGTTCTAGTTAATTATTTTTAAAATACCACACCATACTAGGTTAAAATGACTTGATTAACAGCGTTTTAAAGTGAACTTACTTAGAGCATCTCTAATGAGAGGACTTGTTTGCAATTTGAAAGCAAGTAACTAACCATTAGAATATTGTTTTTTTAACTAGAGAAAGCTCATTAGCCAAAAAGAGCTACTAGTTTGAGGAAAGAAAATTATTAAATATAATGTTATTATTAATAAATGAAGAGGAAACAGAACTTAAATGTATTTCAACACAAGAGAAATACAACTCAAAAAAAGATTTGGTGGTATAGGATGAAGTCGAAAACGGCCCTCTCTTAGGGCTTGGATTAAAACTGAGCCCAAAATTACCACTATAATTATAAATTAAAGAGTTGACCTGGCCAACTGTGTTTTCTCCCATCATGACCAACTGCTGTTACCTCCATGGAGATGTCAATGCTGCGATGCTGAATAGAACGCGCGATACTAATGCGGGATTGTATTCTTACAGCCGGAGAGGCATCAGTACCTAGTGCTTCTAACTTGCCACCGTTGCCATGACAACATGATGACGGAGATGGTGATGGACTTCCTAATGACATTGCAATTGGTTCTTGGAAGGTCAGTAAAGTCTGTGACCAGTGTGTTGTTGGCTGGTATGGAGACGTTGACAGATTTGTTGGCATTTCCTTACAGAACCTATCTGTGAATCCAGTGTCAAACCATAAGACAAGTCCATAACACCAAGTAGTTATTATAGGCTTCGACTCCAACAAAGAGCTGTCAAGGGAGGAATCTCCATTCTGTAGTTCCAATTCTACTATAGATGTGAAATCCATATCCTCAGTCTTCATAGTGAGCAGATCGAATGCCTGGCACAAACATGCTAAGGTTATAATAATACTGGAGTAATAAGATAATACTAACATGTGCCTCCATCCCATTTTTTTGGTCTATATTTTCTTTCTAGGTGTCTCAAAATCAGAGATGGTAATGGGCGGATAAGGAACGGTATGCATATAAAACCACACCCGGCCGCTGGGTCATTGATTTTTAATAGAAAATATTTGTTATCACTAAATATTTAAATGTATTGTCATTAAAAATATGTTCATTCCTAAATGAGATTTTAAAATAATGTTTTGTTGATATATGTGAGTCTCTGTATGTATGTGACTATGTGCTTATGTACTACTCTCAAATATCTCTAAACACATACTCCGTATTATATATGTGATTTTTAATAATTTAAAAATTATTAATTAAAAGGAATTAAAGGTGTGGTTAACCATACACAAAGTAAACGGGATGGTTATGGAGCGGGAACGTGCCCCATAAGCATTATGGCATTATCCAGTGAATGTGGTTTTCTCCGTTTGGACTGGACTGATTCAGTGCAGCCGTGTGCATGGACATTATATCGGGTACAATTGTCATCGCAACTCAAAAGTTTGCCCCATGCCAACTTTGGTCGTTTATGTGGCTTAGAATGTTTTTAACTGGACTGGTTTAAACAAAACAGAGCTCCAGACCAGACTTGAATAGTATTGAGACTGTTTTTAACTGGACTGGTTTTAACCAACGCAATGAAGTAAGCTAGTGTTTTCTTGTTTGGTAAAAATAGGGATGATAAGACTGGTAAGCGGCAATGCATGTCTACCAAATGGGAACTAATACTATGGTTTTTCCTTTTAAGATACAAATAGACATCCACTAGAGCAATTCGGGCCAGATCAGACCGGGCAATAAAATTTCAGTCCAATTAAAAACATCTTTAGACTCATTTTTACTTTTCTTTTACAATTTCAACTCCAACCACACAACCCACTTCCCATTAATATTTGTCCTGAACTCATGTAGCAAACTAAAAGGGACAGACATAGTAACACTTATTTGATGCTGATTAAGGGCTCATTTGGTAAGTCGACTTAGTCTGAGAAGTGAGAAGTGGCTTGAGTGGCCTATATGGTAGTTGAAGTGGGCTGTATTTGCAGAGTCCTCTAAACCATATAAAATACCTATTTACAATATAGAAAGTAATTCAACATAAAATATTAAAATCGAAATATGTTGAAGTAATACTTCTGTTAAATTCAGCCATTTCACCAAAAAAAAACTAAACTTACACTACTTTTTCAATAATGACTTGATTCAAGTCATTCAACCAACGCAATGAAGAAAGCTAGTGTTTTCTTGTTTGGTAAAAATAGGGATGATAAGACTGGTAAGCGGCAATGCATGTCTACCAAATGGGAACTAATACTATGGTTTTTCCTTTTTAGATTTGTGTTAATGAGAGATTTAATCTTCAAAAGGGAGAAAGAAATGAAATGCAAAGCGATGATGGTATATTACAGAGTATGTGGTCAAGTTTGTATTATTTGATAAACCTGAAGGACTGCCGTGCTGGTGACTAAATCAGAACTATCAACAACTTCAACGATTGGAAAATGAGAAGCATCAGCAGCTAGTTCTTTGCCAATACAGGACATGTTAAAGCCATACACATTTTCCCAGAATGGAATGCTAGTTCCACCTTTTCCAAATCCTGCAACAAACTGTTGAAGAATTTATATTACTTTTGTAAATAAGAGATGGTTGCCTCTAGAGACTCACATGGGCAGAGATGGAGCACTTCAAGACTCACCATGGTAGCTGTATCTGGTAGAATTGCACCATCAGGTTTCAGCCATTTGTCTCGTGCCATCAGCACAGAGCTTAGCATAGACTCGTATAGAAGGCAATAACCCATCCATTCACTTATCAACACATCAACACTGTTCGGCTTTACTTTATGGGTAATTTCAATGTCTTCAACCATACCCTGGACCACCTCGAGTACCCCACTATGATCTGGACTAGCATTCCACAGAAGTCCATTTTCCTTTGCAACCTGCACTTATTTGAATCCCACAAAAAGAACTTACAAAAAACTCAATCTTCTAGCCCTCATAATTGGTTGAAATCAAATTATTTAAAGTTAATTTTACTATGATATTGATTAATTAATTAAATTAACCAATCAGGATGAGCGGAAAATATATACTCCCTCCGGTTCTCAAAGACCTTCACACTTTGACTTCACACAGATTAAGAAAATAAATTTGACTTTACTGTGGAGTGCGCTGTTTGGCACTGTTTAGACACTAGTTTGCACTGTTTTGCACTGTTTTGGTGTAGATAATTTGCCAAATAAGGAAATGGGAAGAAGTGTGAAGTTAATTTCGGGACTTCCCGAAAAGGAAAGTGAGAAGTTGTTTAAGAACCGGAGGGAGTATATGATAGAAAAATGTGACAGAAGATTTGAATTGGTTATAACATGGTTTGGATAAAAAAACTGAGAAGCAGATAGCAAACAAGGCCTACCTCAGTAGCAACAGCAGCCATCTTTTCACTAGCTTCCACTGCTAATACCCTTGATGCTCCAGCTTGCGCTGCAAAGAGACTAACAAAAGCAAGTATGAAACTCGGTTTACATCCCAAGAATCAAAATCCAATATGAAATTATGAACTTATAATGAAATTGGCTAGTTTGATTTACTTTTCCAAAAAATCAAATAAACTTTATAATAAACTTTAGTGACACGAAGACAGAAACAAACAAACAGTTTTTTGCAATTAAATAAACTTTATAATGAAAGACCATAAGTAAAAAAATCATCATCAGGGCGTGAATTCAAGGGAACTCTGTGTGAAATTTTAGAGAGCAAGTCATCAGTGTGAGAATATCTGTACGCCTCAATCTATCTTGATTACTTCCTTAAATAACAACTCTTCTGCCATTTTTTTCAGAATCTTAAAGTTCAACTTGAAGTCTTTATTTTCTTTTTCACAAAAGTTTAATGTACCAAGTTCCAAAAAAAAGCATATGAGGATTGGGAAAAGCAAGTATGAGATGTATTATCAGATTTGATCATTGGGGGTATTACGTTGAAGGAAAACAATGTTGAAAGTAAAAAATGTGAATAGGTAACATCTATGCACCTTAGAATGCCAGTGCCACAACCAACATCCATAACCGTGCTTCCCCTGATAAGAGATGGATTTTCCAAAATTGCTCTGCGATAGGCATCTGTCCTTACCTGCATTTATTTTAAAAGGAACATTTACACAACAATACTTAGTTTTGTGTGGAGCATAATTCCTTTTCTCACTTCCTTTTACCAAAGTAGCATACACATAAAGTTAATCTTTCTAAAAGGTTACCTTGTCACTGATCATCTCCCTATGAATGCCAAATGAACTATATGCACCAAAATAACTACTGTTTATGTTATTTATTTTCTTTCTGGCAATATCTGTAATAGAACAAGTATGCCCCTTGTCCTCTGAACTCCCATGAAGTAAAATATTACAGTCCTTAGAATCTTCAATTCTGATTTCTGAATTACCCAAAGAATTTCCATTATTGCAACATCCATCCGTGGTAGGTGTAACCTTCTTTCCACCATTCTCACAACAGGCTCCACGTCTAGATTTGTACTCATCAGATGTGAATTCATGATCATCAATTCTAATATGCTCAAAACTACTCATGTCCTTTGGACACAATGCATCATTGTTATCGACAGACATAGTATCATCTATGCCTTCATCATCTTCAACAAAACTGAATAGAAGTGCATCCTCCTGCAAGTAAGGCTTCAGATACTTGTCATCATCCCAAGGCAGGACATTGTTTTTATACTTGATTATTTTGTGTAAATGGTCTTGCATATCCTGCTTCGATTTAAAGGTGAGCTGACAATTCCAACATCTACTTTCAGCAACCTAGCAATGTCAGTTAAGAAGTAGTCATCAATTAAACGAAGAACATGTCTACAGATTTTGAGCTAAGCAAAGGTCATATGAAATATGTAAAGATAAGAGTTTTGAGGGAATTTCTATCCGCCCTACGCACCTCAGACCTAATGTAGTTGATGAGCTTGAAACAACCATAGAAATCCAAGCCGAGATCATTCTTGAGTTCATCGAAGTCAAAGTGGTGGGAGGAAGCGCAGTGCTGAAACAGAGCTCGGGCGGAGTTTAGCAGAGAATCACAGAACAAGCAAAGCAATTCCGGGTCCATAGTATCGTCTTCTTCGTCGGCTTCCCAATCATCCCAGTTCTGGTCTTCTTCTTCTTCAATAACATCAGTCCCATTTTCCATCTCCATTTCTGTGCTCTGGGAGGATGCATTCTCGTCGCTTAGCGTTGCCATTTGAAGTGGGGAAGCAGACCAAGCGCCACACGCTAAAACCCTAAACCCAACTAGACTTGCGAATTTGTGCCCCTGAATATATGGTTGGTGTCATTTACCCCGTCGCCGCAAATTCAGCATGCATTCACTATTAATTTGATCTAGTTACTCCATTGTCATATATATTAATGTTTACTCAAACACTTCTTAAAATTGTTTCTGGCCCCACAGAGAAGTAGATATTATAGCATTTGGGCGAAAATGTAAAAGTACTTTTGTTGCTCCAAATTACTCTTAGAAGCAATTTTGTAAAAGTTGGTGAGATCAGTTTCTAAAAAAATAATTCTGATTTTGCTTCGGCTTTTAAAATTAACCAGAAGCAGAATCAGTTTCAAACACCTCTCTATTGTCATATGTCAGATGAGTCCTCACCGACTATAGAACAATATTATTTGTTTGAGAAATTCATTGGTTGAAGGCACGACGTAGAATTCAAGAAGTTTGCATCGCTCCCGACCGCCACTTCATGGAGGAAACAACGACCGACATTGTCGCAGATTCCGACTGATTTTTACCAAATGTATTTAATGTTTGAAATTATTTTCAATTGTCAATTGTACTTCATATTACAATAAATATACATTGAATTTTTTTCTAGCACTTGTGAATTAATTAACAAAAAAGTAAAAAAAGATAAACTTTAGCCCGGCCAGGGCCCAGATCGAAGCCCGACCCGGTACCGGCATACACGGGTAGGTACTGGGGCCTGATATTTTTGGTCCAGGAGCCCGCTAGTCTTGGCCCTGAGCCCGACCTAGTCCACTCCCAGATGATGAGAGTCACTTATAAAATATTAAAAATTCTTTTTGGGCACACTTTTTTGCACACTTTTTATACATGTTTGTATGCTATTTTTTTGTTTGTCAACAAACTATAAAAGTTGAAGATAATAAACTCTTCTATATCACAATTGGAATCATTTGATTTAGATAATATATCCAATAAAAAGATATGTTGAAATGGTGAAACATGTTCATCCAAAAAAATCATCATCGAATGTGCGTCTTCTGCATCTGATTTCACTTTCATCTGATCATATTCTAGTCATCGTGTATTCATAAAATTTATAGCTACTTGATTTATCTCTCACATGAGACAATGATTTTATTTGAATTTGCATACGAAAGACATGCTTAAATTATTGACAGAATGTCGTCTCGATTCAAGGTGCGAGTTGACCTGTTGAATATATGCCCTAGGACAGTAATCATTTATGATTTATCGATGGATATTTAATGCTCATTAATTAATAAAGTCACAAACTAATTTTGTGTTAATTAATATTGTGAATTTTCTTTATTAATATTTAATTCCTGAATATTATTTTTAGTAGCTAATTAAATTTGAAAATTATATGAAATTTAAATTATTAAATATTAACCTGAAGAGACAAAGAACAAGGATGATCCAAACTTAACTCGTTGATTTTTCAAAATACAAAGCTACATTAATTATTACAGAGTACTCCGTATAACATAATCTCAAGAGGCTAGTAATAATTTTCCCAAAATAAAAGGCTGTGAAAGTAGCAAACAAAAGTAATGAAGTCCACCAGCCCCAACATCCCTTATCCAGGCGATTGATATGAAGGAGTCATTAATTAGAAAAATTAATTATTTAATCATCATCAATCAAGAACTTAATAATAAAAGCTTCAAGCCCGCTTTTCAGGCGCGCATATCTTACCGACTACCATCGTCAGTATTCTCTTTCAGTCTTTCTCAATTCTCACTACATGATTCAAAGTTCCGCCTGGAGCATTCAATATATCCATCATGCGCACTAATTGATATTTAATGGAAGAGCGTTAAAACTGGCTTCTGGATTCAGTAAACTAAACCCAACCCAAGATTTTAGATTTGCAATTCAAAGCTCAATGTCTCAATTCAAAATTGAGTTAACCGTTTTGCGCTCTGCGTAGTTCGCTCCCAATCGTCTGAGCTCGCCCTCCCTTTTGATATCACCATGGAAGAGTAAGCACATCTCCTCTACTGAGATCTCAGTGGATGATTTTTTTTTGTCGGGGATTGTATTTTTAATCTGATTTATTGAAATGTGGTCGCGCCCAGGGAGAATTGGGTTGAGCTTGTACAGAGATACAGAAGAGACAGACGCGTGCTTCTGAATTTCATACTCTCCGGCAGCTTACTTAAGAAGGTGGTTATGCCTCCAGGGGCAGTTTCTTTGGATGATGTGGATCTTGATCAGGTCAGCGTTGACTATGTTCTTAATTGCATCAAGAAAGGTATGCATATGTGATAGTCATTTCAAGAGAGATTTCGTTCTTGCTTCTTAATGCTCAATCCCAGATTAGCTGAACAGAAAAGCCTCGTCATTAATGTAGGAGGAATGCTTGAACTTGCCGAAGCTATTCGAGATTATCACGACAGTACATTGTTCCCTAACATGGTAAACTTGAGATCATCATTTAGTAATTTTCCTCTGGTGCTATGTTTCCTTTTATAGACCCGTGTTTCATTTTAATCAATCCCATGGTTTTTATTCGTTATTTATTGCTCTTAAAGAACAATGCAGGGTCCTCCAGTGAATTCTTTTTTGCTACAAATCCTGAATTATCAGGTTCGCCTCCGAGGAGGACGCCTCCAGCTGCCCCCATTGTGACACCCCTACGGATTCTACCAAATCTTTCAACAGAAGAGCCCCTTGATTCTGAGCCAGTTGAAGAACAATCTGCCCTCTCAAAAACCCAATCTCTTAATTCCAGTCATGCTCAGGAGTTAACTGTAGATGACATTGAGGATTTTGATGACGATGATGATCTAGCTGAAATTGATAGCCGCAGATATTCTAGAAGAGTTCTAAATGATGCCACTGATCTTATGCCTGGTCTGGCTTCATTTGCAACAGGTAATTTATTTACTAATATATAATATTATCCCACATCATTATATGGGAACTATGGAGACACATCGTAATGTACTAAACGACAAAATGCAGTAACGTATTCACAACTGAGATGATTAATATATATTTTCATTTCTTTGTACATAAAGGGCAGGGTTGCACTGCATTTTTTTTAAAATTGTTTTATTCATTAAGTTATTTTCTACAATTCATTGAAACACATTGTTGTTGCGTACTAGTTTCCTTTAAAAAATGACTTTCTTAAACATCGTTTTTTAAACATTGGTTTTCCCTTTTCTATTTGAATGTTGCCTATCCGTTGTATTCATCGCTGGGATGCCCCGATTACCCTTCAAATGTCAGAACATCTGTTGTTATCCATATTTTAAATGTTTCCTCGTGGATATGGAGTGCCGAGCTTCTAGTATCTGCGGGCAGCTATTGCTGATCTGACTTTACTATTTAATTTGCAATCTTTTAAAGTTAAGTGGCATCCTTAACAAAGCTAATTACTTGGTCATCCTTAAGGGGGGGAGTGAAGTGTCATCCTTATGACTGTCGGTGTCATCCAATTTTTTTATTAAACCCCTATCACCCTTTAAATGTTGGAAATTCGCTCTCTTGGGTTTCTCCCAGGTATTGGTGATCACGACCTTCGAGAAACTGCATATGAAGTTCTCCTGGCTGCTGCTGGAGCTTCAGGGTACTGTTCATTGTTTGTGTGTGTGCGTTTTCTGTTCTGCTACATTTTATTGACAGTTATGAGTTTTTTGTTTTTAATTTGATGCCCCTGCGATCAGAGGTCTAATTGTACCATCGAGGGAGAAGAAAAAAGACAGAAAGTCTAAGCTGATGCAGAAGCTTGGACGGAGTAAAAGCAATCATGGTGCGGTTAGGCCTCAGCATTCTCATGGATTAGTTTCTCTTTTAGAGACCATGCGTACTCAAATGGAGGTCAGCTATTAATATATGTTTCTAGACCTTGCATGTACAGGGGGGTCCCATTTATATTATCTTGGATTGTAGCATAAAATCTGAGTTTGGTTACTCTTAAGTAATGCAAAAAGTTGCTCACTATATTGTAGTTTAATGGCGCATAGACAACTTTTGTGAAATATGTGGACGTGCCATCCCAACAGAGCAAACAAATTGCAAATTTGCATCCTTAACTACAATAGTGCAATGGCAGTAGATTTTTCATGTTTTTCTGAGGCATGGAAGCCCCAGACATTGCATGATGTTATAACAGCAAACAAATGAGATTTGATCACAAATTGGACTGAATTTTGTAAAGTTGTGTATTGATTCAGCAAAAGATATAGGATATGAAGTATGAGGTCAGGAGTTGGGGTTTATGTCAGCCTAGACAAGAGCTGTCATGAACTTATGGTACTTAAAAACCACTTTTGTTCAAACCATGGGGGGCAATGATGCCATGATGTGGAAGACTTGTCTGCTAGTTTTTTCTTTCTTTTCTAAATTTCTGAGGGTGAAAACATTTTTCGTTAGGGTAGGACTTATCTGCTAGATTTGGGGTATGGTTTGGGGTTATTGGATGATAGGGGAAATTTGGGTCACAAAAGTGGAGGGGATGTCAATAAGTTTTTCCTGTATCCTCTGCCCTTCTCTTTGTTTTCTATCCCTCCAATTTGGGTGTTTTTGAAGCGAAAGCTAAATTTTAGTCCCTTCCGCTCCACTCCGACAAATCTACACACAACACTCCCTTTCCCTTCCCTCAAATCAAATACACCTTTAGATCTAGTTTTCGTGTTTACTAGTTTGGTGAACTTATAATCATAGAATATAGTAGTATTGTTTATCCATGTTCTTTTTGTATCTCATATGCTGGTCATTGTTTCCTGAATTCCTAATTCTAGAGCATTGATTTGTATAAACTTTTCAATCCGTTAGGTATCTCACAATTTATCATGGCTACCAGATTTCAGAGGCAATGGATATTCGAACACGAGAAGGGCTTCTTAATGCTATGGTGGGCAAAGTGGGAAAAAGAATGGATACACTGCTGATTCCACTGGAGTTGTTATGCTGCATTTCACGCACAGATTTTTCTGACAAGAAGGCATATATAAAGTGGCAGAAGAGACAGGTGACATATCTTTTCTCACACTAGTGTTGTTTGTATATGCATATTTAACTGGCACCCCCTCTCACCGCTTTCCAGCAGCAGTTTGAAAATGCTGAAATTGTGTATGATACTTAAACAAATGTTCTACAGGGATAAGGCTGCGTACATCCAACCCCCCTTACCCCACCGTAGGTGGGAGCCTTTGTGGCACTGGGGTAATGTTGTTGTTGTTGTACTTAAACAAATGTTGTATGCTCATTTTGTGTTAGTTCAGTTAAACATGTTGGAGGAGGGGCTTGTCAATCACCCTGCTGTCGGGTTTGGGGAATCTGGCCGCAGAGCCAATGAGTTAAGAGTTCTTCTTGCCAAAATTGAGGAATCCGAGGTTTGTATTGATTTATTCTTTGTGTTATTAATAATCTGTGAGTTTATTCATATAATAGGAATAAGTGAATAACAGATAGTCTTACTTGCCTTTGACCCAACCCTTTCAAACTATTTCCTTCTGAAATGCCTCTTATTTGGAGGATTTAGTTACTATAAAGCCAACATCAAAGGAAGTGATGAAGTTGATGCATCAATCTACCACGATCCGTAAAGATAGAGGATGAAAAGTTGACCTATGCATGAGAGAAGTTCCATGCTAAACAGTTTTCTAGTCTTGTTTGTATATGCACTAATGCACTTAACATGTTTTGTTTCTTTCAGTCTCTTCCAGCTCCTGCTGGTGATCTTCAACGGTCTGAATGTTTAAGATCACTAAGAGAAGTTGCTATATCACTGGCAGAGCGGCCAGCTCGAGGTGACTTAACTGGTGAAGTATGCCATTGGGCTGATGGCTATCACCTGAATGTCAAACTATATGAGAAACTACTTCTTAGTGTCTTCGATGTCTTAGATGAGGGAAAGCTCACTGAGGTTAGCTATAACACATATTATCTGAATATATTATGCAACAATATGCCCTCCCTGTAATACTCTCAGTCTTCTCATGTGGATTGTGAATACCATACATTCTTTTGAAGTGCAAATATGCCCTTCCCTGTATTTGTTCATCAACTTAGTACAATTGACTAAATGGTTTATGCCTTTATGAAGTACAGAAATATTAAAATCCTAAAATGACAATAGGAGTATATGATACATTGATTCTCGGTTTTATTTTCTTGTTTATTAGCGCTTCATTTTATTTCCCTTTTCAGCTTGTTGATGTGTTAACTTTGCCGCATCGGTTTCAGTTTTAAAGTATTTCTTGTTTTCCCGTGTGTGGGATGCTATATAGAGTCCAATTTTTTTATTGTTATTGATGCTGATTCTGATGTTTATATTTACAGGAAGTTGAAGAGATTTTGGAACTTTTCAAGTCTACCTGGCGTGTTTTAGGCATCACAGAGACAATTCATTACACTTGTTATGCATGGGTGCTTTGCCGTCAGGTAAACAAAAGTAACAAAGGTTCTTTAGTTGCACTTGTATAAACTTGTCAGAATAGCAACTTCTTTCAGCATGCGATGTCATTACTGCATATGTTTTATGCATACGATGTCATTACTGCATATTGTTTCTTGATATTTTTTTCTAAGAACAAAATCCTTGTGATCTGCATATGTAACAATGTCAGTTTCTTATTAGTTGAAGTGTATACCACCTGGAAGTTTAAGCTGTAAATAGGATACACTTACTATTTTTTAATTTGTATTTCACTGCAACATATTCCATTCAGGTATTCCAAATACCCTCCCTCTCATTACTGAAACATGTGAATATTTTGATGACGTGATAACACGTGATTCAAGCCCATGTTATGTTATGTGCCCACCTCAAAGAATGCTTGTCTTTGTTAATCTTAAACTTTTAACAGATGAGAGAGTTTTTTTAAAAAAAATAAGAGAGCCTAACGTGTTGGATAGTTGGAGCTATTACATCTTTCCGACAAATGTTATGTAGTGTGATACAACAGCAAGTCAGCAACCAAGGTTCGGTCTAAAAAATCAATGGGGTCTGCTACATGGACTAGTAGTCTAGTAGAGAATCTGAATGTAATGTAGTGTGATGTGCTCTCGTTTTTTGCTTTTTATTTGTTAAGTATATACCCCTTTCTCTATTGTGAACTTTTGAAAACCCAGGGCTCTTATACCATGCATGATACAAAAACAACAACATCCAAGGCATGGAGAGATACCATTTATCATACTATGATATGATAGAATGAATAGTATATATAATCTATCAATGGAGTTCATGGAGAACGCACACTCAAACAAGGATATACAGTCTCAGTCCAACAGGGATTCGGTTCTATATGACATTTCTGATTGTATTGAGAGCATTGTTATCATGTGGTCCTCGCTTTTCCTTAAAATGTTTTTTAGAACCATTTCTTAATGGAGTTTTCATCTCTTTATTCTGTTTGGTAGGTGGGTTCATAGTCAATTCTACAAAGTGTGCTTTTTGAAATATTTGTTGGATTACAGCTTCCTTATATTTCTACAGTATGTCGTTACTGGCGAACAAGGAATTCTGCTGCATGCCATTGAGCAGTTAAAGAAAATACCATTGAAGGAACAGCGAGGACCACAGGAGAGATTGCACTTGAAGAGCTTGCAATGCAGAATTGAATGTGACAAGGGATATCAAGAACTATCTTTCTTACAGTCTTTCTTACTGCCTATTAAAAAATGGGCTGATAAGCAGTTGGAAGACTACCATCTTCACTATGCTGAGGTTTGTTGGCTTAGACATTTTTTATGCATTGGCAGTTTGGCATGGCATAGTGTTCTTGCTCTTCCTATTTGCTTGTGTAATTTAACTAAGGAGGATTTTGCATGATGTCCTTCTCACACTCTCACAGTAAGCAAAAAAAATCTTAATTTGAGGCCAGGGAACACTATACTTTATTATCTTCCTCATACATGGAATAAAGTTGATGAAATAAAATAGTTCTGGAATTTGAGTAGTGTTGCATATACGAAATAAAGTTGCATATATGCCAGAGTATGGATGTAAAATGCTGCTTAGTGCATGACTCTAGGTTACATTACCTTTGTAAGTCATTTGTACTGGATTTTAAATTCTTTGCAATGGCGCTATATTTCCTTTTTCTTTCTTTATTTAAGAAGTTTGTTCACATTTTTTCTTCCATGATAGAGTTCAGCAATGATGGAAACCACTTTGGTAGTGTCAATGCTTGCTCGAAGACTTCTTTTAGAAGAACCTGAATTGGTATGTCGTATTTACCTTTCCCCGTCTCTTGCCCCTCATCCTCCAGACTTCCATTTCTAGAATAGCATAAACATTCACTGCTTACTCTTGATTAATTCTGAATTTGTTTGTATTACACATAATTATTGATTACTATTGATTTCATCTATATCATACATAGAGGTTTAAGCATTTCTTTTTCAAGGCAATGCAGGATATACACAAGACTGATTCGGAGCAGATAGAGTTTTACATTTCCTCTTCAACAAAATATGCTTTTGCAAGGGTAATTTGTTGAATAGTTTTTTTATTGTTATTTATTTACAGAGCAAAACAACTGTCAACATTTCTTTTTAAATGGCACATGTGACTTTGTAAGCTTAACATATAATGCAAATCTCATTTTATTTAACATTAGTATAAGTTCTCCTAATCCCTGGGAGACTGTTACTCTGAAGCATTCATTTTAGTTCAATTGAGATATTAATGCTAGAGTGTATATGTCTTCAGTGACAGGCATAGTGTAGTACAGAGATTCATGATAAAGAACATATAAAAAATGACTGTAATGTCTATAAAGTCGTTAGCTTTTGTTAGGGCTTACAACCAAGTATCTGACAAAGTCGGTACTGGAGATCTAAATTTCCACACAAATTGAAAAATAGTTATTAAGTATCATGTGTGTACACATTGGGGAAACTGAAAAAGATCTATCATTTGCATGTTTAGATGAAGTCATGCTCAGCATGTTATATGGTAATCTTGTGTTGTCTCCAAAGTAGAAGCAAGGGAGAGGATACATTGAAGCATGAACCGTACAATAGGAAAAATTGGAAATTCATGGAAGTCCATGATACATACACAATGCACATGTAGAGAATCTTAAAAGTATGTCTGCCATGCAGTGCATGTATTTTTTTCAGATATCAGCAAAGACAAAATATTCAGGGTATTCATTTGAAATGTTATACTCCTAGACTGATTGATATTTGTTCATTTGACCTTTATTTTCCTTTCCATACACAGATGCTGCAAGATGTGGAGACAATGTCAGATGCAGCACATGAGCATCCCTTGGCATTGCTTGCAGAACAGACAAAGAAACTTTTGCAGAAAGATAAAACCATTTACATGCCTATTTTAAAACAGAGGCACCACAATGCAGCTGCTGTTTCAGCATCTCTACTTCACAGACTATATGGCATTAAGCTGGTAAGCTTATTGTTGGTTCATTGGTTTTCAAAAGATCCATTTGTGATTTTGGACTTGCAGTGATTCCTGAAATACGAGAGTCATTGTAAATATTTCAGAAGCCATTTGTTGATAGTGCCGAGCAACTTAGTGAAGACATTGTAGCTGTATTTCCTGCTGCCGACAATCTTGAGCAGTACATCATGGAAATAATCATTCAGACCTGTGAAGAGAGGGCTGCAGACCTATACTGCAGAAAACTGAATTTGTACAAGGTTCTTACCATTTTTATGGACAAACATATAAGTAACTATGCAAGAACATGTATCTTTCATTTGTGATGGTATCATGTAACATGTTTTTGTGCCTCTTGTTTTATTTATTTATTTGTTTGTTTATTTAAGATGGCGATTGATGTATTTCTTTTAAATTATAATATAATTTCTTTGGTCTGAGTTGTACATACACTGTAGTTTAGAGATTATTAGTGGTTGACTGGTTGCTCATTTTTCATTTTTAGGTCTCTCTTCTATACTATTCATTTTAAACCAGGAAATAATAAGGCTTGAGTTCAGTTGTAATATTGTATAATAGTGCAGTATTTTGTCAACAGGTTCTAAGTCACCTTGGACGGTTGGACCTTTTGGGACACTAGAATTTCAATAAAGTTGTTTTTGGGTTTTTTCCCTTGAGACCATTATAGCTTTATATATCTCTTTCTTTGTTTTCTTATGTAATTCTCTTATTGGCCACATGTTCTAGCTTCTCCGTGTTTTACCCTATTTGTAAATTATGAATTCCACAACCGCTTTTCCCCATATGACTGTAAGTTGGGTAAAAAAAAGTTCTGTGTGTAACCATATTTCTATCTACTCTGATTATATATTGTTTTTGTATAATGTTTCCTATTCCTTGAAAGCCTGTTTTAAATATCTTTATGGATGCATAGATGCATACAATATTCTCAATTTAGTTGCACTTGCACTTCTTTCACCATCAGTAGTGTTCCCTACGATACTAGCTGACTGCACTTTTACTGGTATATCTATGATTATTTTTTTTGTCCTGCAAAAAGCACGAATACAATTTATTATTTTTTGTTGTTTCACTTCAGATTGAAATTGCTTCAAGTACTCTGGTTCTTAGATGGGTAAATTCACAACTTGGAAGGATCTTAGGTTGGGTTGAGCGGGCTGCTCACCAAGAGGTTGAATCTGTTTTAGTTTATTCATTTTATGTACTTGTTTACTTTCATTTGTTGAGCATGATTTTACCCACCGGATTTCTTACTTATGTCCACCAGTGTAGAGTACTCTTTCCATTTCTAATATGTGTCTAATTTATTTGTTTTCTGCCACCCTAATGTTCTAATGACCAAGTTATGGAGCTGGAACCCAAAGTTGATGAAATAAAGTTAGGTATTGTAAACTACATGAAAAAGATTTCTCAAAGCGATGGATTCTTAAGATACTCTCGCATTGGCAAAATATGTCAAACATCAGTCATAGTTAGGCTCAGTTGACCATAAGAAAGTGATCTTTGACAAATAACATGAGATGCGTGGAATAAGGTCTGAAACAGTTTAGCTGGTTAAATTTATTGTGATGGAAACTCTGCACATATATGTAAGGAAAACACCCCATACACTGAGCTTTGCTAAGTTATATAACACCCCAAGCTAGTTTATAGTGTGACTTTGTAAATGAAGAATCTCTGTTATAGCATTATATGCTTAATTGCTTATATAAAGTAACACGGAATACATGCTGCGCCATATTCTATATAATATGCTACTAATCTTTATCTAACTTCGGTGGCAATTCAGCCTTTTGCATTGCATTGGGTGTGCGTGTGTCTATCATCTTCTAATTCTTTTTCCTAAGGTCTTACCAACCTGCACAAACTAATGCTGGAATGTTAATTCCCAGAACTGGATGCCAGTGTCACCACAACAAAGATATGGAAGCTCGATAATTGAAGTCTACAGGATAGTTGAAGAGGTTAGTGTATCATTTTTCTATTCCATTTGTCTTGTTTTTTTGTTGTGTTGTCTGCTATGTGTTGCAATTTTTTCTTACCAATAACAATCAAACTACTTTTTGGGTAGTATGACATTGAATAGAGCAAAGTGGAGGGGGAGGATATGTGTGGAGGATTGATGTCCTTGTATCCTTTTTAACTTCGGTTTCATATATCAATCATGTTAGCCGATCCCAAACTCTTTTGGGACTGAGACTTGGATGTTGTTGTTTGACTACTTTGTGTATATGACATCAAGATGGACATGTTGGAAATTCCTCTAGTATTTGGTGTCACAAATGCTGGTATATATAATAGAAACTTTATCTTTGAAACAGGAGAGGTATTTGCTAGTTTTCATGATTTTATGATAGTAACCACCACGTGAGAGTTAGTCACAGTCAGGATTGGTGGGTGACCTAAGTGCTTACCAGTTTCTTATCTAGGTAATTAGATCGCGAGTTCAAGTCCTTAAAACCTACTAAAAATGGATGTCCATGTAAAGCTGTGCACATAGTACTTTTTGGGTCAATTTACTTTTGTGATCGATTTTTTATTTTCTTGATGTTTGTGTTATATTTTTTAAATTATTGATAGTTAGCTTGTGCCACCTAATTATTGAAGGTGTAACTAATTGCACTATTTAATTTTGAAGTCGTCTTGCAGAATTAAATTTTTGAAGTGTCGGTTACTTTTTTGTGATGACTTTACCTTAGTACTAACAATCTCAATTGTTTGGGTATTGCAGACAGTTGATCAGTTGTTTGCGCTTAGATTGCCAATGAGATTAGAGGAACTAAATAGCCTCTTCAGAGGAATTGACAATGCATTTCAATTGTATGCAAAAAATGTTGTTGAAAAGCTTGGTACGTACATTTTCATGCTTGAATGTATTTACGAGTAAATAAGTTCAACAACATAAAATCACACATGCTAATATCACAACTTACTCAAAACAGAACTTCAAAATCCTAATTTTTTACTACTAAATAATTAACATCGAGTAATGTAAGGATTTTATTACTCGTGATGTTTAGTTTTATGAATGAATTGCTGATATTGTATGATTTTATCTCTTATTCATCTCTAGTCTCATCTAAAACTATTCAATGACAGCCAATAAGGAAGATATTATTCCACCGGTTCCTATTCTTACAAGATACTCTAGGGAACATGGAATTAAGGCTTTTGTAAAGAAGGAATTAAGGGATACAAAGTTGCCTGACAGCAGAAAGTCCAGTGACATCAATGTTCCGTCAACCTCAAAACTCTGCATCCAATTGAATACACTTCATGTGAGATCAAACATTATCTATCAAGTGTTTGGATTTTAATTTTATTATTTGTTACTCAAATAATTATTTGTCATATGACAGTATGCAATTAGCCAACTGACTACATTAGAAGATAGCATTTGGGAGCGCTGGTCAGGGAGAAAACAACATGATAAGATTACAAGTGAGTGTCTTTTTCATTTGATGCATAAAATCAATGTAAAACCAGTGTAAAAGATTTGTGCTGTATTTTTTTGTAATTTTGTTATGTCCTGTTTATTATCATTGCTTTTTATTTTTTTGAAGTGCAGACAATAAAAATGTTTATTTGTGTAAATGGCCCTGGATTGTTTTAACAGAAAAAATCCGTGATGTCTTTACCTGTAGGAAGCCCATGCAAGTGATGCAACTATCTTCTCGATTTTTTGTATTGATATTGTTCATATTGTGATTTTGTATTCAGCGAAATCTACAGATGTTGGTACAAAGAGTTCACTGCAGAAGAGTACATTTGATGGCAGTAGAAAAGATATCAATGCAGCCATTGACCAAATCTGTGAGTTTACGGGTGAGAAAATTCCCATTTTATTGCAGTGCAATTTTTTTCACTCTAATCATTCATTCTAATGTAATGTATTCATATCGTACAGGAACTAAAATTATTTTCTGGGATTTAAGAGAATCATTCATTGACAATCTATACAAGCCCACAGTAACTCAATCTAGGTTTGAAGTGCTGATGGACCCACTTGACACAGTATGTTTATGAGTTAGCAATTATGATATGCTGAGAATGTTTTGAATGTTAAAATGTAAAAATAAAAGCTTTGATCCCAATTGCATGCAGGTTTTGAATGAACTATGTGACGTTATAATGGAGGCACTAAGAGATCGGGTTGTAACCGGCCTCCTTCAAGCTTCATTGGTCTGTCTTATCTCAACCACCGTCTCTTCAGTGTAGTTATTATTAGAAAAAATTCACATGAATAATCCCATATTTTTCGGTTCTTCCAACATTAATCCCAAATATGAGTATTTCTAAAATAATCTAATTAATACATGGCATCTTCTCAAATTAAGCCCATGACTGGAATGAAAGGATTCATCAGGTCACCCAACACGTGTTTTACTCTGATTGGACTTCACACATTTTTACTTTTCCATTTTTTCCTTTTTTTTTTACTTCTCCTCTTCCGCTCAGACCTTTCTCTTCCTTCATTTCTCTTGTATTCTTCTTCTCTTTCATTGAACCTCCTCTTCTGTCCATTCCATCATGTCATCATCATCATCATTTTCATTTACCCCAGTGCCGCAAAGGCTCCCACCTACGGTGGGGTAAGGAGGGGTCGGATGTATGCAGTCTTACCCCTGTACTAAAAAAGCACAGAGAGACTGTTTCCGGATGACCCATAGTGAAAATCCTGTCCAAAATTGCATGGACTGACTGCTGCTTCATAACAAAGAAGTGCAGACAGTTTAGTGAGCCATTTTGCTTTATTCCATCATAATCTCAAGCCAAAAAATAATGAATCTTTGGCTCCATTGCAAATGATGGAAACCCTCTTCTGTCCACTCCATTCTTCTTAATTTCTTTTACAACTCCAGTCATCCAACTAAAGGGATGGACAGAAGAAGAATCAGATGCCCTCCTTCGTCGCTATTCCGGTGAGGACCTCAGGACCTCCATTCGATCGTTCAATTAGAAACAAAATGATATGCCATCCTTCGTCACCATATTTGTCTACACCAGAAGCAGGGTGCGCTCCTTTGTCCCATCTTTGACATGAGAGATGACTTGAAGCAGTGAAGGTGACCACCGCCTTTTCCGCTGCCACCTTCCTTTTAGCCGGCGATTGGAATTGATTCAAGAGGGAGATGAAAGTGTCAGAAACACCTTCCTTTCTGTGTGGATTGAACTACTCTTACGGTCAAAGATGAATTGTGTAGGAGGAAGATGAACACTTCTTCCATGTCTTTTCCATAGATGAAGAGTGAAGATGACGTTGAGGATGGAGTGGATCTAGAGTCTAGACGCATATCAATCTTTTTCCTTTTTCTCTTTGTTGTTATGTTTTTATCGGGTTTAGAAGGTTGTAGGTGACATGGATCAATGGCAGAAGACCACATACAAATTTGAGATTATATTAGAATTACATATACTTGAGATTAATATTAGAAGAACGTGAATAGGTTGGATTATTGATGTGATTTTTAACATCCGGTAACTAACCTTTTTTAAGTTGTCAACTGGACAGGATGGCTTACTGAGGGTCATATTAGATGGAGGTCCATCACGCATATTGCATCCCGGTGATGCTAAACTATTGGAAGAGGATTTAGAGGTCTTGAAGGTATACATTCCATTTTATAATTTTTAGGCTCTACTTGTAAATCTCTTCTGGGATATTCTTGTGTTTCATCATCATCATTACCTCAATGCCGCAAAGGCTCCCACGTATGGTGGGGTAAGGGGGGTCGGATGTACGTAGTCTTCCTTCTGTACTAAAGCACTGAGAGACTGTTTCCGGATGACCCAAAGTGAAAATCACGTTGAAAAATGGAAGTACTGACGGCTGCTTCATAACAAAGAAGCGCAGACGGTTTAGTGAGTCATTTTGCTTTATTCCATCATATTCTCAAGCTAAAAAATAGTGAGTCTTTGGCTTCATTGCAAATGATGGAACCAGAAGTGTTTGCACAGGAAAATAAAGGAAATATTTTTGTGACACCAGAAGTATTTTCCCAAAACAATTTTATGTTTTTTACTTTATATTTTGGGTCAAACATTATATTATACATAGAATGACTTATGTTCCCATAAAACATCTCCTAGCAAACATCATTCAAAGAGCTCAAATACAGTATTCACATTGTGTTTCTTATAGGAATTTTTCATCTCGGGAGGTGATGGCCTTCCTCGAGGAGTTGTTGAGAACCACGTGGCACATGTTCGGCAAGTGATAAAATTACACGCTTATGAGGTTAGTATTTCTTCATAGAAATAAAAATAAATGACAACCACACACGGTCATGGTTATTCCAGCATTAATAAAAATACTTCAATTGTAATCTTTATATATGCATGAATATAATCATTGTGATGGTTGAGATTTGAAAGATCATTTTTGGTTGGTTGCAGACTAGGGAACTGATAGAGGACTTGAAATTTGCAAGTGAGGTAGAAATGCAGGGTGGCAGGAGCAAACTTGGTGCAGATACAAAGACCTTACTTAGGATTTTGTGTCACAGAGGTGATTCCGAGGCCTCTCAATTTGTGAAGAAACAGTTCAAAATACCTAAATCTACATCTTAGTCTCGTACTAATTTGCTTGCTGTATAGAAGATGCTATTGTAGCCTTTTTTTCAGTGAAAGTTAACAACAGCATTTGAAGTACATTAAATGTCCTAGACGCTTAGTTTTGCTAGGTATCTGAAACACTGCTTCAGGCCTTCAGGGGACCCATATTCATTTGTTGAGCTTATTTTTGGTTATCCTCTTGTACAAAGACAAGGAAATTGAGAATGATGATGCGCATGGGTGTATTGTAAATTGATTTAGTGACATCTTAATAGAAGTTTATGGGTTTTATAAGCCTAGATCACTAGATGTATCCAATACATACTTTTTAATTTTTATAATCAATAAAATATTAGGTGTTTGATTTTTTTTTATTAATCTACCGATATCTAGGAGTATTCTTATGTATTGAAATAGAAAAGGGAAAAAGTAAAAATGTATCTTTAGGAACAAATTTACTCTTATTGATTTTAAATAAATAAAAAATATATTTAAAATACTAAAAATAAATTAATGAGTATTTTGAATTTGGTTATTGAAAAAAAGTAAAATACTATTTCGTGTTGAATGCTTTTTACGTAGTATTATTTTTGTATAAATTTAATACTCCATTTATTTTAAAACTCTATCATTAAAAAATGTGTTAGAAATTACAAATTTAAAAAACATTTTACGCTCACCTTTTATTTTAACAATATCAAATTTTGGTGTAAAAATAATCAGGAAGCATTGATCAGAAAATGATTTTTTTTTATTTTTTAATTTTAATTTTCCAAATTCAATAATTAAAACATTTTACTAGTTCTAGTTTGGTGGGACCAGGAACAAATTGGATTTGGGCTAGCACCGTCATACTGGACCAGTTTTTGGTGGAACCATAAAGAACAATATGTTGAGCAAACTAACTGGCTGGTCCCAGTTCGGCTCGGATGTAAGTAATACTCCGTATTACGTATGAATTTTTTAGGCCATTCATATGAAGTTCGTTGTTATTATAAGTCGATGAAAACGTTTACGCTATAAGTGTGCTTTTCTAATCAAAACGTGTACATGAAAGCTCTTTATGAGATACTCCTAAGATACATGGACATTGTATGCCTGGAAAAAAATCTATAAAAGTTCTAACTTACGGTATGACCAATGTCTGGTCAATGAATAACTCACATCTATCAAAATCTAAGCTAATCTGGTTAAATATGCTCCGGTCAGAGACTGAAATGAGTGAAATCAAATATCAATCCAAATAAAAACATCTTCATTTGTACATGATCTCAAATAATTACACCCAATGTTTTACACCCAGCCCGAGTCCATCCCTAGTCGAAGACAGAAATTAATTTTTTCAATATTTTTGTATAAATATGATTAGTAATGTTGTGTTTGTGTGTATCAAAATAATACACACATACATATTTACATGCATAAATGATAGAGTGGTCACATTCAAATATTCAATTAGGGTTGGACTCGGGCCGGGTGGCCCGACCCGGAATCGGCCCGGGACCGATACTGTTCCGGCCCGGGACCGGTACTGTTCCGGCCCGGCCCGAACCGGTGGCCCGGTCAGTGACAGGTCTGGGTAGGCTTGACCCGGTGGGTTTCCGGTCCGGGCTCGGGTCACCCATAACAAGGCCCGGCCCGGCCAGACCCGTGCCCGGTTTGGGCCAACTTTATTTTTTTTGGGTTTTTTCATTTGTTTGGGCTCCACCGGGTTGGGCTTGATGTTTAGGAGGGGTTTGGGGGTTTGGGGGTGGGGGTGAGGGGGGTCAGGGATGGGTAGCTATGCAAAAAAAAATAACCAAACCCGAGGCCCGGGCCGGTCCCAGGTCCAGCTATATAGAACCGCCGGCCCGACTGAGCCCGACCCAGCCCGAGTCCAACCATACATTCAATAATATATTATACCTACTCATTTAACTTCACCATGTACTAAATATTACGAAGTATGAAATAATAATAACACTTCAGTATATACATAAAATTGTATACTCCCTCCGTTCCTAAAAATTCTTCCCGGTTTGACTTGGCGCGCTTATTAAGAAAGTGGAAATGTATGGTTGTGGTTGTGTAAGAAAAAGGTAAAATGAATGTGAGCCACACAAATTGTCCAAAATGGGAAAGTGGGAAGTATTTTTGGGAACAACCCAAAAAGGAAAGTGGGAAGTATTTTTGAGAACGGAGGGAGTAGTTTTTATCTTAATGACTTAATGTACAACTATTAACTAGTAGCTTTTTTCATATGCATTGTTAAAATTAAAGTTACATCTCTTAGAATACTAAAATAAAAAAGCAAAATAAAATGTTCGACGAATCTAGACACCTAGGCAGCCGATTAAGCTCTCTGCTCTCTAGGCGGGCAACTAAGTGTCCTAGATGGCCAACTAATTCACCTAGATGCCAAATCAATTAATAAGAGCACCTAAACTAAAATCGGGCGCCCGACAACTGCCTAGGCGGGATCCTCCGGGATTAGTCCGACACTTGATTACATCTGATTACGACCGAGTAAACTAGAGGAACTAGAGAGTAGAGACGCTGCACAACAAAAATATTCAATAAATGCAATCGCATTGTTTGGTTAATTCATCAACTAATTCCACCTAAAGGTGGAGCTGATCCCGTTCCAGATCCAAAGGAGGCCTTACTCCAAAGGTGCCGGAAAAAAAGGGGCTGTTGGTTCAGTTAAGGATTTCCAGATATGAACTATGAGTAATTTTAAGCCTGTTTTAAAGGGAAAAATAAAATCCAGAAAAAAGAACAGGCCAATTGCCACCCCTCCAGCCCGGACCTATGATGTGGTGTTGTTGCATTCCTATGAGTATGTAACCGGAGATAGTGCCCGCCACCTTTCTAATACTGCTTTTAGGCTTGGTAAGGTTGGCCCGACCAGCCAGACTCGAGGACTAAACCTGAGCAGACCTGAGCATTGCCTGACGACACCAGACACCCTAACACAACACAGCATGAGAGTTAAAACCCAAAGAACTAAAGGCCATTCATACAATGTTAACACAACAATAAGTTCATATGGTACGTTTCTCCTTTCAACTCTATTAGGTCTAGTTGTCAATGAGAGAACTCAGAGAAGCTGGTGTGTTACATCTCCCCGCATTCAGCAATAACACAAGGCAATTTTGGCCTGTTATTTGGTCCTGTAGCCACATTCTCGATCTTCCTCATCACAAAAAGACCATCGCCAAGTACTCGCTGTACAAAAGGAGTAAAATAAATATACTACTATAAACTAAAAAGAGACTAGTCTATACAAAATAACCATTTTATTTAAAGAAAATAGAGTAACAAGTGAGAAAAAAATATCACATCATATGTTTCTTATCTTCCTTTTTTCAATTAAGAAAATAACTGCATACCCCAAAGACAACGTGTTTGTTATCGAGCCAGTCACATTTCGCACAAGTGATGAAGAACTGCAACAAACAAGGAATATCATTCTTCTCATTCTTCAATACATGTATAGAAAATGAAATTTGTATTTCTTGTAGAAAGAATAGAGAAGGATTTGAAAACATATTATTTGATTTGAAGGAATGAAACTAAGAGGAGACCAAATTCCAGTGTTTGATATACACAGGAATAGATTACACTAGAGTATGAAAGGGTCTCAATTTCACACTGCAGAGTTTCAATTCCACTAAATTAAAAACAAAAACAAAAGGATGACTTAGGAATTGCAACCCCTCAAAAACAGAGGAGCTATAACTCAACCAAAAAACAATTATCAATCGAGTAGTGCATTTTTCTTTAACTTTTTGGGAATTACAGGGAAGACTTGCTCCTTATACACCCTTGTGGTGGGACCCTCACCTTGCGGGGAAACCAATGTGCACCGGGCCGCCCTCTTAGGGAAAAGAGTGGCAGCCCTCCCCCCAAAATTCCACCTGCCTAGCAGTCAGTTGGTCAGAAAGTCCTCTAAAGTGTAACTATCCCTTAAAATCTCTCAGGTGGCATACTTCATCATTTCATCATTTTCTTTTACCCCAGTGCCGCAAAGGCTCCCACCTACGGTGGGGTAAGGGGGGGTCGGATGTACGCAGTCTTACCCCTGTACTAAAGCACAGAGATACTGTTTCCGGATGACCCATAGTGAAAAGCGCGTCCAAGATTGCATGGACTGACTGCTGCTCCATAACAAAGAAGCGCAGACAGTTTAGTGAGCCATTTTGCTTTATTCCATCATAATCTCAAGCCAAAAAATAATGAATCTTTGGCTCCATTGCAAATGATGGAAAATCAGGTGGCATACTTGAACTAAAAAATTGATAACTAAGAACCGTCTCCTCTAGGCATACCTGACAACCATTTGTATTTGGCCCACTATTTGCCTGCCATAAAAATGAATTATAAGTTCCAGTCCATTAATCACATATTGTTCTATACAGAGTAACATATAAAGCACCATACCATAGATAATAAACCAGGACCAGTGTGTTTTGCAATGAAGTTTTCGTCATCAAATTTACTACCATATATTGATACACATCCACTTCCATCGTTCTACAAAGTAAATCAAGCAGAGGAATGAGCAAAAGCAAAGAAAATAACTCAATAAACTCATTTGCAAAATATCAGCAACCAGTATGCAGGAGTTTTAAAGCACTATAAACATAAAAGTTCAAAATACTGGGTAGAGATATTAGGGGTGTATGTAGGAAACTCTAGTGTCTGAGATGTACAGTCTTCAGTGTACTTTGTGGTTGTTCATATGTAATCAGTGTGATGGGCCAAAATGACTAGCTGTTTTTACTGTGTACCTATCATTGTTAGAGACATTTGATGTGTGTATCTATGCTCGTGGAGAGTGTGTTTGTAGAGACAGGAAGATATATAATGAGACAGATATGAAGAGCAACCTTAAGATAATCACCACCTTGAATCATAAAATCCTTAATCACCCTATGAAACTGAGAATTCTTATAACCTTGTGGAATTCCAGCTTTCCTGCAAAATTTAAATTTAAGTTAAATAAGAGAACAAACACAAAAGTGAAATGAAAATAATAGGACATCTATAGCTTTTTCCGTTTTTCGGGGCCCTAGACAATTGGCCAACACTTGATATTGAAATATTATCTTCACATCTTTTCTATACTAAAAAAAACTTTGATCCTGTTCGTTAACACCTATTTTCGGCTTATGAGCAAACTTTTTTACAAAACACGTAACTTTTGATTTCAAACACTGATTTGTGTAATAATCAAAATAAGTAAGGCTAGAGTTACTTTTATGGCTGAATTTGCTATATTGTTGAAGATGACTATTTTAGTTATTTTCATCTCATTTGTATATTAATAAAATATATATTAAATATAATTGTTTTACAATTCAGCATATTCAATCAATTCAGCCGTTTCAAAACAAATTTCATCAATTTCAACTAGGGGTGAGCAAATAACCGATTTAACCGACCTGACCGAAAACCGATGACCGAACCGACCGAAAAAATCGGTTTTCGGTCAGTTTTCGGTTATAATAAAATAAAAAGAATCGGTTATTCGGTTTTTATTCGGTTATATTTATCGGTTATCGGTCGGTCACCGATAACCGTCCAAAATATATAAGTATATATACTCCATAGTAGAGTAGTCTTCCTGTCCGGAATTCCGGACAGGAACCGCCGTCCGGCCAACGGATTTTGGGGCTCTTCCCGGTGGAGTTTTTTGATGAAATTTTTATGGCATGTTCTTCATTAATTTTAGTTTATCCACAAAAAAATTCAGCTAAATATTCCATCGGGAAGGTTGTCAAATGATTTTTGGAAGTTAACTGCGCTAAAAAATACATATAAAACGCAGTTAACTTCCAAAAATCATTTGACGAGCTTCCCGATGGAATTGTTTGCTCAAATTTGGTATGGATGAACTAGACTTGATGAAGAACATGACATAAAAATTTCATCAAAAAATTCCACCGGCCGATTATGGTCGGTTATGGTCGGTTATTCAGTTACCGACCGAAACCGAATGACATTTTTCGGTCGGTTTTTGTAATGTTGTCGGACGGTTTTCGGTCGGTTATTTGAGTAAAAAATATTGGTCGATTCTTCGGTTATCGGTCGGTTATTTGACCGACCGACCGAATGCTCACCCCTAATTTCAACAAATTCAATTGATTTGTCACTTTCAATATTACCAGGCGAACTCTTCACCTGCACCATTTTATTAAAAAAATGTAAATCTAAATTTAAGAACAATTTCTGATTAACCTTCTTTTTACATATTTTGAAGGCATACTACTTTTTTTCTCTTTAAAAATTACAATTGCTAATTAGATGGGCTTAAACCGAGTAGGTGAATTACCTGTGCTCGCCTGTGCAAAATTGCCTGAAAATAACAATAATTTAAGGTTAAGAATAACATTGTTCACAGCAAAGTAATACGTAATAGTATAAGACATTAAGACTAGAACCAATGAGTTGTTATAACGTGGGATCATCTCATGGTGAACATCCTACTCCCACATATAAAATGGTGTCGTTTAGGTTTAAGCTTTAATTTAACAGAATTCACGTGAACAGTACCCTTACATTTGTCTAATTTTTTTTCGTGATGTAAATCCTTTGTATTGATATGTAACTCGTGTTATTGTAAAATGTAAATCCAGTGTTTTCAAATGTAACTCACGCGCTGGAGAATGTAACTTGTTGTACTCAATTTTTTGAAAGAGTAACTTGTTTTACTCTCTCAACTTGTTATATCACTTGAAATATAGTTTTTATTTTTATACTACCTCCGTCCCTCAAAACTTTGCCAAGTTTGACCGACACGGGGATTAGTAAAGTAAAAACTGTGTGGTTGAGTTTTGTGCAGAGGAGAGAGATTTAACTGGAACCACAAATTGTTTACTTAAAAGGGAAAGTGGTAAAGTTAGTGTGACATCCAAAAAAGGAAAGTTGGCAAAGTTTTAAGGGACGGAGGGAGTAAAAAGTATTTTTATAAAAATCAATCTATATTTTTTATTTCTATAAAAATGATTTTTTATAAAAATAATTTTTCTTTGAATAGAAGGAGCTTATTTTGTTGTGTAACTCGCATTATATTGTGGTGTAACTCGCAGTATGAAAAATGTAAACTGCGTGCAAGTGTGATGTAACTTGGTGAGAAAAGTTTACATGTAACTCACATTGATAGATATGTAACATGAGATAAATGGAAATGTAAACCCTTTTAATAAAAATGTAACTTTTCTTAGATAGCCATGGATGATCATCCCTGCAGAAACTTGAACAAAAAACTTGAAAAAATCGGAACCCAATCCCATACAGAAACCCAATCACCGGCGTTCTTGCCGGTGAGTCATGGGTCTGCTACCAAGGCGGCAGATAATAATAGTTGTGCTCAACCTAGCGTTAATAATAGATCCTCCTCCTGCAGCCAAGGCGGCAGATCCTATATCCAGGCGGAAAATTCTAGGCTTGTGAGCTCCGGTAACTGTCTATACAGGAGGATTCGTAGAGCGAAGAATTCCAGACTTGTGGATTGAGGAGTATATACGATACATGAGGATTTGTAGAGCGAAGAATTACTGGCTTGTGGATGGAGTATATACATCATACGAAGTATATACTAAGTATAGTAAATGAATTTGATTGAGCATGGAGGTTCAGGAGGATTCGTATCACTGAAGAATTGGTTTCTTGGCTGCAGGGACGGAACATATGCCGGAAAAGATGATGAGTTTGTGCGTCTCTGTTTTAATTAATAACAAAACGACAGTGTTTGGGATTGGCACACCATGCACATGGTGGGCTGATCCCACGGTATAATTTGAGAGAACCAATGTACCATATACTTGCCCTAAATTAAAGGCAACTTTAATCAGTAAAACTAACACTAGCAATCAATGCCCTTCTTGCTGATAATTAGTTACCCCTACTCGAATTCACAAGGCACAGTTTAATCTCACAACATAAGAATAACGCGGATAAACAAAAACTACAAACTACTGAGCAAAGCGAACAATAAAGTTGAATGTCGAATATTGAACTGGAGCTGCAAGTGGTAGCATTGCTAGGGTTTGGGATTGATTACGAGTGGCAGTTGCGAATCGGGGATTATTTAAGGTTTTAGATTGACCTGAAGTTTTCAGCGGTTTTGGGAGCAATGTCGGCGAAGAGCTCCATCTTGATACGACCAGCAGGGATGCTACCGATGGTTACGTCGAAGAAGACGATAGGATTCTTATGAGATTGAGGCCTTATGTGCCACTCAACCCCTGACCCAACTGTTGCCGCTCCTCCGACACTTCCTGTTCCGCCGCCCGAAGCCATCTGGTTTCAGTAATTCAGTCACGCAACCAAACCCAGAGAGGAGAACCGCGAATACTGGAAAAAACAGCTTCTTTGATGAAATGGCATTTTAACATTTTAATAGAAATAATGGTAATGTTTTTAAATTTTCTAGTTTGAAGTAATAGTTTGAAGTGTATTTTATAACTATTCAAATCTAATCTGCTCTGGTTTGGTTTAGTTTGGTGACTTTGATCCAATTTAATTTGATCTGTGACTGAAAACAGTTCAAGTAAAAACATTTTAACATTTCATTTTATGATTTTTTCAATCAATATTTTATATTGTTGTTGTAATTATTATTATTTCTTTCATGGTTGTATTTTAAAGGAGTGTTTTGAAAAAAAAACACTTTTTTTTTCAATTTTTGACCTCAGAAAACTTGAAATAAGTATTTTTAAGTGACAATATTTATTTAAATTAAGACTTAGGGGAGTCAGATTTTAAAGAAATTTAGAATTCGGTGACAATTTAAGTGTCTCCAAAATAGATTTTTAAAGTCTCCTTTGAATCTAAAATCTCCCACCATTCTAAGGAGTTTTTTTTTTTTATTTGGGTCGATTTTGATGAATTTCGTATAAAAAAGAATGCCCAAACCATTGAGCAGAGTTTCACTCTCACTCCTCGGATTTGTAATCCATAAACTCTCTCCAAATGTCGACTTTTTACGCCTCTCAGAAATTGAACGAGAGGCGTAAAAACTTCATAAGAGAACTTGACAAAAACTTACAACTCGATCTATTGATTTTTCTAGTTCCTACCAAAATTGGTATGAACTCTGGGTTTAGCCATTTGATTTACATCCATCCTTTGCCCCTCCCCATATCTACTAGCATCCAATTACAAGAGTCGGAATCTTTATTTGTGATTTATTATCCCGCATAAAAGTAGAAATGTAATAATTTTCATGTCTAGAATCCACACATAGTATCCCACCATCATCTTTCGGAATTTTCGTATCATGTGTCAATGATTTCCTAATCAATTGATACACAAATATCTGTGTAGATGCACTCCAATACCCCTATCTACATGAGCAATCATAAACTACACGTGAATTATGTAACAAAATTCAAAATAGAGAACTGGTTAACGAAACTTGTAGGGGCAACTCTTTCGGCATCTTCTTCTCACATGTCCATGGCCCATCATGAAGGACTCATGTCATATCGGCTTTGTGGTCAAATGGAAGAGATGTCTTTTTGTGATTTCATTTGGGATGTTTGCTTGACTCTAAAACAAGAAAACGTTAAAACACAGGCCTTTTGACACCAATCCTGAAATCTCAAGATCATAGGCCTTCATTTTTCGTGTTTTAATGGATTTTCTTGATAGTTATTTATGCCTTTATAGGCCTTTCTTAAGATAATTGTTCATATCAACACAATATCTTACAATAATATATTTGCTTTTTATATTTAATGATCTTATAAATATGTTCATAGTTTCTATATCTGGACATATAAATTATTTGTATATATGATAATGTGGTCATATTTATATTTAGTTGTCGTATGAACTGACTAACGTCAATTGTACAAATTAGGACAAGTAGAGATGTATGGATGCATCACCGGTGTTTTAGAAATAAGACTAGCAGATGTTACTGTCTTTTGTTAACACGAATAGCTATTTATATCTTTTTATACCATTGGTTGCTAATATACATTATCGTCACCACAAAGATGATACAATCTGACAAACTTGTTGATGATTATCATATACTATCTATATAGTATCCAATTTCAAGATTTATGGAGCCTTTATCAATATCTTTTTATCAAGCAGCTCTTCACATCTTATTCTATTATCTAAAAGATATTCATCCTTTTCTTACAAAATCTAACTAACTTCTCTTGTTGACAACTACAAGTTCCTCCTAGTTACTATTATCTCTATCTTCTCTCCACATGCTATAACTGCATAAAGTTTACTTTATTATCCCACATATGGGAAAGTATTATATACTTCCTCTGTACCTCAACAGTTTTCTAGCATGAAATATATATAAGAAAATAAAAAAATGTGTAATGAAAAATATCCTCATAGCGCTTTTTAAAAATACAATAATCATAAGATTCTTAATTTGAATTGTCAAATGTAAAAGGTGTTAAAAAATATTGATGATGAAAGTATCTTTTCTAAAGATTTAAAAAAAAAAGTTATGGTGACAATAATGTTGTACAACACGACACAAAAACTAACCTTATTATTAAAATAAGAGATGACTATACACAAGAAAGCAGCTCAAAACCGGTCTATGAGTTCACCAACTTATTTTAACCTTGATGATCCATATACTTCCAGACTTTGTTTGTCCAAAGTCACACAATAATATTGGTCACTCTACCAATTTTCTAAACCCAAAAGATCCCCTGACCTTCCATTTTGTTGGGTTCAACCACACTTTCCTCCAAAACTCACATCGCTTTTAACTCTTCCCATGATGACCCCGAGAGCTGGCCATTGAACATTATAAGGCATCATGTTTAGAAACTACCTCACCACCAAGTTTTGATTTAAGGTCCACGAACCGTGTGATAGAACTCAACTCACATTTGCCACGTGGAATATCATGTTCGTTCAATATCCTTTAACATGACCCCTTTAGATGGGCACCAATTTGCATCTATGGTCTCATTGGAAAATAAAACTAGACGGTAATCTTTGATGTCGCGTCCCTATCAGCGTGAGGCCGAGAGCTCCCCCTGTATTTGTGCTTATCTATAAAACTGAGCCCTTCATCTTCGTCAATTGAATTCATATTGTCATGCAATTCCAATTATGTATCCACATTCTTATTCTAAACTGCTCCCCCCTCCCAAAGTTATTAGAATTAGCAGATAAATTCAAGTGTGACACCATTTACCGAAAGTAACTCACACAAAACCCAACCCTATACGGAGGTGCTTAGTAATCTATTTTGTAGTTTACCAACTATATTAGTAAATTTTTATCAAACACTGGTTTTTTTATTTATCAATTACTGATTCATGTGTTTATTTAGTATTATACGATTCGTGAATAGTACAATAATATGTACATTTGTTTATAATATGATACAATTATATAAAACACGGCTAAATATATGTTTCATCGTTCACGAAATGAATAAATACATGACGTGTTTTAAACGTTTCACAATTTAAAAATACGACATATAATACATGTATTATATACTAATTTAATGATAGAATTCAAGGATAATTTAACATATGCACCACATCGCATTCCTCAACAGTTTAAAATGTACAAAATAATTATTTCAGATATACAAATTTGAATTCATAGGTACAATAAGTAATAGAAATGACATTGCGCATTAGAGTAGATGAATTTATATGATGCTTTTTATAGTATACGATAGTTTTGAAATCGTAAAAAAAGTATATTTGAAAAAAATGACAAGGGGATAAATTGAGTCTAGTAAAAGTGTGCGGACAGTTGAAAATTGGGACCCATGGAATTTTTTGTCCCAAGAGTTTGGTGGAAGACAGAAAGCTGAAAGGAAATTGCTGCCAGTTTCATTTCTTCATTAGCACTTTTACCACCACACCGTTAAAGCTCACATTTTTCTCAATTGCTTCGTGCACTGCTCTTTCCGGTGAGTTTTATCGTCTGATCAATCTTCCAACACGCCGATCACCACCGGAGCACGTTATGGATAAATGTGTCACGGATGATTTCCTCAAGGAATAGTAAACCCTATTTCAGTCTTTTTGTATGCATATCTTTTGTTCATCTATTTGGTTTTCTTGCTCTGAACGCCTGAACTACAATTTAAGATCCGAAAATTCAAACTCGTGTATAGAATCTCAAGGATATCGGATCGTTTGTTGAATTGTTGGACAGTGTTACCATGTTGTCATAGGGTTCTGGCGAGATTTTCACTCTGGCCTCTGCTGGGATTCAATATGCAAAAGAGTGGGAGTCTGTCCAAGAACAATTCTCTGAAGTTGGTTGCATCTCCGCAGTCTCTCCGTCGTCTTGGCCTCTGCTCTCAGATATCCACAGGGCAGCATTCGTCTCCTGTTGTCTTCCCGGAAAAACGAAGCAAAGGGAGGAGGTCCGCCCGTACGGACGACGACGCTATCAATACGAGTGACCAAAAGAAGGATAAACGAGATGAACATAGGCTTGACATGGGAGATGAGAATTCTGATCTCTTAGGATACGGTGTTTTTTCAGGAAAACTAGTTTTAGACAAGAAAAAGGATGGTAAGAATGGTGAAGTGGACTCCCCCAAAGAATCGAAAGGTCAAATTTCCCTTGATGCTAAGCTCACTAGCAAAGCCATGATTTGGGGCTCTGAAATGCTAGTTTTAGACGATGTTATCTCAGTAAGCTCAATTCAGCTAGACTTCAATAAGGAGTATTTGTTTTTCTACATTTCTAGGATTTGAACTGTAACGGTTTCCTCAATTCCTACAGGTTTCATACTGTCCCAATCTCAGGCATTTCACAGTTCATTCTTATCCCCATAAAACTGGTTCTTGTGGGCTTCTTACCTGTTTGTTGAAAGCGAAAAGAAGCCGAAAGGATTTCCGCTTTGTTGCTTCAACTCCAGAGGAGGCCATTCAGTGGGTTAGTGCATTTGCCGACCAGCAGTGCTATGTGAATTTGTTGCCTCATCCTCTGGGCTCATCAATGAAGCCAAGTACCGAGTTATTTAGTAATACATTTCCACCTGAATCATACATAAGATGTAAAAATCCACCTAAGATGCTTGTGATACTGAATCCACGGTCTGGACGTGGTCGTTCAACTAAAGTTTTCCATTCAATGGCTGAGCCTATATTCAAGGTAAGTCCGGGTAGTATCTGACAAAAGCTCCTATTGAAACTTATTTGCAAAATCTCTCATTGATAATCTAATACCATTGAAGAAATGCATCTTTTGCCATTTTTGTGACCCATTAAGTGTGCCACGCCCCACATCAACATTAAATTTCCAACTCTCTTTGAGGGTTCAAGTGGAAAAACGAGTAGATTGATTATAGTTGTTTTTGGGTTTTTTATTTGTATGAGTGCTTGTGTAGATCCCTTGTACTTGTGTTTGCTAATTTATTTCTCTTCATGATATATATCTGTTTTTATGGATGTCAACTATAATAGCTTGCTGGGTTCAAGTTGGAGGTGGTGAAAACAACGTCTGCAGGTCATGCTAGGCAACTTGCATCAACTGTTGACTTCAGCACATGCCCTGATGGTAGGTGCTGTTTTTTTGTTCAATGTAGCCGAATTTGTGTTTGATGATTTTTTTTAAATCTTATTTTCCTTTGATTTTGAATATGAACATATAACTTACAGGTATTATATGTGTTGGAGGTGATGGAATTGTGAATGAGGTAAGTAGTTAACCAACATTTTTTTCTGTTATGTTTTTTACCAGTATATGAAGCTCCTGGAGTGCTTATTTTGGGATTTCTGACAGCACATTTCTCGATCAATCTCACATTGGAATTCTCTTAGTTGATTTATTCCATTGCTTCATCTTTCTGTCCTCCAAAGGCATTTCAATTTGGCCCTGAAATATAGAGATTATATGCTATGTGATGAGGCAGGACTTGATTCTAATAAACTAATTGGATTGATTTTCGATTTTGAGTTGAATTACAAGGAATACGATAAAAACATATTTATGGTTACATAATATACCCAGTTATCTGGAATTAGATTCCATGTTTTTCTGGAGGAGGCATGTGACGCCTCCTATTCTGAAATTGATAAAATATGGAAATGAGGGAGCTCTTGGGAGCCCCCTATCCAAACACAGGAGTAAGCTGTGATGCCCTGGAATTCATGGCCTATCCAAACAAGGCTTTACTTTTAATTCGTTTATATTGTTGGGCAATATTTTAATATCTGTTTCTTTTGGCGGCTTTCCGGTATGCTTGAATTTATAATGTGGAGTGTTAGGAATGTCTTTTAGTCCTTCTGTTGTTACAAATGCTAGTCCATTTTTGTATTTCTAGGCGGCTATCTTGTTCTTTTCACTGTCAAGTCAAAAATATGATTAAGTTATACAATCATTTTTATGTTTTTAATGTGTGTGGAGTGTGCATATTGCTGGGTCTGGACTTAAGACTAAACTAATTGTTTTCTCACATGATTCTATGCAAACTGCAGGTCTTAAATGGTTTACTTTGCAGGGATAATCAGAAGGAAGCTATTTCTATTCCAATTGGAATCATACCTGCTGGTTCTGATAATTCCTTGGTTTGGACCGTTCTTGGTATTAGAGACCCGACATCTGCTGCAATAGCAATAGTCAAGGTATAAATTAACCACGTGGTGAAAATTTGTTGTTTGCTCTCATGCCTTTTATGACTATATGCAATGATTTAATGTGGCACTGTTGTATTTACAAATGACCCCCACCCCCAATAATTCATTTGGAACTCATTAGATACCCGAGTGGAATAGTGAGTAAAGCATACTGGAAAAGTGGAATGGTTTACTTTGCAGGGATAATCAGAAGGAAGCTATCTCTATTTTATCTTTTTTTTTTATCTTTTTATCATACCTTATCTTTTTTTCTTTCTTATCTTTTTTCCCTTTTGGATCGGATATCATGTATTGCTTCATGTTAGCCGAGCCCAAAATCTTTTGGGACTAAGGCTTGGTTGTTGGTTGTTGTTGTTGTTCTTCATACATGTTTTATTTATTTATTTATTTATTTATTTATTGGTGAATTTGTGATGTATAAAAGACCATGAGATCTATTTTATTTTGTAAAATGTAAACCTAGGCATTTTCTAATGTAATCCTAAATCCTAAACATAAGAAAATCTGTTTCTTATGTTTCTCTTGCTCTAGCGTCTTCCCTGATCCGAACATATCCAAAGGATGATGACTAAGCAAACTGTGGGGCAGTTCTAAAACTGTCTCTCCAGTTTGTATCGTATCTATCTTAGGGTTTTGTTTGTTTATTTGTGACTATCCCAGTTTAGAGAAACTATGTTTCATCTCCTTCAACAGCCTATCGTGGGAGGAACATACATCTTAGGCGGTATGAGTTGTCCTGCCCTAGCTCTGTCCGTCCTTTACTGTTGTGATTAACACTGTCGAACCAATTCTTGTTGAGCTTATTGTACCACTTCATGAATTATCATATGATACCTAATTGATTGTCTGCATTGTTCACTGCTTAAGCCCCTTGGCCATAGCTTTAGCAAAAGCATTGGAGTACATATTTAGTTTCAGTCTATATTAAATATTGTTTGTTGAATTAATACTTCAATATATGAGTACTCTGTGTGAAACTATTGTTTTTTATAGATGTGGTCTTTTATGTCAAGAGGGTATGTAAAGAAATGGCTGGGGTGCATAAAGTTACATTCATATGCAATGCATCGTGATTTGTGCATTACATTTTGAACCCACTCAGCCATTCACTTAGGAAGTTGTTTGTATACAATAATATTTTTATGACCAAATTTACATTTTGCTTTCTCATAGTAAAACTATTCTTCTGAAACAGGCGACTAACTTTATTCGGGACCATTTTGCACTTAAATGAGTTCTTTCTCCTTTCAGGGAGGTCTTACTGCAACTGATGTTTTTGCTGTTGAGTGGGTTCAAAGCGGTCAGATTCACTTTGGCACGACTGTCTCATACTTTGGCTTTGTTAGTGATGGTTAGTCTTTTTCTATATTTTCCTCATAAATAGTACTCCCAGTTCTCTACACGGATATATAGATAACAAATAATATGTGTTCAACCTTCCAATTTTACTGTTGTACAAATCATGAAAACTTGTGCATATGGCCCCTTATGACATTATGTCAGTTCTAGTGTAGTTTTTTGTTTCACATTTTCAATAACATATATTTTCCTGATATTCTTCTTTTCTTGACTAAAATGATTTTCCTCATATTTGTTAAAGTGCACAAGTTTCTTCTGGTCTCAGATATTTCAAAGTTTGATGTGTAGCTAATTACTTTTTCCAATATTCTATTCATTTTTTCATTTTTTGTTTATCAAGGGAATGTATATTTAACTATTTTTTGCACTTTATGATTACTCTGTCTTATTATGCACCTGTAGTTTTGGAACTTTCTGAGAGGTATCAAAAACGATTTGGCCCTCTGCGCTATTTTGTTGCCGGTTTCCTCAAATTCCTCTGTTTACCGAAGTACAATTTTGAAGTGGAATATCTTCCAGCATCCAAAGAATCAAATCATGATGTGAAACATGAAGTCATTGATATGTCTGAACTGTACACAGACATCATGATGAGATCAAGCAAGGAAAGCCCCCTTCCCCGAGCTTCTAGCTTCTCGAGTATTGACTCAATAATTTCCCCTAGTCGAACAACAGATTTGGATACTACTAACTGTAGTAGCACCACCGAGCCTTCTGATTTTGTGCGCGGAATAGACTCAAGGTGTAAACGGTTATCTTCCGGAAGAATCAATATCTCAATCACTGAACCAGAAGTCATTATCCATCCTCAACTTCCTCTTTCGACAACTCCAAAGCCCAGAACCAGGTCAAAGTCAAGGGCAGCAGATAAGGGATGGAATGGATTAACCGCCACAAACGATTCCACTAGATGTTCTTGGGGAAATATGACCATGAATGACAAAGAGGATATTTCATCCACAATATCTGATCCCGGTCCGATTTGGGATTCAGAACCAAGATGGGACACTGAACCTAATTACTGTTATGCAGAAAATCCTCTTGAATTACCTGGACCTCTGGAAGATACCGTGGGAGTTGATCCAAAGGAGATTCCTATTAAGCCTGAAGAGAATTGGGTGTCTTCTAAAGGCCAATTTCTTGGTGTCTTGGTTTGCAACCATGCATGTAAAACTGTTCAGAGTTTAAGTTCTCAGATTTTGGCACCTAAAGCTGAGCATGATGATAATATGTTGGATTTATTAATGGTCCGTGGAAGTGGAAGGCTAAAGCTTTTGAGGTTTTTGCTGCTTCTGCAAATGGGCCGACATATTTCACTGCCGTATGTTGAGTATGTTAAGGTAAAGTAATCTGATTATATTCCTTACCCCATTCGTGTTTTTGAATGTATGATTGTGAACAATCTCACATGAAAATAGGTTATAATTTGTCTTCTTTTATTTTTGAAAATTGCTAGACTTTAGTGTATGTATTGGCCTAACATGGTGGTGATCTATGGCTGACTATATAGGATGCTCATAAATAATTAACCATTTCATGTCCTCTGAGCTATGTATGAGTTGAAAAATGGGTGTCATTTAAGGAGGAAGAATGTCCTTTTTGAGTTGATAAAAACACCTATTTAACAAACCTGCCCCAATTTATTTTTAGGCATACAATGCAATGAAAAGTAAGCATAACAGTGGGTTGAAGCAATTGGCAACTTAGTCATTTTAGTATGTCTTATTGTTGTATTTGGGTTTCTTTATAGTCACTTATTAATGAACAAAATGTATTTCCTTAATGGACATATGCATCAGAACTGAAGGAATATCTATTACCTGCCTTAGGATCAGCCAACTACACACAACACAACTACCAATGTCTGATACATATTCCTTGTTCCAATTTTTATTTGTTTCAATTTCTTTTCCGTCCCAAATAATGCACACATTTTGAATGTAAACACTACCGTATTATTACTTTTCCCAAATCATCTTAATTACTTTTCTACTCCCTCCGCCCCCTATAATTGTCCCATTTTTTCATTTTTGGATGTCCCCCTGTTATTGTCCCATACCATATTTTGTAACATTTGTGTGACTCTAATTCATTCTTACTTTATTCTCACTTTATCAACTCCTTATCAACCACATAATTCTACTTTTTTAAAAACCACACCACTCTCTTCCCTCCCAATATTAGGGGGACATAGGTAGTAACTTTTTAATATGGACACACTAAAAGTAATTGCTACATTTCATTTTTTCACTAAAAGCGCGCTAAGGTGATTGTTATATGATGTAACATGTCACTAATAATTGGGAACCTAGGAAACACATCATTCTCCAACCAAGACGAAGTTTGAGTGTCTTTTGTTGGCTAAGGATGTTTTTATTTGGACCGTTTTCAGTTCCAGATGTGACCAGACTAGACTTGGATATTTATAAAATACACAGAGATCAGACGTTTTCCAGACCAGACCAGAAAATTTCAGTCTAAGTAAAAACATCCTAAGCAGTTTATACTTTATATCACTTCATCAACTATTTGGAACTTTAGTTTCAAAAGTAGGTAGTAGAAGGAAACATTTACATAATTACATCCCTCATTAGGCGGTGCTATCTGAAAGTAGCCAGTAAAGGTAAGGGGTGAACTGAGTATAGTTCCGTTTTAAGACCGACCTGTTCCGGACCTCCGGTTCATCTTAAGGTACGAACGGGTGCCGGTAGTACATGTCCGGTTCCAGGTCGGATAGAACCCTCCGAAAGGTTCGACCGATCTTGGTCCCACAAATATTGTGGACCTGGTCCTGTTCGATCTTGGTCCCAAAAGGCTAAAAGCTGGCCAGTCCTGATCAGAAGCCGGGACTGGGTCCATCCATACTAATGGCTTACAAATAATTCTTTTCTGTTAGATTCCCCAATAGATGATTCCTAGTGCTTGCATTCTGCCAGTAGGTGACTTGTGGTTCTGGATAAATGGCAGGTAAAATCGGTGAAGTTGAAGTCAGGAAAGCGGACTCACAGTGGGTGTGGCATTGATGGCGAACTGTTTCCGGTGAATGGGACAGTCATTTCAACCATACTTCCCGAACAATGCAGGCTGATTGGCCGCTCGTCCCTCAATAAATAAAACATTGAAAGAGCTTGTACCGGCAATGGTTTTTTTATTCTTTCGACTTTTCGAGTTTGAGCACCCTCACCTGTAAATTTTAACGTTTCTTTTATTGTTCCATATGTTCATTCTACTCCTGCATTAGCTATATGTATGTATATGTGTCATTTGGTCTTCCTGCCCTCCACTGAATGTCTGAATGTAAGTTGGCTCTTTGTATTGAGATTTGAGAATGGATTAACACTTCTGTGTATGCACCAAACCTGTAAAGAATCTGATCTGTTGATCTCAACCCTGCTCACAGTGCATGTCGATCTTTTGATGATTTAACATTGCATCAAAAGCTTTTGGAAGACTTGGGCGGCGTGTTTGACCGTCCTAGTAAACATGAATTTGTTGATCATCGTCTTAGTTTTATTACTATATAAGTAACATGAGTATGTGACATGGCAAGTTTTTGTAAAGAGTTTTAAGAATGGATCTCAGATAACTTGACGATTTGCATTGTAGAAGCTTTTTCCAGCAAAATATGTTGGTTTTAAAAAAACAAACAAAGAACAATGATCTCTTAAATCTTAATCTACAAAAACAATTGATTAATTAACAAACTTTGTTTTTGGTAAAATCGAAATGCATAAGTCAGAGTGAGCAGAGAATCAGAGACGAGGGGTTAGAATAAGGTGCACCGTGCAAGTATGGTTTCAGGATGATACATAAGCTTTATTTCTATTTAAGGTTATTTCTCAATTAAAAAACATCAATCGAAAAGATTAGTAGGTGACTTAGATACATATTTTAAGATGGTTGTGACTAGGGTTGGACTCGGGCCACCACCCGGCCCGGAACCGGCCCGGGACCGGCACTGTTCCGGCCCGGCCCGAACCGGTGGCCCGGTCAGTGACCGGTCCGGGTAGGCCCGACCCGGTGGGTTTCCGGTCCGGGCTCGGGTCACCCATAACAAGGCCCGGCCCGGCCGGGCCCGGGCCCGGTTCGGGCCAAATTTAATTTTTTTTTGGTTTTTTTCATTTGTTTGGGCTCCACCGGGTTGGGCTTGATGTTTAGGAGGGGTTTGGGGGGTGGGGGGGTTTGGGGGGGGGGGGGTCAGGGATGGGTAGCTAAGCAAAAAAAAAAAAAATATTAACCAAACCTGAGGCCCGGCCCGGCCCCGGACCGGACCCGGTGGCTACCCGGGCCGGTCCCGGGTCCAGCTATATAGGACCGCCGGCCCGATCCGGCCCGAGTCCAACACTAGTTGTGACTTGTGAGTTGTGACTTGTGAGTTGTGAGGAAACGAACCTTGACTGCCTTCCCATTCGAGTTCATACTCACATCTTAATGATCAAATGAGAATTGCAACATACCAGTTTTCACAACTTATAGATTTCGCCATCCACATTATTTGTTGCCCACAACATAGATCCTCTGTAGTCTGTACATTACTTGATGACTATCTTGTGAAATCTTGACCTCCACAAACACCACACCAAACAACTGCCATTTCAAAGTCTCACCGGCTTAGCCGTAAAGAATCAAAGTAAGTTTTGAAAATAAATTACCTTTTAAGTCTGAAAATTGTTGATGCCTGTTAAAGTTATACATAATGATCTGAAAGATGAGACATGTTGTCATTTTCCTGATTTCAAACAAAGAACAACAGTAATGTATGAAAAGTAATCGCCTGACGAAGAGTAAAAAATGAAGAGTAAGGCAGAATAATAAGATATGAAGAGTGCAATTAAAATGTGAAGAACAACTTCAGTCTTGTTATGCAAAAATGAAGTAGTAGGTGCGTAGAACTGTAGAAGAGTTTAGAAGTTAAACACATTTGTTTACATAGGTACAAACAAGGTTACTTAGTAGAAGATGGACAATCAACCTACTTCAACTGAAGTCTCGTTGGATTGACATGTCTACAATTGCAATGCTATTGACATCATTTCTAAAATATCAACACAACCTATTGAAACTGCAATGATTGTACTTACTCACCTGACAAAGATGACTTAGTGACTTTCTTATGTCACAATAGTTATTTTTTATGTTTATTCATGGAAAACGGAGTTTTTATAAAATTCAGACTTAACTCTGTCACGATATTAAATCTTTAATTCGTCCTTTTAGAAAACTTTAAAATATCAAATTCAGGGTCTCAAAAAAACATACATCATATTTCAAAATGTGGAATTTTAGTCCACACTTTGAGAAATACCAAGAAGCATTAAATTAACTATTTACATTTACTTTATCATAATTGAAAGCGAAATAAAAATTCAAAACACTTGAAACTTCTTTACCAAAATGACTATTTTTGTGAATAAATGAAAGCAAACTATGGCAGTATATAAGTAAGTATACACATGTGTATATAGGAATATAGGATGCGTGAGTATGTAAATAAGGAAGCGTTAGAGGATACATAGATATATAAACATGCATACACATGTGTATGTATATACTTTGATGAACACATTAATGATTATAAAATACAACACATTATTTCTGTGGTCTGACTTTTTTATGAGCATGTCATAACCAAGTCTTTTCTCAATTTTGATATTATTACTACATAGCACATAATCCACAAAGTCACCACTTACGTAAAAGGGAGCCCATTCTTTGCCTTGACATTTCGATTAAATAACAACAGTACAAATAACTATTTGTGTTATTATACAATCCATACTCTTCATTTTGTTTATATCGAGTCCCAGAAAGTGATTTAAATAACTACAGTACAAACAACAACAACAACAATAATAATATATACTTTTTCATACAAACCATCTTTCTAGTCATACCAATATTATATATAATAAAAAATAAAATTAAATAAGGAAGAATTTGACTTTTCATCTCACTTTTTGGATGATATTGGATTTTTGCATCCCATTTTGTAAAAGATTTGACTTTGCACCCCATCATATAACATTTTGTGAACACTTTTTTTGAATGGGGTGCAAACTCAAAGGATTGAAATGAAGTGCAAATTCAAAGTTTTTTGAAAACGTGGTTTAAAGTCTAATATCATCCAAAAAGTGTGTTGTAAAGTCCAATTCTCCCATAAAATAACTATTTTTTCATTCATGTAGTATTAGTCGTTATTTTAAGTATGAAAAATTTGACAAATCATATAAAATGTAATAAAATAAAAAATAAAAGATTTGATTTTTTAAAAAATTAGACAATAATTGAAAAAGTTATAACAACTACAAAAATAAAAAGTACTAACATGCCACATGACAGCACCATAGGGGTGAATATCACCCTCAAACAGGTGAACATGTTGCCTTCCATTTGAATATCTTGTAGTCTAATTCAATTATTTTGAGAAAGTGGTTAAAAGTTATTCCATCCGTCCCACAAAACTTTTTAAACAGGAAAATGATAAGAATTTTTGAAATGTTCCAAAAAATTAAGTGATAAGAATTTTAAGCAAAGGGGTACCAATTAAAATTATGATAGTCTAGAAATTTACGAGGGAGTACTTATTTATTTATTTATTTATTTATTTATTTATTTATTTATTTATGGGATATTTACCTTTATAGGAGTAAATAAAAGGATAATTGCAACAATAGGAGTTTAAAGTTTAAATTTCCAAAATAGGACTAACTCTTCCTATTCTACCATTTCCTTTGTTCTTGATAATAAGATTTTTAAACAATCATTATAAAATATAAAAAAATCAAAATAAAAAAAATAAAAAATCGTAAAAAATAATTAAAAAATATATAGACCTCAACCACCACCTCAGCCACCTTCCAGTTCCGGCACCTCCGGTCGCCGGAACAGATTACCCAAGTTGGGGGGAAAATGTCATCATGATGGCAATTTTGAAGAGAAAGCAAGAGAAAGTCGTATATTTTCAAAGAGTAAAAATGCCATTTTTATGGCATTTTCAGAGAAATGTGGCATTTTTTACACAAGATGACATTTTTTCTTCGGTGATCGGAGTCAATGGTGCTGGGAGGTAGAGGGCGCGTTGGCAGTGACGTACATATTTTTTAAATATTATTTAGATATTTTATTTTATTTTTGGACCTTTTAATTTTTTTTAATAATTTATTTATTTATTTTATTTTTTTTATTTTTTATGTTATTTTTTCACATTTTCATTATTATTTTATAAATATTCTATTACTTTTTATATTTTTTATAAATAAAACTATGATTTTCTTATTAATAAAATAAATCTAATGAAAATTATAGGAAGAGAGTAAAATGGGAAGAAAAGACATATATTAATCATATTTTGAAAATAAAAGAAATGTACTCCTACTAAGGACTAATACCCGTTTATTTATTTATTTATTTATTTATTTATTTATTGATTTGACTAATTTTAAGATCCGCTTCCGCTAGTCGTGACAAGAGATCGGATAGGTTCAGAGACCGCTCCGGTTCTTACTCTGTCTCTCTAAGCACATGAGTGGAGCTTTCTGGTTTCAATCAATTTACCATATCTTCTTCTTTGACATTTTGATTTTTAATTAATTTCTTCCGTAGATTATTACTACTGCGTCACTGCGTTCTACTCCATTAGATTATTTTCTCGTCCGAATTCAGAAGCCCTCTCGGTTGCTATCAATACTCGTAATTATACCATGAAGAAGAAACTCGATACCCGCTTCCCTGCGGTATGCCATCGCCTCTATAAGCATTGCTCAGTTATTATTGTTATTAATGCTCCATATAATTTTTATTTAAAAGCCAGAATTGGGATACACTTCAGATTTTGTTTTACCCAGATTTAATTTTGTTGCTGATTTGTCTTTCTTGGTAAAGCTCAAAATTCCACTTTTCATAATAAGCGGTACTGCAGTAAGCTGTAGCAAATTACTTACTTGTTATGCAGTTATAATAGTTCTACTTTTCAGCTTACGAAGCAGTCATTTATGCTCTTTATGGAAAATTGGCAGCGTTTCCTCTCTTTTAAGGTTTAAGGGCTTGTTTGGTTTGGGGATTTTGGAGGTAAAGGGAGGGAAGGATTGATTTTTTTATTTTACTAATTTATCTTTTAGACCTCAAATAAGAAATAACTATATAATTAGTTAGACCATGTATTTTTATATACTATTTTATCTTCACTCTATTTCAAATTTAGTTTTCTAAATGTAAAAATTATTTTAAATTTACGTTTGACTTTGACCTATGCCCTTCCCTCTCCTCTGAAACCCCCCACCCCAACCAAACTGGCCCAAATAGTTAGATAGTTGGTCAAGTTACAGACCTTGAGTTCCTTAGAAGCATATACTTGGAATTTGAGCTGAGGTTCCCTTAGTGTTGTCATATTTTTGCTGGCAAAGTCATGCTCCCAGATGTTCTTGTGGATATAAAAAATATCAAAATTTGCAATGAGATAGAATTTAGATATAAGGCATGACTATAGCACTTCTCTCAAGACATCACATTCTGATTATATGTTTCATACAACTGGATTTTAAAATTATAGAAAAGAGTCAAATAAGCCCTCGAACTATTTACGATTTTGCAATCAGGCCCATGAACCGGAAGATTTGCATATACATCCCTCAACTCCTTGAAAATCAAGCAATCAGGTCCTTTTTATCTATTGGTGCCGGTAATTTCTCATCTCCTTACCTGCACTAGCAGGATTGCTTAATTTTCAATGAGGTGAAGGGTGTATTTGCAAGTCTTCCGGTTCAAGGGCCTCATTGCATAATCGCAAATAGTTCGAAGGCTTATTTGCCTCTTTTCTCTAAAATTATTGAAATGCCACTTAAGTCCATGGAAGACAAAATCTCTCTTATGTATAAGATCAGGGTGATTAAACATGTCCTCAAGGATGGAAACGAGAAAGAAAAAACATCTCTCTTGAAATTTGAGATAAAGTACTTCGTTAAAATTGACTTCGTGAGTTCCAGTAGAAAATGCAGAGTACTTTTTAAACTACTCACCAGTTACCACCAGTCATATTGTAGAGTGTTCTATTTTTCGTGGAGTTTCAAGATTAATTTCACATGCTTTTTTCTGTTGGGCTCGGAATTTGGTATAAAAATGGCATCCATCTCACATTGGTCACAAATTTAGTATGCAAACGTATATAGTATGAATGTGTGATGCTGAGGATCAGGCGGGAAAAACCTATAACATTATTCAACACTTGGGATCCAGTTTTAATAAACCTCTTTTCAGTCTTTACTCTACCTGGTTGAACCTCCTATCTAATTCTAAGAATGAGGAATAATTTCTTCCGGGAGCTTTAGTAATTTAAGCTGTATACTTGGGCTTATGATACATGCAAGGAATATAATTTAGCATAAAGGTGTAATGTGTCAAAGAAAGAAGTTAATCAAGTTGTTTGGTTAAATTATCTAGGAATGGGAAATTAGGCAAACTTATTTGATGGATTGATTTTTAGTTTTTTACTCCTTATCACTTAATTAACATGTCCCTTATTATTTAGGCTTTCTCCTTAGTAGAAAGGCATTAAGAGTTGAAAATAAAGTAATCAGCCTTTGTCTGGAGCAAGTACAATTGTTGCAGGCGGGTTCCTTCAGGGCTCTTGGAGTTCTAAGAATCTCTTTTTCAGTCTTTTGTTCCTTTAAAATAAAGTTGTCTTAGTTCTTTTTTACTCTTTACTCCCTATTAGTTGGTCCGACCTGCTGCTGCTATATGTCAAAAAGAGGGACAAAAGGCTCAATAGTTAGCAAAACACGGATCATGCATTTTATCGCCTTGAAGAAGCTTTGAAAAGATTGAAAAGACGCTCAATAATTCAGAGAAAGATGAGCATCTTCAACCCTCTTCACTGGAGGATTTTCAATTCATCACAAAACTAATTGAACTCCAAAACTTCAACAGGAATTACCCTATCGGGTTGACCGGTTGATTGGAATACAAAGCAGTATTTCTTCATTAAATATGTAAGGGATGATCTAAAATCAGTGATAGCTTTTGGGATCCTAAAGGTGTGGCATAAATTAGTTCAATGGATTCCTAGCAGAACAACCTTTCTTCAACATGGCAAAGTTTAACGAGCAGCTCCAGAACAAATGCAATAGAAATATCCTGTTGAACTTTGACCAAACAGCTCAGTAGAGGTGATCTGTAGACACATGAGGCATAACTGGAGTTAGCTTACATGAATCAAGCTATCATTCACTCTCTCCCCCCAGAAGACCCCAAAAAATCACGCAGTCACCAAAAGAGTGAGGAGTTCCATTCTGGTGGCTGCAGAGGAAAGTTGGTAAAAAGATTTCGTGCATTGGTGGAGCAGATGTCAATCAGTAAACATTTGCAGGACACAAGAAAAGCGTTGATTGTTCAAGGGTGTGCCGTCATACCCCCTATGAAGAGACAGAGAAAGAAATTTGCAGCAGACTGCTGGAGAGCTCAGATGCATTTGAACCCATGGTAAAATGATGAAAAAAGAAACGGATGAAAAGAAGAAAGGCATGAAGGGATGAATGGAATTCATGCTGAAGAAAACTAAAAAAAGAGACCTTGGTTAGTGTGAGATTTTAAATTAGAAACGCCAGGGGCTTTTTTCATGTAGGATGAAGATATTCCAACAAACTAGAAATGAAAACTGGGTTGCATTTCAATTTGTCTAATTGCAGGAGAAACAAAGCGAGGCAGCCCACTTAAACATTTTTTATAGGGTTAAAAACATGCATTATACCTGTGTCTGCGGTGCCTAATCTCCATTCCCTATCCTTTTGGACAATGGTGTTTTCCAGTGGGTGGGAATGCTTCGCATAATAAGGAATACATTTTAGCCTTAAAGATAAAATTATCAAATAAAGGAGCTAATCAAGCTGACTGATTATTGACTTGGGATTGGAAAATACCCAGTGACAAATTAATTTAATTGATTGGTTTATATTCCCTAATTTACAGTTCCCTTTCTTATAAAGTAGGCATTCTCCTAAGAAGAAAGACATCAAGAGGTGAGAATAAATAGTCAGACTTTGGAGGGGGCAAGTACTATTACTGCAGGAATGTTCCTTTGGCTATGGGGCCCTTGGAGTGTTTTTCAGTCTTTTTTCTTTTTAAATAAATTTATCATAACGTTTTGTACTATTTACTCCCTATCAGCTTAGTTCATTGCACTATCTTATGAAGTTCATTATTGTTCGAAGTTTGTTGCGTTCTTGATATTTCTTCAGTAATTCTCTTGGTTATCCTTTTGAAAAAAATGATTAAAATTGCATAGGCTCGGATCAAGAAAATTATGCAAGCTGATGAAGATGTTGGAAAAATTGCCATGGCAGTGCCTGTTTTAGTTTGTAAGTTAATATTGATGAGTTAATCTCTTCATTTTATTTACCATTCCCTCTGTTCTTTTTTAGATGTTGCTTTAGATTTTTATTGCTGTCTAGCACTTGTCACATTCGGTTATCAAGAGAGCATTAATTGATCATTTTCCTTCCTTATTCTTTTCCATCCCTAAATGCTACTTCCTCCGTCCCTTAAAACTTTGCCAATTTTCCTTTTTTGGACGTCCCACTAACTTTGCCACTTTCCCTTTTAAATAAAGAATTTGTGGTTCCAGTTATTTATCTCTCCTCTGCACAAACCTCAACCACACAATTTTTACTTTATTAATCCTCGTGCCGGTCAAACTTGGCAAAGTTTTCAGGGACGGAGAGAGTATATAGTATTTTGAAGCACTAGTTGGTATATTCTAATCATACCGTATTGCTCCCACAGTACCGATTTAAGGTTTCTAGATACTATTCCTGTGGTCAACTTAACTCTATTCTAATCTCATTTTATATATTATTCATAATTTTTTATCATATTCCGATTCAGTTTTTCTGTGATATAGTTTTCAACTATGTAAATATTACTTATCACTATTAAATGAACTAGTAAGTCACCCGTGCATCGTTTAACATTAGTCAAAATTTTAATTAAAAAAACAAACTTGTGATTTTAATTGAATCGTTTAGAATTATACTCCATACAATAATAAAGCTTGACGTAAAATGAAACATATAAAATACGATTTACCAATGATTACAGAGTAGTACACAATTTTTTTATAGCTCCACAAAATAGTAAGTAACACGCACTATAAAAATCATTTGAAAACAAATTACATTTCACGGTAAATGTTATGAAACACTTCTTTATACGTTCTGTCTTGCAATAACCCTCATTAAAAGGGAAATTATCCTAATTAGGACTAAAAGCGTTTGTATATTTCAAAATAGGACTATCATATTTTTATTCCCAAAATAGGAGTAATTACTGTTATGTTTTGGCAGTTCCAGACTTTAAACATGACAATGTTTTTCAAGCTTGACATTAATTACTCATAGTTTGGGAATAAAAAGATGGCAGTCCTATGATCCTATCTTGGAAATCTCAATTATTTTTACTCCTATTTCGGGAATTTTCCCTTATTAAAATCCTTCGCTTCAAAAATTCTTTGAAAAAGAATTTTTTCATTTTCAAAGGTCTACATATGTTAACCGAAGGTTATATTTTTTATAATTACTAATTAATATGGTGACTTTACATCTATACAAATTGCATTATTTATTTATTTAGACGAATTGCTTATGTAACCTGGCAAATCAGGGGGAGGGGGGTGCAAATATGTGAAAGTGTGTTATGTCATTCATAAACTATATTTAAATACTCCCTCCGGTCCTTAATGAAGTCTACACTTTGACTTCACACATATTAAGGAAATAAATTTGACTTTACTGTAGAGTACACTGTTTGACACTGTTTGGCACTGTTGTGAACTGTTTGGTATAGATTTGTTTGCCAAATAAGGCAAATAAGGAAGTGTAAAGTTTAATATGGGACGACCCAAAATGGAAAGTGTAAAGTTAATTAAGGACCGGAGGGAGTATAAATTTATGGGAAAATGTTCAAATAGGTATTTATACATATAATTTTTTAGGTATTTATGCATATAAGTTTTTGAAATAATTACATAAATATAATTAAAATAAAAGTTGTTTATGGCACTCACAAATCGAGTAAAGGTTGTTTATGAAAACGTGACCTGTTAAGTATAGTTACTAACGTCAAAATACTTTTTTACATCTTTCACTTTTTTCAAAAATAGATCTAAATTAACAACAAAAAATTAATTTCCAAAATTATTTATTTTACATCAGAATGTTTGACTTTTACAATCATAATTATTCACATTTTTTTTGGCAAAATGATGTGTAATAAAAAAGAAAGGCCTTAACTAAGAAAAATTTAGGCCTTAACTAAGAAAAATTTAGCTCAGTGAATTTGTATTAGCTGGTGGGAAATTTCTTTTATTGACGGAACTGGGTTGCAAAATTTAGGCCTTAACTAAGAAAAAGTATTCACGTGACAGAGTGATCTTGATAATCTTTTTCCCTCATCTTTTTTTTTCCCTAGTTTTTTTATCCTTATATATATATGCATTATTTGCAGCCTTTTTATTTTATCATTTTTATATATATTCATCTTTTTTATATTCTTTTCATAATAGCTTATCTTTTTATCTTTATTCCTTCTTTTTATTTTATCATTTTTATATATATTCATCTTTTTTATATTATCTTTTCATAATAGCTTATCTTTTTATCTTTATTCCTTCTTTTCCTTTTGGTTGTGATATCATGTATCGATTCATGTTAGCCGACCCCAATATCTTTTGGGACTAAGGCTCGGATGTTGTTGTTGTTGTTTGTTGTTGACGGAACTGGGTTGCAGTTAATCTTAGATTCTTAGTCATTGAAGATTAGGAATTCACATGTAGAAAATTCTAGAAATTCTTCCACATTTATACTCCCTCCGTCGTCTCATCCCATTAATCATTATTGGATGTCCCAAAAAAATCTATCCAATTTTATTTTTGAAAAGTTTTGCGTGGCCAACGTTCATTTATCTATCTCTTACTCAATTACTACCATATATTTTTACTTTATTCTCACTTTTTGAACTTCAATCCAAATCAAATCAGGAAGAACTTTATGGAATGGAAGGAGTAATTTTATACCTCAACGCCCTCAATACCCACTAACTTTCAATATGTGTTACATACACTATATTCATAATAAAGTACAGAGTATACCATCTACTTCCCGTTTCACTTTTTCAACCCTAATTTATCCACGCCCCTTGTAAAGCAGTGTTTGGTAACACTTAACAAAAGCACTTCTTAGCTTTTCACTCTATTCTAATCTAATTTTATATAATATCCGTAATTTATCATATTCCAATTCAGTTTTTTAACTTTTTTTGTGATATAGTTTTGAACTATGTAAATAGTACTTATCAGTATTAATTGAATATCAAAACTATGCAAAAAGTTTTGGTTAACTTTATCTTTAGTCTACTACGGTGAACTGAACCAAGAACCTTCACAGTTCACACAGGACAGAGGGCATAATTTTTTCTTGATTTTAGAAAGATTTATTTCTTTTGTAGTGTGTGTGCAGTGTGCAAATACCTGAATGGAAACTTGAAAAATGGGTGGAGTATTATGTAGTAATCTTTATTTACTACTCCCTCCGTCACCCTATAATTGTCCCATTTTTTTCATTTTTGGATGTCCCCCTATTATTGTCTCATACCATATTTGGTAACATTTGTGTGGCTCTAATTCATTCTTACTTTATTCCCGCTTTATCAACTCATTATCAACCACATAATTCTACTTTTCTTAAAAACCACACCACTCCCTTCTGTCCCAATATTAGGGGATGGAGGTAGTATACTTTTTCTCATTAGGCTATTTTTTTATTTTTTATTATACTGCTAGTATCGTAACTGTATTTTCTTTGGAACATATATAAATGCAGCTAAAGCCTTGGAGTTGTTTTTGCAAGACCTATGTGATAGGACATATGACATAACTCTTAGAAGAGGAGCAAAGACTGTCAATTCTTCACATTTGTGAGTGCGAATTCATGCTTGTTTTTGTGTTGCCTTCCCTAATGTAGTTGAATATCAGCATAATTTTATCACCCATACTTGCTATGATTTATAACATGTATGCTCTAAACTGGTTAACTAGGAAGTGGAACTTTTCTGATGTTATTCCTAAGTGTAATTCTATATTTAGTCGTTCATATTTAACATATCTAATATGCAGGAAGCAATGTATACAGAGCTACAATGTATTTGACTTTTTGAAAGAAGTTGTGAGCAAGGTCCCCGACTATGCTAATTCCGATGCCGGTGCTGAAGTGTCAAGAAGAAGGTACATACCTTAATATTCCAAATCAATTCTCTTTTACTCTGACAAAATATCTACTTAAAACTAAGCAACCACTGTAATTTACCAGGAAAGTTGCAACGGATGAAGTCAATGAGAGTGATGATGAATCCAAAAGGAGCAAGACGGTATAACTATCTACTCCCTCCATCCCAAATTATTCATCTTTCATTATAAATTTCTCCTATAATAAATTATCATTTTAGAATTTCAAGATGTAGGTTCTATTTTTCTTCCGTAATTGCCTCTATTGAATCTTTTTAAATTATATATCAGACTATCAGTTATTGAAAAATGAGTATTTGAAACAAGAGCATTTATAACCTTACTCCTTGAGATAACTTAATACTTTAATATTTCATATTAGGATAAAAAGTGTGGGCACTGGGCACAACTTCGGAGATATAATTTCACGGTTTCTAAGAGTTAAAAACAAGAGAACTGTAAGACATAAATAAGTGAAGATAAGTCTTTTTTTGAAGTCCTGAATCTGTGTTTCGTAAAATGATATTCAATTTGTGACGGGTGATAAGTTTCCTTATGAGCTACTCAATTTGGGACATGAGAGATGATCCGACCAGTATCTGGGAGGGTCAACCAGAAATGCGCCAGGTTCTTTACAGCCATGATGTACCTTGTTGCAGCGAATCAATGGTTATTTCTCCAAAGTGATGAAAATGAAGATGACAGCGATGAGTTAGTAGCTCCAAATTCTAGGGAAAACTAGGACATATATGTAGATATACTTGGTTATGTTCAGAGGCTTATAGAGCGAAGCTTGTTGGGCGGCCATCTCTCTTTCATGACCATTCTAGAATCCTTTCTTCACGATTAGATTTTTTAAACAAACTGAACTTCAAAAGGGTGGACTAGTCTAAGCTTATTGAAGAATTGCTGCAATGCTCTTGTTAAAGGGCTACAAAATAGGGTTGTAAACGAATCAAATAATTTGTGCTCGATTCGCGATTTGAATTCGTATAAGACGATTCGAATTCGGAAAATTCAAATACAAATACAACAACATCCAAGTCTTAGTCCCAAAAGATATTGGGGTCGGCTAACATGAATCGATACATGATATCACAACCAAAAGGAAAAGAAGGAATAAAGATAAAAAGATAATATATTATGAAAAGATAATATAAAAAAAGATGAATATATATAAAAATGATAAAATAAAAAGGCTGCAAATAATGCTTATATATATATATATATAAGGATAAAAAAACTAGGAAAAAAAGATGAGGGGAAAAGATTATCAAGATCACTCCTTCACGTGAATACCCTCCCTCCACTTAGTTCTCTCAAAAGTCATGCCCTCATCCAACCCCAGAACAAGCATATCACTTCGAACTCCCCTAACCCACGTCTGTTTGGGTCTTCCTCTCCCTCTCTTCCCTGCCTCTTCTCCACACATCTCAACTCACCTAAGAGGTGCATCACTCGGTCTTCTACGCACATGACCAAACCATCGTAGGCGCGACTCCCGCATCTTGTCTTCAATAGGTGCTACTCCCACCCTTTGTCTGATTGTCTCATTCCTCACGCGGTCCTTCCTAGTATGCCCACACATCCAACGCAACATGCGCATCTCTGCCACACTCATCTTTTGAATGCCCACACATTGTTTCAAATACGAATACAAATAAGAATATTAAATTTGATTTGAGTTGTTATCAAATACAAATAAGAATATCAGTCTATTCGATTCGAATATTAATCAAATATATTCGATTAATAATAATGGTAATATTAATATCAATATTAATAATAATAGTAATAACACTATAATAACTTTTAAAAGATATCAATACCCTCAAAGTGTAGCCATATATACACTTTTGCATACAGATTCCAAGCCTATTTGTAATAAATCAGAATATAAATATGAATACAAATCAATTTTTTGGTTCAAATGACTTTCAAATACAATACAAATAATTATGTATTCGATTTGAAGAATAAAATTAGAGTTGTATGACTTTGATATATACAATTATCAACTTATTTCACACATTATAAGTATAGTTTCTAATATGTGTGTGTTAGTGTTTATTTCAAAAAGTTTGAAATAGATTTATATTTATTAATCATAAAATTAATTCATTTTAGTATATTGTGCACCATCTAAAAATGCATTGATCCATTAAATTTAAATTCTAAAAACACATATTAAGTCATATCATGCATTTACAACATAAAAAATACGGAGTATAAGAAAAGTTGTTTTAAAATGATATTTGCCTAATATTTAACATGTGCTCAAATCGATTCGATATCCGTATATGCTTCGTTAACTATTCGTATTGTTAAACAAATACACATACAAGTTGAAATTAATATTCGTTTCATATTTGAATTCGAATTCGTATTCGAAAAAATTAAACAAATACAAATACAAAATCTGAAAATCTCATTATTCGACTCGATTCGGTTCGTTTACAACCCTAGCTACAAATACGAGAAGCGGATAATTATCACTGCTCTTCCTCATGTGGGTCTTTACACCTTTTTTTCTTTAGATGAAACTGCAATTATTTGTTAGCTACTTTTACGGAGTCATCCAATGATTGCAAAATTTTGACCAGTTTTAACGGGTTGGATGATAATGAGCAGGGACACCCTATTATTGAGATTATATTGGAATCACACATATTTGGGATCAATATAGCAAGAACGCTCATAGATGTGATTGTTCATATGAGCCCTTCCACCCCCACCCCCCGAATTTTAAATATAGCCTTACTGGTATCAAAGTATGCATTGATTGATCATTGATTGATCATTGATGCTGAGAAATCACACAGGAAAACAATGTTTACTGCATTCTGAACTCTATTTCTGTGGTTTGAGAATATTCGGTTTCTGCAGGAAGCATGTCCTGCAAGCAGTGGTGGTGGCAGGGGAAGAGGTAGGGGAAGGGGTAGGGGTAGAGGGCGTGGGACCCGCACTGATAGGGAGCCTGCTCAACATGATGTTGAATCCGATACCCATGCTTCTTCTCAACATATTTATTCTACTCATACCCAGAATCCTGTGATGTTGAAGGAAACCTGTCTCGAGTCAAAGGAGTCATCACCTCAACTGGATCCTAATGCAACAGATGGTGTTCACAAATCAGAAATCAATTACATTAATGTCAAGGGTATGTTTATTTCATGCAAAATGCTAGAGCTAAAGGGAATAAGGAGAGAAATCATTCAGAAAGTTATGCATAGTTTTACCTTAGAAAATACTAAGAATCTGAATGCGTTTCTTTTATTTATTTTATTTGTACATATATTTAGAATTTAGTTTCTTATTCATTGTGTAATAGACATAAAATAATTAAAATGAGTATCAAAACTAACTAATATAAATTCTACTACGTATAAGTTTTAGATTATATTTTCTTTCCTTCTACATTTTCTTTCCTTCTAAGTTTCCTCTGTTTCACTTCATTCTATCTTTTTCTAGTACCTGGATTCCAAACGGATCCTAAGGCTAGTGGGGATGGGAGTGGTGATAAATTGGAAAGTTGCGTTGGAACATCAATGCCTCCAGATGCTAAAGACAGTGCTGCTGGTCTGGTGCTTTCTGAGATTGACAGAATGACTGTTGACCCGCTCCATTTTGCACGGTTCAACTCAAATGTTGAAGATGAGGAAGAAGAAGACTATGACGACGAAGGGTGATTAAACGAAAATGAAGAGCTTTAGAATGAATATTCAAGTCTTCAATTTCATCTTCCTTGCTGTATTAATATGTAATGTAGATTTACGAATTTCATCTGCAATTAATCTTGTTAACTCCAATAATAATTCTTATGAGAAAAAAGTGGTGTAGCTCAGGATAGCTAGGAGTTAGCAATGTCACACTTTGTATCTCATTTATTTCCATCGAGTGTATGACACTCCTTTTTTACCATTATGAAACGTTTGTTTGATTAATGTAAAAACACTCTTGAGAAGAAAGAAGCCGCAGATCCCTGTGGCCATTTGGCATTACTGAAGAGTTGGGTCACTTTACTTTGGTGTAAAGTTTCAAAACTTTACGGTACATATGGTTAAAGTACTACTAACCTGTCTCATTAACATTGTTAGTGTTTCTATATGCTAAAAAATCACTTGTCTTTAGATATAATTTGTGATTAGTATTATTTCTCTCTGCTATACACAAGTTCTATCCACATAATTTTACTCTTATTCCACATGCTAGTTGACTTTAATAATGTTTGGCTAATGAAGTGTTTATATTTTACAAGACAATATATATTAATTCAATTATCGTAAAGAAAAGCCAATGCAGACACTTGTTGTTATATTATCTTTGTTCTATATTAACTGCAGCACAGCTTAATTTTCCATTATTGATATGTTCTACTTCATTTATTAGTTAATGCAGTAACAAAATAAATTATAAAACAATATTTTAAAATTTTTCTCAACTATCAATTTTTTTTACCAATAGTCATTTAAACCTATTATTAGTCAAAGTTGTCTATTACTCAATAGCAAGTATAAAAGTCAAATTATTGCAATTAAAAAAGAACGAAAAAATATAATGTTATGTAAAATTCATTACCGGACTAATATTGGACTTTTATAGACCTGCAAAAAGGGATTGGACTTTTATATACTACTCCGTACATACTTTCATATTGGTTTTATAATTAACAGAATTAAGGTTTATAAAATTTGGAGGATGATGAAGTTATTTTTTCCTGATGATATATAAATTGTGATTAGATAGCTAATCACACTTTAGGACTTTAGATATTTAGGAATTAAATTAAAAGTCCTATTGTAGTGAAAAAACCGAGCTGAGATATGATGGAAATTTAATATACAAAATTTAAAAACAAAAACAATTACTTGAGACCCTTGAATAATGAATAGTAAAATGATAAAACTTTGGAGAATAAAGTACATGAGTCTATTGTGTATTTAGAGTTGCATAGTAAAATGGACACTTTTAAGAATGAAGTATAGAAGTTTCTACCTTGTAGTTGAGGAGCACGGTAAAAAATTAATTAATGTTAAATAAATTTAGTAGATGACATTTTCTATTTCATTTATGTCTTCCATTCATAGCTCAAGACAATGTCGTATTTTAAGGAAACAAGTTAATGACAATGTTTTAGAAATTTGTCCGTCTGTTCAAAGTATATTGAATTATTGCATCAAAGTTCTAAAATACTTCAATCAAAACCAATTGAAGAAATACTACTCATGAGCCTCTGTGTCAAAGCTTGGCTCAAATTCAAACTCAAGGTGACTCATTAAGCAATCAAACGGATCTAAAAGTGACAAAATTACATCATATTAGGTAAAAATGCGCTGCAAGTATCACAATTAAAAGAACTTTTTTGCTACTGTATAAAAGTGCAAATTATGTAAAACTCACCCTAGGGAATTAAAAGGGAAAATTAAGTGGTCTTCGTATTGGAGGTTGGAACCACACACTGTTATGTGAGAAATGCATTAAAATAACTTAATGTTGCACTAGGGGTTTGACGATGTTGCACTAAAGAGATACGTCACCGGATTTCCAAAAGTATTTACGAAAAGGAAGAACTATCAAATAAGCCCTTTTACAGGAGGTTTTGTCCGGCTGTCGTCATTTGAGGCGATTTCCGCTGGAATTTTTTGATGAAATTTTTTGAGTATCTTCTTCATTAAGTCTAGTTTATTCATACCAAATTTCAGCTAAAAAATTCAATCGAAAAGGCAGTCAATTGATTTTCTTAAATATACTGCGCTACCTAACTGCGCCGTTATCTTCAAAAATTCATTTGTCTGTCTTCCCGATTGAATGTTTAGCTGAAATTTGGTATGAGTAAACTAGACTTAATGAAGAAGATGCTCAAAAAATTTCATCAAATAATTCCACCGGAAACTACCTCAAATGGCGACGGCCGGACAGAGCCTCCTATAAAAGGGCTTATTTTATGAAAATGACACCACCGCTTAAAATTGCATCTTTTAGTGCAACATACAATTCTTTTAATGCAACATAATAAAATCCAACGATTTAGATTGCTCTCCTAAAAACTTCTCATTTTGAAATAATCCCTGGCTCTAGTCTCTAGACATTATTTCAAGCACATCATGCATAATTGGGATTGCTTTCAACTATTGTGTCTATCTAAATGGTGAAAACATATTTCATCATATATATAATATATATACCTTTTATTTCTCACTATAAGAGATACATCAATGTTATATGATATACATATATTATATGTGTGCTACAAGTAACTAGTTGTACACTTGTACCGGAGCCAAAATTAGACGAGCACATCAACGAGGTATAGGCCGTATAGCACAAAGAAAATTAAACATAAATAACACGTAGAGCATTCTAGTTGTTTGTATGTGTTTTGGCCACAGGTATGTATATATGTTCAAGTGACGATGGTCAGATCCGGGGGTAGTGGGACGCATTGCCATCCTGTGCCGTGTTGAAGGAAGTGTTTAAGGTCATCAGAGGGAGCTTCCACAGTCCATTTAGGGTAGTATTCGCTTGGATGAAACACATCACCTTCATTGGCTGTTGGCATCAGGCCTGATTGTGTTCCGCAAACAAACAAGTCACCTTCCGATTTGATTCCGCCCGTGCATTCTTCCAACTTATCAGCAGCCTGCGGAAACAAAAGTACAAAACTATAATAGTCATTTCGGTTCCGGGTCATGGTAATGGCTGTACTAGGACCGTAACCAGAGATATAACCAAGCCGGTTCCCGGCCACGGTAAGAGTGTAAAAGGAACTGTGAGCGGGTATACCCGGACTTAGTTCTCATGGCTATTCTGGTTCGGTTCTTGGGTTGGTTCTAGATTGGTTTTAGCCGATTACAAAATACGGAACCGGAACCAGAACCGGTAAGGTCCTATTTTGGATGAACCGGTTTGAACAGGCTTCAGGTACATGTCCCGAACCAAGAACATCATCGGTCTACGGACTAAAAACCAGCCTGCCCTGGTCTGCTCGGGTTCCGGGTCCACGTCTAGTTGTTATCAGGGTATATTATTGTCTGATGTTGATGGTTGAAGTGTTATTAGACGAACAATGAACATGATCCACATCATTTTACCTTCTCTGATAGATACTTGAAGGCCACTTTCTTCTGTCTCGCTTCATATATGTTGCACTGCGAGTATATCTAAGAAAGAACAACAATAATGATGCAACGACCTGGTTGGTAAAGGTAAAATTTTGCTTAAATGATTTAATTTGTTTAAATTGTTGATGGATGGAGTGAGTAATAAGCTGAGTTGCATCATCTGAAAATGCATTTATTTATTATTCACTCCGTCCCATGACATTCTTCCCACTTTCCTTTTTGGGCCGTCACAAAAAATTCGTCCCGCTTACCATTTTTTGACAATTTGTGTGGTTCACATTCATTTCACTTTTTTCTTACACAACCACAACCATACATTTCCACTTTCTTAATCTCCGTGCCAAGTCAAAGTGGGAAGAATTTTATGGGACAGAGGTAGTATATATGTGTGTGTGTGTATATATATAATAAAATAATATAAAAAATGATGGTAGAAGTGCAGTTTTCTTCTTTGATCCCTTAAGGTCTGTTTCAGATGCGGTTTCTTCTTTGATTCCTTGAGGTCTGTTTCTAATGCGGCAAATGCTATGGAAAGAAAATAGGGATAAAATGTCGGAAAATTTTGGAAGGAAAGAAAATAGGGATAAAATGTCGGAAAATTTTGGAAGGAAAGAAAATGTCGAGGAAAAATTCTTTCTAACAATAAATTTAGTTTTAAAGTCTGTTTGCATTGTATTATTTATTTATTCTATGATATAAATACCAAGCAATTCAAATACATTAATCATGTTCCATTTTTTCTTTACATTTTCCGTGGTAGATCCAAACATTAAAAAAGGACTTTTCTTAACATTTTCCTTCATTTCCCTAGTACTTTTCAGGACTCAAACATAGTCTCTGTTTCACTCCCGAATGGGAATGTAAAACAGAACAATGATGAGACTCATAAACATAAAACATTGTTATGAAACACTCAAACAGGCATGAAAAACTCTAATGGTGAGAAGAATGATACCTGAGACTCTACACTGGCACAGACAGCATAGATTCCCCAGCCTATTGTATAGTTATTGTATAAATGCACCTTTGCAAACCTAACACGAGGATGACGCTGTCTAGTCCCATTGAAAAAACAATGATGTACAGTCACCCTCATACATCTATCTGTTACATGGGATGGATCTCCCCCGATCAGCATTGTCTTGTCATGATTTGAGAAGTGACACCTGAATGCAGCGGATATGTAATATGTTTATGAGAAAATGCTCGGATTGTAGGTTTATCATTGCATATTTGGTTGATTGGGACAACTTGCGCAAGATGATGGCCTATTAGATCAAGCCAACCTTAAAAATTATACTCCGTATCTTGGATTTGTATTTTTATATTTGGTCCACAAGGAAAGACTTGAAATGGCAGCCTTTATTAGAGCATATATATATGTATTGTGGATTTGTATTTTGTATTGAGTATTATGAAGGAGATTGATCTTAAGATCCTAGTCTGTACTTTTATATTTGACAGGTATGTAATGACTTAAAATGCCCTATGATCGCTCATGCAGACCAACCACTAAATCTGTTTGTGGGTTTGTATTTTTTATATTCAGTCTATATGAGATGGTTTAACATATGACCAAATTTTGCTGATAAATGAATATCGGACTTAGAGATCCAACTAACCTAGAAATAGTTATCTCTGTACTCTCTCTGGTGATATCAATCAACCCATCATCAAAATCACTTAGGCTGCATCGGTCAATCCAGATGTGCTTTGAATTGGGTTTGATCTGGATCCCATCAACATCAGGTCCTCTACCACCTTCAAGCTCCAGATTGCAGACAATCACATGTTCACACTCCTTCAACCTCAAACCTTTTCCAGTGAGTTTGATCCTTTGACCTCTCCCATCAATAGTTTTATACGATGAAACACTTAAATAGGACCTAAGCTCAATGGTCCCTGAAATATCAAACACTATCCAGAGAGGCTCTTTCCTACGACATCCATCCCGTAGAGACCCTGGTCCATCATCTGCAAGTGTAGACCAATAAGTGCAAAATAGAGTGAGGAATCCCACAAACAGAAGGCGTGAAACACGGGCTTAGATAGGGGGCCAAACTGAGCCCTTGCCCACTCTAAGTTTGGCAAAAACTTTTTTACAAGTGAATTCTTTAGTGAAAAACTTTACGAAAAATTGGCCACTCTAAATTCAAATTTTTTGGATCATACACCACTGCAAGGAAATGAAAGAAGGCATGAGTGGTGATTCCCTTTCTGGAACTAGAATATTACTAGTATCAACATCAAAACCTAAGTGGTAGATGAAATATGAGATATTTCCTAATGTGTATATTTTAACAAATGCATTGAAACAGATATAAGGCATATGCTAAAAAGTTCACTCCAAGAGTATAATCAATTTGTACTAAAACTGCTGAGCTACTTCCAGCCTACATGTGAAAATGCAAAGTTCAACCTGAATGAATACTTAATCTGTACTAAAATTACTATTACTAGCTTGGGGTGAACTAAATCTTATCCATTTACCTTCCCACTCTATCAATTCCCAATTTTCCATGTCCATCAGGTTCACCCCAAATAAATTACTGTTACATACTAAATCCTTCTTGAATGGTACAAATTCTTTTTCACCCAACAGCCAAGAATGCGAGACGTAAGAAAGTTGATTAACTGCTAACAATATATCGCTTACACTATACATTAAAGAAAAGATTCAAGTTTTATTATATATATTCCCATTGAAGCATATGCACAAACGAGTTGGGGGTTAGCTGACCGTGTAAAGAAGTGACGTGATAGAGAGGGCCGTGGAGGCCGCCGATGGCGGAGCGACCAAAGCCTTCGGCTTGGTGAGCGAGAGCTCGCAAGCTGGAGTCCACGTGGACATAAGGCAAAGCCAGACCCATCTTATACCACTGCGGCAGCTGAGTTGGTGGAGCAGAGTGATTTGGCGGATCATATTTATAGGCATGTGGTGGAGGTGCGGGGACGGTCTGGTGGTGGGGTCGCCGCCCGGGGAGACGGCCGTGACGGTTACCCATATCCGGAGTATATATTTATGAAGTGAAACTGTGAAACGATGTGATGAACCTGAACGGGATCCCGAAATCTAACGCTTCCCGCAATTGAAACCGCGTGCTTGAAATTGAGTGCTGTTCGTAATTTCGTTTTATTTAGTAACTCCCACATGAGCTCAAAATAAATTGGGATTAAATACTCCGTATGTTTTTACACACTTCTTTATTATGTGAGAATTTTTAGTTGAAATTTTGTGTCATATACTACATTTGATAAAGAACATGCTCCAAATAATTCATTATAAAGTTTGACCCGGAAGTCCTCAAACGTGCTAGTTCGAATGGCGGGTCTTCTCAGGCGGGCCTGAAAGGTTAGTAACTATATCGGATAAGATCATGTCCAGCCAGAGGGACAGGATCCTCCGTCCGGCTGCCGCCGTTTGGAACGGTTCCCGGTGGATTCTTTTGATGACATTTTTTGAGCATATTTCTAATCAAGTCTATTTTATCCACAAAAAATTCAGATACAAATTCGATCAGGAAGTCAATCAAATAAATTTTTAAAAACAACTACTCCCTTTGTCCCAGAATTTACTTCCATAGTACAAATGGCACACGGATTAAGAAAGTGGGAATTGTGTGGTGGAGAGTTGGGCAGAGGAGAGAGAAATGTGTAAGAATGTGTAAGAATTGTTGTGAACCACAAATTATTTGCCAAAAAGGGAAAGGGAAGTTCTTTTTGGGACAGACGAAAAGGAAAAGTTGGAAGTAAATTATGGGACAGAGGGAGTACGTTTTATATGTTTAATTTGGCGTAGTTATCTTCCAAATATTATTTGACTGTATTCCCGATCGAATTTTTAGCTGAAATTCTTTGAGGATAAACTAGACTTGATGAGGAACATTCCAAAAAAAAATCATTAAAAAAATTCAACGAGAATCGCCCCAAATGGCGGCGACCGGACGGAGGCTCCTGTCCCTCCGACTGGACATGATCATTCCTCATAACTATATATATAGTAATGCGGCCAAACCCATTTAATGGCTTTTCGGGTCGAACTTTTTGATAAAATTTTGTTAAGATGTTCTTCATGAATTATAGAACATTCACACAAAATTTCATCAAAGAATTTAATTGGGAAGTCAATTAAATAAAAGGAAATTACCCAAAATAGGAGTAAACGAGGTTTGGAATTTCAAAATAGGACTATATTTTTATTCGCGAAATAGGAGTTGTTACTGCCATGTATGAAAAATAATGCCATAATTGAAAAATACTGTCATTAATTATAATTAATATTGTCGTGTTAAATGCACTGTACTGCAACTGTTTGAAAGTCACGCCTACAAGATGTCAGTAAATACTGCCATGTTAGTCCTATTTCGGGAATAAAAATATAGTAGTCCTATTTTGGAATTCCAAACTCCATTTACTCCTATTTTGGGAAATCTCCCTTAAATAAATTGTTGAAAAACAATGCATAAAATATGCATAAAAAATGCAGTGTTTTTCAAATATTTATTTAACTAACTTCTTGATTGCATTTTGATGAAATTTTGTGTGAATATTCCCATTTCATGAATAAGATGTGATGGATAGTCTACCCGGGGGTATATATCCGAAGGGTTATTGCGGGAAGTAACTTAGAGAGAAGTCAGAGCAAGTAAATAAAAGTAGAGAGAGAGTGTATTCAGTGTGTTATCACTTTTCAGCGTGGTTACAAATGAGGAAATGGGGTGCTATTTATAGCATCAATAAATGCCGGGCAGGGACACGTGTCAAGCGCTCATTGGCCGAGGGGTCACCTCAACTGGTTGGCGCTGGCAGCCGCATGTGGCCGCATTTAATGCGGCTGTTGGATGGGACTTCTTTGCGGGGTACGTTGATCTGTACGCATGTGAGGCGGATATCTTGTCGAGTGAGATGCCTTCGGCTATAGAGCAGTAGCCGAGGGCTCTTCCACCCGATGGCACCCTGGTGCCGAGGGATCGCAGTGCCGAGGGCTACTGTTTTCGCCGTTTTCTCCCAGTTTCTTAGTTTGCTTGAGAAACCCGCTCTGTGAGAATTTGGAGCCTTCGGCCAGGGGGCCGAAGGCATCCCTGTGCGTTGTGCGGATTGCTTGGTACTCTGGGCGCTGTGATTTGGGCCTGTTGGGCCTTTTTGGCCTGTTGGGCCTTTGCTGGAGTAGTAGGAGTCTGTGGGTCGGGGGTTCCCGGGCCATATACTCCATCAGGAGTCCCTCACTCCTTTTGCCGAAAGGTACTTGAGGGAAAAGGAGTAACTTGTGCTTGCCCTTTGATGTTGTCCCATCGTGATTCCTGAAGTTGGTGAGGAGTTGTTGCTTTTATGTCCCTGCCGAAGGCAGTCCCTCAGTTACCCACATGTCGGGACTTGAGGGCTTGCTTTGTTGTTTGTTGGAATTTCACAGATTTTGTAATTTAATGGTTTTCCCGAAGGGGTCCTCCAGTCCCCCACTCCTTGAGGCACTTGTAAAGTGGTGAAAAGGAGTAAAGTAGTTACGTTGCCGTTGTGGGCCGAAGGCTGACGCTTTTCGTTTCATTTTGGGGGGATGCCTCGTTAAAAACCTCATTAGGAAAAACCCTTTGGGAAAAAATCCTAATGAGGGAAAAAGAGTGCACCGAATTCCCCCAATGATGAATCGAAAATGTCAAACCTTGGTACAAAGTGGGGAATGACGGGAATGCCGAAGGCTCTCTCCTCTGAGGGCTCCTGTGTTGATTAGCCGAAGGCTTGCTGTTGGTGTCCTGGTGGTGCCGAAGGGGAGCCCCTCAATCCAGGGATCGAGGGCCTGCCAGATGAGGGCAGCAGTGAAGTTGTTACCGGGGGGTTCACTGTTTGTTGATGAGTTGGTGATGAAGTTACCCGAGGGCTCCCATTACCTGTGTGCCATGGGCCATCCGTCAATGAGGCACTCCCCGGGGGCTACCCGGTTTTGCAGTGCTGAGGGGGAAACCCCGAGGGGTGCCCTGATATGCAGCCCTAGGGATCTGAAGGAGTGATCCCGAAGGCGTGTGTAATGTGCTGTGTGGGGCACAACCCGGGGGCACTTCTGGGTGAGTGCACCCGGAGGCTATCCTTGATGAAGTGGAGTGAAGTAGAAAACCCGGGGGCTTCCAAAATATAGCCGTTGGAAATATAGCCGTTGGAATATGTAACGACGGGATATAGCCGTTGGGGGGGGGGCACACGTGGCGTGTGATGGCTGGCTGTCCGTGGGCGGCGTCACCGGTTGGGCGAAGATGCGGTGAGTAATGATGGCGTCCATCCGGAGGCCCGGAACCCAGGCCCAAGCCCGGATTCCAGCGCCTATAAATACCCCAAGGCCAGAGCCATTCCCGCTGTGCGAACTCAGTTGTTTTAGCGAAGCTCTGCCAAAAAATCTAGTGAGAGAAACTCCAGTAAAGATATGTCATACCACCTCATCTCGTTAGACTCCAAATGCAAAGTAGGTGAGAAATAAGAATTATAAATAATTGCTTGATGGATAGTCTACCCGGGGGTATATATCCGAAGGGTTATTACGGGGAATAATTTAGAGAGAAGTCAGAGCAAGTAAATAAAAGTAGAGAGAGAAAATGTATTATAAATGCGGAGTGTTTTCAGCGTGTTATGACTTGGTTACAAATGGGGAAAAGGGGTGCTATTTATAGTAGCAATAAATGCCGGGCAGGGACACGTGTCAAGCGCTCATTGGCCGAGGGGTCACCTCAACTGGTTGGCGCTGGCAGCCGCATGTGGCCGCATTTAATGCAGCTGTTGGATGGGACGTCTGTGCGGAGTACGGTGATCTGTACGCATGTGAGGCGGATATCTTGTCGAGTGAGATGCCTTCGGCCATAGAGCAGTAGCCGAAGGCTCCTCCAACCGAGGGCACCTTGGTGCCGAGGGCTCATAGTACCGAGGGCTACTGTTTTCGCCGTTTTCTCCCATTTTCTTAGTTTGCTTGAGAAACCCGTTCTGTGAGAGTTTAGACCCTTCGGCCAGGGGGCCGAAGGCACCCCTGGCGCGTAGTGCGGGCTGCTTGGTACTCTGGGCGCTGTGATTTGGGCCTGTTGGGCCTGTTGGGCCTTCGATGGAGTAGTAGGAGTCTGTGGGCCGGGGGTTCCCGGGCCATATACTCCATCAGGAGCCCCTCACTCCTTTTGCCGAAAGGTACTTGAGGGAAAAGGAGTAATTTGTGCTTGCCCTTTGATGTTTGTCCCGTCGTGATCTCTGAAGTTGGTGAGGAGTCGTTGCTTTTATGTCCCTGCCGAAGGCAGTCCCTCAGTTACCCACATGTCGGGACTTGAGGGCTTGCTTTGTTGTTTGTTGGAATTTCACAGATTTTGTAATTTAATGATTTTCCCGAGGGGGTCCTCCAGTCCCCCACTCCTTGAGGCACTTGTAAAGTGGTGAAAAGGAGTAAAGTAGTTACGTTGCTGTTGTGGGCCGAAGGCTGACGCTTTTCGTTTCATTTTGGGGGGATGCCTCGTTAAAAACCTCATTAGGAAAAACCCTTTGGGAAAAATCCTAATGAGGGAAAAAGAGTGCACCGAATTCCCCCAATGATGAATCGAAAATGTCAAACCTTGGTAAAAAATGGAGAATGGCGGGAATGTCGAAGGCTCTCTCTTCTGAGGGCTCCTGTGTTGATTAGCCGAAGGCTTGCTGTTGATGTCCTGGTGGCGCCGAAGGGGAGTCCCTCAATCCATGGATCGAGGGCCTGCCAGATGAGGGCGGCAGTGAAGTCGTTACCGGGGGGTCCGCTGTTTGTTGATTTGTTGGTGATGAAGATACCCGAGGGCTCCCCATTACCTGTGTGCCAGGGGCCATCCGTCAATGAGGAAACTCCCCGGGGGCTACCCGGTTTTGCAGTGCTGAGGGGGAAACCCCGAGGGGTGCCCTGATATGCAGCCCTAGGGATCTGAAGGAGTGATCCCGAAGGCGTGTGTAATGTGCTGTGTGGGGCACAACCCGGAGGCTATCCTTGATGAAGAGGAGTGAAGTAGAAAACCCGGGGGCTTCCAGAATATAGCCGTTGGAAATATAGCCGTTGGAATATGTAACGACAGGATATAACCGTTGGGGGGGGGGGTGGCACACGTGGCGTGTGATGGCTGGCTGTTCGTGGGCGGCGTCACCGGTTGGGTGAAACGGCGGTGTGTAATGATGGCGGTCCGTCCGGAGGCCCGGAATCCAGGCCCAAGCCCGGATTCATCGCCTATAAATACCCCAAGGCCAGAGCCATTTCCCCTGTGCGAACTCAGTTGTTTTAGCGAAGCTCTGCCAAAAAATCTAGTGAGAGAAACTCCCGCCTTCGGTCCTAAATCAGCTTTCGAGGTCAGTGCTCCCTGCCTTTCTCCTTCTAGCATAGCTGTACTGTGCCCTTAGGTTAGGAGATAGAAAAGTTAGGAAACACTTACCGTCTACGAGCCCTCGAACTAGAGTGCGAATGTCGTCCCAGAGTGATTCTCAAGATATCTCGAGGACGCCCTCGATGGAGGACGAAGGCATCTCCGACGTGGAGTCAAGCAGTGGTCAACCCTCGGATGGTGGTGATGCAGCCCTGGCCCAGGAGGTCCAGAAGGAACTCACTGCGGAGGTTGAAGCCGAGGGCTTCGAGCAGGAGTGCGATGATGAAGACTTAGCCCTCGCATGGCAGACAGCGGAGGATGAGGCCCAGAATGAGAGCTCGAAGGTTACGATTGCTGTCCTCCCCCCTCGGGGTTCCGGGGAGGCCAGTAGCTCGAGGCCGTTGGATCCGATACCTCTGAGGGCGGTTTCCGGTTTGAAGAAGAAAAAGGCCGCTACCAAGAAGAAGGAGAGGGCCGTCGATCAAGGAAAGCCCGTGGACATGCCCGAGGGGTATAGTTGGCTGAACACTGAGGCCCTCGAGATCAGGTCGAAGGCTGACAGGGCAGATCTGTACGTGACTCAGCTGCACGTGGGGCCCTCGGCCGAAGTGGTGGAGCCAGGTCCCGACGACGTGTTGTCCAGGGCACCCGAGGGGTGTATCGCTATTCACGTCCTTTCGGTTTCCATGGGACTTAGGTTCCCTCTGCACCCATTCCTCCGGGAATATTTGCGGTTTGTTGGCTTGGTCCCCTGCCAACTCACGCCCAACAGCCACTCCTACATTGCGGGGTTCCTCCAGCTCTGCAAGTCCCGAGGGGTGAAGCCCAGCCTGGATCTATTCTTCCAGAGCTTTAATTTGTACCGGGGGGGCACGAAAACGGCGAGGGGTATGCCAACCTGCAGTAGATTGCCCGCTTCAAACTATTCTCCGATGCTCCTTCTTCCAACAAAGGATGGAGGGAACGTTGGTGCTATGTAAAGTTGGATGAGAGCCCATTCCCGAGGGAGCTGCGTGATCGATTCCGAAGGCACGAAAAGATCAGGAGTGCCGCTCTCGAGAAAGACGGCCTAAAGCTGGCCAAGTTCCCGGAGGGGAAAAACAAGAACGTGGCGATCAAAGACTGCACCCTCGAGGAGGATTTATACACCCTCGGGTTCCGGAGGTACCGCTTCATAGGGGAGACCGATGAAAAGTACCCTCCCTTCAACAAGGCCTTCGGAGGGGCCGGAGGTAGGAGCCGAGGGCTTTAGAATTTTGTACTTAGTTTTTTTTTTGCTTGGATGTTATCGTCCCTTCGCTTAGACCCGTCGGACTAACCCTTTGTCTCCTTTGTGCAGGTATCCCCGTCTCTATGGTGAACGTAAAGGGCCTTGCTCGTTTGAAGAAACAGGACCCGAAGGGGTCGGGACAGGGCATCCAGAAGCCCGCCACTGCCCTTTTTAAGAAAGCCGAGGGTGATGCCGCTGCCGGCAAGAGGAAGGCAGTGACCAAGGGGTCCCCCCCGGCTACCAAAAAGCCGAAGAAGGGGGATGTCGCCGAGAAGGAGCCCCCGGTCATTATCGCTGATGAGCACCCCGCCTCCGGGGTGCAGGTGGAGAAGCTGCCGGGTGGAACGCCGGAGGGGGCAGAGGAGTTGCTGCCTGAGATCCTCCAAGTCGCGTTCCCGAGGGGTACATCTTTGGCCAGCGGCGCTGTCGACCCGGGGGCCTTCCTGAGGGGTATGACCCCTGAGACGGATAGGGCTGCCCTCGGGGCCTATAATGATGCGGCCCTCGAGGACCACATTCTCCGCTCCTCCCTCTCTGTAAGTGTTTACCTGGCTTTCTCCATCTTCTCCTTTGATTATTTTGTGTGATTGCCTTTAACTGTTTTTGTTGTTGTTCTGCAGGCTTGCTTAGCCCTCGGCGAACAGGCTCGGAGGCTTCAAGAATGGCGCCTCCACAAAGCGGAGCAAGACGCCAGAATGAGGGAGTGCCTCCTCAAGAACCAAGAGGCGGTGAAGCTGGGGGCCCAGCTAGAAGAGGAGCTCCGGCAGATGAGCTTGAAATTGGAGGCTGCAGAGAAAGGCAAGGCTGATGCTGAGGCCGCTGCCAGGAGAGCTGCTAAAGAGGCCGAGGACTCCAAAGCGCTAGCCGTCGCCAAGGCTCAGGAGGAGGCCGTTGAGGCCTTTGTCGCCGAGGATTGGAGAGCCGAGGGGCGCAAGATGTGGGTGTCCTCGGTCGTGGAGGCATGCGTTGAAGAATGGGCCGAGGGCCCTGGGTGGGAATGGATGGCCCGGAAGGGCAGAGAGTACTATGAAGCCGGCGAATTCTTCACCCAGGCCCTCATCTACCGGAGGATGGCCCGACATTTGGGCATTGAGCAAAAGGACTTCTCCCCCTCGGCGTATGGCCTTCCTCCCCTGCAGCCTGATGTCCGTGAGTCGCTCCCGGAAGGTGTTCAGAGGCCCGACCTTGAAAACACGGAGTTGAAGAATGAGGCTGAGGACGACGCCGTCGAGACCGGAGCGGAGGCATCATCGAGGCCGGCTGCAGAGGGCCCCCCGGTGAATGATGTTGTTGTAGTTGTAGAGTGACTTCATAATTTGTAATGTCTGAATACATTTTGTAACGAACAACATTGATCCTTCGGCTTCGGCCCGTTTGTAATAGTAACATCGCAATTACACTTGCTTTTTTTTTATGATTGAATGATCGCCTTCGGGCTTTGTATACATGACTTGTTCCCTTCAATTCCTTTCTTCTTGAATGTATGCCTCCGTTTTCCTTGAGTGTATGCCTTCGGCATTTTTGAATGTATGTGTAGGACTTAGAATCTTTTCCTAGTGTTTGAATACAGGTGTAGCCTTCGGTAGTTGGGCATTCTCTGATGGATATGCAACCGAGGGTTCAGCAGCAATTAGGACTTAGAAATTTTTTTCTAAGTGTAGCACAGCATGAGGCCTTCGGGCGTTTGTAGTAACCCACATCCTAGGACTTAGAAAAATTTCTAAGTGTGGATCATCCCTTGTGAGCCTTCGGGAAATGGGATCCCTTCCTGATGCGTGAATCTTGGACCGAGGGCCCAATGTTCAGGACTCAGAGATTTTTTGCAAGCGTAGTATGTCACGTAGCCTTCGGCTACTGTGGAGCCCCACCTGTAATATTGAATAGGCCGGGGGCTAATTCTTTAGGACTTAGAAGATTTTCTTAAGTGTTGATTCCTTGTGAACTGTAGGACTTAGAAAATCTTCTAAGTGTAGAGTTTCCCTTGGGAGCCTTCGGGAGATGGCATCCCTTCATGATGTATGAGTAGCTGACCGGGGGGGAAATATGCAGGACTTAGAAAATCTTCTAAGTGCAAAATCTCCTTTGGGAGCCTTCGGGAGATGGCATCCCTCCTTGATGTATAAGTAGTTGACCGGGGAAAAACATGTAGGACTTAGAAAATATTCTAAGTGTAAATTTCCCTTGGGAGCCTTCGGGAGATGGCATCTCTCCTTGATGTATGAGTAGTTGACCGGGGAAAAACATGTAGGACTTAGAAAATACTCTAAGTGTGGATTTTCCCTTGGGAGCCTTCGGGAGATGGCATCCCTCCTTGATGTGTGAGTAGTTGACCGGGGGGGAAAACATGTAGGACTTAGAAAATATTCTAAGTGTGGATTTTCCCTTGGGAGCCTTCGGGAGATGACATCCCTCCTTGATGTATGAGTAGTTGACCGGGGAAAAACATGTAGGACTTAGAAAATATTCTAAGTGTGGATTTTCCCTTGGGAGCCTTCGGGAGATGGCATCCCTCCTTGATGTATGAGTAGTTGACCGGGGGGGAGAACATGTAGGACTTAGAAAATATTCTAAGTGTGGATTTTCCCTTGGGAGCCTTCGGGAGATGGCATCCCTCCTTGATGTATGAGTAGTTGACCGGGGGGGAAACATGTAGGACTTAGAAAATCTTCTAAGTGTGGATTTTCCCTTGGGAGCCTTCGGGTGATGGGTGCCCTCTGATTCCACACCACATTGCAGATGCCCGGGGGCTACTCATTTAGGACAGAATACTCCTTTTTTAAGTGTTGTTGTATTGCATGGCCTTCGGCCACCATATTCCCTTGGCTGTAATATTGATTGGGCCGGGGGCCCAATCTTTAGGTATTAGAATTTTTTCAAGTGCTGCTTCCCTGTGTAGCCTTCGGGTGCCCGGGGGCTGCTCCTTCAGGACTTAGAATTTTTCTAAGCATAAATTGATGTTGAATCCTGTTGTTGTGAAGAAAGCCAATGAGGAGTGTGTGCCCTCGGCATACACTTTAAAAGTTGTAGAATTTGACCCTTGTCATGGGGAAAGGGCCCTCGGTATTTGTGCATAACAGATGCCTTCGGCGTTTGTTTGAAGTACCGTTTAGTGGACCTTGGATAGTCCAGTCCCTTTGTATTGTTGAAGCTTTCGATGTTTTTGTGACCGGAGGTGACCAGGTAGTGGACTTAGCCGTTTCCTGATGATATTTCTTTGAGTAGTATCCTTCGGGAAATAGGAGTCTTCAATTACCGGAGGTGTTCCCATGGGGAGCCCTCGGCATGTTGTGATATTGTTGGAGTGTACTCTTTGATTTCTCGCTGAGTCTACTCCCCTTCACCCCCTCTTTTTTTTTTTTTTTTTTTTTTGGTTGGTGGTGAAGGGAAGGCATCAAGAAACTTGGTTTCTTGGTAAGGCTGGGCCTATTAGGAGACCATCAGAATACACCAATGGCTCTCCTCCCTTGGGTTAACCTTCCGAGTTCCGAGGGGATCGAGGGACGTTTCCTGGGCACAAGATATGGTGGTCCGTAACCTGCCTCCCCTTGGGGGATGGCGCGGAAAGCGCCTCATTTTTGAAAGTCGTCCCCTCGGCGCTAGACATAGTCCGTGGCCTGCCACACCCTTGGGGTGGTGGCGCGGGGAGCGTTTCGGTTTGGAAGTCGAATCCTGGGCATTTCTCATGCCTGTCATACCCTGGGGGTAATGACGCGGATAGCGTTCCGTTTTTGAAAGTCGAATCCTGGGCATTTCTCATGCCTGTCATACCCTGGGGGTAGTGACGCGGAAAGCGTTTCAAGGAAGGGTTTTCATTTGCACACTAGTTGCAAATGGCCGGGGGCACTACGTGCCGCCGGCACCGATGGTGGCGCCTTCGGTATATGCGTCCTCGTGGGGTACGACTTTTAGAAACAACACTTGGTGTTAGTTTCGATGTGTAGCCCCCGGTACTTGGTACCGAGGGGTCTTCTGTAGGAACACTTGGTGTTCTCCTTTGTTGCCGTTGATGGAGGTGTCTACCCTCGGTACTTGGTACCGAAGGGTCTTCAAGTGAAACACTTGGTGTTTCCCAATAGATGTTTGGAAGTTGATAGGAGAGCATCTCCCTGGCACTGGGTGCCGAGGGGTCTTCTGTAGGAACACTTGGTGTTCTCTTTTGTAGGAACACTTGGTGTTCTCATCTTTTCTTTTTTTGATGTTGAAGGTGGGGATGTACCCTCGGCACTGGGTGCCGAAGGGTCTTCTGTAGGAACACTTGGTGTTCTCATCTTTTCTTTTTTGATGTTGAAGGTGGGGATGTACCCTCGGCACTGGGTGCCGAAGGGAAATGAAATACATGGTGTTCCTTGTTGTTGGTGATAGGAGTTCCCTCCCTCGGTACTTGGTACCGAGGGGTCTTGACTGAAAACACGTGGTGTTTTCACTGTTTGTAGTAGGTGTTGATGGTGTCCGCCCTCGGCACTTGGTGCCGGAGGGGGTTCTTCTCGTGGTGAGGCCTGGGGCCTGTAGTTAGTATGAGGGCTTGATGTCTTGAATGTATCTTCATTCTCCGAAATTGGAGGCCTTGGGCCATAGGATAGTACATTCACTAGTTATGAGGGCTTGGCCGCTCTTACATTATTGATAAAATTTAACTAAATGGTGTACATTCCAGTGCCTAGGGACTTCTTTCCCATTGGGGCGTTTGAGCTTGTAGGTCCCGGGTTTGATGATGGCCGCTATGATGTAGGGGCCTTCGAATTTTGGTGCCATTTTTCCTCCCTCGGTTGGTTGGCTGGCTTCCCTCCTCCGGAGGACATAGTCCCCCACTTGAAATTCTCGGGTTCGAACTTTGGCGTCGATGTAGCTTTTAACTTGCCTTCGGTAGTTTTCTGCCCGGATGAAGGCCTGCTCCCGGCGTTCTGAAATGAGGTGGAGGTCGAGGGCCATGTTGCTGTCGTTGACCTCGGGGTCATACTGGATCACCCTTCGGGTAGGAAGGGTGACTTCCGTAGGAGCTTTGGCTTCAAAACCGTAGCAGAGGGAGAAGGGTGTTTCACCTGTAGCTCGCCGAGGGGTGGTGCGGTAGGCCCAAAGGATGTTGTGAAGTTCTTCTACCCAGCCACCGCCCTCGGCCTCCAGCTTCTTTTTGAGGCCCTCGAGCAAGGTCCGGTTGGCGTTCTCTACTTGCCCGTTGCCTTGAGGGTAGGCAACGGAGGAGAAGGTGTGTTTGATGCCCCATGCCTCCAGAAGGGCGCAGAAGGGGGCTGCCTCAAATTGTGTCCCATTGTCGGAGATGATCTGCTGGGGGACGCCAAACCTTGTGAGGATGTTCTTGAGGACGAAGTGACGGCACTTCGCCTCTGTGATGCTAGCGAGGGGTTCAGCCTCCACCCACTTGGTAAAATAGTCGACGGCCACAATGATGTATCTGTTGTTGGAGGTACCCCTCGGCAGAGGGCCCACAAGGTCTATCCCCCATCGAGAAAATGGGACAGAGGTGCTGATGGGGGCATAGTTGACCGCTGGCCTGCCGGGAGCTTTCTGGAAATGTTGACATGCGGTGCACCTCCGGGCAAGGTCAGCACAGTCCCTGGCCATGGTTGGCCAGAAGTAGCCCTGGAGAATGAGCCTTCGGGACATGGAGAAGGGTCCCTGGTGAGCTGAGCAAGTGCCACTGGTGCCGATGGAAGCGACAGTAGGGGAACTGAGGGTTGATAGCGTGTACCTCCGGGGGTGCGCGAGAGTCGCGCTCAACGAGGCCCCTCTCCTCGGCAAAATCGAGGATGATGCTGACGGGGTGCGTCAATGGTGTCCGAGGGCGGTCCAGGAGAATGGGCTGGGCCCAAGTCTTAGGGTTGCTCTTATAACCTCCCCCGGGCTTGGCTTGGCCTTGCCGAGGGCGGTCATCGGAGGGTCCCGAAGTCTTGGGGCGATTTGGAGGAACCCCCGGCCCTCGGTTATGCTTGTTGTCAGCCCTCGGGGGCTGCTGGTCCGGGTGTTGGTGATACTTCTCCACCTCCTCGGCCTCAGCATACCGGTCCCCCCGCTGCAAGGCCCTTATGTAGTCGCGGGGGGGTTCAATGATGAGGCTCCTTGAAAAGTTGCCGGTGCGGAGGACGGTTTGTAGGAGGGCCAGGAGGGTCCCGTCATCAGCACCGTCGACCTTGTCGGCCTCCGTCCTCCAGCGCTCTAGGAAATCCCGAAGGGTCTCATCCTTCTTTTGGCGTATTGTTAGGAGGTGGGAGAAGTGCTTCCTTGTGCGACGTCTCCCGGCAAATTGTGTCAAGAATCGCTGGGCGAGTTCTTGCCACGAATCAATGCAGCCCTCGGGCAGCCTGTTGAACCATTCGTATGCTGGTCCTTCTAAGGTGGAGAGGAACCAACGACACAAATATTCGTCTGACGCCCCCACCATCATCATGCTGTTCTGGTACTTGCTGTAATGTTCCTGGGGGTCCGTTTTCCCGCTGTAGGGCTGTATGTGTTGCCCTCGGTATTTTTCCGGGATCCGGGCCGCCAATACCCTTGGGGTAAATGGCGTCCGAGTCCGGAGCTGGATGACGGGTTCCCCGGAGCCCTCAGCCACCTTCTTCTGTAATTCCTCCATTTTGGCCATCATGGCCTCGTATTTGAGGTCTGAGTGAGGGGTGGAGGTGGTGGCGTGAGCTTTGTTGGACTCCATCTCGTCAAGCCGGCGTTGGAGGGCCGCAATAATCTCGTCCCGGGGGTCCCTCGGGAGGGTCTCCGCCCCCTGCGAACGAACCCGGGCCGAGTGGGCCTGGTTGATCTGGTGGCGAGCATCATCGGCATGAAGGGGTGCCTTGCCTTTGTCCCGAGGGGGACGCTCCTCGTCTGCCCTCGAAACAGATCCCCCGCTTTCCTGGGGCCTTTGGAGTGCTTTCCCCCCGAGGCGGTCTTGGACCCCTCGGCGGTCTGGCCCTCCTCCGAGCCGGTTGAGGGCGGAAGTACGGGGCCTTTCCCTGTTGTCATTATGGCGGTCCCGGGACTGAACTTCCTGGGAGGATGTTTCTTGGGCCACCACCCCTTCGTCGTTTCTTACCCGAGGGGTGGGATTTCCGAAGGGGTGTGGCAGAGGGGGAAGTATGATGTTTTCCCCGATCTGAGGGTGAGCTGGAGCCAGGGTGCCGAAGGCACCCGGGTTCTGGGTGAGCGTTTGGATGAAGGCGGAGAGCGCCGATTGTACGTCGATGGTGAGAACCGGAGGGCTGACTTGGTCATCGCTCCGGTTTTTCTTCTTGGCCTCGATGCCGAGGCGAGCATCGGGGGCGTTTTGTTGGATCTGAAGGCGTAGGTCGACAGCCGCCTGTTCCAGCCCAGCGATGACACCGCCCTCAGGAGCCCTGTGAGAGGCTTCGGGGGCGTTGACGTCGCCGAGGGCCAGGTTCTTGTCTTCTACGTTCTTTGAGTTGGCACGTGTTGTCCTCACCATTTTGATAGAGGGCTAGTGTTTTGTGTTTGGTCGAGGGGGAGGGTTTCTTACTCGATTGTTCAACCTCTCAACGAGAGCACCAAATGATGGATAGTCTACCCGGGGGTATATATCCGAAGGGTTATTGCGGGAAGTAACTTAGAGAGAAGTCAGAGCAAGTAAATAAAAGTAGAGAGAGAGTGTATTCAATGTGTTATCACTTTTCAGCGTGGTTACAAATGAGGAAATGGGGTGCTATTTATAGCAGCAATAAATGCCGGGCAGGGACACGTGGCAAGCGCTCATTGGCCGAGGGGTCACCTCAACTGGTTGGCGCTGGCAGCCGCATGTGGCCGCATTTAATGCGGCTGTTGGATGGGACGTCTGTGCGGGGTACGTTGATCTGTACGCATGTGAGGCGGATATCTTGTCGAGTGAGATGCCTTCGGCTATAGAGCAGTAGCCGAGGGCTCTTCCACCCGATGGCACCCTGGTGCCGAGGGCTCGCAGTGCCGAGGGCTACTGTTTTCGCCGTTTTCTCCCAGTTTCTTAGTTTGCTTGAGAAACCCGCTCTGTGAGAATTTGGAGCCTTCGGCCAGGGGGCCGAAGGCATCCCTGTGCGTTGTGCGGATTGCTTGGTACTCTGGGCGCTGTGATTTGGGCCTGTTGGGCCTTTTGGGCCTGTTGGACCTTTGCTGGAGTAGTAGGAGTCTGTGGACCGGGGGTTCCCGGGCCATATACTCCCTCAAGATGCTAACAAAATTTTATCACAAAATTCAACGTGGAAGACACTCAAATGGGTTTGGCCGCACGATAGTTCCGGTCAGTCCGAACTGACCATAATATTACACTATATATATATATATATATATATGTGTGTGTGTGTGTGTGTGTGTGTGTGTGTGTGTATCAAACTTAACTTACTAACCTACAAACTCAATAATATGCAATACTTTGAACTTCAATATGCAGTACAAATAATATAAAGATGCACTCTTTGAATTTCAATATGCAATACAAATAATGTAAATATGAAACTGCTATTTTATGGCTTGAATAATATGAAACACTTTGAACTTCAATGTGCAATACAAATAATGTAAAGATGATTTGAATGAGAGGACTAGTGTGTATGTGATCTCATCCCTGCATCTTTACATTATTTTTATTGCATATTGAAGTTCAAAGTGATGCATATTATTGAGTTTGTAGGTTAGTATTTTAAGCATGGGTTGTATTTGATCTCTTTTGTATGTATTTGCACTATTATATGACATTTTCGAAAAATTTATATTGACACTTTTTACAAAATGAAATGCACTTTTTCTTGTATAACATCATACTTGTTACGATGTAAAAGTGTCTTCTAGTGTGACCTGTATAAATAAAAAATATAAAAAAATGAATGAAAAGTGCATCAAAATTTTATATAAATGTGCACAAATTTGTGAAATGACAATATTTATAAATTTTGAAATGCACAGAAATGTTTAAGTAAAAGTGTATTGATAAATATTATTAAATATAATAATATCTTACATTTCACAAATATGTTTACTTGTTTAGGGTAATAAAAAGCATTGAGTGAAAAAACAACACTCAAAGTAGTATTCACAGAGCCTATAGTATAATAAGAAATACAGAAATTAAGAAGCATAAAGTGCAAATAAAATAGAATCTGCAAAATATTCCATATATATTACGTAAAAAATTTGATGAGGATGAAATATAATAAAAAATATTAATATAATAATAACATGCACAATAAAAAGAAAAGAAAGCCGTTGAAAAAAATAAAGAATGGTCGACTACCACCTATGATCTAATTAATGGAGAGAGTTATTCGGAGACTTTGGAGTATATGTCTACTAGTTAAATATGTTAAGTTATATGAAATGACATAATAGGCCTGTACGTGTAATCATAAAACTTTCAAAACAGTACGTTTAATGGTGTCTATTTATTCTCATTTCTCTCCTAAGATGATTTTATCACTTGAACACACACACACACACACACACACACACACACATATATATATATATATATGTATATAGGATCGATCAAGTGAGAAAGACATCTTAGGAGAGAAATAAGAATAAGAGAGATTTACCTAAATAGGACTAAAACTTATGAAAAATTCCATTATAGGACTACTAGTTTTATCTGAAGTGGCGTAGGACTAAAATAACAGCGGAATGCCGAATTTACCCTGCGCCTCTCTTCTTCCGGTTCGCCACTTGCGAGCCCTGCTGCGATCTCAAGCCCTGCTGCAGTTTTCCCAGGTAAGTTCTTAATCTCAAGCTACTTGTTATTCTTCTTCTTCTTTTTCTTCTTCCTCTTCCTCCTCCTCCTCTTCTTCTTCTTCTTCTTCTTCTTCTTCTCTTCTTTTCTCCTCTTCTCTTCTTTTCTCCTCTATTTTTCTCCCACTCGTACTCTGCTTCATTTTTTATTTTGATTTTTGAATTTTCAGTCCACTTTCTTACTTTTGGGATTCTAAAAAATTGTTTAAGATTAGAAAATTTTGGATGAGAAATCAAAACGAAGCCGCAACAATTTTCTAGCTAGTACCTTCAAATTTGTAGTCCTATGTTCTCTTCTTCTTTGCATTTTTTGGATTTGAATTTTATTTATTCAGCAAAATGTCACTTTTATTGGTTATTTGAAAAAACATACATGTTTGTGACAGTATATTTATCAGAATGACAATCTGAAAATGTCATATGTCCATAAGAAAATGTCATTCTTATGGCATTCTATGACATTTTTATGACTTATCTGAGAATGACATAACTACTTGTTATTAGAAATGACATGTTTTCTGACATGTTTTCCAAATGATGTCAGTTTTGATGTCATTCATGACATTTTGAGAGCAAACACAGCATTTTAAAAAAACAGAGCAAGAAGAAGAAGAAAATCCATGGAGGAGACAAAGAGAAAGAGAAGAAGAAATCAAAGGAGGAAGAGCTGAATTTCTGAAATTGGTGGAGTATCTAATAAACAAATTGAATGGAGATGGAGGAAGCAAACAAGATCAAACCTGGAGTGCTTTGAGAAATAGCAGGAGAAGAAGATTGAACTTGGAGACTATTTAGCAGAAGAACGGATAGTGCAAGAGAAGAGAAGAATGAATGGCGCAGGAGAAGAAGATCGATGATGTTGGAGGCGGTGTCTACGAGCAGGAGAGCTATCAGAAAAGCAAGGGCAATTTGGACATTGATGAAATGGCGGAAACTTAAACTAGGAGCAGATGACTCCTATAATGGGAAAAAAAGATGTTATGTCCTACTTTGACTTTTTATCTATGTTTTAGTCCTATTTTGGGCAATTTTTTAAAGAATAAATACTATCCATTGGATCTCATCCTATTTCATTCGTGTGATTTATGCTTCTGTAGGGTATTTATGACTTTTTAATTTTGATTACCTTTCACGTTTCCTTCCTTAATTGTTTTTTAACAATTTGTTTCCTTATCAATTTCTTTCTCATGCTATGTTTGTTCTGTTTTTATACGGGTTATTCCTTATCCATCCAAGGTATTTTCTAGATACGGGTTATATTGAGTAACGAATTCAACTTTTTTTAATTAACTTAGCTACCTATGGATATGCTATCTTATATGCTATCTTATGGGTTTCACATCACTTTTTCATTTTTTGATTTTTTTTATTTGTATATAGAAGTTTTTACTGAATTAAAAAACTTATTACTTTACTTGCACTCAGTTGCTTATTATGATGCACTAAACTATTTTATGTAATGCACATTTTGTTTTACAATATTATTTTTGGATGTGTTTATATTTTTAACCATTTCGTTTACTTGCACTAAAATAGAAATTCTTACTTTCAATTTTTTATCCAATATTTGATTTCTTTTATGTCGTGTTATTTAGTTTCTGTATGCTATGATATTCCTTTTTAACTCGCCACAAGTGCACTCACACAGATTATTTAATACACTGTCGGTTTACTATTATATTCTATAATTTTTTATGCACTCACACAGTTATGTTTGTTTCACTTTGTCATTATTATGATTGCACTAGAATGGATGGAGCAAGAAAGAAAGAAAAATGCATTTCATTTTGTGAAAAGTGTATATATAAAAGTTTATAAGGCGCAATACTGTAGTGCTAGTGCACTTTTGTGTATGTAATATGCACATTATTACAATGTATTTCATTTTGTAAAAAAGGATTAATTTAGAAGTTTATTATAAAGCATGATATTATAGTGTACGTTGTTTTCTATATATCTATTTTGCACGTGTTAGTTGTTCATCCACCCCTTATATATTTATTTTCACTTATTTTAAATCATTATGATTAAAAATGTATGGAAGTGCAGACATGCATGTCTAAAGTGCAATATAATCTCTAGAAAGTGCAAGTTAAATGGTGTCTATTATTTAAATGACTATATGTTAAAAATTCAAATATTAACTAAATTGATATAACTTGTGCATAGTGTTTTTAATAAAAGTGCATGTAAACAAAGTTGTAGTGCAAAACTTTTGACCGAATGATATTTAACACTTATAAGGATATACTTAATTTGAAATAAAATTACATAGGTGCCCCTAATGTATTAACGTATTGCAAAATTTATTGAGCTCCATTACTAATCCTCTCGATTTTCGGAATTTTAGTTCTTAATTGAATTGTAAAAATTGGCCATCGCATTATTCTCTCCCGAGATTCCTTTGTCATCGGAACCACTCCCTATATACTCCCTCCGTCCCCTTTTAAATGTTTCGGAAGAGGGTGACACGAGTTTTAAGAAAAGTAGGTTTGTGTGGTTGATATTAATAGATAAAGTAAGAATAAAGTAAGAATGATTTTGAGCCACACAAATTTTACCAAATAAGGTATGAGACAATTAAATAGGGACATCCCAATATGGTAAAGTGGGACATTTAAAAGGAGACGGAGGGAGTATATATTTATAGGGAAGAGTTCAAATAAAAAAAGATGCTCCTGTCCCGTGCAAAGTGCGAACGATTGAACTTTTCTCACACCGTGTTGCACTTTTGTATGCTTCTGTTGCACTTTTTCGCGGTGGAAAAAAACTTTGGTTTATTTACAAAACTGCCACCGCGTTTTTGATCAATTTTGGTGCATTTTTAGCTCATTTTGAGCCATTAGATGTAAAAATGAATGCACAAAATTCATTCTAACTTTGTATGGAAATACCTCTTTATATATAAACAACAAAGCTTGCCAGTCGGCTCGCGAGTTACAAACCTAAAATAAATAGACTTTAATTAGACTCGTTCAATACTCGAGCCGAACCGAACTCGAATCGAGATTGAATATGATCGCACTCAAGTCAAGTTTTTACCGAGCTAGTAGCTAACCTCTCGGACTCATTTACACCCCCTATGCGAAGTCAATTTTGCTTTGGGTACACACTTATCATACACACACATACACACTATAAATAGCCTAAAAATTACTATTTTTTTTTACCCCCTCTCCTACCACACGTGCAAAACAGAGTCTGCAAAACAACCCCACCCTCCCTCCTCCCTTCACGCTTCTTGCTTTCTTTCTTCTCCCCGCAACAGCACCCAACAACAAACGAGAATGGATTTTGGTGGTATTGTGAACGAAACCATCATTGATACTACCGTGGACGACTTTTGGGCCGATTGGGATCAAACGATCGGTGGTTCTCGAGTTGAAGGACAAATTCCGGTGGCGGCGGAAGTTGATGGCGACTCGGCGGCAGCCGCCATGGACGACGTCCCTGAGCTTGGTATGAGTTCGTTTTGATTTCATTTGCTTTAAAGTAAATATATATGTGTTTGTTCTTCACAGACAATTGACTGTATTTGTGTAGTGTTTATGTGAATTGTATAATATGTCTGTGTGTATGTTTCAGTTGTCTGAGTGTTATTATACAACTGTGAAGTGTATTGACTTTTGTCTGTGTAAATAAAGTTTTAAATTTACTTATGTCTGTGAGTACATGTACTTCTGTTTGAAATGTATGTGTGTAAATATAATTGTGTCTGTGTGTATATATACTTCTGTCTGTGCGTAAATAGACCACTGCCTATGTGCTTAAATATACTTATGTCTGTGCATGTTGGTCAGATGGAGAAATTCAGCAAAATGAGAGTGGCGTTGGTTCTATTTGAGAGTGCTTAAATATGAACAACAATGACAGTTAGTGTTTAACACAGAACAAAAAAGCATACCAATGTACAACATTGGTAATATTTGGGAGTACATTCTAGGACATTGTACAACATTGGTATTGTAATATTGTACAACCTCCTACATTTCACAACCAAACCCATGCAGGCCAAAACTAAATAGTAAGGTTACATCAAAGATTTTACATCCACAACCATCATAAACTAAAATATTCACACCCATTAAAACAAGTCTACTTTGATCGCTTCCTCAAACTCCAGAGCCTCAATGCATATTCACATCTTTTCGCTGCCATGTTCTCATACGCACACTCTGGCATCAAGGGCAACTTCTGCAACAGTGCCTCCGCAAACGCTGCTACCATAACTTCGCAAACACCGGATCTGAAAATAATACAATTCATACAGACATTACATTTCTATGCACAGACAAATTGTATTTGTGTACAGACATGAGTGTACCCTGAGTGTTGTTGTGGAACATCATCCACTGCCTCCGCTCTCCAAGGATGTGAATGGGCTATGGAGGTAACGACAGGGTTGCATTTGATGACCCGAAACAGGAGTGGAAGTTGGATACACAAAAGCCTCACAGATGCAACCGACCTACTCGTCTTCAAAGAATCGTATACCCGTACGACGTTATTGAGTAGGTCAATTTCAGACAGCACCCAATGTTTTCCATCAGTGTGCACAGGCATGAACACCTGCATTAAAGTAAATAAAGTAGTTATTAATCAAACTAACTTTTTCATATGTATTATTCAAACCAACCTTTTCATATCGACTCCAATCCATTTTCTTCAGTAATCGGTCCCCCTTCCATTGTTTGTCATCTGCTGCATCCTTCTGTAAAATTTGGTACTGGACCAAAAACAAAAGTACAGACAACAATAGTGTGAAAGCACAAACATTAATGTATCAACGCACAGACAAAACGTATCAAAACCACATACATAATATAAAGTTTTAATGAATTACCGCAAACAAAGGGCTCATGAGTTCATAGGCCGCAGTCTCTATGGATTTGCGGAACAGAAGAACTAGAGCATCCAAATGCTTCAAACGCAAAAATAAATCCACAATCAAAGCATTCAACTAAAATAGTGTAAAATGAAATACTTCTTATTATGACTCACCTCGCTACTTAGCCATTCATTTTCATCCATTAGCTCTCGGAAGAATGTCCTATTTGTCGGGTAAGATGATGGAATATCTAGGTGAAGTACGGTAGGTTCAATACCATCAATTTCCTCCACCCATGCCTTGAAAGAGTCATACTCACCATCACGTCCTCCAACCTTAAGCCTCTTAGCCACCGGCGCAATGAATGGACTACAAATGTACTTAGATTTGAACCGCTTTCTCTTCCTCAATTCTTTCATACTCACCTCTTCAATGGCCTTCATGTCTACCCCAGCAGTTCCAACATCATCACCAACCACATCCCAATCCAAGTTTTCGAATGGAACTGTCAAAGCAGGGATCTTGTCATCTTCTACCTACACATTTATAATTTGCATGTGTACTTCATGTGTACTGTCTGTGTGAACTATGAACTATCTGTGTAAATGAAAACATTTTGGAAATCGCAATGTGCACCTCTTTTAAGCACATCAAAAGATTTGTGGGAGTGTGACACTCCTCATACATGTGGCATGTCATACTTTGCTTAGATTCCAACTTCAACTTTGAAATGAAGGTAAACCTCATTGAGGAATGATTAATGCAAAATCTTTCTTAACCAACAACAATGTAAATATCACAAGCAGTATGACTGTATCCTTAAACATACCTCGTCCACTACAATCTTTACTGGATCTATTTCCACAGCAATAGAATTCTCCCCTTCAGGCTAAGCATTTACACACATCACAGACATATAACATTTACACACAAACAACAAAACATATAAATATAAAGTGATATCCAGTGATCCATGAAAGTATGTATTAGCAATCTCTCCTGGTTCTTCCTCTTCTTCGGCTTGTTCATCATCGTTGTCACTATCTTCAGCCACAACAGGCCTCGGGGCTGCCACAGGTAATCCGGTTATGCGGCAGAAGTCGTTGTACGTGAACTCTATAAGTTTACCCTCAACATTGAACCAAAGCTCATCATCGGGTTGCTGCTTCACCAGCCGTAACAACAACATGTGGACTATTTGGCCACAAAACTGGATATCAGGAATATCAATAAAGTGACCCCATGGTGTATGCCGGAAAATTTGCAATTGTTTCTTAGATAGTATCGCATGAATGTACTTAGAAGCACATTTCACATCCGAGCACACAGAATACTGTGCAGGGAAATGCTTGCTCAAAGGAATCTGAAGTTGAAGTGCCCTATCATTGTAAGAAAATAAACCATAACTACACAGACATATGTCAAATTACACAGACAAGCTTTCAGTTACATACAGACAAACAATCACGCACATAGACATATGTTTTATTTGCACCTGCTTTTGTCTTATAGCATTGTGTAGCAGTACAGACATCATATTAGTCACACAAACATATCAAAGAGTAATACAGACAATCATATAAGTCTTCACAGACAAATAGAGGCAGGGCCAATTACATATACGCTCACACAGACAAGCACTTAGACAAATCTATCTTCATATAAGTCTTCAGAGACAAATAAAGGATACATACCTTTCGGCCATGGTTGATAGCGGGGTTCGCACCATTTTCGACGGAGACCGGAAGGAGCGTTCGCAGCGAATGCGCAGCGACAACAGTCTTAGACTGTGGTTGACGGGGTTAGCGGGGTGGAGGGTTTCCTTCGACGGAGGGTTACAGGGGAGAAGGAGACTGGTCTTCGACTGGGGTTGACGAGGTTAGCGGGGAAGAGGGTTTCGAACGTCGGGGGGGGTTACAGGGGAGAAAGCTGGTCTTCGTCGGGGGGGGGTTACAGGGGAGAAAGCTGGTCTTCGTCGGGGGATTAATCGGAAGAAACAGAGCAAGGGAGAGGGGAAGCAACGGAGAAGGTGGGGATGCGGGAAAAATTTGGAGCGGGTGTTTTTTTGAAGTGTTTTGAAATTGGTTGAGGGAAAGGGGGGTAAATTATTTTTGGGGTATTTATAGTGTGTATGTGTGTGTATAGAAAGTGTGTAACAATAGACTTTTTGATGCTAAGTATAGGGAGCAACGGATGACGTGTAGTCCATCACAACACAGATCGGCAAATGCTTTACGTGTTAAATCCCCATTGGAAGATACTGAACAAAAGCCGGCCCAGTGACGTGGCTGTGGAGGTCTCTCCACCATTTTTGGTGAGGCAATCCTGTTAGAGCGCCACAGGAAGGTAACAGGGTTCCGTTTGGAAAATGGAGAAAGCATTATTGATTTCCATTGCGATTGTATTAGCCTCCGTCCGGCCCTTCGTCTATTCCATCGAATATAAATGCTCCGCGTGCACTGCCATTGCCGTGAGTATCCATCCTATCGTTTCTGGACTCTTCCGCCCGAAGCTCACACTGTGTTTATTATTGCTAATTTGAGCGAATATTAGTATGAAAGTGGTCCCTTTGATTATTGTGCTGGTAGCCTGTTACTAACTTATGACTTTATGAGCATAGGATGTGAAGCTCTCACAGAAGAAGAATTACTGAAATTTTGCATTATTTTGTTTGTTTATTTATTTAAATTTATATTTGAATGTATGGATTTTTGAAAGACAGTGTTTCTATCTTAGCAATTCTGAGTGTTTGTTATCCTGAATGGCAGGAGGAGCTGGAGCGTGGTTTGATGAATGTAAGGATTCCATAAAGCCTTTTGTCATCACTTCTTGAATCTAACTGCTTTATGTGTCACTCATTGCATATGATAGGTCTACTTTTTAGTACACTCTTAAATTAAATCAAAATGGTTATGTAAGAGATGGATGGACTTAAGTTGGAGTCCATGCTTAAGAGTTAAGAGCTTACCATTTTGAATACAATTGGGCTGTTGAGCAGATCTAGGGAGTTCTTAGTTTTACAACTTTGTGGGAAGAAGAGCTTTTCGTATTATAACATTATTATAAGGGGGTCTTTACCATCTGTATTAGAATGTAAGTGCAACCCTGAATTGTACTCAGGGCGGATTTTCTATCTCGGTCTTTTCTCAGTCTTTGAGTTTATTCCCACAAATTCCTTGACATAAACTCAGTTGGCTTGAATTAAGATATCTATGATAGGGTTAAGAAAAGGTAAATCTTGTGCTAATTAATGGCCTCTTGATCGATAGTTGTCTTGTACTGTATTTCAATTTGCCACATTATGTTGTGTGCTATATATAAATAGTCCTCCAATTACTTGATTTCACCAAACAGGAGAAGCCTAGAAATCATTTAGATATGAGATATCGCTTAGACTCTAAAGGCCAACGTGATGGCAAGCTTATAGATTACAGGTATATTGTCATATTACTATTTTTTATTTATTTCTATTGATTGATTTTTACTATTCATCCCTCTAGTGGCACTCTTCTTATACTGCTGCTGATCATGCCAACTTTATATCTCAACTGTTATTTTACTTGTTTTCATAACATGGGTAAGACAATTGGATTATAAGCATAGCCATGTGCTTTCATACTTGGATTAAAAGTGAGGTTTTCATTCCGCAGATAGATTGTTTTGTAATATTCATCTTGACCATATCTGTGTATGTTTCTTGAGGTTATTTATCCGATTCTAAATAAGTGGTGAATTTGTATGAAATCCTTTGAGAAATCCTGAGTAACTGATTTCTTGGCAATTTTATCAGGGTTAGTGACCTGAGAGTTGTCGAACTATTGGACGAGCTATGCGAAAAGATGCAAGATTATACTCTTGAGCAGGTATTCTTTATCTTTGAATGGGTTTTCTTATGCTTATTCACATATCTTCGTAAATGCTAATGCGGATGTCTCCTAGGCCTATCTCTGTTCCTGAACCACAACCAAACTGGCAGTTCGTGCCTCCAAATTTTTGGGAACTGGAACTGGAACCGCATAGTACTGGTTCCAAAACCCACGGTTCTTGTATGGTTTTCCAATTCTTATTTATTTATTTATTTATTTATTTATTTATTTATTTATTTATTTATTTTATAATATAGTTAATATTTTCCCTACCGTAGGTGGGAGCCATTGCGGCACCGGGGTAATGTTGTTGTTGTTGTTATATATAGTTAATATTTTGTAAATTAGAATAAGTAATACTAGTACGTAGTAAAAACTAGCACTATTCAAATATAAGAGTTCCAGACTTCCAGTGTTCTTTACGACAACTATTATTATTATTATTATTTTTATAAGTAATTATTATAATACGTAATTAATAACTAATAGTATCTCTGTCCCCCTAACATTGGTAAAAGAGAAGGTGGTGCAGTTATCAAGAAATGTGAGTTTATGTGGTTGATATTAAATTGATTTAGAACCACACAAATGTTACCAATTTTTTGGAACAAACCAAAAATGAAAGATCAAAGATGGGACAATCTTAGTGGGAAAGTAAAAAGTTAGTGGAGTCCAATTTAGGAAAGTGATCATATTTTTGAGACAACCCAAAAAGGAAAGTGTATCTTACAAAAAGGGACAAAGGGAGTAATTATTATAAAAACTATTACTGCTACTATTGCTATTGTAAGTACTGCTACTATTATCATTACTACTACTATTGATTTTTTACTAATGGCTTCAAACTGGAACTGCCCGGTTCTGAAATACGAATCGGCATTCCTGGTTCCAAAATTTGGAAGAACCAAACCGTGTTAGTAAACCTTTAGCTCCAAACAGGAGCTACTACGTGGTTCCGGTTAAAAAATCTAATGTAAACCGCGGACGCCCCTAATCTCTCATGTCTGGCAGGTTGATTCAGGCACAAAACTGTGGATCAAAGTGAAAAACTGGGATCATCAAACTAGTAAGTATCAAATTGTTTATGATCTTGATCTCTTCTGACATTGGCTTCAATTCAAAAACTGACATACACTGAACAAACACCTAGGATGCAATGCTTATGACCATGGTCAGATTTGCTGATAATACATTACATTAATTTCTAAGCTATCAGTTTGTTTCCATGGATGGTATGACCCTAAATGTGTTGAGTTATTCGTTTGAGCTGAGATGTGGCATGTTGTGCATGGCTATTAATTGCATCCCCTATGTTACATAGAATGTCATCCTCTTAGAACTGAAAGATGCTGTAATATAATCGCTTTGCTATTACTGTACACAGACAGTGCATGGAATGTTTTCTAAATGTGTTGGAACTGGGAACATAAAAGTGGTAGTTCTAAAGTATGCAGTATTCTGGTTTTTAATTGCTTAGCACTAGATATTTGATTCTCAAGGACATGCTCACACTAAACCCGAATTGAAGATGGAGCATTAGGAAGAGTGGTAGAGTTAAATTTCCTTGATAAATGAATGGTATGTCCGTCCATTCATAATTACAATTCTTAGTAGGAAATGCCCATCTTAATCAAGCTTCATTATTATGAAGCAACAGTCAGTTAATGCAATTTTCGACGCGATTTTCACCATGGGTCATCCGGAAACAGTCTCTTTGTGCTTTAGTACAGGGGTAAGGTTGCGTACATCCGACCCCCTTACCCCATCGTAGGTGGGAGCCTTTGCGGCACTGGGGTAATGATGAATCAAGCTTCGTTGTTCCACAGCATCAGTTTTAGACTATGTAGAAAAGTCTTAAGTTTAACTTCTTCTCCATGAGGTTTCATCATAAAAGGGAAGAAAATTCACGTCTATGCTTTTAAAATACATCCCTCAATTTAGATGCGAATGCTGGGAGACAAAAGATTGATTCTTAGAAAGACATGAGGGTCATATAAACTAGGCATTCCATTATGAGTAACATACAATACGTACATATGTCTAATTGACAATTTTTTTCATGTGGGAAATCATTTTATTTGAATCTGTAGTATATAGACGAGCATGGTAGGCGGTTTATATGCAAGAAGTATGTTTTCTTATGTGCGACATCTTTAGTATTTAGAGACAAGAAATGGGCACAAAATAATGTATTAGGTTCATTTGATGTTTTAAGGGCCTATGATCTGCTAGATAAAATGGGTAAGGCAAGAACTACGGCTTGGCAAACATCTGTGCACATTCTCTTTTAGACCCGTGTGGAAAGATGCTCAATTCTCGTAAATTCCCTTATCCTGAGAATCACATAGTGTGCCCCCATTTAGAATCAAAGTGATTGACAATTCCTGAAGTTGGAGGTATCACCGCCACTATAAATCCGTCCAATTTTCTCACTTCCCATGATTAGGGCGAATTCCTATCATTTAAAACAACCTTTTATGTAATTCCCATTATTTTAACAACATATATTCAATTTCAACCCCCAATCTACTCAACCTTGGGCTTAGAGGATTTTGATGCTCATAATGGAGCTAGGATGGTTGTCAATTTTATTTGATTTGAAATGCTACTGACTTGAATATTCATCCAGTACTCTAGTTTCCATAGCCAATATTTGTGTCTACAAAGGATATAGGAAAAATGGATCTGGTTTTCTTTTACTTGTCAACCGCAAAATAAAGAATTACAATTTCAAATTTGTTTGGTATTTTAGCAATGAAACAAGAAGAGCTAGAGTTTCTATATATCTTTATTTGAGGGTTTAAGGCCCAAAATATACATTACAATTTTAGCATATTTGATATTCCTAAAAATAAGAAAGTTGTTTCTACAATATTCTAAAGAATATTCCTAAAATATTCTAAAGAATTTCTACAGAAGGGGAGCCTTGTCGCACCGGTTAAGTTGTTGTTGTGTGACCGAGGTCACAGGTTCAAGTCTTGGGAGTGTCTTCTTGTCAAAATTTGATAGGGGAAGGCTTGCCCCTCATGCACCCTTCTGGCGGGACCCTTCCCCGGACCCTCGCCTTGCGGGGATGCCTTCGTGCACTAGGCTGCCCTTTATTCTAAAGAATTTCTACAATATTCTACTCTCCTCCTCAAGCTAGAGCAGATTCTTTTATCATGTACGACTTGTTACATAAATAATTTACCCGTTCTCCATTCAGTGCCTTGGTGAATAGCCTCTTAATGTTCTCTAGTCTTGAGTTCTTGACATATCCCGCATAGATTAATCCTTTCCGGATCTTTTCTCGAATAAAATGACATTTGACCTCAGTATGCTTTATTCTCTCATGAACTGTTGTGCATGAATAATGTGAATTACTTGTCTATACCTATTTGGCAAATTAGAATTAAATTACTTTTATCATTGAAATTAAGTTATATAGTACCCCTCTCAATTAGCTTGGTATTGTTTATTCTTGAGATATGAATGTCTGCCAGTCTATCTGTTCATTTTCAAGCCTTTCTTCAGGTTAACGGTTTAAGTTTAGTTAACTTAAGGTTTTCAATTCTAGCTCTGCCGCACTGGCCGGAAGAAAACAGCATCACTCATCGTTTATATGCCTTTATAAGAGGTTTCAAGGCTTATTTGCACTTTGAAAACATAATGGGCTCATTTTGTTGTACAGATCAAACACGTTTGCGGTGAATTTGCACCTCTTCCGTAACACATATTGCCTGATTTGGAATTCCTGTAATGCATTTTACATATGGCGCATATCATAAATTCCTTTCTTTTGTTTTGTTTTTGTTGACAGATAAGCAAGAAGCTCGAGTACATTCCAAATCAATATCATCTTTCTGTGGGAGGTAAGTTTAGAAAAAAAGTTAGACATTGCCAATGGGCTTTTAGTTTCCTCACAACGTCTAGAGCTTTAACTTAGCTCTGCAATATGTCAGGTTGCTGGAAGACACTGAAGATGAGGTAGTTAAAGTTCATGATTGATTATTTCATGCCTCTATTGAAAGAGCAGTTTCATGCTATTGTTTTTCATACTCGGTTGCTATATATATACTGTACATAATTACAAATGCTTTTCTTTAACAGTTGTCGGAATTGATAAAGAAGGGATCCATCAAGGTAGGAAGTGTAGCCAAGATTTTGTGTGAAGACCTCAGCAAACTTTGCCATGGGACAAGGTGATTACAATCGAACTCCTAACAACTGCTATTGAGTTATATCATGATACAACTTGTGCCTATTTGGCTGGCTCTTTTAATCAGGTTACTGAGATTATAGGAATATGATTCTGATGCGGTTAGCAAATTGTAGATTAATATGAATCGCATACACACAAGACAACACACCTATCATAAATAGGTAAATTTCCTGAATATAACTAAAACATAGGATTTCCCTTTCAAAAAAAGTAAAACATTGGACAAATATGGATAGGACTATACAAACTTATAGAATTTGAAATACATTGTGATTAAAATATCCTCATTTCAGCACTCAAAAATAATAACTATGTACTCATTTAAGTCATTGATTACCATTGCCGGCCACCATGATCATTTGCTGTCATAGCCGGTAATAATTGTTTGAAACATTTCATAACCCGTTTAGAAAACTGCCACCATAAAAGTCACTGTAAGTTTCCTCTACTGGAAAAAATCATCGCAGAATTGCAAAACTGGTGCTGGAGAATGTAACTGGACACTGCTCCTAGAAATTGCCGCTGCCTACCACATATTGTCATATTGAAATTTGGTAATGCCAAAATATGACAATAGAGTTTTCAGGATGAAAGTAAGTTACTCCTATTAATGGGGAAAAAATAATACTCTTGTTTTGGAATTTTAAATTTTTTACTCCTAATTCGGGAAAGTCCCATATTTGTTATTCAAATTCAAGTTTGGTAACTTAGGATGTTTATAATTAGACTGATTTCAGTCTCAAAACAAACCAAATCGGATCAGACTAGACTTAAATAACAATAGAATACATGTGAAGTAGACACCTGCTGGGCCAGATCAAATCAGTTTGGGTTATATTAGACTTTAAACAAACTAGGGAAAAGGGTCAAATAGGCTCTTGAACTAACTTAAAAAGTGCAATTCACCCCTTATATAAGAGGCTCTGTCTGACCGTCGTCATTTAGGGCGGTTCTCGGTGGAATTTTTTGATGAAATTTTTTGAGCATCTTTTTCTTTAAGTCTAGTTTACTCATACCAAATTTCAGATAAAAATTCAACCAATAAGACAGTCAAATGATTTTTTGAAATGTATTGCGCTGTTTAACTGCGCAGTTATCTTCAAAAATTCATTTGACTACCTTCCCGATTTAATTTTTAGCTAAAATTTGGTATGAGTAAACTAGACTTAATGAAGAAGATGCTCAAAAAATTTCATCAGAAAATTCCACCAGGAACCGCCCCAAATGGTGACGGCCAGACAGCGCCTTCTATATAATGGTTCACTTTTTAAGTTAGTTGGAGGGTCTATTTGACCCTTTTCCCAACAAACTAAGTTAAATCAAATCAATAAATTTCAACCCAATCAACACCCTTAAACGAATCAAAGAAGAGAGTTTCATGCCCAAAACCGGAACTTAATGCTGTAAAGTTGAGGGGAACTTAATGCCTGTCCTGCCTGATACGATAGTAATAAGTTCCTTTATGGGCTTTGAAAACTATCAAATAAACCTCCCACAATAGCAACTTAATTGCCTTTGAAAATAGTATGTCACATTATTATAAAAAAAAACTAGTCATACTTTTATTATCTGAAAATCTAGAAATCATATGTAAGTTTCATTTGTTAAGGCTAGGGCTGTTAACGAGCTGAGCCGAGCTCGAACACCCAATACTCGAGTTCGGCTCGATAAGGAATTAGTAGTGTTCGGATTCGAGCTCGAAGCTCGACAAGCTTTACAAATGAGGCTCGTGTTCGGCTCGATAGGCGTTCGATGTTCGAAACGAGCGCTCGATAGGCTCGATAAATATGCTCGAATTTAAAATTTTAGGTGATGCTCGTTAATAGGCTCGTGCTCGAATGATTCGACAAGTATTCAGTTCGTTAGTAATCATATTTAAATTCATAAAATCATACTAATTATATTTAAATTTTGAAATATATATAAATTATATTTATAATTTCAGGTGTTCGATAGGCTCGAGTTTGAACCGAGCCGAATACTACTATGTTCGAGCTTGGCTCGATTAAGTTTTCGAACATAAAACTTAGCTCGGGTTCGAGTTCGAAAGCTCGTTAAGCTCGGCTCGTTAGGTTCGAAACCGAGCTCGAACTCAAATAGTTCGATAAAAGCTCGGTTCTTTAAAAGCCCTAGTTAAGGCTCTCTTCTCCGATCTAGAAAACACTATTATTTCTTCTTGAAATCAAGAAAACACTATTCTTCTTTTAATTTCTTGTTAAGGCTTTATTCGTGAGTTGACTTCGGACACTACATCTGTTTTCAGCAATCAAGAAAATGACAGTGAGCTCTGAACAGTCTTCCAGCGCTGCAGACTAAGGACAATATAGGTCGGAGGATTCACACTACACCATTTTTTTCTTCGTCTCTCTCAATTATTGTGTACCATAGAATTACGCAAATACTCATCCTTGATATATGTTCTTAGTTTAATTGGCTAACCAACAATGAGCTTAACACCTAAGAACCTAAGAGTGTGTTTGGGAGTTGGGTTTTGGAGGGGAGGGGAAGGTTAATGGGGGGTTATGATCTTCCTTTTCATGTTTGGGAGTTTATAAAAATGGAGGGGGTGTTTTTGGAGGGCTTTGTAACCTTCAAAATCCTTCAAATGCTTAATTTTTAAGTTCCCCCATTCTGGAGGATTTTGGAGGATAAATTAGAAATGATATCAGCTCAATGATTTGAATTTGTCATATTTCAAAGTGATTTTAATTATAATTCCTTCCAAAACCCCATCCTTCCAATTTTATTACTCCCAAATACAAAGAAGGGTTTCCTCACCCTTCCCTCCCTTTCCCTTCCAACAACATACCTTCAAAGTCTTCACTTTCCCTTCCCTCCAAACTCTCAAACATACCCTAAAATGAGTTTTTTCTTTGGGAGATGAACTTAACTTAGTTCTCAAAGTATTTGTATCTTTATCATCAAAATTTTGTGCTATGTCATACATACATTTTGCAATTTAGGCATGTATTCTAATAACTCTCACAATCACCTGAGATGCAAAGCTGATCACTCTTTCAATTACATTACTTGTGAGTAGTGATGGACTCGGGTCGGGTCGGGCCCGGGCCGAGCCTAGGCCCGGTCGGGCCGCCGGTTTGTATGACATGGGCCCGGGACCGACCCGAGGGTTGGACGGGTCCGGTTCGGGCCACCTGCCCGGGTCACGGGTCGGGCCACCCGCCGGGTCGGGCCGGGCCGGTTAACGATTTTTTTTTTTTATAATTTATATTTTATAGTTTATAGTTTTATACAAGTATTAAAAACAAACTTCAAGTGCATTTATTTGAAATGAAATAGGAACTACATTTGAAAATTAAAACAAACTTCAAGAGACAAACATTTTGTAAATTGTAATCAATCGGAACTTCCCGCACCTCTCGATCCTTTGGCTTTGTCACATGACTTCATATGCTTCATTGTCATCTCGTATCCGCCTGAAATCCCCATGCTACATTTTCCCCCGCACCATTTACAAGTTGCGTACCACATCCCGGTCTTCGGGTCCTTCTGCTTATCAAAATTATACCGTATAACGGCATCTTGATTTTCCATCTTAAGTATGGTTGGACTCGGGTCGGGCCACCCGGCCCGTGGACCGGCCCGGCCCGTGGACCGGCCCGGCCCGCTACTGTGCGGGACCGGGACCGGCCTGCTACTGTGCGGGACCGGGACCGGCCCGGTTCTCGGGTCCTGGTCCGGGTCGGGTCTAGGCCCGGGGGGTAGGGCGGGTCCGGGCTCGGGTCTCAATTTTGGTGAATCGGCCTGGTCCAAATTGATTTTTTTTTATTTTTTTTCATTTTTGGGGTTCCACCCGGGTTGGGCTTGATGGGTAGGATGGGTTTGGGGGGTTTGGGAGGGTGGCGGTGAGGGGGGGGGGGGGGGTTAGGAAAGCAAAAAAAAAAAAAAAATCCAAACCGGAGGCCCGGCCCGGACCGGACCCGGTGGCTACCCGGGCCGGTCTCGGGTCCACTATTCTTGAACCACCGGCCCGGGACCTGGACCCGAGTCCATCCCTAATCCTAAGTATAAAGTAGATATATAAATAATAAATTAGTAGAGAATAGAGATTAGAGAGTAGGAATATTTGGAGAAGATGTGTAGTAAATTGTATAGAAAAAATGGAGTATTTATAGTTTTTTTGTACCCCTACCCCCCCACCCCCCCTAACCCACCCCTCGACCCCGGGAAGGCTCCCAACGGCTATATAGCCGTTTGGGTTCAATCACAACGGCTCTAAGGGCCTGTTTGGTAGCCAAAAGAATTTTTCTTTTAAAAAAATAGAGCCGTTGGCCCGAACCGGCCGGACCGGGCCTTCCTTTTTGTGAACCGTGCCCGAACCGCTAGCCTCCCCCGGGCCGACTAAAAGCCCGCACCGCCCATTCCGTAACCGGGCCGGGCCGGGCCGGGCCCGCACAGTGGCGGGCCGGGCCGGTTCAGGGCCGGGCCGACCCGGTTCGGTCCATCCCTACTTGTGAGAAGCTCATTTTTGCATTACGAGCTACAATACTCCTTACATGAAAGTCAAGTTCAAAATTATATACGTGAACCGATCTAATCCTAGTTCCCTTCTTGCAACACTAGGGGTGGACCGGTTCCGGTTCGGGCCTCGGTTCAAGAAGGGGAGGCCCGGAACCGGCCCGGGTAACCCCCGGGTCCGGGCCGGGCCGGGCCTCGGTTCTATTTTTTTTTTGGCTTTTCCTAGTTAACCCCCAACCCTCCCCCACACCCCCAAACCCACCCTAACCACCTCAAATGGCCCAAAATACCCAGCCCAACCCAAAATTTAAAAAAATTCAAAAAAAAAATGGCCCGACCCAGGCTCGAACCGGCCGGGCCGGTTTACCTTTTGAAGGGCCCGAGTCCGAACCGCCATCCCACCGGGCCGGTTGGCCCGAACCGGGCCTGCACAGTAGCGGGCCGGTCCGGTTCCGGGCCGGTTGGCTGGGCCCGAGTCCACCCCTATGCAACACCATCATTATACAAGTTAGCCTCCTCCAACTCGGAGACTCCAAGAGTCCTAAGTCCCTAGATACGCCACAACCATGGTTCACAAAGTGGCCAAATTCTTGAAAGATTTTTTCTCGACCATTCCAAAAACTTAGTCAACAAGTTCATAAAAAGAAAATAAATTAATTTTTATAACACTTACGCTACAGGTTCACAAAGTATGTAACTTTACAAATAAAAGTATAACATCACGCTACAATGCTACACAATCTCTCATATGGAGTACATAGATTTATGTGTTTAAATATTTTTTTAAAGAGATATGCGTTCTCTAATTTAGTACATGTAAGAATGTTTTCTTTTGGATTGTTTTAAGTCCCAGACTAGATTTCCGTAGTTATAAAATACACCGAGATCAAATATTTACCATATCAGACCAGTTCGAATCAGGTCAGATTAGACCAAACCAGCAAATATGAGTCCAAAAGAAAACATCATCAATGTTTACATTTCTTCTTCTTCTTCTTCTTCTTCTTCTTCTTCTTCTTATTATTATTATTATTATTATTATTATTATTATTATTATTATTATTATTATTATTATTATTATTATTATTATTATTATTATTATTATTATTATTATTATTATTATTATTATTATTATTATTATTATTATTATTATTATTATTATTATTATTATTATTATTATTATTATTATTATTATTATTATTATTATTATTATTATTATTATTATTATTATTATTATTATTATTATTATTATTATTATTATTATTATTATTATTATTATTATTATTATTATTATTGATGGATAGTCTACCCGGGGGTATATATCCGAAGGGTTATTGCGGAGAGTAACTTAGATAGAAGTCAGAGCAAGTAGATATAGAGAGAGAGAGCGTATTATAAATGTGGAGCGTTTTCAGCGTGGTTACAAATGGGGAAATGGGGTGCTATTTATAGTAGCAATAAATGCCGGGCAGGGACACGTGTCAAGCGCTCATTGGCTGAGGGGTCACCTCAACTGGTTGGCGCTAACAGCCGCATGTGGCCGCATTTAATGCGGCTGTTGGATGGGACGTCTGTGCAGAGTACGGTGATCTGTACGCATGTGAGGCGGATATCTTGTCGAGTGAGATGCCTTCGGCTATAGAGCAGTAGCCGAGGGCTCTCCCTCCCGATGGCACCCCTGGTGCCGAGGGCTTACAGTGCCGAGGGCTGCTGTTTTCGCCGTTTTCTCCCAGTTTCTTAGTTTGCTTGAGAAACCCGCTCTGTGATAATTTGGAGCCTTCGGCCAGGAGGCCGAAGGCACCCCTGTGCGTTGTGCGGACTGCTTGGTACTCTGGGCGCTGTGATTTGGGCCTGTTGGGCCTGTTGGGCCTTTGCTGGAGTAGTAGGAGTCTGTGGGCCGGGGGTTCCCGGGCCATATACTCCATCAGGAGTCCCTCACTCCTTTTGCCGAAAGGTACTTGAGGGAAAAGGAGTAATTTGTGCTTGCCCTTTGATGTTGTCCTGTCGTGATCTCTGAAGTTGGTGAGGAATTGTTGCTCTTATGTCCCTGCCGAAGGTAGTCCCTCAGTTACCCACATGTCGGGACTTGAGGGCTTGCTTTGTTGTTTGTTGGATTTTCACAGATTTTGTAATTTAATGATTTTCCCGAGGGGGTCCTCCAGTCCCCCACTCCTTGAGGCACTTGTAAAGTGGTGAAAAGGAGTAAAGTAGTTACGTTGCTGTTGTGGGCCGAAGGCTGACGCTTTTCGTTTCATTTTGGGGGGATGCCTCGTTAAAAACCTCATTAGGAAAAACCCTTTGGGAAAAAATCCTAACGAGGGAAAAAGAGTGCACCGAATTCCCCCAATGATGAATCGAAAATGTCAAACCTTGGTACAAAATGGAGAATGGCGGGAATGCCGAGGGCTCTCTCTTCTGAGGGCTCCTGTGTTGATTAGCCGAAGGCTCGCTGTTGATGTCCTGGTGGCGCCGAAGGGGAGCCTCTCAATCCAGAGATCGAGGGCCTGCCAGATGAGGGCAGCAGTGAAGTGTTTACCGGGGGGGTCCACTGTTTGTTGATTTGTTGGTGATGAAGATACCCGAGGGCTCCCCATTACCTGTGTGCCAGGGGCCATCCGTCAATGAGGAAACTCCCCGGGGGCTACCCAGTTTTGCAGTGCTGAGGGGGAATCCCCGAGGGGGTGTCCTGATATGAAGCCCTGGGTCTCTGAAGGAGTGATCCCGAAGGCGTCTGTTATGTGCTGTGTGGGGCGCAACCCGGGGGCACTTCTGAATGATTGTACCCGGAGGCTATCTTTGATGAAGTGGAGTGAAGTAGAAAACCCGGGGGCTTCCAGAATATAGCCGTTGGAAATATAGCCGTTGGAATACGTAACGACAGGATATAGCCGTTGGGGGAATGACACACGTGGCGTGTGATGGCTGGTTGTTCGTGGGCGGCGTCACCGGTTGGGTGAAACGACGGCGCGTAATGATGGCGTCCATCCGGAGGCCCGGAACCCAGGCCCAAGCCCGGATTCCAGCGCCTATAAATACCCCAAGGCCGGGCATTCCTCCGTGTGCGATAAACTTGTTAGCGAAGCTCTGTCAATTTTTCTAGAGAGAGAAAGTTCAGCCTTCGGTCCAAAACTCAGCTTTCGAGGTCAGTGCTCCGTGCCTTTTTCCTTCTAGCATAGCTGTACTGTGCCCTTAGTTTAGGAGATAGAAAAGTTAGGAAACACTACCGTCTACGAGCCCTCGAACAAGAAAGCGAATATCGTCCCAGAGTGACTCTCAGGACATCTCGAGGACGCCCTCGATGGAGGACGAAGGCATCTCCGATGTGGAGTCAAGCAGTGATCAGCCCTCGGATTGTGGTGATGCAGCCCTCGCCACTGAGGTGCAGAAAGATCTGACGGCTGAGGCCGAGGCGGAGGAATTCGAGCGAACTGCCGAGGATGAAGAGTTGGCCCTCGCCGTCCAAGTTGCTGAAGAGGAGGAGGAGAAGGAGAGGGCGAAGGTCACTGTGGCCGTCCTTCCCCCTCGGGGTGCTGGTGAGGCCAGTACTTCCCAGCCGCTGAACGCAGTTCCCATCCGGGTGGCCCCCGGGAAGAAGAAGGCCAAGGCGGCTGTCCCTAAGAAGAAGGTCATAGCTGCTGATCAGGGGAAACCCGTAGATATGCCGGAGGGGTATTCCTGGCTCAACACGGCTGCCCTGGAAATAAAGTCGAAGGCGGACAGGGCGGACCTCTACGTGACGCAGCTACATGTAGGGCCCTCGGCCGAGGTGGTCGAGCCGGGAGTTGACGATGTGCTCTCTCGGGCGCCCGAAGGGTGCATTGCAGTACACGTGCTGTCGGTCTCCATGGGCCTTCGGTTCCCGCTGCACCCCTTCCTCCGGGAGTACCTGAGGTTCGTCGGCTTGGTGCCCTGCCAGCTGACACCTAATAGCCATTCCTACGTGGCGGGTTTTCTAAACCTCTGTAGGGACCGAGGGGTGACCCCCAGCCTGGACTTGTTCTTCCAGAGCTTCAACCTCTGTCGAGGGGGTCACGCGAATGCCGAGGGCTTCGCCAACCTGCAGCAGGTGGCCAGGTGGAAGCTGTTTACGGAGGCGCCTTCGTCAAACAAGGGCTGGAAGGAGCGCTGGTGCTATGTCAGGGTTGCTGAGAACCCATTCCCGGCGGAACTTCGGGATCGTTTCCGTCGGCATCCGAAGGTTGGAAGCGCCGCCCTCGAAAAAGACGGCCTGGTGATAGCAAAAATCCCGGAGGGTCGCACCAAGCAGGTCTCCATTAAAGACTATACTGCCGACAAGGGATTCTACGCCCTCGGCTTTCGCAGATACCGGTTTATTGGTGAAGCGGATGAGAAGTACCCCGTTTTTGCTGAGGCCTTCGGGGGAACAGGAGGTAGTCTACGAGGTCCCTTAGCACATAGCTTATCCTGTTCGTGTTTTTTTTTTTGTTTTTTATTTTGTTCTTTGTGCCTTCGGTCAGCGTCCCCTCGATTCTAACCCCATTCCTTTGTTTCTTCGCAGGTGTCCCAGTGAAAATGATGAATGTTAGAGGCCTTGCAGACTTGAAGAAGAAGAAACCCTCCAAGGGCCCGAGGGGGACGGACGCCGGTGTCCCAAAACCCGCCGGTGACTTCTTCAAAAAACCGGAGGGGCCGTCGGCGGGCCCAAGCGCTGATGCTGCTGCTGCCGCCAAAAGGAAGGGCTCGGGCAGAGATCCCGAGGGCAAGAAGCCCAAGACCGGGGATGCCGGGAAGAAATCCCCCCCGGTGATCATTGTTGATGAAGGCCCTGCCCCCGGGCCAGATGAGGACATGCAGGTGGCGAAGGTGCCGTCGGGAGTTCAGGGGCCATCTTCCGAGGTCCTCATGGTTTCCCTCCCGGCTGTTACGGCCGTGATGAATGGTACCGCCGACCCGAGGGCGCTTCTGCGAGGCATCACCCTCGAGATTGACAGGGTTGCCCTCGGGGCTTATGAAGACGAAGCCCTCGAGGACAGGATCCTCCGGTCCTCCCTTACAGTAAGTCTTTCACGCCTATTTCTTTCCGTTTTACTTGGAGCTTAGAAACCATATTTGGCCTTGCTAACCCCTTTGTTTTTGTAGACCTGCATTGCCCTCGGGGAGCAAGCCCGGCGGCTAGAGGAGTGGCGCCTTCGCAAGGCCGAGTAGGAGGCCAAGATGCGGGAGCTCATCCGCCAGAATGCAGACGCTGTGCGGCAGATGGCCATGCTGGAGGAGAGCCTTCGGCAGATGACCCTGCGAGCGGAGGCCGCGGATCGGGGTAGGGCAGAAGCCGAGAGGTCCGCAGCTGAGGCCTTGGAGAAGGCTGCCAAGGAAGCCGAGGCCGCGAAGGTTGAAGCCGTCGAGAGAGCCCGTGAGGACGCAATCTCGGGGTTCTTGGCAGGGGGATGGCGGTCCGAGGAGCACAAGCAATGGCTGTCCTCGGTCGTCGAGTCCTCGGTCGACGAGTGGTGCGATGGGCCTGGCGTGGAGTGGGTTTCCCGAAAGGGTAAACAATACTACGATGGGGGCGAGTTCTTCACTCAAGCCCTCATCTATCGGAGGATGGCTCGCCACTTGAAGATCGAGCCAAAGGACTTTGACCCGGCAGCATACGGGCTCCCCCTGCAGCCAGACATCCGCGTTCCTCTTCCCCCCGATGTCGAGAGGCCAGACCTAGAGGACTCTGACCTCATGAAGGAAGCCGAGGGCGACGAACCTGAGGCCGACGCAGAAGTGACCTCGAAGCCATCGGGGGAGGCGGCCCCCGGGAGTAACATGATTTGATATGTACTTTTTATCCTGTAAACATATATTTGTAATGATGACATTATTTATCCCTCGGCTTCGGCCTGCTTGTAATCTCACACTTGCTCCTGTTTTTGATGAAATGCATGCTGCCTCCGGGCTTTTTATATTCGAATGCGCCTTATGTTTTGAATGTATGCCTTCTCCTTTGAATGTATGCCTTCGGTATTTTTGAACGTATGTCTAGGACTTAGAATACTATCTGTTTGTAGCTAGTCCTTAGGAGCCTTCGGTAGATGGGCACCTTCTGCTGGACATGCAACCGATGGTTCGGCAGCAATTAGGACTTAGAAAATTTTTTCTAAGTGTAGCACAGCATGAGGCCTTCGGGCGTTTGTAGTAACCCAACCCCTAGGACTTAAGAGAAATTTTCAAGTGTAGACTCCCCCTTGAAAGCCTTCGGGATATGGCATTCCTTCCTGATGTGTGAATCTTGGACCGAGGGCCCAATGCACATGACTTAGAGATTTTTGTAGGCGTAGTATGTCATGTAGCCTTCGGCTACTGTGGAGCCCCACCTGTAATGTTGAATAGGCCGGGGGCTAAGTCTTTAGGACTTAGAAGATTTTCTTGAGTGTTTTTTCATTGTGTACCGTAGCCCTCGATTGATAGGTAGCCTTCGGCAATTAGGTCCCTTGAGATGAGGGTGAAATATGTAGGACTTAGAAAATCTTCTAAGTGTAGAGTTTCCCTTGGGAGCCTTCGGGAGATGGCATCCCTTCATGGTGTATGAGTAGTTGACTGGGGGGGAAAATATGTAGGACTTAGAAAATCTTCTAAGTGTAGAGTTTCCCTTGGTAGCCTTCGGGTGATAGATGCTCTCTGATTCTACATCACTTTGCAGGTGCCCGGGGGCTACTCATTTAGGACAGAATACTTTTTTAATTGTTGTTGTATTGCATGGCCTTCGGCCACCATATTCCCTTGGCTGTAATATTGATTGGGCCGGGGGCCCAATCTTTAGGACTTAGATTTTTTTTTTTCAAGTGCTGCTTCCCTGTGTAGCCTTCGGGTGCCCGGGGGTTGCTCCTTCAGGACTTAGAATTTTTCTAAGCATAAATTGATGTTGAATCCTGTTGTTGTGAAGAAAGCCAATGAGGAGTGTGTGCCCTCGGCATACACTTTAAAAGTTGTAGAATTTGACCCTTGTCATGGGGAAAGAGCCCTCGGTATTTGTGCATAACAGATGCCTTCGGTGTTTGTTTGAAGTACTGTTTAGTGGACCTTGGATAGTCCAGTCCCTTTGTATTGTTGGAGCCCTCGGTGTTTCCTGATGATATTTCCTTGAGTAGTATCCTTCGGGAAATTGGAGTCTTCAATTACCGAAGGTGTTCCCGTGGGGAGCCCTCGGCATGTTGTGATTTTGTTGGAGTGTACTCTTTGATTTCTCGCTGAGTCTACTCCCCTTCACCCCCTTCTTTTTTTTTTTTTTTTTTTTTTGGTCGGTGGTGAAGGGAAGGCATCAAGAAACTTGGTTTCTTGGTAAGGCTGGGCCTATTAGGAGACCATCACAATACACCAATGGCTCTCCTCCCTCGGGTTAACCTTCCGAGTGCCGAGGGGATCGAGGGACGTTTCCTGGGCACAAGATATGGTGGTCCGTAACCTGCCTCCCCTTGGGGGATGGCGCGGAAAGCGCCTCATTTTTGAAAGTCGTCCCCTCGGCGCTAGACATAGTCTGTGGCCTGCCACACCCTTGGGGTGGTGGCGCGGGGAGCGTTTCGGTTTGGAAGTCGAATCCTGGGCATTTCTCATGCCTGTCATACCCTGGGGGTAATGACGCGGATAATGTTCCGTTTTTGAAAGTCGAATCCTGGGCATTTCTCATGCCTGTCATACCCTGGGGGTAGTGACGCGGAAAGCGTTTCAAGGAAGGGTTTTCATTTGCACACTAGTTGCAAATGGCCGGGGGCACTACGTGCCGCCGGCACCGATGGTGGCGCCTTCGATATATGCGTCCTCGTGGGGTACGGCTTTTAGAAACAACACTTGGTGTTAGTTTCGATGTGTAGCCCCCGGTACTTGGTACCGAGGGGTCTTCTGTAGGAACACTTGGTGTTCTCTTGTTGTAGTTGATGTAGGCGTCTACCCTCGGTACTTGGTACCGAAGGGTCTTCAAATGAAACACTTGGTGTTTCCCAATAGATGTTTGGAAGCTGTTAGGAGAGCATATCCCTGGCACTGGGTGCCGAGGGGTCTTCTTTGAAACACTTGGTGTTCCTTCTTTGTTTCGATATTTGATGAGGGAGGTGTACCCTCGGCACTGGGTGCCGAAGGGTCTTCTGTAGGAACACTTGGTGTTCTAATCTTTTTCTTTTTTGATGTTGAAGGTGGGAAAGTACCCTCGGCACTGGGTGCCGAGGGGTCTTGACTGAAAACACGTGGTGTTTTTACTGTTTGTTGTAGGTGTTGATGGTGTCCGCCCTCGGCACTGGGTACCGGAGGGGGTTCTTCCTGTGGTGAGGCCTGGGGCCTGTAGTCAGTATGAGGGCTTGATGTCTTGAATGTATCTTCATTCTTCGAAATTGGAGGCCTTGGGCCATTGGATAGTACATTCACTAGTTATGAGGGCTTGGCCGCTCTTACATTATTGATAAAACTTAACTAAATGGTGTACATTCCAGTGCCTAGGGACCTCTTTCCCGTTGGGGCGTTTGAGTTTGTAAGTCCCGGGTTTGATGATGGCTGCTATGATGTAGGGGCCTTCGAATTTTGGTGCCATTTTTCCTCCCTCGGTTGGTTGGCTGGCTTCCCTCCTCCGGAGGACATAGTCCCCCACTTGAAATTCCCGAGTTCGAACTTTGGCGTCGATGTAGCTTTTAACTTGCCTTCGGTAGTTTTCTGCCCGGATGAAGGCTTGCTCCCAGCGTTCTGAAATGAGGTGCAGGTCGAGGGCCATGTTGCTGTCGTTGACCTCGGGGTCATATTGGATCACCCTTCGGGTAGGAAGGGTGACTTCCGTAGGAGCTTTGGCTTCAAAACCGTAGCAGAGGGAGAAGGGTGTTTCACCTGTAGCGCGCCGAGGGGTAGTGCGGTAGGCCCAAAGGATGTTGTGAAGTTCTTCCACCCAGCCACCACCCTCGGCCTCCAGCTTCTTTTTGAGGCCCTCGAGCAAGGTCCGGTTGGCGTTCTCTACCTGCCCGTTGCCTTGAGGGTAGGCAACGGAGGAGAAGGTGTGTTTGATGCCCCATGCCTCCAGAAGGGCACAGAAGGGGGCTGCCTCAAATTGTGTTCCATTGTCGGAGATGATCTGCTGGGGGACGCCAAACCTTGTGAGGATGTTCTTGAGGACGAAGTGACGGCACTTCGCCTCTGTGATGCTGGCGAGGGGTTCAGCCTCCACCCACTTGGTAAAATAGTCGACGGCCACAATGATGTACCTGTTGTTGGAGGTACCCCTCGGCAGAGGGCCCACAAGGTCTATCCCCCATCGAGAAAATGGGACAGATGTGCTGATGGGGGCATAGTTGACCGCTGGCCTGCCGGGGGCTTTCTGGAAATGTTGACATGCGGTGCACCTCCGGGCAAGGTCAGCACAATCCCTGGCCATGGTTGGCCAGAAGTAGCCCTGGAGAATGAGCCTTCGGGACATGGAGAAGGGTCCCTGGTGAGCTGAGCAAGTGCCACTGTGCACTTCCTCCATTGCGACTTCGGCTTCATCTGGATGAAGGCACCGAAGTAGCGTGCCATTGTAAGATCGTTTGTAGAGCCTCCCATCTTCGATGGTGTAGCTGGGAGCCCTCAGCTTTGCCAGTTTAGCGCGGGCCTCATTCTCGGGTAGCTGTCCTGTGGAGATGAAGGCGGTTATATCTGAAATCCAATCCTCCTGACGTTGTTGTATGTTCATCACGGGGCTTGCATGGATGCTTGAGAGGCTGAGTTCCTCGATCTTGGCAATCTTGGAGATGTGCTCGGGGGAGTCTGCCGAGAGTTTAGATAATATGTCGGCCTCGGAGTTCTGAGCCCTCGGTATTTGAGTGAGAGAGTGTGCCTCAAATACCTTAAGCAACTCCTTGGCCGCTTCCTTGTACTGTTTCATTCTTCCTTCCTTGGCCTCATATTCTTCGAAGATTTGGCCAACGACCAACTTGGAGTCGCATTTGATGTGGATCTGCCGAGCCCTCATGTTGGCAGCCAGCCGAAGGCCACATAGGAGGGCTTCATATTCGGCCTCATTGTTGGAGACTTTGAAGGAGAAGCGGATTGCATAGTAGGCCCTGAAGCCCTCGGGAGTAATGAGGACTACCCCTCCCCCGCATGCTTTGGTCGCGGATGAGCCGTCAGTGTAGAGGGTCCACCAGTCGTCCGAGGTAGCCGAAGGCTCCCCGTCCGCGGCTGCCCTTGCGGTGCATTCCGTCACAAAGTCCGCTAGGGCTTGGCCCTTGATGGCAGGCCTTGGACGGATGTCAATGTTGTATTGGCTCAAGAAGATAGCCCATTTAACCATGCGGGAGGAGCTGGTGGGGCTCCTCATGAGGGCGCCGAGGGGTTGATGAGTGAGGACCTGAACGGGGTGAGCCTGAAAGTAGTGGCCCAACTTCTTGACAGTCCAAACGATGGCCAACACCGTTTTTTCCACAGGGGAGTACCTGAGCTCGGCCTCCCTTAGGGTCTTGCTAACGTAGAAGATGGCATGTTGGATGCCGTCTTCCTCCCGGATGAGCACAGAGCTGATGGCTGCTGGGCTAACCCCAAGGTAGAGGTAGAGGGTCTCCCCTACCTTGGGTTTGGAGAGCACATGGGGTGAAGATAGATATCTTTTCAGCTCGTCGAAAGCCCCCTGGCATTCTGGAGTCCATAGAAAGCCAGCCGTCTTCCTCATGATCTGGAAGAAGGGCAGAGACTTCTCTGCCGATTTAGATAGGAAGCGGTTGAGGGCTGCCAGGCAGCCCGTCAACCGTTGAACTTCCTTCACGTTGCGTGGGGGCTCCATGTTGATGATGGCCTGGATCTTCTCGGGATTGGCCTCAATACCCCTTCGGCTCACCATGTAGCCTAAGAATTTGCCCCCTTGGACGCCGAAGGTGCACTTCTTCGGGTTTAGCCGAAGGTTGAATTTTTGCATGATGGCAAAAATTTCCCGGAGGTCGTCAGCATGACTGGAAGATTGCTTGCTCTTGACGATCATGTCGTCGACATAGGCCTCCATGGTGCGCCCTAGGACGGCTTGAAAGACCCGGGCCACCATCCGGGTGTAAGTGGCCCCCGAGTTCTTTAGGCCGAAGGCCATCACTAGGTAGCAGAAGATGCCCTCGGGAGTCATGAAGGCAGTTTTTTCGGCGTCCTCCTCGTGCATGAATATTTGATGGTACCCTCGGAAGGCATCGAGGAAGGACATGATTTCACACCCCGCGGTCTCATCCACCAATTGATCAATGTTTGGTAGAGGGAATGGATCCATGGGGCATGCTTTGTTGAGATCGGTGTAGTCCACGCACATGCGGAAGGTAGGGGGCTTCTGGGCGAGGACTACATTTGCTAGCCATGAGGGGTATTTCACCTCCTTGATGTGCTTGATTGAGAGGAGCATGGCGACCTCCTTCTTCACAAATTCCCTTCTCTCGGCGGAGAGGGGTCTTCTTCGTTGTTGCACTGCTTTTGCCGAGGGGTCCACCGAGAGGCGGTGGGTGATGACCCTTCGGCTAATTCCCGGCATGTCCTCCGGCCCCCATGCAAAGACAGTGGAGTAGGCGCGGAGGGCGTCGGTGATACCGGTCTTCAAATCTTCAGGGAGCTGGGCTCCAATCTTCACGACTCTCTCCGGCTGGGCCGAATCGAGCGCAAAGTCTTCTACGTCCTCGGCCGGTTCAGCCCTCGGCCTTCTTTCCTCCTGGTCGACGGCTCCGGTGATGGTGTCAACACGGAGTTCCGTCTTGCTTACCTTCTTAGTGACCTGAAGATAGCAGGCACGGGCAATTTTTTGGTTCCCCCGGGAGTAGCCAATGCCCCCCTCGGCGGGAAACTTGAGGCAGAGGTGCCTCATGGAGATGATGGCCTCGAGGTCCTCGAGGGCTGGCCGGCCGAGGATGATGTTGTGGGCGCAGTCAATGTTGACGACGACGAACTCCACCTCGAGCTGGGCTCTATGGAGCCCGTCGCCGAAGATCACCGGGAGGGTTATTACCCCCTCGGAATCAATAGAGTGGCCGGTGAAGCCGGCAAGAGGGGTCTTAATGGGCCGAAGGGACCCCCTCTCCAGATGCAGCTCTCTGAAGGTGCTGAGGTACATTACATTGACGGAGCTGCCCGTGTCAACGTAAGTTCGGTGAATGATGGTGTCGTTGATCTCCGTTCGAATCACTAAGGCATCCCGGTGAGGAGAAGAAGTAGGAGGGAGATCTGCGTTGGTGAAGGTGATGGGTTCCTCCCTCAATCGCTTTACCGGGGGCATATGAGTGACTTCCCCTACGTAAAGCGATTGAGCCCACTTCTTTCGCTGGGTGGTGGAATCGCCCCCTGTGTTGCCACCGGTGATCATGAGGATGTGGCGTTTTTTCTCCTGGTAGTGGGGGTATTCCTCCTCCTCTTCTTCCAAGTTTCCAATCTCCCTTTTCTTGCCGAGGGGGATGGTATTCGGGTTCACCCAGGCATTTACCTTCGTATGGTGCCCTCGGGGAGGTCCCTGATGAGAAGGTCCCTCCTGCCGAGGGCTCTGGACAAACTGGGACAGGTGCCCTGCCTGTATTAATCTCTCGATGGCCGTCTTCAGTTGATGGCAGTCATCGGTCCTGTGCCCCTGGTGTCGATGGAAGCGACAGTAGGGGAACTGAGGGTTGATAGCGTGTACCTCCGGGGGTGCGCGAGAATCGCGTTCAACGAGGCCCCTCTCCTCGGCAAAATCGAGGATGATGTTGACGGGATGCGTCAATGGTGTCCGAGGGCGGTCCAGGAGAATGGGCTGGGCCCAAGTCTTAGGGTTGCTCTTATAACCTCCCCCGGGCTTGGCTTGGCATTGCCGAGGGCGGTCATCGGAGGGTCCCGAAGTCTTGGGGCGATTTGGAGGAGCCCCCGGCCCTCGGTTATGCCTGTTGTCAGCCCTCGGGGGCTGTTGGTCCGGATGTTGGTGATACTTCTCCACCTCCTCGGCCTCAGCATACCGGTCCCCCCGCTGTAAGGCCCTTATGTAGTCGCGGGGGGGGGGGGGGGTTCAATAATGAGGCTCCTGGAAAAGTTGCCGGTGCGGAGAACGGTTTGTAGGAGGGCCAGGAGGGTCCCGTCATCAGCCCCGTCGACCTTGTCGGCCTCCATCCTCCAGCGCTCTAGGAAATCCCGAAGGGTCTCGTCCTTCTTTTGGCGTATTGTTAGGAGGTGGGAGAAGTGCTTCCTTGTACGACGCCTCCCGGCAAATTGTGTCAAGAATCGCTGGGCGAGTTCTTGCCACGAATCAATGCAGCCCTCGGGCAGCCTGTTGAACCATTCGTATGTTGGTCCCTCTAAGGTGGAGAGGAACCAACGACACAAATATTCGTCTGACGCCCCCACCATCATCATGCTGTTTTGGTATTTGCTGTAATGTTCCTGGGGTCCGTTTTCCCGCTGTAGGGCTGTATGTGTTGCCCTCGGTATTTCTCCGGGATCCGGGCCGCCAATACCCTTGGGGTAAATGGCGTCCGAGTCCGGAGTTGGATGACGGGTTCCCCGGAGCCCTCGGCCACCTTCTTCTGTAACTCCTCCATTTTGGCCATCATGGCCTCGTATTTGAGATCTGAGCGAGGGGTGGAGGTGGTGGCGTGAGCTTTGTTGGACTCCATTTCGTCAAGCCGGCGCTGGAGGGCCGCGATAATCTCGTCTCGGGGGTCCCTCGGGAGGGTTTCCGCCCGCTGCGAACGAACCCGGGCCGAGTGGGCCTGGTTGATTTGGTGCCGAGCATCATCGGCATGAAGGGGTGCCTTGCCTTTGTCCCGAGGGGGACGCTCCTCGTCTGCCCTCGAAACAGATCCCCCGCTTTCCTGGGGCCTTTGGAGTGCTTTCCCCCCGAGGCGGTCTTGGACCCCTCGGCGGTCTGGCCCTCCTCCGTGCCGGTTGAGGGCGGAAGTACGGGGCCTCTCCCTGTTGTCATTATGGCGGTCCCGGGACTGAACTTCCTGGGAGGATGTTTCTTGGGCCACCACCCCTTCGTCGTTTCTCACCCGAGGGGTGGGATTTCCGAAGGGGTGTGGCAGAGGGGGAAGTATGGTATTTTCCCCGATCTGAGGGTGAGCTGGAGCCAGGGTGCCGAAGACACCCGGGTTCTGGGTGAGCGTTTGGATGAAGGCGGAGAGCGCCGATTGTACGTCGATGGTGAGAACCGGAGGGCTGACTTGGTCATCACTCCGGTTTTTCTTCTTGGCCTCGATGCCGAGGCGGGCATCGGGGCGTTTTGTTGGATCTGAAGGCGTAGGTCGACAGCCGCCTGTTCCAGCCCAGCGAGGACACCGCCCTCGGGAGCCCTGTGAGAGGCTTCGGGGGCGTTGACGTCGCCGAGGGCCAGGTTCTTGTCTTCTACGTTCTTTGAATTGGCACGTGTTGTCCTCACCATTTTGATAGAGGGCTAGTGTTTTGTGTTTGGTCGAGGGGGAGGGTTTCTCACTCGATTGTTCAACCTCTCAACGAGAGCACCAAATGATGGATAGTCTACCCGGGGGTATATATCCGAAGGGTTATTGCGGGGACTAACTTAGATAGAAGTCAGAGCAAGTAGATATAGAGAGAGAGAGCGTATTATAAATGTGGAGCGTTTTCAGCGTGGTTACAAATGGGGAAATAGGGTGCTATTTATAGTAGCAATAAATGCCGGGCAGGGACACGTGTCAAGCGCTCATTGGCTGAGGGGTCACCTCAACTGGTTGGCGCTGGCAGCCGCATGTGGCCGCATTTAATGCGGCTGTTGGATGGGACGTCTGTGCAGAGTACGGTGATCTGTACGCATGTGAGGCGGATATCTTGTCGAGTGAGATGCCTTCGGCTATAGAGCAGTAGCCGAGGGCTCTCCCTCCCGATGGCACCCCTGGTGCCGAGGGCTTACAGTGCCGAGGGCTGCTGTTTTCGCCGTTTTCTCCCAGTTTCTTAGTTTGCTTGAGAAACCCGCTCTGTGATAATTTGGAGCCTTCGGCCAGGGGGCCGAAGGCACCCCTGTGCGTTGTGCGGACTGCTTGGTACTCTGGGCGCTGTGATTTGGGCCTGTTGGGCCTGTTGGGCCTTTGCTGGAGTAGTAGGAGTCTGTGGGCCGGGGGTTCTCGGGCCATATACTCCATCAATTATCATGATTATGATTATCATGATTATGATTATCATGATTATGATTATCATGATTATGATTATCATGATTATTATTATCATGATTATTATTATCATGATTATTATTATTATTATTATTATTATTATTATTATTATAATAATTATTATTATAATTATTATTATTATTATAATTATAATAATAATAATTATTATTATTATTATTATTATTATTATTATTGCCTATCACTAGCAAGCAAAATTTAAAGGGAAAAGTTCTCGAAATAGGATTAAAACAGTTTGTAAATTCCTAAATAGGACTGTCATGTTTTTTATTTCCAAAATAGGACTAATTACTGCCATGTTTAGAAAATATTGCCATGTTTGAAGTCTGGTACTGCCAAAACATGACAGTAATTAGTCCTATTTTGGGAATAAAAACATGACAGTCCCATTTTGGAATTTTCAAACCGTTTTAATCCTATTTCGGGTAATATTCTCTTTTATTTAGATATTTTGTAAAAATATTATTCAAAATAAAATTTATTTACATGAACATCATTAAAAGTTATTATAGAATAATGTTGATGTCACTTAAGTGTAAAAATCAAAGATAAATTACTGTAATTAAAATTACTACTGTTACACACATTTAAATAAAATATGTATTTTTCAGTGTAATAAGATATGTAATGTTATTTATTTATTTATTTATTTATTTTAGGTATGAGTTCGCTTGAATGGCCTAAGGAGTGAATATTAGGGGTAAATGTATTAGCAGAAAATGAATGAAGGGGACACTCAGAATTTGAACAACTTCTCCTCTAATTCTGACTAATCTCCTTCCTCATGCTTTCTTTTGTAGAAATACAAAATCTAATCTTAACATCACCACGCACATTGGCGCATGATTATGCTAATTTTTTGTTCTTAAGAAAAACTCACATCATCAACCAATTCCATCTCCTGGATAATGTTGATGTGTATATATCATTGTCATAATCATATCTGTATGTATTCTCATTGCATGTTAATGTTTTTTTCAATTTTTCATTTTGTAAAAAGATAAAAACGAAAAATCGGTGAACAGAGGAGATGGATCCGGAGATGGGCGCATCTAGCCCGTATCGGAACAACCCTAACGGTGAGCCTCCGTCGATGTCTCCATCTCCGTCGCCTCGAGCGCCGGCATTGGTGGTTTCCAATTCCAGCAAGTCGCTGGCGGTCTCGAACTCCGCCAAGTCTCTGTTGGTTTCTAATTCCGCGAAGGCTCTGTTGCTGTCGAGTTCCAGTAAGAAGATGGATGCTTCAGGGAAGAAGAAGTACGTGAAACAAGTGACCGGCAGGCACAATGACACGGAGTTGCATCTGGCGGCTCAGCGCGGGGATCCGGCAGCAGTGAGGTCGATCCTGGAAGAGATTAACGCGCAGATGCTCAAAACCATGTCCGGAGCTGAGTTTGATGCGGAGGTGGGGGAGATTAGGGCTGCCATGGTGAACGAGGTGAATGAGCTGGGGGAGACGGCACTGTTCACCGCGGCTGAGAGGGGATACATCGATGTGGTGAAAGAGTTGCTTCCGTACACAACCAAAGAGGGGATCACTATTAAGAATCGGTCAGGCTTCGATCCCTTGCATATTGCTGCCAATCAAGGTCATGAAGGTACTACTGGTCCCCATTTCATTTCATGTTTGCCTTTTCTTCTTCTTTATGTACAAGATAAAGCTTTGGAAGTTGCAAGTCAGTTAGGCATTTTGACTTTCTAAATGATGATATGAACTTTGACCCATAGTATATTTATGTAAAGTATTTATAGTATCAAAACGTTCTTTGTAAAATTTTAAAACAATTCACCAAACTATTATTGTTGAGGGTGTTTGGTTACCGGCCTATTAGTCATTTTTTGGTTGATTTGACCACTATTTAGCTTTTTGTCCGGATAAATCGGTTAATGTTTGGTTAAATGGCTTTTACATTTGGTTTTTTGTTTCAAACCACCAAAATATGAAATGCCATTAATCCCAGCTTTTACGATTGGCTGTATTGTATATTCTCATTCTGCCTCGTTTCTCATATCAGTTTGACAGTTTTTACTAGGTAGGAAATAGTTCCTAATTTTTTAAACTTTTCATATATGGCTTCTATTTTTATTGTAAATTCACTCAAAATAAATTCAATAAAAATAGTTCCTAGTTTCTACTTTTTTGTAATATAATAATAAAATGAATTAAGCAAGGTATTTTGACTTGGCGTGTTTGCTTATAAAGAGTCTTAGAACTTATTTAAAGAGTGGCTATATGCGTACTAGTATCAATTTATTGGTACCATGTTTATTTTTAGTTTTTTACTAATAACTCCAAATATTAGTCAAAGTACCATGTTGGCATTTCTCTAAAAAAATCAAAATATTATCATACTAATTAAGTCTATTCAGTCGTGAAAAAAAGTTTAAAATATTTATTAATTGTGCGTGTCAATACATTTTTATTTTTTTAATCATTAAAATAGTTTAAGTAGTTATACTAATTGCGTTGATAAAAAATAATTCATGTCCTTAAAAGTCATTTAACAAGTTATCAGTTGTTTGTAAACAATCATTTAACCAAACACTATTTTACAGACAACTAATCCAATCAGCTAATCAAAATAGCCAACATAATCTAGTGTCATTAATCAGCCAACACAATCAGCCAACGCAATCAGCCAACACCCAATTGCCAATCACCCCCGATATTATTATTCCATCCGACCAATTATAATTGTTCCATTTATCCTTTCTTATCTGTCCATTAAGTTTGTCTTATGTCATATTTGGTTATATTTATGTGGTTGTAATTGATTCTTACTTTATTCACACTTTACCGATTCAATATGGATTCTATAATCATACTTTTCTTAAAAATTGCACCGTCCTTGTCCTAATCTTAGGGGACGAAATTACTGAAGTAGCATTATATGGAGTATTATTGTAAAGTGACATTTTTGGTCCTTCAGTTATTATCTCGGTTATCCGATTATTGTGTCAAAATCATAGCGGATAGACTAAAGTGTAACTTTTGTAAAAGTCAAAGAACTAAATATGGAAAATTTTAAAGAAAGATACCAAAAGTCTCTTCACAATAGTTAGATGACTGAAAAATTCAAAATGAAATGTCAAAAGTGTCATTGACATAATAGTTGATGAACTAAAAACTCTTCTACCTTTAGTCCTTCAACTTTTATGAGATGAACACTTTTACTCATTTTACTATGATCCTGCCACTATAGATGGAACGCTAGAATTATCGTTGAAGAGAAAAGAATGTTACTTTTACAACAGGTCAGGAGATTAAAAGTGAAAAATTTCAAAGACTAGTTATCAAAAGTGTTTCCATCACAATAATCAAAGGATTAAAAGGACAAAAACTAAAAATAGAGTTCCAAAAGTGTCGCTCAAACCATAGTTACATGACTAAAAGTGACAAATCTCAAAATTTCCTAAGAACATTATTATTCATACGAATGGGGTTTGAATTTTATTATTTGTAGTTAAGATTATTGTTGGCTGCTCTGCTGCAGTGCTGCTCATCTAATATTGTTCCTTAAGATTAATTAGGTTTGTAAACCAATGTGACTTTGCATATGAACCTTGCTATATCCATTTGTATTAAGGTATGTGCTAAAACAACCACCTTCCTTCAATCCTTTCCAGGGTCCTATTTGAGGTAAAAATTAGTACATCTTTCCAAAACAGAAGCTATATTTAATTCAACTTTTGTGATATTTACATTAATATTAGCAAATACTACAGAAAGTATTAAGTAGTTAAGACTTAAGAAAGAACATCTAACTTTATCAATAAATAGCAACTAAGAGTCTAAGCTGATAATATTGGACAGTAAGGTTATTAACTAGATGTCATGTATCTTATTCTTGAACAATTAATGAATGTGAAACCATGTGCCATTTATGATCGTGCTGTTATTACATGTGAATGTGCAGCTATTGTAAAGTTGCTGTTGGATCATGATCCAGAACTAAGCAAGACAATAGGTCAATCAAATGCAACTCCTCTTATATCTGCTGCCACAAAAGGTCACGCAGTAGTTGTTAATGAGTTGCTCGCGAAGGATTCCAGTTTGTTAGAGATCGCCAAGTCCAATGGGAAGAACGCGTTACATTTTGCTTCACGCCAGGGGCATGTAGATGTTGTTAAAGCATTGCTCAATAAGGATCCACAACTAGCAAGAAGAACTGATAAGAAAGGGCAAACTGCATTGCATATGGCTGTAAAAGGCACAAGCTGTAAGGTGGTAAGGTTGCTTCTCCAAGCAGATGCAGCCACTGTTATGCTTCCTGACAAGTTTGGTAATACTGCCTTGCATGTTGCCACAAGGAAAAAGAGGGTTGAGGTATTTCACTATTTCTTCACTTCTTGTATTTGTTACTTTTCTTTAGCCGTGAAAAAATGTTTCCATTCATATATGGCCATTAGCTTCATTTTATGGTTACCTGTTGTGTGGTAAAGGGAGGTGTAGGTTTTGACCTAATTCCAAGAACTTATTCCTGCTCCTTCAAATGCACTTAGATGCACAATCATTTCTAAGAAGCACTTGAAGTCATATTTGGAGAAGTAGGTTCCTTTGTAACTTTTTTATTTTGATTCTTGTATGCTATTTCCTAGAATACACTAGCAAATACAAATGTTTGTTCCTATAATGTTATCAAACCTCAAAAGTAAATTCTCTATTTCATTGGAGAAGCTGTTATTTTGATTCAGATTCTAAAGAAGAATCCGATTCAGAATCAATGTCAAACACCTACCCAATATAGCTTCAGTTAGCTGAGAACATCTGCTGTTGGTTGGAGATCAGTTGAGGCCTATAATGTAGACTTTTCCATATTAATAAATCATTGTTCTAAAAAGCGATCGGTTCTAGGTGGATAATATACTACGGCCTGACCTGAGTGTGGTCATGCAGAACAAAGAAGAGATTAGGTGATGTCTATTTGAAAATATGTAAATCAAAGAGCCTTGGCGCCTGGTTACGGTGTTTCTGTGTGACCTAGAGGTCACAGTCTCTTGTCAAAATGACAAGGGAAGGCTTACCCCCTTGCGCACCTTTGTGGTGGAACCCTTCTCTGGCCCTCACCTTGCAGGGACGCCCATGTGCACCGGGTTGCCCTTTTTAGAAGATTAGTACCTAGACAGAGGCTAGACATGTTTAGAGGGAGTTTTTTGGAACATAGATTTAAATATAAGTAACAAGTAATGCTATATACGATTGTGGTAGTTGAGCACCATGCATGCCAATATTTTTTTGATGAAAATGGTCTCTCATGAGTTTCTTTTTTCGTAATTATATATCTATAATAGATAGTGAATGAGCTCTTACTGATCCGTGATACGAATGTCAATGCATTGACAAGAGACAATAAAACAGCACTTGACATAGCAGAAGCGCTCCCTTTTTCAGAAGAGATTGCTGAAATAAAGGAATGCTTAACCCGTTTTGGCGCCATTAGAGCAAACGAACTGAACCAGCCGCGTGATGAGCTTAGGAAAACAGTAACAGAGATAAAAAAAGATGTACACACGCAGCTCGAACAGGCACGCAAGACCAACAAGAACATGAATGGCATCGCCAAGGAGCTCAGGAAGCTCCATAGAGAAGGAATCAACAATGCCACAAATTCAGTCACTGTTGTCGCGGTGTTGTTTGCCACAGTTGCCTTCTCTGCCATTTTCACGGTCCCCGGAGGGGACGATGAGGATGGTAAGGCAATCATGGTGGGGACGCCAGCATTTCAGATTTTTTTCATCTCCAACGCTTTTGCTCTCTTCACATCTTTGGCTGTTGTGGTTGTACAGATCACAGTAGTGAGGCGCGAAATAAAATCCGAAAGAAGGGTTGTCGAGGTGATCAACAAGTTGATGTGGTTAGCCTCAGTCTGCACTACACTAGCATTTGTTTCATCCGCTTACATAGTTGTCGGGAAGCGTAATAGGTGTGCTGCAGTTCTTGTAACAGTTATAGGAGGGGTGATGATGCTTGGGGTTCTTGGTGCAATGACTTACTATGTGGTCAAATCTAAGAGGATTAGGAAAGTAAGGAAAAGACTCAAGTGTTCCAGGAGTGGTGGGAACAGTTCATGGAGATATTCAGATCTTTCTGAGTCAGAAGTTAATTCAATTTATGCTATCTGATTCATGATTTTAGTTAACTCGGCTTGAGTGCTGCTTCTCTCTTTGTTTCTTCTTCCCACTTGAGTAAAAGCTAGAGAAGATCCTAAGAAACCGGTTGTATATAATGGAGTTGCATTGTTGTATATGGACGGACTATTCCACTGGAACTAACACATTTTTTGTTTGCATAAACATGGACTTTTGTATCAAACTTGCCAAATCGAGTACTATTCTTAACTTAAATGTATATAGAAATCTTTTCTAGATCCAAACATGTGGTCTATTTAGGATTTGTAACGTCATTATTCTTTCCTTAAGAAGGCTAAGCGGCTAAGCCATGAAGGGCTGTCGTGCTAAGCCCCTTCATCATTTTTGCATGAATTTATAGCTTTAAGTTGTTAACTAATTTTGGACTATTAATTGACACCGTAAATTCCATGCTATGACCCCTATATAGCTGGGATGAACTGGTGAAGGGGATAATGATGAATGGCGACAATGGTGATGATAGTCTTGCAAGCTGTTAGCTGTATCATGTGAATTTGGCATGCAAAGGGGTATCACACTAGAATACCTTATACCTCATATATAGGCATTTAACATTTGTTGTGTGTTCATCTAGTTTCTATTTAGGATTGCATCCTAAACCCATATGGCCATATGCCATTGATTCTTGTGGGCATTGGGCCATTGGCATATGTATGTAGGATGGTTAGAGACTCAATTAAGGAGGCAGAGCGGTATATTGGGATGGGTCGGTACAGAAAATATTTTTGGAAATTTTTGACACGGTTTATCATTTAACTATGCCCCTGGTTATAAATAACATTCTAATCTTACACTGAAGTTATTTATTCCACATTGGGAGAGAAAAAAATAACTTCACCCCAAAATGTAAATGAACCTGAAGAGAACTAATCGTTTTCCACCCATTTTTATTTCAGCCTTTCCAGGGACACTTTGACTAGCTCATTGACTATTAGTGTAATAAACTATGTATATGTACACAACCTTCAGACTATCTGCTGACTTACGGCCTGGACTTCTGTGGTCAAAAGTACCACATTCTGTATGTCATGCATTCATTCATCTCTTGATAATTAAGTGATGGCAATTTTCTGAGTGAGATAAGACTGTAATGATGGGGGTGGTGATAGATACATATCTTTTGTATTTGTCCTATAAAGACAACATTCATGTCATTCTTGAAATCAATCAATTCAGGCGAGTAATCCAATTGGATTAATCATTTTTCCAGGCTTTGGTTCCACTTCTGCGTGAAGTTAACGAACTTGATTTTTATCTTTTATTTTAGGTATTCTATCTCGTAATGGACAGAGTAGAAGAGCCAAGAGTGCCCAAACAAAATCTGGAAAGCTCATCCCTCACATGCATGGTCTGCATGCAATGTCAACCACAGCCACTCCTTGTGGCTGCAACAACCAGTGGAGCATATTGAACTTGTTTCCATAAACAAAATGCTTAAGTTGATCATTGTATTATTATATCCCAACATCTGAAAATGACAAAAAAGTTTATGAATTGTATGAAGTCTTACAATTGCATTACTCCAAGATGACAAGTTTAGTTAGTCAATTTATTGCTCACTTTAATAATAATATGTTCTTGAACTAAGTTTGTGGTTGGGGAATCGTTTGGGGAAATGCTATCGGAATTCCACCCTAAAAGCTAGATTAACTTGATAGTAACATTCCAAAATTTTATATGTTGATTCACGGGCGGAGCAAGGGGGTCAGGGTGGTCAGCTGAACCTGCTGAAAATTTGAGAGTATAGAGCTCTGAAATATCTTCGATTTGATATATTATGGCTCCCGTAACTCATCACGAGTAAAAAGTTATGAATTCTGGAAAATCAGCACTATCTAAACGTAAAATCAGCAAAATTTGATGCATACTATAAATCATTTTTTCAAATATTTAATAATATGGTATAATTCACTCGATACTTACGTGACACGACTCAAAAACAGAGCATAGACAATCTATCTTATTGCTACGAGTGCCTATTTATCAAAACTGTATATAAAATATTCAACTGAAACGTTGTTTAAAAACGACCCACCATTTTCATTCTGTATATAGGTTCAGTCGACCCCGTGAGCCGTTTTTCTGGCTCCACCACTCTGTGTTGAATTATTATTTCGTGTTTCACCAACATTCCCTCTCAGATCACGATCAACCTTGTCAATTATGTTCGTGCAATTTTTATTCTACTAGTTACTCCACCCGTGCGCTGCACGGGAGTGAGACACCCACATAATAATTTAGATATAGTTTATTTAGATATAATTTAGATAATTTATATATATACAAATAGTTAAAAATATGATTGTGTTAGAATTATTTGAAAACATTATATAAATTCTGAATAAATGGTAAGAACTAAATGTAAAACATCACACGATGAAATGGATGTGCATTTAAGTCCACCACATTAAAACGAAAATTATAAATTACTCTATAGTTTATATTTCTTTGTAAACAACATTCAATGTTGATTTGGTTGGTTTTTCATCTTCGTCATTACAAACTCCAATCCCATGAACTTGTTACTCTCCACACCGCCATGTACAAATGTTTGTGACTAATAATGGGGCGTTAGAGTAAGATAACAACTTTTTTCAACGATTGTCCGTGACTCTTATTAATGGCCATTGCAAACCTAACAATTTTAGGTGGAGAATGCTTAGGCGGGAAAATTTTTTCTCTCTAATATAGTGCTTTTAGGTATAAGATGAAATTACATTTTAGGATTTTAGGATGATGATTTTTTTTTGTGGAAAGTGTAATTGCGTTTTAGGATTTTAGGCGGAGAATGTTTAGGCGGGAGAATTTTTTTCTCTCTAATATAGTGCTTTTAGGTATATGATGAAATTATATTTTAGGATTTTAGGATGATGGTTTTTTTTTTGTGGAAAGTGAAATTACATTTTAGGATTTTAGGCGAAAAATGCTTAGGCGGGAGAATTCTCTCTCCAGTGTAGTGCTTTTAGGTACAGGATGATGATGATATTTTTTTGTAGAAAGTGAAATTACATTTCAGGATTTTAGTCAGAGAATGCTTAGGCGGGATAATTTTCTCTCTCAAGTGTAGTGCTTTTAGGTATAGAATGAAATTACATTTTATGATTTTAGGATTATAGGATGATGATTTTTTTTTGCGGAGAGTGTAATTACATTTTAGGATTTTAGGTGGAGAATGCTTAAGCAGGATAATTTTCTCTCTCCAGTGCAGTGCTTTTAGATATATGATGATGATGATGATGATGATTATAGGATAGGCAGAGAATCCTTAGGCGGAAGAATTTTCTCTCTCCAGTGTAGTGCTTTTAGGTATAATAATATATACGGAGTATATGTTTTTTTTTGTAGAAAGTGAAATTATATTTTAGGATTTTAGGCGGAGAATGCTTAGGTGGAAAAATCTTCTGTCTCTAGTGTAGTGCTTTTAGGTATAGAATGAAATTACATTTTAGGATTTTAGGATTATAGGATGATGTTTTTTTGTGGAAAGTGTAATTACATTTTAGGAATTTAGGTGGAGAATGCTTAGGCGAGAGAATTTTCTCTCTCCACTGTAGTGCTTTTAGGTATATATATATATATATATATATATATATATATATATGATTTTTTTTGCGGAAAGTGAAATTACATTTTAAGATTTTAGGCGGAGAATGCTTAGGCGGGAGAATTTTCTCTCTCTTGTGTAGTGCTTTTAGGTATAGGATGATGATGAATTTTTTTGTGGAAAGTGAAATTACATTTCAGAATTTTAGTCACAGAATGCTTAGGCAGGATAATTTTCTCTCTCCAGTGTAGTGTTTTTAGGTATAGAACGAAATTACATTTTATGATTTTAGGATTATAGGATGATGATTTTTTTTTTGCGGAGATTGTAATTACATTTTAGGATTTTAGGTGGAGAATGCTTACACTGGAGAATTTTCTCTCTCCAGTGTAGTGCTTTTAGGTATAGGATGATGATGAAGTTTTTTTGTGGAAAGTGAAATTACATTTCAGAATTTTAGTCACAGAATGCTTAGGTGGGATAATTTTCTCTCTTCAGTGTAGTGCTTTTAGGTATAGGATAGGATAGACAGAGAATCCTTAGGCGTGTGAATTTTCTCTCTCCAGTGTAGTGCTTTTAAGTATATGTTTTTTTTGTGTAAAGTGAAATTATATTTTAGGATTTTAAGTGGATAATGCTTAGGCGGAAAAATCTTCTTTCTCTAGTGAAGTGCTTTTAGGTATATGATCGATTTTCTTTTTGCGAAAAGTGAAATTACATTTTAGGAATTAGGCGGAGGATGCTTAGGCGGGACAATTTTTTTCTTTCCAGTGTAGTGCTTTTAGGTATATGATGATTTTTTTTGCGGAAAGTGAAATTACATTTTAGGATTTTAGGCGGAAAATGCTTAGGCGGGAGAATTTTCTCTCTCCAGTGTAGTGATTTTAGGTATAGGATTTTCATCCATCCATTCGTCCTCGTATTCGCCAAGCCTTCATTTTCGTCATACTTATCTTCATTTTTCTTTTTAATAAGGACCCACGTACACTATTGCAATTTACAATTTGTATTTGATATCATATTACTACTTTGAAATTCTGTTTTAAACTGTTAAACCTATAAGAATAATACCTCAAAATTTCATATTTTGATTTGTTATTCCATGAAGTGAGGTTGTGTGATTTATCTTCCCTTTGGTCCTAGCTAGTGTTGTTGCATGCACATATCCTTTTCTGTTTAGATGTACAGTGTACCTTTATTTCATACTAGCTCCTGTTAGGACGTGTCCACTGTATGGGCAAACAGTACCATGTTCTCAAGAATCTGAAAAGTAGTAAACCTTTGCCATATAAATTGGACTATAATCCCAATCTGACAGATAAAGAGTGAGGTTCTGTTCTCGATACTTGCAGAGGCCCTATTTAGCATAGTCATCTCTCATCGCAGTTGTCGGGATTCGAATCCGGGACCTAACCCTTGTGACACTCTCTTCCTACCAGTTGGGCTACGCCCACCGGTGTAGTAAACCATTGGCTTGAATTCACAGGCTGATCTTCAAACAAGCACAAAGACTACTCGATCTTATGTGTCATGGGGCATATGGAAAAGGAAGATATAAGTGAATCTTAATTATGGATTACTTTTCTACTCTCTTTTTTCTTAGGTTGAGACTAATTTAGTAAAGATGGATATGGTAAGGATTGACTAATTTAGTAAGACATTGTTAATTACATTCTCCCGATCTACTAAAATATAGTACTCCCTCCCTTGTATTGAACTTTGTCAATTTTTTTGTTGTCTAAAAAATTTCCCATTTTTCCATTAAAGTATTATGTAATTAATTTGTAACTCTGTTCATTTCTCTTTAATTTGCATCAACTTACCCCTCTATATTTGGAAAACGAGTTGAAGTTGAAGTCTATTGTCTAAATTAAAGACTATTTACTAGAGCTAGATAGAAATTGAAATTAAAGTGCTAGTTGAATGAAGTATACTTATTTTTCAACACGGCTAAAATAACAAATGAAAATCGCAAAACCACTATAAAAAGAGAGAATTCCCTAAATAGGAGTAAAAAAGTTTTGAAATTCCAAAATAGGACTTTCATGTCTTTTGTTCCTTGAATCGGAGTAAATTTTTGCCAAGTTTGGCATTACTAGACTTTAAAACATGACATTTTTTTCCAAACTTGGCAGATTACTCTTATTCAGGGAATAAAAAACATGATACTCCTATTTTGGAATTTCAAAGCATTTTTACTCCTATTTAGGGCAATTTCTGCTATAAAAATACATACTCCGTATTTTAATATAGGGTAAAGGTACAAATATACCCCTGTACTATGAGTGTGAGAACAGATATACCTATATTCTATTTTTTGGAACAAATATATTCCCACAGTATATGTTGAAGTGCATATATACCCCTAAACTTTTAAAACGTGCAAAAATACCTCTCATGTTCTTATAAAGGAGCAAATTTACTCTTATTGACTTTAGATAGATAAAATAAATTTCAAAAAACGCAAAAAATAAATTATAAATTTGAAATTTAAAAATAAAGATTTGTTATTATGTTAAAATATTCTCTTTAATTTTAATTTGCAAAATTATTAATTTTCCTTTGAAAATTGAATCACTTTAAATTCATAAATATTAATCCCCTTGTGAAATTTTGAACACATTGTTACATTTTTTGAAATAACATTGTTTTATTTTGTTTACCCTTAATAAATTTAAATTCACTATTTCGTAATCATGAACCATTAATCATCATCATACAAAATATGTAATTTTATAGTGCAAAGAATGCACAAAATCAATATTATTTTTTACATTGCAACATATATGTTAACACTTTTTTTGAAAGAATCCAAAATATATAGTAAAGTTTTGAAACAATATTTATACTAACAATATTGAATTGTGATATAATAATACACTAAAAGGGAGAATTTGACACAAGTACATTTTTAAAATATTTTATTTTTTAAATTTCGAATTTATAATTTATTTTGGTGTTTTTTGAAATATATTTTATCAATTTAAAGTCAATAAGAGTAAATTTGTTCCTTTATAAAAACAGAGGGGTATTTTTGCACATTTTAAAGGTTCAGGGGTATACATGCACTTCCACATATACTTCAGGGGTATATTTATTCCGAAAAATAGAACATGAGTATATTTATTCTCACACCCATAATACATGGATATATTTGTACCTTTTCCCATTTAATATAAACACTAAAAAATTTTGAAACATTACCATTAGTAACGTTTCATATCGGCAAATTATATTCTGGGATCGGCGCACCATGAGGATGGTGTGCCCGATCCCAAAACGTAACGAGAGAAGACGCATTGATGCAATATGACGGAGCATGGCCTGATATCATTTTTTTTCTTTTGTTGTTAAAAAATGGTAATAGCTTTTTTATTTTTGATCCGATTTTTATAAAATTTATATCAACATTTTTTTATTTTTCATGATCTTTCAATTGAGACCAATATTGCTTATGTAATTTTAACAAATTATGAAACTATTATATAAATGATTATTGGATTATAAGGAAAACCGAACTAAATTTAATACAAAAAAATAATTGTGTAAATCACAATTTATCTTAAAATTGTGTATATAAAAAATCATTGAGTTACACGTGAGTTACATATTTTTATATGTGAAGTTACATATTTTTACACGTAAGTTACATATTTCTACACGCAAGTTACATTTGTATCAACATCAAGTTACATTTTGATTAACATGATTTACATTTTCGATTTCCCTGAATTAACTTTTTAATTAACGCACCTTACAATTTCGAAATTTCTCAAGTTACATTTTGGATACACTCGAGTTACATATCAATTTGATAAAAGTTACATCTTGTAACACGCGGTTTACATTTCGTATAAAAGGTGAGAGAACCACTAGAGGGTGTAATATGAGTTACATTCCAGGCAGCGAGTTACATTTGTAGTTAACTGAGATTACATTTTATAACAACACGAGTTACATTTCAATACATAGGATTTACATCACATAAAATATTGAGATAAAAATTAAATTACATATTTTTACACGCAAATGTTAATATGTTAAAATTACATAGACAATATTGGTCTCATTTGAAAGATCATGAAAAATAAAAAAAATTGATATAAATTTTATAATAATCGGATCAAAAATAAAAAAATTATTAACAATTTTAAGAAAAGGAGATATAAAAAATAATAAGGGTGCATGGTGCTCACCATGCACAGATTCCACGTTATAACTACTGTTTCATATCAATTAATTAAATTTCAAGATCGTTCTTTATCCATGATCCAAACAAGGCTACATGTCAATTTATTATCTAGATTCATTAAACATAACTTTCATTATCTTTACTTGTTGATAGGCATACATTAATTGTTACGGGTATACAGTACGATACACTTTAGCGTATTAAGAATTGATTCTGCTTCTTTTTCAAAACAGAAGTTGAATCACAATCACTTTTTCAAAAACTAGTGCTTCTAGGAATAATTTGGAACAATGATATTTGCTTCCGTTCGCTGAAAGAGCAAAAGCAATTTTATGAAGTAGATCTAAACACCCTTTTAATAAAGTATACAGTACTATTACATATAAAAAATATCTTACTATTTGTAAAATTACAATAAATATATAGCATTATCTTAAATTATGTGAAAAATCAAATGAGACAATTATTTTGATATGGTTTGAATAAATGATACCACGTAATTGTTTACATCAACATTATCAATACAATTAGACTAAAGATCTCATATAAAAAGTTTGAGTTGTGCTTGGTGTACCCCAAAATGGGTACCCAAATTTTACCCCATCCATTATGCGGTTCAACTGAGGCCACCATTTAAAGATGTTGGCCCATTTAAATGAGTTGTCCATTTGAGTCACACATTAGGGGGTAAAAATGAGGTATCCCATTTTGTGATACCTATATTATTTTTAAAAAAGTTTTGGTGTTTCAAAGTGGGTTAAGAATAACAAAAATTCCTTTTGTACACCTTCGTATACACATCAGTATACCTCCATATATGTGAGAGTTTTTTTTTGTCTGTGAATTCCAGTCCACAGACAAAAATTGGTTTGTTTTGTATGTGAACACCAAGAATTGTTGTAAGAATAATGACTACTTTGATTGTTTCAATTTTTATTAGTATTTGGGCCCCACCTAGGATATGACTAAATCCAATTAGTCTCTAGCAGGCCCTGATTCACTTAAGCCATGTAGAACCCTCTATGCATTTTAATCTTCAGACTTCATAACACTATGCACTAGATTTGATCTAGACACCCTATAGTCTTTAATTTTTGCATTGATATCTAGCCTAACCCTTATACTTTGACTTTTTTTTGGTTCAAAATCCAAATATAGTGTTCCTGGGAATTACTGGTATGAGATTCGGCCATTCGGGTACAAAATATGAGCTGAAAATGTAACACAAAAGCTGATACTTTTTTTAGTTTTTTTCAGCACTTCTTTCTGGGCTTAATGCATTCCTCCTACCTTTACTTAATTTGTCTTTGTATAAAGCCAAAGCCCATAGGAGACTTTATTCTTGGTGCAGAAAGCTCATAGCAGCTTTCACTTTTTCTTTTGTAAAGTTTTACAGATTCCCCACTTTTACATTCATTTCCCAATGCAGTAATCTTTAGTACTCCCTCCGTCCCTGAATTATCTTCAAACTTTCCTTTTTCGTCCGTCCCAAAATTATCTCCTCCTTCCCTTTTTGGCAAAGAATTCGTGGTTCACAATCATCCTTACACATTCTTACACATTTCTCTCTCCTCTGCACAACTCTCCACCACACAAAACCCACTATCTTAATAAGTGTGCCCAGCCGAAATGGGAGATAAAACAGGGACAGAGGGAGTAGTTGAATGGTAGAAGTTATGAAAAGTGAAAAAAATAAGGAGTAAAAGATTGGCAGTTGTACTCTTCCAACTAGACAGGTCAAGATAGCAATAATGCAACAATATAAAAAATGCACTGCTGAAAAGTTTGTCATCATCAAGATTCAAGATGTGAGATAGGTAGGGGAGGATCTACGGAGGAACATGGTACAACTGTACCTCCAAAGTTGAAGAAATAAAAGAAGAATCTTTTGATAGGGGTAAAACAAAATATTTCTCTGTAAAATTTGCACTCTATTTTCTAAGAAGTGACATTTCAACATTAAAAACACTCATCTATCCATAAACTATCTTGTACTTTTGTTTTTAGTTTATTTAAAAATTAAAATACATTTATTTTTAGAATAGCAATATGTGTCTCATAATATTTTTTTTCTCTTCCAAACAAAACTTAACCACACTTCTATGCACTTTCAAATACGAAGGCCGTGGTCCAAGCTTGCAATTCAATAATTTGGGGACGGAGTGAATTGTACTTAAAGTGTTACTCCTCCGCTATCTTGAATTGGCAATGTTTGTTTGGTTCGACTTTATTCTTGCTTTATCAATTTAATTTTAATCATATGAATTCATATTTCTTAATAATCATATCACCTTCTCATGTATCAAACTCAAGAGGACATAAGTAGTATATAATGATTTTTTTTCCCAAAAATATTACTAAACTACTTACACAAGTATGACTAATACTTAGTACAGTATAGTATCATGGTCACTTAAGTTTAAAATTGAATATACATTATTATGATAAAGTCACTACTATATTTACCAATCACGTTTTCGTAAACAATCTTTATTTTAGTCATAAATGTGTAATTATTTCGTATATAATCAAGGGAAATTACACAAATATAAGCCTGGGCAGGTCTTAATGGTTGGTAATTTGGTATGATACTAATGTGTTTTTATAAGAGTGAAGTAATGCTCAAGAAAAAACATGCCCAACATTGTTTTTTTTTTTTGTAAACATCAGGCACAATATAAGTGAAAAAATAAGATTCGAGTTTTTTTTTTTGTAAATTATACAAATAGAGAACAGTTTACAATGTGGCCTATTTTGGGTTTGAGGTTGCATTTTAGAAAAATAAGTGTTTTCCAATAAGATGAGAATTGATGTATAAAATTTAGTCCTGAATAAATACAGAGTAATATTTTAGCCTAAACACAGTTCTGTCACTCAAATTAGCAAGTACACTTGCAAATTGTATTTGAATGTCATGTTTTTTGGTACTATTTGGAGTGTGACATAAACAGTGGTGGAGCCAGAGGTTTGTCCAAGGAGGGGCAAACCAAAGACTAAAAATTTTAATGTTCGTGTCCAAAATATAATAAGAACAACAATAGCGTAATAATTTAACAAAAAATTATAGTTCATTACATACTACTTGATTTACTTCTGCAACCTAGGCAAATCAATCCTACAAGTTTTCATATTTTGAAAATGCTGCATAATAGCTTCATTATCAATTGCTTGAAAAATGTCTCTTTCGATGTAGCATACTAAGCAATCCGTAAGATAGTCATCTCCCATCTTATTGCGAAGATCTGTCTTGATAATATTCATCGCTGAGAAAGCTCTTTCAACTGTGGCTGTTGCAACTGGTAACACTAGAACCAACTCAATAAGACGATAGACCAAGTGAAAAGATTTGTGAACTGAGATTTGAGGATTCACACAAATAATTTCTGACTTTTCGTTAGGGATGAGAGCAAATAATTAATATGGGCATAAATTGGCAGATGAGAAACTTACTTGAAAATTGCAGAATCTGAGAACAAATGGGGAGAAGTGAGAACTAACTGGAGAAGGAAGGTAGATTTCTGTTGGGGAGTAAAGCCGGAGAGGGAGCGGGCGATGCTGCTTCTCAGTTCTCACGTTCGCTGCCTGCCTGCGTTCTCAACTGCTCGATTCATTTTTTTTGGCGGAGTGGGAAGGGACTGCCGACTGCCTAGGTCTTTTGTTAATGAAGCTTTGAAATTTTAACCCACTTAATGGCTTTAGACTTTAGTGATTACGTTTTGAATTGTTATTTTTTTCATTTTTGGGCTTAGGCTTTAGGATTGTCTAGGTGGCTTGGGCTTTAGAATTGTTTTTTTTTTTCATTTTTCTACTTATGCCCGTTTTTTTTACTTAGCCTTAGACTTGATGCTCATTTGTCTAATTGACTCATTAATCCCCTTTTATTCTATATTTCATTTTTTTTTACTTTTTCTGAAAATACTTTTTTATTTATTTTAACACTTCATCTTAAAATAACCTTAAGTTGTACTTATTGTTTTTAAAATTAAAAAAGAAGCCGGGGCAAGAAACATATTATAAGTAATACTAGTAAAAAAAATTAGTCGGAGCGGGGGCGCTTGCCCCCTTTGCCCCCCTAGCTCCTCCACTGGACATAAATACTATTCCGTACAAACCATGTTTTTATTTGTGGATTTTTAAATTTTCAATGATACCTCATTCAAAATCTCGGATTGCTATGGGTGTGGTAGGATTCATTGTACTCATGTTGACCCATTTTTTCTTGATCACTTCTGTCAATAAATAATTTCACTTTATCTTCTTGCTCGGTTATTTTCTCTAAGAAGAAAGCAACAATATTCTATAATTCACATTCATCCAAATAGCTTGATAAAACATGCCAAGTATAAATTGGTATCCAAAAACTTTCTATCCAATTATTTGAATATTTATATATGTGTGTGTATGTGTGTATCAAAAGTGATACTCCTTCCGTCCCATTTAAACGTTCTCACGCGGTTTACGACGTTTGACTAACCATAAAGTTAACTGATCACTGTTATTAGTAGAATTATTTTTAGTAAATAAAATTTACATATTCAGAAACTACATTAAAACTGCTACAAAGCCTGATCAAGAAAATTTAAATTTGATAAAAATCATGAAAATATCAAATAAGTGGCCGTATTTTCAAATATCATATATTGAATGGTTTGATATTAGTTTTGATGTCTTAAATGACCGGATTTCTTGTAAAAAAAGTGATTTCATATTACCTGTATTCTACATTCAAATAGTTAGGATTATTAGAAATCATTTTCAAAGTACTATGGTATATATTATTATTGGGTTATGGATGATAGTTGATATTATTTAACGTTATTTTCTCTTAAATTTATTATGCGTGTTTCATATTTCTCCTCCTCTTCATAACTCTCAAGCATATTATTTTTACTTTTCTTATTCCATGCCTACATACTTGCAATGTCCAATGCGACGAGATGTAATACGAAGTATAATTTTTTTTATTTTATTGATAAAATATATTTTAAATGTAATTTTTTTAGTTAATGCAAACGTTGCAACCATAATTTAACTATTTTCAATAGTTCCAACCGATTAAGGATGCCTTTTAATAAGATTGAATTTTTCTGTTCTTTTAAATCTGAACTGATAGATGTATGTTCTGTGTGTGTTTTATAACTATCGAAGTCTAGTCTGATCGTATATGATCTAGCAAGAGAACTAGTCCAAATAAAAACATAACCTTTGACACAAACCTTTAATGTGACGAAATAGGCTCTATAATTTTTTATTATCATCTTCATCATTAGAAAAAAAACAAAGCCCAATGAGTATTCATTTGTAATTTTTATTAATTAGTGTATCTCTCATTCTCTTGCAATTATCATAAATGTAAGTCTCTTTAAAAAACATACAGTATATAAGTGTCAATATCAGGTTATTAAATTTTTACATAAAATTTATATAAACATTTATGTGAGACGAAATAATTTACGGACATGTTCAATTTCATTCAATATATTTGAAACGAACTCGTTAGTCACTCCGCCCACTCGGTTGACTAGTTCTATTAAAATTTAAAAAAAATCAAAAATACATAAAAGCTCTAGAGAAAGAGAACATTCAAATTTATTTAAGAACAAGATTTCCTTCTCAAAGTGTCCACCACATGGGAAAAAAGTGGAAAGCACAACAAAATTAAGTGCTACAAGCTAAAATACTTGAAATCCCAGATTTATTTTCTCTCAGCAGTAATGGCTTTGACGACTTGCAGGGTTCTTGAGACTTCCTGCAATGGGCAATTGCCGCTTCAATGGAGTTCTCAATCTCTGAAGTGTCACTGCTGATTCTCTTGAGCTCATGAACTCCATTTGATATGAATGCACTTGATGAAGATGAAGAAGAAGAAGATGAAGAAGCGCAAGATGATGAAGAAAAAGAAGAAGAAGAGGAGAGGGACTTCTTAGAAGTTCTTTTGATTGCTGCAGAGAATGACCTCCTGTGATTGCTCATCACATTTTCTTCAATCTCATCTTTGTCACCATTCTTGAGAACAGTAGCTATAGTTGGATGATGTGGCAATGGGGGTTCTTGATTATTGGGAAAAGACTCACCTGCAGACTTGATGAACAAGCCCTTAATATAATCCCTAATCTTCTGGCTAGTAATGAGAGACTTCTTGACCAGTTTGAGCTTCTTTGACCAAGACTTCTTTGGGTGGCTAATAATGAAAGTGGACAAATCAGAGGACCATTCAAAGTGGGGGAAGTCTTGTGGGTTGAGCTCACAGCTCACCCTGCAAGATTCAGATGGAGAAATGTTGCAGGAGTGTAATGGAGTGGTAGTGGTATTTGTAGAAGGGGCTGTTGAGCTTTTTGACCATTTGGGGTCTTCTTGAATGGTGGTTTGGAGGAGTTTTTGGACCATTTGGAGTCTTGGAGGGAGGTGCAGAGGGAGGAGGTTGCCTCTGTAGAAGAGGTCATCTGCTGGGCAAGTAGAGGGCTCCTTCTCTTTACAAGTAGTGGAATTCATTTGGAACTCAAATTCTATCATCTCTGGGGGTGAAGATGAAGTTGAAGAAGAAGAAGAAGAATTCATCAATTCCATGTCAATGTCAAAGTAGTCTTCCTCTTCTTCTTGAGTATCTGCCACATCTTTGTTGGAGAGATTTAATGGAGGGATATTAGTTCTGTTTGTGGCCATTTTGTTTTGTGTTGAGAAGATGGATGGATGGCTATCGGGAGTTGTGAGTTTGAGTTGGTATTGAAGTGAGGGCAGCTAAGCATCCTTTAAATGAAGAGATGATGAATAGATGATGCCAAGTGAAGAGAAAAATTCACTAGCAGTAACTTTTAAACACATGTCAGGTTTCAGGAATTTATTTTCTAAAAAATGGTGTTCCATTCAATCTTTGAAATATGACAAACTGTGCCTCAAATATTTATACATTTTAAGAATGAATATCTTTTCCATACTACTTGTTTTTTGGTATATTGTTTTTTCTTTTTTAGTCTAGCTAATTGACATATATTGATGTCAGAAGTCGTTCATCAATTTCAGACACAAATATATAAGGAAAAATTGATAGTAATAATCGCAACTATTGACGATCCGCTCATAATAATCCCAACTATCGATTATTTCAGAATAATCCTAACTTTAGGTACCTTCCGCCAATAATGGTCCGATGTGATCGGCAAGTAATCCCTATAAATAATCTCAAACTTAATTATTACGCTTAATTTCTATTTAAAATTCACTTGTTATAGGAGGTAATATCTAGTCAAGGACCATTATTGGCGGACGGTCTATATAGTTGGGATTATACAAAAATAATCAATAGTTGGGATTATTGTTAGCGGACCGGCAATAGTTGAGATTATTATTTTCAATTTTTCCAATATAACAATAAAATTATCACAATAAATACATAAACTGATGAATATTATCAGTATTGCAAAAAGCATATAAAATGGAAATGTCACAGAAATGTCGAATTAATAAACATTGCAGAAACAGTGAAATGCTTTTTTCTATTATATTTGTAACTATTATAATTAATTTATGAAAATACCACCATATTAATTTATCCAAATTAATGCATTGCTCCCATATTTAGAGCCAGATCACAAATTCGAAGCATCAGATTAATTTATTCATAATTTGGGAAAGACAGTTTTTATTTGAGCGCACACACAAATATAATTTGATTCAAATAAAAAGTTCACCAAATAAATAGAAGAAATCAATATTACTCCGTAACATAGTGGCATTATCTCAAAAATGAAGAACTTTCAATAAAAATATGTTGATACAAGTGTAATAAACTTATACGAGTATATAGAGTAAGTGCATTTGTACAATTCTGCAATTGTGCTCTATGTGTCGCAAAACTTTGCTAAAGTAATAAATCTCAATCAAATAAGGAATAACTTTCATTCTATTATTCCATATGCAAACAAACTTTGACCAATTCAAAGTTAATGGTATGGAGGGAGTATATAAGAATAAAATTGTGAGAAAAAAAAACCTTGCATTTTTATGTTTATGTTTACGCTTAATAGCATAAACCATGCACATAAAACCTCCAAATATTAAAACCTTGCATTTTTATGGAAATAATGGCTTACTTCTCTAGGCGGCAGCCGTATGGTATTATACACGTAATATACGTAATAATGAGTGTAGTAATTACAATAGTATCCTCTTTTATATTTTACTATATCCCTAAATATGTGCAGAATAAACACTCATGCAAACTTGATTTTAAAAAAATAAAACGCTGACTAGGCAAATTCTTAGTAAGAATGAGCCAAGCCGTTCGCGAGCTGCTCGTGGATCGCTCGGGAAAAAATCAACTCGAGTTCGGTTAATTCAAGCTCGGTTCGTCTTCAGCTCGGCTCGAGTATTTAACAAGATCAAGTCAAACCTACTTATTTTACGCTCGTGGCTCCAGAGTCGGTTCGCGAGCCTTTGTGTGTTTATACATATGATATACTCCCTCCGTCCCCGAAATATGTTCACAGTTTGACACTCACACATTTTTATGCAAAAGTTTAAATGTAGTTGACTTTCCTAAACTACCCTCATCCTTCCCACCCCTGCTGCACCATTCGGCTGAGCTATTACAACGGGGGGGGGGGGGGGGGGGGGGGTAATTCAGTGAGTAAAAGCATCCAAGAAGGGGGTAAAAAATGGGAAAAAGTAGATTGAGTTGATGGTTCTACAGTAAGAATCAGATTTGGGGTACATACTTTGTGTACACACTCTTACACACTCATGTCTGTGAGGCGTTTTTTTATGTCTGTCCCAGACAAAACGTATTTGTCAAGCTGCATTCATCATCAGTACAAGGAATGAAATAAGCATACAAGGGACATCACCATAATAAGGAATCCAATACTCCATATCCATTACAGAAACTGACATAGCCTCTTACACAAAATTGAAGTGGGAGGCACATATAAAAAGTAACATAAGGTGCATTCCGAGCATTACAGATAATCAGATAAGGACATGAAATGCCATCATCATCAAAAAACAAGATGAGCAAGAGATACTTCCCATATGGAGAGTTCCTAAATATGTCACCATATGGATCTGGAGAAAAGCAATCAAAGGAGTTCACCTCCTCGCCTTCTTCCACCGATTGAGAACTGTCATCGAACTGGGTGCCATACCTCTTTCTTAGCGCCCAACACGGATCCGTTTCCGTTGATGTCCACCAGCATGCACCCTCATATTCATCTTCATCGGTGGTGGCTACGACGAGACAATATTAAGATGGGCTAGGGTTGGACAGATTTAGGCGTACACCGAAAAGGGGTAGGCTTTTCATGTTGGAATCAATAGATAACCCAGAGGAAATGATATTATCATCTATGGAAGGGGTGAATGAGTTCGATTCCATACGAACACAAAAGAAAACCAAAGGTCTAGAGAGAGAGAGAAAGGGAATCGTTTGAAAGGGGAGATGAGGAAGCTGAAGGGACTTCGATTAACGGGTTGGGGGAAGTGGGAGTGCGGGTAAGAGGGGGGTAAATGGGGAGGGTATTTGAGACATTTCATCTAACATTTATTTCCATTTAATGAAATGGGAACTTCTTTGTGGGACTGCCAAATAAGGAAAGCGGGAACTTCATTGCGGGACGAAGGGAGTATATAATATTTATATATTTGATATATTTAAAATATGTATACTAATTTAGGACTATTCCATTTCTAATACTTTTTACGGAATACATTATTATAGTAAAAATTTTAAATAAAATAATATTTATTGTCATAATCATTATTTGTAATAATTATAATATTTAATATCCATTGATGCTAAAATAAGGAATAAAAATGTCAGTGAAAGAGAAATGAAGTGAAAAAATGAGAGCGGTTATGTACAAATATACACTACTCCCTTCGTCCCTAATAACTTTGTCAAGTTTGATCGGCACGGGGATTAATAAAGTAAAAACTGTGTGGTTGAGGTTTGTGCATAGGAGAGAATTATCTGGAACCACAAATTCTTTACTTAAAAGGGACAGATGGAGTACGTATTACTCCATCCGTCCCGCAAAATAGTTCCGGATTTCCTTTTTGGGCCGTCCCAAAAAATAGTTCACATTTCCTCTTTTTGAAAGTTTTGTGTGGCTCATATTCATTTACATTTTTCTTACACAACCACAACCATACATTCTCACTTTATTCCCACTTTATTAATCTCCGATCCAAATCAATGCGGGAATTATTTTATGGGACGGAAGGAGTATTTATTATTCTGTATATATAAATGTAATATTAATCATTTGGAAAATAGGAATTTTATTTTTAGCTCGAATTTGAGCTCAAGTTCGAGCATCCTATTTGAGCTCGAGTAGAGATCAAGCAAAGCTCAAGTTCAAGTATACACATGTTTGAGCTCGGCTCGGCTCGTTTGCACCCTAGTTCTGGACAATATACGCAATCGCACGGTATTCAGCTTTCATGGAGGATTTTGAGACAATTGGCTGCTTTTTAGATCACCAAGAAACTAAATAGTTTCCTCTAAAAAAGCATAATCAGTAGTAGAATGACATCTATCGGGACATCATTTTTCACAAGAGTACTTTTTCAATAGAAACCTAGCTATTGTTTTTTAACTAGCTGACTATATATATAATGCATTGTTTTTTATGATGATCAAATGATTTATAAATTACGGAATACGAATTAAATTCAAATTTTTCCATGGTTTATAAATTGAAACCGTCATATATCATATAGATAGATGTGTGAGATGTCTACGTTATCTATTAAGCATCGTTCGCCATCCCATCAAGAAATGCTACAACAGTATATGTCCAATTATTTTCATGACTATTTTCATCTCTGGTTTGGTTTTTAACATTTGGATTATCTGCGAATAATATAATTCCTCCGGTGAACGAAAAAGATGGTCAACAACTAGTCCTATTCCAAATTGGTGTATGGTAAATGGTTGTCAAAAATGATATATTCCTTCGTTCCCAGTCTCCCGTAAAGATATGTCATACCACCTCATCTCCAAATGAGAAATAGGTGAGAAATAAGAATTATAAATAATTGCTTGATGGATAGTCTACCTGGGGGTATATATCCGAAGGGTTATTACGGGGAATAATTTAGAGAGAAGACAGAGCAAGTAAATAAAAGTAGAGAGAGAAAATGTATTATAAATGCGGAGTGTTTTCAGCGTGTTATGACTTGGTTACAAATGGGGAAAAAGGGTGCTATTTATAGTAGCAATAAATGTCGGGCAGGGACACGTGTCAAGCGCTCATTGGCCGAGGGGTCACCTCAACTGGTTGGCGCTGGCAGCCGCATGTGGCCGCATTTAATGCAGCTGTTGGATGGGACGTCTGTGCAGAGTACGGTGATCTGTACGCATGTGAGGCGGATATCTTGTCGAGTGAGATGCCTTCGGCCATAGAGCAGTAGCCGAAGGCTCCTCCAACCGAGGGCACCTTGGTGCCGAGGGCTCATAGTACCGAGGGCTACTGTTTTCGCCGTTTTCTCCCATTTTCTTAGTTTGCTTGAGAAACCCGTTCTGTGAGAGTTTAGACCCTTCGGCCAGGGGGCCGAAGGCACCCCTGGCGCGTAGTGCGGGCTGCTTGGTACTCTGGGCGCTGTGATTTGGGCCTGTTGGGCCTGTTGGGCCTTCGATGGAGTAGTAGGAGTCTGTGGGCCGGGGGTTCCCGGGCCATATACTCCATCAGGAGCCCCTCACTCCTTTTGCCGAAAGGTACTTGAGGGAAAAGGAGTAATTTGTGCTTGCCCTTTGATGTTTGTCCCGTCGTGATCTCTGAAGTTGGTGAGGAGTCGTTGCTTTTATGTCCCTGCCGAAGGCAGTCCCTCAGTTACCCACATGTCGGGACTTGAGGGCTTGCTTTGTTGTTTGTTGGAATTTCACAGATTTTGTAATTTAATGATTTTCCCGAGGGGGTCCTCCAGTCCCCCACTCCTTGAGGCACTTGTAAAGTGGTGAAAAGGAGTAAAGTAGTTACGTTGCTGATGTGGGCCGAAGGCTGACGCTTTTCGTTTCATTTTGGGGGGATGCCTCGTTAAAAACCTCATTAGGAAAAACCCTTTGGGAAAAAATCCTAATGAGGGAAAAAGAGTGCACCGAATTCCCCCAATGATGAATCGAAAATGTCAAACCTTGGTAAAAAATGGAGAATGGCGGGAATGTCGAAGGCTCTCTCTTCTGAGGGCTCCTGTGTTGATTAGCCGAAGGCTTGCTGTTGATGTCCTGGTGGCGCCGAAGGGGAGTCCCTCAATCCATGGATCGAGGGCCTGCCAGATGAGGGCGGCAGTGAAGTCGTTACCGGGGGGGTCCGCTGTTTGTTGATTTGTTGGTGATGAAGATACCCGAGGGCTCCCCATTACCTGTGTGCCAGGGGCCATCCGTCAATGAGGAAACTCCCCGGGGGCTACCCGGTTTTGCAGTGCTGAGGGGGAAACCCCGAGGGGTGCCCTGATATGCAGCCCTAGGGATCTGAAGGAGTGATCCCGAAGGCGTGTGTAATGTGCTGTGTGGGGCACAACCCGGAGGCTATCCTTGATGAAGAGGAGTGAAGTAGAAAACCCGGGGGCTTCCAGAATATAGCCGTTGGAAATATAGCCGTTGGAATATGTAACGACAGGATATAACCGTTGGGGGGGGTGGCACACGTGGCATGTGATGGCTGGCTGTTCGTGGGCGGCGTCACCGGTTGGGTGAAACGGCGGTGTGTAATGATGGCGGTCCGTCCGGAGGCCTGGAATCCAGGCCCAAGCCCGGATTCATCGCCTATAAATACCCCAAGGCCAGAGCCATTTCCCCTGTGCGAACTCAGTTGTTTTAGCGAAGCTCTGCCAAAAAATCTAGTGAGAGAAACTCCCGCCTTCGGTCCTAACTCAGCTTTCGAGGTCAGTGCTCCCTGCCTTTCTCCTTCTAGCATAGCTGTACTGTGCCCTTAGGTTAGGAGATAGAAAAGTTAGGAAACACTACCGTCTACGAGCCCTCGAACCAGAGTGCGAATGTCGTCCCAGAGTGATTCTCAAGATATCTCGGGGGCGCCCTCGGTGGAGGATGAAGTCCTCTCGGACGTGGAGTCCTCAAGTGCGGAGTCCTCGGTGGGACAGGATGCCGTCATTGCCCTGGAGTTGTAGAAAGCCCTCGTAGCTGAGGCGGAGGCCGAGGGCTTTGAGCAGGAATGTGAGGATGAAGAGTTGGCCATCGCCTGGCAAACAGCTGAAGAGGAGGCACAAAAGGAAAGCGAGGGGGTCACCGTTGCTGTGCTCCCCCCTCGGGGTGCCGGGGAGGCCAGCACCTCTCGGCCGCTGAATGCGGTCCCCCTCCGGGTGGCCCCCGGAAAGAAGAAGGCCAAGGCCGCTGTTCCCAAGAAGAAGGGCAGCGTAGCAGATCAAGGGGAGCCCCTCGATATGCCCGAGGGGTACTCATATCTCAACACCGCCGCATTGGAGATAGAGTCGAAGGTTGATGCGGCGGACATCTATGTCACCCAGCTTCACGTGGGCCCCTCGGCCATCGTGGTGACACCGGGTCCGGATGACGTTCTCTCCCGGGCTCCCGAGGGCTGCATTGCGGTGCACGTCCTCTCAGTATCCATGGGGCTCCGCTTCCCCCTGCACCCCTTCCTCCGGGAGTACCTTCGGTTCGTTGGCCTGGTTCCCTGCCAGCTGACCCCGAACAGCCATTCTTATATTACTGGCTTCCTTCAGCTCTGTAAGTCCCGGGGGGTGACGCCTAGCCTGGATCTCTTCTTCCAGAGCTTCAACCTGTGCCGGGGGGGCACGCGAATGCCGAGGGATTCGCTAATCTGCAGCAGGTATCCGTGTTCAAACTCTTCACCGAGGCGCCCTCTTCGAACAAGGGGTGGAAGGACCGGTGGTGCTATGTGAAGCTAGCCGAGAGCCCCTTCCCGAGGGAACTGCGTGACCGCTTCAGGAGGCACGAGAAGAGGAGGAGCGCCGCCCTCGAGAAAGATGGCAGGATTCTGGCCATGATCCCGGAGGGTCGGGACAAGAATATCTCCATCAAGGACTGTACCAAAGAAGCAGATCTCTACACCCTCGGGTTCCGGCGGTACCGGTTCCTGGGGGAAACTGATGAGAAGTTCCCAGTGTTTGAGGGGGCCTCCGGAGGTAGTAGCTGAGGGCATTCTCACCCTCCTCTTAGCACGTTTGTCCATTTGTTTCGTTAATCCTTTATGCCACTTAGTAGTGACCCCTCGATCCTAACCCCTCATTTTTTTTGCAGGTGTTCCAGTAAGTATGATGAACGTCAAAGGCCTCGCCCGATTCAAGAACAAACCGGCCAAGGATCCGAAGGGGCCGGACGCAGGTGGCCAAAAGCCCGTCGGTGCGCCCCTCAAAAAGCCCGAGGGCGATGCTGCTGCGGCTAAGAGAAAGCCGTCGGCAAAGGAGCCCCCCCAAGCCCCTAAAAAGTTAAAGAAGGGGGATGCCACGAAGGATGACCCCCCGGTGGTGATTATAGATGACCCTCCGGTGATGCCGACGGCGCAGGTGCCGGGGGTGGTCCGGGAGCCATCTCTCGAGGTCCTCACACTCTCCCTTCCGGCTGGTACGGCCGTGTTGAATGGCACGGCTGACCCGAGGGCGCTCCTGAGAGGTATAACCCTCGATATCGATCGGGCAGCTCTCGGGGCCGATGACGACCAAGCCCTTGAAGACAGGATCCTTCGGTCTTCCCTCACGGTGAGTTCACTGTAGCTTGTCTTTTTGTTTCCCACTTTGAAATAAGAAATCACGTTTGGCCCTGACAACCCGCTTATCTTTGCAGACTTGCGTTGCCCTCGGGGAGCAGTTCCGACGGCTGGAGGAATGGCGCCTCCACAAAGCTAGGCAAGACGCTAAGATGAAGGAGCTGATCCTTAGGGACTCCCAGGCCACGAAGCTGATGGCCCAGCTTGAGGAGGACCTCCGGCTTGCGAGGGCGGAGGCCGAGAGGCTCAGGGAGGAGAAGGCAGAAGCTGAGGCGGCCGCTGCGGAGGCCGTTAGGAGAGCAGCCGAGGAGGCCGAGGCCACCAAGGCGAAGGCTGTCGCCACAGCCCGGGAGGAGGCCATCTCCGGGTTCCTGGACGGGGGGTGGAAGACCGAGGGGCACAAGGCATGGTTGTCTTCGGTTGTTGAGGCCTCGGTTGATGAATGGTCCGAGGGCCCGGGGGAGGAGTGGATGGCCCGGAAGGGTAAGCAATATTATGATGGGGGTGAGTTCTTCACTCAAGCCCTCATCTACCGGAGGATGGCCCGCCATCTGAAGGTTGAGCCGAAGGATTTCGATCCGGCGGCGTACGGGCTCCCCCCTCTGCAGCCAGATATCCGTGTCCCTCTCCCCCTGATGTCGAGAGGCTAGACCTGGAGGATTCCGAGCTCCGAAGGGAAGCCGAGGGCGACGATCCTGAGGCCGATGCAGAAGTTTCCTCGAAGCCATCGGGGGAGGCCGCCCCCGGGAGTGACATGATTTGATATGTATTCTGTAATTTGAACAATTTTGTAATAGCTTCGGCCTAATCATTGTAATAACTATATTCACTCTTTGTTGTGATGAATGACTGAATGCCTTCGGGCTTTGTATATATAAATTGCTTTCTCCAATTCCTTCCTTCTTGAATGTATGCTTCCATTTTCCTTGAGTGTGTGCCTTCGGTATTTTTGAATGTATGTCTAGGGCTTAGAATATTTTCCGATTGTAGCCTGCCCTTGGAAGCCTTCGGTAGTTGGGCACCCTCTGCTGGATATGCAACCGAGGGTTCTGTAGGAATTAGGACTTAGAAAATTTTTCTAAGTGTAGCACACCTTAGGGCCTTCGGGTGTTTGAAGTGACCCAATTCCTAGGACTTAGAAAAATTTCTAAGTGTAGATTTTCCCTTGGGAGCCTTCGGGAGATGGCATCCCTCCTTGATGTAAGAGTAGTTGACCGGGGGGAAAAATATGCAGGACTTAGAAAATATTCTAAGTGTAGGTTTTCCCTTGGGAGCCTTCGGGAGATGGCATCCCTCCTTCGGGTGTTTGTAGTAACCCAAATCCTAGGACTTAGAAAAATTTCTAAGTGTAGATTTCCCCTTGAGAGCCTTCGGGATATGACATCCCTTCCTGATGTGCGAATGTTGGACCGAGGGCCCAATGCACAGGACTTAGAGATTTTTTGCAAGTGTAGTATGTCATGTAGCCTTCGGCTACTGTGGAGCCCCAACTGAAATATGGAATAGGCCGGGGGCCAATTCTTCAGGACTTAGGAAATTTTCTTGAGTGTTGATTCCTTGCGTACTGTAGCTCTCGATTGATAGGTAGCCTTCGGCAATTAGGTCCCTTGAGATGAGGGTGAAATATGTAGGACTTAGAAAATCTTCTAAGTGTAGAGTTTCCCTTGAGAGCCTTCGGGAGGTGGCATACCTCCATGATGTATGAGTAGCTGACCGGGGGGGAAAGCATGTAGGACTTAGAAAATATTCTAAGTGTAAAATCTCCCTTGGGAGCCTTCGGGAGATGGCATCCCTTATTGATGTATGAGTAGTTGACCGGGGAAAAACATGTAGGACTTAGAAAATATTCTAAGTGTAGATTTTCCTTTGGGAGCCTTCGGGTGATGACATCCCTCCTTGATGTAAGAGTAGTTGACCGGGGGGGGGGGGGGAGAAATATGCAGGACTTAGAAAATATTCTAAGTGTAGATTTTCCCTTGGGAGCCTTCGGGTGATGGCATCCCTCCTTGATGTAAGAGTAGTTGACCGGGGTGCCTTCGGGTGATAGGTGCCCTCTGATTCCACATCACTTTGCGAGATGCCCGGGGGCTACTCATTTAGGACAGAATACCCCCCTTTTTTTTAAGTGTTGTTGTATTGCATGGCCTTCGGCCACCATATTCCCTTGGCTGTAATATTGATTGGGCCGGGGGCCCAATCTTTAGGACTTAGAATTTTTTCAAGTGCTGCTTCCTTGTGTAGCCTTCGGGTGCCCGGGGGCTGCTCCTTCAGGACTTAGAATTTTTTCTAAGCATAAATTAATGTTGAATCCTGTTGTTGTGAAGAAAGCCAATGAGGAGTGTGTGCCCTCGGCATACACTTTAAAAGTTGTAGAATTTGGCCCTTGTCATGGGGAAAGGGCCCTCGGTATTTGTGCATAACAGATGCCTTCGGTGTTTGTTTGAAGTACCGTTTAGTGGACCTTGGATAGTCCAGTCCCTTTGTATTGTTGAAGCCTTCGGTGTTTTTGTGACCGGAGGTGACCAGGTAGTGGACTTAGCCGTTTCCTGATGATATTTCTTTGAGTAGCATCCTTCGGGAAATAGGAGTCTTCAATTACCGGAGGTGTTCCCGTGGGGAGCCCTCGGCATGTTGTGATATTGTTGGAGTGTACTCTTTGATTTCTCGCTGAGTCTACTCCCCTTCACCCCTTTTTTTTTTTGCTTTTTGGTTGGTGGTGAAGGGAAGGCATCAAGAAACTTGGTTTCTTAGTAAGACTGGGCCTATTAGGAGACCATCAGAATACACCAATGGCTCTCCTCCCTCGGGTTAACCTTCCGAGTGCCGAGGGGATCGAGGGACGTTTCCTGGGCACAAGATATGGTGGTCCGTAACCTGCCTCCCCTTGGGGGATGGCGCGGAAAGCGCCTCATTTTTGAAAGTCGTCCCCTCGGCGCTAGACATAGTCTGTGGCCTGCCGCACCCTTGGGGTGGTGGCGCGGGGAGCGTTTCGGTTTGGAAGTCGAATCCTGGGCATTTCTCATGCATGTCATACCCTGGGGGTAATGACGCGGATAGCGTTCCGTTTTTGAAAGTCGACTCCTGGGCATTTCTCATGCCTGTCATACCCTGGGGGTAGTGACGCGGAAAGCGTTTCAAGGAAGGGTTTTCATTTGCACACTAGTTGCAAATGGCCGGGGGCACTACGTGCCGCCGGCACCGATGGTGGCGCCTTCGGTATATGCGTCCTCGTGGGGTACGGCTTTTAGAAACAACACTTGGTGTTAGTTTCGATGTGTAGCCCCCGGTACTTGGTACCGAGGGGTCTTCTGTAGGAACACTTGGTGTTCTCTTTTGTTGTAGTTGATGTAGGCGTCTACCCTCGGTACTTGGTACCGAAGGGTCTTCAAATGAAACACTTGGTGTTTCCCAATAGATGTTTGGAAGCTGATAGGAGAGCATATCCCTGGCACTGGGTGCCGAGGGGTCTTCTTTGATGATATTTGATGATGAAGGTGTACCCTCGGCACTGGGTGCCGAAGGGTCTTCTGTAGGAACACTTGTTGTTCTCATCTTTTCTTTTTTGATGTTGAAGGTGGGGATGTACCCTCGGCACTGGGTGCCGAAGGGAAATGAATTACATGGCGTTCTTTGTTGTTGGTGATAGGAGTTCCCTCCCTCGGTACGTGGTACCGAGGGGTCTTGACTGAAAACACGTGGTGTTTTCACTGATGTTGTAGGTGTTGATGGCGGCCGCCCTCGACACTTGGTGCCGGAGGGGGTTTTTCTCGTGGTGAGGCCTGGGGCCTGTAGTCAGTATGAGGGCTTGATGTCTTGAATGTATCTTCATTCTTCGAAATTGGAGGCCTCGGGCCATAGGATAGTACATTCACTAGTTATGAGGGCTTGGCCGCTTTTACATTAATGATAAAATTTAACTAAATGGTGTACATTCCAGTGCCTAGGGACTTCTTTCCCATTGGGGCGTTTGAGCTTGTAGGTCCCGGGTTTGATGATGGCTGCTATGATGTAGGGGCCTTCGAATTTTGGTGCCATTTTTCCTCCCTCGGTTGGTTGGCTGGCTTCCCTCCTCCGGAGGACATAGTCCCCCACTTGAAATTCTCGGGTGCGAACTTTGGCGTCGATGTAGCTTTTAACTTGCCTTCGGTAGTTTTCTGCCCGGATGAAGGCCTGCTCCCGTCGTTCTGAAATAAGGTGGAGGTCGAGGGCCATGTTGCAGTCGTTGACCTCGGGGTCGTATTGGATTACCCTTCGGGTGGGAAGGGTGACTTCCGTAGGAGCTTTGGCTTCAAAACCGTAGCAGAGGGAGAAGGGTGTTTCACCTGTTGCTCGCCGAGGGGTGGTGCGATAGGCCCAAAGGATGTTGTGAAGTTCTTCTACCCAGCCACCGCCCTCGGCCTCCAGCTTCTTTTTGAGGCCCTCGAGCAAGGTCCGGTTGGCGTTCTCTACTTGCCCGTTGCCCTGAGGGTAGGCAACGGAGGAGAAGGTGTGTTTGATGCCCCATGCCTCCAGAAGGGCACAGAAGGGGGCTGCCTCAAATTGTGTCCCATTGTCGGAGATGATCTGCTGGGGGACGCCAAACCTTGTGAGGATGTTCTTGAGGACGAAGTGACGGCACTTCGCCTCTGTGATGCTGGCGAGGGGTTCAGCCTCCACCCACTTGGTAAAATAGTCGGCGGCCACAATGATGTATCTGTTGTTGGAGGTACCCCTCGGCAGAGGGCCCACAAGGTCTATCCCCCATCGAGAAAATGGGACAGAGGTGCTGATGGGGGCATAGTTGACCGCTGGCATGCCGGGAGCTTTCTGGAAATGTTGACATGCGGTGCACCTCCGGGCAAGGTCAGCACAGTCCCTGGCCATGGTTGGCCAGAAGTAGCCCTGGAGAATGAGCCTTCGGGACATGGAGAAGGGTCCCTGGTGAGCTGAGCAAGTGCCACTGTGTACTTCTTCCATTGCGACCTCGGCTTCATCTGGATGAAGGCACCGAAGTAGCGTGCCATTGTAAGATCGTTTGTAGAGCCTCCCATCTTCGATGGTGTAGCTAGGAGCCCTTAGCTTTGCCAGTTTAGCGCGGGCCTCATTCTCGGGTAGCTGCCCTGTGGAGATGAAGGCGGTGATATCCGAGATCCAATCCTCTTGGCGTTGTTGTATGTTCATCACGGGGCTTGCATGGATGCTTGAGAGGCTGAGTTCCTCGATTTTGGCAATTTTGGAGATGTGCTCGGGGGAGTCGGCCGAGAGCTTAGATAATATGTCGGCCTCAGAGTTCTGAGCCCTCGGTATTTGAGTAAGAGAGTGTGCCTCAAATACCTTAAGCAACTCCTTGGCCGCTTCCTTGTACTGTTTCATTCTCCCCTCCTTGGCCTCATATTCTTCGGAGATTTGGCCAACGACCAACTTGGAGTCGCATTTGATGTGGATCTGCCGAGCCCTCATGTTGGCGGCCAGCCGAAGGCCACATAGGAGGGCCTCATATTCGGCCTCATTGTTGGAGACTTTGAAGGAGAAGTGGATTGCATAGTAGGCCCTGAAGCCCTCGGGAGTAATGAGGACTACCCCTCCCCCGCATGCTTTGGTCGCGGAGGAGCCATCAGTGTAGAGGGTCCACCAGTCATCCGAGGCAGCCGAGGGCTCCCCGTCCGTGGCTGCCCTTGCGGTACACTCCGTCACAAAGTCTGCCAGGGCTTGGCCCTTGATGGCAGGCCTCGGACGGATGTCAATGTTGTACTGGCTCAAGAAGATGGCCCATTTCACAATGTGGGAGGAGCTGGTGGGGCTCCTCATGAGGGCGCCGAGGGGTTGATGGGTGAGGACCTGAACCGAGTGAGCCTGAAAGTAGTGGCCCAACTTCTTGACAGTCCAAACGATGGCTAACACCGTTTTTTCCACAGGGGAGTATCTGAGCTCGGCCTCCCTTAGGGTCTTGCTAACGTAGAAGATGGCATGTTGGATGTCGTCTTCCTCCCGGATGAGCACAGAGCTGATGGCCGCCGGGCTAACCCCAAGGTAGAGGTAGAGGGTCTCCCCTACCTTGGGTTTGGAGAGCACAGGGGGTGAAGATAGATATCTTTTTAGCTCGTCGAAAGCCCCCTGGCATTCTGGAGTCCATAGAAAGCCAGCTGTCTTCCTCATGATCTGGAAGAAGGGTAGAGACTTCTCCGCCGATTTAGATAGGAAGCGGTTGAGGGCTGCCAGGCGGCCCGTCAACCGTTGAACTTCCTTCACGTTGCGTGGGGGCTCCATGTTGATGATGGCCTGGATCTTCTCGGGATTGGCCTCAATACCCCTTCGGCTCACCATGTAGCCCAAGAATTTGCCTCCTTGGATGCCGAAGGTGCACTTCTTCGGATTTAGCCGAAGGTTGAATTTTTGCATGATGGCGAAGATTTCCCGGAGGTCGTCAGCATGGCTGGAAGATTGTTTGCTCTTGACGATCATGTCGTCAACATAGGCCTCCATGGTGCGCCCTAGGACGGCTTGAAAGACCCGGGCCACCATCCGGGTGTAAGTGGCCCCCGAGTTCTTTAGGCCGAAGGTCATCACTAGGTAGCAGAAGATGCCCTCGGGAGTCATGAAGGCAGTTTTTTCGGCGTCCTCCTCGTGCATGAATATTTGATGGTACCCTCGGAAGGCATCGTGGAAGGACATGATCTCACACCCTGCGGTCTCATCCACCAATTGATCAATGTTTGGTAGAGGGAATGGATCCATAGGGCATGCTTTGTTGAGATCGGTGTAGTCCACGCACATGCGGAAGGTAGGGGGCTTCTGTGCGAGGACTACATTTGCTAGCCATGAGGGGTATTTCACCTCCTTGATGTGTTTAATTGAGAGGAGCATGGCGACCTCCTTCTTCACGAATTCCCTCCTCTCGGCGGAGAGGGGTCTCCTTCGTTGTTGTACTGCTTTTGCCGAGGGGTCCACCGAGAGGCGGTGGGTGATGACCCTTCGGCTGATTCCCGGCATGTCCTCCGGCCCCCATGCAAAGACAGTGGAGTAGGTGCGGAGGGCGTCGGTGATACCGGTCTTCAAATCTTCAGGGAGCTGGGCTCCAATCTTCACGACTCTCTCCGGCTGGGCCGGATCGAGCGCAAAGTCTTCTACGTCCTCGGCCGGTTCAGCCCTCGGCCTTCTTTCCTCCTGGACGACGGCTCCGGTGATGGTGTCAACACGGAATTCCGTCTTGCTTACCTTCTTAGTGACCTGAAGATAGCAGGCGCGGGCAATTTTTTGGTTCCCCCGGGAGTAGCCAATGCCCCCCTCGGCGGGAAACTTGAGGCAGAGATGCCTCATGGAGATGATAGCTTCGAGGTCCTCGAGGGCTGGCCGGCCGAGGATGATGTTGTGGGCGCAGTCAATGTTGACGACGACGAACTCCACCTCGAGCTGGGCTCTATGGAGCCCGTCGCCGAAGATCACCGGGAGGGTCATTACCCCCTCGGAATCAATAGTGTCGCCGGTGAAGCCGGCAAGAGGGGTCTTAATGGGCCGAAGGGACCCCCTCTCCAGATGCAACTCTCTGAAGGTGCTGAGGTACATTACATTGACGGAGCTGCCCGTGTCAACGTAAGTTCGGTGAATGATGGTGTCGTTGATCTCCGTTCGAATCACCAAGGCATCCCTGTGAGGAGAAGAAGTAGGAGGGAGATATGCGTTGGTGAAGGTGATGGGTTCCTCCCTCAATCGCTTTACCGGGGGCATATGAGTGACTTCCCCTACGTAAAGCGATTGAGCCCACTTCTTTCGCTGGCTGGTGGAATCGCCCCCTGTGTTGCCACCGGTGATCATGAGGATGTGGCGTTTTTTCTCCTGGTAGTGGGGGTATTCCTCCTCCTCTTCTTCCAAGTTTCCAATCTCCCTTTTCTTGCCGAGGGGAATGGCATTCGGGTTTACCCAAGCGTTCACCTTCGTGTGATGCCATCGGGGAGGCCCCTGATGAGAAGGTCCCTCCTGCCGAGGGCTCTGGACAAATTGGGACAGGTGCCCTGCTTGTATTAATCTCTCGATGGCCGTCTTCAGTTGATGGCAGTCATCGGTCCTGTGCCCCTGGTGCCGATGGAAGCGACAGTAGGGGAACTGGGGGTTGATAGCGTGTACCTCCGGGGGTGCGCGAGAGTCGCGCTCAACGAGGCCCCTCTCCTCGGCAAAATCGAGGATGATGCTGACGGGGTGCGTCAATGGTGTCCGAGGGCGGTCCAGGAGAATGGGCTGGGCCCAAGTCTTAGGGTTGCTCTTATAACCTCCCCCGGGCTTGGCTTGGCCTTGCCGAGGGCGGTCATCGGAGGGTCCCGAAGTCTTGGGGCGATTTGGAGGAGCCCCCGGCCCTCGGTTATGCTTGTTGTCAGCCCTCGGGGGCTGCTGGTCCGGATTTTGGTGATACTTCTCCACCTCCTCGGCCTCAGCATACCGGTCCCCCCGCTGTAAGGCCCTTATGTAGTCGCGGGGGGTTCAATGATGAGGCTCCTTGAAAAGTTGCCGGTGCGGAGGATGGTTTGTAGGAGGGCCAGGAGGGTCCCGTCATCAGCACCGTCGACCTTGTCGGCCTCCGTCCTCCAGCGCTCTAGGAAATCCCGAAGGGTCTCATCCTTCTTTTGGCGTATTGTTAGGAGGTGGGAGAAGTGCTTCCTTGTGCGACGTCTCCCGGCAAATTGTGTCAAGAATCGCTGGACGAGTTCTTGCCACGAATCAATGCAGCCCTCGGGCAGCCTGTTGAACCATTCGTATGATGGTCCCTCTAAGGTGGAGAGGAACCAACGACACAAATATTCGTCTGACGCCCCCACCATCATCATGTTTTTATGGTACTTGCTGTAATGTTCCTGGGGGTCCGTTTTCCCGCTGTAGGGCTGTATGTGTTGCCCTCGGTATTTTTCCGGTATCCGGGCCGCCAATACCCTTGGGGTAAATGGCGTCCGAGTTCGGAGCTGGATGACGGGTTCCCCGGAGCCCTCGGCCACCTTCTTCTGTAATTCCTCCATTTTGGCCATCATGGCCTCGTATTTGAGGTCTGAGTGAGGGGTGGAGGTGGTGGTGTGAGCTTTGTTGGACTCCATCTCGTCAAGCCGGCGTTGGAGGGCCGCAATAATCTCGTCCCGGGGGTCCCTCGGGAGGGTCTCTGCCCCCTGCGAACGAACCCGGGCCGAGTGGGCCTGGTTGATTTGGTGTCGAGCATCATCGGCATGAAGGGGTGCCTTGCCTTTGTCCCGAGGGGGACGCTCCTCGTCTGCCCTCGAAACAGATCCCCCGCTTTCCTGGGGCCTTTGGAGTGCTTTCCCCCCGAGGCGCTCTTGGACCCCTCGGCGGTCTGGCCCTCCTCCGAGCCGGTTGAGGGCGGAAGTACGGGGCCTCTCCCTGTTGTCATTATGGCGGTCCCGGGACTGAACTTCCTGGGAGGATGTTTCTTGGGCCACCACCCCTTCGTCGTTTCTCACCCGAGGGGTGGGATTTCCGAAGGGGTGTGGCAGAGGGGGAAGTATGATATTTTCCCCGATCTGAGGGTGAGCTGGAGCCAGGGTGCCGAAGGCACCCGGGTTCTGGGTGAGCGTCTGGATGAAGGCGGAGAGCGCCGATTGTACGTCGATGGTGAGAACCGAAGGGCTGACTTGGTCATCGCTCCGGTTTTTCTTCTTGGCTTCGATGCCGAGGCGGGCATCGTGGGCATTTTGTTGGATCTGAAGGCGTAGGTCGACAGCCGCCTGTTCCAGCCCAGCGATGACCCTGCCCTCGGGAGCCCTGTGAGAGGCTTCGGGGGCGTTGACGTCGCCGAGGGCCAGGTTCTTGTCTTCTACGTTCTTTGAATTGGCACGTGTTGTCCTCACCATTTTGATAGAGGGCTAGTGTTTAGTGTTTGGTCGAGGGGGAGGGTTTCTTACTCGATTGTTCAACCTCTCAATGAGAGCACCAAATGATGGATAGTCTACCCGGGGGTATATATCCTAAGGGTTATTACGGGGAATAATTTAGTGAGAAGTCAGAGCAAGTAAATAAAAGTAGAGAGAGAAAATGTATTATAAATGCGGAGTGTTTTCAGCGTGTTATGACTTGGTTACAAATGGGGAAAAGGGGTGCTATTTATAGTAGCAATAAATGCCGGGCAGGGACACGTGTCAAGCGCTCATTGGCCGAGGGGTCACCTCAACTGGTTGGCGCTGGCAGCCGCATGTGGCCGCATTTAATGCATCTGTTGGATGGGACGTCTGTGCAGAGTACGGTGATCTGTACGCATGTGAGGCGGATATCTTGTCGAGTGAGATGCCTTCGGCCATAGAGCAGTAGCCGAAGGCTCCTCCAACCGAGGGCACCTTGGTGCCGAGGGCTCATAGTACCGAGGGCTACTGTTTTCGCCGTTTTCTCCCAGTTTCTTAGTTTGCTTGAGAAACCCGTTCTGTGAGAGTTTAGACCCTTCGGCCAGGGGGCCGAAGGCACCCCTGGCGCGTAGTGCGGGCTGCTTGGTACTCTGGGCGCTGTGATTTGGGCCTGTTGGGCCTGTTGGGCCTTCGATGGAGTAGTAGGAGTCTGTGGGCCGGGGGTTCCCGGGCCATATACTCCATCATTGCTTTAATAAGAAAGTGACAAAGTTTTTTGGAACAACCAAAAAAGGAAAGTTGACAAATTTCAATGGGACGGAGGAAGTAGTTTTTTGACCGATATATACCGCCTTTTATCCTCAATATTACAAAATTAAGGATAAAAGATAAAAAGATGACCTCTATTTTATATTTCCAAAAATGTGATCAATTTCAAACTTATACAGTGCAATGACAAAGTGACTCTGGTTAAAGTGACGACAGCCAGGGACGTAGCTAAGGGGTGCCCAGTCTAGGCCTTGGCCCACCCCAAATTTAAAAAATGCCAATATTTTTAGTGTAAAAAATTTCGTGTAAATTTTTTCCCAATAATATTCTTTGTACCGGCCCAGTCAGACCCAGTGCCCTGGCTCCGCTCCTGAGTCGACAGGCACAATGGCTCCGGCCACAATGACTACCCGCCCACTGGCCACAATGACTATCCACCCACCGGCCACCGCCCACAATGACCGAGCATCACTACTAGAAAAATAGCTATTTGATGCGGTTAATTTTAGCTATTTGCTGCGGTTCTGAACCCCTCGCTAACCCCCAACCCCCTCTGACCCCCCTGCCACCTCCCATCCCCAAGCCCCCTCGCTAGCCCCCAGCCCGTCCGCCAGCGAGACGAAATCGTCGCATCCTCGAAGCCCCAATCGCCGCCCTAGTCACAGGTGGTTAGTTCAATGTGCGGTTGCCTTGAAGGCCCATCCACACTACCGCACCGCATTCGAACATAAGGAGTAGAAGAATAGATGTGCAGGTGAGAGTGGTTGATGAAGGCATCAATGATGTTGAAGTCGACAGTGATGAAGCTATGCGCATTTGAGAGCTTGATGAGGAAGATGCACAGGTGAGGTGACGGGTCAGGGGCTTAGGGTAAGTGATTTAAATTATTTTTATGTCCAAACAAAAAACGATCATATTTTTGTCTTTTAAAACTCTAATAGTAATAGTTAAGCCATTCTTTTCATATATACTCTCTATTGAATTAAATGTTGTTCTTACCTGAACTAAACTATTATTGCAAAAAAAACATTTTAATTCAATACGGAATATATATAAGTGAAATTATAATATGCATGTTTACCCTTATGATGATAAAAAATGAAAAAAAATGAATTTGATAAATGAATGGGTTAATTATCAAAATAGGACTAAAAGTCACTCACTTTGCATAAATAGGATCAAAAAATAAACTACGTATTCATAAGATTAATTATGTGTGTCTTGGACAAATATACCCTTATAGCTATTGAAATGTTTTAACTCATGATAAAATAATAAAAAATAATAAAAAATTCGTAAAAAAATACTAAAAATTTAATAAAAATATTTCGATAATAATAATTTTTTTCTTTCAAAAAATAAAAAATAAATAAAAAGTTTTTTTTATAAAAATAAAAAAAACTCAAAAAATAAAATAAAATTCACCGCCGCCTCTGCAGCCTCTGCACCACCACCTCCAGTCATCAGGGGAAAAAATGCCAAGTTCATTATGAATGCCATATTTATGGCAGGAAACAATGAAAATGTTGGAATTCTCAAAGAGAAATATGTCATTTTTGGCATTTTCAGAAAAAAATGGCAGTTTTTAGGGAAAATGACATTTTTTCACCGGCCGGAGATGGTGGTGCAGGGAGGTAGTACAGACGGTGGGAAAGGCATCCATATTTTTTTAATTTTTTTTATGGAGTTTTACTATTTTTTTATGGGAAAATGGAAACTAATAATCCAACCTTTTAACGTTCTTCTTACATCAGTCGCACCTTTTGATTATTCATGAATAATCCAACCTTTGCACCCCATCTTCATTCACTGATCCTTGGCCGGTTTATGACCTGTTATTCCAAGTTATTTTCTTATATTTGCAAAACATTATGTGATCATAAGGTGGGAATTTTGGCATAACGTTTTACAAAGATAAGAAAATAAATTGGAATAACAGGTCATAAATCGATCAGGGACCAGTGAATGAAGATGGGGTGCAAAGGTTGGATTATTCATGAATAATCAAAAGGTGGGACTATTGTAAGAAAACTGCTAAAAGGTTGTATTATTAGTTTCCATTTTCCCTTGGTTATTAATTTTTTAAAAATTATAAAAAATTAAAAAAAAATAATTTTTTATTTTAAAAATTTTATAAATTTTTTAATTATTTTTATACGAATTTTTGATTTTTTCGAATTTATTTTGAATTAAACATTTAATTAACTCATATTTAAAGGAAGGGTAAGAATGGAATGAAAAAATAGGTATGTTTCCAATAGGACTAATATGGTCCTATTTTGAAAAGAAAAACATAGTAAATCTTATTTTGGGTTTTTGGCATAGTTTTAACCTTATTTGGAGTATTCTATAAATGAATATTTGGTCAATCAAGAAACATAGAATTTGTTTAAAATAATATTGACGATTAATACTCTTTGTGAAACAAATTTTAATAATTTTAAAATGTCCACACTCTTGTCAAGGAACTACAAATTTTTTGTGAGGAGAGAACTACCACATATTCAAGTTTATTGAATGACTCTTTTCTTTTCACCAATTTAATGAAGACATCTACGTAGTATAAGTGAATGACCTCTTTATTGTCTAAGAAACAATTATTCTTCTTTTAATCAATTAATTTGTCATTTCAATATTGTTCCCCCCTCGGTACAAATCTCAACAAAAGGAACGAAAGGAGTATAGCTTTGTATTAAAATATTTTCCGTCCTATAGTTTCTTCAAACTTTGTTTTTCAGTATGTTCCAAAATTAAATATAGGGCACACGTAGTGCCATTCCTTCCAAAATTCATGAATATCTATCTCCTCGTGTTTAGTGTGTTTCCATGCATTGTAAAAACGTGAACAATGTCATATGTGACATATTTACATGAGAAAAATAGACACATGACATAACGTCAAGTGCAACATTATGAATGACATTGTTAAAAAAGTTACCAAAAATATACTCCTCATAAAACAATTGCAAGAGAATGAAGTGCTATTAATTTATTTTTATAAATGTACGTGTCTATCTCTCTCGATCATGTCATATATGCATTGTGCATAATGTTGTATTGGAGATGTTCTTGGCTAACAAGCTTATTAATCAGGCGAAGATAGAAAATTAGTACTTAATTAGGTGAAAAAACTAAGAGAAAAGTACGGAAAAGATACTTGTGGTTGAGCCCGTTTTCATATAGGGTCATCTCTTTCATTTTTTATCAAAGTGGTTCATGTGTTTAAATTTTGTTATCACAAGAGGATCACGCCGTTAAAAAAGTCTAAAAAAGATGGTGAATAGTAACTCCGATTTTCAAAAGTACTCGAAAAATTAAAAGAAAAACACCAAAAGGTGTGCTTCGTCAAGATTACCTCCAAACCACCTTCGCCTTTGGAATTTTTGGATCTGTTTGAATTATTTCTAAAAAGTGATTTCGCTAATATCACTTTTCTTATGGACTTTTTGGTGACAAGGGTGACTGGAAAGAAAAAAGAAAGATGACCTAGCGGTCGTCTTGTTGAGGCGCACGTTCCAGTATTTTTCTTTTAACTTTTCGAGCATTTTTGAAAATTGTAGTTACTATTATCCGTCTTTTTCAGACATTTTTAACGATGTGACCCTCTTGTGATAACGGAATTCAAACGCATGAAGCACTTTGATAAAAAATGAAACACATGACCGTTTATGAATACGGGCCCAACCACAAATATATTTTCCGTACTTTTTCCAAAAACTAAAAACTAGAGAGAAACTTTGCGATTTATTTAAAACAAGAAGATGAGATAATTTTCTATGAACACAAATATGGTGGCTAAATCACCAATACGGAAAAGTTTTAATAAGAATGCAACGATAAGAAGTGCGTTATTATATTATATGCATAAACTGTATTTGTACATCGCATAACATCCTTAGTACTACGCCCTAACCAGCACATTCAAGTTTCAGTACTTAAAATTATACAGTATAGCATTGAAGACAATCGATACATGAAATCACCACAAAAAAAAGCATTGCAGACAATAATGTGATAAAAGTCAACACATCATGTTTATGTGATATATAGTTTCAAAAAAAAATTATTCACTTGTTGCTATAAATAAAACTAATATGTGTGACTACCTGCACGAGTAGTTCAACTGGTGAAACAGTGGGAAAATTTAGACAATGATGAAAGACCGAAACTTTAACGGCCGTGTGGACGTCACAACTCCTATATATGATGAGCTGGGCCTCTAGTGAGCACAAGTATAAAGTTTAGCACCATTAAAATGATTGAGTCGCTGTGATTTACAATCTTGATATGTTCTGTCGGGGTTAGGGCTCATAGAACTTTTGAGGTTATGGGTTAAACTAGGGGCAGATCCAGGATTTCGAGTCATGGGTTGCGATTTTTTTTCCCCGTGCAGGGGGGTGGGGGCGAAATTTTTTTCGCAAGTGTAGCGGGACGGAATTTTTTCACTATTGTAGGGCTCTCCGGCTAATTTATATTCAAAAAATTCATTAGTACATACACGATAACATTTAAATCTATTACATTCTAAGTTTAGAAAATGAAAAAAAAACTTCAATATTGTAACCGTAATGCTCTAGAAAAAAGTATTGATACATTAAAGCATAAGAAATTGCAAATCAAAGGAAATTTATTTGAAAATAAAAAAAGGATGTATAACATTTTGTTGAATTATTTGAAGGTAAAAAAATTTAAAGGTACACATCAATCAATGCCTTTTAAATAACTTATGCCTTGTTTGATCACATGAATCTTATCAGAATAAAGAATTGATTTTTGAATTGTAGTTTTTGTCAACAAATGATGGTGTTAATGGATCACGAGGAGTTTTCTTAATATTACAATAGTGTATGAGATTATTATTTTTAAAATAATATTATACGTAGTATTGTTAATTCATATATATGGTGCATATATATAATATTTGCATTAATGCTAAAATACGTTAAAGTTTATTGTTTATGTAATAAATTGATTTTAGAAAGTAATTTAAGAAGTAAATGAATTGTATGATTTCATGTCAACACACATTTATATTTTTGATTCACTTAATTAACATGATACAAAACTGTTTAACTAGTGTGTCAGGTTTTTTATATCATTTGATCTTTTACAAAATTAAGTACGTACTAATTATCTAATAAAGATAAATTAAATATTACAAAGCTAGGAATTTTTAAACAATGGTACCCTAAGGCTTAAACTATCTAAATTGTTTTAGATTTTACTTCTTTTAAATCTCCAATTAAGTATTACACTATGTAAGATTATATATTAATTTCGAAAACTAAAAGTTAAGAGAGACGAAAACATATACGAAGTATATATAATTAAAGTATGAAAATTTTATGAAAATACAAAAAAATTGAAAGTTCAAGAGGACGATCGCTCCCCTTAAATATATCCCCGGTTAAACCTCTTTGGACAACTAATATGTGCACACAAAATCATAATTGGGATTACGAAAGAGAGATACGTAGTGTGTTGTCATGCATGTGCGCTCTATAAAAGTAAAAATTTTAGAATATTTGCATGAGTGAAGTGACGTACACTTGAGCTTATTGATTGAACCGCAAATTACATGACAAAAAAGTAGAGTATCTTAATGCTTAGACAAAAAAAAATAGAAAAGTTAAGAGAAATGCCAACAAAACTCTACCTTTTTGAATGGAAAAGTTACATTCATTACAAAATGATTCTTGCAAAAGCTTATTTTCTAATCCGTACTATATACAGTACTATTTTTAATGAAAAATTAAACTTATACTAATCTTATATTAGGTGTTTTAATTTTTCCCATATTTGGTAATTCGTACTCATCGAGGCATCGATGAATCCCCGCTAAATTTTAATGATTACAATCACTTGATCGCGAGGAACTAGGACCACTACCTATATATATGGTGACAACTTCGGTACCCATTTTGGGGTATCGTACCTATCATTCAATTGATTGGTCCAAATGATTATACTAGTATCGTTTTTAATTTAGATTTAAATAATTCAACTGAAACATTCCGATTGTTCCATGTTGACGAAAATATGGTACCTTATGGGTACCATAGAATCTACCTATATATATATATATAAACCTGGTTGATTTAAGAAATAATGTCCAACATATGATCAATGTAAAGAGAGTGGATAAAAATGGGACTTGTATTTGCGGCAAATACTGTCACGTACCATTCATTAGCAGAGCCGGCCCTGAGGGTGTGTAGGGTGTCCAACCGCACAAGGCCTAAAAAATCGGAAGAGCCCAAATTTTTTTGTAGTAATATACTACTACCTTCGTCCCAAATTGATTTGCTAATTTGACTTTTCTTGGTCAAATAATTTCATTTTATTTGCTTAATTAGGATGTCAATTTTTAATAATATTCTAATTTGGAATTTACAATTTTGAAGAGATATTAATATAGTTTCTGAATATTTAATTTTAATTATTAAAAATGGAATTATTTATCGATAGAGAGCATTGACTTTTTTATTGATTGACAAAAAAATGTTTGCAAAACAATAGGGGACGAAGGGAGTAGTATTTCTTAGGATGTTTTTACTTGGACTGTAATTTGCTGGTCTGGTCTGATCTGGTCTGGTTTCTTTGTATTTTTATAACTATCCAAGTCTGGTATGGTCTGGTCTGGGAGGAATTACAGTCCAAGTAAAAACATCCTTAGAGGTGGAGCGTATATATAGGAACCAAGGAGTACTAAATCCTTCGTTTTCATCGGTGTGGGAATCTTAAGCTTTAGAAACTAAAAAGTTAAGAAGCGAGGCATGCGGGATTCGAACCCAGGTGAAAATAAAATCATGCACGTTGATCTCTAAACATCAACCCATTGGACCGAATCAGCTAATTGTTGAAATAAGGATGTACAAGCTTTATATTACTTATTTGTTCTACAAAATAAATAATTAAAAATACCTCTTAATAAAAATCGGGTTGGTTCGGTTTGAACCGATTTTATAACTCAAAAAACCTTCATTAAACCGATTTATGTTCGAGTCCCGACTTTCGAGTCCCGTTTGAGTCGGTGCAGTTTCGGTTCGATTTTTTTACCTTGTGTTGAAATTTTGAAAAGGAGACACAATTATTTTTGTTGCACAGAGTCTTCATTTCCTCAGGACCGGCCTTGTTCATTAGTAGTTTCATGGTGGTATGATCATAAACAAGAAATAAGACGGAGGGATTCAAGAGAAGGATGATTGGGGTGACATAGTTCAAAAAGAGAAACCAGTTTCATGGCCGAACATAGACAACTTGAGTAAGAGAGAGGATAGGGAGGAGCGTAAACTTGAGTCTGACTAGGGGTGGATTCGGGCCAGACCGGGTCCGGGTCAGGCCTAAGCCCGGGCGGGCCGCCGGTTCTGAATAGGTGGGCCAGAGACCGGTCCGGGTAGCCACCGGGTCCGGTCCGGGTCCAGGCCGGACCGAGCCTCGGGTCAATTTTTTTTTTCCTTTTCCTAATTAATCCCCCTCCCACCCCCCAACCCCCAAACCACCCTAAATGGCCCAAAATACCCAGCCCAACCCGAAAAGTTAAAAAAATTGAAAAAAAAATTAAAAAGCCCGGAACCGGGCCCGAACCGGCAGGGCCGATTCGGCTTTTGGGTGACCCGAGCCCGCACCGGGAACAGCCAGGCCGGGCCAACCTGGACCGGTCACCAGGCCGGGCCGGTTCAGCACAGTGCCGGTTCCAGGCCGGTTCCTGGTCAGGCCACCCGGCCCGAGTACACTCCTAACTCCTAAGTGTGACCGATACTAATAATCAAAGTTTTTTTTTTATTCTGGGTGGATTTGAGCCTATCATGCCTCCCTACCTCAGCTCCCGCTAACAAGCTGCAATAATCTTTATTTTGAAGATATATAATTGCTTTAGCATATTTAAGTTTTATTAATTACATATTGAAGATATAGTGATGATTTAAGAGCCTCCATAAATTTCACTTAGATTGGACACTATAAATTTTCATTTTTCAGAAATACATATATAGAATTTTATGGGCCTCTCTAATGTAGGGGGCATGTGCGAAACCCTCACTCGCTAGCTCTGTCGCTCATGCTCAGGACCAATATTGATCTTTATGGTGAATATTTGTAGGGTCAAGTGAACTTTATCTTAAGGGATAATTTTATTTCAATTTTTAATCACATTCAAATTCTGTTTTTTCTTTTTTAGAACTTCTAATATTGTTTTAATATTTGGTGAAGATTCATGAAGAAGAATGCTTTTACTCAAGAATATTTTTGAAATTTTTGGTCAGTTAAACCAAATTGTCCAAAAGTAATTTAAGGACTTTCCCACCGGAAAGTACATTTTCCGGCAAAAAAGTCCAACGCCGGCGACATCTTTTCCGGGATGCTATTGCCGGAAAGTGTACTTTTCAGGGGAAAAGTTCTTAAATCGCAAATATTAATTAGTTAGAGGACCGAATTTGCAAGTGACTAAAGTTACGAGACTAATAATGATAACAACCGAAAGTTACGGGATGAATATTGCGAATTTCCCAACCAAATTTGATAATACTAGTTAATATTAGAAAATACTTCTATTGAGTTTAATCCAACATGATATAATGAATATAGATATAATTTGGTATAAACGCTCGATCTTTACGTGGAAACCCGAAAGAGAGAAAACCACGAGACTGTTTAGGCTAACGTCCAAACCCGCTCATTTTATTGATGTTCTTATCACCAATACATTGTACAAGCTCCCATTAATGGAGTATTAGGCTAGCTATTTAGAGAGAGGGAGGAAAAGAGAAGAGCCCTTTACATATGGAGGTAAGACTCCTATTTATAGGAAAGGGGGGGAGGCATTCCACCCTAATGGACCACGATGGGCCGATACAGGCCCGATAGGCCTAAACGAACCTCACTGATCGAGCTCCGTGCTAAGTAATGTCTTGAACTCCTGAACAATGGTAGGCCGGGGTAATATGTCTCAACAACTTCTAAATTCTAATTATCACAAAATAGAATTACATGAGCCAAACTCACACAGTTACAAAAAACCCAAACTCTCAACTCTCAAGAGTTACTCTCTAATTTTTCTCTCAAACTTATAACAACACCTCACCATGCTTCATTTTTCAATCGTAGTGGCTTTAAGATTGATGTATACTGTGGATGATGGCTGAAGATGACTTAATCTTGGAATCGGACATTTTATTTTCCACCCCACAACCCACTTCAACATATTACAAGTCCTAATCTTGGACTCAGAATTTAGGTGTCTGATGGGATGAATTTGGAAAATCTTAGCTAAAGAATGATATCCTTGGGACTTGGGAATTGTTTGTTCTAGAATGGGTGAATTGGAAATCATAAGAAATTACTTGGGAGTTCGAGCAAGAAATGATTACTTGTATACATTACATGTACGCCAAATAATTTTTCTCTGGCTCGCACAACATTCTTTGTAGTTCATACTCTAATACGATAGTATATTTTTCTAAATAAATTTGGTTGCATTTTTTTATTTGCAAGGAAATTGGTTATTTGTAAAAGTGAATCACAGAAGTGATTATTTATAAAGTAGAAACTGAACTACTTGATAAAATTAGTTTTAAAATTTTATTAGAATTTTGAAAAGCACTTTAAAAATAAATTTCTCGCTACTTACAAAGTTCTAACTTTAAGGTACTTAAATACAAACAGAAGCACTTAATGAAAAATCTACTATAAGTTTTGTAAAACAGAAAGCAAAACATACTTTCGTCTAATCCTCCTACTCTTTGTAATTTTTTTTCATTCTAATATTCTAATAAAAGGTAGGGTTTTTCCTGGCCCCTACCCCAAAGGATATTTGGATTCTTTGGACTTGAACCGGGTAAAAAAACGTTCCTTTTGTGACGACAGTATAAGCATTAAGCATACCACAAACTATTGACCAGAAAATGCATCCAGGTAGTACAAACGTACCATACGGACATAGGTATATTACATGAGGACTACTAAATACTTTGTACTAATGAAAATGCAATATTTTTATTTAACAAAAATGTAGTAACTGATATTAGAAACTGTTTGAATGATTTTTAAGCTCCTTACAGATTTTTTTAATGAAATGTATCGCCTATCACTCTATCAGTTTGCTCACATGATCTCAGCTGACAAAATTCAAAGGGGACAGCACTTTCTGACTTTGACCCCCATATTAGTTTCTTTGCTCTACCTGCCCCCCACTGTCTTTGGCATCATTCTCTCACTTTTAGGCCATACCTTATAACCAGGATGGATATGGTCCAGATCAGGTTTCAGAATGACCCAATCCGCTGATCAAGAATTTTAACTGAAATCTATATATATCACTGGCTTTTTGTCTTTTGATATGGGGTTAGAGTGCAAAAACAAAAAATTTTAAAAATGGGGTGCAAATTCTAATTTGGACAACAATACGTGCAAACTCAAATTACCCCTATATAAAAATAGGGGAGCATTAAAATACTTCGTATAGAATTCAAATGTAAGAATGGAAATTCCTCAAGATATAACCTTTTCTTACGTGCTCTGCACTTGTTCCTAATCAAAATTGGATATAATAATATACTACTAGGTAGGAGTATATATATATATATTTAAGACGAATTCTGAATTAGAGCAGAGAATACATGCATGCATGCATGTATGGGACATGTCAGCAAGTGTCCCTCAGCTGTTAAACAGTCTTCTTCTTCACTACAAAATATTGAATGCATTATTCAAATTTAAAACATATAAAGTAATAAATTCCAAGAGTGCGATATTGATAAAGCATATACTAACCTTGAGTAACACAATTTGGTCACGGGTAAAAAAACAATGGTAAGAACTCATTCACCAACGTGTATCCTCTCTTTATCATTTACATCAGATTCCCAGTCATAAATTTCGTCGAAAGATTGGTCTCTGGTACTGTTCTCAAGTTCCAACTCCATCTTCAGCTTTGAGAGTTGCGCAGCTGGATCCACTGTCTTTGTTCTCAGGATTTTTTGGGACACGAAACCCTCTTCTCCTCGGGCAAAGCTTACTGCGTCGTTTGTCTGACGTATAGCCATAGATAAACTCTTTCTCAGACTCCCTCTCATCAGGGATCTATGTGTTCTTTCATTTTGCAGAGGTGATCCAGGGGTGACGGGTTCTACGTTTTGATTGAAAGATGGGGGGGTGTTGGGTTCCGACATCAACTTTAATGGTTTGGATCTCCTACTAGGAGTTTCAACTTCCAGAGATGGTCTGTTGATGGATTCAAATTCTTCTTTGATCGTTCCCAGACTTTCAAATTGTTGATTCACATTTTCATAATCCTTCCTGGACAGGAGAGGCTTGCTTTACATGATGTGCATGATATTGCAAATGGATGTAGGTATAACAACTCAAATTCATTGTAGTGACATAATTTCATGACATTTTTCATTGAAATGGAGACTACCTATGATGTTAACGATTTTGGAAATTAATCTCATCCTTCAATCTTTAGAAGGTTGCAACAGGGAGACCAACGAACATATATAAGACCTTGTCACCTTGTTTTTTGCATGAATGTAAGGGTCAACTGGTTTTGGAAAAGAATAATTAGCTCTACAAATTTTGTTCGATTAACACCAATGCATTTAAGATTGCCTACATCCGACCCCCCTACCCCACCGTAAATGGGAGCGACGGCACTGGGGTAATGCTGATGATGATGATGAACACCAATGCATTTAAGATAAAGTAAAGCTCAATTTAATTCTCTCTCGACCTTTGAATACTGCCCGTCGTACTGGGGTTTGGAGATTTTCTCTAACTTCCCCTTTCATTACTATATTTTTAGGAAACATAAATGAAGTGGTGGTTACACTAATCATTACTCCCTCCGTCCCGAAATAATTATTCTGCTTTCCTTTTCGATCCATCCCGAAATAATTGTCTCCTTTCCTTATTTGGTAAACAAATCTATAAAAAACAGTGTCAAACAGTGCAAAACAGTGCCAAACAGTGTCGCTACAGTGTCAAATAGTGTCGCTGCATTGCCAAATAGTGTCGCTACAGTGTCAAGTCAACTTCACTTTCTTAATCTGTGTGAAGGTCAAACCAGGACGATTATTTCGGGACGGAGGTAGTATTATTTTTTATTTAGTTCCCTTATAGTCATAGTAATAATGGTGGTGGAATAAAATGGAGTCATGGAGAGGATTCAGTATGGTCTAATTTGATTACTTCCCCATGGAAAGTACATCAATTCCCACAAACTTATTTCTATACAACAACAACATTACCCCAGTGCCGCAAAGGCTCCCCACCTACGGAAGGGTAAGGGGAGTCGGATGTACGCAAAATCTTACTCTTATACTAAAGCACAAAAAAACTGTTTTCAGATGACCCATGATGAAAATCACATCGGGAATTGCATGGACTGACTGCTGTTTCATAACACAAAGAAGAGCACACAATTTAGTGAGCCATTTGGCTTACTCCAATTGAAAATGATAGAATTCACAAACTTATTTCTATCACGAACCAAAGACATTTTTAGTCGGGTGAAATGTGCTCAGAGTTGAATTTAATCCACTTTCCATTGGAATCCCTTCCCCGCCTTCCCCTAGTCATTCACACCCGTGGAATGTAAAGGAAGTTTAACCTAACTTTGATCGCTTTCAGGTTCCACACAAACTCAATATGTGTTTCTAATGATATACCTTCCATGAAAAGTAAATGTATTCCATCATAACAAACATCCTGGATTAAACTTAATTACTTTAGACTGAAGTAAACTACAATGAGAGATGAGAGGTGGATCCAAAGTGGAAAATGAATAAAACTCTACTTTGACCACTTTCTGGTGAAAGTAGGGTGATAATAAAGCCTGCAGCATCATATTACCTTGAAATTCCTTCAGTTTGCGCATAGAACTGCTTTTTAATGCTTTCCACAACACTGAATGTGGTTATTAACTACAATGATCATGAAAGGGGAAGAAAGGAGAACGAAGGATTAAAGAACGAATAACGAACAGAGGAGCAGTTGAATGGTGCTAGACTGCAGCGCATAACATTAATACCTTGGTTTCTGCTTTCAGATATTCCTCCTCTAGCCGTCGTCTTGCATCCACTGCACTCTTATTATCTCTGTTTGGAGCAGTATCCATGATCTCTGACCTGGTAGTCCGAACATAGTAACATAGTTAATTCTCTTCAATTATCATACTCTTTCAAAAGCAGTAATGAGCAATAATACCCTATCAAGTCCTCTGCAAGTTTCTTGACATTCAAAATAGAAGGCCTTAGCTCATCCTGATAAATTGTAAGCATAAACCACACAAGTACCCATGATATTGAGATAGATATTATAGAGATATTGAAAACAAAAACACTTAGCTGTAGTTTCATAAGATGTAATGTCATGCAATCCTGTGTGTGCATAATGTAAATTAATACATTCGATTACATGGTATTACAGTCTATCAAACAACACTAGAGTTCCAAAAGAAATAACCACATACCTGGTATGCAGATAAGACACGGATCACCAAATCCCCAAAATAATCTTCACACCTCTCCAGTTCCTCACTTACAAAACATAAAACAGACATAATAGATTTTGCATTATCCTACATGATCCATGAGTATCTGTATCACTGTATGTAATGGTACACATACATAGTGTTCCACAGGTTAAAGAAGCTACCCATGTATTTACTAATAGATGCTGACAAAGCTGTATACTGAAAGGAAGGATAAAAACCATTAAATCAGAATAGCCCCATACTTGACATGCTTCTCTTTTTGTCTAATATATGATGATTCAAATCCCTGTGTGTCTTCTAAGAAGTAAATAAATGCATCACAAACGTCTGCCTCGGCTCTGTATGATGCAATAGATCTAGACAACTCCTCCTCCTTTAATTATTCAACGTAATTGAAAAATGTTAGAACTCAGAGTTAGATTAAAATTAAAGATAAAACTAGAATGCATTTATAAGATATTATACTTTCATTTGGATGTGTTGAATAATTTCATTGCTAGCTTCATTAAACTGGTCTCTTTCCTCCCTGGCATTGCGTAGATGGGCATGTGCAGAAGACAAAGTGCAATTTACCTACACACATTCATTAGGCAAAACAAGTCTAGTTTGCAATCATTCTCAAGTCACTATTTCAATGTTTCATTAACTTCTAATAACTACTGTAGCAATAGCATTGTTGAACTATGAATTAATAGTTTTTCCGTTTCCTTCAACTTGAGGTGACTTGTTCATACTTCTAAGGACAATCAGAGAAATCATAAGTACCTTTATCAACTCAGCTTCAAGATCATCTTTTTGCTTCTCAAGTTCATGAATTTTGACTGTCAGCTCCTAAAAAAAACAATTGCGGTTAAGGACCTAAAACCTATCTCCTTTTATAAAAAATAACAATTGTAGTTAAGGATCCTAGAGTATCTGTCACCAGAAAGATCCATGAACACCACCTTTTCAAGATGGGAGAATTCATTCGCTTTTGAAATACGAAAGCTAAGTGCTCCTTCTCTCTGAAGTCTGGTTAGAGAAAAGCATATATAAGTTGAGAGAATGACACTAACTTTCAGCAAGCAGTTCGATTACAAAAACAAAGATATATATAAAGCGATCAATTATATTGCAAATGACCACACACTGAATTCAGTAATTTGAGCATTTGTGTTGGCTACGAAGAACTCTACATGGGGTTGTTTGGTTTTAACCAGACTGGAATCGACTCCCATGAAGCCCAAGAGGTCCTACAAAGTACAACATATTAATTTTGCAAGGCTAGAAATCTGATTGTAGCTTGCAGAATTAAAAGTCCAGGACTCCAGGAGTGCATCATTTCAGTATACATGTCACTCCTGTATGGGCCTTCTTCTTCATTCACGAATGGGAGAGCACAATCTTTTGTATCAAATTATAATAGTGAAGAGCAATACAGAGTAGCACAAACTTTATCAAAACCAAATTTATATAGACATAAAGCATTAACCAAACAGAAATGTTTGGTCATCATTTCCATGAACAATTCTAGTATGCTGCATGCATGGTTCATTCATACTCTGCATATTTCAATTTTCACTACTAGCTTTTGCATATTCTCTATTTCAGGTCACTGCTTTAGAATCATTCATGAAATGTTTAGTTCTGAGAGAGGAAATAGACATAGAAACAAACCTGCTCTCAGAAATGCGTTCTTCAGCTTTTGAAGCAGAGCACGAAAGGGACTCTGACAAAACCTTTAACTTATCAACCTACATGTAACCAAACGTATTGGTGGAAACTTTGAAGAATGTAAGATAGTAAAACTGTAAAAGAATGTAGTCTTGAAATATTTCCAGAACTGCTTCTTTATACTTAAATAAATACTAAACGGATGTGTTAGGGATGCTTTTACAGGATAGACTTATCATAAACGACGCAAATGCCTTGGGGCCCAACCGATGCAGTCAACAGAAAAAGCATGCAGGATGGAATCCTAAGTGGCTGAGGCTTGCGCAGCAAGCCTAAGTCTATCCATCAAATAAAGTTGGCAGAGTGGCAGACTTATTTTAGAATGTGTTGCTATTTTCATATTTCAATTTAGTATGCCTTGAATTACTTAATTTCAGCATTAGTTTCCTTAAGTAACTGGAATCTTGTATTAGCTACCTAAGGAACATAATTTTATTTAATAAAGTACTTTTGAAAGAATTACTTTTTGAGTGTCTAGTGACTAAGTGACTAGACTAGGTCAGACTTCAGATTAGTTCCTACTTAAGAATTATTGCTTTTCAACCTTTTCTGCTATTAAACATAGATCAGAAAATTCACAAGGGCACTTGCTCTCTTCTGGTTGTTAGATCTCAGCCTTGGACATAAAAATACTCTTTGTCAAACTAACAATTGTTGGTAGGCCACTTCTGACTTTCTAACTTGGAGGCTCATTTGCTTTCCAAATTATTGTTTTAATATAACTGTATTAGTCCCCCAAAAATAAGAAAATTACCCAAAATGGCATTTCTGTTATTATTAATAATGGAACCATATCTAAGTACCGAATTTCTTTTAAGTTATATAGGACATGCAAGGGAGTAAAGATTGAAACAGATCAAATACAAAGTAATCATAACTACAAAGATTATTCGTGAACCATTCTTTCCCGAAGAAATGTAATGCATTATTTAGATGCCAAACCTTTTGAAAATGGCTTCCTGGTTCACTTCTATTGAGCAAAATCTTCTCCTGTAATAAAAGTGACTCCAATTTGGAAAATAGTTGTATCTGAGCAAGTTCTTCTTTCAAAGTCTGCATAGCAAGATCAAGTTTAGACAATCTGTAAACTGCACTGGTGAATAAATATATATATATATATATATATATATATATATATATATATATATATAAAGTATCATCCTCAAAGAAGAATATAAATTACGTTTTCTCAGTCTCAGCTCTGTGCGAATTTCTAGAACCAGGTTCAAGCTAGGGATTCACAATGCTAAGCCACTATATATGGCAGTATGGTACTTCTTATTCAGCTGGTAGAAGTATAAAGCATAATAATAGCAATTGCAAATAACTTGCCTCCGTTATCTCTGTAGAAGACCCACATGATTTTCCAACTTCCTTTGAAGGTGGCCAGCATTGCATTTTGTGCAGGTCCTGTTGTATGTTTGAGACTTCAGAGTCTATTCTGAGCAGAGACCATGAAACAGTAAATATAAAAAAAATTATGATTGTAGTTTTGCATTAGTACCAAAGGCAGGAAAATTGATAACTAGCCCTGTTATTAGCTGTTTAAAATGGCTCAGTTATTCCCTGGGTATCACAAATTCCATATAACACATGAACCAGAAAATAGTGATATTGTGTCTCTAACAACCTTGCTATGTCAGCATTTATTTTGAGCCCAGCAATTGCACTTTGTGCAAATAGAAGTAGGTCTTCCTTCTTTGCCTGAGATAACGGAGAGAAGTGAGCAAATTTCTTAACTTCCTGATATCTTCAGAACAAAGCAATTAACCACAAAGTATGAAGATAGTAAATTGGGTGTTTCTGTTAGGGATTTGAAAATGTGTTTTGTTGTTTAAACAAGTTGTGTTTTCAAAAAGTGTTTTTTTGTTTAAAAACATTGGTTTCAAAAAAGTGTTTTGATTGAGTGCTTTGATTGCTGTTTGATAAAATTTTATTTAGAAGGTGCTTTGAAAATTAAATTTTGAATATGTATATTGTATAAAACGATTTTTAAATTGCAGAAAAAAGTTTAATAGAGGTTATTTTGATCCGTAATAGCAAAAACGTCAAACACGATTCAAGAGGCTACAATTTGTAGTTTCTAGACTTTAGCATTTTTGGGAGTATTTTAAGATTTATCAAGTGCTTCTTGACGCCATATTACATAAAATAGCCAAACGCGCCTTAAGTAAAATGACATCATTAAGGTTTCTTCTTCCATTACCAATAATTCATCATTATAGCTTGAGAAAGCTTTAGCCAGGGCTTCTATGCTAGCTATTGTTGCATCACAGACTTCTTTCCCTCCAGTAAGACAGAGTCTGTACATTCAAGGAAAAGACCAAAGAAGTAAAAACACAATATAGCCAACATGTCAGATTCCTTCCTGAGACCCTTGATTTATACCAAGTAAAAGAGAGCATTTAAAACAAAAGAGATGAACAAGAACTACCCAAAGATCTCTGTAAGCAATGACACTTCTTCATCATCTGGTGCTTCAAGAATCTAAATGAAATGAAACATTTAACCAGCAGTTACATCGAACAGGAAAAGGAGAATCAAATCAAATGTGAACCTAAAAGGAATTAAAAACTGACTACTGTCCTAGCCAATTACTATGTGAAAATGAAATCAAATAAACTACAACTAAATCATGTGAGGAGAAAAGGAGATGAAATATGTTCTCATAGATTCAAGTTTCATGAATGGCATTAAAGAATAATGGTATCTTTGTAAATGGACCAGACTTGAATAGAGATTGACTTGGATTATAGTCTCTTCCATCATCCTCCCACATGCTCCAAATGATTTACTTAGCTGGTGTGTAGTGCAAAAACATTCAAGAAATTGCAATAGAATAAACCAACAAAACAAAGATAAAACCTTCATCCACCCTCAAGAGTCACTAAATTGTAGCTCGGCCTATTGCATTCCCAAAAGGATCTCAAGATGGGAAAGGGATACTGGTGCCCACTAGCAGAGAAATTATCAAATGATCATACTTGTAAAAGCTCTAAAATGTGTTCAGCCTACCACAGACAAGACGATGCCTTCAAGAGCTTGACTGCGAAGAAACAAGTCTTTAAAATTCATTGGTTCCCCACCAAGATCAGGATCATGATATAAAACCTGTTCGTTATATATTAAGAAGTAAATATAAGAGCTTAGCTAAATCAAGAATATAAAATGGTAGTTCATTAACTTTTCTCAGAGGTACAACTAGGGCTCTGACAAGCATTACAAATCACAGGTCAAACAATCAAGCTAACAAAAATGGATGGTAAGATGGTTGCGAAAAACATTTTACTGTGAAGATGGGGAAAATTGCTTTCCTTCTCCCTCTTCAACTTTTCATGCATGCTCTTAGAAGAAAAAAAGATGACACTCCATCCTTGAGGGCCTCCCCTGAACCGACCGCAGAGTTATCTGGGAAGACGTAAGTTGAGCTTTGATGGAAAGAGAGTGGGGTTCCACCCCAAGTCATTGCTTGGCATTGAACCTGGGATCTCTCCCTTGTGGCACCATCTTACTACCAGGTGAGCTATGCCCGCTGGTAACTTCAACTTTCTTTCTTCCTCTTTACCTTTTCATGCATGCTTTTAGAAAAGGCACTATTTAATGGGAATAGTCAAGAATGGAATGTTGTTATAAAGACTACAGTACTAACAATTGGAACACAAGCAACATTTTTCATCATATCTCTTGACCTCTTGCATCATAAGTTTAGTTTAAAATTCAACAAAAAAAAATCTACAAAGCAACAAAGCACGTGCACCACTATCACATGTCATGGCTAGTACCAGCATATATGTCATATTTAAAACACTTTTCCTGTAGGAAAGAATTGATCCATAGCAATTAAAGTAGCACATGTGAGATTGTGAGTAGATGATACTTACTTACCATAGTAGGTTCTTTAGGAAGATCCTTCTTTGAGATGGATATATCTAGGGGTTCAATGTTTTTCCCTGCTTCTGCTTTAGCTTCATGCAATCTCTCAATCTCTTTAAGAGCAACTAACCACCTGCGTAGTTGCTGAAGTCTCTCTATACCTCTGCAAGAAACTGACTGTTCTTCTAATCTTTTCAAAGCATGCTTAAAGCTTTTGATGTTTCCGGGACCCTAAAATTGTCAATCATTTAGTAAAGGCTAAACACACACAATAGGAGAAATAAACTAAAGAAATTACTTCTACAGCTTCTATTAGTACAAAAACATAATCTTTATCTAAAATCAGTAGGTCAGCCACGAGAACCAAGAGATGATCTCTTGAGGAGTTGAGGTCATTGGATTGAGGTTCAGTCCAAAACTAAAGTCACATATACGATCATGAACTAATCATAACTACTAATCACTTTGACTCATTATCATCCTACAGTGAAAGACAAGAATATAATACTACCGCACATTCTCAACAAAAACTAGTTCAGATTAGAGCATGTTCCACATGACTAGGGTCTACGGCTATTCGCCTATTCATAGGATCTCTAGAAACTGTAGTTTTCTTTTTTAACAGAGGACGTGATTTTTAACAATATGACATATACTAACATCCACGTAGGCTGGATACTATCTTAAAAAGTAGTCATTCAAAAATTGGACAGCTGGACTATTAATTTCGAATGAAATGCTCCACTCGAGACCAGATTATGTTTAATTTGACAGAAAAATCAGTGAATTTCTAGCTAGCTCCTCTGAATCCCTATCAATCAATTCATAAAATGTTATTCGTATAAATCCAAACATCTGAACCATCTGTCTGTAACTACGTATTAAAGAAAACACCTTTTCTGTAGTGTATTAAATTATTATTGTTCCTCCACCCGTCCTCCTTGCTTCTATCCCCTTTGTATATGGTTGAGATTTGCATGAAGTGTCAATAACATTTTGAAACAGGTGTGGTATTTCAAAAGTTCGGGCAGACGAGCATGAATTATAGTGTAGTGTGGGTAACAAGAACGCACAGAGAAACACGAGAGAGCGGGAGAGATTTACAGATCGGTCGTGAATTTTCTTTGAATCGTCGAAGCCGGCGTAACCCGCATGCTGGACAACGGATCCCGCATAGCTGCGAAGGTTGCGAGTGATGTTCCCGTTTCCGCCGACTTCCACAGCTTTGCTCACCGCCGATCGTAGCCATGACATCGCCGATCAACCTTCTCCGGTCTACGTAGTAGCCTTGCCTGGAGGATTCGAAATTGCGCATTGGATAAAACTGAGAAGATTGATCGAGTTTTTGACTTTTTGCATAACGGAAACATTGGTGTGAGGACGAGAGGCCAGAGAGCCACTAGGCAATGCGAGTTCCATGCCTTTGGTTTCGCGCGCCATAGCCAATTTATACCGCGAAATTCCATTATGTATAGACATGCTTCAATTTTACTGTACTTTTATTATTTGTACGACGCCCCATTGCTAGAACCTGCAACCTTAGATCATCTTTAGGCATGTCCATCTTAGTTTGATATCATCAATTTCACTTTTGAGATAAATCTCACTTCCAATGCAATATAATATAGAACAAGTCTAGATGACATGAAAATTGAAAAAATGGATTAAGGTCTAGGACACCCATTAAGGTTCATTTGTGAATCTTGGATTATGAAACTTTTCTCTTCTTTATTTAATTGTTTTTGTTTTTGTATCGGAATATTATCTTGATAGACCCTCCCTTTTAATTAAATCTTGATTCACATATCAAATAGACCTAATCCATTTTTTGACACTTCATCACCAATGCACTAAGAGCATTGAAGATGCTCTAAGAGTATCTTTAGTGACAATGTGATTTGTTAAAAAATGCATTGCCACATATACAAAATAGTCATTGAGATAAAAAATACTATCCATTGGGAGTCTATTTTTGTGGTAATGCTGAGTTGGAAATGTAAAAAATAGGCAATGTGTGATACGCCCTCCATTTTCAGAAGGCCGGTTCAACATTATGAGTTAGCAAATACTCTGTATAATTTTCAACGGAACTTATATGGTTGTAATCAATAATAACGTACTCTCACTACTCTGCATACATTGTTGTTGCACCATTGTTCAAATAACTCAAATAAATAATAAAAATAAACAATAACACCCACTTCGACTTTCATACTCCTTATAAACCATTAACACCCACTTTCCTATTGGAGCTCAAATCCTATACCTAAAAGCACTACGTGCTAAACAAAATATTTCCCGCCTATGCCTAATTTCACTTATCCGCACAAAGTCTCCGCAATTAGTTTGGCCCATTTCGTAATTTGACTTATCCGCACAAGTCTCTGCACCGAACGCCACTCCGCACCAAACGCCACTCTTCTCAGACATTCACCCTAACTACGCTTCTTCATCTCCGCACCAAACGTCCGCTCTTCTCAGACATTCACCCTGACTACGATTCTTCATCTCCGCACCAAACGGCCGCAGTTCCTACAATTTCACCAAAACTACAATTCTTCATCTCCACATTTCTCAGAATTTCACCCAAAGTAGAATTCTTCAATACCTCAAACTCAGAATAATATCTTCACTACTATATATACAGATGAAGATCGATGCGGTTCATACTCTCGCTCCACACAAGGTATTTTGTAATTCTTCTTTTTCTGTATTTATCGTTCACTTATTTCTGATAACTCGTGCCTGCCGTCCTGCTACCTGGGTTTACAGAAATCCAACCGACGAAAGGATAGTCGGAGACAAGCGAGGAGACTGGACTATTGCAACTGCCCGTGTGTGAATTCAAGGTATATATTCCAATTTTGTTTTTTGACGACTTTTGAGCTTGGGTTTTTTATTTTTAAAGTTTGAATAAGAACATTTGAAAAATTCCTTTTAAGCTTTTCATTAGATGAATATATGATGAAACAGATTGTTTTGAGCTTGGGTTTTTAATTTTTAATGTTTTGAGTCTGCTTTAGCATCTATTAGATTGACTATTGCAACTGCCCGTGTGTGAATTCTATGATGAATATAATACACAAATTAAAGGAACTCATGTGATGTAATGAAAACAGATTGTTTTGAGCTTGGGTTTTTAATTTTTAATGTTTTGAGTCTGCTTTAGCATCTATTAGATTCAGCTGAAGTTTATCATTTTTAAATATGCATTTCACTTCCCAGAATAAGAACTTTTGAGCTTGGGTTGTTTAGTTTTAAAGTTTGAATAAGAACATTTGAAAAATTATGATCTGTTTGAGTATTCTAAATTCCTTAATACTTGGTTTAAAACAGATTGTTTTCAAACATCATTTAGTATGTTAAATTAAAGGAACTCATGTGATGTAATGAAAACAGATTGTTTTGAGCTTGGGTTTTTAATTTTTAATGTTTTGAGTCTGCTTTAGCATCTATTAGATTCAGCTGAAGTTTATCATTTTTAAATATGCATTTCACTTCCCAGAATAAGAACTTTTGAGCTTTGGTTGTTTATTTTTAAAGTTTGAATAAGAACATTTGAAAAATTCCTTTTAAGCTTTTCATTAGATAGAACTACTACTTCAAAAAATGCAGTTCACTCACCATCCCATGCTAGAGAGTAGTATTTGACATTGTTTTGGATTTCTATGATGAATATAATACACAAATTAATGGAACTCGTGTGATGTAATGAAAACAGATTGTTTTGAACTTGGGTTTTTAATTTTTAATGTTTTGAGTCTGCTTTAGCATCTATTAGATTCAGCTGAAGTTTATCATTTTTAACTATGCTTTTCACTTCCCAGAATAAGAACTTTTGAGCTTGGGTTGTTTAATTTTAAAGTTTGAATAAGAACATTTGAAAAATTCCTTTTAAGCTTTTCATTAGATGAATATATGATGAAACAGATTGTATTGAGCTTGGGTTTTTAATTTTTAATGTTTTGAGTCTGCTTTAGCATCTATTAGATTGACTATTGCAACTGCCCGTGTGTGAATTCTATGATGAATATAATACACAAATTAAAGGAACTCATGTGATGTAATGAAAACAGATTGTTTTGAGCTTGGGTTTTTAATTTTTAATGTTTTGAGTCTGCTTTAGCATCTATTAGATTCAGCTGAAGTTTATCATTTTTAAATATGCATTTCACTTCCCAGAATAAGAACTTTTGAGCTTGGGTTGTTTAGTTTTAAAGTTTGAATAAGAACATTTGAAAAATTATGATCTCTTTGAGTATTCTAAATTCCTTAATACTCGGTTTAAAACAGATTGTTTTCAAACATCATTTAGTATGTTAAATTAAAGGAACTCATGTGATGTAATGAAAACAGATTGTTTTGAGCTTGAGTTTTTAATTTTTAATGTTTTGAGTCAGCTTTAGCATCTATCAGATTCAGCTGAAGTTTATCATTTTTAAATATGCATTTCACTTCCCAGAATAAGAACTTTTGAGCTTGGGTTGTTTAGTTTTAAAGTTTTAATAAGAACATTTGAAAAATTATGATCTGTTTGAGTATTCTAAATTCCTTAATACTCGGTTTGAAACAGATTGTTTTCAAACATCATTTAGTATGATAAATTAAAGGAACTCATGTGATGTAATGAAAACAGATTGTTTTGAGCTTGGGTTTTTAATTTTTAATGTTTTGAGTCTGCTTTAGCATCTATTAGATTCAGCTGAAGTTTATCATTTTTAAATATGCATTTCACTTCCGAGAATAAGAACTTTTGAGCTTGGGTTGTTTAGTTTTAAAGTTTGAATAAGAACATTTAAAAAATTATGATCTGTTTGAGTATTCTAAATTCCTTAATACTCGGTTTGAAACAGATTGTTTTAATCTGCTTTAGCATCTATTAGATTGAGATCTTATGCAGCTTATGTGATTAAGGTGTGATAGATCTTTTTTTTTAATTTTTTAGAGTTAACGTTAGCATACTGGATTCTTTAGAAAAAATTGAAGAATACTATGTCATGCCTTATTTTATTGGTTTCTTAATGTGTGGGTGTGTCCTTGAAACTGGTTTTGTATGGAAATATTTGAAAATCAGTATATTCAACAGACTTGAGATGTTTCGCCTTTCTTTTTCATCCTCTTTTATATATTCTGTTGTGATTTTTATACTAATAAATCATTTTTTGAGATTTTATATGAAAGTATTTATTAATTATTTAATGAATAATGATAAAGTGTGGCTGGATAGATTGTCACTTTTTAATTTGTTAATAAAAAATTTCTAATATTTATCATTAGGAGTCATTCCACTTATTCAATGATTATCTTTTATATATTATTTATGTTATTTTTAATTAATTGCTTAATTAAAAAAGAAAAAAGATGGCCGACTAAATTATTTAATTAATGATAATGATCATCTTAATCTAGGTAAAGCAACATCTTTTTAATACGAGATTTATTATAAAAATCTTATTGCAAATAAACTACATGTTCTTTTATCGAGTAAGAGTAAGATTATTGAATTATGATAGTTATCATTAGCAGGACTATCGGATTATTCAATGATTCTCTTTTATCTATGACGTTTCTGATTGTTAAATTAATTATTCTTTCTTGTGATCTTATATATTACTTTTTCATATTTTCTAAATTTATTCATGTTTTTTAACTTTCTCAACCACTTCATGATCGAATTCTACTTTTTAATTATCTTTCTCATGTACTTCATTTATAGGAACAATGCCACCTAAGAAGGTGTATTTGGGAGACATTGTGAAGAACTTACCAAGCAATCCTGGTGAGAGTCACTCGGAAATGGAATGCCCTTTTTGGGGAGAAAAATCGAGCCATCAAATCCATTGAAATGATTTTCATGGATGAAAAGGTTACACACTTTTTCCTAATCCATACTTTTGTATTAATGATACAAAATAATAATAATAGACATTATGTTGGTAAATATACCAAACGAGAATACATTGGTTAAAACCAATATATTCTCTAGGTTTAAACTTTAAACGAATTGAGCATTATTCGGTTCTTATATTAATATTTAATTTTCAATATAATTTTTATATATGAAGTATACAACATATCATATACATTAGTGTTGTTAATATAACTAATATAGCATGAATTTAAATTCACAATGACATGGTTCAGATAATTATTTTTAAATACAGTGTTGTCAAATGAACATGTTAATATAGCTTACATATTCATTTTCATGTTCTGACAGTTATCAATTATCTTCTGTTTTAAACTTCGAAGGTAGGTTTTTTAATATTCATCCTTTTTGAAATATGTTTGTGTCATATTTTCATTCAAACTTGAAAGGCTTTTTTTGAAAACTTATTTTTTCATGTGCTAAGTTAAACAAAAATATTAGAAGTTCATTTGGTAGTTATTAAAAAATACATATTCCTAATCTATTTAACCATATTAACCATATTAAAAAAACAATATTAAACTGACTTCAGTGATGAGTTTAATTTAAAGAAATACATTAACCATATTAACCATTTCATTTGTCAATATAATGAAGATTCATTATATTCAAATAATGAATTTGACGATAAAAGAAGATTCATTAAACTGGCTAAGTTGATCAGTAAAATATTAGAAGTTCATTTGGCAGTTATTAAAAAAATACATATTCCTAATCTATTTAACCATTTTAACCATATTAAAAATACAATATTAAACTGACTTTAGTAATGAGTTTAAGTGAACAATTTTTTAAAGATTGGTATATCTTATGTGTCTGATAACAAATGTAGTTCAACACATTCAGTTTGCTATCGTGGATTCTTACAAATAAACATTCAAAATACATTAAAATATAACAACTTGAGAATAAATTTGATTAAAGAAGTAATTCTTAATAATGAGTATTTTAGTTAACTATTACTTTTGTATACAGGTTAAGGGTTGCTGGTTCTACGCCCAAATTTGTATTGTAGAAAGATCTTCCTAATCTAACATTAAATAATGAGTATTTTAGTTAACTATTACTTTGGTATACAGGTTAAGGGTTGCTGGTTCTACGCCCAAATTTGTTCAATTCTATCATTAAAGAATTGGGCTTACCTGGGATGTAGTAGTAAAACATGCTTTAAAAAGCTTAAGTATGAGGGAGCATCTCTTTATTGTCACAGTTGTCGAGATGTCAAACAGACAGGTATTTGGCGGTACATGTTAAAATTAATGGTGAAGCATAGTAAGCATTTTGTTGAGGTAGTTATGTGGGATGATGTTTCAAGTAAGCTAATTGGCAAACCAGCAGATGATCTAAGTGAAGGCCTTAGCTTGGTAAAGTGTTCAATTTATATTCTGTGTTATGTTTATCTGAGATTTTTAATAATTTGGAATTAGTAGTGTATTTTAAGTATAAAATTTACTGCTCTTCTTTTTCTATATTTATCGTTAACTTATTTCTGATAACTCGTGCCTGCCGTCCTGCTACCTGTGTTTACAGAAATCCAACCGACGAAAGGATAGTCGGAGACAGGCGAGGAGACTGGACTATTGCAACTGCCCGTGTGTGAATTCAAGGTATATATTCCAATTTTGTTTTTTTGACGACTTTTGAGCTTGGGTTTTTTATTTTTAAAGTTTGAATAAGAACATTTGAAAAATTCCTTTTAAGCTTTTCATTAGATGAATATATGATGAAACAGATTGTTTTGAGCTTGGGTTTTTAATTTTTAATGTTTTGAGTCTGCTTTAGCATCTATTAGATTGACTATTGCAACTGCCCGTGTGTGAATTCTATGATGAATATAATACACAAATTAAAGGAACTCATGTGATGTAATGAAAACAGATTGTTTTGAGCTTGGGTTTTTAATTTTTAATGTTTTGAGTCTGCTTTAGCATCTATTAGATTCAGCTGAAGTTTATCATTTTTAAATATGCATTTCACTTCCCAGAATAAGAACTTTTGAGCTTGGGTTGTTTAGTTTTAAAGTTTGAATAAGAACATTTGAAAAATTATGATCTGTTTGAGTATTCTAAATTCCTTAATACTCGGTTTAAAACAGATTGTTTTCAAACATCATTTAGTATGTTAAATTAAAGGAACTCATGTGATGTAATGAAAACATATTGTTTTGAGCTTGGGTTTTTAATTTTTAATGTTTTGAGTCTGCTTTAGCATCTATTAGATTCAGCTGAAGTTTATCATTTTTAAATATGCATTTCACTTCCCAGAATAAGAACTTTTGAGCTTTGGTTGTTTATTTTTAAAGTTTGAATAAGAACATTTGAAATATTCCTTTTAAGCTTTTCATTAGATAGAACTACTACTTCAAAAAATGCAGTTCACTCACCATCCCATGCTAGAGAGTAGTATTTGACATTGTTTTGGATTTCTATGATGAATATAATACACAAATTAAAGGAACTCGTGTGATGTAATGAAAACAGATTGTTTTGAACTTGGGTTTTTAATTTTAAATGTTTTGAGTCTGCTTTAGCATCTATTAGATTCAGCTGAAGTTTATCATTTTTAACTATGCTTTTCACTTCCCAGAATAAGAACTTTTGAGCTTGGGTTGTTTAATTTTAAAGTTTGAATAAGAACATTTGAAAAATTCCTTTTAAGCTTTTCATTAGATGAATATATGATGAAACAGATTGTATTGAGCTTGGGTTTTTAATTTTTAATGTTTTGAGTCTGCTTTAGCATCTATTAGATTGACTATTGCAACTGCCCGTGTGTGAATTCTATGATGAATATAATACACAAATTAAAGGAACTCATGTGATGTAATGAAAACAGATTGTTTTGAGCTTGGGTTTTTAATTTTTAATGTTTTGAGTCTGCTTTAGCATCTATTAGATTCAGCTGAAGTTTATCATTTTTAAATATGCATTTCACTTCCCAGAATATAACTTTTGAGCTTGGGTTGTTTAGTTTTAAAGTTTGAATAAGAACATTTGAAAAATTATGATCTCTTTGAGTATTCTAAATTCCTTAATACTCGGTTTAAAACAGATTGTTTTCAAACATCATTTAGTATGTTAAATTAAAGGAACTCATGTGATGTAGTGAAAACAGATTGTTTTGAGCTTGGGTTTTTAATTTTTAATGTTTTGAGTCTGCTTTAGCATCTATTAGATTCAGCTGAAGTTTATCATTTTTAAATATGCATTTCACTTCCCAGAATAAGAACTTTTGAGCTTGGGTTGTTTAGTTTTAAAGTTTTAATAAGAACATTTGAAAAATTATGATCTGTTTGAGTATTCTAAATTCCTTAATACTCGGTTTGAAACAGATTGTTTTCAAACATCATTTAGTATGATAAATTAAAGGAACTCATGTGATGTAATGAAAACAGATTGTTTTGAGCTTGGGTTTTTAATTTTTAATGTTTTGAGTCTGCTTTAGCATCTATTAGATTCAGCTGAAGTTTATCATTTTTAAATATGCATTTCACTTCCCAGAATAAGAACTTTTGAGCTTGGGTTGTTTAGTTTTAAAGTTTGAATAAGAACATTTAAAAAATTATGATCTGTTTGAGTATTCTAAATTCCTTAATACTCGGTTTGAAACAGATTGTTTTAATCTGCTTTAGCATCTATTAGATTGAGATCTTATGCAGCTTATGTGATTAAGGTGTGATAGATCTTTTTTTTTTTAATTTTTTAGAGTTAACGTTAGCATACTGGATTCTTTAGAAAAAATTGAAGAATACTATGTCATGCCTTATTTTATTGGTTTCTTAATGTGTGGGTGTGTCCTTGAAACTGGTTTTGTATGGAAATATTTGAAAATCAGTATATTCAACAGACTTGAGATGTTTCGCCTTTCTTTTTCATCCTCTTTTATATATTCTGTTGTGATTTTTATACTAATAAATCATTTTTTGAGATTTTATATGAAAGTATTTATTAATTATTTAATGAATAATGATAAAGTGTGGCTGGATAGATTGTCACTTTTTAATTTGTTAATAAAAAAATTTTAATATTTATCATTAGGATTCATTCCACTTATTCAATGATTATCTTTTATATATTATTTATGTTATTTTTAATTAATTGCTTAATTAAAAAAGAAAAAAGATGGCCGACTAAATTATTTAATTAATGATATGATCATCTTAATCTAGGTAAAGCAACATCTTTTTAATACGAGATTTATTATAAAAATCTTATTGCAAATAAACTACATGTTCTTTTATCGAGTAAGAGTAAGATTATTAAATTATGATAGTTATCATTAGCAGGACTATCGGATTATTCAATGATTCTCTTTTATCTATGACGTTTCTGATTGTTAAATTAATTATTCTTTCTTGTGATCTTATATATTACTTTTTCATATTTTCTAAATTTATTCATGTTTTTTAACTTTCTCAACCACTTCATGATCGAATTCTACTTTTTAATTATCTTTCTCATGTACTTCATTTATAGGAACAATGCCACCTAAGAAGGTGTATCTGGGAGACATTGTGAAGAACTTACCAAGCAATTCTGCTTTCCTGGTGAGAGTCACTCGGAAATGGAATGCCCTTTTTGGGGAGAAAAATCGAGCCATCAAATCCATTGAAATGATTTTCATGGATGAAAAGGTTACACACTTTTTCCTAATCCATACTTTTGTATTAATGATACAAAATAATAATAATAGACATTATGTTACTAAATATACCAAACGAGAATACATTGGTTAAAACCAACATATTCTCTAGGTTTAAACTTTAAACGAATTGAGCATTATTCGGTTCTTATATTAATATTTAATTTTCAATATAATTTTTATATATGAAGTATACAACATATCATATACATTAGTGTTGTTAATATAACTAATATAGCATGAATTTAAATTCACAATGACATGGTTCAGATAATTATTTTTAAATACAGTGTTGTCAAATGAACATGTTAATATAGCTTACATATTCATTTTCATGTTCTGACAGTTATCAATTATCTTCTGTTTTAAACTTCGAAGGTAGGTTTTTTAATATTCATCCTTTTTGAAATATGTTTGTGTCATATTTTCATTCAAACTTGAAAGGCTTTTTTTGAAAACTTATTTTTTCATGTGCTAAGTTAAACAAAAATATTAGAAGTTCATTTGGTAGTTATTAAAAAATACATATTCCTAATCTATTTAACCATATTAACCATATTAAAAAAACAATATTAAACTGACTTCAGTGATGAGTTTAATTTAAAGAAATACATTAACCATATTAACCATTTCATTTGTCAATATAATGAAGATTCATTATATTCAAATAATGAATTTGACGATAAAAGAAGATTCATTAAACTGGCTAAGTTGATCAGTAAAATATTAGAAGTTCATTTGGCAGTTATTAAAAAAATACATATTCCTAATCTATTTAACCATTTTAACCATATTAAAAATACAATATTAAACTGACTTTAGTAATGAGTTTAAGTGAACAATTTTTTAAAGATTGGTATATCTTATGTGTCTGATAACAAATGTAGTTCAACACATTCAGTTTGCTATCGTGGATTCTTACAAATAAACATTCAAAATACATTAAAATATAACAACTTGAGAATAAATTTGATTAAAGAAGTAATTCTTAATAATGAGTATTTTAGTTAACTATTACTTTTGTATACAGGTTAAGGGTTGCTGGTTCTACGCCCAAATTTGTATTGTAGAAAGATCTTCCTAATCTAACATTAAATAATGAGTATTTTAGTTAACTATTACTTTGGTATACAGGTTAAGGGTTGCTGGTTCTACGCCCAAATTTGTTCAATTCTATCATTAAAGAATTGGGCTTACCTGGGATGTAGTAGTAAAACATGCTTTAAAAAGCTTAAGTATGAGGGAGCATCTCTTTATTGTCACAGTTGTCGAGATGTCAAACAGACAGGTATTTGGCGGTACATGTTAAAATTAATGGTGAAGCATAGTAAGCATTTTGTTGAGGTAGTTATGTGGGATGATGTTTCAAGTAAGCTAATTGGCAAACCAGCAGATGATCTAAGTGAAGGCCTTAGCTTGGTAAAGTGTTCAATTTATATTCTGTGTTATGTTTATCTGAGATTTTTAATAATTTGGAATTAGTAGTGTATTTTAAGTATAAAATTTACTGTTCTTCTTTTATGCAGGAGACTTTATCGCCTTCTGATGTTCATAATGATGTCTTGGATTTGATTGGCCGGGAATTCATATTCAAAGTTGGGAATCGGAAATTCAATACCCTTACAAATCAGAATGAGTGTACAATAGCTGTGTTTTCTGAAAACGCAGAAAAAATTAAAGGGCTGAAGGAGTCTGTTCAAGAGGAAGTATTTGAGGTATTAATTGTCTCCACAAAGTAATTAAAAATTTATGAAAACGGAATAAAGTTGATTGTTGCCGGCATAGTAAATTTTTCCCTTTTAAATAACCATATTTGAAAATAGCCCATTTGAAATTAGTTTCTACAAACTTGCAAACACTTGAACTTTAACATACACTTGTGTAAATACTTTATTAAGATGCTGTTATACTACTTTTGTGCTTAACTGTTAAACTAAAAAAGTAATCTCACACAAAAAGAGGAACTTGGCTTTTAAACCTGCTCACAACTTTGCTGTATTGTGGTATTTATGTAATAAAAAAACTAAAACTCTAACGCTTGGTTACTATCCTTTGGTTCGTATTAGGTATATAACTCAGATTCCGATCTTGATTTGATGTGTGGTGAAGACACCAATGTCGAATCAAATATGGTAAAATATTTACAACTTTGTTATAAATAGAAAATTATATGCAAATTAGTGAAAAGGAACTGATCTAGGTGTGCAATTTTTCAGACGCCGCACTCACAAGATGTTGAATCTCATTGTACCCCCGAGTCGGTTTTGTCCAAGAGACATGTTAATGATGAAAATGCATCTGATGGAACGGAACAAAGCTCAGCCACCAAGAAATATTATTATGTGCATAACTAGAGTGTTAAAATGCACATGTCACTACTTATTTTCAGGAGATAGGTGCACAGAGATACCTGATACATTTTCAGATGATGATGGGATCGCATTTGATGGTAAATAAAATTGGTTATGAGTTATTCATCGAGTAGTATTTTTTAACCATCGTGCCTTTTACATCAGCAAAATGAAATGAAATTTATTAATTTATAAACATAATTATTTCTTTTATTTGCAGTGGAAGACGCATCATATGCATTTAATTCGTATGAAGGTATTTAGTAGTTTTTTATTGAGAACATTTTAAAGATTTTTTATATGATCATTATTATTAAATAGATTAATGAAATGAATTTAAGTATTTGTGGAATATGTTTGAGATTATTTCTATTTTTCGTATGCAGATTATTTAGATCTGGGTGACAGTACTTACACATGTGAGTATTGTGGATCTCTATTTTGGCATGCTGAAAGAGTTAAAAGACATGGAAAGCAAAAACCAAAGTTCTCAATGTGTTGCAATCAAGGAGATGTTGTACTCCCCAAGATGCAAACACCCCCACAGTTGTTAGGGGCTTTGATATTTGGCACAGATGAGCGTAGTTGACATTTCCTTAAAAATATACGTTCATATAATTCTATGTTTTCGTTTACTTCAATGTGCGGAAAAACTGATGGAAGCATAAATAGTGGCACTTCACCTCCCGTGTTCCGATTGAATGGTCAGAATTATCACACAATTGGAAGCCTTTTGCCAAAGGATGGACAACGACCTAAGTTTCTACAGATGTACTTATCTGATCCAGCTGAAGAGATTGCACACAGAATAAACGCTGTGAGGTAATTTTTAGAAAGCACAATTATTAAATGAACATTAAATCTTCACAATGAGAATTAAATTCGCTTTTAAAAACTTTAAATGATCAGGAAAATGAATTTAAAAAACATTAATTTTAATGCTTCAAAATAGTGCATACGGTTGAGAGTAATAATGTTTTGTACAAATGAAAAAAAAATCATTAGTACAATTGTTTCAGCAACTATTTTCAAATGATAGTTAATTTGTGAGCAAATGTTCTAAACTCTATGTGAACAAATTCAGTAGTTTTAATCTATCTTTAATTGTAATATAATACAATTATTATGTTTTCTTATTTTAAATATCCCTTGAATAGTATCACTCCGTCTGTACCACTAATTAAATAAATATGATGCAGGAATGAGGATGATACCTCCTTGCAATCTTCATTGGTGCAAGACTTGAAAGAAATGCTTGACACATACAATGTGCATGCAAAATCATTCAGAATGGCGAGAGATCGATTTAATGAGTCTAATTCCACCACATTGAAAATGAAACTCATCAGAAAAAGGCACTCAGAAGGCCGCACTTACAACATGCCAAGTGTCAATGAAGTTGCAGCGCTAATTGAAGGTGATTTTGATGTAAACAAAAAAGAAAGAGATGTGCTTCTTCAAACAAAGACAGGTGCTCTACAAATTATTTCTGAATTGAACCCGTCTTTCTTGGGTTTGCAATACCCACTTTTATTTCCATATGGCCAAGATGGGTTTAGAGAAGATGTGTCGTTGACGCGTGCAATAAATAGCGAGAGCGAGAGTGGGAGGAGGCGTGTCACCATAAAAGATTTCTTTTCATACAGATTGCAGGAGAGGACTGATGAATCACCTTATCTATTGAGATCAAAGAGATTGTTTCAACAATTCATTGTTGATGGGTATACAATGGTTGAATAATCACGATTGCAGTACATCCGTCTCCACCAGAAACAGTTAAGAAGTGACTTATATAGTGGCTTAGCAGACGCTGCTGGAAGGGGAGAAACGGATGCATCTAGAGTCGGCCAATTAATTGTTTTGCCAAATTCCTTCACAGGTAGTGCACGCTTTTTTTTGAAATAATTCATAATGACAAACAGTCCTACAGAAGCCAACATAAAATTATCATTCACTTCTTTTGTAATTTGTGCAATCCATCAAATTGAAATCCGAAAAAGAACATGTTGTAACAATCCTTCTTTTTTGTGGCACAGGTAGTGCACGCTATATGTTGCAAAATTACCAAGATGCAATGGCTATATGTAAATGGGCGGGGTACCCACAACTATTCATCACATTTACATGTAATCCGAAATGGCCGGAGATTATTCGCTATGTTGATGACAAGGGATTGGATCCAAATGACCGACCGGATATCCTTTCCAGGGTTTTTAAGCTAAAACTCGAACTTCTCATCTAGGATCTGAAGGAAAATAAGTTATTTGGTGATGTCAAAGCAGGTAATATTTAAATTCATGACTGTGTATAAATAAGAACTATGTGCTAAAGTATTAGTTCAATTTCTGGTATCTTCATGAAATATAAAGTAATTACAAATGTTTAAAATGACAAACCTTCTTAATGATTGTAGACCAATGTGAAAAAAATTATATATATATTTTGGGATACATGCCATCTTTAATTAATACGCAATATATTTAAGGGGATACTTAGGTCAGTCCGGACTGACAAGAGCTGTCATCAGGTCAAGCCTGTCTGAGGGTCTTTGCAGTCGATTTTTTTGATGAAAGTTTGTGAGCATTTTCTTCATGAAGTTTAGAATTTTCACACATACTTTCAGCTTAAAATTCAATTGTAAAGTCAATTAAATAATTCTATGAAAAATAATGCATTTTTTATGCATATTTTGGTGCATTGCATTTCAATAATAAAATTTTTAACTGACTTTCCAATAGAATTTGGATATGAAATTTTGTTGAGATAATTATTGAAACTTCATTATCCATATATTCACACAAACCTTCAGCTTTAGATTCAATCATTAAGTAAGTTAACTAAATTTTTGCAAAACACTGTGTTTTTTATGAATAATTTGCACAGTGTGTTTCAATGATTTATTTAGTTGGCTTCTCAGTATAATTTTAAGCTAAAATGTTTTGGAGATAATCTAAACTTCATGATGAACGTTCGCACAAAATTTGAGCTTAAGATTCAATCTGAAAGTAAGTTAAAATATTTGTTTGAATGACAATGTGTTTTTTATGCATATTTTTGGGCAGTGCGTTTTAATGATTTATTTTATTAGGTTCTCAATTGAATTTTAAGTTTAAACTTTTTGGAGACAATAAAAAATTCGTGAAAAATAATCTCATCACCAAATATCTTCAAAAACGTCCACCGGGAAGGTCCTCAGATTGCGTCATCCGAATGGCTGTTATGGTCAGTCCGGACAGACAGGAAAATTAGTCATACATATAGACAGTGGTTCTGGTGCGGACTGCCGGATGAAATGAATTCTCTATGTATGTATGTGTTTAGGCGATTTAGATACGGAGTACTATGTATTTGTGTTTTTGTATATTTTTTTAAAACAGATTTAGAAATTGGCCGTTAAACATATAAATACAGACGACTATGGTTTTATAAAAGTAATGAAATTCATATTATGTTCAGTTTAATTTTGAAATATAAAAAACATTTTCTTAAAGATGAATTATGATGTGAAATACATAAAAAATGTTATGCGATAGAGAACCTATATGTGTATATCCTTAAGCACACATGTCACTTTTTTTTGAAAGAACATGTGTCATTTATATATGCAAAAAATATAACAATCACTTGACAATTTTAATTTAATTATCTTATTAATCAAAAACATTTATTTTAATTTTGTTGTGCAGTTGTCTACACTGTGGAGTTTCAGAAACGTGGATTACCACATGCGCACATTGTATTGTGGCTTTCGATGACAGAGCGCAATGCAAACCCATCGGTGATGATCGATAGAATTATTTCAGCAGAGATCCCAGATGAATATGTTGACCCTGTGTATTACAATGCAATTAAAGAATTGATGATCCACGGTCCATGTGGCCCTATGAATGCATCTGCACCATGCACAGAAAAAGGCCAGTGCACAAAGCACTTTCCAAAGAGATTTGTCGTTCGCACGACAATGGATAAGCAAGGTTATCCGATTTACAGACGCAGAGACAACGGCAGGTATGTCACTAAGAATACCCACGATCTCGATAATAGATATGTCATCCCACACAACTGTGGCTTATTGTTGAAGTATAGTGCTCACATTAATGTCGAGTGGTGTAACCAAACACGGGCAGTTAAGTACTTATTTAAGTACATCAATAAGGGTGACGATCGGATAACCGTGGAGTTCTCAGAAGCTATAGATAACTCTACTCCAAAAATAATAGATGAGATTAAGATGTACTATGACTGTCGGTATATATCCGCATGTGAGGCTGCTTGGAGAATTTTCGGATTCCATATTCATTATCGAGATGTACCAGTTGAGCGTCTCACTTTTCATCTTCCTGATGCACAGAACGTATACTACAATCCCAATGCATCTATAAGCTCAGTACTGAATAAACCAACAATCAACTCCACAAAATTCACGGCTTGGATGAAAGCAAATCAAGTGTATCCTACTGCCAAAGAGCTGACGTATGTTGAGTTTCCAAGCAAATTCAGGTGGAAGAAAAATACCATGGAATGGGTAGAAAGGAAGAGAGGATTTGCTATTGGACGCATTTATTATGTACGACCTGGAGCAGGGGAGAAGTACTACCTACGAATATTGTTGAATATTGTGAAGGGAGCAACCAGCTTTGAGGAGTTGAGGACTTATGAAGGGACCGTATATCCTACATTTAGAGATGCGTGCCACGCGCGTGGTTTACTTAAAGATGACAAGGAGTTTATTGATGGCATTACAGATGCGAGCTTCTGGTCTTCTTCACGGTCACTTCGCATTGTATTTGCTACTCTACTGGTTTCAAATGAGTTTTCGAAGCCAGGCTTAGTGTGGCAAAAGTGTTGGGAGTTTTTCTCTGATGACATACTATACAATATTCGCAAGAATACGGGTAATCCAGGTATATTATATTCTAAACCATCTTTTTTTATTTTTAGTGAATTACTCGCTTATAAAAATTTATATATTTTAGTTCTACAATAATTACTTCTCGATGAAATACTTAATAGATTGTCTTACATACATAGCTAATGACATATTAAGTGAGATAAAAAAAATGTACATGATAGTATATTAATATATATACGAAAAAGATCACATCAAGTAGTTTTGCAAGGAAGCCCTGTCCAAACTTGACTATCAGGTGTGATGCCGTTGGAAATTTTTAATGAAATTTTATGAGAACCTTCCTCATGAAGTGTAGATTATATCCACAAATTTTCACCTTGAAATTAAATCAGGAAATCAGTTGAATAAATCATGGAAAATGACTGCATTTTTCGTGTACATTCTGGCGCAGTTGCTTTTAAATTTGGTGGTAATAAACTATACTTGATGATGAGAATACTCACAAAATTTCATTAAAAACTATCACCGGGAACTACCTGTGATAGGAAAGTTCGAACGGGGTTTAACGTAACAACTACCTGAGCTAATCATTACTTATATATATGAAAAAGATCATCATAAAAAATATTTTTTGAATATACTAAATGTTAGTAGTTTATTACCTTATTAAAATTATTTATTACAAAATATTTATTTAGGTAATATGAACGATACCTTCTACTATGTTACCGTGTACATTAACGTAGTTTACTATGGGAGTACTTCTTACTATGTTATATATGCCTTTTGGATGCTTTTTCATAATAGTATAAAAAATATACGTAGAGTGAACTTATTATATTTACTAAATTGACAGAAAAGATCTAAAAGGTTTAACAAATAAAGGTCTATCAATTAATACAAATAACAGCACTTTTACTATTACTTAATTTTTACTATACATTTTCACTTAAAAAATACAAAAAGCTATGCATCTTTTCATGCTGAGTGATGAATTTAATAAAATATACAACATTTAATTACTGAATTAGTAAACATGTTTTCTTTATGTGCATGTTAATTAAAGTTAGAAGTATTGCATGTGTAATTTGGTTGTGATGAAATGTATATATTGTGGAATATTTGATTTATTAGTTTAATCTTAACTAAGGTACTAAAATATTTAAATGCGCTACTGCAGATTTTGAACTGGATAAAGAGAAAATTGAAAAGTACCGTTTGTTGGAGATTCAGAAGCTCTTGCATTCGAGAGATAGATCACTACGTGATTTTGCTGGCATACCCTTGCTACCTGATGATGAAATGCCCTCGCTTGAAGAAGTTCTCATTCATGAAGAGCTGCGGTATAATAAATCGTATCTGATTGAGGAGCATGCAAAGTTGTTGGCCGAGATGACAGATGAACAACGTGTTGTGTATGATAGGATAATGGAATCTGTAGATAGTAGAAACGGGAAATTCTACTTTTTATATGGCCACGGAGGAACTGGGAAAACATATCTATGGAGGACTTTGTCTGCGGTTGTGAGATCTCGCGGTGATATAGTTCTTAACGTGGCTTCAAGTGGTATAGCATCGCTTCTCTTGCCTGGAGGAAGAACCGCACATTCGAGGTTTGCGATTCCACTTAGTGTTGTAGAAGACTCCACGTGCAACATAAAACATGGTAGTCCATTGGCCAAGCTGATAGAGTTATCTAAGTTAATTATATGGGATGAAGCACCTATGACGCACCGACACTATTTTGAAGCTCTTGATCGGAGTATGAGAGACGTGCTTCGTTACTCCAGCCACTGTGACACTACCTTGCCTTTTGGTGGGAAGACGATTGTATTTGGTGGTGATTTTAGGCAAATTCTTCCTGTGATACCAAAAGGCACGAGACAAGATATTGTGCACGCCGCACTGAACAATTCATTCTTGTGGTCACATTGTACTGTAGTGAGGCTTACTAAAAACATGAGGCTAGCAAGGATGCTCGGCCAGCCGGATGGACCAACTATCCAATCTTTTGCAGAGTGGATTTTGAAGATTGGTGACAGAGCTTTTGCTGAAAATCAAGACGGAGAATCACTAATTGAAATACCAGACGATATGATTGCTCCAATGACGTCTGATCCTGTTGAATCTATAGTTCAAGCTATTTATCCAGATTTCTTAACCCAGTGTGATCCGATTAATTATCTTTATTCCAGGGCTATTCTTGCTCCAACCATAGATGAGGTTGATAAGGTCAACGATTACATGTTGAGCCAGATAGATTCAGAGTTAAAGACATACCTAAGTTCAGATTCAGTTTCTTCATCTGACTCGGATAGTAATGATCTCTTGCATGAGATACATTCTCCTGAATTTCTTAATAACATCAAATGTTCTGGCTTGCCGAGTCATGAGCTCAAGCTGAAAGTTGGAGTTCCTGTGATGCTTATGAGGAATATCGATCATTCATCTGGATTGTGCAACGGCACACGACTTCTGGTCACTAAACTTGGAACTCATATTATTGAGGCTCAGATGATGCACGGAGAAAATGCCGGCGAAAAATTTCTTATTCCCCGCCTTACTTTGACACCATCGGACATTAGTCTACCGTTCACTTTTCAGCGTAGACAATTTCCGTTAATGGTTAGCTATGCAATGACCATCAACAAGAGCCAGGGACAGTCATTGGAAAAGGTTGGCATCTTCCTCCGTCGTCCTATTTTTACGCATGGACAGTTGTACGTGGCTGTCTCGAGAGTAACAAGTCCGTCTGGGTTAAAGTTTGTTATATGTGACGAAGAAGGGAAACCAAAGAAGTCAGCGTTGAATGTAGTATACAAAGAAGTTTATACTAATTTGTAGTTCCCTTGCTTTACATGCATACATCCATACTCATTGCTAGCATATCACTTCATGATATGTACTTAACTTTTAGCATTATTTCTTAATGTCGTATTAAATATGAATACGTATTTTATTTTATTGTTTAATGTGATTAGTTTGTTTTAGTTTTTAATTTTATGTTTTGAGTTAGGTTAATTGACTATGAAATTCTTTGAGTATATATTTGGTTGATCCAAACATCTCACTCCCGTGCGTAGCACGGGTGGAGTTACTAGTGTTATTTTAAATGTGTGCATCTGTATCAGCTTCACAGGCTTTCTATGCTTGTGATGTATCCATTTTTATGGGGTACAATCCATTTTCTCATTAAAGATGCTCTTAGTGGGACCATCGATTGATGAAAAATGCATTGTCACGTCATAATGAGATAAAATTTTCTCTCCAATGGAAATATGGATCAAAGATGTGCTGCTGACGTGGAATTTGAAAATAACGGAGACTTTATAGCTCGTTGTCTACTTGTAGAAGTCCTGCCTCACAGGTAGAGTCAACATATCATTTAATTCATAGTATTTTTTCCGTAATCGTAAATTTTACTTCCCTTCCACCGATGCACACCGGGATGTAGCCTGCAGTACAACGGTAGTAACCAAACGCGACAAGCCAGTCACTAACGCCAACTATCTAGCAGTCCCTTGTGATGCCACAACAGTCCTCTAGGCGACAACCGCTAGCAGCCCCCTTTTTCCTGGCTTGTTTTGTTTTCCGGCAACAGAAAACCGACGTGACTTTGAATTGAAAGAACATTCTGGAAGGAGGAGGAGGGTCAAGGATGTATATCTGTCAATAGCTTGTACGTTTGATTGTTTGAACTCTTCACTGAATATATATAAATACATATATATACACATAGATAAGAGATCAAATACAAACCATACTTAAAATACTAACTTATAAACTCAATAATATACAACACTTTGAACTTCAATATACAATACAAATAATGAAAGATGCACACTGTGAACTTCAATATGCAATACAAATAATATGCAACACTTTGCACTTCAATATGCAATACAAATAATATGCAACACTTTGAACTTCAATATGCAATACAAATAATGTAAAGATACACAGCTTGTGACAGTTTGTAGGTTAGTATGGGAGGACTAGTTTGTGTCAGATCCCACCCCTATACATGCATGCATGCATACATACATACATATGTATGTGTGTGTGTGTTCACACACTGGCACACATGAGTTGGTCAAGACAGCTTGTTGGGTATTTTTGCGAATTAGGACGAGAGATGTTGGGATGATGATGTAAGTTTTGAATATGTGCTTCTTCTCCTCGTTGGCCTGAGACTGGTTGTTGCATTCCAGTCTTTTTTTACAGAATGCATATGGATCTTCTTCTGTTGTACTTCCCTTGTTAACTGGTTTTGTCCTTCTTTTCCCATGGTATGTACGAATGCATATATCAAATGTATGTGTGTGTGAAACATACTGCATACTTTTACTTGGGTAAGAACGATGAATTAAATATTTTTATTTAATTGCCGAACGGATGAGAGGTTGAGGACCATTGGAGATGAAATTTGATTTTAATGACGCGTCTGTCCACGTCATCTTCACGGGCTATCTATATGGATGACATGTCCATTTTTATGGGATGCAATTGATATTCGTGTTGGATATGCTCTTACCAATCAGGGGGTGACTTTCGGTCCGTACACTGATGCTATCGGTCTTTCATTTTGCTCGGTTGCTCCCCACAAGCTATTTTTTGTTCACCTCAACAAAAATAAAATTATGTTTTCTTATTCACATACTATTATTAAGAGCATGTTTGTTAATATCAAAATCGGGTCAATCGATTGATGTTGCTGAAATTCTAATCGAAGTCACTGAATTAGCTGATTCTGTTGATTTATTAAAACATTATATCTAAAATATATTTTATTAATAAAATAAATAAAAAGTTATATGTAAAATTGATAAAACAGTTAGTAATTTCAACCAATACAGCTACAAAAGTAACTTCAACCTAGCTTTTTCTTATTATTACACAATTCAGTGCGGAAATTAAAATTTACGCGTTTGGTGAAAAAATTAACCGATAAGTAGAAAAAACAGAGGTGCCAAACGAGATCTAAATAATCTGTATCCATTAATTCTACTAAAATAAATAATAATGATATCATAGTGTTAAACCAGTGCATTTTTAAATAAAATTGACCTCTAATAAAAAATACTCCACATTTCTTTAAGATTCGTGTTATTCAACTAGGTAGTTCTTTTTTTTAAATAAAATATGGTTTAAATTTTACCCATAGAAATCATTGCGGCCATCTCCCTACTATAGGGTTTGTGACTTCTCCACTTTCGTCTTAGACGAAGTGCGGCTCTGAGCAAAACGAAGGCAGCAAACGACTTTCGTGACTGGTTTCGTTCGAGCAAGCAGGAGGCTATTGTGGCAAGCAGGCGCGGCTCGAAGCTTTTCAATGAAGGATATAGTCAATCAGTATGAGCACATGGACATTGGAGGGGATGGAGAGGCGTTGGTATTCGATGATGACGAGGTCGATGAGGATGTGGCCAACGAGTGGCGGGCTATTTTTCCGATGGGTGGCACACTACTTACATGTCGGAAGATAAAATTTCATATTTTCAAGGATCTTATGGTCTCTGTGACGTCCCGACAAAGGTGCTCCTAACAAAGAGATCGACGAAAAGATGTACTACCTCCTTCCCATAAAATTCTTCACACTTTTACTTGGCACGGAAATTAAGAACATGGAAATGTATGGTTGTGGTTGTGTAAGAAAAAGGTGAAATGAATGTGAACAACACAAATTGTCCAAAAATGGTAAGTGGAAAGAATTTTTTGGGACGGCCCAAAAAGGAAAGTGGGAAGAATTTTATGGGACAGATGGAGTATCTTTTCACCTTTTACCATATTGTGTATATGAGATGTGTGTTAGAAAGTGGTATGTGGTTGTTTGAAAGGAATTTGTTGATCCTCAAGGAAATCAGGTTAGTGGATATTCCCCTCAAGGTTAACCTAAATGAGGTTGATTTCTGGGTTCAGGTGCATAATATCCCTTATGACTTTGTAAACATAGGCACTGCTAGGAGGTTGGTAATTTTATTGGAAAGTTCATTAGCTTTAATGAAGTCAATTTGAAGGAAAATGAGATGCTTATATGCGAATTAGGGTTTGTATGGAAGTCGGAAAACCTTTGAAAAGGGGAACAACTCTTAGGAAAGGGGGAGTTGGTCAATGGGTTGATTTCAAATAAGAAAAGCTGCCTAGCTTTTGTTTTGTCTGTGGGGTCATTGGCGATTCTGACAGGTTTTGCTCTTTGACATATGAAGGGGATAATACGGTGTTGGAAAAATCTTATGGGGTGGAACGTAGAGCACGGGGAGACAAGTCCTACAGGGGGTACGATTGATCCAGGCAAGGGCATGACTGGGGAAGGAAACCCAGTGAGTACAAAGGAGGTATCGGTGACCAGAAGCGCATGAGGCTTTGGGAGGAGCAGGAACAGGATTATCCAAACGGTGATACCATTATGGCACTTGACAAGCAAAAAAACAGGAAGGCGTCATATTCCGAACTTCAGACCCGCCGGATTTCTGAAGCAGGCTTATTGTTGATCTGGAGTGTGGAAGGTTCTCGTGTTCTTAAGGACGAAGCAAAAGTTTAATTTTACTGTCTTTATTAGTGCTCTCTATCTGAATGTTGTGATATCAATTTAAATCTCCTTCCAAAAAACTAGATAGTTCTTTTAAAAATGGAGTCATTACAACATTACTGGCTTTCATGTTCTTCTGTTTGCAGCATTACTCTAGCCTTTTTCCATTTCAACAACAACAACAACATTCAAGCCTTAATCCAAAAGAAATTGGGGTCGGCTAACATGAATCGATCTATGATATCGATGTCAAACAGAGAGACGGACAAAGAAAGGGGAAAGAAGTAAGATAAAACGGATAAAATAAAGATAAATAAATACTTCGTATAAGATAACAATAACATAAGAACATAAAAAAGATAAAAGAAAAAAAAATAAAAGAGCATAAAAAGCTAGAAGATAAAAATAACATAAGAATATAAAAGATAGAGAAGATAAACGATAAAAGAAAAGAGAGGAAATGTAGAAAAGACATTAATCGTCCACATAGAATCACAGATGTGTGCCTTCCACATTGCTCTCTCCAAAGTCATACTCACATCCAACACAAGAAAACGCATATCACTTCTGATTTCATTGATATTATTTAATTAAATTCAAAAAACAAAAATATTACTTATTTTAAAAAATTTCAAAAATATAACATATTTAGTTACTAGTTCACAGTGACTCATCATCTACAATGACTTGTCATTCTAAAATTACTACTTCACACTAACTCATACACTTTAATATAGCGGTAGTCATAAATAAAATAGCCCTCTTGAAATCATAACATATTATAACAATATCATACTACCTTCGTCCCTTAAAACTTTGAAAAAGTTGAGCGGAACAAAGAATAATAAAGTAAAAACTGTGTGATTGAGGTTTGTGCACAGGAGAGAAATAACACTAACCACAAAATAATTGATTAAAAGTAAAAGTGGCAAAGTTTTATAGAACATCCCAAAAAGGAAAGATGGCAAAGTTTTATCACATGATTTTAGCACGGAGTATTTGGTATTTACGATTCTGTACAATTTAGGATAATCACTTCATTTCATTTTTACTCCTGTGTAGGACAATTTCTTTTCTTTTTCCATTACCAACTAGGCAACTACTGAAGTCAGAGTGGGGCGAAAAAGATTATAGTAAGGCCATTGAGTAAAAATAAGAGAACTCTAAACGGAAACTACATAGATTCTAACATTGCATTATGTTACACACATTCTGAAAAGGGGATAAAATGAATGAATACAGAGGGGAGCTTATTGAGGGCTTGCAGTTAAAAAGACAAGCCTGGTTGAGATTTAAGAGACAGACAGTATACATGAACTGAATCCACCTATGGGCCACAAAGACTTGTATTATATACTGACTGCATCAAGGCTATCAAGCCATCAAGAATGAATAAGCATCTCAAATTTGAGCAGGAGAAGATACAATGGTGAAGAATGTCAGTCCTGGAGTAGTGGGAACTCTGTCAAAACTTCATATCCCACCCAATCTCCCTATAAGCTACCAATTTCTGGCAATGGGATTTTCCAGTAGTTCCATGCATTGTAATCTTCCTGCAGATGTAACATTTACCAACCCTTGTTACAAACAAAGAATGGGTGCCCAAAAATACATCCAAAGACCCAAGTAATGGTGAGTGCGAGAAGAGTCAAGAACAGATTCACTTAAGTGAATAATCCACGGATATTACTGTTATAGAATATTACCTTGAGGAACGACATTTGCAAAAATTGAAAGACAGGAAACTATATTTCAATATGTGAAATGAATGAGGAGCCAAAAGTGTAATCTTCGCTTCCAATATTGTGGGGATATTACTGTTATAGAATATTAATGATATATAAACTTCAGCCAATATACTTTAGTTTGTTATAGAAGTTAAGAAAATAATCCATGGATATCTTGGAGTTCATTTAGATCATTCATCGTCCATGGTTTGATCAAATAGGTTTTTTTGAGCAAAAATACTCGAGCAACTTCGGGAAGTAGTAAGACAATGGTCTGTGATTGTTCACAGCTACATGTACAAAAACGGAAATGATGCAGGTAACCAACAGTTACCCAGATTGCATCATCCGAAACAAAAATACCAACCTGCTCAACCATTGATGTTGGCGGAAACATGTCATTTACCAGAGTGTGCAACGAAGTGTATGATTTCACATCAATTCTGTGATGGCTAATTGCCACCTCACCCTGTAAAATTCATAGAAACTTATAAGGTGAAAATGAAACTCAAAACAGGAGTTCATACCAACACACTGATTGATTTGAAAGTTTTACTACCTTGGGGTTGATTATAAAAATCTTGCCCTTAGGAATCCCAATTTTTCTGTAGCTGAGCTCATCTGTGTCTCTATTTCCAAAACCGGCATAAAATGGGTTGTAATCTGGTGGGAAAAGAGCTTTGATATCCTGACAACATTTTATGTATCAGAAAGGTGCACAAAAGTTCAAAGAATAACATTAAACAAAACAATACTAGGCTGTAGAAGATCTAATGGTGCAAAAAAACTGCCCACCTCTAAACATGCAATCTTAAATTCATGAGGAGCTCTTCTTATTACTGCAAAAAGAAAGGATTGCATACATTAACTTGTACTATGGATGTAGCCTGGCAGAAACCAAATATAAAAATGAGGGGAGCTTGATATAATATTTCATTAATCAGATGTTTTACCTTCTCTGTACAGTGACGGAAAAAGACCATCAGGGGAAATAACAACAGGTCCAGTTGGCAAGGTTTTCCCGTCCTAAAAGCATCGAATATTTCTCCCAATTAGCATCATTTTCATGGCATATGAGGCATCAAAAGAGGTACGAGGAGACGAGTACACAACTGATCCACATAAATCTTACAATACTGCATTCTATGTGAAATATAAGGATAACAATAAAACCTGATTTATTTCATATTTCAGTAACTCCCACTTTTCACTTTTATGATTAATTGAAGGACAGCAAGTTAGGCTACTATTGGGAAAATGAGTAGCTGGATGAGAGCTTAGATATGCGAAATGGCACAAAGGCATATGTTTAGAATAACTATTTAAAAAAAGGGTATAAATAGACCATACAAAACAAGACTGTGGTGCTTGTTAGAAAATATACCTAAAGAATATTATGAAGTAAGACCAAACTTAGAAATAAAATCGAGATTATCAATAAGCCCTCACCCGATGAGAGCTTATGTATCAAACATAGCCTTAATATGGCAATATGTGTGTGAAAAACAAGGTGTTTTAAGTATCTATCGTACTCCTTAATACAATGTTTACCCCACAAAAAAAATGGTTCAGGAAAACGACTTCCTAGTTTTAGGCTATGTTAGGTTTCCGGAAAATGCTAGGGAAGGGAAGGAGAATGTTACGGAAAGTTATTTTCTTATGTTCTAAATATTAATAATGTTTTTTTAAGTTTATTTGATTGTATTGATGGTGATCTTTTTAGAAATATTTATATTGCTTAGCATTTATATATATATATATATATATATATATATATATATATATATAAATGCTTAGCATTTATTGGTTTGAAACAGTGTTTTATTGCTCTAACACTTTCTTTGCTTCTAAATTTCTCCAAAACTTTCTTTCCGATTTAATTTCCCTAACATTCTACGCGTTTCAAACAGGCCCTTGAAGAACCAACACAACTTTTTAAAATGTTCTGTCAATCACACAATGACACAAAACCTAAATCATCACACTTCAGAAAACCCCCAAATGATAATACAAATAAAACCAACGATAGACAGCACCTCCTTGAAACGTAAAAGCTAAGGCTGGGAATACCTGTCTTAGATTGTGCAAGAAACTTTTGGTGAGATAAGCTTGAACAATTGCACGTGCACTAAGAAAAAGTAGCTGGTACCCATTTTCCTATAGTTTATGGAAGAAAATTTATCAGAGAAATGCATCCATCTCCAGTACTTCATCATTGAGGAAGAGGACACAGGATGTAAAGTGTTCTGCTACTAATGGTGCCATACTAGTCACCTAAAAAAGCACATATACCTTTATTGCTGAGAAAAGTCTAGCAATTCCAGAATGCGTCCAATCTTTCCCAACCAAAGGCATGAACTGTCCAAGAACATCAGACCTACACAATTTGGTTTTCACTTGTGAACCATAATGTTAGAATGTAAAAAATGGCACCAAAAGAGAAAAAAATGAGTATGTCAATGAAAGATTTAATTTTTGGTTCCTATGTTATCTAATCGCTGAGTACTCGCTACTCGGGGTATGGGCCATATGGCCTTGCCAATTAGAACTCCGACTTGCATTGTTCCATTTTTTCGAGTACTTGGCAATTTTCGATTTTTCTCAACTCTGACAAGGTTGACTCACCGAGTTACTCAAGCCACTAAATTGACTTTTGGGGTTAAATCTGAAAACTTTACATTAAATTAGGATAATAAGGAATTTATGACTAATTAGTAGGTAATTTTAAAATTAGAAAAATAACATTACAAAGGCAGTCTAGGTTTGGGGACATGAAGGATGAAGAAGAAAATTATAAACTTGAACCCAATGAAGATTAGTTTCGGATAAAAGTTCATAATTTTTTATTATTTGGTGATTGATTTTATGGAATTTAATGCTTATGATTGTTGGGATTTGTGGCTACTTCATTGTTATGATTGTTATCATTATATTCATATTTAAGAATTATAAGAATAATATATTACTAAAATTTTGGGGCATTTATGATTTTAGAATTAATTAATACAGGGCTGAGTTATCATTCCTACTCGCTCCTCGGCACGAGTTGCCACCAGTAGCGATTTAACTACTTAGATTATAATTTTTATTATTGTATTCATATAAGACTAATATATTACTAGAAATGTGGGGCATTGTGTCTTTAAATTTATTTACTACAGGGCCGACTAATCGGCCCTTGACCGAGTTGTCACCAAGTTTTAACTACTTAGTTTGTCTCTACTCGGAAAATACAAAGAAAAACAAATCAAATTAAAAAAAATTAAAAATATACTTACATTTTTTTACGCTTCACATAATAGAAATCTATAAATAAAATGGATTTGAACCAAATTTTTAAATTTTTCCAGGTTTTCTTTACATACAAAAGGTTCCTACTATTTTCTTCCTATACCAATTTCCGAGTTTCAACAGACTCTGAATGTATATTATCTTCTAATATACCAAACCACATACAAAGTCAAATCATAGTCTTACTTGGTAATGGTACCATCAACATCAGAAATTACAATCCGTGCATTCCACTTCCACAGGTATATATGAGCTTCAACCTATTTCAAAAATTCATTTAACCAATGAAAGGAAGAGTGTACTTTATGTGAAAAGGTCAACAACATGAAAGATCAAATACCTTTTGCACCCCTAGGACCCTTGTAGAGAAAATGAAGACAACCATATTTTGCCCCTCTTTCAGGTTTAAAGAAGCGATCTGCTCAGAGGTCGGAACATTTGTTCTGACAAACTGTTTACAAGGACTTGGTTCTGCAGCCTGGTTCTGTAAGCTACACTCTGAATCAACAAAAACATCCTCAGTTGACACACCACTACTGGTGTGCTCAAGTGTCTTAACCCTTCTGAATGGAATCGGCCAAAGCCTCCATCGCCTTCCAGAAGGAGATCTCTCAATTCCAGAAACTTCTACTACAGTTGGTTTTAGAGTTTCCTCCTGCTCAATAGTGATTACATCTGTATGTTCGATAGGTAAATCCAAGTCATATGCAGTCATCCCAAGTACAAATGGAGCAGCTTTCTCCCAAGATAAGTACCTCCCGTGGATTCTCACAACCAAGTTTTTGTTGTTAATTATTGACCTTGCAGAATTTTTAAATTCCATCTCAGGTATGCGATTTGCATTGAACACTTCTGAAGCCGAACACAGCCCCATTCCAGGATAAAGAAGGTGCCCACAAAGGGATATCTCTAATCCTGTACATATACAATAGTGATGTCTATTAAGTAAGATGCCCTACTTCATATGAAGTTATATTTATATAAAGAGGGGGGATCCCAAAAGCTAAGCAAATACTTTCTGCCTGAATATATATAGTCATCTCTCACCAATGTACAGCTTTTAAATTTTAGTAACAAAAACTATTGGATATCATCATTCATCAACTATAGCTGCATTTTTAAAGCTTATTTGTTGGTTTAACTAAATTTAGCATACTTAACTTAAATAGGTATTCTATTTTTTTGGGGGGAGGGGGGGTATACTAAACGTAATGAATTAGCTTCTTCTGTGTAAAAATAACATTTTACTGGGACAAAAATATGTTTTGAAAGATGACTTTTGTGACAGAGGGAGTAGCATGGTTGTTTTATTAAAAACCATGAAATATACAGAAAATTAGGTTCTTTTAATAAAAGGAACCAGTGAGTAGCATTTTTATTCAAAATATATACCCAAATTCAAACACCCATTTACAATCCAACTGATGCCAAATAGATGCAAGTGCAAATGGTATGATAATCAGGGAATCAGGGGAGTGATCATACTTGTGCTTGAACCAGTGATCATCATGCCATCGCCAGCCGAAGCTGTAGTCTGTTCCATACCTTCACATTGAGCACCTTCATCTGATCTTAGCTGGACACTTTCTAGTTCTTTTTCTTCTTGTGTTCCCTCAATTTGTTCATCTGAAGCTTCATTTAAAACAAAATGAACATGACGCCTATCCGAACCATTACTATTTGGAGTATTCTCAGAATCATTGCCATTCACAAATAGTACAGAAGGGCCACTTTCAGTTTCACTTATTTCTGAAGTAGTTCTAGATGACACGTCCAATGATGACACCATGGTTGGTTGGTTGGACTCACTATCAACCTGCAAGGCGAGTTCTGGTAATGCTAAACAGCTTCCAAAAACATCATCCTTCTTGATCCCAGATGGTGACTCGACCTGCATGATGTCACCACCCCATTTAACATTTTCAGTGCTAATCTTTGAATTACCTTCCTCGCAAAAATCGGTTTCTTCACCTGGCCCAAGATGAAACTGGGGAGTTCCCAACTCCAAATTATCTGCATTCCTTTCGGACGAAGAAATGGGTGCAGTCAATACATGACCATCCACACTCACCAAAACAACTTCTGAGCTAGAACTTCCAGAGTCCAAAACATGCTCCCCAGCTTCTAGATTCTCATAGAGACTAGATTCATATCCAGATAAGTCAATTGACCCCTCAAGAGAAGAATCCACGTCATCAAACTCATAAAATCTCCTCCCAGACTCTGTCCTATCCAACTGAATCTCCAACAAGGCCTCATTTGAGAGATTTGGCTCAGGTTTAGGTTCAGGGGAGTCAGTTTCTCCATTACCAGTACTGTTTGAATCTTTCAAGCGTTCATTTGAATCACTGCTGTTTTCCTTGTCGGTGTCATCAACTTCCCTTATGAAATAGGCCTCTCCGGAATTGTCTAGATACATGTGGAAATCTGCCTCAACTCCATTAACTTCTATCCTAACCTCCTTTTCTGCCCCTTTGAGCACACCTTGGAATTTGCCAAAACGGACATACCAAGGGGTGCTCCTGAAACTCCCATCCTGCTGTTTAACCGCAATAATGTCAACAGCCCCACCGAATGGATGAAAAGGTGTCGCAACAGAGTACACACCTGCAGTTATAATGCTTCCAACTTTTCCCACCACATTCATCTGCTCCTTCCAAACAAGAACTACTGAATACACAAATTCACTTACTAATGTAATAGTATCCAATCAAAGAAACCAATTAATTCCTAAACAACCGCAGTTCAAAATCTTTACCAAGTTCTTCTGAAGGAAGATTTCAGCACCAAACCAGTACTCCCTAATAAGGAAGACACAAGAGAATAAATGAATAAATACATCACTAGAGATAAGAAACCCATGGTTGCATGATTAACCCCAATACACCAGAAGAATAGCAGCAAGCATTTCAAGAATCTTGAAGAGAGTACTCCATAGCCAAGAATATAAAGATTAGCAAGAGACTTACAGATGGATAGAACTGTAGAAGGCTATGTGAAGTGGAATGACCAGCGGATCGATCGATGCAGCCCTCAGGCCTAAATTTCAAAACCCCAACAGAGACAGAAACTAAAAAAGAACTTTCTGCTCTGCGAATTTCCTCCAAGGCTATGTACAGTATTTCTCTCTCTCTCTCAAAACGGATAGGGACAAGGGCGAAGTTTCTTATGCGAAGTCAAATACTTTTTCTTGAATTTCTTAATTGATTGATGCTGCTTATGTGGTGGATGGGTAGAGAAATGAATAAAATGTGGAGTTTTTTCCGATTTAGGGGTGTTTTTCAAACTTATTTCCCAAACTAAGTTACTTTTAAACTTATTTCCCAAACAGGGGTATTTTTTGCCATGTCACCTCAGTATCACTGCTGGGCGCCACATCAGCTTATCCAGAAAGGCATGTATGTAAACCACTACACTACACCATTCACTTGTTAACAAATGTCTTTTAAGAAGTATAAATCATGTATACTTCACCCCGGGAGTGCACTATTTCTTAATCGCATGTATTATTTGTTCCTTTAGAAATACGAAGTATATTTCTTCCTTTCCCAAACAATTAAAAATATAACAATAAAAAACTTATAAAATAAAATAAAACATAAGTAAATTTCATGCTAGTCCACTTTAAATTCTATAAAAGGTTTAATATTAATGTAAAATATCGTATAAATTTTTCTTTATGAAAATTCTCTAACAGCTCAATTTTGTTCAGCCTCAGCTCGACTCCGCCTCAGAACCAAGCATTTTTCGTTTATAAATTTATCAAGTTTTTTTCTTTCTTAGATAAATATTATATGATTTTCTTGACATGAATAATATCTGATTTTAAATTGGGGTGGGATAGAGCCTTTCATAACATTTAGTAACAATAAATTTTAATTAAGTCTTTATTTTTAATTATCACAAACCTAGTATTTTGCATAATTTTTTAATTATTTTAAAAAGAAGCTATATATTTTTAAAGCAATGAGTAATACACAGCTAAATGTATACATTCTTCGACTTAAAGTATTTGTATTGCAAATTTCACTAAAATTTAACATGTTGCAATTTAGTTCAAATTTGAGTGTTGTATTTGAATTTGAAACAATAATAATCAATGAGAAAATTGAACCGAGTCCAGAAGAGTTGAGCTGCTATAATGAAATAATCACAACGAAAAGCTTAGTTTGCGATATTTAATTCTATAAAAATGTAATTTAAATTTATAAAAAAATTGAAGTATATAATTTAAAAGTTATTTGAAATAACTCAAAAGTAAATAAAATAAAAAATAAGTAAATTTCATGCAATAAGTAACTTAGAAATATGACATTTATTTTAATTGATTTTATTTCATTTGAAGCTAAGTTATTTAAAAAAATACATATTCCAAATTGTGTTTTGTCATTATAAGTTTAGATTAATTTTTTGTATTCTAAATAAAATATTTCTTTATTTTTCAAATTAAATTAGCAAATTATGTTTTTATTATAAGTTTTAATAAGATTTTTAATTGAATAACTCAAATTCAGTTTTTTATTATTACATTTTTTATTGTTTGGTAAAGAGAGATATTTCTAAAGGAACGAATAATACACGCGATTAAGAAATAGTGCACTCCCGGGATGAAGGATACATGATTTATACTTCTTAAAAGGCATTTGTTAACAAGTGGATGATGTAGTGTAATGGTTGACATACATGCCTATCTTGTGTTCCACCCAAGTTCGAATCTTATTAGCTTCATTTTTTTCTATATTTTAGAAGCACACCTAAATTCTCAAAATTGATGACATGGAATTGATGGGATACTGAGGTGACATGGCAAAAAATACCCATGTTTGGGAAATAAGTTTAAAAGTACCTTAGTTTGGGAAATAAGTTTGAAAAACACCCCTCCATGGGAAAAAACTCATAAAATGTGGGTTTTGTTGGAAAATGGCTGAGGGGGTTTGGAGAATTTAATGAAAATTTTCTGACTTTCGTGTAAGAAACCAACCAGGGAGAAAGAGTCATAAATTCCTCTGAATTAAATGGGTGATTCCCGGAATAAGAGAAATTTTTAATCGTATATTTCCTTTAATTTTATCGAATTTATTACAATTACAATGCTAAACCGAACGGCGATGGTGACCCGTGAGAGTCCCAGACTCGGATCAGTCGGATGCATGGAAGCACTTTCGTTCCAGCAAAGTCAGAACTTGATTATCAAAATTTCGAGCTCGGCTCGACCATGTTTATGAGCCCATATATTGGAAATAATATGGAAATGACTTTGTTACAATTTCTAACAAAGTCAGCACTTCTGTATATTGGGCCTAAGTAGAATTAATGGGCTGTTTGTTAATCATTTTCGTTAGTTTGTTTTAGCCCAGTTTTATACTAACGAACCGGTAGTTTAGTCGTTAGTTGGGATATAAAAGGGGGCTATACGAACTGTAAAATGTAGGGCTGGCATTTTGAATCGAAAAAACGAAAACCGAACCGAAAAAAACCGAACCGAGCCGAACCGATATAATTTGGGACCCGAAAATTGGGACCCGATAAAAAAACAGTTCGGAATCGGTTTATAGTGCCAATATATCGGTTTGAACCGAACCGAACTGACATTTTTAAATAATAATTATAATGAATTTTATAGTTAATGGTCTTTATTAAATGTATATAAATAATACGCAGTCCAAAAGAACAAACAAAGCTCTCCAGTGTGATGGTTGCCAAGCGAATTCGGGGACACGGACGTCCCGTGTTCGAAACCTCGGTGTGTTTGATTTTTAGTCTGGCGTTTATTTTAAACTCAATGCTTCTTTCAATTTTGTTTACACAAAACTTTTTACAACACCGGAGAAATGAGAGAACTTCCTCCTCAAAAGCAACTATATAGTGATGTTTTCTCTAGGAACTATTCCTGAAAGTCCTACACTATCCGTGAGATTAATTGGCAAAGTGAATTTGGGCTTGCACTTTGAAAGCTTGGGCTGAAATTGGGCTTGCACTTTTGAAAGTTTTGGCCTAGTGTATTGAAAAGTTCAAATATTTTGTTTAAAAATTGAAAGTCGGTTTTTTATTCGGGTCTTGGTATTTACCCGAATTATCGGAAACCGATAATTCGGTACCCGTCTCTGAACGGTTCAGTTTCGGTTATGGTTTTTTGGAAAACCGAAATGTCGGTTCGGTTTCGGGTTAACCCTAATCGGTTCGGGTACCGAACCGAACCCAGCCCTAGTAAAATGTATCGTTGAACTAATGAGATCATCTTCTTCATCCTTTCTTTCTTCTTTCTGTTATTCTCAGTTTGTTATGAATGTTTTCTCTTTCTTTTCTACATTCATAACAATTTGGTATCAGAGCTCAGAACAATAAACCTCTACTACCATGGCAAAGATGAGTAATACAGATCGTATCACTCAACTAGAGACGGATTTGGCAATAATGCGACATGAAATGGAAAAGTTCAACGAAGTTCAGAGAGTATATTTCGCCAAGCTCACGGAATTGAATGAAAAACGTTTCGAAGAAGTTATTGCAGCTGTCAAAGGAATCAATAGTCATTCTCACCAAGAACATACTCCTCGCAGATCAGATTCCGGTCTAATTGCTACACCTGGGCATAACCGAGGTCTTAAATTGGAATTTCCTCAATTCAATGGTGAAAACGCTAGAGGATGGATCAGAAAATGTGAGAGGTACTTTCTAATCCATAGTATGTCACATAATGAGAAGATTGTATTGATTGGAATGTATGTTACTGGCAATATGGAGAATTGGTATATGGATAGAATTGTTGGTAGAGAGTCTATGGGCTGGGATACATTCGTATTACTTTTCTTGGATAGATTCTCAAAAGAAAATGATGTTATTGGGGAATTCAACAAATTAAGACAGAAAGGTGCAGTTGATGAGTATGTGGACAAATTTTCTGAACTATAAAATCTTTTATGCTGCAAAGGAATAAACATCTGGATGAGTAGTATTTTCTGAGAAGTTTTCTTAGTGGCTTAAAAAGTGAAATAAGACACATGGTGGAGATTGTAGCACCTGAAACACTCGAGCAAGCTTTTTTTTATAGCTAAGAAGCAAGAAGCTCTTTTGGAAGCAGTAGGAAGGACAGGAAAATCTATACCAAAGAGTAATAACTGGTCCAGGATTAATACCGAGAACAAAGGAGCTGCATATGGGGAGAAACCTTTACCAATCAAAAGATTGAGTAAAGAGGAGCTAGAAGCAAGAAGAAAGAAAGGATTATGCTTCAATTGTGATGAAGCTTATACACTGGGACATAAATGCAGGAAACGTTTTGTGATCCTACTTTCTGAAGATACTAAAGAGGATATTGAATCTTTATTAAATCAAGATGATGAAGAAGAAGAGAGTTTTGGGGTGTCACTCCATGCTTTGAAAGGGCATGTACCAACTGAAACTATTAAACTGGCTGGCAGGGTTAAGAACAATAACATAACTATGCTTATAGATCCAGCAACAGCTAATATAATCAACTGTGAACTGGAAATTACAAATCCTTTGCAGGTTATGGTTGCTGGAGGGGAAGAATATAGTGCAATTCCAAATGTCCAAAGTTGGAATCGGAAATGGTTGGGCATCATTTTGCAGCAAGTGTGAGAGTATTGAAATTGGGAGGTTATGATATGGTAATGGGAGTAGATTTGATGAAGAAGCTTGGACCTATCATGTTTGATTATGACAATCACTCTGTCACCTTTGATCATAAGGGAGAAAGAGTCACTGTGAAAGGCATACAACCAGACATATCTATAAGGATGATGACAGGCAAGAAGATGAGAAAATTGCTAAGAAAGAAGAAAGAAATTGTTTCAAAGTTCTTTTGTATGGTTACTTCCATAAATGGAGAAAATAAACCATCTGTTAAGGAAGAATTAGAAGAATTGGTGGAAGAATTCCAAGTAATCTTTAAAGAGTCTAAAGAGTTACCCCCACTAAGGCAGCATGAGCATCAAATTGATATCAAATCTGGAGAAAAACCATTCAAACAGTTTCCTTATAGGTATCCTTACTCGCAGAGACAGGAAATAGAGAAGTTGGTCAAAGAAATGCTTGCTTCTGAAGTCATACATCATAGTCATAGCCCATATTCAAGCCCAATACTATTGGTGAAGAAAAAAGATGGCTCGTGGAGGTTTTATGTGGACTATAGGAGACTCAATTCAATCAATATAAAAGAATAATTATCCTATTCCTCTTATAGATGATTTGCTTGATGAGTTACATGGGGCCACTGTTTTCTCTAAAATTGATCTTAGAGCAGGATACCATCAAGTGAGGATGAAAACAGAAGATATTGAGAAAACAACCTTTGTGACTACAAGTGGATTGTATGAATTTACTGTTATGCCCTTTGGACTAACCAATGCCCCTGCCACATTTCAGGCTCTTATGAACAACATATTTGGTAAGTATTTGGGCAAATTTGTGCTGGTTTTCTTTGATGATATACTCATATATAGCACTGATCTGGAAACTCATACTTGAAGAAAGTGTTTGAACTGTTGCTTGAACATGCTTTATTTTCAAAAAGATCTAAGTGCAGCTTTGGAGTTTCTCATATAGAATACTTGGGGCATATCACTAGTGCTGCTGGAGTTGTTGTGGATCCAAACAAGATAAAAAGTATTCTAGAATGGCTAGTTCCTTCATCTCTCAAAGCTTTAAGGGGTTTCTTGGGTATGACTGGATACTTCAAGAAGTTTTGTTCCCAATATGGAAGTAAAGCTAAACCTCTTACTGATCTAACCAAGAAGGGAATGTTCAAGAGGAGCAGCCTAGCTCAAGAAGCATTTGAAGAGCTTAAAGAAGCTATGTGCACTATATCTGACGAGCACTTTGTCACGATGCATCAAAATAAATTCAATACTAGCACTAATATATAGTATAGGTGGAGTAGAGTTCGTATCCACAGGGAAAGGAATATTTTTCTTTTTACGAACTTAGTTAATAAAAGGGGGGTTTTGGTGTTGGATGATTTAATTTAATTAAAAACTAAGATGAACGACTTATATGAGATTTAATTCAAAGATAAAAAGGACTTGGCATTTCTACTTTCCACTTGTTGATATATTTTAGTCGATCATTGTTATATCTATAACTTATTCCCTCTCGAATACTCAATCGAGGAGTATATCCAATTCATCGAGGGTAGTTATTAACAACGACCGTTCATTAATAACCCTTACTATTATTCAAGTATAGAATACCGCCATATACTGACCTGATAATAGCATTTAATCTCTTAAATCCTTGATGAAATCAATTGAGATTGATAACCTCAACACAACAGTTTCGGTTTAACCAACAAAATTAATCCCTCTTAAGTTTATTAACCACAACCGTGCATTAATAAACCAAAGTTACTTACTTGTGAAACCATCAACGATTAACAAGCGTATTCGTCGATCGATTCTAGTAATAATTAATATACTCCTTCCGGTCCTTAATGAAGTTTACACTTTGACTTCACACATATTAAGGAAATAAATTTGACTTTACTGTAGAGTACACTGTTTGACATTGTTTGACACTGTTTGGCACCGTTTTGCACTGTTTGGTGTAGATTTGTTTGCCAAATAAGACAAATAAGGAAGTGTAAAGTTTAATATGGGACGGCCTAAAAAGGAAAGTGTAAAGTTAATTAAGGGCCGGAGGGAGTATGAAACAAAACTAGTTGATCCTTTAAGTAATGTTCAAAATATTAATATGAAATATGAATATGAATTAATTAATACTCAAGGAAGAATATTAAAGAAGATGAATCCTACTATAGTTAATATCAAGATGTTAATTAATTGTCATCTTAGTAACACTCCCCAATATTAACATAGAGCAAGAAAATACTACTATAACTAATGTCAAGATGTTAGCTAATTGTCATCTTAGCAACACTCCCAACATTAATATAGAGATAATATTAAGGAAAGAACTAATAATTAATATTCAAGGGAAGAAGTTTAAGAAAAATAACTCACAACTTTAATAATCAACAAGCTTCAAGAGCAACACCAAGAAATGGAAGTTTAGCTCCTCATTTGGAGACTAAACATAGCTAGAAAAGTATAAAGAAATGCTATTCTAAACTGAGCTTAAGAGTATGGAAGAAGAAATGATTAAAAGTGAAGGAAAAGTGTGCTATTTATAGGTGTTTTTCAACACCTTGGGTCGGGTACCCGACCGGGTCAAGTGCCTACCCGACCGGGTCCGGTCAAAATAAGATATTCTCAACATTCTGGTGATCTTCGCACGCCGGATTGTCCCCGGTCACTTCTCACCCGACCGGGTGAGGTAGTGGGCCCGACCGGGCCATGCAATTTCTTTGCATTTTCGTTTTTCACTTCTTACCCGACCAGGTCAAGCGTTATACCCGATCAGATATTTGCCCCTGGGCAGCCAAATCTTCTTTTTCTTCACTTCAAAGTCTTTCTTTCCAACACCACAAATCCTAACTAAACTTTACAACTACAAATAAAGACTAAAACATAATTACAACTAAAATCACACAAATGTTTACAAACTAAGTAAAATGGTATGGAGGAATAGGGGTTGTATTATTACAAGAGAATCATCCAATAGCTTATATAAGCAAAGCCCTTGGACCCAAGAATATGGGCTTATCCATTTATGAGAAGGAGTTCCTAGCTATAGTGATGGCTATAGAGAATTGGAAGGCTTATTTGTTGCATGCTCCTTTGTCATCCGAACTGATCAAATCAGCCTCAAATACTTGATGGATCAGAGAGTTTCAACCCCTACCCAACACAAGTACTTAACCAAGCTACTTGGATATGACTACAGAATTGAATACAAGAAGGGACATGAAAACAAAACAGCAGATGCCTTATCTAGAAGGGATGTCATAGGTGTTGAGGGAGATGAACATTACATTGTGGTATCTGCAATTAAACCTATGTGGCAAGAAGAGTTGATGTCAAGTTATCAAGGGGATGAGGAAGCTGAGGAGGCTATATTACAAAAGTTGGAAGCTCTTTACAATATGAATTATTTTTCTTACTCTGATGGAATGTTGAAATACAAAAACAAGCTGTATGTGGGTACTGCAGGAGACTTAAGGAAGAAAATGGTGACAACTATACATGAGAGTGCTACAGGAGGGGGGCTACCTTACTGTGAATATTTTTTGGTGTCCAAACATGAAACAAACAGTGCAGCAAGTTATCGGAAATTGCTCTATTTGTCAGATATGCAAACATGAAAATTCCAAATATCCGGGTTTGCTACAACCTTTACTAGTACCTCAACAAGCATGGCAACACATTACTATGGATTTCATTGAGAAGCTACCAAAATCAAATGGATATGAAGCCATTCTGGTAGTGGTAGATAGGTACACAAAATATGCCCATTTTGTGCCACTAATCCATCCCTACAATGCTCCCAAAATAGCCTCCATTTTTATCAATAGTATCTGAAAATTTCATGGCTTGCCAGAATCTATCACATCTGACAGGGATAAGGTGTTCACTAGCTTATTTTGGACTGAATCGTTTAAAGCCTTTCGGGTAAAACTGTAAGGAATAAATGTAATGAGATTTTGATGATGCTAGGTTAATTAGAATTTGAAGTACCCCTATAGAAATTTTGTATTAGAAATTTCTTTGTAAGTATTAGCATAGTCGACACGCCAGAAACCCTCTTGGTCCTCTTGATCAGAACATCTACCAGAGTTGCTCCCAGAGTTGCTCCCAGAGTTGCTCTCCAGAGAAGCTACCAGAGTTGGGTACCAGAGTTGGCATCAGAGGTAGACATCAGAGTTCAGACAAGAAAGCCTCATCAGACTTGCTCTTACTTAGCAGAATTCGAAGGCACTTTCCAACGGACGTAAAACTAACGGTAAATTCTCTAACGGCTAGGAGCCATTCGACGGAAACATGGTACTGTACACGCATTAAATGCTCAATTAATGTTGTACGTACGAAGATATATGTAAAGCTGATGATTGACCATGCGGGTATCTTTTAGCCCCCAAAATAGCAAGTCGAAGGTCCAACCGGTCAAATCAACAGTACAAGCATTTAATGAAGCTGTATTCTACACTCCAACGGGAAGACTGTTCCCTGTATATAAGATACTCTTCGAAGAACTACAGGATAACTTCTGCTCTACATCTTGCAAAAACAACATCTTCAGCATCCAAGCCTTCTTGAGATTTCAACTTTATTCACTTCAACAAGAAAGGCTTACGTTGGAAAGATATCAACTTCTTATCCTCTTGTCCAACAAAGAGCAAAGTTCCTCCAGTTCTTCAACACTTCGAAAGCCTCACTTACACATCCTTTGTGAAGAAGCTACGTTGGAGAAATCTGTTTTATATCAAATACTTCTTGGAAAAGAAGGGACGTCTCAAACTAACTGGAGTAAGTGAAGTGGAGATACTTCCAAGAGACTCAGTGAAACGAGACCAGCCATCAGGAAGCAGGACTGCATCCCGGGTAGCAACTAGGCTTGAAGAAGAAGAGGAGTGCTTCTTAAGTGCTAGGGACTAAGGCGTTGTAATTGTTAACTTACAAGCTTAGTGGAACAGTGGACTAGAGGAACACGTTGTTCCTTGAACCACTATAAAAATCTCCGGTGTCATTTACTTTACGCATTTACTTTCTGCATTTTAGACTTTGACTGCATAACTCAAAAGGTTGGACTCTGTGTCCAGCAGATCTTCCTTGAGAGTTATCAGAAAGGCATTTGCCTTAGTGTTTTTCCTGAGGCTACCCGGACAGAACCTAATCCGCTACCAGGTCCAGCTCTGCCATCAGAACTTGACCTTCTCTGTCACCAGATTTCGACCTTCTCTGATAAGTCAGCATTGACTTAGAGAAAAGTTTTGGAAAATCCTGAACAGTCTATTCACCCCCCCCCACCCTCTAGACTGTTCCTAATATAAACGGGATCAACAAGTGGTATCAGAGCTTCCTCATTCTTGTAATCTTTTAGGTTACTTGCTGAACAAAGATCCACTTGTTTTAGCCTTTTTAATCTCTTATTATGGATAACACTTTGTCAAAGAATTTGATGTTCTCAGTTACCAAGTTTGATGACTGGAAGATACGCATGAAAGCCCATCTCTGCGCACCACACGATGAAATGTGGGATGTCTTAGATGCAGGTCCTTTCACTGAGTTCACCAAAGTAAATCCTGAGTATTCTGCTAGCAGTGGTCAACCCCAAATGGTCACTAAGCTTCGTCATGAGTGGTCTAATGAAGAAAGAAGGGAGTACAATCTTGATAACATAGCCAAGGACATTTTGTACAAGGCCATTGATGACAAATACTTCACAAGCATCAAGAAGTGCACATCTGCCAAGGCTATCTGGGATACTCTTACCCTGATAGGAGCTGGTGATGAGCAGGAGAAAGACAACAAGCTCACAATTGCCATGAAGAAGTTTGAAGACTTCAAACTTCTCCCCAAGGAATGCATAGCGGAGATGTATGCACGCCTGCTCACCCTTACTGCTGAGATTTCAGAACTTGGGAAGGAACTGACTCCCAAGGAAGTCAACTTGAAGGTTCTCAGAGGTCTACCTTCACCCTGGAAGATGAAGGTTACTGTCATGAGAGAGCAAAGATCTCAGGACCTACAACACTAAGAAACTCATCTCTAATCTCTAATCTTATGAGTTCGAGATGAATGAAGAAGAGAAAGAAGAAGTTGAGGACATAACAACTACTGCCCTCACAGCCAGCACCTCACAGGTAAATAACTTTGACCCTTCCTTACTTTTAACTGACGAATATATGGTTGCCTTTGCCAGGAAGTTCAGGAAATTCATGAAGCCCAAGGATGGCAGAAGTCCATCCTCTAGCAGAAAGCCATTCCAGAAATCCAAACCATTAGAAAGTAGTGGAGAGCTTCTCTGCTACAACTGCAGACAACCAGGGCACTTCAAGGCCAACAGTCCACACCCAATAGTATCCAAAAGGCAAGGCCAAGAAGGAGAGAAGAAGTATGAGCACAGAAGGAGAAAGGCACTCATCACAGAGCAACCAGAGAAGGACCCCCTATATGAGACAGAGTCCAGCTTAGAATCAGAGTCCGATGAGGCATTTTGTTGCCTGGATACAGAAACTGAAGATCTATGCCTTATCGGTCAATCTGATAATGAGGTAACCTCCACTTCTTCATCTAGTTTTTCTTCCGTAGGCAAAACTTTTGATTCTGATTCAATGTCAGAATTTTGGGAAGAGTTTCAAGCCATCCAAGCCACTTATTCCTCTGTCAAAGAAGAAAATTGTAAGCTTAAGGTCGAGATTCTTGACTTAAGAAAGGAGGTTGAGACCAAAATCAATCTTCTGATTAAGGAGAGAGATCAGATGGAAGCTGAAAATGCTTCTCTTCTCAAGAGAATAAGAGAAATAGAGCCTTTTGAGATTAAGTACAAAGCGTACTAGAAGGCCCAGTCTTCCATGGAAAAGATTGTACTTGATCAACAAATTGGCGTTGTTTTGGTCTTGGTTATGGCTCAACAGAATCAGGTGAGCCTTCCATAATGCTTAGCACCAGAGTTGCTACGACAAATAAGGTCATAGTGCCACTGATTTCTAGCCCCATTTGCCAAGCTAGTGTATCTGGTACTAAGGTTGTTCATGAGAAGGTCAGACCAGATAAGCAAAAGATAAAGGTTCAACCCAAACAAAATTTGAAAAATAATGAACCTGGCAGAAAACTTAACAAAAAGAAAAGTTTTCAAAATAACAGAAATCAAAGACAAAATTTGACCAGACATTCTCATGACTACCCCACTAGAAATGACCACCAGAAAGGCAAATATCAAGAGAAGGTAAACTTCAGGCAGAAGAGGTTGGCTGGTCAGCCTCAGAAGCCCAAAGCTAACCGAACCTCTGCTCTTGATAGTATATGGGACTTCTACCCAACCAAAAAGGCTATGCAGAAGTATGTAAACAGGAAGCATGATCCTCACAAGCATCTGCCTAAAGTGAATCACACATCCGTTTAATATGACTACCAGGTGGACAATGGGTACCACCCACCAAGGTTTCACTTGATGAGACCAAAGTGGTACCGGTTGCCAAGACTGCATAACCCCCTAGGACCCAACATTGCTTGGGTACCTAAATCTTCCTTTTATTGATGCAGGAATTGTGTGCTGGAGCAATCTCTGAACAAGACTAGTATATTGATGGTGGATGCTCCAGGCACATGACAGGTGACAAGAGTTGCCTTACAGAGATCCAGAAAATCAAAGGGCCCAGAGTTACCTTTGGTGGTAATGATAAAGAAGGGCAAACTAAAGGAAGAGGGAAGTTGATCAGAAACCAGATAATCATTGACGATGTCTCATATGTCAAAGGCCTGAAGTTCAACTTGCTAAGTGTTAGCCAGTTCTGTGACAAAGGCTACACTGTTGAATTCTCCAAAGAATGATGTTCTGTCAAGCATGAGACAACAAAGGAAGTGGTTCTGACAGTTACCAGGAAAAGAAACATTTATGTTGTTAATTGGTCCACTGCAAAAGAAGGAAATTGCCTGATAGCCAAAGGAGATTCAAAACTCAGCTGGGAATGGCACAAGAATCTGAGTCACTTGAATTTCAAAACAATCAACAAACTAGCAAGGGATCACATTGTTGATGGTCTGCCCAACATTGTGTACAAGAAGGAGAACCTGTGCAGTGCATGCCAGAAAGGAAAGCAAGTGAAGAACTCCTTCAAACCCATTGCTGGAGATCTTTCTACAAGTCCTTTAAATCTGATCCACATGGATTTATTTGGGCCGGTAGAAACTCCAAACATTGGTGGCAAAAGATATACTCTAGTCATGGTGGATGACTATTCGAGATACACTTGGACAATCTTTCTGAAGAAGAAAAATGAGACTCTACAGAAACTACCATCTCTGTTGAAGCTCCTATAGAATGAGCAGAATCAGAAAGTCAAGACTATCAGATCAGACAAGGGAACAAAGTTCGTCAACAAGGTCATAAAGGATTTTTGTGACCAGAATGGAACCATGCACCAACTCTCTGCAGCCAGAACTCCTCAACATAATGGAGTTGCGGAAAGAAGGAATCGAACATTGAAGGAAGCTGCAAGGACAATGATTGCTGAATCTGGTCTACCTCTCAGATATTGGACTGAAGCAATCAACACTGCATGCTATACTAAGAATCGGAGCATGATTCACAAGACTCATCAGAAGACCCCCTATGAGCTATGGAAAGGAAGAAAACCAAATATCAGCTACTTTCATGCATTTGGATGTAAATGCTATGTACTCAACAATGGAAAGGAACATCTCAAAGTGTTCCAAGAAAAAGCTTATGAAGGCATGTTCTTAGGCTATTCAAGCACAAGCAAAGCCTATAGAATACTTAACAAAATGACTCTACTTGTTGAAGAATCGATTCATGTCAAGTTTGATGATCTCAACTCTGTTGAGAGCATAACCGAGAACTTAGAGAAAGTGAATCTTGAAGAATCACCAGAAGTGGCTACACCAGAGATAGTCGCACCAGAGTTGGTCACCAACTCTGTCAACCCAATTCATCTTCAAAATCCCATTCTGCAAGACAAAGATAGTGATGAAGACTCAGTAGAGGAACCAGAGAGACCCAGACAACAACTGATAGAACCTGATCTGACATGGTTAACAGATCATCCTCCTAACCAAGTGATTGGACAAATCAGAAGTGGAGTACAGACCAGATCTGCTACAGCTAGAAGAGAAGCAATGTTTGCCTGCTACATATCTCAAATGGAACCTATGACTGTAAAAGAAGCTCTTGCAGACTCAGATTGGATCAATGCAATGCAAGAAGATCTCACTCAATTTGAAAGGAACAAAGTGTGGGAACTTGTCCCTAGACCAAAGCACCAGAATGTCATTGGAACCAAGTGGGTATTCAAGAACAAAGCTGATGAAGATGGAAACATTGTAAGAAATAAAGCAAGGCTGGTAGCTAAGGGATACTGTCAAGAAGAAGGGATAGATTTTGATGAGACTTTTGCACCAGTTGCAAGACTGGAAGCCATCAGAATATTCCTAGCCTATGCTGCCTTCAACAACATCAAGGTCTACCAGATGGATGTCAAAAGTGCATTTCTGAATAGAGATCTTGAAGAAGAAGTTTATGTGGAACAACCACCAGGTTTTGTCATTCCTACTCAATCTTCGTGTGTCTACAAGCTTAAAAAGGCCCTCTATGGTCTTAAGCAAGCTCCCAGAGCATGGTATGACACATTGTCCTTATTCCTAGTGAACCATGGGTTTACTAAGGGAAAGGTTGACAAAACTTTATTTCAAATCTCTGTTGCTAACCATATTCTGTTAATACAAATATATGTTGATGATATTATATTTGGAAGTACTAATGCAGAATTATGCAAGAAGTTTTCTCAAGTTATGCAGAGTCAATTTGAAATGAGTACAAGTGAAACAAGTTCCAGAGGGAATCTTTATCAATCAAGGGAAGTATACCAGAGATCTGATCAAGAAGTTTGGAGTAGAAGGCAAATCATCAGTGAAGCTCCCCATGAATACTTCACAAGGAATTGGACCAGATGATGAAGGAAAAGATGTCGATGCAACAACCTACAGAGGAATCATTAGATCTCTTCTTTACCTAACTGCAAGCAGACCAGATATATCATTCTATGTTGGAATCTGTGCCAGATATAAATCAAAGCCCAAGGAGAGCCATTTAAGTGCTGCAAAGAGAATCATCAGATACATCAAAGGAAATCCAAATGCACGTCTATGGTATCCCAAGGGAGGTAACTTTGAACTAATTGGTTACTCTGACTCAGATTTTGCAGGTTGTAGGTTAGACAGGAAGAGCACCTCTAGTCACTGCCAATTGTTAGGTGGGAGACTTGTCTCCTGGTTTAGCAAGAAGCAGAATTCAATCTCAACCAGTACAGCAGAAGCTGAGTACATTGCTGCTGGAAGCTATTGTGCCCAACTTCTGTGGATGAAGCAACAACTCAAGGATTATGGAATTCATGCAAAGGGGATTAAGCTGTTGTGTGACAACATCAGTGCCATTGCAATCACTCAGAATCCAGTGCTTCATTCCAGGACAAAGCACATTGAGATCAGACATCATTTCATCAGAGATCATGTATAAAAGAAGCATATCTGTATGGAGCATGTACCTACAGAAGATCAGCTAGCGGACATCCTGACCAAGCCTTTACCTAATGCAAGGTTTAATAAGCTAAGGGAGGAACTGGGAATGATGAATGATCTTCCCAGAGATGTATGAACCAAATTTACCCTGGACCAGAACTGCTATATCTGGACCAGAGAACCTTCCATCAGAGTATCTCTGTCTCTGATCACCAGAGTACATCCCTTCAGAGAACCCCACTCTCTGATACAGAATCTCCTATCAGGAGTTCATCAGAGATCATTGTGGACTTAGTCATTTTTTTCGAGGTACGGGCAAGTCCTAATTACTTGAACAGGTCTTTTACCAGATTACCCCTGATCATTACTCCTTTAACGGAAACATTCTTCTGCCCGCATTTCTTTAAATGCTACCACAAAACCACAAATAATATTAAACGTCCACTAGCCCAAAGCCTTTTATACCAACCTTCTTCAACCTAAACCGCTACTGCACTTCATCTCTCTGAAATTGTTTTTGCTCTCAAACTTTCAAACCTTCCCGGAACTCTCACCCTCCAGAATCTTTCAATCATATCACTCTATGAAAATGAACTTCATCAATATCAACGATCTCACTAAGGAGGAAGTGACAACCCTCGTCTCCAACATTGTTACAGGCATGAAAGTTGACATGCCAACACTTCCCCTGTTAGCAGAAAACCAGAAGAGGATGACGAAGATCATCCAGGGAATGAATGAGTCCCAACTGAGCAAAGTGGTTGCTCACCCCTATGAGCACTTCAGTACGAAGGATGTGGTCGAGTTCTACCTCAACGCCAACATCACCAAGAACGCAGTTCAATCTCAGGTGTAGGGAAAAAGCATCATCTTGAATGCAGATGCCCTGGACGAGTTCTTCGGGGTACAACTGGACTCTCAAGACCCAGAAACCCCCACTCTCATTGACTTAGAGTCTGTGGATGTTTCCACTGAGGTTTTTGTGCAAACCTATTGCCGCCCTGAGGCCGCTGGACTAGAGAAGCTCTACATGAAGAAGTTCTTGCTGAAGATGGACTTTAAAAAGTTGGTCAGCGTGTTGCACAGATGCATGTGGTGCAAGATTGGTTCGACCGATGAGATGAACAAAGCCAATGCCAAAGCAATATTTGCAGTGCATCACGGCATGAACATCAACTAGGGCGAAGTAGTCTTTGGTTCCTTGACTGAGTTCATCAAGAAGAAGGACTAGAAGACTGGCCTGTTCTCAACAAAGATGGGCCATGGTCTCCTCATCTCTGCCATCCTTACTGCTCAAGGATTTCAACTCAGGGACCCCTCCTCAGTTGACCACTCCAAAACCATCTTCCTCGTAGCCTCTCCCAAGTTGAATATTGCTATCTCTGCTGAGCTAAAGAGGGAAGAAAGGATGGAAAAGAAAAGAGAACATCATGTTATGAAGCCTAAACCTGCTCCAAAGAAAATCATCAAGAAATCCACTCAGATGCCCTCTCAACCAGAACAGAAAAGGACTGAGAAGGAGATCAGAACCAAGAAGGTTCATGAAAAGAAAGCCACACCAGAAGAGGATGCACCAGAGGTGGTTGCATCAGAGTTAGCCTCCTCAAAGCCAATCAGAAAATCACCTGCTAAGAAGCAGAAGATGAAAAGAAGAAGAAAATTGGTTGTTCAGAGTGAGGACTCTGACAACTCTGGCCCTCAACCAATGAAGAAGAAGAAGAAGAAAGAAAATTCACCTGCTAAGGGATCAGAAACTCAGGGGGAACTTGAACCAGATGCTCAACCCTCATCTGTCCCAGAAATGCCCATCATGGACTCTCTGTCAGAACCTCAAGCAATCCCTGTTAGAATTCCAGAAACTGATTACAATGTTGTCCTTGATAGACAATTTGAAAGGTTCTAGCATGGAGAAGATGGAGAATGGGGCCACTTCAAAAGATCATTCAGTACTTTGACTCCTATGAAGCTGAGGAAGCTGCAGTTCTTCATTGGGTAGGCACAGAAGATGTGTCTCAATGCTTTGACCTTGCATTTCTCATATCTGTCCTACTGAGAAAGAAGGAAAGATATCAAGGTAAAGCACCTCTGATCTCGTGTTCACCAGAGAAGCATGTCAATGCCTTAGAAGAAGATGAAATGGCTGACTATGAAGCCTGGATGATAGAGAATAAAAGGAAGGAATCTCTTATCAAATTTCGTCCAAGTGCACATGGAGAAGGAGAACCCTCCACTGCTAATGATCTTCCATTGGACATGGAGAAACTGATTAAAGAATGGAGAGACTCACAGTTCGAGGAAACTGTCATGGAGGTAATTCCTAATTCCCCTTCTGTTCATAACCCCACAGAACTCCCTCCACCCTCTCCCAAATCCCCTCCACTTCTTATAATCTCACCTGTCAACACTCCACCAAAATCTGCCTCTCCCCCTCGTTCAACTTCTCAACAGAAAACCCCAGCCAAATCTCCATCTCCACCCAAACAAAAAACCCCTTCCCCTTTGCAATCACCCAAACAACCTAACCCACAAAAGTCTAAATCTTCATCACCTTGTAAACAAGCAACTCCTACCAAAAACCGCTCACCTTCACCCCCACCACCACCACCACCGCAACCCTTTCCTCACCAGAGCTCCTCACATCAGAAAACCTCTCACTAGAGAACCCCTACTCACTAGAGCTCACCCCCACAGCAGAAATCCAAGCCTAACTCCAGAGCTGACACCCCACAGAATTCCCCTCAACACTCTGTGGCATCCAAACCAAAGAAAGAGCATATCATCAAGGTTCTTTCTTTAGAAGATGATAATGATTGATTCCTTACCTCATCTGTTGCTGGTGATCTTACATCTAAAAGGAGGAAGACACCCCCAGAGATAATTCTCCTAAATCCACTGACAAAAACCCTCCATTACCCACGAGCAGAGGTTTGGAGATGCCAGGGTTTACACCAGAAGAGCCTCAGATTACCTTCACACAATTTGTTGCATCTGCAGAAGAATTTGGTGACCAGATGCTAGAAAATATGAATCACCTCATCCGCATTAATGACAAGCACTTTGAGCATCTGACTCACACCAACATCAACCTCAACCAAGGTTTACAGAAGATATCAGAGAAGGTTGACTCTCTGACAGAGACCCTGCATGCATTCATGAACTCCTCCAATAACAAGATTGATGCAGTCTCCAAGGAAGTAGATGGAATCAACTCTGTCCTCTATTTGCACTCTCAATCTCTCAACGATCAGAATGAGAAACTTAAGGAGATCACTGAATCCATAGATATTCTACAATGGAATGCTGATCAATCCTCAGAGAGATTTCTGGAGATAGGGATTCTCTGTAAAGAACACAAGGAGCAAGCCTCTAATATTCTGAAGAATGACAAGGAGCGATACCAGAAGATGGTACTCCTTGAAGCCAGCACTCAGAGCATTCAATCTACAATGGAAAGACAACAAAGTTTGATTGAGGGACTGGCCTCTGTTACTCAGAAGCTGCCTGAAGCCCTTGAGGAAATCAGAGATGCGCAAGCCTCAGAATTCTCAAAAATTGAACTTCTCCTTGGCGATCTTGTTGATGCCAAAAAAGGGGAAGAGACCAGAGAAGAAGAAGGCCCAAGCACCAGAACTTTACCCTTCAGAAACTCTTCATCTGTTGATCCTGCTCCTTACTTTGAAGCTGCAAAGAAGAAGAAGCTTGCTACTGCAGGCATCAGACCTTCTCTCCCACCTCCTAAGAGCTCCAGGAAGAAATCTTCAAGCTTCTCGTTTAATGAATGGATGAAAAGTGGGATGTCAAGGCAAAACAGAGCTCAGTTCACTCAGATGAAGAAGCTCATGACTCCACTACAACAAGAGAACTTTACCCTTCTATCATTTTTATACAGGCCACACGTCAGTGTTTACATTGATGTTGTGATAACGGAACACCATGGTGTCTCCGGTGTTTACCTTTTTTTTTTAATTTTGTTTCACAGAATAAAAGAATAAAGGCATGACGTCCCAATTCATCGGATCGTCATGAGGGGGAGAGTGGTCCGCATGCGGTTTACTCTCAAAAATCATTCTCGGATACTTCTCCTCCAACACAAAAAAAACGACGACTCTCTACTCTCTCAAATCATCAAAACTGCCAAGTCAGCTTCACATCAAATGGTCAGCTACGCTCACAAATCAATCATCATTTTCCGCTGTGCAACTGACTGGTTCTCCTCAAAAACATTCACCTCAAATAGTCAAAAAGACTACATTGTGGAGGAGACAGAGGTCAGTTAATCAGAATCCCATGTGCGTCTGCAATTCTTCAAGGAAATTCATTCTAGAGCCGCCACCGGATTTAATCCAAGCTGATCAAGACCAACTTCTGGAAGGCAAGGACTACATGCAAGACACCGAAGATTCCATAACCCCGAAATCAAAGATCAAATTGCCAAGAAGACATCAAAGGGGAGATTGCTAGGATTTCTTCAACACGAAGACAAAGGAAGCTGAGTTCCACTGAAGATCAAGACAAAAGAGGAGCAACTCAACAGATTTTATCTATGCTCTCCTCTACATTGCTGAATAAACACAAAGACAAAGATATCCGCGCTGCAATGCTGATTGAACATGATTGAACACCAAGGGGGAGATCGTTGGGAATATTTTATGGTGTCCAATCTAATTAAATATCTTTGTATTTGTGTAGTTATTAATTAAATGTGTAATATGGGCCACAAATGTATTTCAGCCCATTAGCCCACTTGTAAGCCTTAAGTTAGACATCCTTATGTATAAAAGGATGCTAACTTAAGCAAACCCTAACTCTCACATAAGCCTCAACGCACATATCATTTTGAGTGAGAAGGGAGAAAAACGCCGTTCATACCATATTCTGTATTTCGACATCTTTATTGGTATTGAATCGGATCATCGTTTCTTCTGTACTCGTTATATTGTTTGTATGATTGTTGATCATATTGGGACTAACAGAGTGCCGTTGTAAGATCTTTGATAAAGTTTCCCATCCTCGATGGTGTAGCTCGGGGCCCTGAGTTTGGCTAGCTTGGCTCTCTCCTCGTCCCGGGGCAATTCTCCCGAGGTGATAAAGGTCATGATGTCGGTAATCCAGTCCTCCGACCGCTGTTGAATGCACGTGACCGGGCTGGCATGGATGCTGGACATGCTCATCTCTTCGACCTTGGCTATCTTGGAGATGTGGTCTGGAGTATCTAAGCTGAGCTTGGAGAGGATGTCGGCCTCAACATTCTCCGCCCTTGGGATCTGAGTGATCTCATGGGTTTCGAATGCCTTGAGCAACTCCTCGGCCGCCTGTTTGTATTGCCTCATCCTCCCTTCTTTAGCCTCGTATGAGCCCTCGATCTGGCCCACCACTAGCTTGGAGTCGCACCTGATTCTGATGTGTCGTGCTTTGAGGCCGGCGGCGAGTCTGAGGCCGCTGAGAAGGGCCTCATACTCGGCTTTATTGTTGGATACCCTGAAGTTGAAGCGGATGACATAGTAAGCTCTGAACCCTTCAGAGGAAATGAGGATGACGTCGCCACCACAAGCTTTGGTGGCCGATGAACCGTCAGTAAAGAGAGTCCATGCTTTGTCTGGCTCTGGCCCTGGTGTGGTGGCCGTCTCCCTGGCTGTGCATTCGGTGACGAAGTCGGCCAAGGCCTGCCCCTTGATGGATGGCCTCGGCTTAATCTCTATCTGGAACTGGCTGAGGAAGATCGCCCATTCCACCATCCGTGAGGAACTGGTGGGGCTCCGCATGAGCGCGTCGAGGGGTTGCTGAGTTAAGACGTGGACGGCGTGGGCCTGGAAGTAGTGCCCTAGTTTCTTCACTGTATGGACGATGGCCAGTATCGTCTTCTCAATGGGAGAGTACCTGAGCTCGGCCTCCCGCAACGTCTTGCTTATGTAGAAGATTGCCTTCTGTACCCCCTCGTCCTCGTGGATGAGCACGGAGCTGACGGCCGATGTGCTCACCCCCAAGTATAGGAAGAGGGTTTCACCGGCTTTAGGTTTGGAAAGCACCGGAGGGGATGATCAGTACCGCTTCAGTTCCTCAAATGCTTGCTGGCACTCCATCGTCCATCTGAAGCCATTTGCCTTGCGCATGATCTGAAAGAAAGGGAGAGACCTTTCAGCCAATTTTGAGAGGAAACGGTTGAGGGTCACAAGGCGTCCCGTCAGCCGTTGTACCTCCTTCACGTTTTGCGGTGGCTCCATGTTGACAATAGCCTGTATCTTTTATGGGTTGATCTCAATGCCCATTCGGCTGACCATGTAACCGAGGAACTTACCCCCCTGGACGTCGAAGGTGCACTTCTTCGGATTTAGGCGGAGCTGGAACTTCTTCATTATCTCAAAAATTTCTCAGAGGTCGTTGGCGTGGCTAACGGATTGCTTGCTCTTGACGATCATGTCGTCGACGTATGCCTCCATCGTCCGGCCGAGGACTGCTCTGAAGACCTTGGCTACCATTCTGGTGTATGTGGCGCCTGAGTTCTTGAGCCCAAAGGCCATGACGAGGTAGCAGAAAATTCCCTCCGGGGTCATGAAGGTCGTCTTCTCGGCGTCATCCTCATGCACGAATATCTGGTGGTACCCCCCGAAGGCATCAAGGAACGACATCAACTCGCACCCCGCCGTGTCGTCCACCAATTGATCAATGTTGGGGAGAGGGAATGGGTCTATAGGGCACGCTTTGTTCAGGTCAGTGTAATCAACGCACATTCTGAACGTCGACGGCTTCTGAGCGAGGACGACGTTGGCCAACCAGGTCGGGTACTTCACCTCTTTGATGTGGTTGATTGAGAGGAGCATGGTGACCTCCCCTTTGACGAAGTCATGTCTGTCGGCCGAGAGGTAGAGCCGCTTCTGCTTGATCAGCGTGGAGGCGGGGTCGATTGACAGCCGGTGAGTGATCACTCTTCGGCTGATGCCCGGCATGTCGTCCGGGCCCCACGCAAAAATGACCGCATATGTCCGCAGGACGTCGAGGATGCCTTCGCGTTGGTCCTGTGGGAGCTGTTTCCCGATTTTCAGGACCCGCTCCGGCCGGGAGGTATCTAGGGGGACCTCATCGACCTCTTCGGATGGCTCGGCGTGCGGCCTTTCTTCGTCTTTGAAGACGACGGCGGTGATAGTGTCTATTCTCTGTTCTGCGCTGGCTGCCGGCTTTGTCAGTTTCAGGTAGCATGCCCGGGCTATCTTCTGGTTCCCTCGGGCATAGCCGATACCACCGCTAGTGGGGAACTTCAGGCATTGATGTTTCATGGAGATGATGGCTTCCAAATCCTCTAGTGCTGGCCGCCCCCATATCAAGTTGTGGGCACACTCGAGGTTGACCACCATGAATTCCATGTCGATCTTGATGCGATGGGAGTCGTCACCGACCTCCACGGGGAGGACTATCGTGCCCTCGGCGTCGATAGAGTCCCTGGTGAAGCCGGACAACGGTGTCCATATCGGCTTGAGTAGCGCTCTGTCCAGCTTGAGCTGTCTGAAGGTGTCAAGGTACATGACGTTGACGGAGCTCCCCGTGTTGATGTAGGTGCGGTGGATGATGGAGTCACCTATTTCGCACCGGATGACAAGGGTGTCCCTGTGTGATGCGGGCCCCGGAGGCAGATCCTTATCGGTGAAGGTCATCGCCTCCGCCCGTTGTTTCTTCGGCTGGGGGGAGCATGGGACACCTCCCCGATGTAAAGGGATTGGGCCCATTTCTTCCTCTGGGTGGCCAAATCCCCCCAGTGTTACCCCCCACAATGAGGTTGATGTGGTTCTTCCTCGGAGGGGGCTCTTCGAAGTCTTCGTCGTCGTCGCTGAGCCTGCCAATCTCCCACTTCTTCGCAGAGGGTTCGCCCCCATGCTTGCCGGTGTTTACCCACGTATTTTTGCGTGTGCCACCTTTAACAAACTGGGAGAGTTCCCCCTGACGAATCAACTTCTCGATGTGCCTCTTCAGAGTGACACAATCGTCTGTGTTGTGGGAGGTGTTCCGGTGATAACGGCAGTAGGTGCCGCCCTGATGGACGGCATAGATCTCCTTTGCCGGCCGAGGATCTCGCTCAATGAGGTCGTGCTCCTCGGCGTAATCGAGGATGGTGCTGACCGAATGGGTAAGTGGGGTCTTCGGCCTCTCCATCCTCGGCCGCCATATGCGGTCTTTGTTCTTTCCGCCAGATCCATGACGGCCTTGCCCTCCCTGACCTCGGTCCCCGGCCGAAGGTGCGCCTGTGGCTGGCGCGACGTTTGTCTTCTTGGAGGGGTTCCCTCCGTCCTTCTTGTGGCTGTGCAGTTCGTCAGCGTCTGCGTACAAGTTTCCTCGCTGAAGCGCCTTCAGATAGGACCTCAGAGGGTCAGTGATGAGGCTCCTCGCATATGGGGTGCTGCGGAGGGCCCCCTGGAAGAGTACGAGGAGGGTGCGCTCATCGCCCCCCTCGACCTCGTCAGTCTCCCTCGTCCACCGGTCGATGAACGACCAAAGTGATTCGTCATGCTGCTGCTTGACGGAGAGAAAATGGGTGAAGTATTTCTTCATGCACTTCCTTCCGGCAAAGTGAGTGAGGAAGCGCTGGGCGAGGTCTTGCCATGAGTCTATGCTCCCCTCGTGGAGTGCGTTGAACCACTCATACACTGGCCCTTCAAGAGGTGAAAGGAACCAGCGGCATAGGTATTCATCTGATACGTTCACCATCAGCATGTTGTTCTGGTAGCGGCTGAAGTGCTCCTGGGGGTCGGAGCGCCCGTCATAGGGCTTGATGGCGTTTCCTCGGTACTTCTCAGGGATAGGGGCCGAGAGTACCCTGGCGGTGAAGGGGGTCCTCATCCTGACCTGGATGATGGGGGTCCCCTCGTCCTTCGGCCAACTCCCTTTCAAGGATAGTGACCTTGTTCAGAAGGGCGTTGAAGCCGGGATCTGTGGATGAATTGCCGGTGGGCGTGGCGACCAGCTGTTTGGCCTCCATCTGGGCGAGCCTTCGCTCGAGTTGGGCGATCACCTCGTCCCTGGGGTCCCTGGCGGCCATGGTGGCGCCCTGAGTCTGCAAGCGGGCTGCGTGAGCCATGTTTATTTGGTGACAGGCATCATCCTCATGCAGTTTCCCCTTGCCTTTGTCCAGGCGGGGCCGATCCGTTGTCCGGGATACCGACCCAAGCTTTCCCTGGGCGAGCCAGGCTCATGCTTCCCAATCCGCCCCGCCATCCTCTCTGAAGCAGGCCGACGACACGTGTCACCTAGCCTGTTAAAGGCTGAGGCTTTTCCACGCGCTGAGGTTGGTCCAGCTCGAAGCGGGGATGCGGGGTGGGAGTGGGACGACATTGTGTCCTGGGGCACCACCCCCTCATCGTTGCCTAGCCTGACGGCCAATGGCTGGGGCTGAGGAGGCGGCATCGTGTTCTCCCCCGTCCTTGGCATGAGTGCGCTGAGGACGGTGGGGTTCTGGGCCAAGCTGGCGATGATGGCCGAGAGCGCGGCCTGAAGCTGAGGGTCAACAACAGGAGAGGCCGGTTGCGCCGAGGCATTGTCACCTTTCTCCGCGCGCTTCTTGTCCAAGCCGATGCGGGCGTCAGGGGCGCCTCCGTTGAGCTTGTGGTGCAGGTCTCCTGCGAGGTCGATGGCTTCCCGAAATACACCCCCCCCGGCGGCCTTGTCGGCCGTAGCGTCCTCCTCGTGCTCTCGGTTCTCTTGTGCCTCAGGGATGGCCTTGCTGAGGAGATTGCGGTTTTACTTAGTTCTTCCCATTGTCAGTTAGTTGTGCTTGGTAGCGACGAAGGAGGCTAACTTGATTGTTCTTGCTCTCAATGAAAGCACCAAATGATAGACTATAAGTCTAGAGAGAAGTGAGAGCTAGAGAGAGAAGTAGTATAATTGTTCTGTATTAATGAATTTGTCAACCCCTACAACTACCTCCAGAGGAAGTATTTATAGGAAAAATGCGGGCTGGGCTCCCAAGCCTTGGGTTTGGGAGGCCCATTTACAATTGGACCGCTATTGGGCCGAATACAAAGTAAATGGTAGAGTATATAAATGATTAAGTGCAAAATCCTGTTCTGGGAATTCTTTATGGCCGACGAGGGTCTGGCCGATGAGTGCATGGCCGACGAAGACCCGGCCGACGAGGTCACCCGGTTCTTCTGGCTTCCGGATCATATTCTGGGTTGACTTCGTTCCGACCGATGAGGGTCATCTGGCCGATGAGGGTCCCACTAGGTGACAGTTGTGCCTTCTGTTCTCTTGAGTATGTGGGTCCTGGGGTCTAGACTCATATACTCCATCAATAAGGTAGAAATACGGTTCCCTGAAGTGATTATTAACCCGAGAACTTGGAATCTGGTCGAGGGGGTGTTTGGAACTGATTCTCATTCTGCTTCTTTTTAAAAGCAGAAGCAGAATCAGAATCAGAATCAGTTTTCAGAAGCTGGTCACCCCCAGCTTCTAAAAAAACTGATTCTAGGAGTAAATTAGAACACCAGAATCACTTCACCACTTTTATCCAAACACTCCAACTTCTTCTTCTGCTCCCTGAAGGAGCAGAAACAGTTTTAAAAATCAAATCGAAACACCTCCTAAGAGGATAAGGGAAGGGGAGTTTCACCCACAACTCTCCGTAAATCCAATTTCAGAGAGAGATTTCGACTGGGTTGGCTCCTCTCTGTCGTGTTTCTAAGCCAATGATCATCTTTACAAAAAGTAAGTATGAAGAATGCATTATTAGTAAAAGAAATAGAGATTTGTTACACAATTTTTTTTGAATATCTTTTCTCATAAATCAATTATTAATCAAAATATCATCATATTGATTTAATATATTAATTTGTGAAAAATAATGTTTCTAATAATTTTTGCATGTGTTAATAAATTTTACGTTTTTAAATCATAAACAGGATTTAAGTAATTGTACTAATTACCATATAAAAAATTAATTGATGTCCTTAAAAGTCATTTAACAAGTTATTAGCCAAATGTAAACAACCATTTAACCAAACAACATTTTACAAACTGCTAACAGTATTAGTTGATCAAAACAGCCAACAGAATCTGATGTCATCAATCAGCTAAAACAATCAGCCAACAGCTAACAGCTAACAGCTAACAACTGATTGACAATCACCCCCTATGTATATCATAGTTACGTGTTTTATTTGTTGAAAGAAACTGTATTTAGAGTTTGTTTGGTGGTACTTTTTTCTACTTATCAATTGACTTTTGATTTCGCGCATTCGTTATGTAAAGTGATTATTTAACGTAACATGAGCCAATACATTCATAAAAGTAACTTTAACCATACTTACTTTTTCATATAATTCTTTCTTTATTTTAAATATAGAATTTTAAATGTAATTTTTTTCATAAAACATTAGAATTAGTCAATCCAACTCATTAGAGTGTAGAGTTTTCAAAATAATGAAGTGTGTAGTTGAATGATTTCTAAAAAAATTAAAACTAATGCCTTATAATGATTAGAATATAAAGAAGATCTAAGATCAACATATTAAACACAATTTATATGGTACACCCGGGTGTACATATACACCCAATTTTTTTGTAATATTTATCAACTTTAAGTCTTTCAATTAATGACTCTCTCATTCCTAACCTTTGAATTGCCGATCATCTTCCTTGTTCAGTCATCCGCATAAAATAATGCCGACCATCTTCCTCGCTCAGTCATCCGCATAGAATCGTGTCGATCATTTTCCTCACTCACCGCGGACTTTGCTGCAGCTCTGGATAATTCGTCTCCTCTGTTACGCCACACATAGAAGCTCTGGATAATTCGATTTCCTCTGCTACACCACACATCGGAGCTCCAAAAATACCTCTTATTTTGTTGCTAAAAATATCACCCGCAATTGTTTCATTTTTCAGAGTCTGCAACTTTCTCCTTTTTCCCTTTTAACTCATTGCTCTAATGATTCAATTAATTGAATGTTCAGCTTTATATATTATACTGAACACATTAGAAATGAGTTTTATTTTAAACTCAAATGAGTAAAACGCCTAAATAGAATGAACATGCACAAATGAGCTTTTGAATTTTTGAAAACTCATTTTGTAAGTTACGTATGTCCATTTATTACCTCTGTTGTGCTCATTTTGAAATGTTATATCAATGCATATTTCAAAAGTATCATATCACATTAAATTCACGTAGAAGTTGATTATAGACACGAAACTACTAATCACGATACTCAATCGCACGATTTTAATACTCAATAACGGAGGTTTGATGCTCAATGAAAATGTCTTGATTCTCATTTTGTAAGTTACGTATGCTCAGCTGGTACTGATGTTATGCTCATTTTCTAAATGTCATATCAATGCATTTTTTAAAAGTACTATTTTACTTCAGATTCACATATTGAAATTCATAGGAGTTGATTATAAATATAATTTAATAAGTTTTTATAAAAGAAAAAATAACAAAAAGAAAATGAATTAGAAGTTATGAAACATAGATCATGATTCTGAATATTAGACTCCTAATACTCAACATAATAGGTCTGATGCTCATTAAAAGTTCATTAATGCTCACTCATCAAAAATCATGATTTTCATCTCATTAGTGAAAGTTTGATGCTTAATTAAAATGTCATGATTCTCAACTAACAAACCATACAATTTTCATATTAATGTGAACTTTGTAAGTTATGAATACTTATTTGATATTGATGTTATGCTCATTTTAAAATGTCACATCAATGCATATTTCTAAAGTATCATATTTCATTAGACTCGCATATTGAAATTAAAAGGAGTGAATTATAGATATAATTTAATAAGTTTTTATCAAAGAAAAAATGAAAAAGAAAAAGAATTAGAAGATATGAATCCGAGATCGTGATACTAATTGTTAGCGTCCCAATACTCGATAAAATAGATCAGATGCTCACTAAATGTACACTATTGCTCATTTAACGGAAGCCGTGATTTTTCGCTTAAATTATAAAAATGCCACCAAATTTTTTTTAGTCTGTATTAATTATTGGGCCATCTTCCTTAGTTGGACCGGGTGTACATACACACCTGGATGTATGATATAGGCACCGCATATGAAACGAATATTTTTAGAGATAATCACGAATAGATGATTGGAAAGTGAATCCGATAAATTTAAATTCCAACTGCTATAATTGATTTCCAATGTTTTGAATTTTATCTTTCAATGATTTGGAATTGAACCTGGAGTCTTGACTTTTAAAAAGGTCAAATGAATGTATTTGGAAAGCCTACCGATCATGATCCAACCGGCTCATTTATTGAAACGAGCAAAAAATGTGAAACTGCAAGTTATAGTGTTATGTGAAAATACAAGTAAAAAATGTGTGAGAAAAAATAAATTTAATATTTAAGAGTACACCCTATTCATTGAAAATGCAAGTTATAGTGTTATGTGAAACGAGCTCAACTCAAACTTGACCCAACCGGCTCATTTATTTGAGAAAACAAGTCATGTTTAGGCTATGTTTGCTTTTTATCGTACTTCTTAAAAGTGATTTATTGAATAGATTTTAGAAAAAAGTGATTAATAATTAAAGTAGATTTGTTTGTAAATAGATTTGATTTTAATTAAAAAGTAGAAGTTGAAGTGTTCGTATTTATGATATGAACATTTAAATAAATGTACAAAAATGTCATTACCATAAAAAATGATATGGGAGTACACATGATCTATTGTATTGGGGATGTTAGTCCCAAAATACTAACAATCATACAACCATAGCAGTGATAAAGAAGCAGGTAGAAAGAAATCGACAAGATTGAACGCGAATCTGATATACCGTATGAATCTGCCGCTACTCTCCCTGGAGAAGGAGAGCAGCGGCAACCTAATTTCTCTCTATCTCTACGCCTCTGCGTCTCTAAGCCTCTCACGATCGTTAGGGTTCCCGTAAGTTAGCCTCCTTTTATAGGAGAAGTTGGCTAACTTACGGGTTACAAGGAAGCCCACGGGCTGATACACATTTGTGGCCCGTATTACACGATTAGTTAATAACTACACAAATACAAAGATAACTAACTAGATTGAACACCATAAAATATTCTCAACAATCTCCCCCTTGGTGATCAATCGTGTTGAATCAGCATTGCAGCGCAGATATCTTTGTCTTTGTTGTTATTGAGCTTCCTTTGTCTTTGAACTTGACTTCTGAGGAAGGCTATCTGAAGAAATCCTTGCAATCTCCCCTTTGATGTCTTCTTGACAATTTGATCTTTGATGCCGGGGGTTGAGGGACCTTCAGTATCTTGCATGTAGTCCTTGCCTTCCAGAAGTTGCTCTTGATCAGCTTAGATGAAGTCCGGTGACGCCTCTAGAATGAATGTTCTTTGGAGAATAGGAGACGCCCATGGAATTCATCTTCAGGACAGGAGTAATTGACCTCTGTCTCCTCCACAATGTAGTCTTTTTGACTATTTGGAATGAATGCATTTGAGGAGAACTTGTCGGTGGCACAGCGGAACATAATGATGGTTGATTTGTGAGTGTAGCTGACCATTTGATTTGAGTTGCGGAGATAGTAGAGAGGGTGTTGATTTTTGTGATGGAGGAGTGAAGTGTCCCAGAATGATTTGTTCAGTGTTAACAGCATGTGGACCACTCTCCCCCTCATGACGATCCGATGAATCGGGACGTCATGCTTTTATTCTTTTATTCTGCGGAAATAAAAACATGAAAAACAAGCATAATCTAAAAAAGATAACGTAGCCCCCCGGGGTCGTGAAGACGCCCGTTATCATCACTATAGAGATAAACTCTTAAGCAATGGCCTGAAAATGTTGGTGATTCTTATGTTGCAACAGCAGGACTTCCTTCCAATTATTGGTCTACATCTGTAATAGATGAGCCCTATGGAAGTTCTCGCAAGTCTTGAAGACTAGCAACTGACTCTAAAATGTGTCTGTGTCCTAGAAAATTTCAAAACATTTGGGAAGTGAGTAACTAGACACGACGTGATCAATGAAAATTCAGTGGCATGGGGCTGAGGCCACTGTAGTCAATATTACTTGCCTCGGAAGGAGACAGTAATGAGAGATGCGGTTCCCCGTGAACTATGATTAAACACCTGTCTGTTGGGAGACAAGTGAGTGGTCTAGGGTAGGGTTGTGCATGCGCCGTTTGGACAAAATGCAACGACTTCTACCCGGGATCTGAATAAATTCAGTCCTGAACCTATGGGGATAGTCCAGAGTATTTTAGTGGCTAGGAGCAAATGGTCAATTCATAGCAGGCAATTGAGGTAGCAGACTCATCATTGATAATTGTTTCCTTCTCACTCGAGCCTTCTGCTTCCTAATGCTCATAATGTTCACTCACTCACTCGCTCACTTACGCACTTACGCTCGGCTTTGTCCCTTGGGTAGGCTTAGTTGGGTTTACTAAGCCATAGGGACATGTTCTCTCATTACTTTCTCATTTTCTCTCTGTACTTCCCCTCAACTGGAGCACTCGGTATGCTTTGTCATTGTTAGGCGCCGGGGAGGATTACTTTGAACACTCCCCCTAGAATGTTGCATCCATTGAGAGATTCCTTGCTTTGTCGGTGTAAGGCGCCAGGAGGAGAAAACTGAAACTCCCCCTCAGAATGTGCAAGGTTTGATTGCTCACAGCTTGTCATACCCGCCATGTGTGTGGAGCAATCTGAACATGTACCACACATGACGGTTTCCCGAGCTCACCATGTAGAATTTCAGCATATTGATGATCACATAATGTTGATGAGTCAGGGGAGGCTTCAGCAGTTGATTGTTGATTGTTGTAAGGTGACCGTTGACGCGAAGTTGATTGAATTATCTACGATTTTCAGACCTTTACAATGAAGTTTTAGAAAAGCTTTGACCTCAGGGTTGACATTGAAAGAATTTGAACAGATTTGCCTAAGTTTTGACCTGGACATCAGTGATTTACAATGTTTGTCGGAAAACTAACGTTTTGACCCTCAAAGACTGCGAGTGAGGGCGCGTGAGAATGGGTTCTGGGGCGTAGCCCCAGAATTAATGTAGATCTTCTCGTTAGCTTTCCAACAAAAAAAAGTTTGCTCAAATCGGATCACCGAGTCAAAAGTTATGGCCAAAACAGTGCGGTGTCGCAGAAAATCTCTAATTTTGAGTTTTTGAGGAATTTCTTCGAAGATGAGGTGCTCGATGTTGAATGTCGAGAGAAGGTGGATTTTAAACAAAATTCTAGAGATTGCCTCGAAGAATATTGGCGAAATCCACCTGCAAAACAAACCTCAGAATATCGAAATCTGCAGAATTTCAAAATGTTTGAACATCGAAAACTTTGGAGTTTCGAAAACCTCATAATCTCGAAAACTTGCTGTTTGAAAAACATCAGAACATCGAAAACTCATGAAACATATATAAGCAGGGAATCATTTAGAGATCCTTATAATGTAAAGCTTCGATGAACTGCAAAGGATGTCAAGATTCGAATTATGAGTTCCAAGAAACTGCAAACTTTGAAAGATTCAAAACATCGAGAAATTTTGAAAATCTCGAAATCTTAAGAATGTCGAGATCCAAAACATCGAGATCCCAAATGTCGAAATCCCAAAACTCGAAATTCCTAAACTCGAAATTCCAAATCTCGAGATCACAAATCTCGAGATCTTGATTTCGAGATTCAAATCTCGAGATCAAGATTTCGAGATTCAAATCTCGAGATCAAGATGTCGAGATGCAAATCTCGAGATCAAGATGTCGAGATGCAAATCTCGAGATCTCAAATGTCGAGAAGAAGAAATCGAGTCCCTAAATGTCGAGATCCTGCAAAACGAAAACATTGATTTTTGAAAATCTGAAACCTGTTCTGAATAGCCCTGAATGTCGAGATTCTCCTGTATGAGTTTCAAGCCAAAAACGTTTCTGCAGCAGTGAAAAATAAGGATTTCGAGATCTCAATGTAGAGATCTTCGAAATATAAAATTGCAGGAAACGAAAAAAAGAGGTATGCTGGTGGATCGGTTTTGAAAGGCGAGTCCACCAGTATAATTTTTTACAAAATTTCGTTCACAAACGAGATTACAGGAGCAAATCTCTACATATAGAAAAACTGAAGAAAAAACAGAGCAGTTCTTCGTTAAATCCAAAAATCGCAGACAGATCAAACCTGTTTCACGCCTCGGCTCTGATACCAATTGTTAGTCCCAAAATACTAACAATCATACAACCATAGCAGTGATAAAGAAGCAGGTAGAAAGAAATCGACAAGATTGAACGCGAATCTGATATACCGTATGAATCTGCCGCTACTCTCCCTGGAGAAGGAGAGCAGCGGCAACCTAATTTCTCTCTATCTCTACGCCTCTGCGTCTCTAAGCCTCTCACGATCGTTAGGGTTCCCGTAAGTTAGCCTCCTTTTATAGGAGAAGTTGGCTAACTTACGGGTTACAAGGAAGCCCACAGGCTGATACACATTTGTGGCCCGTATTACACGATTAGTTAATAACTACACAAATACAAAGATAACTAACTAGATTGTTATCCTAATAACTACACAAATACAAAGATTACACCATTTGTGGGGAATGTGTTGTCCTAATAATTGTACTTGATGTTGGAGTTAATTGTTGGAAAAATGTGTTAAAATTTGTATTAAGTGGTCAATTTGGGGCAATATTTTGAGTGGGGTCCACTTCCGATTTGGATCGGGTCAAAGTGGTTTCGGATTGTTGTTGTTAAGGGCTACAATTCGATATATGGTACACTTAAAACAAATAATGGGTGAATGAGAAATTGATTCTCGAAGTTCACTCGTTAAAATGAAAGAACTCGGAAAATGATGGGTTTCTAGTAGAACTTATCCCCCACCGGAAAACCCAAGGGATTTTCACCCCCTTATAAAGGGAACCTTCTTTGAAGGAGTTAAGATTCTTAGGTGAAAAGGTTCTCTTCACGCGCAGGGGGGGGGGGGTGCCGATCAAATCCCGAAAACGGAGAAGAAAAACCGCGACTTGCGTGCGCGGGCGACCTACGGATATGAATCTCGTCCGGAAATTTATTTTTCCCCGAAACCAGAAGACCATGAGGTATTTTGGTGGCTTCCGAACAGAAGACCATGAAGTGTTCTGGTGCCTTCCGAACAGAAGACCACATAGCAGTTCCGGTCGCGCACCTGAGCGATTGCAGCAATAAATGCCCAACGTTTTTACCTTTTAATGCAGCGTTAAATGGACAGTTCATGGACGATTCAATGCCCAACAGACTGGTCATTGGTGTCCAACTTTCAGGACCATTAACACACAACAACTCCTCCTATAAATAGCTGGCAGGTGCTTTGCAACAAACATGCAATCATACACCTTCTGCACGTGTTTCTGAGCTCTAAAAACACCGCCATCTTTCCCGAAAAAATCCTAAGTGTTCATACTTGGTTTCCGTTCGCTGGAACAATTTGTTGAGTGCTCAAACAATTGCACGTAGTCATCGTATCATGGGAAACGGTCGTTGCAACGCTCCTAGCATTGTAGCACCTATGGAGGCAACGAATACGTTTTAAGGACATAGTGCGTAGCACGAGCTTTGGCTAATCTCTGTCTCATCTATTTTTCGTTTTTCTTTGTCTATTTTATTAATTAACTAATTTTATTTAATTAATATTTCTTCGTTTTTCCGAGGCACACCCAACACTAATCACAAAAAAATCTAAAAGCTTTTAAAGGCACCTCGTTGCTTTAAGCTTTTGGATTAGAGCCCGTTTGGTAACACTAAAATGGCTGAATTGGCTGATTCTGGTGAAATTTATGAAGTTCTGGCTGAAGTGGCTGATTCTGCTGATTCATGAAAAATTATATTTAAATATTTGTTATTAATAAATAAAATAAAAAATTTTTATTAAAAAATAGCTAAAACGATCTTCTACAGTAACTTCAACCAATACAGTCAGAAAAGTAACTCCAACCTTACTTTTTCTGCTTATTACACAATTCAGTGCTCGAAATCAAAAGTTACGTGTTTGGTGAAAAAGCTGACTGATAAGCCAAAAAAGGGGTCACCAAACGGGCTCTAAAAGTGCTTAGAATTAAGCAAAAGTTTGTGTCCAAAAACTTCTCGGCTAGATTAATAAAATTGATCGTCTGAACTCACTTGACTTGAAAAACTAGATAAGATTTATGGTGGATTTGTGAGTCGAACATAAATCAAAATATAGTACACATAATCAAAAGATTTGTAAGGTTAGTTTCGAATTCGAGCTATTCAAGTTCCAAGTTGGAATTTGTTATGAATGTAGAAAAGAAAGAAAACATTCATAACAAACTGAGAATAATAGAAAGAAAGGATGAAGAAGATGATCTCATTAGTTCAATGATACATTCATACAGCCCCCTTTTATATCCCAACTAACGACTAAACTACCAGTTCGTTAGTATAAAACTGGGCTAAAACAAACTAACGAAAATGACTAAGAAACAACCCGTTAGTTCTACTTAGGCCCAATATAAAGAAGTGAAGGCTTAATGCTAACATTGCCCCTTCTTTTTCTAAAGCTTGCCCACAAGCTTTTATTTCCGGAAACTGCTTGACTATCACACCATAGTCTTCCCAAGTAGCTTCATCTTGGTGCAAATGTTCCCATTTAATCAACCATTGGACCACTGCTACATTATTGTTTCTTTTGACTATCCTTCTGGCCAAAACTCCAACTGGCACTAGCACCATATTTCCTTCTTCACTCATGACGGGGACTTTACTGCAAACAGAATCAGTCATTCCTACCTTTTTCTTCAACAATGATACATGAAACACAGGATGTATCTTGCTGCCTTCCGGTAGTGCCAGTTTATAAGCCACAACTCCTATTCTTTCTACTATTGGAAATGGCCCACAATATTTAGGACTTAACTTCCAAAGTGTAGACTTCCTCATACTCATTTGCCTATAAGGTTTGATTTTCAAATAAACCCAATCACCTACTGCAAACTCCCTTTCCAATCTTCCTTTATCTGCTCTTTCTTTCATCCTTTGCTTAGACAGGTTGAGTTGATGTTTCAGTTTTTCTGAAATGAGTTGTCTCTGTAGAAGTTCATGCTCTACCCCTACAACAGTCAATTCACCATAGGGACCCATGTTCATGGTAGGAGGTTTGTACCCAAAAAGAGCCTCAAAATGACTCATTCTTATGGCTGTATGATGGCAGGTATTGTACCACCATTGTGCTAAAGGAAGCCAGTTACTCCATTCTTTAGGTAGCTGTCCACTCATGCATCTGAGATAATTTTTCAAGCATTGATTCTCTCTCTGTCTGCCCATCTGTTTGAGGATGATAAGATGTGCTCAAATTATGTTTTACCCGAAAGACTTTTAACAATTCAGTCCAAAATAAGCCAGTGAAGACCTTATCTCTGTTAGATGTGATAGATTCTGGCAAGCCATGAAATTTGCAGATATTATTGATAAAAATGGAGGCTATTTTGGGAGCATTGTAGGGATGGATTAGTGGCACAAAATGGACATATTTTGTGTACCTATCTACCACTACCAGAATGGCTTCATATCCATTTGATTTTGGTAGCTTCTCAATGAAATCCATAGTAATGTGTTGCCATGCTTGTTGAGGTACTAGTAAAGGTTGTAGCAAACCCGGATATTTGAAATTTTCATGTTTGCATATATGACAAATAGAGCAATTTCCGATAACTTGCTGCACTGTTTGTTTCATGTTTGGACACTAAAAAATATTCACAACCCTGTGTAAGGTAGCCAACTCCCCTGAGTGCCCTCCTGTAGCACTCTCATGTATAGTTGTCACCATTTTCTTCCTTAAGTCTCCTGCAGTACCCACATACAACTTGTTTTTGTATTTCAACATTCCATCAGAGTAAAAAAAAATAATTCATATTGTAAGGAGCTTCCAACTTTTGTAATATAGCCTCCTCAGCTTCCTCATCCTCTTGATAACTTGACATCAACTCTTCTTGCCACATAGGTTTAATTGCAGATACCACAATGCAATGTTCATCTCCTCAACACCTATGACATCCCTTCTAGATAAGGCATCTGCTATTTTGTTTTCATGTCCCTTCTTGTACTCAATTCTGTAGTCATATCCAAGTAGCTTGGTTAAGTACTTGTGTTGGGTAGGGGTTGAAACTCTCTGATCCATCAAGTATTTGAGACTGATTTGATTAGTTCAGATGACAAAGGAGCATGCAACAAATAAGCCTTCCATTTCTCTATAGCCATCACTGTAGCTAGGAACTCCTTCTCATAAATGGATAAGCCCATATTCTTGGGTCCAAGGGCTTTGCTTATATAAGCTATTGGATGATTCTCTTGTAATAATACAACCCCTATTCCTCCGACCTCCATAGCAAGCATCAGTCTCCATAATGAAAGTTTTATTGAAATTGGGAAGCTGTAATATAGATATTGATGCACACTAATTAGTAGTGCATAATTGTATGTTTTTATATTTGATTTATGTGGATTATTTACCATTTTACTTAGTTTGTAAACATTTGTGTGATTTTAGTTGTAATTGTGTTTTAGTCTTTATTTGTAGTTGTAAAGTTTAGTTAGGATTTGTGGTGTTGGAAAGGAAGACTTTGAAGTGAAGAAAAAGAAGTTTTGGCTCCCCAGGAGCAAATATCCGATCGGGTATAACGCTTGACCTGGTCGGGTAAGAAGTGAAAAACGAAAATGCAAAGAAATTGCATGGCCCGGTCGGGCCCACTACCTCACCTGGTCGGGTGAGAAACCAATTGATAAGGAGCTCTGATACCAATTGATAAACCCAAAATACTAAACAATCAAACAACCATAGCAGTTATGGTGAAGCAGATAGAAGATTATGAGATGAAAAACCAAATCTGGTATACCGTATGAAACCCCGCCGCTCTCCCTGGAGAAGGAGAGCAGCGGAAACCCTACTCTCTCTATCACGCCTCTGCTTCTCTAAAGCCTCTCAACATTTGGGTTCCCGTAAGTTAGCCTCCTTTTATAGGAGAAGTTGGCTAACTTGCGGGTTACAAGGAAACCCCTCGGGCTGATACACATTTGTGGCCCGTATTACACGTTTAATTAATAACTACACAAATACAAAGATATTTAATTAGATTGGACACCATAAAATATTCCTAACACTCATTTTTATATTTGAGCATATTAGAGATTTCAAATGAACTTTTTTTCATTATTTTGATATTCATCTCGTAATTTTGTTTGCTCATTTGATATTGGTGTAATATTCATTTCAAAATGTCATATTTATGCATGTTTTAAAAATATAATATTACACTAGATTCGCATATTGGATTCATATCAGTTTGTTATGAATATTTTAAAATATAAGAAAAAGAAAGTGAATTACACGAATTGAAGCAGATATCACGATGCTCAATATTTGACTTCTAATACTCAAGAAAATAAGTTTGATGCTCACTAAAAATGTATTAATGCTCATTTAACATATGCCACGAATTTCACTTAAATTACGAAAATACCACCGACTGTATGGTGCTCACCGTACAACCGGCTGTACGGTATACGGACTCCTCTCTTGAGGAAAAGAAAGAAGGTGTGGAAAGTGCTTTTCTTTTCAAATCAATTTCAGTCACATTTTTATCCAATAAAAGTTGAGAAGTAATATTTGTGTCATTGTTTCCTCTAATTTTGTAGGGTACGACCTGAATTGGTCTTGTTCGTTCTGGTAGACCTTTTCCATGTGTATTTTATAATAATTGTCAAAATTCTATTTGGTTGATTAGTTTGGTGTGAAATTAAAATTAGTCCAATATAAAATATCATTAACACATCTCAAAACTCCTCTCATCAATGAAAAATAATACTCCGTAAGTAATACAGGATACAAAACAATGACGTTTTTAATTGAAATGATTTCAGTACAAGACCATATTAAACAAAAACATATCAGATCAAACACGATTTAACCGTTGTAAAATACACATAAAGTAAACATTTATTATACCAGTTTAGATGAGATCAGATCAGACTTAAACAGACCAACTCAAATCAGATTAGTCTATATTAAATCGAAATTTTCGAGTCAAATTAGAAACATGCAAAGTGTGTGCAAACATAATCCTTGATTGAAGCAATAACAAGCCAAAGCCCCATTGGTCGAAGAATGCTAAGATCACTTTTTTTAATTTAAAAACACGGGAGAAGTGTTTTTGAAATTTTGACTAATTCGGGTCCAAAAAGAGAGGTTTTCAGATCGGACTTGGAGGTAGCGAAATGCCAATTATAGCCTGCGATCTGCTCATCCAGCTGCTATAGATCAAGGAAACCCTCCACGGCTCCACTTTCTTCTTCAAAGCTTTTCACCGTCGACGGACGGCCTCCCCACCCAGTGACAATGACGAATTTAACCTTCGTCTTCGTGCTCTTGTTCTTCTCCGTTTTCTCCCTCACCACCGCCGAGATCAAAACCCTGCGGATCATCTCCGACTCTCGGGCGATGATTTTGTTCGAGCGCTTCGGGTTCACCCACACTGGTCACGCCGCCATTACCGTCTCATCGGTCTCCGTTCAATCCACCCTCTCCACCCCCGAATCGTCTCGCCTCGGCTTCTTCCTTCTCTCGCAGGAGTCCCTCATCCAGGTGCTTATCGAGCTCCAGCAGAACCCGTCTTTTTGTGTCCTAGATTCCAAGTATATCAATCTCCTCTTCACCTTCAGAGACCTCTCGCCGCCGCCTAACTCCTTCTACAACCACTCGTACCCCATCACTTCCCCGAATGAGTATTCTCTTTTCTTCGCCAATTGCGCTCCCGAATCCAAGGTCTCCATGAACGTTCGCACGGAGCTCTACAACCTTGACGATCAGGGCCAGGTCAAGGACTACCTTTCCGCGGGTCTCACTCAGATCCCCTCTCTCTACTTTATATTCTCCCTTATTTATTTCGGATTTATGGCTTTTTGGGTGTACATCTGCAACACCAACAAGAACTCCGTCCATCGGATCCATCTCCTGATGGCGGGTTTGCTGGCCATGAAGGCGTTGAATCTGATATGCGCTGCGGAGGACAAACATTACGTGAAGGTGAGCGGAACAGCTCACGGTTGGGATGTGTTGTTCTACATTTTCCAGTTCATCCGTGTGGTCCTCCTCTTCACAGTTATCATCTTGATCGGAACTGGGTGGTCGTTTTTGAAGCCGTTTCTGCAGGAGAGGGAGAAAAAGGTTTTGATGATCGTGATTCCCCTTCAGGTATTGGCCAATATAGCCTCAGTAGTGATTGGAGAAACTGGTCCTTTTATCAAGGACTGGGTTACATGGAATCAGGTGTTTCTGATAGTAGATATTGTGTGCTGCTGTGCGATCATCTTCCCCATTGTGTGGTCTATTAGGTCACTGAGGGAGACATCAAAGACTGATGGGAAGGCCGCAAGGAACCTAGCAAAATTGACCCTTTTTAGGCAATTCTACATTGTGGTGATTGGGTACCTCTATTTCACAAGGATTGTGGTGTTTGCCCTTAGGACCATTGCTGCTTATAAGTACCAGTGGGTGGCAAGTGCTGCTGAGGAGATTGCTAACCTTGCTTTTTACATTACAATGTTTTACATGTTTATGCCAGTGGAGAAGAATCAATACTTTGTTCTTGATGAGGAAGATGAGGAGGCTGCTGAGCTGGCTCTTCGTGATGAGGAATTTGAGCTTTAAAAGGACGGAATGGACAATTCTCATTTTGCAGCTATGTGGCTCTCAACCCTTTGATTATGAGTTACTCTGGGGTGTTGTCTAGATTTTCTGGGTTGAATTCCACTTCTCACTTTGTTCACTTTTACCATCTTTTTGCCCTCCTGTTATTCTCTTGTTTTCTGATTGTGATAGATTTTATGTTCAGTAACTATACTTGGACTTATCAAGCAATTACAATTTAATGTAATTGAATTGAATATAGAAAGCCCCATCTTTATAAATTGAAGTGCATTGTCCTGACTGGTCACTTGTGTGTAGCGTTTCTTCCGTCTTAAATTGCATTGTTCTGTATACAATGAGTATGAATTTTTTTATTTAGCTGACCACATACTCTTTAGTGACTAAAGGGTTGGATGTTGTTGTACTCGAAGTTTAGCATTATGTTAACCACTTCTTTGAGTTCTATATCTTGTCTGGTTACTGAGTTTTTGTGATGGTGTGTTTGGTTTAAAGTGAGGGGAGGGTAATTTCATCTCTCGGGCTCTCCCCCTCACTTTGAAGTTTAGCATTATGTTAACCACTTCTTTGAGTTCTATATCTTGTCTGGTTACTGAGTTTTTGTGATGGTGTGTTTGGTTTGAAGTGAGGGGAGGGTAATTTCATCTCTCGGGCTCTCCCCCTCACTTTGTTAAAAAATCGGAGGAGAGGTAAGCAGCCTTGAGAACCAGTCACACACAAACTTGTGTGATGAATAAGAATGTTTTTACTTGGTAATTTTCTTGTTTGATCTGATCTAGTCTAGTCTGGTAATGTCTGGTCTTTTTGTATTTTTATAACTATTCAAGTCTGGTCTGATCTAATCTGGTTTGGGGTGAACTACAGTCCAAGTAAAAACATTCTAAATTCATATCATGTCACCAGAAAACTCTTCAATTTTTTTTGGATGAAAGGTAATTTATTAGATACCCAAAAATAACATAATACAATGTATCAAAACTATTTACCTAGCTAATCTAACTAAAAATAGCATCCACCATTCAACCTCCACCCATCCCCTTGCGTAGTTGCGTGAGGTAGGCGGGAGAGAGAACTTTACAGAAGAGTCCTAAAAGGCATCGGACAAGCCCCGCCTCGTATCAAAAACATCAAAGGAAATCTGCCCGACATCCTCAAAGCCCAAGGAATCCGAAGCAATGAAGCTCCATCCTTCAATTCAGCTTTGCTCCAGCGGTCCAGTAACTATCCATCAGTGTCAAAGAAGTCACATAACCAAACAAAAAGAATTGGCCCATGACGAACCAGTCCAAGAACCCGAAGGCCCGTCAAAAGCTAGCAGCAGCGAGCAACCAAACAAAACAGCAAAGTCCAGCTTCCTGTGTCCAGATCAGCGAACCAATGGGGAGGCCCAGCATTGTCCGCAACAGTCCAGGCCCGAATCCAGCCCAGGTCCACAACACACTCTAGCGGGCTAGGGTTGGCCATGTTCCGGGTCAGCCTAGACTGGTCCATCGCTACAGAGGGGCACCGCCAAGTTGAGCGGCAAACACACCCCTGACCAACCAGACCCCCAGCCCTCATCCCCACCACCCCACCTGGGTTCCGGCGCCTCCATGGCAGTCCGGCAGCCGAAGAGGAGGGCAAAGAACCAGCCGGAGAGGAAAACATGCTAATCGACGATCCACCTGCCACCTTCTACCCCCGTTGAGCCCCGACAGCCCCCGACGATGTCGGCAAATGGCTTTAAGCAACGATTAACAGTAGCTGGAAACGAAGAGCTGCCAATGCGTAGCCCCTTTCTCCATCCTATACCCCCGTCGAGCCCAGTCGGCAATGGTGCAGAACTTAGAACAACGAATCAACAGAAGCCGAAACCAAACACAAAAACCGGCGAACCCCGGTGAGAACCAAACTAAGCTCAAATCCAGTAAGGTGGTCAAACCGATTCCATCAAGCCCCCCGTGGAGCCCAGGACCCCTTCCGTGCAATTATGGGCTTCCTGGGCACCACACACCACCTGTAGAATCCCAGTACAACCAGCCCAACCCAGCGCCCGGCCATTACGGCCCTCTACTGCGGACGCCAGAGACTTTCGTCCTGAAAACACTTCAATTCTTGTGGGGTGGTGTGGACTGTGTCTCGATTATTTAGCCACACATGTAGTGGTTGATGGTCACCCTGCTTAGTTAAGACTTGAGACAATCCGTATCTTTGTTTTCAGTGGTCTTGTTTCACATGCACAAGAATCATTTTGTCAATGCATTATTAGATTATTCTTGAGTTCTGCTAGATGCATAATAATTCGCGCTATTTAGGAGTACATAAACACCACATTTTATAATGGTTTTACATTGTGATTACGATGTAATATTTACCTTCTATTACTACCTTCGTCCCCCTAAGTTTTGGACAAAGGAGTGTTGTATGATTTTTAAGAAAAAAGTAGAATTGTGTGGTTGTAATTGAATTGATAAAGTGTAAATAATGTAGAAATGAATTCTAACCACTCAAATATCTCCAAATATGGTATAGGACAAACCTAATGGGATGAACGAAAAAGGTATAACAGGACAAAGTTAGGGGGATGGAGGGAGTATAAGACCAGAATTAGAAGATATTAAAAGACTTGACATATAAGCAAGAAATATGACGGAAGAGTAAAAGGAAACCACTTCGGAGCATAAGGATCTTGGAGACAAAAGGAAGCTTCATGCGAGACAAAGAAAAAAGAAAAAGTTGATTTGGTCACAGTGTCACACACTCAGCTGTCACATACCCGATCAGTTATGATTACGGGTGGACAAAGACGGATCGGCCCGGCCCGGTACCCGTCCAGCCTGCTACTATGCTGGCCCGATCAGGCCCGCTACAATGTAGGCCTGACCTGGCCCGCTAGACCGGGACCAGGACTAGAACCTGATTCGGGTGTAGATGCAACGGGCTACGAGACTTCATTTTGGTGGACAGATCCGAGCCTAACGGCCACAAATTAAAAAAAATGGGTTTCAATTTTTTAGCTCGACCTGATCTGGGCACCACTTAAATGTGTTGCCACATTTATGGCCACACATTAGCCCGAGGTAAGAATGGAGTACCCCATTTTGAGGTACCTTTAACGTTTCTCATACTTTTTTATCGTAAAAAAGCGACCGTTATATTAAAATCGAGAACACATACAAAACAACCTTCAAACAAAATTTACAAATCCAATCGTGAACTCTAGGAGTAGACTTAAAGTTAGTCATCTCATACAAAACAACATGACTCGCCTATCAAAAGGGAAAATGTAGGCCTAAAACGATCGGAACTGAACCTGCCTATCAAAAGAACTCCTAAGGGTGCGTTTGGTTCAAGGAATGTCAGATTACCATGGGAATCTCAGATTGCTGGGTATGTTAGATTGATGGGAATGTATTCACTTTATTCCCATTTGTATTTGGTTAAGGTTAAGGGAATGTGACATTAATTTATTTGGTTAAAAGATATCTTATATTACAAATATGGTGGATTACCTCAATGCCCTTTAAATATTTTCTCTTAACACAATAAATCTATTACAACCTACGTTTGAAGTAATTAAAAATTAAACAAAAAATGAAATATCTTAATAATAAATAAAATGAAATCTAATTGAATTATTTTAAGTAGGATCGTAAGAGGTTGTAGATCCAATACAAAAATGCAAAAAACTCTGTTCAAATAGCAATCTAAATATATTTATTATCACTTCAATAAAAATAAATTTAAAAAAGTTCAAGTTATTCATAAAACTTGTTTTCAAATTAAAGAAAAAATGATCAATTTTGCCATTAAATTTTGAAATCCACTCATTAAAACTTAAATAATCTATAGGCATAAATACCTTAAAAAAATTAAATGTTAAGGAAAAAAGAATTATGAAAATAACAAGAATATACATTCGAATATAATTAAATAAACATACTCCATTTGTCCCACTTAAAAGGTTGTCACACAATCTAGATATTCGACTGACTATAAAATTAAGAAATAATGACAAATATATAACTGAAACGAAGATAATTGACACAAATATGACTTAGTGACTATAATAGTAACTTTATTGACCATGACAGTGTTCAACTTTACATCATAGTGACTGCATATTAACCGTAGTTATATTTTTATCCATAACTTATATTTTAGTAATATTTAAGGAAAACCCCCTAAAATTAACTAATCCTTGTCAATAATAAGATTATTTTTAGTAAATAAAAGTTACACATTTAGAAACTACATTAAAATATTTATAAAATCACAAAAATTCAAATTTGATAAAAGTTGAATACATAGAGAAACTAAATGAAAAGCGATAATTAATTGAGGGTATTTTTGGAAGAAAATTAGATCATCCTCGGGAATGTCAGATAGCCTAAGGCATGGAAGGTTATAACATTCCCCTCCATATTACATTTAGGGTTGGATTCGGTTCGGGCCACCCGGCCCGTGACCCGGCCCGACCCGCTACTGTGCGGGCCCGGGACCGGCCCGGTCGGGCGGTCCGGGACCGGGTGTATACCCGAACCGGCGGGGAGGGTCGGGGCGGGTACGGTTCCTGAAAAGGTTGACCCGGCCTGGTAGGGTTGGGCCCGGGCCCGGGTCCGGGTCCAACGGTCCAATTTAAAAAAAAATTATTGGGCCCCAAAGTAGCCGTTATGGCCTTGAGGGGTGGGTTGGGGACAACCCAAACGGCTATATAGCCGTTGGGTGGGGTGCAGGGGGGGTCCGGGGGGGGGAGGTGGAAGGGGGGGTAAAAAAACCTATAAATACTCCTAATCTTAAACATGTTTTCATATCTCTTCTCCAATTCTTCCTAAATCCTATTCTTAACTCTCTACTCTCTAATTCTCTTGTTCTCCAATATATTATATTTATTATTTATATATCTACTTTATAGTTTATACTTAAGATGGAAAATCAAGATGCCGTTATAGGGTATAATTTTGATAAGCAGAAGGATCCGAAGACCGAGATGTGGTACGCAACTTATAAATGGTGCGGGAAAAAATGTAGCATGGGGGTTTCAGGCGGATACGGGATGTCAATGAAGCATATGAAGTCATGTGACAAAGCCAAATGATCGGGAGGTGCGGGAAGTTCCGATTGATTACAATTTTCAAAATGTTTGTCTCTTGAAGTTTGTTTTAATTTTCAAATGTAGTTCCTATTTCATTTCAAATAAATGCACTTGAAGTTTGTTTTTAATACTTGTATAAATGTAACACCGCCCCCAAATATTTGTACTTCATCGAAATCTGTATTGAACTCTGAGAAATGTATAAAAGCGTTTTTACGTGATTGTAAAATTTTATCATTTCTTTTACGTGAATAGTAAAATTCACGTGGGGCCCACACCGGAGGTGGGGGCCGCTCGATATTATCGGGACCACATATTATATTAATCTTGGACTAGATAATATGAATGTGGTGGTGGATATCCTAATTGGGCCATGGAAATGGCATATAGTTGACCGGTTGGTCAAACGGGGCCAAATTATCGGTATCGGCAATTTATCAGATAACAGCCCAAAAAGGGATTTTGGAGATTTCTAAGGAGGGATTTATCAGATATCTCCATTCCTTGCAGCCATTTACGCACTTGAGCTAAGGAGGAAGAAGGAGGGGAAAGGAGAAGAGGAAAAGTTGGTTTTGGAGAGGAAAACTTGTGTCTAGCAAGGTAAGGACTCCATTAATCCCATTTCTGATTTTTCAATACTCTCTTATGATCATTCAATCATATTTCACACCCTAGTATTGTTCTAAATGTTGGGATGTGTAGAAAGAGGGGTTGGGAGGTGGTTCTAAGTCCAAGAACGGACTTAGAAGCCAAAGAACCGGTTCGCCGGAAAATAACCTTTTGAAGGTTATTTGTATTACTATGGGTTTTATGATGATAAAACCTTGTTAGTAACTTGTCTAAGGTATTCAAGGTATTCAAGGAACTTTCTCGGGCATTTCAGTTGATAACTCAAAGATTGAGGCGGTCACTAATTGGGAGAGGCCCAAGAACGTGAAGGAGATAAGGGGTTTCCTCGGTTTAGCGGGGTATTACCGCAAATTCGTGGAAAAGTTCTCGGTGATAGCATCTCCACTCACGAAGCTCACTAAAAAGGGGGCTAAGTTTGTGTGGGATGACAAGTGTGAGAAGGGGTTTCTTGAGTTAAAGAAACGTTTGACCGAAGCACCAGTGCTTGCCTTACCCGTGCAAGGGTTAGGGTATGACATCTACAATGATGCTAGCATTCAGGGACTGGGATGTGTACTGATGCAATCAGGGAAGGTAATTGCTTATGCTTCTCGGCAGTTGAGGAAGCATGAAGTAAACTACCCCACACATGATCTGGAGCTAGGTGCTGTGGTATTTGCATTGAAGATTTGGAGGCACTACCTGATGGATAGTCTACCCGGGGGTATATATCCGAAGGGTTATTACGGGAAATAACTTAGAGAGAAGTCAGAGCAAACAAGTAAGGGAGAGAGTGTATATTCGATATGTATTTTTCGTGTTATGACTTTTCAGCGTGGTTACAAATGAGGAAATGGGGTGCTATTTATAGCAGCAATAAATGCCGGACAGGGACACGTGTCAACTGGTTGGCGCTGGCAGTCGCATGTGGCCGCATTTAATGCGGCTGTTGGATGGGACGTCTGTGCAGAGTACGGTGATCTATACGCATGTGAGGCGGATATCTTGTCGAGTGAGATGCCTTCGGCTATAGAGCAGTAGCCGAGGGCTATTCCTCCCGATGGCACCCCTGGTGCCGAGGGCTCACAGTGCCGAGGGCTGCTGTTTTCGCCGTTCTCTCCCAGTTTCTTAGTTTGCTTGAGAAACCCGTTCTGTGAGAATTTGGAGCCTTCGGCCAGGGGGCCGAAGGCACCCCTGTGCGTTGTGCGGACTGCTTGGTACTCCAGGCGCTGTGAATTGGGCCTGTTGGGCCTTTTGGGCCTGTTGGGCCTTTGCTGGAGTAGTAGGAGTCTGTGGGCCGGGGGTTCCCGGGCCATATACTCCATCAGGAGTCCCTCACTCCTTTTGCCGAAAGGTACTTGAGGGAAAAGGAGTAATTTGTGCTTGCCCTTTGATGTTGTCCCGTTGTGATCTCTGAAGTTGGTGAGGAGTTGTTGCTTTTATGTCCCTGCCGAAGGCAGTCCCTCAGTTACCCACATGTCGGGACTTGAGGGCTTGCTTTGTTGTTTGTTGGAATTTCACAGATTTTGTAATTTAATGATTTTCCCGAAGGGGTCCTCCAGTCCACCGCTCCTTGAGACACTTGTAAAGTGGTGAAAAGGAGTAAAGTAGTTACGTTGCTGTTGTGGGCCGAAGGCTGATGCTTTTCGTTTCATTTTGGGGGGATGCCTCGTTAAAAACCTCATTAGGAAAAACCCTTTGGGAAAAAATCCTAATGAGGGAAAAAGAGTGCACCGAATTCCCCCAATGATGAATCGAAAATGTCAAACCTTGGTAAAAAATGGAGAATGGCGGGAATGCCGAAGGCTCTCTCTTCTGAGGGCTCCTGTGTTGATTAGCCGAAGGCTGGCTGTTGATGTCCTGGTGGCGCCGAAGGGGAGCCCCTCAATCCAGGGATCGAGGGCCTGCCAGATGAGGGCAGCAGTGAAGCTGTTACCGGGGGTCCACTGTTTGTTGATGAAGTGGTGATTAAGATACCCGAGGGCCATGGGCCATCCGTCAATGAGGCACTCCCCGGGGGCTACCCGGTTTTGCGGTGCTGAGGGGAAAACCCCGAGGGGTACCCTGATATGCAGCCCTAGGGATCTGAAGGAGTGATCCCGAAGGCGTGTGTAATGTGCGGTGTGGGGCACAACCCGGGGGCACTTCTGGGTGAGTGCACCCGGAGGCTATCCTTGATGAAGTGGAGTGAAGTAGAAAACCCGGGGGTTCCCAAAATATAGCCGTTGAAAATATAGCCGTTGGAATATGTAACGACAGGATATAGCCGTTGGGGGGGGGTGGCACACGTGGCGTGTGATGGCTGGTTGTCCGTGGGCGGCGTCACCGGTTGGGTGAAACGGCGGTGTGTAATGATGGCGTCCATCCGGAGGCCCGGAATCCAGGCCCAAGCCCGGATTCATCGCCTATAAATACCCCAAGGCCAGGCATTCCTCCGTGTGCGATAAACTTGTTAGCGAAGCTCTGTCAATTTTTCTAGAGAGAGAAAGTTCAGCCTTCGGTCCAAAACTCAGCTTTCGAGGTCAGTGCTCCCTGCCTTTCTCCTTCTAGCATAGCTGTACCTTGCCCTTAGTTTAGGAGATAGAAAAGTTAGGAAACACTACCGTCTACGAGCCCTCGAACAAGGGTGCGAATGTTGTCCCAGAGTGACTCTCAGGACATCTCGAGGACGCCCTCGATGGAGGACGAAGGCATCTCCGACGTGGAGTCAAGCAGTGGTCAGCCCTCGGATTGTGGTGATGCAGCCCTCGCCACTGAGGTGCAGAAAGATCTGACGGCTGAGGCCGAGGCGGAGGAATTCGAGCGAACTGCCGAGGATGAAGAGTTGGCCCTCGCCGTCCAAGTTGCTGAAGAGGAGGAGGAGAAGGAGAGGGCGAAGGTCACTGTGGCCGTCCTTCCCCCTCGGGGTGCTGGTGAGGCCAGTACCTCCCGGCCGCTGAACGCAGTTCCCATCCGGGTGGCCCCCGGGATGAAGAAGAGAAAGACGAAGGCCGCCCCTCAGAAGAAAGCAAAGACCGTCGATCGGGGGGGGCAGTTGATCTACCGGAGGGTTACTCCTTCCTGGACACCGCCGCTCTGGAGATCAAGTCCCAAGCTGACAGGGCGGACATCTACATCACCCAATTGCATGTAGGGCCCTCGGCCGTGGTAGTCGAGCCAGGTCCTGATGACGTGCTGTCGCGGCCCCCCGAGGGATGTATAGCCGTGCACGTGCTTTCGGTCTCAATGGGCCTTCGGTTCCCTCTCCATCCGTTCCTCCGGGAGTACCTGAGGTACACCGGCCTGGCCCCCTGCCAACTGACTCCCAACAGCCACTCGTACATAACGGGGTTTGTGAACCTGTGCAAACTCCGGAAGGTTACGCCGAGCCTGGAGTTATTCTTCCAAAGCTTCAACCTATGTCGGGGGGGACATACAAATGCCGAGGGCTATGCGAACTTACAGCAGGTAGCCCAGTTCAAGCTGTTCACTGAGGCCCCTTCTTCCAACAAGGGGTGGAGAGAGCGATGGTGCTACATCAGACTGGCCGACAGCCCGTTCCCGAGGGAGTTGCGGAATCGCTTTCGGCGCCATGTGAAGGCCAAGAGTGCCGCCCTCGAGAAGGATGGCCTGAAGATTGCAAAGATTCTCGAGGGTCGGGAAAAGAACGTAACCATCAAGGAGTGCACCCTCGAGGAGGACCTGTATGCCCTCGGATTCCTGAGGTATCGGTTCATTGGAGAGACCGACGAGAAATATCCCCTCTACGATAAAGCCTTCGTGGGAGCAGGAGGTAGTGGCCGGGGGCTTTACATTTTCGTACTTAGAGATTTTTTGTTATGTTTGTTGTCATGTGTTTGACCCCTCGGTTCTAACCTTTCAACTTGTTGCTGTCGTTCTTTGCAGGTAGCAGGATGAATGCCAACGCCTTGTTCGCGAAGAGGAAGGGCAAGACCCAGCAAAAGGAGAAGGGGCCCTCGAGCCAGAAGCCAGTTGACACGCTTTTCCCGAAGGCCATAGAGCCTTCCGCCGGGGACGCCCATGCTGCTGTGGGGACCGGGAGGTCGAAGGCCGAGGCGGCCGCTAAGAAGAAGAGGGGCGACAAGGGGGTGGAGCCCCCCACCAAGAAGCAGAAAGGCGCCGTGGGTGCTGTCGGGGAGGCGGCCCCCCTTATAGTCATTGATGACATTCCCGCCGTTGATGAGCCTCTGGCCTCGGTCCCCCCGAAGGATCCGGTGAATCCCCCCCGGGCGGAATCACCCCGGGAGATCCGTCAGCTCTCCTTTGCCCCCGGCGCTTCGTTGATGCACGGCACTGCCGAGCCGAAGGCCTTCCTGCGGGGCATCACCTCGAAGATGGACAGGGAAGTCTTCGAGACCTACGATGACGATGCCCTCGAGAACAGGATCCTCCGCTCCTCGCTCACTGTAAGTATCCGCTTCCTTTTTCCTTATCTTGTCAGTGTAGTCTTATTTTTTCCTGAGGAACAATCTAACTCCTTTGATTATTGTTCGCAGGCCTGCATAGCCCTCGGGGAACAGGCCCGGAGGCGCGAGGAAAGGCATCTTCACGAGGCCGCCCAGGATAAGAAGGTGGAGGGGCTGATCCGTAAGAACTCCGAGGCGGTGAAGCATGCTGCCCAGCTGGAGGAGGCCCTTCGGGAGGCGAAGGCGAAGGCGGAGAAGGCCAAGGCTGATGGTATAGCCGAAGGCAAGGCAGAGGCCGAGAGGGCTGCTGCCGAGGCGGCGAAGAAAGCCGCCGATGAAGCCCAAACTGCTAAGGAGAGAGCTGCGGCCGAGGCCCGAGGGGAGGCAGTTGCGGAGTTCCTTGCTGAGGACTGGAGGGCCGAGGGCCATAAGGAGTGGGTTGCCTCCGTGGTGGCAGCCTCGGTGGACGCTTGGGTAGAAGGCCCCGGGGTTGACTGGCTGACCGATAGGGGCGACGCCTACTATCAGGGGGGTGAGTTTTTTACCCAGCACCTGATATACCGGAGGCTCGCCAGGCACTTCGGTGTATCCCTCGAACAATTTGACCCCTCAGTATACGGCCTCCCTCCGTTGCAACCAGATGTCAGAGTTCCCCTCCCCCCGGGTGAAGAGCGGCCAACAATCTATGATTCTGTGATGATGGGGGGTGACGGGGTTGGAGCCGTCGGGGGTGATGCTGCCGGAGAAGAAGTCTCCTCCAAGGCTGTCGTGGAAGATGCCCCCGGTGACAACGAGGCTGAAGCCGCCGAGAAGATTATTACTTAGTCAATTTTTTTTTAAAAAAGCCTTGTAATGAAACTTTTGTTGCCCCTCGGCTTTGGCCACACTCTGTAATGATCACATTGACTATTTTTGTGTTGTAATTGAATGATTGCCTTCGGGCTTGGTGTATATGATATGCTTCCTTCTGATCTGTTCATTGTTGAATGTATGCCTTCGTCTTTGTTTTGAATGTATGTCTTGTTCCTTTGAATGTATGTCTTAGGACTTAGAATACCATCTGATTGTAGCTAGCCCTTGGGAGCCTTCGGTAGTTGGGCACCCTCCGCTGGATATGCAACCGAGGGTTCAACAGCAATTAGGACTTAGAAAATTTTTCTAAGTGTAGATTTCTAAGTGTAGATTTCTAATTGTAGATTTCCACTTGAGAGCCTTCGGGATATGGCCTCCCTTCCTGATGTGTGAATGTTGGACCGAGGGTTCAGTAGGAATCAGGACTTAGAGATTTTTTGCAAGTGTAGTATGTCATGTAGCCTTCGGCTACTGTGGAGCCCCAACTGAAATATTGAATAGGCCGGGGGCCAATTCTTTAGGACTTAGGAAATTTTCTTGAGTGTTGATTCCTTGTGTACCGTAGCTCTCGATGGATAGGTAGCCTTCGACAATTAGGTCCCTTGAGATGAGGGTGAAATATGTACGACTTAGAAAATCTTCTAAGTGTAGAGTTTCCCTCGAGACCCTTCGGGAGGTGGCATACCTCTATGATGTATGAGTAGCTGACCGGGGGGGAAAACATGTAGGACTTAGAAAATATTCTAAGTGTAAAGTCTCCCTTGGGAGCCTTCGGGAGATGGCATCCCTTCTTGATGTATGAGTAGTTGACCGGGGAAAACATGTAGGACTTAGAAAATATTCTAAGTGTAAAGTCTCCCTTGGGAGCCTTCGGGAGATGGCATCCCTTCTTGATGTATGAGTAGTTGACCGGGGAAAACATGTAGGACATAGAAAATATTCTAAGTGTAAAATCCCCCTTGGGAGCCTTCGGGTGATGGATGCCCTCTGATTCCTCATCACTTTGCGAGATGCCCGGGGGCTACTCATTTAGGACGTAATACCCTCCTTTTTTTTGTTGTTGTATTGCATGGCCTTCGGCCACCATATTCCCTTGGCTGTAATATTGGTTGGGCCGGGGGCCCAGTCTTTGGGACTTAGAATTTTTTCAAGTGCTGCTTCCCTGTGTAGCCTTCGGGTGCCCGGGGGCTGCTCCTTCAGGATTTAGAATTTTTTCTAAGCATACATTGATGTTGACTCCTGTTGTTGTGAAGAAAGCCAATGAGGAGTGTGTGCCCTCGGCATACACTTTAAAAGTCATAGAATTTGATCCTTGTCATGGGGAAAGGGCCCTCGGTATTTGTGCATAACGGATGCCTTCGGTGTTTGTTTGAAGTACCGTTTAGTGGACCTTGGACAGTCCAGTCCCTTTGTGTTGTTGAAGCCTTCGGTGTCTTTGTGACCGGAGGTGACCAGGTAGTGGACTTAGCCGTTTCCTGATGATATTTCCTTGAGTAGTATCCTTCGGGAAATAGGAGTCTTCAATTGCCGGAGGTGTTCCCGTGGGGAGCCCTCGGCATGTTGTGATTTTGTTGGAGTGTACTCTTTGATTTCTCGCTGAGTCTACTCCCCTTCACCCCCTCTTTTTTTTTTTTTTTTTTTTTGGTTGGTGGTGAAGGGAAGGCATCAAGAAACTTGGTTTCTTGGTAAGGCTGGGCCTATTAGGAGACCATCAGAATACACCAATGGCTCTTCTCCCTCGGGTTAACCTTCCGAGTGCTGAGGGGATCGAGGGACGTTTCCTGGGCACAAGATATGGTGGTCCGTAACCTGCCTCCCCTTGGGGGATGGCGCGGAAAGCGCCTCATTTTTGAAAGTCGTCCCCTCGGCGCTAGACATAGGTTGTGGCCTGCCACACCCTTGGGGTGGTGGCGCGGGGAGTGTTTCGGTTTGGAAGTCGAATCCTGGGCATTTCTCATACCTGTCATACCCTGGGGGTAGTGACGCGGATAGCGTTCCGTTTTTGAAAGTCGAATCCTGGGCATTTCTCATGCCTGTCACACCCTGGGGGTAGTGACGCGGAAAGCGTTTCAAGGAAGGGTTTTCATTTGCACACTAGCCGCAAATGGCCGGGGGCACTACGTGCCGCCGGCACCGATGGTGGCGCCTTCGGTATATGCGTCCTCGTGGGGTACGGCTTTTAGAAACAACACTTGGTGTTAGTTTCGATGTGTAGCCCCCGGTACTTGGTACCGAGGGGTCTCCTGTAGGAACACTTGGTGTTCTCTTTTATCGTAGTTGATGGAGGTGTCTACCCTCGGTACTTGGTACCGAAGGGTCTTCAAATGAAACACTTGGTTTTTTCCAACGAATGTTTGGAAGTTGATAGGAGAGCCTATCCCTGGCACTGGGTGCCGAGGGGTCTTCTTTGATGATGTTTGATGATGGAGGTGTACCCTCAGCACTGGGTGCCGAAGGGTCTTCTGTAGGAACACTTGGTGTTCTCATCTTTTCTTTTTTGGTGTTGAAGGTGGGGATGTACCCTCGGCACTGGATGCCGAAGGGAAATGAATTACATGGCGTTCTTTGTTGTTGGTGATAGGAGTTCCCTCCCTCGATACTTGGTACCGAGGGGCCTTGACTGAAGACACGTGGTGTTTTCACTGATGTTGTGGGTGTTGATGGCGGCGGAGGAGAAGGTGTGTTTGATGCCCCATGCCTCCAGAAGGGCACAGAAGGGGGCTGCCTCAAATTGTGTCCCATTGTCGGAGATGATCTGCTGGGGGACGCCAAACCTTGTGAGGATGTTCTTGAGGACGAAGTGACGGCACTTCGCCTCTGTGATGCTGGCGAGGGGTTCAGCCTCCACCCACTTGGTAAAATAGTCGACGGCCACAATGATGTATCTGTTGTTGGAGGTACCCCTCGGCAGAGGGCCCACAAGGTCTATCCCCCATCGAGAAAATGGGACAGAGGTGCTGATGGGAGCATAGTTGACCGCTGGCCTGCCGGGAGCTTTTTGGAAATGTTGACATGCGGTGCACCTCCGGGCAAGATCAGCACAGTCCCTGGCCATGGTTGGCCAGAAGTAGCCCTGGAGAATGAGCCTTCGGGACATGGAGAAGGGTCCCTGGTGAGCTGAGCAAGTGCCACTGTGTACTTCCTCCATTGCGACCTCGGCTTCATCTGGATGAAGGCACCGAAGTAGCGTGCCATTGTAAGATCGTTTGTAGAGCCTCCCATCTTCGATGGTGTAGCTGGGAGCCCTCAGTTTTGCCAGTTTAGCGCGGGCCTCATCCTCGGGTAGCTGCCCTGTGGAGATGAAGGCGGTGATATCTGAGATCCAATCCTCCTGACGTTGTTGTATGTTCATCACGGGGCTTGCATGGATGCTTGAGAGGCTGAGTTCCTCGATTTTGGCAATTTTGGAGATGTGCTCGGGGGAGTCTGCCGAGAGCTTAGATAATATGTCGGCCTCGGAGTTCTGAGCCCTCGGTATTTGAGTGAGAGAGTGTGCCTCAAATACCTTAAGCAACTCTTTGGCCGCTTCCTTGTACTGTTTCATTCTCCCCTCCTTGGCCTCATATTCTTCGGAGATTTGGCCAACGACCAACTTGGAGTCGCATTTGATGTGGATCTGCTGAGCCCTCATGTTGGCAGCCAGCCGAAGGCCACATAGGAGGGCCTCATACTCGGCTTCATTGTTGGAGACCTTGAAGGAGAAGCGGATTGCATAGTAGGCCCTGAAGCCCTCGGGAGTAATGAGGACTACCCCTCCCCCGCATGCTTTGGTCGCGGAGGAGCCATCAGTGTAGAGGGTCCACCAGTCGTCCGAGGTAGCCGAGGGCTCCCCGTCCGTGGCTGCCCTTGCGGTACATTCCGTCACAAAGTCCGCCAGGGCTTGGCCCTTGACGGCAGGCCTTGGACGGATGTCAATGTTGTATTGGCTCAAGAAGATAGCCCATTTCACCATGCGGGAGGAGCTGGTGGGGCTCCTCATGAGGGCGCCGAGGGGTTGATGGGTGAGGACCTGAACCGGGTGAGCCTGAAAGTAGTGGCCCAACTTCTTGACAGTCCAAACGATGGCTAACACCGTTTTTTCCACAGGGGAGTACCTGAGCTCGGCCTCCCTTAGGGTCTTGCTAACGTAGAAGATGGCATGCTGGATGCCGTCTTCCTCCCGGATAAGCACAGAGCTGATGGCCGCCGGGCTGACCCCAAGGTAGAGGTAGAGAGTCTCCCTACCTTGGGTTTGGAGAGCACAGGGGGTGAAGATAGATACCGTTTGAGCTCGTCGAAAGCCCCCTGGCATTCTGGAGTCCATAGAAAGCCAGCCGTCTTCCTCATGATCTGGAAGAAGGGTAGGGACTTCTCCGCCGATTTAGATAGAAAACGGTTGAGGGCTGCCAGGCGGCCCGTCAACCGTTGAACTTCCTTTACATTGCGTGGGGGCTCCATATTGATGATGGCCTGGATCTTTTCGGGGTTGGCCTCAATACCCCTCCGGCTCACCATGTAGCCTAAGAATTTGCCCCCTTGGACGCCGAAGGTGCACTTCTTCGGGTTTAGCTGAAGGTTGAATTTTTGCATGATGGCGAAGATTTCCCGGAGGTCGTCTGCATGGCTGGAAGATTGCTTGCTCTTGACGATCATGTCGTCGACATAGGCCTCCATGGTGCGCCCTAGGACGGCTTGAAAGACCCGGGCCACCATCCGGGTGTAAGTGGCCCCTGAGTTCTTTAGGCCGAAGGCCATTACTAGGTAGCAGAAGATGCCCTCGGGAGTCATGAAGGCAGTTTTTTCGGCGTCCTCCTCGTGCATGAATATTTGATGGTACCCTCGGAAGGCATCGAGGAAGGACATGATTTCACACCCCGTGGTCTCATCCACCAATTGATCAATGTTTGGTAGAGGGAATGGATCCATGGGGCATGCTTTGTTGAGATCGGTGTAGTCCACGCACATGCGGAAGGTGGGGGGCTTCTGTGCGAGGACTACATTTGCTAGCCATGAGGGGTATTTCACCTCCTTCGATGTGCTTGATTGAGAGGAGCATGGCGACCTCCTTCTTCACGAATTCCCTCCTCTCGGCGGAGAGGGGTCTCCTTCGTTGTTGTACTGCTTTTGCCGAAGGGTCCACCGAGAGGCGGTGGGTGATGACCCTTCGGCTGATTCCCGGCATGTCCTCCGGCCCCCATGCAAAGACATTGGAGTAGGCGCGGAGGGCGTCGGTGATACTGGTCTTCAAATCTTCAGGGAGTTGGGCTCCAATCTTCACGACTCTCTCCGGCTGGGCCGGATCGAGCGCAAAGTCTTCTACTTCCTCGGCCGGTTCAGCCCTCGGCCTTCTTTCCTCTTGGTCGACGGCTCCGGTGATGGTGTCAACACGGAATTCCGTCTTTCTGACCTTCTTAGTGACCTGAAGATAGCAGGTGCGGGCAATTTTTTGGTTCCCTCGGGAGTAGACAATGCCCCCCTCGGCGGGAAACTTGAGGCAGAGATGCCTCATGGAGATGATGGCTTCGAGGTCCTCGAGGGCTGGCCGGCCGAGGATGATGTTGTGAGCGCAGTCAATGTTGACGACGACGAACTCCACCTCGAGCTGGGCTCTATGGAGCCCGTCGCCGAAGATCACCGAGAGGGTTATTACCCCCTCGGAATCAATAGTATCGCCGGTGAAGCCGGCGAGAGGGGTCTTAATGGGCCGAAGGGACCCCCTCTCCAGATGCAGCTCTCTGAAGGTGCTGAGGTATATTACATTGACGGAGCTGCCCGTGTCAACGTATGTTCGGTGAATGATGGTGTCGTTGATCTCCGTTCGAATCACCAAGGCATCCCTGTGAGGAGAAGAAGTAGGAGGGAGATCCGCGCTGGTAAAGGTGATGGGTTCCTCCCTCAGTCGCTTTACCGGGGGCATATGAGTGACTTCCCCCACGTAAAGCGATTGAGCCCACTTCTTTCGTTGGCTGGTGGAATCGCCCCCTGTATTGCCACCGGTGATCATGAGGATGTGGCGTTTTTTCTCCTGGTAGTGGGGGTATTCCTCCTCCTCTTCTTCCAAGTTTCCAATCTCCCTTTTCTTGCCGAGGGGGATGGTATTCGGGTTTACCCAAGCGTTCACCTTCGTGTGATGCCCTCGGGGAGGCCCCTGGTGAGAAGGTCCCTCCTGCCGAGGGCTCTGGACAAATTGGGACAGGTGCCCCGCTTGTATTAACCTCTCGATGGCCGTCTTCAGCTGATGGCAGTCATCGGTCATGTGCCCCTAGTGCCGATGGAAGCGACAGTAGGGGAACTGAGGGTTGATAGCGTGTACCTCCGGGGGTGCGCGAGAGTCGCGCTCAACGAGGCCCCTCTCCTCGGCAAAATCGAGGATGATGCTGACGGGGTGCGTCAGTGGTGTCCGAGGGCGGTCCAGGAGAATGGGCTGAGCCCAAGTCTTAGGGTTGCTCTTATAACCTCCCCCGGGCTTGGCTTGGCCTTGCCGAGGGCGGTCATCAGAGGGTCCCGAAACCTTGGGGCGATTTGGAGGAGCCCCCGGCCCTCGGTTATGCTTGTTGTCAGCCCTCGGGGGCTGCTGGTCCGGCTGCTGGTGATACTTCTCCACCTCCTCGGCCTCAGCATACCGGTCCCCCCGCTGCAGGGCCCTTATGTAATCGCGAGGGGGTTCAATGATGAGGCTCCTTGAAAAGTTGCCGGTGCGGAGGACGGTTTGTAGGAGGGCCAGGAGGGTCCCGTCATCAGCACCGTCGACCTTGTCGGCCTCCGTCCTCCAACGCTCTAGGAAATCCCGAAGGGTCTCATCCTTCTTTTGGCGTATTGTTAGGAGGTGGGAAGAGTGCTTCCTTGTGCGACGTCTCCCGGCGAATTGTGTCAAGAATCGTTGGGCGAGTTCTTGCCACGAATCAATACAGCCCTCGGGCAGCCTGTTGAACCATTCGTATGCTGGTCCCTCTAAGGTGGAGAGGAACCAACGACACAAATATTCGTCTGACGCCCCCACCATCATCATGCTGTTCTGGTACTTGCTGTAATGTTCCTGGGGGTCCGTTTTCCCGCTGTAGGGCTGTATGTGTTGCCCTCGGTATTTCTCCGGGATCCGGGCCGCCAATACCCTTGGGGTAAACGGCGTCCGAGTCCGGAGCTGGATGACGGGTTCCCCGGAGCCCTCGGCCACCTTCTTCTGTAACTCCTCCATTTTGGCCATCATGGCCTCGTATTTGAGATCTGAGTGAGGGGTGGAGGTGGTGGCGTGAGCTTTGTTGGACTCCATTTCGTCAAGCCGGCGCTGGAGGGCCGCAATAATCTCGTCCCGGGGGTCCCTCGGGAGGGTTTCCGCCCCCTGCGAACGAACCCGGGCCGAGTGGGCCTGGTTGATTTGGTGCCGAGCATCATCGGCATGAAGGGGTGTCTTGCCTTTGTCCCGAGGGGGACGCTCCTCGTCTGCCCTCGAAACAGATCCCCCGCTTTCCTGGGGCCTTTGGAGTGCTTTCCCCCCGAGGCGGTCTTGGACCCCTCGGCGGTCTGGCCCTCCTCCGAGCCGGTTGAGGGCGGAAGTACGGGGCCTCTCCCTGTTGTCATTATGGCGGTCCCGGGACTGAACTTCCTGGGAGGATGTTTCTTGGGCCACCACCCCTTCGTCGTTTCTCACCCGAGGGGTGGGATTTCCGAAGGGGTGTGGCAGAGGGGGAAGTATGATATTTTCCCCGATCTGAGGGTGAGCTGGAGCCAGGGTGCCGAAGGCACCCGGGTTCTGGGTGAGCGTTTGGATGAAGGCGGAGGGCTGACTTGGTCATCGCTCCGGTTTTTCTTCTTGGCCTCGATGCCGAGGCGGGCATCGGGGGCGTTTTGTTGGATCTGAAGGCGTAGGTCGACAGCCGCCTGTTCCAGCCCAGCGAGGACACCGCCCTCGGGAGCCCTGTGAGAGGCTTCGGGGGCGTTGACGTCGCCGAGGGGCAGGTTCTTGTCTTCTACGTTCTTTGAGTTGGCACGCGTTGTCCTCACCATTTTGATAGAGGGCTAGTGTTTTGTGTTTGGTCGAGGGGGAGGGTTTCTTACTCGATTGTTCAACCTCTCAACGAGAGCACCAAATGATGGATAGTCTACCCGGGGGTATATATCCGAAGGGTTATTACGGGAAATAACTTAGAGAGAAGTCAGAGCAAACAAGTAAGGGAGAGAGTGTATATTCGATATGTATTTTTCGTGTTATGACTTTTCAGCGTGGTTACAAATGAGGAAATGGGGTGCTATTTATAGCAGCAATAAATGCCGGACAGGGACACGTGTCAAGCGCTCATTGGCCGAGGGGTCACCTCAACTGGTTGGCGCTGGCAGCCGCATGTGGCCGCATTTAATGCGGCTGTTGGATGGGACGTCTGTGCAGAGTACGGTGATCTGTACGCATGTGAGGCGGATATCTTGTCGAGTGAGATGCCTTCGGCTATAGAGCAGTAGCCGAGGGCTATTCCTCCCGATGGCACCCCTGGTGCCGAGGGCTCACAGTGCCGAGGGCTGCTGTTTTCGCCGTTCTCTCCCAGTTTCTTAGTTTGCTTGAGAAACCCGTTCTGTGAGAATTTGGAGCCTTCGGCCAGGGGGCCGAAGGCACCCCTGTGCGTTGTGCGGACTGCTTGGTACTCCGGGCGCTGTGAATTGGGCCTGTTGGGCCTTTTGGGCCTGTTGGGCCTTTGCTGGAGTAGTAGGAGTCTGTGGGCCGGGGGTTCCCGGGCCATATACTCCATCACTACCTCTACGGGGAGTTGTGTCACATTTACACCGACCACAAGAGCCTGAAGTATGTGTTTACTCAGAAAGAGTTGAACATGAGACAGAGAAGACGGATGGAGTTGATCAAGGATTACAACTTGGTCATTGCCTATCAACCAGGCAAGGCTAATGTAGTAGCCGATGCATTGAGCAGGAAGAGCTCATCATCGGGGGTTTTACTCACATGCTTACGGGCACTGAGGGCACGCGTGGAGGTATCCACGGATGGGGCGCTATTGGCCAGATTTGAGGTGAGACCCACCTTGTTAGATGAAATCAGAACATGTCAAGGCAATGACGAGGAATGTCAGAAAATCCGGGAAAGGATGCTTGTGGGGCCCGTCGAGGATTTCCGTGAGAGAGAAGATGGACTTCTACTATTCAAGGAACGAGTGTGTGTGCCATCGGATGAGGAGCTCCGAAAATCTATCCTTGAGGAGGCTCACTCATCTGCGTATGCCATGCACCCGGGCGGTACAAAGATGTACCGGGACTTGAAAGAAAGTTACTGGTGGTCGGGGATGAAGAGAGAGATTGCTGAATATGTGAGCCGTTGCCTTACTTGTCAACAGGTTAAGGCAGAGCACCAACACCCAGCAGGGTTACTACAACCACTTACCATTCCAGAATGGAAGTGGGAGCATGTCACCATGGACTTTGTGGTGGGTCTACCACGGAAGGTTAGGAACTACGACGCAGTATGGGTGGTAGTCGATAGGCTGACCAAGAGCGCTCATTTCCTACCTATCAACACTACCTATACGCTCGAGCGGTTGGCCAAATTGTACACAGATGAGATTGTGAGACTGCATGGGGTTCCAGTTACTATAGTATCGGATAGAGACCCACGGTTCACATCACGGTTCTGGCCTAAGTTCCAGGAATCCATGGGTACGAAATTGAGGTTTAGCACCGCGTTTCATCCTCAAACGGATGGGCAATCTGAACGAGTGATTCAGATCTTGGAGGACATGTTAAGGGCATGCGCCTTGGAGTTCCAGGGAAGCTGGGACAATCAGTTGGCTTTAGTGGAATTCGCCTATAACAACAGTTATCAGGCAAGTATAGGCATGCCCCCATACGAAGCATTGTATGGGAGGAAATGCCGGACACCATTATGTTGGGACGAGGTCGGCGAGGCTAAGCTCGAGGGCACCGAGTTAGTCGAGATCACTAAGGAGAAGATAAAAGTCATACAGGATAGGCTCAAGGCTTCCCAAGACCGGCAGAAGAGCTATGCTGATAAACGTCGGAGGACGTTGGAGTTTGAGGTTGGTGACGAGGTATTTCTGAGAGTATCACCTTGGAAAGGGATCATCAGGTTCCTCAGTCGGGGTAAGCTTAACCCACGTTACATAGGTCCGTTCAAAATCCTTGAAAGGATTGGGGTTGTAGCATACCGACTTCAGTTGACCCCAGAATTTGAAAAGATTCATAATGTATTTCACGTTTCTATGCTCAAGAAGTATGTGCGGGACCCGTCACATATTCTTGAGAAACCACCGGTGGAAATCCGAGAAGACCTACGCTATACGGTGCAGCCGGTGAAAATCATGGCCGACAGGTAAAGAAGCTAAGGAGCAAGGAGGTGCCGATGGTAAAAGTACTTTGGAAGAGTGATCGTGTCGAGGAGCAAACTTGGGAAGTGGAGACCCTGATGAGGGAACAATATCCATTTCTGTTTGATTAGACACGTGGATTTCGGGGACGAAATCCCAAATAAGGGGTTAGAACTTGTAACACTGCCCCCAAGTATTTGTACTTCATCGAATTATGTATTGAACCCTGAGAAATGTATAAAAGCGTTTTTACGTGATTGTAAAATTTTATCATTTCTTTTACGTTAATAGTAAAATTCACGTGGGAGCCACACCGGAGGTGGGGCCGCTCGATATTATCGGGACCACATATTATATTAATCTTGGACTAGATAATATGAATGTGGTGGTGGATATCCTAATTGGGCCATGGAAATGGCATATAGTTGACCGGTTGGTCAAACGGGGCCAAATTATCGGTATCGGCAATTTATCAGATAACAGCCCAAAAAGGGATTCCGGAGATTTCTAAATTAAAGTTGGGGAATCATATTGATTCTAAGGTCCAATAAGTATTGGGAACAAGTGTTATATTTTATTTGACCCGATAAAATAAAATATACTTAAAACTGACCGGAAAATACAACTTTCGGGACTGATTGTACACTCGGGTACACAAAGGGTTGACCTCCCACATGAGTGGGGGCCAACCCACGTCCTTGGTCTGGAAAATATCAAGGGGAGCCGCATGGATCATGGAAAATATCAAACTGATTGGTAAGGAGACCAATCAAACCAACCAAGGGCCCCTCCTCACATTATTTTGGGCTATTGAGACAAAAGTGAGGGGTTCCCTCCATCCACCTCCAATCAGTTCGGCCATCCCACAAGAGAGGTGAGAGAAGCTCTGTAATACTCCTTTCCTTGCAGCCATTTTCGCACTTGAGCTAAGGAGGAAGGAGGGAAAAGGAGAAGAGGAAAAGTTGGTTTTGGAGAGGAAAACTTGTGTCTAGCAAGGTAAGGACTCCATTAATCCCATTTCTGATTTTTCAATACTCTTTTATGATCATTCAATCATATTTCACACCCTAGTATTGTTCTACACGTTGGGATGTGTAGAAAGAGGGGTTGGGAGGTGGTTCTAAGTCCAAGAATGGACTTAGAAGCCAAAGAACCGGTTCGTCGGAAAATAACCTTTTGAAGGTTATTTGTATTACTATGGATTTTATGATGATAAAACCTTGTTAGTAACTTGTCTAGGGTATTCAAGGAACTTTCACGGAGTTGTCGCCGGAGTTCGTTGAAGTTCGCCGGAGTTTCGCCGGAGCTAAATCGGGAAGGCTAGAACTTCATAAGCTTCATTAAGGTGAGAAGACGGCTTTATGCTTTATAACTTTTGCGTGAGGCATGAGATTACCTAAAGTAATCAAGGATATGTTTTGTGGAATGATTAAAGATAATCAAGTATTTGCTTATGCCATGATTTTGCATGAAACATAGTTGAAAAGCATGTTATGCAGGTTTGGTGATTAAAAATGTGATAACATATTTTGTGTGATGATCCAGGGATCCAAAGTGGTGTTTTTGGATCAAGGACATCAAGAAGTATATGTGTGTAAAATTTCAAGTTAATCGGGCTCCGTTTGGGTGGTCAAACGGGCGTTGACCACTAAGTCAACTGTCATACCCGATCGGGTATTGACACATACCCGACCGGGTATTTGTTGAAAATCAGCTTTGTGGACTACTGTCTCCTGTACTCGACCGAGTATGGGTTAATACTCGATCGAGTATTGGGTTATGCTCAAAACGGGCAGTTTTGAGCGGGTTAATGTGGGCCGTTCAGGTGGGACCCGCCCACGTTGGTTCCTAAGGATGGTTATATGACTATAGGGCTAGGTATTGTCCATAGTTGAAGGAACGAAAGGTTAGCCATATCCAGGTTAGGGTTTGGTAAGGATTTAGTTTGGGGTTGAGTATCCCCGGGACATTAGATGATCCTGAAACTCGGTTGGGGTTGAGCATCCGCGGGACTATAAATGATCCTGAAACTCGGTTGGGGTTGAGCATCCCCGGGACATTAAATGATTCTGAAACTCGGTTGGGGTTGAGCATCCCCGGGACTATACATGATCCTGAAACTCGGTTGGGGTTGAGCATCCCCGGGACTGCAAATGATCCTGAAACTCGGTTGGGGTTGAGCATCCCCGGAACATTTAATGATCCTGAAACTCGGTTGGGGTTGAGTATCCCCGGGATGCTAAATGCTCCCAAAACTCGGTAGGATATTATAAATGTAGAATGTAGCTGGTGAGCTAAGCATTCGGGAAAAGGGTGAGAAAGGTCAGGTAAGAACTTTATCTCTAAAAGACTCTTTGAATGAAATGACCTACGGGTCGAGTATTTTACATATATATACAGTATGTATCATTGGATGAATGAGTCATATATATATATATATATGTATGTATGTATGTATGTATGTATGTATGTATGTATGTATCACCCTATTTTTGGGTCTCGTGTCTGAAACATTAGTTATTCCTCATATAGCCTGCTTGTCACTAGTACTTCTATGGAGTACTGACCCCTCCGGGGGCCCTCACATTTTTCAGGTTGAGGTTAGAGTCCTACTACCTGCACCTTTGCCTAGGGTGATTGATCGAGAAGGAAGACGTGGTTCGTGCTTCCATTCTTATTTCAAATGTATAAACTGCTCATGGATTTTTGAACAATATTTTCATTAAAACAGTTGGGGGCCTGCGTGCCCGTGTTTGCCACGTGTGGCTAAGTATCAAACATTTTATTATCTCCGCATTTGTTTGATTATGATATTGATGTTGATTGTATGTGTTTACTAATCGATTTGGCAATAGAATCAATCGGACGCCTTGTACAACTCAATAAGGATGAACTGTTGTTCTTATCGGGTTGTACGGCGGTTGTCTACGTGGCTCAGATGCGGTCTGGGGCGTGACAATAAAACTATAAACTATAAAATATAAATTATAAAAAAAAATCTTTAACCGTCCCGACCCGACCTGTGACCCAGGCGGGTGGCCCGGCCCGAACCGGACCCGTCCTACCCTCGGGCCGGTCCCGAGCCCATGTCATACAAACCGGCGGCCCGACCGGGCCTAGTCCCGGCCCAAGTCCACGACTAATTACATTCCCGGGAATATAACTTTCCTGATCTTTTCTCAAAACCGTGAACCAAACATGGGTATCTAACATTCCAGGCATCACATTCCGACCTCAATGTGAGATAACCCAAAACCAAACATACCCTAAAATCTAAATATCCAAACCAAATCTGTCCGGACTAAAACAGAAACAATTGTTACTAAAGAAAAAATAATACTGAAATAATTTTTTTGCACAAAACTCTTCTTGGTATGGAGGTGATTCTGGAGGAAGATAAGCTATTGCAATATGAGTGAATACCAACTCCACCACCGTTGAAATGGCCGACCAAAGCTTCACAATCCAGCCTCGTTACAACCTCTCAGCCATACCTCATTCATTCGCCAACGATATCTCCTCCGATATAGTTTTAATCTCAAGCGTTAGAACACTTAAAATCAGTATAATTTGCCGCTCTAACCCCATATTGATAGGGGCGGCGGAAAATCTCAACCACTAAAAAGAGGGGAGACAGCCACTAGGGTACGTCTCTCAAGAGAGAAGAGAGAGTTGGCTGGTTACAAGTGTTATATACTTTATACTTATATAGGCATATGGCGTTATAATATGGTTATTATCAGTAACTTCCGGAATACTGACAATATACATCATATATCATATTTTAATTAGAATAAACAATAATTGGTTAAGGAACATTATAAGAGAACCCTTTTCGGGTTTTGCTATAAATGTTTAGCATTAAAGAAGATAATTTTGCCATGATTCAGCAGTCCCATGCATAATTTCAGTAGATTGGCTTGTACTCTTGGAAAAGCCAATATGGCCAAATTTGGAAGACCGATTCCATAAAAAAAATATGCTTATAATCCAATATCTAAAACAACAGTTACTTCTGGGAAAAAATAATAACTACCTAAATTCTAAAACTACAATTGATTCCGGACAGCAGTAGTTAAAAGAACAGCACGTATCCCTCCAAACGACATCACAAATCTCACTAGATCTGTAACAAGCGATCAAATAAAAGGTGCCATTGGTGTATTAGCACCAAAAAGTTACCAGCACACATCCCTCCAAATTTCATCATATATGGGTGAATTGCTAATGCAGAATTCGAATGTCGATTTGGTTATTGAGACAGAAGCCTCTGTTCTTGGTGATAAAGGCGTGTGAAGCCAAAACCTGTGAAGGGAAGTGGACAACAGCCATTCTAACTGCCTCCTGGTTTTGATTTTGTGATCTGCAACAAAAAGCCCACCCCATCCCAAACAAATCCCAAAAAAATAAATGAAATGCAATTCAAGAGTGGGGGATTATGCAAAAGAGGAGGGGATGTAGTTGGGTTACATGTGTCAGGTTTACAAATTACGGAGTATATATTGGGTTAGGGTAAAAAAATAACTCATACAGTCATACACTAAATATATTTTAAGCTATACGTAGACAAATTATTTATGCTATATAGATTTGTCACAATTGTATTTTTGTTATTTTATAGATCACTTTGTTATTATTCACTGCATAATTATTTCAGCTTATACGAGAGCTGCGTAACAAAGAAATGCCGGGTTCAACCAACACGAACCCAACAAACAAACCCCAACCATTTGAAACTCGAAAAAGGCCCGAAATTTTATGGGTCAGTTTTGATCTCTAAAAGTAAGCATGTGACAGCTAAACGTATCTGGATTCCAACTAGGGTCTCAGCTCAAATCTGAAACCTGTCCATACCCACCCTTACTACTGAGAAAGAGACAACAGACGTTCAAGAATACTCTACCTTGGCTGCAGAAGGCGGGAAAACATCTCTATAGAAGCATCATACTGGCATCCAGTAAGAAAGCGTTCCACATCGTCAATCACTGCGTTTCGAGGAATACCTTGCAGTACAATCTGAAAAAAAGGGGCAAATCAGAACCCAAAAAAACTATGGTTGTTGGGTTCTTACTGATTTCCCATCATGCAATTTCACATCATGAATGACTTGAGCAAAAGCAGGACAATAGTTTTTTCTTACTGATTTTCCATCATGCGATTTCAAATTCTCCCATTGCGTGCGTTCAACCTATCACCAAAAGAAACAATTGGATCCTCCAAAGTTCTTCAAAGAAAAATACAGATCATGCCCCCACAGTCTCACTCTCACCCTAACCCCACATTCTACATCAGCAAGTATAAGAAAATAGAAAATACCTTTGAGAGACCACCTTGCCGAGTGGTCTTTGGTGTAACTGCTCTGACTGCAGCTGAGTAATCAGCTTGTGAAGGGAATTGAATTACTCTGTGTTCACAAGAATTACATTAACAGTTGAAAAAAAAACAATCTGATGTTTTAAAGTATTTTATAATGGTTTTAGTATTTATTTATTAATTTAAGGAAAAATTTACATAAATAATCTCAACTATCAACGGTCTTCTCATATTGATCTCAATTATTAGTAATTCTGATATAATCCGAATTATTGTGGGTATCTTCTCGAAATAAACCGATAACCTGAATAAATCAGTTCAGCAGGTCACCCGGACACGTGTTTTATACTTATTGGTTAATATTTTATTCTATTTTTTCTTTTTCTTTTCTCTCCTTCATCTTTCTTCGCACTGAGGTTTGGGCGGGCACACTAGCGTTTCAGGAAAAACGCCGGCCAGTCTTTGTTCAACCGTCACCATTAAGGCCGGCCACCAGCTGTAGATCTTTGATGACCGGCCATTTGTTGCAGTGGCTCTTCGAGGATGGCTGTCCATCCATCCGTATGTCCGTCTTTATCGTCGATGCTCCGTCAATCTCTGTTGTTCTTCGACGCCGTCCCCTGTCCACCCCAAATGTTCTCTGTAGCATCCACCCGTTCTTCCCAGCTGGTCTGGTCTCCAACGTTTCATTCGTCTATCTCCCAATCAAACAATTTCAGATTGACCTAATCAAAACCTTCAAAATCTGAAATTGAAAGCATGAACTGCGAATTTGAGGTGCAGATTCAGAACGAAAGAAAGGAAGGAAATTTCCATAGGAGGTGGAGGGAGAAAAAGAGAGACACGGAGGAAGCATGGGGAGTAAAGAAAGTCCAACGGCGATGAAGCACTGTGAGAGAAGAGGAAGCACGGTTGTTAAGCTTTTTTTAATTTTCTTTTTACTTTTTTTACCTGTTTAACAGCTTACATGTAACCTGGATCAATATAGGGAGACCTCTGGTAAATTTGAGATTATTTCAGAATTACGTATATTTAGGATTAATATTAGAAGACCCCTAATAGTTGGGATTATTTATGTGATTTTTTCCTTAATTTAATTTCCTAAATGTATCCGATATCTTGACAGCATGATGCCAGTTTCTATCATGTCAAAATTTATAAACCAGTAAAAAAGCCAAACTAACAAACTAATGTTTGTTCAGGATATTCTCTGAAGACAGACTTTCATACTTCGTATATTGCAAAGAGGAAAAAGATAATAGTTGTTTGAAAAGAGGTGAGTTTCAACTGAATGGAACACTAGAAAATTCAAATAGAAGTCTGAATAAGACACTACGCTGCATTGCCACTGAAGTTTGGGAGGTAATCAATCTTGATATCTTCCGGCGTCAAATTAGAGTCTCCCATCATAGTTATAATATCAGTCTTCGTTGTATACCTGCCAAGCAAATTTATCCTCCCATACACTTTACCTGTAGAGAGAGAGCAAAAGAGATTCAGAAGCTTCAATGAAATTGGTGGGCAATCATGATATGTTCAAGATTTCACAGTGAATTGAAAATGAAATTCAATTGAAATTAATAAACTGCTAGAAAGTGTTATACTCCATTTGGTAAGGAGAAGCATTTCAACAGATTTAGTTAAACTATTAGAAATGGTAGACAATTTGCGTCCATTTCTAATATGGAACTCAAAAAAGAACAAAATTGTAGCACACCAAATGCAAAAAAGCAGCTGCATATATGAAATGCACACCAAATCACACCTAAAAACAATTTCCATAAACCCTAACCTCATACCACGCAGTGCGTTGAGAGATACATAAAATGTAGAAGTTGGAAAACGGGAAATTAGAAACTACCATTAGGTTCAAAATTGGGTATCGGTCTAGGAGGAAAGTTCCCACGTTGCGGTTGCTGCGGTGGTGCAGGTGGCGGAGTCTGAGCTTCCGTGGTAAACAGTCCGGAAATGTTGAAGCGGGGCAAGGAAAACTGTTGATTCCTCAAGATTGCCTGGATCGGACGACTTGATCTCGCAGAGACTCGGAGAAGGCTAATCATTTTTCGGCTGGAAGGTGGAGGATTTGGGATCCGCAGGAGGCTGCGGCGTCCAGGAAACAGCTACGGACTGGCAAGACGTTCTCTTCCGACGCACAAAAAAATTAATGACACTGTTCACCGTATGATGCATACTCCCTCCTTCCCCTTTTAAATGTTTCGGAAGAAGGTGTCACAAGTTTTAAGAAAAGTATGTTTGTGTGGTTGATATTAATAGATAAAGTAAGAATAAAGTAAGAATGATTTTGAGCCACACAAATTTTACCAAATAAGATATGAGACAATTAAATAGGGACATCCCAATATGGTAAAATGAGACATTTAAAAGGGGACAGAGGGAGTATATGACATGAGAAATTGTCAATTAAAAAATAACAAATAGAATATTTCTATCATTATTTGAACGGTCTTATATGTTTTGGTATGTTTTTCTCTATAATGTCTAACAAAATTTCTAGATGTAGACATTATGGTTGACATTGATGAGAAAAACTTACCAAAAATACATAAAACCGTGGAAAGAAGAAGAGAGAAATGTCATAAATTTAATTTTTTTTGTCTATGTCTCACATGCCACATGTGCACCGTGCACATTGTAGCATTGGAGATGCTCTAAGCTTTTAGTGTTTACTCACTTTTAGACGCGTTTGTGAGACTTTTTACTTGTATTGAAAAAACACGAACAATATTTTTCCATCTGTTTTTAGTGTTTACACACTTTTAGGGCACGTTTACTTCTTGGGTTAGTAAACGATACTTATTAAGACTCGCGTTAATAAACGGTAGGTGTTATGGGATAAAGGGGTAGGGGTAGGTGCTTATTACTTCACTCTTGACCTCCACCCCTTCCCTACCCTTACCCTTACCACGACCTTACCCTTCATCCCTACACCCACCCATACCAACCCCCACCCTACTTGTAGGGGGTGGGTCAAGGTAGGGGCAAGTGTTATGGGGTAAAGGGGTAGGGGTCAGGGTATGGTAATGGGAGTGGGTGGGGTCGGGGTCGGGGTTGGGGGTGGGGTCGAGGTAGAGGCAGGTGGTAGGGGTAAAAGGGTAGGGACGAGGTAAGGGGTACAAGTGGGGGTAGGGGGTCGAGGTAGGGGGTTAGGGTCGGGTTAGGGAAGGGGGCGGGGGTAGGGAGTGGGATCGGGGTCGGGTCAAGGTAGGGGGAAGATGGTAGGGGGTAAAGGGGTAGGGTAAGGGGTGATGGTGGGGTGGGGTAGGGCAGGTGGTGGAGGGTAAGGTCGGGGTCGGGGTAAGGTGGGGGTGGGGTATGGTCGGGTCAAGGGTGGAGGTGGTGTCAGGGGGTCAAGGTGGGGTCGGGGTCGGCGTGGGGTCGGGGGTTCGGGGTGGGGTCGGGGGCAAGGGTGGGGCAGGGCGGGGTAGTGGGATAGCAATAGGGTAAGGGTAAGGGGTAAAAGTAAGGGTAAATTTGGAAACTGAAAAAGCTTAAAGTGCCGCTTAATTAATACATGGGGGTGGTATGCTTAGTATGCGGCATTTTAAGCACCCCCTTCGGTTAGTAAGCAGTGTTTTAAGCAACTTGCGTATTTACTTCACATGTCTTACTAACATAACTGTGACGTTAGCAGCGAAGTAAACGTCTCCTTAGACACGTTTGTGAGACTTTTTGCTTGTAAACTCAATGTTCATAGATAAAAAAACATTCACAAGCGTATATGTACACCAATAATTGTTGTCAATGCATTTGTGTCGCTATAATATGTTACATACTAGTACCTTCGTCCCATTTTCTGTGTCAGATGTAATTAGAAATAAAATGATTTAAAAAGTAAAATTATGATCAAGATATGAGTATAATAAAATGAATTGTTGTATATCTCATAGTTTTTCCCATAAAAAGAATTTTGACATTTATTTTGAAACAACCCAAAAAAGAAAGTAAAACAGAAAAATGGGACTAAAGTAGTATTCGTTTTGTAAAACAAGTACTCCACCTGTGGGTTACAGGGAGTGAAGTATAGTATGTAACTAATAGAAATTCATAGTGAATCAACCAACCGGAAAACATAAAATAAAATAAGAAGTCAAGTCTAGTAGGAGATTAAAAAATAATGTTCGAAATTAAATATAAATCATGATGTCGAAAAAAATGAAAAAATGAAAAAATGAAAAAATGAAAAAATAAATCATGATGCGGTAAAATAAAATAGGTATACATGTATTTAAAGTAAATTGTCAAGAAAAACTACAAAATATTGTAAACTTTTTGTATACAACATTAAATGCCAATGAAAGTAATTTGATTATTTAATACAATTAGCATGACTTACATACCTTCATTTTTGTTTTTTTACCTAATTAATTAAAAGTTATATAACTTATTTCATTACTCAATGTTGGCATATAGTTTGTACCATTTTGTTTTTAAAATTGATAACTTTTCCCCAACTTTCCCTTGACACAAATATATGGATGTTTAGATCTACTTTAAAAACAGTTTCTGCTCTTTAGAGAGTAGAAACAGATATTAGAGTGTTTGAATGAAAGTGCATAAATACTTCTAGGTGCTCCAAATTGTAAAAAAATTGATTCTAACTCTGCTTCTACTGTGAAAAAGAAGCACAAGCAAACCCAATTTCGAACACCCCATAATCACCTTCTAACTGTCTCTGCTTCAACTTCCCTTGGCTACCGAATCACGCTATGAGTTTGCCTTTTGAGTGCTACAAAAATTTCATTATCATCCCTAATCACCATATGTCAAGCCTCAGATAGTCGCATATACCACCATGAGTCCATGAGTGTCAAGAGCAACATCAACATTAATTAAAAAACAATGGCAATAAATAGAGTTAATATAATGGATCTGGTTCTCAAGTCCAGATTGCACAACAACTGATACAGAACTACTGGTTTATGATTGATGTAGATGTCGTTGTGGCTGCTATCTCTGGGCAAACTGATGGGGGCTATAGTTCAGTGTACGAAGCTAACTATTACTAGTAATATACGGAGTATTTTTTTGGCAAAAGCTAGTAATATTTCTCTTGAGAACGCTAGGAACTCAGATCAGCTTGCTCCATGTTCCTTGTTTTACGTGCTAGGCCTAGGAACATCAAATTGTATAATTGATGCGGTGTATGGTTAAATCATGGATGACATCTTTCTTGTGTTGTTTGCAAAAACAAAATAATTTTTTTATAAACTTATTCATTGAATGCTTGGAATACATCTTTATTGAAAATACATATGCCTTAGCCCTTTCACAAAGTGAAGAATTATCTAATCTAGCTACTCTTGTACTCTATTTACAAAGTAATTAATACTGTTGTTGGGTTAATGGACCCGATAGCAATACGACCCATCATCCCTTAGCAAAGAGTGTTGGGTTAATGGGCTCGATAGCGGAACGACCCATCATCCCTTGGCAAAGGAACCGATTAAGATCTAGTTCAGGCATGATCAAACAAGGGATCCAGCTAGACGTTCGTCTTCTCAGAGCGGACGACCGATTTCAATCGCCTTGGCCCAGTGAACCAGATGATGACCCAAGGGCCAAGGGGAGGACGATGAGCATGGGCCGAACGGAGTCAACATCTTTATGCTCATATGCACCCAGAACTCAACGGCAAGTGGACGCCCGACCAGACCTCTTGGCGGGAAACTAAGATATTGACGGGAAGCGCATTTAATGCATTAGATTTGATGGTTGAGAGGCTAGTCACTCACATTCATGCACGTCATCGGTATCACCTACTTCTTGGTACTATGAATAGTAACATTCATTCCATTGTAAATGGTTGACAACTTATTCACTCTAGCAATAACAAGTATCTCTAGCTCTTCCGATTGAGATAGACGAACGACCTCCGGGCTTGTAGTTGAAGTGTGTTGTGTAAGGATCCTTATTAACATTTAATAAGATACGACTCACTTACTACTCATTTCATTTACCCATCTTTGCTTGTTTGCATCATATATCCACTAAACAATCCATTCAAAATCCATAGAAAGGTGTTGGATCTTTGGATTGAAGAAATAAATCTCGACATCTGTTCTAGTTTTGTAGCTTACGTAATTTGGTTCCCTTTACTATTCCCCTATATATTAAGCTCTTTCATGTATTAGGATTTAGGAATCTCTTTATGTTTGTATGATACCATCAAAGAGACTATTTGCAAAATAAAAATTATAATGAAATCCAAAACAGGTCAAACTTCACTACCCACATAGTAAAATAATTTTATAGTCCCCAAAAATTAATACTTCGTACCTTTTGCTCAGAAAAAGGCTATCAAAAACAATATATATTCCATATAGAAAGCATCTTTTTCATTGCAAATCCTGTCAAAATATAAACTTAAAGAATAATGATATACATATACAATCCAAAATGCATACCTATGAATATATCGACAATGGTGGATGGCAGGAAAAAACATGATTGACAAGGTTAATGTAATGTTTTTGTATAAATTGGTTGAAAATTAGGTTCAAGTTAGTTTAAAAAAATTATATATACAAACTGATGTAATATGAAAGATAATAATAATTCATGAATTTTGATATATTTTTTGTAAAAAAGCGGAGAAAACATAAAATATGTATAGTACTTCAAAAAAATGGAGATTCCTTTTAAACACGGGTCCCACACTTTTCTCTTCTTTTTCTCTAATGCACATGACTTTCAAAAGTAATTCTGAAGGGAAAGTCACCAAATTGGTTGGCGGCTTTCTAAGCAGTCCTTTCATTTGGTGATTTTCGTTAACCACATTTCGATCAAGCAATATTTTTTATAATACTTTTTATTCGATCCTAATTGTGTAATTTTTTTGTTTAGCATTATTTAATAGAACCTCGAACTAGAGTACTTCTATTTGACCAATTTTCCAAAATAGGCTTAAGAATATGGCTTTCTTAATAGAACTACTCCCTCCGGTCCTTATTAAACTTTACACTTTGACTTCACATATATTAAGGATTTTTTTTGACTTTACTGTAGAGTACACTGTTTGGCACCGTTTGACACTGTTTTGCACTGTTTGGTGTAGATTTGTTTGCCAAATAAAGTAAATAAGGAAGTGTAAAGTTAATTAAGGACGGAAGGAGTATAACATTTCCTCCTAAAATAGAAATAAAGTTCAAACATTCTAGAATCACATGATGCGTTATTTTGACATCAACAAACATTAATATGACCGTCTAAGCATGAAAACAACACTACTCATATTTAGAAAAAATCATAGTACTCAAAACCACATTATTTTTTCTTTTACGTTTTAAAACTAATGTACCATAAATTCTGCATATTTTATAATTTATTTTTAGACAACTGTGATCAAGTTAATCGACTTGTTATTGGGCTGACTATTCAAATCGACTCTTGATCCAATCACTTGTCCACAGTGGCCGACTCAAGAGATTTGTGAGAGTGAGGTCACACTAGACACTAAACTTAATCTATAATAAAAATTCAGGGCTCGAAACGGAGACACTGATTTTTACCTTAAGTGCTACTAGTGAATTTTCGGGCCCGAAGCGGCGTCACCTGTTCCTAGCCCCCTTAGGCCCTCCACTGCTTGTCCGGATTTTTTGTGATTTGGTTTTGACAATATAGCAAAAGTAATAGAAAAAGAAAATCAAAAGAAAGTTGCTTTTTTATATGTTGTATTCGTATTAGCAACTATAACTGGCATCTTTTCTCCTCAAACATAGGCCAAAGAACAAGGAACAAAGCGAGAATGAGAGTAAAATGATAGAGTACCTTAACTATCGGTAATGATGCATTTTAATATTTTAAGTCTTTAATGATGCAAATCAGTACCTCAACTACGTTTAAATGTTGCAATCGACGGTACCATTCAATATTCCTACCAAAAAACGCCACATGTCCGCCGGAAATTCACGTCATTAAATCTGAGTCATCATTATTATCCATGTCATCAGTGATTATCCATGCCATTAGTGATGAGAAAAACTGTGAAAAAATAAAAAAATGTAGAACATCAATCGGGTTCAAACTTGAGCTCAAGCATGAAACAATCTTTAAGTATTTGTGCTTAACGTTTGCAAATTGCAATTTACATGCCCATCAACTAAAAACAGAGTAAATATTGTCCAAAATAAATAAAAAATGGTCAAACCATAAAGATTAAATTGAAACCAGAGTTACAAGAATGAAAAATAAACAAAATATAATTCTAACTTGAAGTTTCCACCTAGTTGCACTTCTAATGTAACTCAAAAGTTGTCAAATCATGAATAAACAGTGAATGAAACTTTGAATATTTTGTTAAATTACTTTATAATTAATAATATCTTCACGGTCCTCATATACATTTACCAATTGGTATTATATACATAGAAATGCGCTTGTCCAACAGTTCGGACAGGAGCCGCCGTTCGAACGCTGCCATTTGGGGCGATTCCTGGTTAAATTTTTTGATAAAATTTTTTATGCATGTTTCTAATTAAGTCTAGTTCATCCACAAAAACTTTCAGCTCAAAATTCGATCGGGAAGGTCGTCAAATAAGTTTTTGAAGTTGACTGCGTTTTCTATGTATAATTTGGTGCAATTAACTTCAAAAAATAATTTGACTGTCTTCCCGATCAAATTTTGACCTGAAAAGTTTTATGGATAAACTAGACTTGATGAGGAACATGCTCAAAATAGTTCATCAAACAATTGCACCAGAAACCGCCCCAAACGGTGGTGTTCAGACGATGGTTCATGTCTGAACTGCTGGACATGAGTATTTCTCTCTCTCTCTCTCTCTCTCTCTCTCTATATATATATATATATATATATATATATATATATATATATATATATACACACACACACACACACACATTTATATGTTATATCATATATATTAATATATAAACACACACACATATAAAACTAGGCTCGCGAGCTAGGGAACCTAAAATTAGTAAGCTCGTTTATGGCTCAACAGCTTAACGAGCCGGCTCAAGCTCGACTCGGCTCAGCTCGAGTTTAACCGAACTCGATTCGAGCTTTGACCGAGCGGCTCAGGAACAGCTCACGAGCGATTCGGCTCATTTGCGCCCCTAGAAAAAACAATGGACACACGAAACTTTTTTTAAGGCATAAATTCAATTCGATTTAACAATAATAATGTTGAGAGTATTCAGAGTACAGTGCAAAATATGTTGCAAAATTGATAGCTGCCTTAATTTGCGCATAAATCCTACAATTAGCTTATGGCCTAGTAAACACGACGTAAAAACTGTGGGGAATATCTTGAAGTGATCTACATTCACCTATAATTACTTTCTTCAGTAATTATGAACTTAGAAAATCGCCTTGGTGGTCAAATTTTCACTTCTAATTAGTCTATGTGCCAGCTTTAGCTAAGGGCCCAAAATAAAATAAAATAATGACTATATGATAAAAATAAAGATAATAAATGAAATGGTCCTAGCTTTGTATATGACCAAACTGAAGAAATACTCCGTAATTTCTAATGAATATAAGTATGTTCAATATTGTATAGGGTTTAAGGATCTGCCTTTTAAAACTACTTCTCCTATTTTAGAGAGCATAGGTAAATATAAGATATTTGGGTAAACGTGTAAAAATACTTTTGGGTACTCCAAATTGCTTTTATATACTATCTTCATTCCAATGGACTTTGCCAAGTGCAAAGTGGGTGAGAAATAAGAATAGTAAAACAATGTGGTTGAGATTTGTGTAGAGAAGAAAGAAATATGCAGAACTACAAATTAGTTGCTTTGATCAAAAAATGGCAAAGATTTTTGGGACAAACAAAACAGGAAAGTTGGCAAAATCCAATGAGACGGAGGGAGTACAATTCTGAAAATGGATTTTATTCCTACTTTTAAAATAAAAGGAGAATCAAACTCAATTTCAAACACTCGAGTACCAACGATGACCATAAAAGGCATAATCATATCAATTGTATATTTGTATTCGCATATCCTTTTTTCAATTTTGTTTCACTAATATTTTAAAATAAATCCATATCAAAAATCAAAATAAATAAAAAAAATTCCTTCCGATCTTAAATAAAGTTCATTGTTTGATTCATACAAATTAAGGAAATAAATTTGACTTTACTGTAGAGTACACAGTTGTGACACCGTTTTGCACTGTTTGGCACTATTTTGCACTGTTTGACACTGTTTTGCACTGTTTTGATGTAGATAATTTGACAAATAAGGGAGAGAAAAGAAACGCGAACTTTATTTTAGAGCGATCCAAAAAGGAAAGTGTGAACTTTATTTAGGATCCGGAGAATAAAAAATAGAAATCGATCAATCAAACGTATAATTTTAGTAAATCACCTTACAAATACGCAAAGTCGATCTAGGTGAGAGTGACACCCTTCATCTCCGGCCCCCTTTACTTAAAGAGAATGGAGGTAGTAACATTTCAAAGGGAAGAAACAATAAATAAATAGATATCTAAAAGAGGCAATCTGGTGGATTTTCTGCAGAAGGAAGAAGCTAATTAAGGGCCGGGCGATATATATAATTCAATTCATGCAATGACGGCTACCCTTGTTGGCGGAATCCGATCAACACTTGGTATCGTCGTCCCACTCATCCTCTGGTTTATTTCCATTCTCCTTACCTGCGCTCCTGCTGCAGTAACAGGTAGGTATACATACTTTGTTTTGTCCGGACCCCATCCCGTAGGCAGGGCGGAGCCAAGGGGGTTGAGGTCAGGGTGGCCAGCCAACTCCCCGAAAATTTGAAAGTATAGAGCTCATTATGAGTAAAAATCTTGATATTAAGCCGTAGCAACCGTTGCGGAAACCTTTTGGTTAAATTCGTAAACAAGTTTATAATATACGGAGTATATGACATGTTTATCAAATTTATCTATCTGTTAGTCTCATTTAAACTACGTAATATAATTCATCTAAAATACACACGAAACATTCAACTCGGATGTTGTTTAAAAATGATTCACCGTTTTCATTTTGTATATAGTCGAGCTTCGATCCCCTGGATCATTTGTATGGCTCTGCCACGTACTGCCCGTAGGGACGGTTATGAATTGAACCGAGCCTTCTTCCGAATAGTATGGTTCGAGTTTATGCTCAACTTAGAACGAGTTTCGATTACGAACTGAGTTTTAACTCGAGCTGTTCAGTTCGATTCGAGACCGACCAATTGCTGAAACACCGAATTAGATGTTTCAACACGCATGGATTTAGTGTGAATCAATGCCGAAATCACGCAGCTTATTATGGTTTGCTTCTTGTGATATGAAGCGGCCACAGGAGCAAATATTACACTGGAATCAATTCAAATATTTCAGAGCGAAGAGACATTCACTAACCCGGATGTTTACTTTGAGTGTGAGTTTGAGACCAAACAGAAGACAGCGCTTACTAATGTAACGAAAACAAACGTTACATATACCATGAGTTTGGTGAGCAGCTTCTGTTTTTATATTACCCATTTAATTATTCCAACTCATTTTTTCTTATTTATTTATATTTATATTTATACAATTCAATTGCAAACAAGATCATGGAGTTTGGCTTATTATATTGCTGCTCATTTTTGAGTTTAATATCTTTTCTTCACCTTCTAAATGTGTGTTTTTCGAAGAGTTAATTATCTAAATAGTTCTAAAACATGTCTAAAAATCACAAATAGGACTACCATGTATTAGATTATCTAAACAAGACTAATCATGTGTGTTTGGACAAATATACATTTGTAGCCACTACAAAAAATTACGGGATTGACACAGAATTTGGCACGGACTTACCGAATTGTAGTGAGCTTTTAGCACTAAAATAAATTCTCCCACAATCCCAAATTGTAAGATACATTTACTATTCACTTGGTCAATATAAATCACTCTTAATCTTTTACTTTATATATCAAAATTTTATGAAATTTGAATTATTTTTTGCAGGTTTTGTAGCAGTTTTAATGTAGTTTCTCAATATGTAAATTTTATTTTCTAAAACTAATTTGAGTGTTGACAGGGATCAATTTACTTTATCGTCGGTCAAACATCGTAAATCGTAAAGTATCTTACAAATTGGGACGGAGGGAGTATTTAATAAAATTAATAAAAATAAAAAATTAGGAAAAAAGATATAAATTAAAAAAAACTTAAACATTAAATAAAATAAAAGCGTAAAAAAAATACAGGTCTTTTCCGCCGCCTTTGCTACATCACCAGCTCTAATCACCACATAAAAATGCCAACATACATTAGTAATGCTTGAGGACAATTTTGGTGAAAATTTTGTCATTATCGGAGTAACAATGTCAGCCATAAAAAAGTAACAATGTCATTTTCTTAGTATTTTGAGAAAAAAATGACATTTTTACACAAAATGACACTTTTTACCGATCAGAGGTGGTGGTGTTGGAGGCGGTAGAGGCGGTGGGAAAGAAATCACAATTTTTTTATATTTTTTTATATGTGTTTTCACTTTTTTTTATTAAATTTAGATTTTTTTTGTTTTTTTATTTTACGATTTTATTATGAATTAAGCAAATTAATGTTTTGTCTTATTTGTGAATGATTTAGGTTTTATTTATATTTGTGCAATTAAGTTTCCTTTTAATTCCATTTAGGGCAATTATTATTATTTTTCGACAAGAAACTTTAAGTCTTTATTTATACTCAGTAATGCCGAATTGAAAATGAAATTTTATATTAATGACAATTGGGATGGATATAATGATTGAATTAAGGTGGGTATATTATGTTTCAGACGGTGACACAACTATCAGATGGGAGTGAATGCAAGTCATGTGGGGTGTACGACGACGACAAATTCTCTAGGGATGACCCATTTGCTGTGTGGGAATTCTGCGCTTCCAATTTTTCAAGCCCCGGTGGAAAACTCAATTACACTCATGAGAAAGGGTTGACCGCACTATTTTCGTGTCCGGACTGTAATATTCTTCTACCGAGTGGTTAGTGATTTTTAATTCCGCCCTATAGAAAGCGTATACATAGAATGATAGAAAGCGTATACATTAGTACACTTTCATGTGTAGACACATACTCCCTCCCTCCCTCCCTTAAAGTTTGTCACACTTTCCCGAAACGGATGTTCCAAAATGTTTGTCCTACTTTTTCTACTTCCTTATTTGGTAAACAAATTTAAACCTAACAGTGTCAAACAGTGCAAAATAATGTCAAACAGTGTCGCTACAGTGTGAAACAGTGTCGCTACAGTGTAAAGTCAAATTCATCTCATTAAAACTTGTGAAGTTAAACTATGACAAACTTTGAGGGACGAAGGGAGTATATTGCTCCATTTTTTTAACGAATGTCATTCATACACATAGAAATAGGAGATTAGACACATTTTGTGTACATTATGGGGTGTTTGGAACTGATTCTGCTTCTGATTCTTTTTAAAAGCAGAAGCAGAATGAGAATCAATTTTCAGAAGCTGGTACCCCCAGATTCTAAAAAAACTGATTCTAGGAGTAAATTAGAGCACCAGAATCACTTCTTCATTTTCACCCAAACACTCCAACTTCTGCTTCTGCTCCCTGAAGGAGCAGAAGCAGTTTTAAGAATTAGATCCAAACACCCCCTATATACACTCCCTTCGACTTATTAAATCTAGGCCTATTAGAAGTATAAATAACAAAAATGATGTTTGTACACACTTTTATACACACTTTTGTACACACCTATGTCTGTGAAAGCCTTTTTTTGTCTGTGAACATCGATTCACAGACAAAGTTTTGCACAAACAAAATATTGTCTGTGAACCGGGTTCACATACAAAAAAAAACTTCACAAATATGGTATGTATAAGGTGTGTACAAGGTTGTGTACATCAAAAATGGTTGTATAAATAAATGGGGTTTTCCTTAAATATTACTAAACAAAAGCTAAATTCCAAAAATGTAACCATTTTTCAAAAGGACAAAAAAGTGACTAAGAGAGTCATATATTTAGAAAAACATTATGTTACTGACAATTTTTTATGTCACTGTCACATTTCTATGTCACTGTTAAATTTTTACGTCACTTTTTTACTGTCACTATCGGTTTACGTGTCACTTTCGAATGTCACTGGCGTTGTAATTTTCTGGTCATTCTTTCCGGTAAAACAATGACCTCCACGCATTGACCATCCAACACAACCAGACACCCCGCCGGCCACCGCCCCACCCCGACTCTCCAGCTCCCTCCCTAACCCCAACCCCCTCTGCAATATTACGACTTAATTAATTATGTTTCATTAATGTACTGGGCCTGGCCTGTTTGTATAGGGTTTGTATAGCTTACTTAGATTATGACTCTTGTACTATATATACTCCTTAATCATTAATAATATACATCAACTTCTCATCTCAATATGGTATCTAGAGCCACACTTTAAAAAGCCAAAACAATAATTTTTTTTTTCCGGCTATTAGCCGTGTTCGTTTCCCAAGGGCCGCAGCCTAGGGTTCCGCGCAGCCGCCGTCGACAGCTCCTATCACCCAGCCATGGTTCTCACGGCGGAATCCACCGTGATCACTATCACGGCCTCTACGCACTTTCCAATTAAACTCACTTCCTCCAATTACCCAGTTTGGAAAACCCAGGTTTATGCCGCTCTCATTGGACTTGGCCTGGAAGATTATGTGGATGGTACCCTTACCACCCCCCATCTTCATCTTGATATTGATAAATCTACTCCGAATCCGCTCTATCAAACCTGGTACCGCCAGGATAAAAGTATTCTCAGTGCTCTGTTGGGCAGTTGCTCGGACACTATTCAGCCTCTTCTTTCTTCGGCTAGTACGGCCAAGGAGGCGTGGGATCGCCTCTCTCAAACGTATGCTGGTTTATCGCGTGGACGTATCATGTCGCTCAAGTCTACCTTTGCTAAAACAGTTAAAGGTACAAAATCTATCACGGAATATCTTGCGGAGATGCAAGGACTTGCTGAAGCATTGGCCCTGTCTCAAAACCCTATGCCCGAAGAGGATATTGTCATTGGCATCCTCAACGGCCTCCCCCCTGATTATTCCGAAATTATTGCTGCTGTTCGGGTCCGTGATACAACGATACCGTTAACAGCTCTTCAGGATATTTTGCTGGAGCATGAAGCCAAGCAGGTCGCCATTCATTCGCAATCCTCGCAGCTGCTACCGACAGCCAACTATACCGCTGGACAGCGCGGTTTTCGTGAACAGACTGCCCAGCGAGATGGTGACAACAACAGCGACCGTCGCGGTGGATTCTCTGGCCACCGTGGTCGTGGTCGCGGTTCGTACGGTTCTGGGGGGGGTCGCGGAACCTCCAGGCAGCTTCAGTGCCATTTTTGTGAAAATATTGGACATGAGGTCAAGCACTGCCGCAAGCTTCAGCGGTTCCTTCGGAACCATAATGTTCTCCCGCAGCCGGGTCCACATGCCAATTATGTGTCTGCTCCTTCTCCCGTGTAAATCAGCCCTGGCTGTTTGATAGCGGAGCGTCTCATCATGTTACGTCCGATGTGTCTCATTTACCCACCTACGCTGAGTACGGGGGTCCTGAAGAGGTTAAGTTAGGGGATGGTAAGTCACTTAATATTACTCATAAAGGTACCACTATTTTATCTACCCCTACCCGTCCTCTCTCTCTGTCCAATGTTTTATGTGTTCCTAAATTACAGAAGAATCTTATTTCTGTGGCCAAGCTCTGCAAAACTAATCATGTCTCTGTTGAATTTTTTCCTGATTTTTTTATTGTGAAGGATCGCATCACGGGGGCGCCACTGCTGCGCGGGGTGAATCAGCATGATGTTTACTATGCCCCAGTGTTCACACCTGCCACGGTCAATGCCACTCAATCTACCTGGCACCACACTTTGGGTCACCCTTCGCGTCGTGTCATGCAGTTTTTATCTTCTGGTTCAAACATAAAGTTTTCTCCCATTCCTCATTGTATGTCCTGTTCAATCAATAAAAGTCATAAACTCCCTTTCTTTAATAATACGATGTCTGCTTCCAAACCATTGGAATTAATTTATTCTGATGTATGGAGTTCTAGTGTTTCCTCAATTGATGGTTATTACTATTATGTCATCTTTGTTGATTATTTTACTCGTTATACCTGGCTCTACCCTTTAAAAAGAAAATCTGATGTTGCCATAATTTTTCCTCAGTTTCATCGCCTTGTTGAAAAATATTTTAATTCTCGAATAATTAAATTTTTTTCTGACAACGGCGGTGAATTTATTAAATTGCGCCCCTATCTCAATGCTCATGGTATTTCTCACTTCACCACACCACCTCATACCCCTGAGCATAATGGCTTAGCTGAGCGTAGGCATCGTCATATTGTTGAAACTGGCTTGGCCTTACTACACTATGCTAGCATGCCTCCTCAGTATTGGTCATATGCTTTTCTTACTGCCGTTTATCTCATCAATAGACTACCTACTCCTACTATTCATGGTGCCTCCCCCTACTCTAAATTACATAACCTCACTCCTAATTACTCCAAACTTCAACCGTTTGGCTGTTTGTGTTATCCCTGGCTTCGGCCGTACACCTCCACCAAACTCCAACCCCGATCCATTCCGTGTGTCTTTCTTGGTTATTCTCTTACTCAATCTGCCTTTTACTGTCTTGATCATCACTCTGGTCGTGTCTACGTCTCGCGTCATGTTGTATTTGTTCCTCACACTTTCCCTTTTCTATCTTCTAATCAGTCCTCCTCCGTAACTAGCAAATCTCTCTCGCGGTCCTTCACAAGCTTGGTAGCTCCCCGTGTTTTCTTCCCTACCGCCCAGGCCCCACCCAACTGGAACACAGCAACCAACCTTTCTCCTGCTGCCAGTCCGCAAACTCTGCCCGACACCAACACCCAACCCATCCCACCTCCAGGTCCCTTAGTCCCTGTGCCTCCATCTCTTCCTTCTTACCCATCGTCACAGCCTACCACCGAGCCGAACATCTCATCTCGCCCTGCCCGACAACGCAAACCTAACCCTAGATATTATAGTGGTGCTTTTGTGAATAATACTAACGTGCATCCTGTTTCCCCTACACTTGAACCATCTTCTTTAAAAGTGGCTTTGCAGGATTCCAGGTGAAAGAAAGCAATGGATGAAGAATATCAAGCCTTATTACGCAATCATACATGGGACCTTGTTCCTCCTGCTCATCCCTCTCCTATTACTTGTCGATAGATTTTTCGTGTCAAGCGCCATTCCGATGGCAGTGTTGCTCGGTTCAAGGCACGTTTGGTGGCTCGTGGCTTTCTCCAGCAGCCCGGACGTGATTATTCTGAGACCTTTAGTCCTGTTTTTAAGCCAGCCACCTTACACATCGTCCTTACTATTGCTTTGTCTCGCGCATGGCCGATCCGACAGCTAGATGTTAATAATGCTTTCTTGCATGGCACCTTGGAGGAGGAGGTATATATGGTTCAGCCACCTGGATTTGAAGACCCAGCTCATCCTACGCATTTGTGCCGCCTTAAGAAGGCCTTATATGGTCTTAAGCAAGCGCCACGGGCTTGGTATCTGGCACTTTCCAGATTTTTACTTAGCATGGGGTTTCGGCGGTCCCAGACGGATCATTCCCTATTTGTTTATAATCATGCGGGTGTACTTATTTATTTCCTAGTCTATGTGGATGATATTGTGTTAACAGGTAGCTCAGACACTGTTCTTGCTAGGTTCATCTCTCAGCTCACCAAGGAATTTTCTGTCAAAGATTTGGGACCGCTTCATCACTTCCTTGGGATTGAGGTTGTACCTCACCCCACTGGCCTACTTTTATCTCAACGGCAGTATATTCTTACAATTCTCGAGAATCACGGTATGCTGGGAATTAAACCGGCTGTCACACCTATGAGGGCTGGTAACCCTGGGTCGAGCACTTCGACAGCCGCATTTTCTGATATCACAGGCTATCAGTGAGCACTGGGCATGTTGCAGTACTTGTCTTTCACTCGGCCTGACATTTCTTTTGCAGTTAATCGGCTCTCTCAATACATGCATTGCCCTTCGGTTGATCATTGGACATCTGTCAAACGCATTTTTCGCTACCTTAAAGGTACTTTGGATTTTGGATTGTTTTTACATAAATCTCAGGGTCTTCAGCTTACTGCATTTTCTGATTCTGATTGGGGTGGTACAACTGATGATGGGAGATCTACCACTGCTTATGTTCTCTATCTTGGTCCTAATATTATTTCTTGGAAGTCTACCAAGCAAAAGAGTGTTTCTCGCTCCTCGACTGAGGCCGAATACCGTGCGGTCGCAAATGCCAGTGCCGAGATCCTATGGGTCAAAAACGTGTTGCATGAGTTGGGTATCACCTTATCTTCTGTTCCTATGCTTTACTGTGACAATCAAGGCGCCACGTATGTTTGTGTTAATCCAGTATTTCACTCGCGAATGAAGCATCTTGCCTTGGATTTTTTCTTTGTTCGCGAACTCATTCAACGTGGTCAACTACATGTTTCACATATCTCCACCAAATTACAGATTGCAGATGCTCTTACCAAACCCTTGGGACAGTCTTTATTTGAACGATTTCGGTCCAAGCTTGGAGTTTCCGACGGAACCTCCATCTTGCGGGGGCGTATTACGACTTAATTAATTATGTTTCATTAATGTACTGGACCTGGCCTGTTTGTATAGGGTTTGTATAACTTATTATGACTCTTGTACTATATATACTCCTTAATCATTAATAATATACATCAACTTCTCATCTCAATATGCAACACCTCCACCCTTCGCCTGCAGACCACACCTCCTTCCAAGCCCTAACCACCCCTCCAACCACCCCACCGCTGCGCCCCGCCCCAAAATCCAAGTAGCCGAACTAAATTAACCTCACAATCGCACCACCACACTAGATCCGAACCCTAGCAATCAATATGAAACTCTAGCCGTCGAAAATGGACGGCGGCTCCATGGACAGCGGCGACTTCAGGCGAGCAGAGGTGGTTCATGGAGAAGAAGAAAGGGGAAGGAGTTGGTGCGGCGGAGAATCGATGCAGAAGAAGGAAGAAGGCTGGTCTCCATCTTCGTCGCAGGGGCTGGTTGCATCTTCGTCGCAGGGGCTGGTCGCATCTTCGTCGCAGGGGCAGGTCTCCATTTTTGTCGCAGGGGCTGGTCGCATCTTCGTCGTAGAAGCTGGTCTCCATCTTCGTTGCAAGGGCTGGTCTCATCTTCATCCCAGGCTCCAAATCCTGAATTGTCGAAGAAGGTAAAGTAGCGTAGAAGATGGGGCGTTGATGGTGCGCCAGAATTTTATTTCAAAATGATCACTTTTCTGTCAAATTAAAAAATTGACATATTTTTGTCTAATGAAACAAGATATAAGATGAATATAATAATTGTAGCTATATCTACTAAATTATAAAAAAGAAGAAGAATAATGTAAAGAAAAAAAACTCTGTACGAAAAAATTAACCAAAATGATCCTTTAAGGTGACTTCGCTAAATCATCAGAAAAAGTTGTTACTCAACCTTACTTTGATCCCAAAAGGTGGAATCTCTCGCCCCCAGAGTCCCCACACTCCGACCCGACAGGGTACGTGGGAGGATGTAAATCATGGTAACTCAGTCAACGAAGTGACAGTAGACCCATATACCCGTGCGCGCCAGAGGTCCAACCTATTTTCAGTGGTTGTGACCTCAACATATTCGCTGCGGGATTCGAACATTGGTCTTTTGATCCAAATTTCCCACCACTCAACAAACTGGGCTAACCGTGCAGGTTATTACTCAACTTTACTTATTTTGGTTATTCATCAATTTACCGTGCGAAATCAAAAGTTACGTGTTTGATAAAAAGTTGACTGATAAGGCTTAAAATAGGGTAATCAAACATGATTTATAATTTAATTGTTTTTTTTCACATTTTCAATAGTTTCACTCCTAGAGTCCTAGAGGTCGTTTGACAACACTGTTTTTCGGCTTATCAGACTTATCAGCATCTTTTTCAACAAACATATAACTTTTGGTTTCACGCGCTCGATTGTGTAATAAGCAGAAAAAGTAAGATTGAAGTTACTTTTCTGACTATATTGGCTAAAATTACGGTAGATAGATCATTTTAGCTATTTTTACATATAATTTTTTCTTTATTTTATTAAGAAAATATATTTTAAAAATATTTTTTCCTTAAATCAACAGAATCAGTCAATGCAGCACTTCATCCAGAACTTCATAAATTTCAGCAGAATCAGTCAAATCAGCCGATTTTTGTGCTAACAAACTGAATTTAATTCTGCTAAAAAAAACAGGTGAATTTAATTTTGGGAATGAGAAGGTAAAGAGCTGGAGTGCGGGATTGCTACTCACAATTGTGGCCTCGACGTTTTTTACTGTTGGAGGGGTCTAAATGCCTAATCACTCATAATTATCGGCAAAACCAACAAGATTCAGCCTTCCTATTTCTGTTGTATTCATTTTGCAATCTCAACAATTTCATGGTTTTGTATACCTTGTGAAAGCTTTCCGTACTGTTTTATTTTAACTCTATGTTTTATGCTTTAATTTCGATACTGTTTTAGTTAAACTCTATGTTTTATTCTTTCTTTTCATTTTTCTTTTGAAATCGTCTATATATGCAAGATTGCAACTTGTAATGGATTATATCTCTCTCGTCTCTGCCAATTCTATTTTTTCATATAACTAGCACAGTACCCGTGCATACGCACGGGAAAAAATGATCGCTCTATATATACTTTTATTTATGATCTGATTAAATATAAAAATATATTTTTTATCTTACAATTTACTTCATTTCAAAAATGGAGTATGATAAGTGAATATAAAAAAGCATAAATCCATACAACAAATATTCAAAGTAAAAGAAAATTAAAATATAAAAAAATCAACATCATCTATTAAAATTTACTACGTAATAATAATTAGTGATGTTGGCAACAGAGTGAAATATTGAACTTATTTGTTAGAGTTTTGAAAAACTACCTTAAAGAGAATTTATAGTAGTAATGATTTGTGATTTTCTTTTCTTATCATGTACGTAGTATTAAAACCATTAATCCATGTCTTCTAAACTCTCTCCATAACACCACATATATAAATTTTACATGACTAAAATACGTCTAGGTAGGAATATTTTATCTTTTTGCAGTGATAGAGCTTGATATTTATTGATTGTCATAACATTGGTGATAATTATAGCAAAATGTCTTCTCAGAAGTTTAAAAGGTCATGAGAGAAAATATGAGATGAAATTCTCTCGATCAATTATTAATCTGTTGATCTTATCTTTTTATACCTAAAAGCATTACATATGAGAGATAAATAATCCCGCTCAATTATTCGTATTCACATCTTATCTCACCTTCTTATATACTTAGTCATTACATATGAGAGAGAAAATTATCCCGCCCAATCATCTGCACGTTAATCTTTTTATCTTCTTATTATACTTAAAAGCATTACATGTGAGAGAGAAATTATCCCGCTCAATTATTCGTCTGCATATCTTATCTTACCTTCTTATTATACCTAAAATCATTACGTATGAGAGAGAAAATCATCGCGCCCAATCATCTGCACGTTAAGTCGACTTATCTTCTTATACATAAAACATCTACATATGAGAGAGATAATTTTCTTGCTCAATTGTTTAAGCCGGCTAATTATATACCCATACTTCTCATACCTAATCTTCTTTATTATACCTAAAAGCATTGCGTATGAGATAGAAAATTTTCCCGCTCAATTGTTTTAATCAGCTTATCTTATAATTAAAAGCACTATATGTATGAGAGAGAAAATTCATTCACTCAATTTTAGCCGGCTTATGAGCTTATCTTATAATCAAAACCACTTCTAGTATAGTACCCGTGCATATGCACGAGAAAGAGCAGTCCGAGCATATAATTTTACCCTTGATTTAATTAAATATTAAAATAAAAATAACCTTGTAGGATTCGACATTTTCGAAAAATAACAGTACAATAATCTAATACCATGAAGTATAACTCATACAATAAATATTCAATGAAGAGTATATTAGAAAAAATTAATTGACAACACTCATTAGAATATGCAACTTATTAATTTTCATGATTAAACTCATTTTGATATTAAATACTATACCAAAAAGGTGAGTACAATAAGTGATTGACATAAAGTTTAAGTGAATACAATAAATATTAAACTTAAGTAATACTTCGTATTATTTAAATAAGAACTTGCTACTCATTAGTTAAATTAGTGCTAACATAAAAGAGATAAAATTATATTGCTCAATTCTTAGCCGCTTTATCTTATACCTAAAAACATTATGTATGAGAGAGAAATTTTTACTGCTTAATTGTTATTCAGCTTATCTTGTACTTAAAGAACAACATATATGAAAATTTCTCTACTTAATTGCTAGCAAGCTTATTTTTTAATACCTAAAAGAACTACATATGTGAGAGCAAAAATCTTCTACTCAATAATTAGCTAATTCCGTAGAAATTTATGAGAGAGAAAATTCGATCGCTCAATTATTAGTAGGGTATCTTCTAATATGTAAAATCACTACATGGGAGAGAAAATTCTCTAGTTCAACTATTAGCAAAATTATCTTCTTATATCTAAAACTCTTACATATTAGAGAGACAATTCTCTTGTTCAATTGTTAGTCAGTTTATCTAATACTTAAAAGAACTATATGAGAGAGAGAAATGGTTCCACTCAATTGGTTAGCAAGTTTATTTTCAAATAGCTAAAAGCATTACATATTTTAGAGAAAATTCTCCCGCTCAATCGTTAGTCGGCTTATCTTATACCTAAAAGCATTATATATGATAGAGAAAATGCCCCCTCTCAATCGTTAGCTAGATTAACTTATACTTAAAAGCTACTTATGAGAGATAGACATTTCTCGCTCAATTATTAGACGACTTATGGCTTAATACCTAAAAGCATTATATATGATAGAGAAAATCCTCCCTCTCAATTGTTAGCTAGATTATCTTATACTTAAAAGCTACTTATGAGAGATAGACATCTCTCGCTCAATTATTAGACGACTTATGACTTAATCTTTCTTATATCTAAAACAGGGTCATCAAACAGCACATAATTTTAAATGAAAAATGAGCATATAAGCATTTTTATATATTATATAAGGGCTAGTTTTTATTTATTATAGTCACTAAATGTCAATAAAACATATTTTTATCCATTATCCCTTGCTTGAAAATCTATTTTTATAGGTTGGGCCCAGCCGATTATATTTCTCCTCAAGCCTTCATTGCTTTGGAGAAATGGACACATATGAATTAAATTTAAAAGTTTTATTTATTAGCATTTTGACATCTTTATAGCAAAAGAGTGAATCGTGGAGAAATGGACACATATGAATTAAATCGAATTAAATTTATAAGTTTTATTTATTAGCATTTGAGCACCCGATGTGGTTATCATTTTCATTTGCTAATTTTTTAATTTCGAGTGACATTATAATAGGAAGGAATATGATTTGTAATACTTTGATAATGAAAGTATACTGTTATATTTTGATTAAAAGTAATACTATGAGCTCTTTTGGTAACACTTAAATCGGTTGAATTGGCTAATTCGGTAGAAATTTATGAAGTTCTGCAGAAAAGGTGAAGCTATGTGGCATAAATAGAGGAATGCTATCTAATCTGGTAGATAGACACGTTACATAATAACTGGGCAAAATGGTATTTTTAATAGCTTAATCCTTTCTTATATGTAAATATATATAATTGTAAACATAATTATAGACACCTTTAACAAATATTTCTTTATATATTCAATATTGATCTCATATGAAACATCACAAAAAATATGAATTTTTATATATTGTTTGTAAAAATTAGAGTAAAAATAAAAAAGTTATAACACTTTAAAGAAAATTGAGGTTTTTTATATACTTATTAAAAGTAAGATAGATGACGTATATTAGTAGGCCAAATTTTTATAATTTCTATCTCCGTAATTCGTTTTTTGTAAAGCAAATAACAAAAATGCAAAAGATGAAGTCACATGACATAAGTACATCAATGCTCTCTATCATTTGTAGGTAGACATGTTACATAATAATTGAGAGTAGAACCATAGTTTTAATAGCCTACTACTTTCTTATAAATAAATATATATATTCTACTTCCGTCCCAAATTAATGGTCCTAGTTCATGTTCATATTCACTTGGTCAACACAAATTATTCTTAATCATTTACTTTTTATATCAATTTTTTATGAAATTTGATTCATGTTTTTGCGACTTGGTAAAACTTTTAATGTAGTTTCTGAATATGTAAATTTTATCTGCTACAAATAATTTGAGTACAAACAGAAATTCATTTGCTTTAACGTCGGTCAAGTCTCGTAAACCTCAACAGGACCATCAAAAATTATAGTGACCTTTCAAAAATTATATTTTTATATATTCAATATTGATCTCAAATGAAAGATCACAAAAAATTTTGAATTTTGATATATTTTTTATAAAAATTGGAGCAAGAATGAAAAAGTTATAACAGTTTAAATAAAATAGGTTTTTTTTTATAGTTTGGGCCCCACCAAATGCTTTCCTTCAGTGTTCAAGAATACATTTGGAGTGAAAAATGTCACTTGTCAATCCTGTAGCAAATGAGCAAATTAAGGAGAGGTGGACACATGGATTAATGAAGGGCATAATGGTATTTTGATGAACTATTTCTTTTCTTATATATAAATAGAAAACTATCAAGATTTTCTTATTTTGGTGATAGTAAATAGTGAAATAAAATCACAATATATAAGATCATTTGTGTTCTATCCTTTCGGGGACATCCGATTAAATTGAAACGATACAGAGCAGACCGTTTGTTTCCAAACTTGTCGATAATGAGCGGTGGATAACCCTTGAGAATATACACGGTAGGTTACGACTGGATATATACATGTCCCCAAATCATTTTCCCAAATACATAAAAAGTAGTGATTATCAAAATATATGGTTTGTACCTACATTAATCACCCAGAGATTTTTCATATTGCGCCCAATAATCATGTTTTTTCCTTTTACGTACTACAAAAATGGAATTCGTAGATATATGCGTGTAGTCTATTTAAAATGTCAATTGAACCGATTGGAGTACATCACTACCAGAAAAATAGATATTTGTTGCGGTCATTTTTAGCTATTTGCTGCGGTTTTGAACCGCATCAATTGACGGAACACCAAATTGTAGGAAAACGTATTTGCTGCGGTTCAGAACCACAACAAATAGCTATTTAAAAAAACGAATTTTGACTTACTGTTGCGGTTCGGAACCGCAGCAAATAGCTATTTGAACCGCAACAAATAGTCTTACTTTTTAATTTTTTTATTGCAGCAAAAATATTCAAAAAAAAACTAAAATTGTAATATTTATTTTTGTTTTGTTCTACTACCCCAATGACCAAGTTTACAAACATGGTGTTTCAAACCAAAACACATGTTATTTATAAAATAAGAAACATTCAAATTACAATAAGAGCATCTTACATCACAAAACAAAACCATAATTCCAAAAGAACTAAGGTATACATCACCAAAGTTCATTATGCATACAATAGAAATAGATGTCAGAAAGAGTGATGTTTGAACTTTTATAACAATGTTATAACATGTGACGATAAAACTTACTTGTAGTAGAAATAGATATCAACCCATCTGACAGAAGGAGACAGAAGTGGAATTCATTATCAGACCGTCTGAGAATGAGTGTTGTAAATTAAAAAAAAAGCCATGAAATGGCTTTACTAACCCCATTTACTAGCCTGAACAAGGCCATTTGGTACCTCAAATGTTGGTATTCCTCCAGAGTAATGCCAACTCCTGTATCAGGCACTGTTTCACCAAAATAAAACCAGAATGTAATTTGTTTTTGCACTTGGTAATGAACTAACCAAAACATCTGCTTAATGTATAAATGCTTCTGGACATTGGAACTTCAATCGCAACTAAGTGAAACTGAACGACCTGAAGTAATGGAATCTATAAATGCATAAAATTCCATCTGAGCATAATATATGCATCCATACACGCACCCAAGTGTATCTATATATAGTATAGGTGTGTGTCTGTGTGCTGGCATTCTGCTGTACAAATTTGTCCAGCCCTGTAAAGCTTATCTAGAGAGAAAGAGAGATTACCTGAGATCCGAACGAGAGACGGATTGCACCATGGAGAAGTGGCCAGTTTCACTGATAATCTGCACATATCATTTTTCAGACGACACCTCTGAACGGCGCCAAAAATTACGTCGGCGATGGACGTCGGTGAGGGCCGTCGGCAAAGACAGTCAGCAAGGCCTGTCGGTGACCTGGCTTCGGTGGTTGCACCAAGCTTAATTGGTCCGTAGGGTTTTCTGGGAGGGGGCTAGCTGGTTTTTGCCGATTGAAAGGTCGGGAAAGAGGGTAAATACCCCCTTTTGCCGCGGTTCTCCATACAATCGCAACAACTACATAACGATTGATGCGGTTCACCTTTACCCGCGGCAAAAAGCTTCAGCAAAAAAAATTAAATTCGAAATATAGTAAGTATTTGCTGCGGTTCCTATACAACCGCAGCAAAAGGTATGAATTTTTCCTACTTTTTGCTGCGGTCGTAAAGGAACCACAGCAAATACTTATAAATTTTGCTTATTTGCTGTGGTTTAGATAAGAACCGCAGCAATGGGAGAGCAACAAATAAGGAAAATTCTAGTAGTGTATTTAAAATTGTGAAGGGAGTAAGGTCTTACTCTTTCAATTTTTTTATGGCCATATCTATAAAATTTAATTGAAAGGATTAATCACTTAAACTTAATTAACATACCGAAGGGCAATAATTCATCGACATATTTTTATAATTTGTAATTTGGAAATTGCCTCAAAATAGGAATAAACATGATTTGAATTTTTCATATAAGATCACTGTTTTTCTTTTCGAAATAAGAGTCGTTACTGTCATATACGATAGTTTTGATGGGTGGTTGATTCTGATTTAAGGAATTATACATGGTAGTATAATAATACATGATCAAGATGTATCTGTTTCGAATTATTGAAGAACTCTCTAACAATATGTTCGAGAACTTGTTATAAATTACAGATGAATTGTCCTACCTATCGCTACTACAATAATTGTTTACAGGAAAATAAGGTGAATTGGGGTTGGTGGGTGTAGTCCAATGGATGACCATCCACCCCTAAGTCTCTCCTTTGTGGGAGGTCTTGAGTTCAATTCCCACCAAGGGGAGATGAGGGAGGTCTTGCTCCCAATGATTCTTCCTACCTTCACGAAGTTGCTTAGTGGCTGAGAAGGGAGAGGATGGTAATGAAGGTAGCGGGTCCGTGTGGTGGGAGGAGCAGCCTGAAAGGTGATATAAGTCCTGCTGGATTCGTCCTTTGGAGCCAGTACTGACGAGGCTAACTATGATCAGATCCAGATTTAACTGTCTAGGGGCTTTGGAGGGTAGTTCATAGACTCCATGATTATGGGAGCGTAAGCCCCGACACCCAGATTATAAAAAAATGAAAATATGGTGAATGCTATTTAACGTGATTTCAACTACTTCCTTCACTAAAGCAATTGAAAGGGTATCTATACCAATCGGGCAGTATGGCTCATTAACGTCTCGCCTCCCCGTTGGTTGTGTCATCCCATGCACCGTGGTCCACTTGTTGCTGCATGCCCATACTGTCATCCAAGCTCCGCATCAAATGCACTTCCCGCCTCATGTTTCTCGTCAATGTTCATAATGTGTTAGTTGGATCTTCAAGGATACGAAGGGAGGGAATGTTCGTCCAATGCTAGGGTCGAGCATCCGCTCGGGATGCGGAACGTGGCTACGTATTGTTCGGTCTGGATCCTTGTGCACGCAACCCGTTTAGTATAAATCACTGACACTCGTGTGATCTGTTAGTCATATGCCCTGATGTTTGAGGCTCGGCTACTTGGGCCCGATCACCAGAGTCATCCCATCCAGTCTATGTGAGCCGAATTGTTTGGTCGGACCAATATCACAACACATAGTACCAAAAAATGTAATAATAAAATGAAAGTCTATATCTAAGTTTTTTGTAATTCATTCTTGAAAAAAAGATGTACAAATACACAAATATCACACTTAATTTTCTTTATCTTAATTCTCTAGCTCTATCACAAAATTTTATCACCCAACAATCATATAAAACTTTATTCTCTTCTATTATTACTTGTTTCTTCTAGAAAGAATGACACAAATATCATTAGTAGGGTTTTCATTTCTAAGAATATGACACCCTTTCCTTTTTCCCAAAAATGTGACTTATTTAAAATGAATGGTCTCAACAAAATCTAAAATCATCTTCAACACAAATCGTCCGCAACACTTTATCTCTCCTTTCCCATGGGTCTGCCACCGCCTCATCTCTCACCGAGACGCGGGTGCGTATCTATTAACCATTAGTCGCCGATTCATCTCAGATCTCATCACTCGGCCGCTAGGTTTCATCTCACATCGTCGGCCGTTGTTGCTTCAACTCTCAAGCACCATCACCACAACTTTTCTCCTCCTTTTCTTCTTCTCTTTTTCTATCGTCGATTGGTGCCGTTGGTGGATGATGGGTGGAATCAAGGGATGCGACTATGGATTTCAATGGGGCTAGCGATGGATGGTGGCACAGGGCCGAGGCAGTATTGTCTGGGGGTGGAAGTGACGTAGACGGGGCTGGTGTAACGACCGTCCCCAAACGGCCATTACCATACTCAACATAAACAAAACTCAATATACAAAGCGGAAAATTAAAGATACAAAGTCTCGTCATAAAACTTTATTTCTTATATACTCCCTCCGGTCCTAAATAAACTTCACACTTTGACTTCACACAATTTATGGAAATAAATTTGACTTTACTGTAGAGTACACTTTTGTGACACTGTTTGGCACTGTTTTGCACTATTTTGCACTGTTTAAATGTAGATAATTTTCCAAATAAGGAAAGGAAAAGAAGTGTGAAGTTTATTTTGGACCTACCCAAAATGGAAAGTGTGAAGTTTATTTAGGACCGGAGGAAGTACATAAGAAAACTTCATAACTAAAATGTTAAAGACCAACACAACCACGCTTAAAACAAATTTATCACACTTGACCATGATTTTTAAAACAAAAACAATAAACAACTTATAAATGTTTGATGCATACTATTTAGAAGTACATAAACACCACATTTAGAATGGTTTTACATTATGTTTACTTAGCTTTTGTACAATTACGGTGTAATCTTTATCTTCTAAAATTAAAGAAGAATTAAAAGATATTAAGATATTTTGACATGTAAGAAAAAACATGATGAAAAGAAGAGGAAGGAGCTTGGGAGCATAAGGAAGGAGCATTGGAGACAAGAGGAAGCTTCATGGAGGACAAAGATGTGTGAAAAATCGGATATGATTCGACCCGGAGATCATAAGAGATCAAATAAAACAAGTGAACATGGGAAAATCAGATTATGTCTTAGACCCAACCACCTCACTTCTCCTATAAAAACAACTCTTTCCTTCCTATTTTAGATACAAATTTAATCACCTCTTTCATATACACTTTATTCTTGTAATTTAGGTAGTCTTTCCATCTTGGTTTTGCTACTTTGAAGCTTAATGAATTGTAAGTTTTGAGTTATTTTCTTTAATCTTCTTCCTTGAATATTAATTTTTCCCTTAATACTATCTCTATATTAATGTTGGGGAGTGTTACTAAGATGACAATTAGTTAACATCTCGACATTAGTTAGAGTAGTATTTATTTTCTTCCTCTATATTAATGTGGGGGAGTGTTACTAAAATTACAATTAGTTAACATCTTGACATTAGTTATAGTAGGATTTTTATCTTCTTTAATATTCTTCCTTGAATATTAATTAATTCCTATTCATATTTCATTTTAATATTTTGAGCATTACTTAAAGGATCAACTAGTTTTGTCTCATATATTAATTATTACTAGAATTGATCGACGAATACGCTTGTTAATCGTTCGATCTTTTCACGGTAGTAAACTTGGATTATTAATGCATGCGTCTCATGGTTAATAATCTAAGGGGAATTAATTATATTGATTAAACCAATAAACGGCTTGTGTTGAGGTTATCAATTTCAATCGTTTTCATCTTGAATTTATTGCTACTATCGAGTAAATATATGGCGCGTGTTCTATATTAATTCGGTAGTAAGTTTTATTAATGAACGCGTCTCGTTATTAATAACTACCCTCGATGAACTGAATATACTCCTCGATTGAGTATTCGAGAGGAAGATAGTTAAAGATATAACCGGGATCGACGAACATTTCATTAAGTGGATAAAAGCAAAACCAAGACTAATTACCTTTGATATTTTATTTCACTTATTTAAGTTTTTATTTGCTTTCTCAATTATCAAAATATCCAATTCCCCCTTCCGTTTACTTTTATTTATTACGCTTACACATACGCGAAAAGCTTCTTTCCCTGTGGATACGAACTCTACTACGCTATACTACGGTATTAGCCCTTAGTAGTGAATTTAATTTGAGGCACACTACGACAAAGTGCTCATCAATGTTTCAAAGTATTAAACAAAACATAAGAACAACCAGGTCTTCTCCGTTAACCCATCCAAGGCCTTGTCACCAGCTTCGTACATCCTCTTAGGTTTCATTCTTCATTTATTACCTATACATGAGACATGAGAGATCAGAATTCTCGTAAGCAAAATTTTCTTAGTAAGTCACCATTATCCACTAAAATAATGGAGTCTTAGCTAGCCATAAATAGATACACAAGCAAGAATACTCAACCGATAAATCATAACCACATAAACGAATGTATATCATGGCAAGCAAAAGCTTCATATATTGAAACCTAAAAGGTTTCCTTGTTACTCATTCTTTCTTTTCATTTTATCCTTGAGTTATGGGCCCGTAGCTCGTGTTCTGGTCCCTCACCGATGACCTCGGGTAGCTAGCCAGCAGCCCATCAGAAGTAACCCCGAGACTTCCCGCGGGAGGATGTCCCGCTACGCTCAGCTCAGGTGATTACTTGGGGGCACGACTACCTTAGAACATCTCTTATCATTCATTAGATAACATCATCAACATAAATCCCTTATCATCATTGGTTCTATATGAACCCAATCTAAGATCAAACATACGACATGAATATTATACATTTGATGATGCCACCCCTTTTCAGAAATATCCCTGTAATAGACTAGAGCTTTGATGGAGTATATGGGTCTAGGCCCCAGAACCCACATACTCAGAAAAACAAAAAGCACAAGCCACCAAGTGGTGCCCTCGTCGGCCAAAGGACCCCCGTCGGCCGAAGAGGGACCAACTCAGAATATGATCCTGAAGCCAGGGAACTTGGGTGCCCCCGTCGGCCGTGGCCTCATCGGCCGTGCCCTCGTTGGCCAGACCCTCGTCGGCCACGGAAGCCTCACAGAACTAGACTTCACACTTAATCATCTCTACACACATTGTATTCGTCCCAATAGCGGTCCAGTTGTAAATGGGCCTCCCAAGCCCAAGGCTTGGGAGCCCAGCCCGTATTTTCCCTATAAATACTTCCTCTCTGGAGGTAGTTGTAGGGGTTCACAAAATCATTTATCGAAGCATTTACTTACACTTCTCTCTCTAGCTCTCACTTCTCTCTAGATATATACTCTATCAAGCTTGTATTTGTTTTGTTACTGTTTATTGTAATGTACTCTATAGTGATAAAGTACTCAACAAAAATAGAGAGTACTAAAAAAGAAGAAACGTACCATAAAACAAAAAGATAAAGAAACAAAAAGAAAAGGTATGAAAAGAGTCAACAGAAACCCTTAAAGAATCGATACTTAAAACGATCATCTCATGATCTTCTAATATGGTAATATCAGAGAACCTCAAACAGAAGAGGTGGTTCCCTGATTAACACCATAACAGAGAACCTCAACAGAAGAGGTGGTTCTCTGTTGACACCAGAGCAGAAGACCTCATAGGTATTTTGATGAGGTATTCTGATTAAGTACTCGACATCTGCTATTCTTCTCTTATCACCTTACAAGAAGACAGAAGACCCACTTGCAGTCAAAATGACAAAATGTATAGAAAACAATGTTACAAAGAAATTACGTGACAAAATTTCTTATGACATTATTTACTAAAAGCAAGTAATCCTATCATGAGGAAGCATTGAACAACACTCGGGCTAGATACTGAATTTCTACGAGCTAAAGAGATAAAGATAAATCATCTTATCTTTGCCTAGAAATGAGGAATCAAGTTGAGTGAGGATAAAATGATACCGGTCACAAGAAGACAAGAATCAACCATGCTGCCCAGTCAAGTGGAACAAAGCAAGTAGATCAAACAACGATCAAGATTGGATCACTCAGCCAATGGAGGAGATTCAACAACAAAGTCTATAAATACAGAAGGAGTGCGGGAAGACCAAGTGTGGCACCAGATGGCAACAAGCCCTGATATATTGGAACCCAAAAGAGAAAGGGAGAAGAGAGCAACCAAAATCATGAAACAAGCAAAGAACTAATGATTTGATTATTCATCAATTGACATCTGATGTTTTTGAATATCAACAGACCGTTGTAAGTTTCTTATTGTATCACAAGTGGTACTATTGCTCTTAAAGGAAAGGAAGGACAAAAAAAGACAAAAAGATGATGGAAGTATTAGTGGAATAAAGAGGTCAAGACTGGAGACAAACATACTGAAATTCTCAGATCATTAACACAACTTATGATTAATGATTTAAAGAATTATCTATTGAGCACACACCAGTCTATGACAGAAGAAGACATTCTGTTCTCAAGAATGTCACCAAAGATGTGCTCACTGGAAAGAATAGATTCTCAAGACAGTAAGCTCCAAGTTGCTCGCTGAAAAACTGTTGGCAAAGAACCAGCTGAAAAGATCGTCTTCTCCAGCCACCAGGTATAAACGGATGTATCAGATGATGTTCAATCTCAATCAGAATGACCTTACTCAAAGAAGGATTGAACTAGCATCAACAACATCACACAAAGATTGTTAGGATCATATAGCAGTGGAGATAGATTTGATGATGTCTACAACAGTGAGATACTCAGAGTCAACAAAGGATCCTAGCACATCTAATTCTCAAAGCAAGGGCTTGAATGTTGAACAACCTTGAAGAAGGAATATATATGCCAGAAAACCTTAAAGGTACTCCTCCTCATCACAGAAAAATATCAATTGGTATCATCGTTTGATATCAATTGAAGGGCATACAACTCAGGGGGAACTACTCAAAGGTTTTAGGCAAACATTATTACGTTCATCTTGCTTATGATAAAAATATCACAGATTGAGGGGGAACTGCTTCTCCTCAATAAAAACTTAAGGAATGGACTCTAATTCAAAAGGAACATCCTACTATTTTGTAGAGTCTTGTTTTTAATAAGAGCATCTTGGAAGTGTTCTATTAAAAATAGGAGCAACCTACTAAATAGCAGCGTCCTAATTTAGGAGCACCCTGTTAAAAAGCTAGATCATGCTAATAACAGTGTCCTAAGAATGTCCATTTCTAAAGTTTATAAGTCAAAAGGACTCAGTCATCAACACAGGGGAATGTTCAAAAAGCTTCAAGAGGATACGCTCAACCAAAGGATTGAGGGCTATTCAAATGAAGATTGGTGATGAAAAAGGCATTAGAAAACTCTCAAAATCAAAGGCTGAAACAAGAGCCTACATGATTTTTGAGCAACAAAGAAAAGTTTGCTAAAAATGCTACTTAATCTCTCAAGAGTATTATAGGCTTCAATTGCAACTAATCAACTCCAATTGACAAAGTCTTGAAACCAGATGACTTGACTAGCTATGAGGATCAGGTGGGATTTGTTCAATAAAAACAAATCAATATGGTAGAGATCAGTCAGCGTTATGGATAACAGAAGGAGACATTCAAAAGGAGAATTAGTTATGGTTTATCAGAAACTCTTGAAAGGAGGAAAGAAGAAGGATGATGTCAGCAGGAAAAGCAGCAAACTAAATTCTTCAGAAAATTTTGGCTGCGTGCTGAAACCAACAGAACACCTCAAGCTTCTCTGATCCGATCAGAACACCTCAAGCTTCTCTGATCGATCAGAACTCCTCAAGCTTCTCTGTTCGACCAGAACACCTCAATCGGTTCTGATGAGGAACAGAACTCCTGGTCAAACAGAAAAGAGGTTATGTTGAAACACCAACTCCCAGTTTATTCTGTGCTTGAAACATCACAAATGTTTCAGGAAATTTCAGGAAATTATTCTAAGTATGGTCTATCTGAAAAATCAAAGAGAACAGATATTGCTCATGACTGAAGGGTCAAATCGATCAACGAATATCCTGAAATAAAATATGGAGTATTTATCCAAATTCAGTCATGCAGAAGGAATTAATCTTTATTACATCAAAAGCATGCTGACATTCGATAAGGTGTTACATTAATGAGCATGGGAGCGGATTATCTTCAATCAAATCAAAGGAAAGGAAGCACGAAAAAATTATGGTTACATGCAAAATCCTACAACGACACATGGTGATCAAGCAGCTGACTCATTCATTAATGAAAAGATCAAGGCAACCACATTAATAAGTCAAGTGAGTTTCTCAATATCTCACTCGCTTTTCGAAGTTGCTTTTTGGTATGAAAAAGAGACAACCGCAAGATCATTAATGAAGAAACGCTTCGATTGCCACAAAGCAATTGAATGTGATCTCACGCATGCTAGCTATAAATATATTCTCGGCTTCACAAGTAAGCCTCATTCTCAAAAGCTCATCACCTTCAGAAATCCCTACGAAGCATCATCATCTTGAAGATGAATTCCTCACTTAATCAAATATCCCTTGAACTCACTCTCGCACCTCCATCAGCACCACAAAGAAAAGCTCCAAATACCTTACCCGATGATAAACTCATTAATATCGAATCACACATCTATCTGGTAGGGGAAAGAGAGTTATTATTTCAAGAACGACTGCAAGTGCTAGAATGGAGAAAGTTGTGAATGTCCCCCTTGCATGAACTCATCCTCAATGCACCTAGAATGGTGGCCAAAGAAAGGTTTGCTCCAGGCTGGCTACAAACACAGAACATTGAGACTGCACTCTCAATGGAACTTATTAACACAGTCTATCATTCCAAACGTATTCACCTTGAGGAAGCATGTGAGAGACGTAAAAAGAGGAAGGTAGCCGACATCCTCCGTGGAAGACACCAGTTGTAGATAGTTGTTGCTGCCAAAAAGGGGGGTATAGAAACAAACACTTAAGATAATTTTTTCCATCATTTAGTGTTTGTAAGTGTTTGTATTCTAGTTTTTGGCATCATCAAAAAGGGGGGAAATTGTTAGGTCCCCTAGATTTTGATTATCATATATTTGTTTTGATGATGCCACCCCTTTTCAGAAATATCCCTGTAATAGAATAGAGCTTGTATTTGTTCTGCTACTGTTTATTGTAATGTGCTCTATAGTGATAAAGTACTCAACAAAAACTGAGAGTACTAAAAAGAGAAGAAACGTACCATAAAACAAAAAGAAAAAGAAACAAAAAGAAAAGGTACGAAAAGAGTCAATAGAAACCCTTAAAGAATCGATACTTAAAACGATCATCTCATTATCTTCTGTTATGGTCATATCAGAGAACCTCAAACAGAAGAGGTGGTTCTCTGATTAACACCATAACAGAGAACCTCTATGGTCGTACCAGAGAACCTCAACAGAAGAGGTGGTTCTCTGTTGACACCAGAGCAGAAGACCTCATAGGTATTCTGATGAGGTAATATGATTAAGTACTCCACATCTGCTATTCTTCTCTTAGCACCTCATAAGAAGACAGAAGCTAAGACCCACTTGCAGTCAAAATGACAAAATGTATAGAAAATAATGTTACAAAGAAATTACGTGACAAAATTTCTTATAACATTATTTACTAAAAGCAAGTAGTCCTATCATGAGGAAACATTGAACAACACTCGGACTAGATACTGAATTTCTACAAGCTAAAGAGATAAAGATAAATCATCTTATCTTTGCCTAGAAATGAGGAATCAAGTTGAGTGAGGATAAAATGATCCGTGTCACAAGAAGACAAGAATCAACCATGCTGCCCAGTGAAGTGGAACAAAGCAAGTAGATCAAGCAACGATCAAGATTGGATCAATCAGCCAACAGAGGAGATTCAACAACAAAGTCTATAAATACAGTAGGAGTGCGGGAAGACCAAGTGTGGCACCAGATGGCAACAAGCACTGGTATATTGGAACCCACTAGAACCAAAGGGAATCAAGGAATACATGAACACATCAAGCTAGCTGATTTACCTTCACCACTCTGGTTACCACCCCACTCATCTAATGCTCTTAGAATAACTCATCATTCATATACATCTATAGAGCTTATATTAGTTGGTAGACTAGTTTAAACCCATGTAAACTAGACTAGTGTATGCATTCTGGATGTGTTGTGATCATCCAGAAGGTGAGGCAAGGACATGAGTAGCTCTTGGCTGGGCAAGCCATTAGTGAAAAACCTTGGAGGACATGAGTAGCTTAGAACAGTCGGTTCCTCGTGAAAAACCTCACAATCTACACCCGGGCCAGGGGTATATTGGGCACTAAATGTAATGGGATATTCATTTAGTGAAAATCCATCTGAAATAGGTTGGGATTGGATGTAGGAGGATTACACCACCTCTGAACCAGGATATATCTTATGTACCTTTTACAATCAGCACTCAACACATACTTCAGTTCTCACTCACCTTCATACTATCCCATAAGCTTGCATATTCACTGTCCAGAAAACTCACTAAAATTTTCTGTGAATCAAAACTCGTTACCTACGTACTTCAAGAGATATATCAATAGGTCTAAATCCTTCACACAAAGGTGTTCTGTCCACCCATCTCTGTTACAACTAAAAGGTTCATAACCTTTGTTCCTATAAAGTGTCACACTATTGAGGTCAAGACATCCGCTGTATGTTTCAATATCTCCCGAAAGATATTGGAACACATTCTGTTTGAGGAAAAAGGGTTGAAAAAGAAAAGATACTTAAAAGTCTATTCACCCCCCGTCTAGACTTCTACCTCACTTGGGACCATCACTTTACAATCAACACCACATGCCAACACTTACATATCACTTGAACTTCACCTATCATCATGTCACACAAGTTCAAGTATTCAAGCAAACATATCTAGTTCATAATTGGCAAGACTTCCATACTTTATTTCAGAACTATCATGTATAGATGTTGGTGACTTACCTGGTTCACGTGGAGTTTTTACCCTTGATCGTGCGTATAAGGCATCCACGGGCAATGGTTCCTCGATGAGCAACTATATATATATATATATATATATATATATATATATATTTACATTTGATCAACATACTTTCATGCTTTTAACAAAACCCTAAGACTTAGGGATAAGAGGAACTCAACAAAACCAGCCCCGAACATGATAGACTTCTACAACTCATATATCTCACCCGGCCAAATCCTCGGATAGTTAACCAACCAACACCCGATTGAACTTCATACTAAAGAGTCAACAACAACTAACCCATAACCATTCTATCAAGAGTTCTATATACCTATTAGAATAAGCCTAGACATATTAAGAAGATTTCCTCAAATGCTTTCATCAAATTGACATAGTTCGAGAATAGCTAATTATTCAAGAATAGATTTAAAGTTTATCAAACCAAGCATAAAGAACCACTCTACAACACTCCTATCATCCATAAAATTCATTAATTTCTTAGAATCAACTCTAAATCAACAAACCCTAGCAAAATCCATAACCAAGAACTATAGATACAAATATAAAAGAAATCTTTCATGAATAGTGTAAAATCTTGTTAATTAAGGATCCTTGATGAAAGACATGTTTAATTTTGAGCTTCAATCACTTTGGAAAAGGTCTGGGGTTGATTTGTAGAGAGAGATGTGAGTAGGGATCGAATTTGGGGCTGAAAAGGGGTTTTCTTTGCTTAAAAATGAACTTTGACCGACCTGCCATAACCGACCGAACCGGCGCCGGTTTGCCCCTGATGGGCGCTGGTTGCCCTGCCATTCCAGCAACCTAAAGTTTCTGTTTTGAACCGGCACCGGTTTGGGCCCAACCGGCACCGGTCTTGCACCCCCGGGTGCCGAAAACGCCTTTTTTCGCCCTAAACCGACCCCAATTGTTGCCGATCTCATCCTAGACCTCCAATGACCTTTTTAAACTATATTTTAAACACCCAAATACTATCTAACATGACAAATAACTTGATATACCATTACATTCAAAAATACGAATGATTATTACAGTGTAGTTTTGTTGCTCATCGGATACCGTCGACTGTCACGTTCAAACATAATACAAGCATGTGAGTTCAAATATCATTTTTGTAAAGTTCATAATCATGCTATCCCTACACTTCACACATATAGCACTCAAACATAAGTTAAAGTATGATCATAACAAATATGATTAACACGTGAGAAGTAAATAAAAAGTACAGGAGTTACAGCTGGGGAGGTGGTTGGGGGCTGGGAGAGGACTGGGAGGGGGCTGGGAGGCGACTGGGAGTGGGATGGGGAGGTGGCTAAAGGCTGGGAGGGAGTTGGGGAGGTGGCTGGCGGGTGGGGAGTTGAGTCAGGACAGGGGTGGCGGTCGGGGTGGCCCAGCAGTCACTGTGACCGGAGTCACTATGACCGGTGAGTGGATAGTCACTGTGGTCGGCTGGAGTCACTGAGACTGTGACCGGTGGCGGCGGCTGCCGGCTTGTGACTGGCGGCGGCGATCGGAGAGTCACTTTGACCGGAGTCACTGAGATAGTGACTGGCGGCGGTGGTGCCAACGACGGCAGGGGTGGTGGTGCAAGTGACGGTGGGGGTGGGGGTGCCAATGACGACGGCGGCAGTGGTGCCGGTGACCGGCAACGGCGGTCACAGAGGTGTTGGTGACTCAAATATATAAAAAGAATATTAAAACAATGAATGTATGATAAAATACAAGGAATAAGTGACTTTTAGTCACTTTTTTGGAAAAATTCAAATGACGTCACATTTTTGTCTTTTTCATTTATTTTAGTAATATAAATAAAACTAAATACGAAGTTAGTGTACTAATATAATAATGTATAAAAGGGCTTATGATCCGTGCTCAGTTGGGCTTAATAGACTAGAGCAGGGTGAGTCTTGACCGGCCGGACAAATGGATAAAAACGTGTTTCAAATACTCTATCCTACCCCACCATTCAATTAGTGGATTGGGCCCTCCCGTGGCCCTTATGGACCGGGTTGGGCTTTTGGGCAAATGGGATGACGGGTAGGTCCCTACGAGCTCATGTGTCCACAGGCTAAATGATGATCTGTGCCATAAAACATACGTAGTACTACGTATCATTTTGGCCTCAAATGATATAAGTAATAAATGATAACTTATACTTCTATGCTCTTACAAATAATTACACCATGTTGAATTTTATGCTATCCACATGATTATGGTTTGATATTTTATGTATTAGTTAATTAGATTTTTTTTAAATAGTCTCATTTTAAATTTTCAAAACATAACTTTCATGATTGTAAACTAACAGTGAATTAAATATTTTAATAGTCAAAGTTATGCATTGACACATCTATAAATGGAAGTGTTACAACAAAAAATGAACAGGAAAAACATTTAGTAGAAGTTTTTTCATAAAAAATAGTCAAGTAAAACTTTATTTGCAAAAATGTAATTGAAATTACTATGAATATAACATAATGGACACCACAGTGTAAGTTTGGGCACAATAATCACTAAAAGTTACTAATTTCGTACCTTTTTATGGAGTGGAAAACATCTATCCAATATTGCCTAAAATGTTAAAAAATGTTACGTATAATTTTATGCAATGAGACCTGAAGTAACACATACGGAGTATAAAAGTGTTATAAAAGGCTTGTTTTGTTGTAGTGTCCTTTTTTACGGTTATTAGAATCTTTTTATTTGTTCTATGACTTTTATGTAAAATATATCAAATTGAATAATTCCGTAAGATCTACATATGACACCAATAGTAGACATGTAAAGTTAAAAAATCCCAATAAAAATTATGGTAATTAAACAACTAATCAAAATTAAGTTTTTATTATAAAATATCATAAAAAATTATTTAATTTGATATTCTTATTGTAGAATTGGATTATGAACAAAACATTATAACAAGTACAACAAATAAAATAATTGTGTGGCACATTGTAAGCAACTATTGGATAGAGGAAGATGGTCATGTTCACTCTCACGGAGGAGGGTGAACAAAAAGCCACTCTATTTATGTGTGTTGCTTTGCTTTGAATAGTAAAATATGTGGTTGAGATTTGAGGAGAATAAAGTATAACGATATAACATATTTTTTCAATAATGGAAACATGTCATTTGTTAGATATGTCAAAAAGGAGAATAAAACATATTAATGGGATGTAGGAGTACTGATAAAGTCGTTATTGTCTAAAAGGTCACATTTTCCGATAAAATTTATTTTAGTCACACAAGAATATATTTTCTAAAATAAAGATGTCAAACATAAATTCGATATCTTACGCATAATGACTACATTAATAATTTGGGAAAATGGTCAAATAAGCCTCGTACTGTATCAGAAAAATCAATTGCGCTCTCGTACTTTGAAAACACCCAACTGAAACCCTAAACTTCTAAAATATATTTGATGTGGTTATGGGACTTGGCCCAGAGCCTAATCGGCCCAGGCCCCAAACTTGGACCAGCAGGCCCAAGCCCAGCAACCCAGAGCTTGAGTCGGCCCAACCGATCAAGTCAATCAAGGAGCGGAAGCCCAAGAGAGCCTGTCGACCAGCCCAGTGAGGAGCCTGCCCACCAGCCCAGCCAACGGGGAGCCTGCCTTCCAGCCCAGCGGAGAGCCTGCCTACCGGCCCAACCGGAAGCCCAAGAGAGCCTGCCTCCCAGCCCGGTGGGGAGCCTGCCGACCAGCCCAGCTGGGAGCCTGCCCTCCAGCCCGACCAACGGGGAGCCTGCCTTCCGGCCCGGACAGCAGCCTGCCTCCAGCCCAACGGAGAGCCTGCCTTCCAGCCTACCCGGGAGCCTGCCTCCAGCCCGGTCAGAAGCCTTCCTCCAGCCTAGCGGGGAGCCCACCGTCTAGTTCAGCAGAAGGGAGCTCAAGCGTTCAGCCTGCCAGCCAGGCCGACCTGCCAGCCAGGAACTATAACGGCCAAAGTAATTAATGCGTGACTTAATTATGTATTTAATTCCGTATTAATGTTGTAATTAGTTAGCCATTAGTATCTTTGGCAGTTACCATTTGTAATCGCCTATAAAAGGCATGTTCGAGTCAAATAATAGATATGCTATTTCTGGCAACTAAATCTCGTAGCTACTTTCCATTCTCGTTCTTGCTTTCCTAATTCCTACTTGAGTGTCGTACGTAGCTTTCCTAAAAGCCTACGAGCGTCCTATTTTGGACCAACATTGGTGCTTTCATTGAGAGCCTCTATTGTCTCTCACATCACTTGAGTAGGAATCACATAGGAAGATGGACGGAATCTCGTCTCGACGTGACCATGTCTCAGTCCACACCGAGGAGTCCACCCGGTCTGGCCGCCAGCGTGCCCTCGACAACCATGTACAGGGCAGGAGGGCGGCGCGCCAAGGCGACCTTCGGAACCAATTATCAGGCCACGACGACCTAAGGGCGACGCTCAACCACACCCAAGGTGAGCGCTCGGTCCACAACCGGGAGGGGGGGGGGGGGGGAGGCCGACGTCATGCTCCGCGCATGGACCCGACTCGACTCAATGCCGGGGTGGAAGCCCTACAGGAGGCAACTCGGGTTATGGGGACCTTGGCTCAAAGTTTTCAACAGATGGTGTCTGGCAGAAATGTGGATGAGCCTGCCCGTCAAGAGACGCCAACGGATGTGGAGGTGTCCTCCAGGCGGCGTGATGAGCGACGCTCTGGATCCAACCAAAACAAGGGGGAAGAAGTCTCCCAGCAGCTTAGCCGACCCCATCGGCAGGTGGGGAGGGGCGTCCAATGGAGATGGAAGGAGGCGAGCCCTCTCGCCACTCTCATCAGGCGAGCAGTCGGACTGGCTCCATGGAGAGGCAAAACGTGGGGCACCGACCTCACGTGCACGGACGACTTGGAGGTGCCGCCGGACATGCCCAGCCCCGCGCTGGGGCTGTCCGGGGGAACCCACCGCCGGCCGAGGTGGAAGATCTCCGACAGCGCCTGGAAGAGTTGAGAAGAAGGGTCGTCGGAGGGGAGCCCTACACGGCCGACCTCCGGATACCCGAACCTTTCACCTGGGCGGTCATGGATGCGCCATTGCCCAGGGGCTACAAGCCCCGCGCCATCGAAGCCTACAAGGGCGCTTCTGACCCCCAGCATCATGTATCTCGACACCTTTCCTACATGGTCATGATGGGGTACGAGGACGCCATCCGATGCCGCGGTTTCCCCGCCACTTTGGATGACCCGGCTCGTGAATGGTATGACTCTCTACGTGACGGGAGTATCACGAATTTTCATGAGTTGGCTGAGCGCTTTCTCTTGAGGTTCGCGAGCTCCCGAGACGTCAAGAAAAACTTCAGCAACCTGTTCAGCCTAAAACAGGGAAAGAAGGAATCATTGTCGACCTTCCTAGCCAGGTGGAGGGCCAAGTCAGTCAAGGTCCAGGGCCTTGATGACAGGACCGGGGTGGCCATGCTCACAAACTCTATCCGATCGGGCGAGCTTCACAAAGATTTCGTCAAAAGTCCCCCTACCTCGTACGAGGAGGCGCTTGGCCGTGCCGACCGGCAAGCCGAGGCGGAGGAAGCCTTGCAGAGGAAAAGAAAAGGAAAGAAAAGAAAAGAAAGGAAGGAAAAGAAAAGAAAAGAGAGAGAGAAAAAGGAAAGATAAAATAAATTCCAAAAATAATTTATAAAATTATGAATTTCAGGAATTTTTGAGAGTTGATCTGGATTTGAAGTCTGGGAGAAAGCTGACTACTGGATTACTAGGATGCTGAAGGAATTAATTTGGAAATCTCCATAAATTATGAGATTAACAGAATCCACAATTATGGCTCACTGGTATGTGAAAATCTTTTAATTGACAGCTGACTTGAACTACTCCCTCTTAGCCGAGTCTACTACCCGACTAAGGGAGTGGGGGACTCGTGATGGGGTTATGGGACTAGGCCCAGAGCCTAATCGGCCCAGGCCCCGAACTTGGACCAGCAGGCCCAAGCCCAGCAACCCAGAGCTTGAGTCGGCCCAACCGATCAGGTGAATAAGGAAGCGGAAGTCCAAGAGAGCCTGTCGACCAGCCCAGCGGGGAGCCTGCCCTCCAGCCCAGCCAACGGGGAGCCTGCCTTCCAGCCCAGCGGAGAGCCTGCCTACCGGCCCAACCGGAAGCCCAAGAGAGCCTGCCTCCCAGCCCGGTGGGGAGCCTGCCGACCAGCCCATCTGGGAGCCTGCCCTCCCGCCCGGCCAACGGGGAGCCTACCTTCCAGCCCGGCCAGTAGCATGCCTCCAGCCCAACGGGGAGCCTGCCTTCCAGCCTACCCGGGAGCCTGCCTCCGACCCGGTCAGAAGTCTTCCTCCAGCCTAGCGGGAAGCTCACCGTCCAGTCCAGCAGGAGGGAGCTCAAACGTCCAGCCTGCCAGCCAGGCTGACCTGCCAACCAGAAAGAGTAACTGTCAACAATCAATGCGATATTAATTATGTATTTAATTCCGTATTAATGTTGTAATTAATTGATCATTATTGTATTCGGCAGTTACCATTTGTAATCGCCTATAAAAGGCAAGTTCGATTCAAATAATAGACAAGCTATTCTTGGCTACCAAATACTTTTAGCTTCTTTCCTTATTTGCATTATTTTCCTGATTTCCTGCTTGAATGTCGTACGTAGCTTTCCTAAAAGCCTACGAGCGTCCTATTTTGGACCAACAATATTCAATTGAGCTCTTTAGAAGGTAAAGAACCGGTTTCCTAGTTAATTGCACGCTAAGTAGAGCTGAGATCGTTGGATTTGTTCGCATCTCAGAAAATCTCGAACGAACTTGCAATATTTTCCGCGTGTTACCGGTAGCTATGAGTTTCTAATTTGGTTAATAGTTGGTTGTTTATATATGGGCTCTTTTTGAAAACAAAATATTAGGTGGCTTTGTATTGAAATAGGAATTTAAGATTGTAAAAAGTGGTATGATGAGGTAGTTGACATTTGTTCAAAGAAAATATTAGGTTGCGAAAATTTCCCTAAAAAGTTTAAATGAACGTTTATTATGTTTAGTGGTTCAATTGTGTTTTTTCAAAGCATGATGATCAAATTGATGAGGCATATTTGATAGATCTTTCCCTAATAATTTGAATGACTAGTCGATATCTATTCTATTATTCGATTATCACACTAGATAATCGTATTTTGTTAACAAATCGTATATACCTTCAGAAAAACTACCCATTACTGTAAAATAAACTCTGTTTTTTTAAAGTTGTAAAAACATCTTTATTGTTCCTTTAGACAAATACCCATTTTAATGATCACACCTTTTGAATTTACATCCAGCCCCTTTTATTCAAAGAAATTGGTGCTATAGAGAGGGAATAACTTAACCAGTCACCACTCGTCTTCTGATCTGGACGATTCTGGCAATGGCAATTCTTCTTGGTGGAGTAAGATCAAAACTTCAAATCGTCATCATACTCTGCTATAGTTCCATTCTTCAGTTTTCTGCAGCAGGTAGGTTGACTTCATTGCTTCAGAATCACTGCCGTGCTCATACTTGCTTTAATTTTGTTGGTCTGATCATCCCCAAATTCGTTTATTTGATTTTGATGCATAAGAATATTTGCATTTGTGTAAAGTACACTGGTGCCTTAAAACTTTGTCACGTTTTATAGCGATTAATAAAGTAAAAATTGTGTAGTTGAAATTTGTGCAAAAGAGAGAGAATTAACTGGAACTATAAATTCTTACTTAAATGAGAAAGTAACAAAGATAGTGGGACATCTAAAAATGGAAAGTTAGCAAAATTTTAAGGGACACATGAAGAATATTAAAGTGGGTCGTACAAATAATCTCTTTAGGAAAAAATTACACGAATTTGTCATGAATTTTTAAACCTAGTAATTTAAGAGCCTATTTGGCAAATACTCAAATTTGCTGTATTGGGTGATTTTGTTGAAATTTATGAAGCTCTTGTCAAAGTGGTTGGATTGGCTGATTCTCCTTATTTATGAAAAAATGTACTCCCTCCATTCCAAATTGTTTTGCAAAGTTAACATTTTTTGGTCAATCAATAATAAAAGTCAATCCTCCCAAACGATATTTAACTCATTTTTTAATAATTAAAATTTACATATTCAGAAACTACATTAAAATCTTTTCAAAGTTGCAAACTACGAATTAGAATATAATTAAAAATTGACATCCTAATTAAGAAAATAAAATGAAATCGTATGACCAAGAAAAGTCAAGTTTGCAAATCAATTTGGGACGGAGGTAGTATTATATTAATAAAATATAGAAAAAAAATTATGAAGAAACAACTAAAATGATACTCTACAATAACTTCAACCAGTACAGTCAGAAAAGAAATTGCAATCTTATCTTTTCTTATCATTATACTCCTTTCGTTCTATTGGACTTTGCCAACTTTCCTTTTTTAGTTGCCCCAAAATTAAAAACTTTGTCACTTTCTTATTCCTCATCTACTATGCACTTGACAAAGTCCACCGGGAGGATGTGATACAATTTAACGCGTAAAATCAAAAGTTCCTTATTTGGTGGAAAAGTTGGTTGATAAGCCGAAAAACATGATCATCAAATGTGCTCTGAATAAAATTAAATTTTGGGGTGAGCCAGAGCATAGATTGCTCCCTAACTACGATCCTAGCTAGCACATAAATCAATTGTGTGGGAACGCACACTAACGAGTATGACAAAGATTAGTTGTTTGTATGAAGAGTTTGGCCTTGTTAGGGTAAATGTTTGGAAAAATTAGTTGATTAAGAATAGTTAGAAAGTAAAAAGACCTAAGGACATTATTATATAGTTCGTATTTATTATCATTTTTTGGCAAATTCGTATTTGTTATTTTTAGTTATTGTTTATAACAACACTTTGATTGGAACTGGAACAACTTGAAATGAAATGCTGAAACAAAAAAAAACACTGGTAAATGATTTGCAAATTGACACTAATGTGTAGACATCACAAGAATTGACAGAAATGAATAATAAAAAAAATACCATTGAAGATTGACATCAAATTAAAGTCTTCATATTTTAGATCTTAGATTGATAATTTCAATCACTCGGACCTTATATAGATAATTTTCGTCAATCAGATTCTTGATATTTAACCTATCTTCCAGATCCTTGATATTTGGTAAATAAAAACATATAAACACTAAAATCTTGTACATTGGAATATGATTTATATGCATAACGGCATGGCAGAAGCAGCAAATGTTACACTGGAATCGATTCAAATATTCACGACTCATGAGGCTTTGGGGATTACTCCGACAGTTTACTTTGCGTGCAAGGATCAAAACAAGACAATGCTTGCTAGTGTACAAGAAATAAACATCATCTATAATAGCTCCACGCTGCCTACTCAGGTGTGTATGCATGTACGTTCATTATTTAGTTACCACTTCTCCATCTCTCATTTTCTTCTAACTTTACTGCAACCGAGGACATTCAGAATAATAAAATAAAAATTATGTAGTTGAAAATTACACGGATAAGACGAGAGTAACTATAATTATGGACTCGTTTTAATTTAACAAAAGTAGTGGAACAGCAAAAGTTATAAGGGGTAGACGAGATAATTAATTAGATCTAAAGCTACCAGGCCACTTAATTTTGTGTGGATGAAAAATAACATGCGAGTATTCAATTTAACTAAATCAAAATTTTTAGTATGGTTTTCATAAAAAAGACATGTAGAGATTATACCTCCTTACTAATAAATTAAAGTATGATGATTCATTTTCATAACACATACTCAGTAATTATTAAAATACAATAGATTTTGTTAAAAGTGCAATAAAAATGTTGGTCTGAATCGGGCCCTGGTCTAATCCCAGTCTACTAATACTCTAGCTCTAGTTAGCCATTAGATCGGGATATATTGGATGGGCTGTCATTGACTTTAGCTATCAATAAATGGAGTAACATTTATGATGTTTTTACTTAGGACCATAATTTGTTGGTCTGGTCTGGTCTATTCTGATCTGAGCTGGTCTGGTCTGGTCTGGTTTCTTTGTATTTTTATAACTATCCAAGCCTGGTCTGAACTGGTCTGGTCTGATCTGATCTGATTTGGTCTGGTCTGGGAGGAATTACAGTCCAAGTAAAAACATCCTTATACGTACGGTATGTCAGTAATTGAAAAAAATATTAATTAAAAAAAGGATGACACCCCATCCATGAGGGCCTCCGAACACCGACCGGACAGTACGTTGGGAGCATATAAATTGGACTATGATTACAATCTGACAGATAGAGAGTGTGGCTCTGTCCCCGATACTTGCAGAGGCTCTATGCATTTTTAGCATAGTAACCTCTCAACGCAGTTGCTGGGATTCGAACTCGGGACTTAACCCTTGTGACACTCCCTCGCTACGAGTTGAGCTACGCCCACCGGTAAAAAAATCCGTGATAAATTAGATACTGAAATAGTTGAGAATGGTAACATAGCTTATCAAAATCTACGATAAACAACCCATTTCGTAATATCGAAATTGACTTAATCGATTGATTATGCAGAAATTTATGAAATTCTGAATGAAGTAGTTGCATTGACAGATTCTGTCGATTATGAAAAAATTATATTCAAAATATATTTTATTAATAAAATAAAGAAAAACTTATATGAAAAATAGCTAAATTGGTCCTCATCTACAAACTACAATAACTTCAGATCATTCAAACAGTATTTCTAATCTTACTTATTTTGTTTAGTGAAAAAGTAAATCCACAACTTTGATAAGCCAAAAAAGAGTCAATGCAACTCAAATTTGTAATTAGTAGTACGGTAAGAATGATGGTAACAATGGTGTTGATATTATTTTCAGGGTGTCACGCAATTTATAGATGGCAATGATTGTAAGACGTGTGGGTTGTATGAAGAAGACACGTTTACTCCTGATGACGTTTTTGGTGAGTGGGAATTTTGCCTTTCCAATTTTACAAGTGGAGAATGCTCCTATTATGTGGAGAAGCAGTTCAACGCAACATTTTTGTGTCAGCAATGTGCCACTCTTCCTTTAAATGGTGGTGAGTTTACTACATCAATATACGAAGTATATCTCTTTCGATTTTCAGCTTTGATAGATCCCCCATCAATGTCTCACCATACAATATATTCTTCTCAATTGGAATTTGGAATCGATCCTCAAGGATATGTTTGGAAGTTTGAAGAAAAAAGAAGAGGAAGGGTTTGAAGGTTAATTGTGGAAAGGGAAGGGGCGGAAAGGATGTGAGACCCTTCTTCTTGTTTAGGAGTATTAAGTTTGAAAACATAAAAGTTTTGGATGAATTATAATTAATATCACTTCACACTATGACGAATTCAAATACTTGAGTTTATATTATTGAAAATTGAACTAAAGTTGTCATTTAATTAGTTATCCTTCAAAATCTTCCAAATTGATAGAACATGAAAATTGAGCATTTGAAGGATTTTGAAGGGTTACAAAACCCCTCCAAAACCATCTTCTCCATATTTTTTAACTCCCAAACATGAAAGGAAGAGACATAAACCCTTGTAAATCATCCTCTACTCTTCGGAACCCAACTCTAAAACTTACCATAAGGAGAATATATATGTTTGAGTCATGGGAAAATTATTTTGCTATGCTTTGGTTTAACCATGAAAATCAAAATGAATTTTGAGTTTTTTTAAAAGCAAAAATGAAAATCAAGTTGTTACCAATTTGGTAAATTAATTGGGTCTGATAAGCTTTACTAGCCTGATTCTTTTCACCAATCATGTTGGTGGAATTCAGCGGGATAAACCTGCAAAAAAACATTAGAAATAATAATATAGCTCGAGTCGCGTCAACGCTATCCTCAAGAAAGTTGATGGATAGTCTACTCGGGGGTATATATCCGAAGGGTTATTACGGGGAATCACTTAGAGAGAAGTCAGAGCAAGTAAGTAAAAGTAGAGAGAGAGAGAGTGTATTCAGTATGAATGCCGTTTTCAGCGTGGTTACAAATGGGGAAATGGGGTGCTATTTATAGTAGCAATAAATGCCGGACAGGGACACGTGTCAAGCGCTCATTGGCCGAGGGGTCACCTCAACTGGTTGGCGCTGGCAGTCGCATGTGGCCGCATTTAATGCGGCTGTTGGATGGGACGTCTGTGCAGGGTACGGTGATCTGTACGCATGTGAGGCGGATATCTTGTCGAGTGAGATGCCTTCGGCCATAGAGCAGTAGCCGAAGGCTCCTCCAACCGAGGGCACCTTGGTGCCGAGGGCTCACAGTACCGAGGGCTACTGTTTTCGCCGTTTTCTCCCAGTTTCTTAGTTTGCTTGAGAAACCCGTTCTGTGAGGGTTTAGACCCTTCGGCCAGGGGCCGAAGGCACCCCTGGCGCGTAGTGCGGGCTGCTTGGTACTCTGGGCGCTGTGATTTGGGCCTGTCGGGCCTTTTGGGCCTGTTGGGCCTTCGCTGGAGTAGTAGGAGTCTGTGGGCCGGGGGTTCCCGGGCCATATACTCCATCAGGAGTCCCTCACTCCTTTTGCCGAAAGGTACTTGAGGGAAAAGGAGTAATTTGTGCTTGCCCTTTGATGTTGTCCCGTCGTGATCTCTGAAGTTGGTGAGGAGTTGTTGCTTTTATGTCCCTGCCGAAGGCAGTCCCTCAGTTACCCACATGTCGGGACTTGAGGGCTTGCCTTTTCGTTTGTTGGAATTTCACTGATTTTGTAATTTAATGATTTTCCCGAGGGGGTCCTCCAGTCCCCCACTCCTTGAGGCACTTTGTAAAGTGGTGAAAAGGAGTAGAGTAGTTGCGTTGCTGTTGTGGGCCGAAGGCTGACGTTTTTTCGTTTCATTTTGGGTGGATGCCTCGTTAAAAACCTCATTAGGAAAAACCCTTTGGGAAAAAATCCTAATGAGGGAAAAAGAGTGCACCGAATTCCCCCAATGATGAATCGAAAATGTCAAACCTTGGTAAAAAATGGAGAATGACGGGAATGCCGAAGGCTCTCTCTTCTGAGGGCTCCTGTGTTGATTAACCGAAGGCTTGCTGTTGATGTCCTGGTGGCGCCGAAGGGGAGCCCCTCAATTCGGGGATCGAGGGCCTGCTGGATGAGGGCGGCAATGGAGTTGTTACCGGGGGGTCCACTGTTTATTGATTAGTTGGTGATGAAGATACCCGATGGCTCCCATTACCTGTGTGCCATGGGCCATCCGTCAATGAGGCAACTCCCGGGGGCTACCCGGTTTTGCAGTGCTGAGGGGGAATCCCCCGAGGGGTGCCCTAATATGAAGCCTTGAGTTTCTGTGTGGGGCACATCCTGGGGGCGTCTCTGGGTAAGTGTATCCGGAGGCTCTCCTTGATGTAGCGGAGTGCAGTAGAAAACCCGGGGGCTTCCAGAATATAGCCGTTGGAAATATAGCCGTTGGAATACGTAACGTCAGAATATAGCCGTTGAGGGGGGGGGGGGGGGACACGTGGCGCGTGATGGCTGGCTGTCCGTGGGCGGCATCACTGGTTGGGTGAGGACGCGGTGTGTAATGATGGCGGTCCATCCGGAGGCCCGGAATCCAGGCCCAAGCCCGGATTCCGTCGCCTATAAATACCCCAAGGCCAGGGCCATTCCCCGCTGTGTGAACTCAGTGTAGCGAAGCTCTGGCAAAAATTCTAGAGAGAGAAACTCCAGCCTTCGGTAACAACTCAGCTTTCAAGGTCAGTTCCCCCCCCGCCTTTCTCCTTCTAGTCTAGCTGTGCATTGTGCCCCTAGTTTAGGAGATAGAATTTCGTAGGAAACCTTAGTTTTCCCGAGCCTTCGAATTAGTGAGCAGATGTCATCACAGAGCGACTCCCAGGATATCTCGGGGGAGCCTTCGGTAGAGATGGAGACATGCTCAGATGTGGAGTCTTCGAGTGTGGAGTCCTCGGCAGGTGGTGATGCCGCAGTGGCCATGGAAGTGGAGAAGGACCTCCAGGCCGAAGTCGAAGCCGAGGGCTTCGAGCAAGAAAACGAGGATGAAGAGCTTGCCCTCGCCGTGCAAACCGCCGAGCAGGAAGAGGAGAGGGAGAGGCTGAAGGTGACGGTTGCCATTCCTCCCCCCCCCCCCCCCCCCCCCGTGGTGCCGGGGAAGCCAGCTCCTCCCGGCCATTGGACCCGACGCCCATAAGTGTGGCTCCCGGGAAGAAACACAAGACGAAGGCTGCCCCGAGGAAGAAGCAAGCGGCAGTGGATGCCGGGCGGCCGGTGGGCATACCCGAGGGCCATTCTTTCTTGAATACTGCTGCTCTAGAGCTGAAGACGAAGGCGTCCCCGGCAGAATACCAGTCCACCCAGATGCTGGTTGGACCTTCGGTGCGCGTGGTGGAGGCCAGGGCGGATGATTTGCTGCGATACGCGCCCGAGGGGTGCTTTGCTGCTCACACCCTCTCGGTGGAGATGGGGCTCCGGTTCCCGCTCCATCCTTTTCTCTTGGAGTATCTGAGATTTGTGGGGTTGGCCCCTTGCCAGCTAACGCCCAACAGCCACTCCTATGTGGCCGGCTTCCTCTCCTTGTGTCAGAGCCGGGGGGTCGAGCCCACACTCGATCAATTCTTCATGTCCTTCAACCTTTGCCGGGGGGGGACATTCAAATGCTGAGGGCTTTGCCAACCTTCAGCAGGTACCGGAGTTCCGGCTTTTTGATGATGTGCCCTCGTCTCACAAGGGGTGGAAAGAGAGGTTCTGCTATATCCGCCTCGAGGAGAACCCCTTCCCGGCCCAGCTCCGTAATAGCTTCCGGCGCCATCCGAAGGTGGGGAGCGCAGCTTTGGAAAAGAATGGCAAAGTGCTTGCCAAGAAGCCGGAGGGGTCTGACAAGCATGTCAAGATCAGAGAAGTTACTCTTCCGGAGGATTTGCTTAACCTGGGCTTCCGGCAGTTCAGGCCGAGGGGCTCTTCGGATGAAAGATACCCTCCCCTCGATACGGTCTTCGAAGGCGCCGGAGGTGATCACCGAATTGTTCACTGATGCGTTGATAGTTCTCTCTTATTCCGCCCCCTTTTTTTTATGACGTAGTAACTGGTAGCCTTCGATCTAACCCTCCTATTTTTTTGTTGTTGCTTGCAGGTAACAATATGGACGTTGGTTCCCTCTTCGCTTTGAAAAACGCGAAAGGGAAGAAGAAGGCCCCGACGGGCGCTTCTGCCAGGGAGGGGCCCTCTCAAACTGCTGGTGCTGCTGCTGGCGCCGGAGGGTCCAAGGGTTCTGGGCCCGTTAAGAAGAAGATTGCTGGAAAGGGGACCGAGCCCCCGGCCAAGAAGCCAAAGACCACCGCCCCTACCAAACAACCGATCACCGATGTGGTGGTGATTGTGGACGAAGGGCACGCTTCTGCCTCCACCCCTCAGGAACAAATCAATCAGGAGTTCTTTGGGCGGGAGAGGTTGGAGGCGTTAGTACCGAAGGGGGCCTCTGTGTTGGAGGGCAGCTTGAACCCTTCGGCTCTGATGAGCCAGATGCTGCCGTCGGCCGACCGACTGGCCCTTGCCCGGCTGGACGAGGGATCCCTCGAGGCGAAGGTCCTCCTGAATGCTGCCTCCGTAAGTCACCTTCCCTTCTTTGCTCATTGTTATGTTTTCCTTCTGTATTATGTTCATTATGCCTTATTCTTGCCTTCGTGAATTGCAGACATTTATGGGCCTCTGCGAGCACCTCCGAAGGGTGGATCAAATGAGGGAGGCTAAGGGTGCCGCCGAGGGGGAGGCCGCCCTCCTCAGGAAGAAGCTTGCTGAAGCCGAGGACTCTCTCCGTCTGGCCACCGACGGCATGGAGCAGAGGGTGCAGGCTGCAAGGGTCGAAGGGGTCAATGAGGGGCTAGCCAGGGCCGGGGAGGCTGCCGCCGAGGCCGCCCGTATTGCTGCCGATGAAGCCCGCGCGGCTCAAGAAGAGGCCATCTCCAAGGCCCGAGAGGATGCGGTGATCAGCTTCACGGCCGAAGGGTGGAAGGCCGAAGACCGGAGGGAGTGGCTCGCTTCGGTAGTGGGGGCTTCAGTAGACGAGTGGGTCGGGGGCCCCGGAAAGATGTGGCTTGCCGAGAGGGGCGACTCGTACTACCAAGGCGGGGAGTTCTTCACCCAACGCCTCATCTACCGGAAGCTTGCGAAGCACTTCCAGGTGGCACCGGAGGAGTTCCGTCCAGAGGCTTATGGTCTCCCCCCTCGCCAGCCAGATGTCAGGATCCCGCTCCCCGAGGGGGAAGAGAGGCCAGTTCTTGAAGACTCGAAGACCCTCCGGGAGTGCGGCCTTGGGGGTGAAGAAGATGAAGCCGAGAGCGAGGCGATGTCCACAGTACCCCCTTCTTGAATTGTAATCCCCCCTTTCGTGTTGTAATTGTTGGCCTCGGCCTCCTTTGTAACAGTGTATTTAAACTCCCTTTTTTGAATGAATGAGTACATATATGCCCTCGGGCCTTTGACATATAACATGCTTCCTTTTGATTTGTTCATTGTCGAATATATGCCTTCGTCTTGCTATGGATGTATGCCTGTGTTTCTTTGAATGTATGTTTTAGGACTTAGATTTTTTTTCTGACTGTAGCTTGCCCCTGGAAGCCTTCGGTAGTTGGGCACCCTCCGCTGGATATGCAACCGAGGGTGCAGCAGCAATTAGGACTTAGAAATTTTTCCTAAGTGTAGCACAGCATGAGGCCTTCGGGCGTTTGTAGTAACCCAAATCCTAGGACTTAGAAAAATTTCTAAGTGTAGATTTCCCCTTGAGAGCCTTCGGGATATGGCATCCCTTCCTGATGTGTGATTGTTGGACCGAGGGCCCAATGTACAGGACCTAGAAATTTTTTGCAAGTGTAGTATGCCACGTAGCCTTCGGCTACTGTGGAGCCTCAACTGAAATATTGAGTAGGCCGGGGGCCAATTCTTTAGGACTTAGGAAATTTTCTTGAATCTTGATTCCTTGTGTACTGTAGCCTTCGATTGATAGGCAGCCTTCGGCAATTAGGTCCCTTGAGATGAGGGTGAAATATGTAGGACTTAGAAAATCTTCTAAGTGTAGAGTTTCCCTTGGGAGCTTTCGGGAGATGGATTCCTTCCTGATGTATGAGTAGCTGACCGGGGGAAAAACATGTAGGACTTAGAAAATATTCTAAGTGTGGATTTTCCCTTGGGAGCCTTCGGGAGATGGCATCCCTTCTTTATGTATGGCCTTCGATTGTCATATTCCTCTAGCTGCAATACTGATTGAGCCGGGGGCCCATCTTTAGGACATAGAATTTTTTTGTTTGCAAGTGTTGTTGTATCGCATAGCCTTCGGCTATTGTATTCCCCTGGCTGTAATGTTGATTGAGCCGGGGGCCCAATTTTTAGGACTTAGAATTTTTTTTGCAAGTGTAAAGTGATGTCAAGCTTCCAGGTGTAGAGCCCTCCGGATACATGAACGGGACCCTTCGGGTGATCGTGGGCCCCTTGAGTTGTTGTGGAATCCTGTTGTTGTGAAGAAAGCCAATGATGAGTGTGTGCCCTCGGCATACACTTTAAAATTTGCAGATTTTGACCTTTGCTGAAGCCTTCGGTGTTTGTGTGACCGGAGGTGGCCAGGCAGTGGACTTAGCCGTTCCTTGCTGCTATTTGTTCGAGTAGTATCCTTCGGGAAATAGGAGCCTTCAGTTACCGGAGGTGTTCCCGGGGGGAGCCCTCGGCTTGTTGTGATCTGTTGGAGTGTACTCTTTGATTTCTCGCTGAGTCTACTCCCCTTCGCCCCCTCTTTTTTTTTTTTTTTTTTTAGGTTGGTGGTGAAGGGAAGGCATCAAGAAACTTGGTTTCTTGGTAAGGCTGGGCCTATTAGGAGACCATCAGAATACACCAATGGCTCTCCTCCCTCGGGTCAACCTTCCGAGTTCAGAGGGGATCGAGGGACGTTTCCTGGGCACAAGATATGGTGGTCCGTAACCTGCCTCCCCTTGGGGGATGGCGCGGAAAGCGCCTCATTTTTGAAAGTCGTCCCCTCGGCGCTAGACATAGTTCGTGGCCTGCCACACCCTTGGGGTGGTGGCGCGGGGAGCGTTTCGGTTTGGAAGTCGAATCCTGGGCATTTCTCATGCCTGTCATACCCTGGGGGTAGTGACGCGGATAGCGTTCCGTTTTTGAAAGTCGAATCCTGGGCATTTCTCATGCCTGTCATACCCTGGGGGTAGTGACGCGGAAAGCGTTTCAAGGAAGGGTTTTCATTTGCACACTAGTTGCAAATGGCCGGGGGCACTACGTGCCGCCGGCACCGATGGTGGCGCCTTCGATATATGCGTCCTCGTGGGGTACGGCTTTTAGAGACAACACTTGGTGTTAGTTTCGATGTGTAGCCCCCGGTACTTGGTACCGAGGGGTCTTCTGTAGGAACACTTGGTGTTCTCTTTTGTCGTAGTTGATGTAGGCGTCTACCCTCGGTACTTGGTACCGAAGGGTCTTCAAATGAAACACTTGGTGTTTCCCAACAGATGTTTGGAAGTTGATAGGAGAGCATATCCCTGGCACTGGGTGCCGAGGGGTCTTCTTTGGAACATTTGGTGTTTTTTTTTCGTTTCGATGTTTGATGATGGAGGTGTACCCTCGGCACTGGGTGCCGAAGGGTCTTCTGTAGGAACACTTGGTGTTCTCATCTTTTCGTTTTTGATGTTGAAGGTGGGGATGTACCCTCGGCACTGGAAGCCGAAGGGAAATGAAACACATGGCGTTCCTTGTTGTTGGTGATAGGAGTTCCCTCCCTCGGTACTTGGTACCGAGGGGTCTTGACTGAAAACACGTGGTGTTTTCACTGTTTGTTGTAGGTGTTGATGGTGTCCGCCCCCGGCACTTGGTGCCGGAGGGGGTTCTTCTCGTGGTGAGGCCGGGGGCCTGTAGTCAGTATGAGGGCTTGATGTCTTGAATGTATCTTCATTTTTCGAAATTGGAGGCCTTGGGCCATATGATAGTACATTCACTAGTTATGAGGGCTTGGCCGCTCTTACATTATTGATAAAATTTAACTAAATGGTGTACATTCCAGTGCCTAGGGACTTCTTTCCCATTGGGGCGTTTGAGCTTGTAGGTCCCGGGTTTGATGATGGCTGCTATGATGTAGAGGCCTTCGAATTTTGGTGCCATTTTTCCTCCCTCAGTTGGTTGGCTGGCTTCTCTCCTCCGGAGGACATAGTCCCCCACTTGAAATTCTCGGGTGCGAACTTTGGCGTCGATGTAGCTTTTAACTTGCCTTCGGTAGTTTTCTGCCCGAATGAAGGCCTGCTCCCGGCGTTTCGAAATGAGGTGGAGGTCGAGGGCCATGTTGCTGTCGTTGACCTCAGGATCATATTGGATCACCCTTCGGGTAGGAAGGGTGACTTCCGTAGGAGCTTTGGCTTCAAAACCGTAGCAGAGGGAGAAGGGTGTTTCTCCTGTTGCTCGCCGAGGGGTGGTGCGGTAGGCCCAAAGGATGTTGTGGAGTTCTTCCACCCAGCCACCACCCTCGGCCTCCAGCTTCTTTTTGAGGCCCTCGAGCAAGGTCCGGTTGGCATTCTCTACTTGCCCGTTGCCTTGAGGGTAGGCAACGGAGGAGAAGGTGTGTTTGATGCCCCATGCCTCCAGAAGGGCACAGAAGGGGGCTGCCTCAAATTGTGTCCCATTGTCGGAGATGATCTGCTGGGGAACGCCAAACCTTGTGAGGATGTTCTTGAGGACGAAGTGACGGCACTTCGCCTCTGTGATGCTGGCGAGGGGTTCAGCCTCCACCCACTTGGTAAAGTAGTCGACGGCCACGATGATGTATCTGTTGTTGGAGGTACCCCTCGGCAGAGGGCCCACAAGGTCCATCCCCCATCGAGAAAAGGGGACAGAGGTGCCGATGGGGGCATAGTTGACCGCTGGCCTGCCGGGAGCTTTCTGGAAATGTTGATATGCGGTGCACCTTCAGGCAAGGTCAGCACAATCCCTGGCCATGGTTGGCCAGAAGTAGCCCTGGAGAATGAGCCTTCGGGACATGGAGAAGGGTCCCTGGTGAGCTGAGCAAGTGCCACTGTGCACTTCCTCCATTGCGACCTCGGCTTCATCTGGATGAAGGCACCGAAGTAGCGTGCCATTGTAAGATCGTTTGTAGAGCCTTCCATCTTCGATGGTGTAGCTAGGAGCCCTCAGCTTTGCCAGTTTAGCGCGGGCCTCATTCTCGGGTAGCTGCCCTGTGAAGATGAAGGCGGTGATATCTTGAGAGGCTTGCATGTTCATAACGGGGCTTGCAAGGATGCTTGAGAGGCTGAGTTCCTCGATTTTGGTAATTTTGGAGATGTGCTCGGGGGAGTCGGCCGGGAGCTTAGATAATATGTCGGCCTCGGAGTTCTGAGCCCTCGGTATTTGAGTGAGAGAGTGCGCCTCAAATACCTTAAGCAACTCCTTGTCCGCTTCCTTGTACTGTTTCATTCTCCCCTCCTTGGCCTCATATTCCTCGGAGATTTGGCCAACGACCAACTTGGAGTCGCATTTGATGTGGATCTGCCGAGCCCTCATGTTGGCAGCCAGCCGAAGGCCACATAGGAGGGCCTCATATTCGGCCTCGTTGTTGGAGACTTTGAAGGAGAAGCGGATTGCATAGTAGGCTCTGAAGCCCTCGGGAGTAATGAGGACTACCCCTCCCCCGCATGCTTTGGTCGCGGAGGAGCCGTCGGTGTAGAGGGTCCACCAGTCGTCCGAGGTAGCCGAGGGCTCCCCGTCCGTGGCTGCCCTTGCGGTACACTCCGTCACAAAGTCCGCCAGGGCTTGGCCTTGGACGGATGTCAATGTTGTACTGGCTCAAGAAGATAGCCCATTTCACCATGCGGGAGGAGCTGATGGGGCTCCTCATGAGGGCGCCGAGAGGTTGGTGAGTGAGGACCTGAACCGGGTGAGCCTGAAAGTAGTGGCCCAACTTCTTGACAGTCCAAACGATGGATAACACCGTTTTTTCCACAGGGGAGTACCTGAGTTCGGCCTCCCTTAGGGTCTTGCTAACGTAGAAGATGGCATGTTGGATGCCGTCTTCGTCCCGGATGAGCACAGAGCTGATGGCCGCCGGGCTGACCCCAAGGTAGAGGTAGAGGGTCTCCCCTACCTTGGGTTTGGAGAGCACAGGAGGTGAAGATAGATATCGTTTGAGCTCGTCGAAAGCCCCCTGGCATTCTGGAGTCCATAGAAAACCAGCCGTCTTCCTCATGATCTGGAAGAAGGGCAGAGACTTCTCCGCCGATTTAGATAGAAAGCGGTTGAGGGCTGCCAGGCGGCCCGTCAACCGTTGGACTTCCTTCACATTGCGTGGGGGTTCCATGTTGATGATGGCCTGGATCTTCTCGTGATTGGCCTCAATACCCCTTCGGCTCACCATGTAGCCCAAGAATTTGCCTCCTTGGACGCCGAAGGTGCACTTCTTCGGGTTTAGCCGAAGGTTGAATTTTTGCATGATGGCGAAGATTTCCCGGAGGTCGTCAGCATGGCTGGAAGATTGTTTTCTCTTGACGATCATGTCGTCAATGTAGGCCTCCATGGTGCGTCCTAAGACGGCTTGAAAGACTCGGGCCACCATCCGGGTGTAAGTGGCCCCTGAGTTCTTTAGGCCGGAGGCCATTACAAGGTAGCAGAAGATGCCCTCGGGAGTCATGAAGGCAGTTTTTTCGGCGTCTTCCTCGTGCATGAAAATTTGGTGATACCCTCGGAAGGCATCGAGGAAGGACATGATCTCACACCCTGCGGTCTCATCCACCAGTTGATCAATGTTTGGTAGAGGGAATGGATCCATAGGGCACGCTTTGTTGAGATCGGTGTAGTCCACGCACATGCGGAAGGTAGGGGGCTTCTGTGCGAGGACTACATTTGCTAGCCATGAGGGGTATTTCACCTCCTTGATGTGCTTGGCGACCTCCTTCTTCACGAATTCCCTCCTCTCGGCGGAGAGGGGTCTTCTTCGTTGCTGCACTGCCTTTGCCGAAGGGTCCACCGAGAGGCGGTGGGTGATGACCCTTCGGCTGATTCCCGGCTTGTCCTCCGGCCCCCATGCAAAGACAGTGGAGTAGGCGCGGAGGGCGTCGGTGATACCGGTCTTCAAATCTTCAGGGAGCTGGGCTCCAATCTTCACGACTCTCTCCGGCTGGGCCGGATCGAGCGCAAAGTCTTCTACGTCCTCGGCCGGTTCAGCCCTCGACCTCCTTTCCTCTTGGCCGATGGTTCCGGTGATGGTGTCAACACGGAATTCCGTCTTGCTTACCTTCTTAGTGACCTGAAGATAGCAGGCGCGGGCAATTTTCTGGTTCCCCCGGGAGTAGCCAATTCCCCCCTCGGCGGGAAACTTGAGGCAGAGATGCCTCATGGAGATGATGGCTTCGAGGTCCTCGAGGGCTGGCCGGCCGAGGATGATGTTGTGGGCGCAGTCAATGTTGACGACGACGAACTCCACCTCGAGCTGGGCTCTATGGAGCCCGTCGCCGAAGATCACCGGGAGGGTTATTACCCCCTCGGAATCAATAGTGTCGACGGTGAAGCCGGCAAGAGGGGTCTTAATGGGCCGAAGGGACCCCCTCTCCAGATGCAGCTCTCTGAAGGTGCTGAGGTACATTACATTGACGGAGCTGCCCGTGTCAATGTAAGTTCAGTGAATAATGGTGTCGTTTATCTCCGTCCGAATCACCAAGGCATCCCTGTGAGGAGAAGAAGTAGGAGGGAGATCTGCGTTGGTGAAGGTGATGGGTTCCTCCCTCAGTCTCTTTACCGGGGGCATATGAGTGACTTCCCCCACGTAAAGCGATTGAGCCCACTTCTTTCGCTGGCTGGTGGAATCGCCCCCTGTATTGCCACCGGTGATCATGAGGATGTGGCGTTTTTTCTCCTGGTAGTGGGGGTATTCCTCCTCCTCTTCTTCCAAGTTCCCAATCTCCCTCTTCTTGCCGAGGGGGATGGTATTCGGGTTTACCCAAGCGTTCACCTTCGTGTGGTGCCCTCGGGGAGGCCCCTGATGAGAAGGTCCCTCCTGCCGAGGGCTCTGAACAAATTGGGACAGGTGCCCCGCTTGTATTAACCTCTCGATGGCCGTCTTTAGCTGATGGCAGTCATCGGTCCTGTGCCCCCGGTGTCGATGGAAGCGACAGTATGGGAACTGAGGGTTGATAGCATGTACCTCCGGGGGTGCGCGAGAGTCGCGCTCAATAAGGCCCCTCTCCTCGGCAAAATCGAGGATGATGCTGACGGGGTGCGTCAATGTTGCTCTTATAACCTCCCCCGGGCTTGGCTTGGCCTTGCCGAGGGCGGTCATCAGAGGGTCCCGAAACCTTGGGGTGATTTGGAGGAGCCCCCGGCCCTCGGTTATGCTTGTTGTCAGCCCTCGGGGGCTGCTGGTCTGGATGCTGGTGATACTTCTCCACCTCCTCGGCCTCAGCATATCGGTCCCCCCGCTGCAAAGCCCTTATGTAGTCGCGGGGGGGGGGGGGGGGTTCAATGATGAGGCTCCTTGAAAAGTTGCCGGTGCGGAGGACGGTTTGTAGGAGGGCCAGGAGGGTCCCGTCATCAGCACCGTCGACCTTGTCGGCCTCCGTCCTCCAGCGCTCTAGGAAATCCCGGAGGGTCTCATCCTTCTTCTGGCGTATTGTTAGGAGGTGGGAGAAGTGCTTCCTAGTGCGACGCCTCCCGGCAAATTGTGTCAAGAATCGCTGGGCGAGTTCTTGCCATGAATCAATACAGCCCTCGGGCAGCCTGTTGAACCATTCGTAGTCGGCCCCTCTAAGGTGGAGAGGAACCAACGACACAAATATTCATCCGACGCCCCTACCATCATCATGCTGTTCTGGTACTTGCTGTAATGTTCCTGGGGGTCCGTTTTCCCGTTGTAGGGCTGTATGTGTTGCCCTCGGTATTTCTCCGGGATCCGGGCCGCCAATACCCTTGGGGTAAATGGCGTCCGAGTCCGGAGCTGGATGACGGGTTCTCCGGAGCCCTCGGCCACCTTCTTCTGTAACTCCTCCATTTTGGCCATCATGGCCTCGTATTTGAGATCTGAATGAGGGGTGGAGGTGGTGGCGTGAGCTTTGTTGGACTCCATCTCGTCAAGCCGGCGTTGGAGGGCCGCAATAATCTCGTCCCAGGGATCCTTCGGGAGGGTCTCCACCCCCTGCGAACGAACCCGGGCCGAGTGGGCCTGGTTGATTTGGTGCCGAGCATCATCGGCATGAAGGGGTGCCTTGCCTTAGTCTCGAGGGGGACGCTCTTCGTCTGCCCTCGAAACAGATCCCCCGCTTTCCTGGGGCCTTTGGAGTGCTTTCCCCCCGAGGCGGTCTTGGACCCCTCGGCGGTCTGGCCCTCCTCCGAGCCGGTTGAGGGCGGAAGTACGGGGCCTTTCCCTGTTGTCATTATGGCGGTCCCGGGACTGAACTTCCTGGGAGGACGTATCTTGGGCCACCACCCCCTCGTCGTTCCTCACCCGAGGGGTGGGATTTCCGAAGGGGTGTGGCAGAGGGGGAAGTATGATGTTTTCCCCAACCTGAGGGTGGGCTGGAGCCAGGGTGCCGAAGGCACCCGGGTTCTGGGTGAGCGTTTGGATGAAGGCGGAGAGCGCCGATTGCACGTCGATGGTGAGAACCGGAGGGCTGACTTGGTCATCGCTCCGGTTTTTCTTCTTGGCCTCGATGCCGAGGCGGGCATCGGGGGCATTTTGTTGGATCTGAAGGCGTAGGTCGACAGCCGCCTGTTCCAGCCCAGCGATGACACCGCCTTCGGGAGCCCTGTGAGAGGCTTCGGGGGCGTTGACGTCGCCGAGGGCCAGGTTCTTGTCTTCTACGTTCTTCGAGTTGGCACGTGTTGTCCTCACCATTTTGATAGAGGGCTAGTGTTTTGTGTTCGGTCGAGGGGGAGGGTTTCTTACTTGATTGTTCGTCCTCTCAACGAGACCACCAAATGATGGATAATCTACCCGGGGGTATATATCCGAAGGGTTATTACGGGGAATAACTTAGAGAGAAGTCAGAGCAAGTAAGTAAAAGTAGAGAGAGAGTGTATTCAGTATGAATGCCGTTTTCAGCGTGGTTACAAATGGGGAAATGGGGTGCTATTTATAGTAGCAATAAATGCCGGACAGGGACACGTGTCAAGCGCTCATTGGCCGAGGGGTCACCTCAACTGGTTGGCGCTGGCAGCCGCATGTGGCCGCATTTAATGCGGCTGTTGGATGGGACGTCTGTGCAGGGTACGGTGATCTGTACGCATGTGAGGCGGATATCTTGTCGAGTGAGATGCCTTCGGCCATAGAGCAGTAGCCGAAGGCTCCTCCAACCGAGGGCACCTTGGTGCCGAGGGCTCACAGTACCGAGGGCTACTGTTTTCGCCGTTTTCTCCCAGTTTCTTAGTTTGCTTGAGAAACCCGTTCTGTGAGGGTTTAGACCCTTCGTCCAGGGGCCGAAGGCACCCCTGGCGTGTAGTGCGGGCTGCTTGGTACTCTGGGCGCTGTGATTTGGGCATGTCGGGCCTTTTGGGCCTGTTGGGCCTTCGCTGGAGTAGTAGGAGTCTGTGGGCCGGGGGTTCCCGGGCCATATACTCCATCAAAAGTATTTCTGAATAGCGAAAACTTTCCCCCAAGATAAAACGAGCTCTTCGGCGTAAGCCGGTAACAGAAGAGAGTGAAAATTATATTAATCCAACAGAGTGAAAATATTAAGAATATTTTAGCTCAAAATAATGTTTTTCTAGCCAGCTACTAGCCTGGCCGAACACACATATATATACTTAAAACTCAAAGAAAGCTAGAAACGTACGTTCCAAGGAGATGAGTATCTGTAAAGAGTTAAATCTCATTTAAGACTAACGTTTGTAATAGTAAATAAGGCATTTTTATTCAAATATTACTATTAAATTAAGGATTTCCAATTAAGTGAGTTAAGTTTCAAAAATCCAAAAATATGACTTCCAGCAGTCTTAGACTTCCGGCAGTCTTGTCGCACCACCACCAAGTGACCTGCTCCGGTCATAGTGACCACCACTCAGTGACTTGCTCCGGCTATAGTGACTGCCGCTCAATGACTTGCGTTGGCCATAGTGATCGACGCTTAGTGAATTGCTCGAGCCATAGTGACCACCTTGCTCCGCTTAGTGACTTGCTTCGGTTATAGTGACTGCCGCCGCCCGATTTTCAATGACACCGCCCGCCAGATGTAACTCACGCCGCCACCTCGTCAATGTCCCTACCAGCCCAAGCCGCTCCTGCTTGTCCCTAGCCACCGTCGCTTCCCCGTCCACCGCCATCACCCCTACCCCATCCACAACCTCCACCCTTACACTATCCACAGTTTTCAAGCCTTAACCACCATATCCCCACCCAGACCCCAGACCCCAGCCATGCCACTAGCCTACGCACCAGATCCCAACCCGCACCACTGTCACTGCCCCACCCCTCACCACAATCACTGCACCACCCCGCCCCAACCACCATCTCAAGGTTTCTAGCCCCTCTACAACTCCATGGACGTCGCCGAATGCCCTGTGCCTGCGCCCTCTCCGCTGCATCTCCCCGTGACAGTCTCGGCCACCACTCCGGCCAGCCACCGCACCCTAGCCCCACCGAACCTCAGGTCCAGTACACCCCAACCCCATCCCCACCACATGCTGCCCCAGCCCTGCACGAAGGAGAATAGAAGGAGAAGAAGAGGGAGGACGAAGATGATGAAGAACGAATCGAAATAGAACATCAACGAATCAAATAGAAATCAAAACGAATCAAATGGAAAGTAGACTAGATCTGTTCTTCCAGCTTCTGGAATGGAAGGAGGGTTGGGAACTAGATCACGACGACTCAATGTTTGACTGGCCTAGTGAAGATGGCTGCGTTGCAAGGACAGGAGTGATGGAGATGTTGTGGAGTTCCGAGTTCGGTGAATGCTTCGCCTCTTGTTCGATGATGCTTCGATGGGAGTGAAGAAGACGCTGGGGGAAGTTGAATTGGGACGACGAAATAAGGGGAGGCTTAGCCGCTGAGGTGTTTTAACGGGTTATATTTTTGGAATATTAAAAAATTGTCATATTTTTGGAAATGAAAACTCTAGTTATAATATAGAGGCCATTTTTGCAGTAAATAACATTATTATAGTAATAAATGTGATTAATAATGACATTAATAATAAAGACTCTCAAACATTGGTTAGCAACGTTTAGAAAATAAAAGAGCTGCAACGGTTTCAAAAGAGCTTCAATGTAAAGCTTGATTAATTCATTTAAACAATAAAGTAAAACAATATTAGAGTTCCAGAGATCAAGAGAGGTAATCAAAATTAAGATTTTCCCACTAAAATAAATAATAAAATATTATTCATTTGAAATACTCTCAATTTTTTTCAACAAATTGATCACTAAATTGCACTATAATCATCACATAATGCGTAAAATTGCATGTACTTTCGTGGTTTAATTTGTTGAGGATGACAATTTCAGTTTCTTTGCATAAAACTAATTATGTTTGTTTTAATATAATAATTATGTAGTATTTCACAATTCATCAGGTTCAGCTAGTTCTCCCATTTCAGCCACAAATTCAACAATTTCAGCAGGTTCAACCAAATTTATTATCACCAAATGACTTCCGAATATGTTTTTTAAATGTGTGTGTGTGTATGTGGGCGTGTGTTTCTTTATCCATCCTTCTTATACAATAGACATACATATGTAACATGATATAAGATGACTTAATTCAAGAGAAAAAAATTACGAATTTAAAAATTAATAAAACAATAAGTTGAAAATCTTCTTTATAATTCCGCATGATGATCTAGTTCCGTACACGTAACAAGTCCTTCCTTATGACTTTCATATCCACACTCACTTTTGCTTCTCCCAAGTCTTTCATAACAAACTTTCAAGTAAGGAAGGACTTGGCTCATTTATCAGCTCAAGGTTGCTACTAAAAATTAACATATATATATATATATATATATATATATCATCCACATATAACCAAATAATAAGGCACACCATTTTCACATTTAGTGTACATACTTGTCTACTTCTAGTGAGGTAAAACCATGGGCAAATAACACTTCATCAAATTTTTCATTCCATTATTCTGGAGTTTGTTTCAAACCATAAAATGATTTGATCAACTTACACACTTTGTGTTCGTGACCATTAATCACATGACCGAAATGGAAAAGTCTTGTGTTCACCATTTAAAAACGCAATTTTAACATCTACTTGATGGAAAAGTAGAGTCAATTTCAGTTTGTATGGTCCCAAGCCAAAATGGAGCTTCTTTGAAGAAATAGCTTGTGAATAAGTAAACGGTTCATCATTAATAACATTATTTCATCATTTTCATTTACCCGAGTGCCGCAAAAGCTCCCATCTACGGTGGGGTACGTAAGGGGGGGTCGGATGTATGCAGTCTTACCCTTGTACTAAAGCAGAGAGACTGTTTCCGGATGACCCATAGTGAAATTGCGTCTTAATTTGCATGAACTGGCTGTTGCTCCATAACAAAGAAGCGCAGACAGTTTAGTGAGCCAAAAGACTTTTCTACCTTTGGCCTCTTCTTCTCAAAAGAGAAGGTTCATCATTAAAATAATCGTTTTCTTTTAATGGATGAGTATCACTAGAGGGTTCATGATTAAAGGTTTCATTTCTTTGTAATGGATCATACTCACCATATTGTGCAAAGGTCTTGTGTTCAAGTTTCAAAGGAAACCCAATTTCAAAAGTTCAGCATTTTGTTTGAACAACTTATAAACAAATAATCATACATGCATCATTTAGTGTGTACACATTCTCAAAAAATGATCACATTAATATCAGCAAAATATAGCTTAAGGTATTGCACATTAGCACACTATTTCTTCAATTTAAGAAAAAATTATATATGTGCTCCATTGTTTCAGTTCATGCAAAAGTAAACAAGAGTTATAAAGCTCATTTCACTTAGGGAGATATGTAATAAAAATATAGCTAAGCACCTCCACAATTTTAAATATTTAAAAAATAGGTGCATAGCCCTTCTATAATTCACAGACAGATAATTTATATCTAAACCTTTAAATTCAATGATTTTACACAATGATTTTATCAAATAAAAACTCGCCTTTTAAATTCAAATAACATAAAATTTAGTTTATTTCGAAAAATCACCGATAAATGTGACAAAGAACTTTTATCACCTCTAAACACAGTGTAGATGTTGTAATAAAATTTATATAAATTCATCAATTATATCACAATTTTCTAGAGGTGCTTCCATATCACTAAATATCAATCATAAGATATTTAAGAGTTCCATAAATCAAACAAAAATATAGAATAACAAAAAAAATTGCAATGTAAAACGCCAGATCTATTATATCACATAACACAATAATTAACCAACCGAAAGTACGCAGAATCATCATCATGCAACATTTCAAAAATACTATGTACAAAAAGTCCATTCTTGCAGCAGCCATTTGCCACTAGAACATCATTTTTGGTGATAACAAATTTGTCAACCAAAAGTAACTTTAACCCCAACTTTTCCCAAAAGAGACGGAAACTAAATTAGTTCAAATCTCGGGCGCATGAACAAGTCATTTAGTGATAAAGTTTTTCCCGAAGTGAGCTTAATCATCTCCTATTGTAGTATAGAAGGCAAACACATTTTTGTTTTTACAAATATGCTTGGTAGCCCCGGAGTCTCCACCACTCATTCACATCATTAGTTTTACAACTTTGAGAAACAACCGCAATAAAATTATCATCACTACAAACCAAGTTTAAACTTGTTTTTCATAATTGTCATTTTACCACTAAATAAACGAATAACATTTTTGTTAAAGAATAGTGTTAAAGTATGGCTTATTGTAAGTAGAAAATTAAATTGAGTAATCATTATACGTAGGGATATATCTAATTACCAGTCTAAATCGCACCACCCATGCAAAGATAACATAGCCGCGATGAGTGCGATGACAACGCCTTGTGAGGTCACGTGCAGGCATATCTGATGCGAAATACTTTCTTGAAATTATTGGTGTAATTCGGTCGGATAAACTTGCAAAAAACGATATAAATAATGATATATCTCGAATTGCGTAAACGCTGTCATCAAGAAAGTATTTCCGACTAGCGAAAACCTTTCCCCAAGATAGAATGAGTTATTCGGCGTAAACCGATAACAGAACAACGAGAGTGAAAATTATATTAATCCAACAGAGTGAAAATATTAGGGATGTTTTAGCTCAAAATTAAAGTTTTCCTAACCACATATATAAACTTAAAACTCCAACAAAAGAAAGCTAGAAACGTACGTTGGTAGCAGATGAGTAAAACTCCGCATCATTTAAGAATAAAGTTTGTATTAGTAAATACCATTATTATAGTAATAAACATGATTAATAATGACATTAATAATAAAGACTCTCAAACGTTGGTTAGCAACGTTTAGAAAATAAGGGAGCTGTAACTGTTTCAAAAGAGCTTCAATGTGAAGCTTGATTAATTCATTTAAACAATAAAGTACAAAAATATTAGAGCTCCAAAGGTCCAAGAGAGGTAATCAAAATTAAGATTTTCTCACTAAAATAAATAATAAAATATTATTCATTTGAAATACTCTCAAATATATGTCTCCAACATATCGATCACTAAATTGCACTATAATCATAACATAATGCGTAAAATTGCATGTACTTTCGTGGTTGAATTTGTTGAGGATGACAATTTCAGTTTATTTGCATAAAAGTAATTATCTTTGTTTTATTAATAAAATTTACTTTAATATATAATTATGTAGTATTTCACAATGCAACAGATTCAGCCAGTTCTCCCATTTCAGCAACAAATTCAACAATTTCAGCAGGTTCAACCAAATTTATTATCACCAAATGACTTCCGAATATGTTTTTTTAAATGAGTAAATTCCCTAAATATGAATAAAAAAGTTTTGAAATTTCAAAATAGGGCTATCATGTTTTTATTCCCTAAATAGGAGTAAATTTCTGCCAAGTTTGGCGTTACTAGGTTTTCAAACATGACATTTTTTTCTAAACTTGGCAGATTACTCTTATTCAAAGAATAAAAAACATGATACTCCTATTTTGAAATTTCAAAACGTTTTTACTTCTATTTAGGACAATTTCTATTTTTAAATATATGTGTGTGTGGGCGTGTGTTTCTTTTATCTGTCCTTCTTATACAATTGAAACATACATATGTAACATGATATATATAAGATGACTTAATTCAAGAGAAAAAAAATTACGAATCTAAAAATTAATAAAAAAAGTAAGTTGAAAATCTTCTTTATGATTCCGTACAAGTAAAAAATTTAAAAATCCCGGCCAAAGTGCCAAACGAAAGGATCCTCGGATATAAATGTTTTAATTTTAATAAAAAGAACCGACTCAAATCAGCAATAAAACACCAATATATAAAAATAAAAAATAATTATATATATATATGATAAAAATAAGTGTTCTATATAAAAATTGTGTCATCTTAAGTGTATAGTACTATATTAGTAACTTTAGTCATAATTAATAACTTATGTACAAGTTTTACACTTAAGTGATCGTGACAATATATTAAAGTAACTTTGAATTATATTTTCATAATTAAATTTTATTTCAGTATTATTGTTAAGTAAACCTCCACAATCAAGAGTGCATTCTTACTACTCTTTACTCTTTAGTTAATTATACATAAAACATACTTCATCCTTTCTTAAATAAATGCAACTGTTAACTTTTCACATCTGTCGAGACACAACTTTGACCGTTAATATATATAATTCTTTATCAGTAAAAAAATTAAAAAATTAGATTTTGAAAATTTATAATGAGACAAATCTAACAATATTTTTTCAAAATATATATAAAATATATATTAATAAATAAAACGTGATCAAAGTAGAACATGTGAATATTGTAAAATTCAACATGTTGCACTTATTTGTGAACGGAGATAGTACAACTTACAGGTATTTATTTTGTTCACTAACAATATAATATCTCATCGTTACTACCGGTGGGCGTAGCTCAACTGATAGAAGGGAGTGCCACAAAGGTTAGGTCCCGGATTCGAATACCGCCAACAGCGATGAAAAGTTACTATGCCACACTCTGTAGGGGTTGGGGGGCCTCATGATTGAGTTGTCATCCTTTTTTTTTTTGTATCATCGTTACTGAAGTGCCTAACATTTTTGTCATACTTTTGAAGCAACGGCGGCAAACTCTTATTCTCGGAATGAGAAGGCAGGGAGCTGGGCTGCAAAACTGCTTGTCACAGCTATGGCCACGGCGTTTTTTATTGTTGAAGTGGTCTGATCATATATATCACCCATAAGTATTGCCAAAAATTGAACTACAAGATCAAGCCGGCCGGCCTTCTCAATTATGTTATATACTCCGATTCATACTCAATTTAATTTGCAATATCAAAATTTCATGGCTTTGTGTTTACTTTGTGAAAGTACTCTTAAATTTTAATTTTAGTTAATTGTTTTAATTCGTGTTTATTTATTTCATCTTTCTGTAGAAAGTATCAACCTTTTTTATACGAGTATATAAAATGATTCTGGTACTCTCTTAGCTTTTTGATACCTAGTAATTAATTATTTAATTTTTACATGCTCCGCAATTGTCATATTTAATAACTCCTGTGTGGTTCAGATTTACGTGACAATAAAAGTGTCACTAATATATACGGAGTATCAAATACCTTGTGGTCTGATGGTAGCAAATCAGTAAGATTGTTAAATTACTCTACAGGATTAACAAATCTAAAAGAATTCATAAGATCTTCTTCTTTTAATTTATGTCCAGTCTAATTGTAGACTATACATTCATTCTATTTCTTTACTAGAAAATGGTCAAAATAGAATATGAAGTTCTTTCATGTGGAGTAAATATTATTTCATTTTACACTTGAAACTACAAAGTACATGAACTTGCACTTTTAAAGTCGATTAAGCACATTTTCTCTATTAGAATGGTAGAATAAGTGACATGGTCAAACTATCAGTTTGTAATATATCGTTGCAGTCCAAGTCATCAAATAATCAATTTATAAACTCCAATTTCCTCCCGTCCACTTGTTTCCACCTTCGCTCTTCATCTTAGATTTCTCATGTTTTTTCTCCATTCTCTTCACTCTTCATCTTATATTTCTCTCGTCTGCTCTCTAAGGGTGGAGCGAGGGCAATAGGTCAGACCGGACCAATATAAAGAATATTTTTGGGGGGAAAATTACACAATTTTTTTATTTTAAAATTAAGGCATTTTTTAAATTTCGGGTGGACCAGAACCTAGGTTGACCTGACCCCCTCTAGCTCCGCCCCTGCTGCTCTCCTTCTCTCTCGGCTCATCTCCTTGCTATCCTGCCGACATCTTCTTTTATTTGCTATCTGTCCATCTTTCGTATAGTAAGAGAAGAAGAAAATAAAATAGAGGAAAAAGAAGCCGAAAGAAAGCAAGGAGAGTAGACGAGAGAAATATAAGATGTAGAGAGTGAAGAGAAAGAAGAGCAGACGAAAAAAATATTACTCCCTCCGTCCCGCTAACAATGAGACAAGAGAGAGCGGCACGCAAATCAATAAAAAGTGGTTTATGTGGTTGATATTGAATTGATAAAGTAAGAATAAAGTAAGAATGATTTAGAGCCACACAACTTTGCCAAATTTGGTATGTGATAATCTTAGTTGGACGGACCGATAAAGTAAAACGGGACAATTATAGCGGGACGGAGGTAGTAGATGATAAGTGAATGCGAAAAGGAGTGGACGGGAGAAAAATAGAGTTTCTAGATTAATTATTTGATGACTTGACTTGCAACTGTATAAAACAAACCGATAGTTTGACCAAGTTAACTATTTTAACGTTCTGACATAGCAGATGTACTTGATCGATTATAAAAATACAAGTTCATTTACTTTAAAATTTGAAATCCAAGATAAAGTTCTACTTACTCCCGTCGAAACAATTTGATGAACCATTTTTACCAATTTCTCATTTCTTTACCATCGATGAATAATTAATTATTTCAAAAAAAGGATGACACCCAATCTCTGAGGACCCCCAACCCCGACCGAACGGTACTTTGGGAGAATGTAAGTTGGACTATAATCACAATTTGACAGATAGAGAGTGAGACTCTGTACCCGATGCACCCCAGAGTGTATGCATTTTTAGCACAGTAACTTGTTGAACTTATTCGAATCCATGACCCGTACTCCTTTACCCATTGAGCTACGCCAGCCCGTATATACTTCCGGTATTAACTCCAAATATTCAAAAGGAAAGAGGAAGCCACCGCCGAGCGAAGAACTTCTCGAAGCCTCAATCAATCACAGGCATTCACAGCCATCTCCGGTTAGGCAGGGAGGACGTGAGTATAACCGTCCATCCTTGATCGCTTCTGGTCGATCATCCACAGAAATAGGGAAGAATAAAGGCTTCATGACAATCCGCCGTCTATTAGGATCCACACCTCGTATCATTGTCCTCTTGTACAGTTCTATTCTTCTAAGCTGGATTCCAGGTAACCTAAAAACGGCAACATACATTGCTTTGTTGACCTTATAGATTTCGATCGGGACATTTTATGAATCTCGGAGTTTTCTAATTCTGCACGTGGAGGAACCGGTAATCAACATATTGAATAAGATTTTTTCTAAATGGCTTTGCAGAACCGGTAACAGCGGCAGTTGTTACACTTGATTCTATTCAAATATTCCAGACTCATGAGCTGTTCGGTCGCAGTCCGACTGTTTACTTTCAGTGTAAAGGGGAAAACAAGACAATCTTGCCTGATGTGAAGAAAAAAGACATTCTCTATGACTTCAAAGGGGAGGAGTCTTGGCAGGTTTGTCATGATTTGTGTATATAGATTCTCCGTATATAATACTCCTTACTTCGTAATTCTTAGTTTTTTTCAATTGACAGTTCACAGTAGATCATGACTTGAAATGAGCTTTTCAGAGCCTATCACGGTTTAGCTGTTATTTTGGCCACGTTTCATGATGCTCAAGTTCCTAAGTTTTTTCGTCATAAAAGACGCCCAGTCCCTCCTTTAAGTTAAGCAATGTTAATGAGATTATTAAGTTGGCATTAACAAGTGATTCCTCCACTTCAGAGGCAAACATTAAGTTGTTGGTTGATAGGTGAGTCTGAGTTTGGGTAACTATTTTCACATGGTATGTAAGCGTGCGAGAAAGTTATCTACCATTCTACTTTGTTAATGAGTTTTTTGAGTTCTTAATTAAACCACATCTTCATTTCTCTTGAAATACATAAAACGGTCTGAACCACAGCAAATGTTTTTTGTGAAAACCTTATGTTTCAGCTTTACTTGGGAGTTAGGGAAAGAGCAAACATCTTCTGATTCATCATACCATTTTCATTTTTAAAAGCACTTGGATGCAAAAGAGCAAAACACTTGAAATAAGCAAACATTTTCAGGTGTGTTGACTATTTCAAATGTTTTGCTCTTTGTTTAAGTGTCTGGTCGTGTTGTTAGTAGTGTAATTGCACTTGGATTAAATCCAGTTCGAAAGCAACCTTTTCTGCTAACACCCAACAAAAGAGGATGCGATTATTAACCCATTATAGTCTATAGAGACCTTCATTTGTTAATATGTGATTGTTTTGCACATACACTTAGGAAAATAATTTATAGCTTTATTCATCCGGACCAGTATAGATTTGTATGTATCAACACCCTAGGTTTCTCATTGAAGTGTCATATTATGTGTGTTCATGGTGTGCCCCATATGAATTTACTTGGAAAGGTCATCAGAAGTTAGAACAATAATAATACAGACTATTGGAATTGTATTTATCTTGCAGCCATTGACACAACTTTTAGATAAGAAATGCAAGCGGTGTGGGTTCTATGAGGAAGATACAATAAAATCAGATGATGTGTTTGATGAGTGGGAATTTTGCGCATCTGAGTTTACAAGTGCTGATGGAAAATACACCCATTTCAAGGAGAAAGAGTTCAATGCAACATTTTGGTGTCCAGAGTGTGTCCCTCTTGTAGGCGGTGGGTGTTTCTCCTCTTCTCTCCCTCATACGGAGTACTAATTATCTGTTAATACACCTTTAGGCATAGGTGAATGGTTCCACAGGTTATTCATACTTTGTCCTTCCACCAATATGATTGATTTTTCTCTTAGGCAATGCCAGGGAAAAGAAAATTACTTTTTTGTGCAAGGTTTTACCTAAAATGTGCAAATGAAATATGAATTGATGTTTTTAGTTTTTTTGCAGCCCGTAAAGATTAGAAATAAACAAATCAGACGAATTTCAATAAAAACCTGAAATAAATTTAATCAGGTCTGAACCGGTGTTTTATCCTCCCAAGTCCCAACCTAAACTTAGTTATGCTCACTAGCTTTCTCCTTGTTCCAAATGGGGCCTAACTTTAAGTCTCATACGGAGTATATTTTTGTAGCACCTGTTCACTCTTATTCCCAAAATGAGCAAAAGGGAATGAGCTGGACAATAGTACTGCTCATGGTAGCTTTGGCCTCGGTGATTTTAGTTCTTGGAGGGGTAATCGCTCACAGGTATTGGCAAAAAAGGAAAAGGCAACAAGATCAAGCACGCTTCCTCAAACTATTTGAAGAACAGGATGATGACATGGATGATGAATTGGGAATAGGGCCCCTCACCAATGTCATATAAATATGAACATATGTATACTTTTCACTAACTTCAGAGCATTTTTTGTTTTTGGAAGCGATATATGATCATATTTTCATTTGTATAGAGCAAAAGTTAGTAATTGAAGTCTCTGCATGCATTTGCTGTATAGAACTATTGCAGGTTACGTTATAGAAACACAAAATGCAAATCATACTCACACGAGCTCATCTTTGTTGTTTAACACCTTTAATGGAAACAATTCATGCTTAATAAGTTGCAAATTAAATGCTAGGATGCCCACTTCCAAGGACGAGACTATGATCGTGTAGGAGGATGGATGTTGGGCTAAGCCTCAATCTGGTTTTTGTGATTGAAAAGGACGGACCTGCTCCTGGTTTTGGACCTGAACCAAACTTGTCCCCTATTAGTCTTTTACCTGACCAGTATGGGTGAAATGCAGGATTTGAAATGCATGTGCCAATCCATCAAGTCCTATCGATGCATGCTTGAAATTTGAATTTAATGAAACAACTAAACAGCCCATGTCATAGAAAAATCAAACTAGAGAAGTTGGTTTAGTGCTTGTCTATGTTAAGATTTATATTGTGAATTTATGATTCCAACTACATAACACTGATTACATGAATGCTTCAAAACTCGTAACTCCTTTTTTTTTACTATTATGTTGATGATGAGCTTCGTATTGCTAGATTGAAACGGTCCAGTTCTGTGGAGCTTGATCCATGCACTGCTTTGATCGTGTCTATGCAGCAACTGCGATTGTAGAAAAGCAAACTTAGGTGTTTTTCTCTTTAACTTATTTTTTAATCGTTTATTCTCATTTCTGAAAAAATCAAACTAGAGTAGAAACATTTTAATCAAACTAGAGCAAGGATTCTGATCAAACTAGATCAGACAAGAAAATAACTTAAGATTGGCCACCAAAAAGGTTCAAACTAGACCACATGATCACATCAAACAAAACAAAAAACATACTCTGTACAATCTAGAGCACCCGAAAAAGAGACTATCAATTTTCATGCAGAGTGGGAAAGAAACACCTAAATTATACGGAGTACCAAAGAGAATACAATGCAGAAACTGTTTATGCAAAAAGACCTGCAAGCTTCCTTGTTGAACTTTTTCTTGTCAATTCCATACAATGCCTCAAATATTTCTGGCTCTACCCGACAAAAATATGGCCGTTCTATGATAAAAACAGGAAAAAAGAGAAGTCATAAACATTGCTAAAGAATGGTAAAAATGAATAATAAAACTAAGTCAAAGCAAGAAATTGACCGGCATATCTAGAACACATTCTTGTGCTCTTTTCGTAGTGTATGCACCAACCATCTTCACCCACCAAACTTTTATACAACTGAAATCATAAAATCCATCCATGGCTGTAATAAACTTCACATTCATACAAATACAGAATGGCTAGTTATAGTAGTCAAAAACCAGACCTGAATGTCCGATGGGTCATCGAAAATTTCTTCCGGCGAGGGAAAGTTTTGGCCTTTATCAAGTTTACAGCACGCTCCACAGTTCTGTACGCATTTCCACACCGTAATTTTCTTCCCGCTTCCAAATCCTGATGAACTCTTTGTCATTGAGATGCCGGCGTTCGAGTGTTCAGTCGGATTCGAGATTTGTTTTGCCTTATCGGCGTTGTTGGAGTTTCTTCGCCGCCGAGAACGACTAACTGCCGAGCGAACTACTGCGAAACGCGGCGGCGCCACCGCTGCTGACAAAAACGACATTCCGGTCGGCCCTTATTATTGCGACGACAGGATGAGTCCGTTTTCACGAGGGCGATGTCCATGTTTGGCCCATTCAATATGGACTGAGGCTGTTGTGCTCTCTAAATGGGCTTTTGTAAATGTGCCCATTCACGCGATGTTATATTAAATTGAAATCAAACATTCCAACATCATCAATAACCAAGTATTTGTCTAGATTTCTTATAGCCAATAAGTCAACTCACTCCGTTCAGACATGAAATAGACCACATAAAATGAGCAGTGTTAATCGCTAAACATGCAAGAGCTTTGAAGTTATTATCGGTCAAATTAGCATGATTGCTTTCACTCATTCTCACAACGAAAAACACCCACAACTCACAATTATTCACTGAATAAAAATGTTACGAAAAATAAAACATACAAATGGAAAAGAAAAGTGGTTTGAAAAATTAAAAATTAGATTGTTTGATGAAAATGATTTTTTTAACATACAAATTGAAAAGTAGACTAAATCACGCCTTTCCGATGTTTGAGCTTTGAGGCTGCAAAATGTTTAATTTAAAAGCTAAAAGGTTAATAAGAGCATTTTTTTAAGCAAAACAAAACATTCACCTAGTACTCACATTAAAATTGTGTGACTTTTTTTTTTACTCCAGGGGTCTGGGGAAGGGGTTGAGGGGCACGGAGTAATCAGGATTGAAACTCACTTCATTGAATTTCAGACCCTTGTGTACCTAGTGAGTTTCGACTCGAGACCTCCCACTAGGCACGGTAACTTTTATTCTCTTATTTAGTTATTTCAAATTTTAAATGCGGTTGATTACTCGATTAAATCTCTAAAATTATTACCATCCATAAGTTTGTATGGATCAACTGAACACACTCAAGCTCCAATTTTGCAATCTTGTAGAATTTTTAGTGCAGTTTTGAAGTATAAGAGTTTGATAAAATAAGCTACTGAGATAATTGTGCGAACTATTTCTCAAGTGCCAGACACATATACATACTCTTTTTGTTGAATTATTCATGGATTTTTTTAAACTGGAAAGTCTTTCTAGACTAGCTGTATGAAATAATAATATACGAGTACTTCATACGATACTACGATAGTATAAAACAAACAGACATGGAACACTACTCCCACTTTCATTTTAATATTTCTCACAAACTTACACTTCAAAAGTAGTTATAGCATGTAAACAAAATGCAAATAGATTGCAAATAACCCCCCACCCAAAAAAAAAAACAAGAGCAAATTAAATTAAAGTTGATTTTTTAATATTTAAGAAACTGAGCCCATATTTTTATTATTTTTGTCTCTGCAGGACTGCAGCTAAGAGTGAGATCATAATGAAATATGTATCTTCTGGTTAGCTAGACTGACTCATTGCCATATACAATTGAGCTACTTTCTCTTGTTTTTGCTTCCAACCAACAAAGTAAAATAAAAGAGAACTCTAAAGAAAAAACCCCAAGCAATGGTGACCCAAAGGCAACTCCATTTGTCAAGATCAGTGAGCCCAGACTGCTTCAGTATATCAGTCCCATTAGTCAAACAAGTTGACGCAGTAATATTCATCCCCAACGTCTCACTCATCTTCTCCAGCAGCTTCAGCTTCATCTCTTTCGGGACGCCATTCAATGGCGACCCCTCAAAAATCTCCACACCCTTCACAAAACACCCCTTCGAGTCACTGAACTCGTTTTGCAAAACCCCTTGAAAGGGGTACTTCACAAACGACGCGTAGTGGAACCATATCCAGTAAGGCGGAATTCTGTCTCTGCTTATGAAGAAGCCGCTAAAGAGGACGAAGTAGGCGAGGATCGCCACGACCACAGTGTACCCCACCATGACATTGTAGATTACCCCAGACAGGAACGTCACGAAAGACGAACCTGCCCAAAAGGACAAGAAAATGAAGAGCAAGAAGAAAAAGAAGCCCGGGATCCCACCTGCTAGGCTCACGGCCCAATAGGTGGTTGTCGAGAATGCAATCGAGAGGAAGGCTAGGGATGGGAGGGAGATTATAGAGTGAGAGAGGACATATGAAGATCGACGGTAGGCGTTGTGGGAAGTTTCCCTCAAGAAAATGTCCCTTTCTTGGAGGAAAACAGGAATTGCGTCAGCACAAGTGTAGAACTTGGTGGACATGGGGAAAGCGAAGAACCCTAGCGTATAAAATTCAACAGGACACTAATACGTAGCATAGTGCAGTAAGGTTCATATCCACAGGGAAATGAATACTTTTCTTTTTATAGAACTAGTAACAAAAAGGGGGTTTTAGTTTGATTTGATTTAATTAATTAAACACGAAGATGAACGAATTATGTGGTTTACTTAATAGAGATGAAGACTTGGCTTTGCTTTTATACACTTTATGAAATGTTCGTCGATCTCGGTTATATCTTTAACTATCTTCCTCTCGAATACTCAATCGAGGAATATATCCAGTTCATCGAAGGTAGTTATTAATAACGAGACGCGTTCATTAATAAAATTTACTATCGAGTCAATATAGTACACGCGCCGTATATTACTCCGATAGTAGCAATAAAATCAAGATGAAAACGATTGAGATTGATAACCTCAACACAAGCGGTTTATTGGTTTAATCAACGTAATTAATTCCTCTTGATTTATTAACCATGAAACGCATGCATTAATAACTCAAGTTTACTACCGCGAAACGATCGAACAATTAACAAACGTATTCGTCAATCGATTCTAGTAATAATTAATATATAAACAAAACTAGTTGATCCTTTAAGTAATGCTCAAAATATTAATATGAAATATGAATAGGAATTAATTAATACTCAAGGAAGAATATTAAAGAAGATGAATCCTACTATAGTTAATATCAAGATGTTAACTAATTGTCATCTTAGTACAGTGGCGGACCCAGAGATTTGTCGGAGTAGGGGCACACTAGTAGTGTAATTCTTGGCCAGAAGCGGGGTACTGATTTTACTCTAAGTACTAGTAGTGAAATTACTGGCCAAAAGCGGGGGCACTTGCCCCCCTAGGCCCCTCCCTAGGTCCTCCACTGTCTTAGTAACACTCCCCAATATTAACATAGAGGAAGAAATAACTATTACAATAATTAATGTCAAGATGTTAACTAATTGTCATCTTAGTAACACTCCCCAACATTGATATAGAAATAGTATTTAAAGGAACAATTAATATTCAAGGAAGAAGATTAAAGAAAATAACTCACAACTTACAAATTCATTAAGATTCAAAGTAGAAAAACCAAGATATGGAAGTTTAGCTCCTCATTTGGAGACTAAACATGCTATAAAAATATAAAAGAAATACTATTCTAAACTGAGCTTATGAGTATGGAAGAAGGGATGAATAAAAGTGAAGGAAAAGTGTGCTATTTATAGCTGTTTGTCAACACCCTAGGCCGGGTACCCGACCGGGTTAGGCACCTACCCGACCGGGTGCATGTCAAGATCAGATAATCCGCCATGTTCTCATGTTTCTGCACGTCAATTTGTCCCGGGTCATGTCTGCCCGACCGGGTGGCATAGGGGACCCGACCGGGTCTGTGTAATTTCCACCTTCGTCTGTTAAATCTTACCCGACCGGGTCAAGTGTTATGCACGGTCGGGTTTCACCTCCTGGACAGTCGAATCTCCTTTTTCTTCACTTCAAAGTCCTCCTTTTTAACACCATAATTCCTAATTCTACTTTACAACTTATAAATGAAGATTTAAAATACAATTACAACTAAAATCACACAAATGTTTACAAACTAAATAAAACGGTAAACAATCAGCACAAATCAAACATAAAAAGATACGTTTATGCACTACTAATCAGTGCATATCAATCATCTCCTTCTACATTTCTGCTTTGGAGAAAATAAAAACATTTTTGAATAAATTGCATCATATACATTAAATCAAAATATATTCAGTTATATAGAATGATTAAAATCAATATTAGCAAGCTTAGCTGCAACAAGCTCTTCTGCAGCCCAAATCCCTAATCAATTCAACCCAAGAATAAAAAAAAGAGATTGAAAAATGTTAGGTTTACTTACAAATAGAAATTGATTTGGAAGTTGGAGGTGCCTGACCACCCCTCTCCTCCAACCGAGGAGTATATCCAATTTATCGAGGGTAGTTATTAACAACGTGTAACATCGACCCCGAGCATATTTACTTTTAGTAAATTATGTAATAAACCTTGAAAGATGATTTATGAATTTGCGTAATTGTAAATTTTTATTATTTCTTTTACGTGAATAGTAAATTGCATGTGGGGCCCACAGCGGGAACGGGGACAGCCCGATAATTCCCGAACCACATATTATATTCATCTTGGTCTAGATAATATATATATGGTGGTGGATATTTTATTTGGGCCTTAAGAAAGGCATGGAGTTGACCGGTTGGTCAAACGGGGCCCAATTACCGGTATTGGTAATTTAGCGGATAACAGCCCGAAATGAGTTTCGGGGACTCCTAAATTAATGTTGGGGAATGTACATCGTTTCTAAAGGCCCAAAAATTGTTGGGAACGCGTGGTATATTTTATCCGGCCCGATAAAATAAAATATGACTAAAGTAGTCCGAAAAATACAACTTTCGGGGCCAATTATACACACCGGGACATAATGGGATGACCTCCCACATAAGTGGGGGCCACCCCACGACCCAATGTTCTGCAAATGACAAGGAAACAACAGGGGGGTGTACCTAGTAGGTGGGAAGTCTCCAAGAGACAAAATCCCATACCCCCATGTCCTTGCATGCATTATTTTGGTGAGTTGAGTGGATGGAGATACATCTCCCTCACTCATTGTGCAGCATTCGGCCCTATCACTAGGAGAGAGCTCTAGGAAGGCCTTCTCATCAAGACCAAGCTCAAAGAATGCAAGGAGGAAGGGAAATCCAAAAGGGAAAGCTAGGAGAAGGGGTAAGAACACAATTTCTACTCTTTAACTAGTTTTATGGTGTATGATTTTTAGGAAATCATGTGGTGGATTAAACATGATGTTCTACACGTTTAAAAGTGTAGAATATTGATATAAAGTGGTGATATTTAACTTAGAAGAGTTGGTGAATCGATAGGAGTCGAAATCGCCGGAAACCGCCACTTTAAGGGAGCTGCTCGTTTCTGCAGACCACGAAAGCCGCCCGGCTTTCGTGAAAGCCGCCCGGCTTTTGCCCAGCAGGTCAGTTTTACACCTCCAATCGGCCTAGAACGGGGATTGATCGAGGGGCTTAACAAAGGCAACTATTGTAGCACATCACGAGGTGAGGATGGCTGACTATATTGCTTATAATTAGTGAGTTAATTTCATAAGAATGCCTAAAGTAATTAGATGGAAGTTTCATGGATTTTTAATGATTAATAATGCCTAAATGAAAATAATATGGATATGAGTAAGTGAAGCATGATATACAAATTTAGAATAATTGTGTATGATTATGTGAAATGAATGGGACGGCATATTAATGGAATTACTATGATGACATTGTGTTAAAATATACTTTACTTCATGTATGAAATTCATGAATGGATTATAGTGATATTTTTGATATTGAGATCAAACTATACTTGGGTTGAGAAATCAATGGAAATGAAATGCCAATTGGGAAATAGGAACTTGGCATGTTCTAAGATTATCCAATTAGTATCAAAATACTAGTCGGGGAATTAATATAAATAAATGATGAAACAAATCCTAAGAGATAGGATTGTGAATAGATATGCCTTAAGTAGTCTCAAGAGATACTTAAGGAGGAATGGTATGAACACTAAGGTGTGATAGGGGTAGGCCTAAAGGCCACCTACGAGAATTGATTCTAGGCATAGGACTTGCTTGAGAATTTGATTATGAAAATAATTAGAGTTGGACTCTAGGATGACATGGAGATGTAGTTGGGCCGAGCCCATGCCATGTAATATGATTAGCATGGAAACGTAGTTGGGTCGAGCCCTTGCCATGTATATGTGACCTCCGTGGAAACGTAGTTGGGCCGAGCCCTTGCCACAAAGTTATGGTTGGTATGGAAACGTAGTTGGGCCGAGCCCTTGCCATACAAACTTTGATATGATATATTGAGCTAGAGGATTGTATAGAGATGTAGTTGGGCCGAGCCCATGCTATACAATTGGGGCTCGTTGGGACCCCACGGGGTTATCGTGACTTGCGGTCACGGGGAAATGGAAACGATGAAATATAAATGAATATGGGCCTACGGGCCGACTACTTGACTTTATATAAAGTAAGTACAGTTAAAAGAAAACGGGGTAACCGAGGGTTATGGCCTATAATATAATAGTACCCTAAGTTGAGGGTCTTGGAAATTAAAACGTTGATTATACTTAGTATAGTTGCTATTGTACTTGTCAAATATTTCCAAGTACTGACCTCCCCTTCACGAGGGAGGCCACCTCACAGTTTCAGGTAGAACTTGAAGGTTGCTACCATCGCCCGTGGCTTCACGAGGATCAAGGGGAGAAGACGTGGTCCGTGCTTCTTCCGTTCTGTTTTAAAACAATTACGTTAATGCTCATGGATACTATTTTCTTAATAATTACTTTGGGGGCTTGTATGCCTAGTTATGCCAAGTGTGGCTTGAACAATTGTATTAATGCTTCCGCTGTTTTAAATGCATGTTTTACATTATGTTTGTTTATGGATTTACTATGTGTGAATGATATTCATGACGCCTTGTATAGCATGGATGAGTTGGACTGCGGTTGACTATTCGTACTGTACGACGGGTTGTTGACGTGTCCGGCTAGGTCCGGGGCGTGACAATTTAATTGGTATCAGAGCCTTAGTCCGTAAACATCATAATGAAGCTTCAAAATTCTTTTTGAAAATGAAATTGAAAACCATGAGCATAAAGTTTTGTACTTATAGAACTTTTGGTACTTGAGTTGCAATGTCTCTAATTGTTAAGATGGTACCCTTAGCAATTGGTATGGCGGTGATTTGAGCCAAAGGATGTCTTTATGTACCTATCCGTCAATTGACATTTGATACGAGTCTAATGACTCATTCTCAATTTCTTTCAGAAATGGAACGTACCGGGAAAGTAACTAGAAGAAACCCGACTGGCCGAGCACCGGGAGGATCCGTGCAAGGCAGTAGAGGGACTTCTAGGGGGTCCAGAGGACAAGGCCGTGGAGGCCAAGGTCAGACCGTGAGTGACAGTTATGTTGAGACAGTCAACGAGTCTTATGAGTCCGAGGAGGATTCGACGTATCAACCGGGGACTGAGCCGGTTGAGACCCCATATGATGGGGAATATGATGACGCCAGCGAGGGGAGCGACGATGATGACGCTCTGGAAAGGATGGAGGAACTACTCCGTCAATTTCAACAGGATCGCCAAAGGCGCCGGGCAAGGCGTGCTTTGGGAGGGGCTTCGAGAAGGGGAAGCCATGCGGGTTCTAGGGGACATGTAGAGTCCCGAGTAGATCGAGGTGTCGAGGTCCCGATAATAAGGATCTTGAAGTACCTCAAGAAAGCAAGAGACCTGGGGTGTAAACCGTTCGATGGAACGGGAGATATATCCGTTGCGGCGGAGTGGATCAAGAGGTTCAATGAAGCGGCCCTTGATATGCAGCTGCCGCCAAACATGAAGATGAGAGTAGCAACGAGGTTGCTAGAAGGGATGGCGTCCACATGGTGGGACGGTGTCAAGGGGAAGTACGGTGAGGCCGTAACTTGGGAGAATTTCCGACAGGAATTCTTCAACCAATACTACTCCGACTTCGAGGTGAACTTGAAGAGGAGAGAATACACCAACTTGACCCAAGGAGGCAAGTATACCGTGAGGCAACTTGAGCACAAGTTCAGGGAGCTCGCGGAGTTCATACCAGAGTATGCTTGTGATGAGAACCGGATGGTGAATCACTTTTGGGATGCTTTAGACTTAGACGTGCGTGAACGGGCAACACAATTGCCTAACATGACGTTTAGTCAAGTGGTGGAGCAAGGCTTGAAAGGGGAGAAGGAATGGGAAGAAAGAAAGCTGAAAAACGTCGAGGAGGCGAAGAAGAGGAAATGGGAGAACACCGGCCCCCAAGGTTCTAGCAAGAAGGGGAACCACGGGGGAGGTGGGCCTTTCAGAACGCCCGCACCACCATCTAGGGGGAATCAAGGACCAGGAGGGCAAGGCTCGGGCATTAGCAGATGCAACAACTGCAAGAGGAACCACACGGGCAAGTGCCGCGATCCCCCTAGGTGCTACCAATGCGGGGAGACGGGGCACTTGAGATCAAACTACCCACAACTTGGGCGAGTCATGGGTGCAGGACCTAGCAGCGGGACCACGGCAAGTAGGAACCGAGCAGGGGCACTTCACGCGAGCACGACGCACGGAGGGCCAAGTACAAGCAACGCGCCATCCGTGAACCAAGGCAGGACCCAGGCTAGGGTCTATGCGATGACGGAGGCGGACGCACGTGCTAACCCGGACTCCATGGCGGGTAAGATCTCAAACTCATGCTATTACTCCATTGTATGCAATAGGGGTGTTTGTAATGTGCAAAATTTGTAACCCCGACGGTTTGGTCGGGATTGTTGGGGAAAGGGGAGGAAAAATCCCCGCCATAGGCGAAAGCTGCCCGACATTTGACGAAAGCCGCCCGGCTTTCGTCTTGAATTATTGGGAAAATGCTGCGGCGATGAATGCCGGCCGGTTTTCACCAAAAGCCGCCCGGCTTTCGTCAACATTTAATCAGGAAAATCCTCGCAACCAAAAACCGGCCGGCTTTTGTAAAGACCGAGCGGCTTTCATAAATGCCTGACCTGGGAATTTTCTTGCAGCTGAAAGACGCCCGGCTTTGGCGAAAGCCACCCGACTTTCGTCGGGCCTAGGGATTCCTGCGCTGCTGAAACCCGGCCGGGTTTCGTAGAAACCGGTCGGCTTCGAAAATCATCCCATGAACAAAACTACGGCGACGAAAACCGCCCGGCTTTCGTGCAAGCCGCCCGGCTTTCGTGATTTACATATAAGAATTTTCCTCGCAGACGAAAACCGGCCGACTTTCGTGAAGAGCGGCCGGCTTTCACCCGGTTTAGTCCTAGAGCGGTTCCAAAGGTTAGAAACCGGGGAATTTTTGGACGGGTGTCAAACGGACCCCACCCGAACCGCAACCAACATACTCTACGACTTAAGAAACAAGCCTATTAATTAGTTAGTGTGTCTTACATCGCTTATGAATGTAGGAACACTAAAGATAAACGGGAAAGACGCAAGGATCCTTATCGATACCAGGGCGCAACGATCATTTGTGAGTGAGGCGTTCGCCAGCGGATTCAACGGACCACTTGTACCAATGACTCAAACCTTATTGGTGTCCACGCCCCTAGGGGATGATATCGAAAGAGATAGCCACTATCCATCGTGTGAGGTGGAGGTGGAGGGACAGAACTTGACGTGTGACTTCGTACCGCTGAGCATGATCGAGTTCGACGCGATCCTCGGGATGGATTGGCTAGAGAAACATCATGCTAGGGTTGATTGTTATACGAAGGTTCTTGAACTCGAAAGCGGTGAAGGTTTGACCTTACGTTTCGAGGGAGATAGAGGCAACTCAAACAGTTGTATCATATCCGCCGTGAGGGCAAGGAATATGATGAGAAAAGGATGTCACGCATATCTGGTTTATGTGGTGGACAAAACCAAAGAAGAGGTAGACATCAACGATGTGAGAGTGGTGTGCAAGTATCCAGATGTCTTCCCAAAAGACTTGCCGGGACTTCCACCCGATAGGGAGATTGAGTTCGTGATCGAGGTCGAACCCGGCACCAAACCAATCTCTATACCGCCATACAGAATGGCACTCGCTGAACTTAACGAGTTGAAAACCCAATTGCAAGAGCTATTGGACAACGGTTTCATAAGGCCGAGTCACTCTCCGTGGGGAGCACCGGTTCTTTTCGTGAAAAAGAAAGATGGAACACTTCGAATGTGTATTGACTATCGTCAACTGAACAAGGTCACAATCAAGAATAGGTATCCATTGCCTAGGATTGATGACTTGTTTGATCAGCTCCGTGGAGCGACGGTGTTTTCGAAGATTGACTTGAGGTCGGGGTACCACCAACTGAAAATAAAGGAGGATGACATACCGAAGAGTGCATTCCGCACAAGGTATAGTCATTTCGAGTTCCTAATTATGTCGTTCGGGCTAACCAACGCACCGGCGGCATTTATGGACTTGATGAACTGGGTATTTCATAAATACTTGGACCGGTTTGTGATTGTGTTCATATATGATATCTTGATTTACTCGAAGAGTGAAGAAGAGCATGAAGAGCACTTGATACTTGTTCTTGAGACACTACGGGAGAAGCAACTCTACGCCAAGTTTTCCAAATGTGAATTTTGGCTAATGGAGATTGGCTTTCTCGGGCATGTGGTTTCGGGATCAGGAATTGTCGTAGAAAACAAGAAGATTGAGGCCATTACTGAATGGGAGAGGCCAAAGAACGTCAAGGAAATTCGTAGTTTCCTTGGATTGGCAGGGTACTACCGAAAATTTGTGGAAAAGTTCTCAGTTTTGGCATCGCCATTGACAAAGCTCACTCGAAAAGGGGCCAAGTTTGTATGGGATGACCGATGTGAGAAGGGATTCCTTGAACTGAAGAAGAGATTGACCGAGGCACCGGTACTCGCACTACCCAAGCAGGGTGTGGGGTACGATGTCTACAGCGACGCAAGCATCCAAGGGCTTGGATGTGTCTTGATGCAGAATGGGAGGGTGATTGCCTATGCTTCACGACAGTTGAAGAAGCATGAGGTAAATTATCCCACTCATGACTTAGAGCTGGGGGCGGTGGTATTTGCATTGAAGATTTGGAGACATTATCTCTACGGGGAAACATGTCATATATACACTGACCACAAAAGCCTGAAATACGTGTTTACTCAGAAAGAGTTAAACATGAGACAGAGACGGTGGATGGAGTTGATAAAAGACTACCATCTAGTTATCGAGTACCACCCCGGTAAAGCCAACGTGGTAGCGGATGCCCTGAGCCGAAAGAATTCGTCTGGGGCATTGTTGACTAGTTTGAGGGCATTGAGAGCCCGATTGGAGGTATCTAGTGACGGTGCTTTGTTAGCTAGATTCGAGGTGAGACCTACATTACTTGATGAGATCAAGAAGGGTCAAGAAACTGATGAGGAGCTCATGAAGGTCCGAGAACGCATGCTAGCGGGACCGGTTGAGGATTTCAGGGAAAGAGACGATGATCTCTTATTATTTCGTGACCGAGTGTGTGTGCCATTGGATGAAGGACTCCAAAAGTCCATCTTAGAGGAGGCCCATTCATCAGCATATGCCATGCATCCGGGAGGCACGAAAATGTACCGTGATTTGAAAGAAAGTTACTGGTGGTCGGGTATGAAGAGAGAAATAGCCGAGTACATCAGTAGGTGTCTTACTTGTCAGCAAGTTAAGGCAGAACATCAGCATCCAGCTGGGTTGTTACAGCCATTATCCATTCCTGAATGGAAATGGGAACACGTGACTATGGATTTCGTGGTAGGGCTGCCACGAACGATTAAGAACTATGACGCCGTATGGGTTGTGGTTGATAGGCTCACGAAGAGTGCACACTTTTTACCTATCAACACCACCTATGCACTGGAAAGGTTAGCCAAGTTGTATGTGGATGAGATCGTGAGGCTGCATGGGGTTCCTATAACCATTGTATCCGATAGAGATCCGCGATTCACATCACGATTTTGGCCGAAGTTCCAAGAATCTATGGGGACAAAGTTGAAATTCAGTACAGCTTTTCATCCACAAACGGATGGGCAATCTGAGCGGGTTATACAGATATTAGAGGATATGCTGAGAGCCTGTGCATTGGAGTTCCAAGGGAGTTGGGACAACCATTTGTCACTTGTGGAGTTTGCCTATAACAACAGTTATCAGGTGAGTATAGGCATGCCTCCATACGAGGCGTTGTATGGGAGGAGATGTCGTACGCCGTTGTGTTGGGACGAGGTTGGCATGGCCAAACTCGAGAGCACGGAATTGGTGGAGATCACCAAGTCTAAGGTGAAGATGATTCGTGAGAGACTTAAGGCGGCCCAGGATAGACAGAAAAGTTATGCCGATAAGCGCCGAAGAGCCTTGGAGTTTAAGGTGGGAGATGAAGTATTTTTGAAAGTTTCACCTTGGAAGGGAATCATCCGATTTCAGAGCCGATGGAAACTTAACCCACGATACATAGGGCCATTCGTGGTTCTTGAGAGGATTGGGGCCGTGGCATACCGATTACAGTTGACTCCAGAATTGGAGAAGATACATAACGTATTCCACGTGTCCATGCTTAAGAAGTATATGCCGGATCCATCTCATGTATTAGAAAAACCACCCATGGAAATACGGGAAGACTTGAATTATGCCGTGCAACCGGTGAAGATACTTGACAGGCAAGTCAAGAAATTGAGAAGCAAGAAAGTTCCAATGGTCAAAATCCTTTGGAAAAGTGACCGAGTTGAGGAGGAAACTTGGGAGACGGAAGCTTTGATGAAAGAGCAATACGCGTTTTTGTTTGAATGAGCATTGTGAATTTCGGGGACGAAATTCCCGTTAAGGGGGGGGTGAACTTGTAACACCGACCCCGAGCATATTTACTTTTAGTAAATTATGTAATAAACCTTGAAAGATGATTTATGAATTTGCGTAATTGTAAATTTTTATTATTTCTTTTACGTGAATAGTAAATTGCATGTGGGGCCCACAGCGGGAACGGGGACCGCCCGATAATTCCCGAACCACATATTATATTCATCTTGGTCTAGATAATATATATATGGTGGTGGATATTTTATTTGGGCCTTAAGAAAGGCATGGAGTTGACCGGTTGGTCAAACGGGGCCCAATTACCGGTATTGGTAATTTAGCGGATAACAGCCCGAAATGAGTTTCAGGGACTCCTAAATTAATGTTGGGGAATGTACATCGTTTCTAAAGGCCCAAAAATTGTTGGGAACGCGTGGTATATTTTATCCGGCCCGATAAAATAAAATATGACTAAAGTAGTCCGAAAAATACAACTTTCGGGGCCAATTATACACACCGGGACATAATGGGATGACCTCCCACATAAGTGGGGGCCACCCCGCGACCCAATGTGCTGCAAATGACAAGGAAACAACAGGGGGGGTGTACCTAGTAGGTGGGAAGTCTCCAAGAGACAAAATCCCATACCCCCATGTCCTTGCATGCATTATTTTGGTGAGTTGAGTGGATGGAGATACATCTCCCTCACTCATTGTGCAGCATTCGGCCCTATCACTAGGAGAGAGCTCTAGGAAGGCCTTCTCATCAAGACCAAGCTCAGAGAAAGCAAGGAGGAAGGGAAATCCAAAAGGGAAAGCTAGGAGAAGGGGTAAGAACACAATTTCTACTCTTTAACTAGTTTTATGGTGTATGATTTTTAGGAAATCATGTGGTGGATTAAACATGATGTTCTACACGTTTAAAAGTGTAGAATATTGATATAAAGTGGTGATATTTAACTTAGAAGAGTTGGTGAATCGATAGGAGTCGAAATCGCCGGAAACCGCCACTTTAAGGGAGCTGCTCGTTTCTGCAGACCACGAAAGCCGCCCGGCTTTCGTGAAAGCCGCCCGGCTTTTGCCCAGCAGGTCAGTTTTATACCTCCAATCGGCCTAGAACGGGGATTGATCGAGGGGCTTAACAAAGGCAACTATTGTAGCACATCACGAGGTGAGGATGGCTGACTATATTGCTTATAATTAGTGAGTTAATTTCATAAGAATGCCTAAAGTAATTAGATGGGAGTTTCATGGATCATTAATGATTAATAATGCCTAAATGAAAATAATATGGATATGAGTAAGTGAAGCATGATATACAAATTTAGAATAATTGTGTATGATTATGTGAAATGAATGGGACAGCATATTAATGGAATTACTATGATGACATTGTGTTAAAATATACTTTACTTCATGTATGAAATTCATGAATGGATTAGAGTGATATTTTTGATATTGAGATCAAACTATACTTGGGTTGAGAAATCAATGGAAATGAAATGCCAATTGGGAAATAGGAACTTGACATGTTCTAAGATTATCCAATTAGTATCAAAATACTAGTCGGGGAATTAATATAAATAAATGATGAAACAATTCCTAAGAGGTAGGATTGTGAATAGATATGCCTTTAGTAGTCTCAAGAGATACTTAAGAAGGAATGGTATGAACATTAAGGTGTGATAGGGGTAGGCCTAAAGGCCACCTACGGGAATTGATTCTAGGCATAGGACTTGCTTGAGAATTTGATTATGAAAATAATTAGAGTTGGACTCTAGGATGACATGGAGATGTAGTTGGGCCGAGCCCATGCCATGTAATATGATTTGCATGGAAACGTAGTTGGGCCGAGCCCTTGCCATGTATATGTGACCTCCGTGGAAACGTAGTTGGGTCGAGCCCTTGCCACGAAGTTATGGTTGGTATGGAAACGTAGTTGGGCCGAGCCCTTGCCATACAAACTTTGATATGATATATTGAGCTAGAGGATTGTATAGAGATGTAGTTGGGCCGAGCCCATGCTATACAATTGGGGCTCGTTGGGACCCCACGGGGTTATCGTGACTTGCGGTCACGGGGAAATGGAAACGATGAAATATAAATGAATATGGGCCTACGGGCCGACTACTTGACTTTATATAAAGTAAGTACAGTTAAAAGAAAACGGGGTAACCGAGGGTTATGGCCTATAATATAATAGTACCCTAAGTTGAGGGTCTTGGAAATTAAAACGTTGATTATACTTAGTATAGTTGCTATTGTACTTGTCAAATATTTCCAAGTACTGACCTCCCCTTCACGGGGGAGGCCACCTCACAGTTTCAGGTAGAACTTGAAGGTTGCTACCATCGCCCGTGGCTTCGGGAGGATCAAGGGGAGAAGACGTGGTTCGTGCTTCTTCCGTTCTGTTTTAAAACAATTACGTTAATGCTCATGGATACTATTTTCTTAATAATTACTTTGGGGGCTTGTATGCCTAGTTATGCCAAGTGTGGCTTGAACAATTGTATTAATGCTTCCGCTGTTTTAAATGCATGTTTTACATTATGTTTGTTTATGGATGTACTATGTGTGAATGATATTCATGACGCCTTGTATAGCATGGATGAGTTGGACTGCGGTTGACTATTCGTACTGTACGGCGGGTTGTTGACGTGTCCGGCTAGGTCCGGGGCTTGACACAACGACTGTTCATGAATAACCCTTAGTATTAATCAAGTATAGAACAACGCCATATACCGACTTGATAGTAGCATTTAATCACTTAACTCCTTGATGAAATCAATTGAGATTGATAACCTCAACACAACGGTTTCGGTTTAACCAACAAAATTAATCCCTCTTAAGTCTATTAACCACGACCGTGCATTAATAAACCGAAGTTACTTACTTGTGAAACAATCAACAATTAACCATCGGTTCGTTTATCGTTTCTAGTAATAATTAATATATGAAACAAAACTAGTTGATCCTTTAAGTAATGTTCAAAATATTAATATGAAATATGAATAGGAATTAAATAATACTCAAGGAAGAATATTAAAGAAAATGAATCCTACTATAGTTAATATCAAGATGTTAACTAATTGTCATCTTAGTAAAACTCCCCAATATTAACATAGAGGAAGAAATAACTATTACTATAACTAATGTCAAGATGTTAACTAATTGTCATCTTAGTAACACTCACCAACATTGATATAGAAATAGTATTTTAAAGGAAGAATTAATATTTAAGGAAAGAAGTTAAGAAAATAACTCACAACTTTAATAATCAACAAACTTCAAGAGCAACATCAAGAAATGGAAGTTTAGCTTTTCATTTGGAGACTAAACAAGCTAGAAAAATATAAAGAAATGCTATTCTAAACTAAGCTTAAGAGTATAAAGGAATTCATTTCTCACTGTGAAGGGAAGGGGGTGTATTTATTGGCTTTTGGGGAGTGCAGTTCGGGTACCCGATCGAGTATTGGTGTATACCCGATCGGATATGTGTAAAATGTTAAATTCGAGCTTTACTCGATCGATTCCAGGGTAAAAATAAAAGGCATACCCGATTGGGTATGACATCTGATCGTGGCCAAATCCCCCCCTGCACGTCCCTTTGTTTAACTCAAGTTGGTACTCGATCGAGTACATGGTATACTCGACCGGGTATAGGTCAAAAATCAAGGATTTGCCTTCTTTTTGTCTTGTACTCTTGCACCCTCCTTCACCAATGATCATTTGATTGATCTTGGATCTGTTTAAGCTCAGAATGATCCTAAACTAAATGAATTACAACTAAAATACAAACATAATTATTACACCAAAAGTGTGTAATTTCCGAAATATTAAACAACCAAAACTAACTAAAAACGTAAACATACACACGGAAATTACACGCGTATCAACTCCCCTACACATAGTTCTTTACTCGGGCTCGAGTAAAGTAAAATGTTTCAAGTAATTGCTGAAAGTGAAGCTAATTTGGCTTATAATCTACCTGAACAACATGAGGATTTTGAATCTTTGGAAGCTGATCATGGATTGAGAAAAAGGATTGCTGATTTTCACCCTAATGTTCAAGACGAGGTACGTCGTAGTTACATTCAAAAAGGACCGTTTCAACCTCGGGACCATGGTTTCCCTTTTAAGTTAATTGGAGGCAAAAAACGTAGATTTGTTTCAAGTTCGTTTGATGAGCATAAATGGTTGGAATACAGTATTGCCAAAGATGCTGCATTTTGTTTGACATGTTATTTGTTTAAGAATGAGTGGGAAGTTGGTGGTGATCATTTTTTGGGAATTGGGTTTTCAGCATGGAATAAAAAAGAGGTTTTATTTACATATTGGTAAACCTAACAGTCCTCATTACAATGCGGTGAAAAGATCGAAAGATTTGATGAACCAAAAACAAAGTATTGAAGCATGTTTTGTGAAACAATCTGAACAAGCGAAGTCTGATTACTTTGAGGTGTTATGCTTCTTTGATATATTTTTATTAGTTTTAAATTAATTAGAGATCAAAGATATATAAGGGTAGAGACCCCGTGGCTCCGACTTTTTGGGTCCGCCACTGTCTGCAGCTCACCATGGTAATAACAATAATACACATTCATGCATACTTAGCTTGCATAATTCAACACCCACATGAGATACCATGTACTACCTCCGTCCCAATTGAGTCCAATGCCAGTAGTTTTCCTCAAACCCTCACTTGTAAAGGTCAACTTTAACATCACTAGGATTCTTGTAGCGTCGATTTCTACATTTCCTGCAAGGACATTTAATTACCGAGTTCTCTATAAACACTGGTTGTGCACATGCAAACTCTACAAATTGGTCCACCCCAACCTTAAAATCATTCGTTAATCCTTTCCTGCCAGGATTGACGCGATTATACATCCAAAGTCGATCATTTCGTATGTCCATTTATATCCTGAAATATAAAACCAAGTACACAAATATTATGTGTATGATTACTATTTTTAGTATTGTGATTATTATTGTTATAACAATTTCTATACATTTAGAGCCCGTTTGATGACTCTATTTTTAATGTTGCCAGGCTTATAAGCCAACTTTTTAAGCAAACACATAAATTCTGATTTCGCACGTTGAACTGTGTAATAATAATAAAAAGTAAGGTTAGAATTAGTTTTTGGCTCTATTGGCTGAATTTACTTGAGATGACCATTTTAGCTATTTTATGTACAATTTTTCTTTATTTTACTAATAACGTATATTTTAAATACAATTTTGTTATGAATCAGCTAAACCGGCAAATATAGTCACTTCAGCGAGAACTTCATAAATCTTAGCAGAATCTGGCAATTCAGCTGATTTCAGTGTTACCAAACGGTCTGTTAACTTATTTGAACTTCACATTTGATATTTCCATAGTTAATGCTCTGGTCTGTTAACTTATTTGAACTTCACATTTGATATTTCCATAGTTAATGCTCTGTATATGGGATATGACAATTATGTGTTTGGCTATTGTATGTTTATTTATAAATATTAATCGATCGTACACTTTAAATTTAAAAACAATAACTTACAAGTGAACATAAATTAGACAAAAAAGTTTCACATCAATAACGATAACAATAATAGTAGTATTATTAATAGTGAATTTCGAGAGAGAAAAATTACAACTACAAAATACAGAGTAACAACCGAACACAATTGAATCATACAAACAGTCAAACACTAAACTATTTAGTTCTAGACATACATAAAATAATTGCAAAATTAATGAACAAAAAATAAAATCAAAGGAAGTATATGAAAACTAACCGGATCGAACAAGACGACATTGGATTGGAGCTGAAAGAAGATCTATCGAGCAGCAGGGAAATAAACCGGAAGATAAGGTGTACATTTGTGTTGGTGCATATATTAATGTAGGTAGCTCAAAAATTTAAATGCAGGAATTAACTAATTAAAAAAATGTATTGAGTTTTCCACCATAAGGTGTGTACGGTTGTTCTTATGCATGTCAAAATGTGGTCCCTATCTATGAGTTCCTATCTAATATGAATAGAGAGGGGAGACGTCCCTTTCAATTGCTATTATTGTGTAAGAAGGAATAAAGTTCCTATCTAATATGAGTATTTATTTTATTTATTTTTTATTTTGGTAGATAGGAAAGAAAGTTCCTCTCAAATGACTAAAGTTATTAGCAAATTCATCCGTTAGTCAATCATACCAAATTCCTCCCAGAATTCCTTTGTAAATTACATAGAAATTTAATTTCCTTTCCCCTTCCTCTCTATTATGACCTTTTCTAGTAGTGAAGCTAACCCACTTAGGGGAAAGCAGGAGTCGGGTTTGGGCGGGTCGGGTTCTTAAATCGTACACCCGTTCGGGTATCGGGGTTAAATTCTGTAACCCTACCCATAAATATTTAAGGGTAAAACTTTCGGATATTTTGAAGTTCGGTTGCTTTCGGGTATGGGTCGGATATCGGATATTTCGGATATCCAAAAAATATTACCTAACTACTAAAATTTAATTTCTTTTCACAACTGGTTGAAATTTATACAGGATAAACAGAAATTACACAATATAAGGGGATTTCTCAGACCGAGTTCATAAATTAACAGTTTTTATGAACATAGAAGTTCATAACCTGATAAGTTGGCTAACCAAATTTTAATGTTTAACAAGTAACACATAACAAAATATACAATATGAACCACAGTACCAGATTACCAATTGTGCAATTATACAAGTTTTTGACATGCAAAGTAATAAAAGCAAAAATACAAAAACACTTCGCAAGCAGTCAATCCCATTCAATTCCTTCTTCAGGTCTGCACTTCTTCATACTGCCTTCAAACCTGAACCTATAAAAATACAAGTATGTCAAGCATCTAAACAAATAGTATTGTTTAAAACAAGATTATCACACGGATGCATAAATATTGGCTCAGATTGCTTATTTTCAGTTCATATTTTGTATGGGCGCATATTATATCAAGTAAATGACGATAACTATATTATATCAAGAGGGATTCAAAGGGCAATGTTATAAGGTTTAAAGCTCGTCTTGTTGCTAAAGGCTACACTCAAAAGAAAGGAATTAATTATAAAGACACTTTCTCTCCGGTATCTTCGAAAGACTCTTAGAACAATAATGGCTTTAGGGGCACATTTTGATCTTGAGCTTCATCAGATGGATGTGAAAACTGCATTTCTCAATGGTGACATTGAGGAATCAATATATATGGAGCAACCAGAAAACTTTGTTTCGGGAGATCCAAAGAAAATGGTTTGCAAATTAAAGAAATCCATCTATGGGCTCAAGCAGGCTTCTCGTCAGTGGTATCACAAGTTTCATAAAGTAATCATATCTTTTGGTTTTCAACCAAATGTCAGTGATTACTGTATATACCACAAGTTTAGTGGGAGTAAACATATTTTCATGGTTTTGTATGTTGATGACATATTGCTTGCTAGCAACGATATAGGCTTATTGCACGAAACTAAGAAATTTCTTTCAAAAAATTTTGAAATGAAAGATCTTGGTGAGGCTTCTTTTGTATTAGGAATTCAAATACACCGAGATCGCTCCAAAGGCGTTAGTGACTCTCACAAAAGGACTATATCAATATGGTTCGCAAAAGGTTTGGCATGCAAGACTGCAAACCAGGAGATACTCCAATTTCTAAGGGAGACAAGTTTAGTCTCATGCAGTGCCCTAAGAATGATTTTGAATCTAAGGAAATGAGAAACATTCCTTATGCTTCGGTTGTAGGAAGTTTGATGTATTCTCAGGTTCGTACAAGACCTGATTTAGCATACATTGTTGGGATGTTAGGCAGATATTTGAGCAATCCGGGAATGGACCATTGGAAAGCAGCCAAAAAGGGTCATGCGGTATTTACAGAGAACAAAGGAATATATGCTCACATATCGAAGATCGGATCAGCTTGAGATCATTGGGTATACCGACTCTGATTTTGCTGGATGTCAGGATTCCTTGAAATCCACTTTGGGCTACATCTATATTTTAGCTGGAGGAGCTATCTCCTGGAGGAGTATCAAGCAGACTCTTACAGCGACTTCCACCAAGGAAGCAGAGTTTATAGCATGTTATGTGGCATCCAATCAGGCATTATGGCTGCGAGATTTTGTTAGTGGACTATGCATAGTGGATAGCATTGAAAGACCACTTAAGCTATTGTGTGACAATAGGTCAGCAGTCCTCTATGCTAAGAACAACAGTAGTTTGACCAAGGCAAAACACATTGGGGTCAAATTTAAGGCTGTTAAGGAACGAGTACAAGAAGGAAAGTTATCTATAGAACACATTAGCATAAACTCCATGATTGCGGATCCTCTCACTAAAGGATTGCTACCCAAAGTGTTTCATGAGCATGTTGCTCAAATGGGTGTCAAATCAGTTGAAGATTATGAGTTTTAGTGGGAGTTTGTAATGTTTCTATAATTTTGGTTAATTCGGTTTTTAAGGATATTTTCTGCAGAAATAAAGTATAAAGTATAAAGTTTTATGTACTCTTACAGTTCAATATTGATCTCAAGGTGGACCAGTTGGAAATAGACATTCTATTCCAGACCACACTTCATATTATTTCCACGCTACACACATATACTTGATCCATGTCATTTATTATATTAATATATGTGATCAGTGATGGGTCTAGTTATGTGAATATAGAAAAGACTTCTTTGGTCCTATGTTGATATAATTAATGGACCGGATTGGTTAAAGATGACTACAGTTTGATAGCAAAATTTTGGAGCTCCTAAAGTAAACATACAATACTAAGGATTGTGTATACATATGTGTATGTCGTCCAAGTGAGAGATTGTTAGATTATTGGACTTATACTACGTATAATATTCACAATATATTATTTATTGGGTTAATTGTATGTTATATGCTATCTTATATTTAGCCGAAAAAATTAGTGGTCCTATGGATATTAATTTAAGTGGGCTAATAAGTTATCTAATAACGTATAGGGCCCAAATGTGTAGAGACCCACGGGCTTAACCTAATTAATGATGGGCTGATTAGGGTTAAGCATTCTCTATAAATAGAGGGGTTATGGTCCCTAGTTGAACATGTCATTCCGTCTTTCTGCATCCCATCGCTAGACAGACAATTCCCGAGGGTGTGTATCAACGAGAAGACGCAAACCCTAGCCTCCATCTCCCGGATCTCTAAAGATCATCTCCAATGGAATCAGGTACGCTTCCGCTCAGTTAATTCTCTAGATAATTCCAATACGAAGATTAAAGTATTATCGGATTTATTCCAACATCTCATTGTAGATGTTGACTCAATTCTTTCTTCGAACCAAAAAAGTGCACCACAATGTTCACAACTATATATTGGATCACCAATATCCCAATTCTCTATATAAAAAAGACAAACGGATATCACGTTCAATGAACCAATACCATTCTTAATTTATGTAATATTAATCATAATCAATTGATGAAAGAATAAAAAAATAATTTAACTCGACCTCTAGATGAATCAAATGCAAGATATGGAAGTTCTTCATAATCAATGCCATCATCATCAACTTCATCTTTATCTGAATCACTGTCATCTATTACTATCGAGTGTGATGCATCTTCAACATCCTGATCAAAACACCTCAAAGGTACCATTATTGAACATGCTCTTTCAACTTGACTCAGTACATTGAAAGGTTGAAGCCAATTATTTACTCTTGAGCCTACAAAACAAATACTCCGTATTAGACATCATTTGGGGTTTGTTTATTTAATTATAGATACAAATTGAATGTCATTCCCTTATTGTGATATATTAAATTTGAACAAATAATACTTTGATAAATGTACACATCATTTGTGATATCAGATAATGGCAAAGTGAACGGGGTCTTGCTACTCCTTCCTCATTCCTCCTCTATTCTTTCTTTTCAAACAAATAAGGAAATCCTTAATTTTGGTGAAGATTTTGCCTCCCCTCCAATGGGGAGGTCTCTTTGAACCAATTAATCGATCGAATTGATTGTGCTTTTTAGATTCCACTTCTCCAATTGACCTGATTGAGAGAGTATAAACTATTAACATATTATAATTTTTATATATGTAAGGGTAATTTAGTCTTATCCATAGTCTTATCCATATATTTGGTTTGTGTATAATTCAGGTTGTATATACCACCGAACTTCTGTATTGTTATCTTACTTTTGATACTGAGTATACATCAATCGATCTATCCATCTACTTTATCATGGTATCAGAGCAATCTTTCGATCCCCTGATCTTCCACATGAATTGAAGGTGTTAATAAGCCATCCACATCTTCTGCGGATCGAACTCCGCGATGAGTTCGCTGGGGGGTTACGGGGGGCAGCGCACCCCCGTCGGGGTTCGGGGCAGCTCAGACAACTGGTATCTCTCCGACTTTCATCTTGACTTCTTGTTCGTCCATTTGCGTGTTCATCGATTGGGTAGTTATTCAGATTGGTTTGTGTTTGTGATGGTTATTGGTGTGAGTTTGTGATGGTTTTGTGATTATGTTTTGGGAGTTTCATCTTATTTGGATTTCGAGTTTGGAGTGTTTTGTGGCTGTTCACGCTATGGCAGGTCGTCAAGATGATTCTCTTCAATCAATTGGTGTTCAGTTAGATGGTAAAAACTATTCCTATTGGAGCTATGTAATGAAACAGTTTTTGCGTGGAAAGTCTATGTGGAGCTATGTTACTGGTGCCCGCACCAAGCCAGTAGATACAAAGGCCACTGATTATGCGGATTTGGTGGACGTTTGGGAAACTGAGAATGCAAAGATAATTACCTGGATCAACAATTCGGTGACCCACTCCATTGGCGCTCTGTTGGCTAAGTATGATACTGTGAAAGAGGTGTGGGATCATCTGGGTAGGATTTATACACAGTCCAATTTCGCGAAGCAATACCAGTTGGAGAGTGATATTTGTGCACTACGACAGGATGAACTCAATATCCATGATTTTTATTCTTCCATGTCTTCGTTGTGGGATCAGTTGGCATTGAGTGAGTCATCTGACTTGTAGGGTTTCACACCTTACATAGCTAGGAGGGAGGATCAACGTTTGGTTCAGTTTCTAATGGCCCTTCGTGATGATCTTGAAGGCTTGCGTGGGGCGATTCTTCATCGCCATCCCCTTCCATCCGTCGACTCTATGGCCAATGCGTTGTTGGCCGATTAGATTCACCTCAAGTCTAAGATCGATAAGGACACTTCAGCACCCCAATCATCTCATATTGGTGCATCACCCACTCCACTTTCTATATTTACTGTCTCACAAAGGCCTGTTGGACATATGAGTAAGTCAGGTGTGAGAGTATCCCAAGATGAGTGTGCTTTCTGCAAGCAGAAAGGTCATTGGAAGGCTCAATGTCCGTTGTTGTTAAACAAAGGCAAACCACAACAGCAACACCGTCCTCCACAACCACAACGACACCCACACCACCACCATCGTCCTCAAGCTCCCTGGACACCACACCCACCTCAGCTCACCAGTAATATTGCTTCCCCATCCATGGATCAGTCTTTGATAGAGCAATTCAAGCAGTTCCAGAAATTCCTGGCTTCACAACCTCATGCCATGTCTGCCTCTTCTTCGAAAGGTTTGTCACCATCATCTGCCTCAGGTACATCACCTTCCCTATGGATTCTAGATTCAGGTGCCTCCCATTATATGTCTCCCCAGATGTCATCATTTGTTTCCTTATCTCCTCATTCGAATCTTTCTATCATAACCGCCGATGGCACTCCTATGCCATTGGAAGGTGTTGGTTCTGTTATCACATCTATTGTCTCCTTGCCTGATGTCTATTATATTCCTAATCTTGCAATAAATCTTGTCTCTGTTAGTCAATTGTGTGAATCTGGGTTCTTAGTATATTTTTCCTCTTCTTATTGTTGTGTTCAGGATCCACGCTCTCAGAAGGTGATTGGGACAGGCCATAGGCAAGGGCGACTCTATGTCTTGGATGAACTCAAAGTATCAGATGTTGCTGCCTCTATTGTGGATTTATCTTCTTTTCGTTTAAGTCCTTCGTCTTCTGAATTTTATTTATGGCACTCTCGCTTGGGTCATGTGTCCGCATCTCGTTTAAAGTTTTTGGTATCTACGGGAGTGCTAGGAAATTTGAACTCCCATGATATTTCAGATTGTAGAGGTTGCAAACTTGCAAAATTTTCAGCTTTACCATTTCAAAGCAGTGTCTCTTTTTCTGTTGTTCCGTTTGATCTTGTGCATTCTGATGTGTGGGGACCCTCTCCTGTGTCCACAAAAGGGGGTTCTAGATATTATGTCTCATTTATTGATGATCTCACTCGTTACACATGGGTTTATCTAATGAAGCGTAAATCTGATTTTTTGGGAATATATCGTGATTTTAGAGCTCCCATTAAAACACAATTTTATGCTATCATCAAGTCCTTTCGTTGTGATTTAGGGGGTGAATACACTTCTAATGACTTTTGTCAGTTACCGACACTCCTCAACAAAATGGTGTTGCTGAAAGGAAACACTGTCACCTTGTTGAAACAGCTCGCTCTTTCTTGCTATCAGCCGAGGTTCCTAGTAGTTTTTGGGGAGAAGCCATTCATACTGATGTTCATGTCATTAATAGAATCCCAGCATCTCACAACTCAGGTTTGTCCCCCTTTCAAAAATTGTTTGACATTGCACCTGATTATTCCTCTTTGCGTGTATTTGGTTCTACTTGTTTTGTCCTTCGACCTCACGTAGAGCATACAAAATTGTCCCCTAAATCCGCCTTATGTGTTTTCTTGGGTAATGGTGTGGGTCAGAAGGGATATCGTTGTTTTGATCCAGTTAGCCATACATTATATGCCACTCGTCATGTAGTGTTTTTAGAACACATTCCATTTTTTTCTGTTCCCGCTGGTTCACATCACCTAACTCAGTCAGACCTCATTCACATTGATCCTTTTGATTCTGCTATGAACGAGATGACACCCATAGGTACTGATACTTTGACTCCCGAGACACACACACCTTTGGCACCTTCTCTTACAACTGCTCAATCACCTAATGAGATTGTGGATCATCCTTCATTGCGACAGTCCACCCGTATTCGTAAGTCCACTAAACTTCCTGATTTTGCTTATTCCTCATACTCTGCTTCGTTTATTTCCTTTCTTGTGTCTGTTCATGGTCTTTCTGAACCTGTGTCCTATAGAGAGGCTGTCCGTGATCCCATATGGCAGACTACTATGGCTGAAGAACTCACTGCGCTAAATCATACTCACACTTGGGATTTGGTGCCATTGCCATTTGGGAAACGTACAATCGGTTGTCGTCGGGTCTATAAGATTAAAACTGAATCAGATGGATCCGTTGAACGATACAAGGCTCGCCTTGTTGCACAAGGTTTTTCACAAAAGTATGGCATGGATTATGAGGAGACTTTTGCACCCGTTGCGAAAATGACGACAATTCGGACTATGATCGTAGTTGCTTCAGTCTATCGGTGGGAAATTTGGCAGATGGATGTTAAAAATGCATTCTTAAACGGTGATCTACACGAAGAAGTCTATATGATACCTCCTCCTGGTGTCGCGCATCAGCCCTGACATGTGTGCAAGCTTCACATAGATCTTTACGGTCTAAAGCAAGCCCCGAGAGCCTGGTTTGAGAAGTTCTCCACGGTTATCACCTCTCTTGGCTTCATACCGAGTCACCATGATACAACCTTGTTTGTGAAGTGCACACCCACAGGTCGTATTCTCCTCTCTTTGTATGTTGATGATATGATTATTACTGGTGATGATTATGATGGCATTAAATCATTGAAGTTTGACTTGGCTCGTTGCTTTGCTATGAAAGACTTGGGCTTAATACGTTATTTTTTGGGTATAGAAGTTGCTTCTTCTCCAAAGGGACGCCTTTTATCTCAGTCAAAGTATATAGCAGATCTCTTTGAACGTGCACGCCTTACTAACAGTAGGACTGTTGATACTCCTCTTGAGAGTCAGGTTCGCTACTCTCCTTCTGATGGGTCTCCTCTACCTGATCCCAGTTTATATCGTACCGTGGTTGGCAGTTTGGTCTATCTCACAGTTACTCGTCCTGATATCGCGCATGCTGTCCATGTGGTTAGTCAGTTTGTTACAGCTCCTACTACAGTTCATTGGGGTGATGTTCTTCGTATACTTAGATATCTTCGAGGCACTCAGTTTCAAAGCCTATTCTTCTCTTCCTCTTCATTGTTAGAGCTGCGTGCTTTTTCTGATGCTGATTGGGGTGGTGATCATACATATCGCAAATCCACAACAGGATTCCGCATTTTCATTGGCAATTCACTCATTTCTTGGAAGAGTAAGAAACTATTAGATTATGGATAAGACTAAATTACCCAATTAAGTCATGAAAACACCCCACACCGTTATCGTGCCATGGCCTCGACTACGTGTGAGATTGTTTGGTTGCGATGGTTGCTTGCCGATTTAGGGATTATTCTCCAACACCCCACACCGTTATACTGTGATAATCAAAGTGTTATCCAAATTGCGTGCAATTCGGTTTTTCACGAACACACCAAACACATTGAAATTGATTGTCATGTTACACGTCATCACTTCCAGCTTGTTACTATAACACTACCTTATGTTCCCTCTTCTCTTCAGATTGCTGACCTCTTCACAAAGGCTCACTCTGCTTCGCGCTTCCGTTTCTTATCTGACAAACTCTCAATGATTATTGCAGTAGCATCATGAGTTTGCAGGGGGATATTAGCATATTATAATTATTATATATGTAAGGGTAATTTAGTCGTATCGATAGTCTTATCCATATATTTGGTTTGTGTGTAATTCAGGTTGTATATACCACCGAGCTTCTGTATTGTTATCTTACTTTTGATACTGAGTATACACCAATCGATCTGTCCATCTACTTTATCATAAACAAGGTGGAAGTTGCACTAAATAAAAGACGTGTGAAGTTTTAAGTTTTACTATAAGCATTCCATGTAATTTGGGGTTACTAATGAAGTTGTCCGGTCTTGATCAGAAAAATACCAAAGCCAACCAATTTGAGGTCGTATGAATTGAACTTTGTTTATAATGGAAGTGTTCCACATTAATGCATGACTAATTCTCTCTCAATCCCTCAGAATTTCTAATATTTCACCTATTATTGAAGAACGGCTCAAGATGTTTTTATTTAGACTGTTTTCAGTCCCAAACCAGAAGACCGGACAAGATTTAAACAGATCAGACCAAACCAGACTTAAATAAACCAGATCAGACCAAACTTAAACAGATTAGACCAGACTTCCGTAGTTAGAAAATACACAGAGACCAGACATTTATCATACCACTTCAGATCAGATCAGACTTAAGCAGACCAGATCAGACCAATAAATCACAGTCCAAGTAAAAACATCCTTACTCTCAAGTGATGGCCATTAAAGACCTCTCTCTAATCACGTCATTGTTCTCACCTAGATCACAATATCACATTGTCATATAGACTCAATATTAACAGTTTCATCATAGGTTTTCTCGATTTGGACTCGAGTCACACGGTTCTCAACGTTCCTTGGAATGTTGCGAATGATAGGAATATTGGAAAAGGATAGCATGCTTGTGTTGCATCATCAAGAACGTGTCTATTTGTATGTTAAGATGTCTTAAAGCTCAGCTTGAATTGAAAGGTGAAGTGTGACTAATGAGAACGCATACTGAAAAAAAACACCACTCTTTGAACAGAGTTAGCGGTGGGGTGGGTTGTATTTTTGCAATTTTTGTATGGTTTGGTTTGGAACGGATTAAAGAAAGGTTACCAAATAAAAACCATACTATGTTTTGGTTGGTTTGGTTCGAATTGATTAGATTTGAATATGTTAATTTTAAAAAATATATGAAAGTTTTATTGAATTTTACAGTTTCCTTCGATTTTATTCACTTTTCCACGATTTGATTAGATATTTTTCAAAGAAATACTATACAAATTTAGTTCGATTTATTACGATTTGCATATGGTTCACTATCAATTCGATTTAGTTCGATTTGTTACGATTCAAGTCGACTATGCCAATTTGCCAAACCATTACACAGATAGTTAGAAGAGACTTTGCATTTTCAGCGGTGGAGAAAGCTGACATTTGTCAGCAATGAGGCCCATTAGGCGGAGGATTGATGGAGAAAAACATTGAATAGACTATGCATTTGGAGATTATGCAATTAATCACTTTTTAGAAAAACAATCAGTCATAAATAAAATACGAATAACAAGATAGTGAAATGAGAAAAGAGACGTGTTTTACCCTAGCGCAAGCTGAGGGGTTGGAATTTCGCCGGCGAAGTCTTCGTCGTCTTCGTGCGGCGCTGGGTATCGATGCGGCTATGGCGTCGTTTGTGTGCGGTTTGGTCAATTGCGGTAGCAAGGCGATGGAGGGCGGTTCAGACGACAGACGCAAGGATGGTCGTGACCGAGAGGAAGAGCAGGTGGGTGATCTATGAATAGATGATGATGGGGCTTCTTAATCCGACTTTGGGGCGACAACGAGAGAGGCAATCAATCGAGCGACGAAGATCCGGCCTCCTCCTGAACCACATCCAGGAATTGCACGAGGTGCTAGGGTTCAAGACTTTTACTTTGCTTATTTAGTTTTGCTCATGTTTTGTCCTCCTCCGATGAGACTTTATTATTTTGTCATTTGGTTTCTCGTTAATGTCTATGTTGTTAGGTGTGTCAGTCTGTTTGGGTTTTTAGCCTTTGTTCAGGTCATTGGGTATATTTGGATCTTTGGAGACATGGATGGATGTGTCAAGCTCGTTACATGGTTAGCGATTCGTATTGCTCTTTCAGGGGTGACCGTCTCTGAGTCTCACCATAGGATTTACGGACGTAATTGTTGGTGTCTGATTGGTGTCAGATTTGTTTTTCGTTTCATTGATGTAATGATCATGAAACTTATGATATGAATAGAGGCTAGTTTCGTTCAAAATGAAAAACAATCAGTCATACATTCGGCTCTAGTATGTCTCATGTGCCCATGTCATAAGCCTAGCGTTTTTTCAATATTGTATTTAAATAACTACCAATTAAATATTGTATTTAAATAAACCTAGCATTTTATTTAAACATTGTATTTAAATAAAAAGTTTTCCATTTTTTTATCATAAAAAGCTTTCCAGTTTAAAACGATTTGAACAAAATACTTCATATCGTAATTATCATCCTGTGTAAAAAAGTAAGGGAAAATTATGATTAGCCCCATGAGGTTATACCATAATTATTAATGTAACCTTGCATTTTTAAAAATCAATTAGTTACCCCTTAAGTTAGGATTATTTTCACCATTTGCCCCCTCATGTTAATATTTATTAAATTTAATTTAATATAACTCTTAAATTCAATAAAAACTATCTATAAAATTAAATTTTAGAGTAAATCACAATTTATTACCATTATTATAAGTCATTGTTGTTTATCGTTATTTTTATACTTAGCTACTCAATCGTGGAATAATGAAAGTAGCTAAGGGAAAAGACTCACGAGTAAGATATAAAATATTATGAATTTATATTTTTTATTTTAAAAAATTAAATATCATTTAAGTTTATTAAATTAATAAACTTTTTTGAAGAAGAAATCATCAAAATTAGTAATATAATTAAAAAAAATTAAACAAATCAAATCTATAATATACGGAGTATATTTTAGTTCTGAGATCGATAGGTTTCATTTATTCAAGCCTTATATCGATACATTTTTGTCTTTTAGGTCTCTTATCAATACTAGATCAATCTTTTAGGTCATGGATTGATAAAATTCATGATAGAGTATATCTAGAGAGAAGTGAGAGCTAGAGAGAGAAGTGCAATAATATGCTTCAATAGAATGATTTTGTAACCCTGATAACTACCTCCAGAGGAAGTATTTATAAGGAAAATACGGGTTGGGCTCCCAAGCCTTGGGCTGGGCTCCCAAGCCTTGGGCTTGGGAGGCCCATTTACAACTGGACCGCTACTGGGCCGAATACAAAGCCACTAATGGGCTGTACAAATGAGTAAGTGTAAAATCCGGTTCTGTGAGGTCTTCGTGGCCGACGAGGGCGTGGCCGACGAGGGCACGGCCGACGAGGGCGCGGCCGACGAGGGCACCCGGGTTCCTTGGCTTCAGGACCATATTCTGAGTTGGTACCTTTTCGGCCGACGGGGGTCCCATGGCCGACGAGGGCACCACTCAGTGTCTCGTGCTTTCTGTTCTTCTGAGTATGTGGGTCCTAGGGCTCAGACCCATATACTCCATCAGGAGTCCCCCACTCTCTAAGCTGAGATGTAGACGAAGTGAAGGAGAGTAGATTCCCGTGTTTTGGTGCTTTTGGTCGATGCGAGCACTCCTAGGTCGTTAGCTGTTGCGGCGTTGGCGCTGTTTCCATTTTGGTGATCTTGTTCTGTGCTTTGGCCGTTACCTGCTCCTCGCTGTGGACGGGGAAGCCGTTGTTTCCTTGGTGTGTTCGTTTGGGGATGATGAGTGTCCTGCTTCGATGGTGGCCGTTGAAGGCGCATTTTCCCTTTCTTGGACGTTGATGGTTGAGATTTACATTCGGGCCGATGAGGCCGTTGAGGTGTAACCTTGCTTCGGAGACGATGGCGTCCTTTCCTTTGGGTGGCCGATGAGGGTGCGTGCGCACTCCTTTTGGCCGTCGCTGATTGGCTTTCGTGTTCTTGGCCGGAGAGCCCATTATGATTAACTTTTGGCAGGGGACGATGAATGTCCTTGCCTCAGGTGGCCTGTTGGCCGTTGCTGACGGTGTTATGTGCCTTTGGCCGACGAGGCTCCATGTGATATATGGACGGTGTGGCCATGCTTTGTGGTTACATTTGTGTTTGCATTTTTCCTTTGTCTGTATTGTTGAGGCCGATGTAGTCCCCCAGTCCCCCACTGCTTCAGGCCGAAGGGTGTGAGGGGTGAAGGAGTTGCTTGAGTCCCTGGCCGAAGCGGCCTCTCCGTAGTGCCCCTGAATCCAACCCTTATGGCGATTTTCTGGCCAAGGTAACCCTGTGGGAGAACCCTTGTGCGCAGATCGCTTGTAAAGAGTTATCATCGAGGGTCGTTACGGAGAGCCGATGGCTGCGGGTTCTTTGTTCCTTTGGTTCTGTGGCCGTTACGGGCGTTCATGACGTTCTTGGCCGTTGTCATCTCCTTATTGTTGGCGTTTGTGAACTTGGCAAGCGTATGGCCGTTGTGGGCGCTTGCTGGCACTTGTGAAGCCGACAAGCATATAGGCCGTTGTGGGCGCTCGTTGTCCGTGTGATCCGTAGGCTTTTACTCCGCCGGTAGGTTAGTTCACGAGCCCGGCCCATTTCTGAAGGGGTGGCACCTCATCGGCTGCTGGGAAGGTGACCGCTGAGGTGGCCATTGATATGGTACCACGTGTAGTGACCGTTGGAGAGTGTCTATAAATACCCCCCTCCTCCGAAGCGTTTCCTTACTTGCATTCTTGAGATATCGAAGTGATGTCCAAATTCCTAGAGAGAGAGTCTTCAAGGTGTTCTTCGAGTTCTTCATACCTTCAAGGTTAGTTCTTGACTTGTTCTTCAATTCCTTTGCAAACTTTGCTTCCCTGAGCCTTGATCTAGTGTTAGTGGACAAAACGCCTTAGATCCGAAGTAATTCCCCTTAGGCTCGTAATAGTTGTTATGATGAAGAGCTTAGACGAAGAGTACTACCCGTACGACGACCAGCCCTCCACTAGGTCCCTCGACTATGAGGTGCTTGAGGAGTTCGAGGAAGAGATAGAGCGTTTGAGTCCTTACAAGTCCGGAGAGCCGGTGGACGACGAAGGTGAGGACGAGGAGTCCGCCTCGTCTTCAAAAGGTGAGGACGCAGGTGCGTCTCGAGTGGTGGACGGGGCGTCCACTTCCGTTGCTATTCCGTGCCCGAGACCGGTGTCTGACGTGAAGGGAGCAGAGAAGCCGAAGAGAGTAAGGAGGCCGAAGAGTGGGCCAGGCGTCTCCTACCTGGATCTCACAAATATTTACCTGATCAAGCCGGAGAGCAGCGCGGCTGATTACTTAGTTGCCCAGATGTACGTGGGGCCGTTCGGGAGGGTTAGGGCACCCAGGCCGACGGACCATGTACTCAATCCGCCACCGGGGTACTTCGGAGTATACCCGATGAGTTTCGCCAAGGGGCTGAGGTTTCCCCTTCATCCCTTAATCACTGAATATTTGGACATGGTGGGACTCCCTCCGGCCTTGCTGACCCCGAACAGCTACTCGTTGATGGTGGGGTTCTTGCTCCGCTGTGAGGAGTTGGGCTACAGGCCGACGACAGCTCTCTTCATGAACCTTTATCAGATTGGCCGAGGAAGCCACAAGAACTGTGCGGCCTACGCTACTCTCCAACAGTTGCCGAAGAAGAGGAGCTTCACGGACTTGCCTTCGTCCATCCATGGGTGGAAGAGCAAGATCGTTTTCGTGTCCCTCGGTGAGAACGACACTGAATTTCCCTCTCTCGGCCACACTAGGAGGTTCAATCTGCACGACCCGCCGAAGAGTTCGATCCTGGACGCTCAGGTGGAGGCGTTCCTGGACGGGGGGCCGAGGAGCGTGAAAGACTACATCACCGAATATAAGATGACCGCCCTCGGCTTCTTTAGGTACTATGTGTATGGCGACAAGGAGGACGATGTCCAACTGTGGCCGAGGATGACCACTACCTTCGAAGAGGCCGACGGCCCGGATTTGGGCATTCCTGCTGAGGCCGATGGTAATACTTTCTCCGGCTTTCTTCCTTTGTTTTTTGTTCTTTTGCCTTGTTAACCTGTTCATTTTCCTTTGTGTAGACTTTGTGATGGATCGCCATTCGATCATGGCCATAGCCAAGGCCAAGGCGGCCGAGGAGCTGGCTGCGAAGGCGGCCGAGGTGGCGAGGCGTGCCGTGGCCGAGGGGGCGGGGCTACTGCTGGTGCGGCCCCGAAGCCTGCCCAGTCAAAGAAGAAGCGGCCTCCCACTGACGGCCAGAAGAAGCTGACAGAGGCTGGCCTGAATCTCGCTAAGAAGACGAAGAGGGCGCCGTCTCCTTCCCATGCCGATGAGGTCGGCGTTCTGACCGTCCCCAATGTGGACGATGGTGGTTCTGCCTCTGCTGCCGCCGTTGTGGATCTTACCGCTGCTCCTTCCAGCGCCGTTGCTCAGCCGCTCCCTCTCGGCCAGGAGACTCGGACGAAGCGGGCTGGCAAGGAGATTGCCGCTGCCACTTACCAGAAAATGGTGGAGTACCCCGTTGGCGGGGGTGTCTTTGACGATGGCGTCCTCGGCCATGATGTGCTTGCCCAGGCCATGCCGGCCAAGGATCGGGCCTACCTCAAGAGGCTCGAGGACGTCAAGGTGTATGAAGGCGGGATGGACCTCATCGTCCAAGTAAGTTCCCTTTCCTTTTATTTGTTGTTTTTCTCGTCGTCTGTGTGAAGTCATTGCCTGAGTCTTTGTTTGCCTTTGTTTTGCAGGGTGCCTTCATGCTCATGGAGAGCCACAAAAGGCAGCAACGGGAGATTGCTCGTCTGAAGGAGCTCGAGCAAAAGGCTGCCTCGGCCGATGAGGCGGTGGCTTGCTTGGATCGACTCCGAGATGATGCCAAGGCTATGCAGGAGAGAGCCGATGAGGCAGCTGCAGCCAGGGACGATGCCCTGGCCAAACTTGCGGAGAGCCAGAAGGCGCTTGAGTCTGAGCGGTGCAAGAATGATGAAGCCGTGAAGGCCAAAATTGAGGCTGAGGCTGCCGCTGTGAAGGCCGCTGATGAGGCCGTTCAAAAGTTCCTGGCCGAGGGATGGAAGGCCGAAGAGCGGCTCCCCTGGTGCTATGAAGTGGTGGCCGCCAAGCTCGAAGATTGGGGAATGAACTCCCCCGCCAGCCAAGAGTACTTTGGAAGGGAGATGTCTGTGTATTACAACATGGGCCAAGAGCGGATGCAGAGGCTCCTGTGCCAGTGGCTGGCGCGTGCCCTTAAAGCAATGAACTATACCTCCGGGTGGGCGAGGCGGAATCTGAGGCTTCCCAGGCTGATGAAGGATCCCGAGGAGCAGGCCAAGCTTCCTCTTTCGGAAAGGGAGGCCCCAATCGAGAGTTCCAGCCTCGGCGAGCCGGACTATGACGAGTTTGATTTCTTGGATGATGCCACAAGTTCTGCAGCTGCCGCCGACCAGGAGACTGAGGCCGAGGAGGGAACCGAAGATGCCGGAGATCAAACCCAGGCTGGGCATGGAGGCGCCCAAGAGACTTGATCGGCTACTCCCCGTTCCCTATCTTGTAATTAGTTACCTTTTATTTCTGCCCATGTGATGTAATGGCCGAAGCGCCCACCAATGTACTTAACTGTTGATGAATGAACGTTTTGTTGTCCTGCTCGGCTTTGAATATCTTGTATGTTTATTCCCTTTTGCCATTTCAATTTTGAAATTTGTCTAAGTGTTAAGTTACAACTTAGGTCACCCGCGAGCGTTTGCTACGTCCGTGAGGTAGTCCATTTAGTCTGGTGGCCTTGTCGGCCTGTCCGGTGTTTCTTCGTTGTCGTAACACTTGGGATTTATCCATAAATTTCCTAAGTGTTTTAGATCCACTTAGGCACTTTCTTTCCATCCTGACCGAGGCGGGCAAGCTGGGGTGTCCGCTGCGTCTTGGCATTGTCGCATTCTTCTTGTTGTTGTTAGAATTTTTCTAAGTGTCCAACTTCAAGTAGGTGGGTGTTCTCATCGTCCTGGTGTTGAGCCTCTCCTCAGTGTTGACAAATGCTTTGGGAAATTCCCTAAGTGTTGAACCGATGTTGTTGTTGTCGGCCCAGTGTTCTTCGTTGTCGTTGTGTTCCCTTGTTCCTGATCTGATCAGGGAAGTCGGCCTGGATCCTTGTGTTGTGGCCGATAAGGGTACACGGGTCGTTGTCCCCTTCGGCCTTGTATGTCTTCGTTTCTTGCCTTGTGTCATTTGAACTTAGTTTTTTGAACATAGAAATTTCTCTAAGTACAAATGCAAGACATAGGTAGCTAACGGCCTGCGGGTATTCAGGTGCCCGCTTCGTCTAGAGTTTCTCCATTTAAATACTTAGAGATTTTTCTATGTATAAATGCAAGGCATAGTTCCTTCTTTGTGGTACCGTTGTCGGCCAAGAGATGGCCCTACCTTCATCGGCCAAGGTTTGGCTTTGTGGCCGATGAGGGTGCCTTTTGCTTTCCCCAAGAGTTTCTCTAAGTGTCGGAATTCTCTTAAGGAACCTTTTTCATCAGGAATTTTCTCTAAGTGTTTGGTAAACACTTGGACAAATCCCCAAAGATCTTCCGCTTGGCCAACAGCCTGGGTTTCAGTGCCTGTAACGGCCATCCGGAATGCTGTGGCCGGTAGGGATTGTTGCTTGAATGCTTAATTCTTCTGCGGGTGTGGTACTGCCCGCTTCGTCCTGGTCATCTTTCAGGATTGTAATTCTTTATTTCATACTAAGTGTTGGTGCTTCAAAGAGCTGTGGCCGATGAAGGTTACCACTCGCGTGTCACCCAACCACTGGTTAGGGTTTTATAGGCGTATGCTTCGTCCTTGACGATTCCCTTGTCTGTGATGGACGTGTGGCTATATCGTCCATGTCACCTGTTAGTGGTACTACACGTGTGTTCAACTGATATGTACTTAGCCAAGTTTGGCCTGAGTTGTGGGGATTTTATTTTTTCATTGCTCGAGGCCGGCAAGTGGGCGCGGTCCTCAGCTTCCCTCTTCTTTTTTTTCGTTCCCTATTTCAGGGGAGTATCCTTCTTTCAGGCTTCGGCCGAAGGGTGTGCTCGTCCTTCGGTCGGTTCGGACTTCGTTTATAACGTCCGTGATCTCAGGGCGGGTCCCGTCGCCTATTTATGACGCGGGCTAGACTTTTGGTTGGTTTCCAACGGCTGTCGTTGCCCATCCCTGAGTTTTGGGATTTTGTCACCTCGGCCATGGTTTCAGGCCTGTCGTCCTGCGATCCGGCGCGTGGACGACGCGGTGAGCTTCCCGTTTCAAGACGTGGGCCGTTTGCGGGCCCCTCGTCCTGGGGACATCGTCAGCCATGCCTGAGCGTTTCACTTCTAGGCTTACGAGGCCAGGACGATGTGCTCTATCAGCTAGGCCTGAGCCCTTCGCTGATACAAAATACAATGGAGTGCCTGAGCTTGTCGCTCGTAGGCTGCAAATGCAAGGTGCCATTTCGGCCGTACCTGAGTCTTTCGCTCTAAGGTGGCCGATGAGGGCACCTGCTAATATTTTACTTTAAATTCCAAAGAAAAAATCAAGAGGAACATGATTTTATTCATAAGTGGCTAGAGGCCGAGGGTGGCATTCAACCAGTAACCCGTTAAGGGATGAGGGCTTCGCCGTCTGCACCTCCTTCGGACTACTCATAAAACTTCACCAGATGGTGTACATTCCACGTTCGTGGTACATTGGACCCATTCGGGCGTTTAAGCTTGTAGGTGTCGGGTTTGACCACGGCACTGACGATGTAGGTCCCTTCGTACTTCAATGCTAGCTTGCCACCCTCTGTCGGCTGGCTTGCTTACCTTCGGCGGAGGACGTAGTCCCCCACCTGAAATTCCCGGGAACGTACCTTGGCGTCATAGTATGATTTTACTTGACGTCGGTAGTTCTCTGCTCGGACGTAAGCTTGCTCACGCCTCTCGTCGACCAAGTGTAGGTCAATCTTCATGTTCTCTTCGTTGGCGTCAGGCTCGTATTGTTCCACCCGTCGGCTGGGGATGGCAATTTTTGTGGGTGACTTTGCCTCAAAGCCGTAGCACAGGGCGAAAGGCGTTTCACCTGTCGCCCTCCTCGGCGTGGTTCTGTAGCACCACAGGATGTTGGGGAGCTCGTCGACCCAACTACCCCCTGCGGCCTGGAGTTTCTTCTTCAGCCCCTCCATGATTGTCCTGTTGGCGTTCTCGACCTGCCCGTTGCCCTGAGGGTAAGCAACGGAGGAAAAACGATGCTTCACCCCAAACTCCCGGAGGAGCTCCTGAAAAGGGGTTGCCTCGAATTGGGTGCCGTTGTCTGATATAATCTCCTGGGGGACGCCGAAGCGTGTGATGATGTTCTTGTAAACAAATTTTTGGCATCTGGCCCCCGTGATGCTGGCCAGGGGTTCCGCCTCGACCCACTTGGTGAGGTAGTCGACGGCGACGATGATGTAGCGGTTGTTCCCGGCGGCTCTGGGCAGGGGGGCGACCAGGTCAATCCCCCATCTAGAGAATGGAATTGCGGTGCTGACGGGGGCGTAGTTGATGGCTGGCCGACCAGGGGCCTTCTGGAGTACCTGGCACGTGGTACACTTCCTGGCCAGGTCAACGCAGTCTCGTGTCATCGTCGGCCAGAAGAAGCCCTGGACGACGAGACGCCGGGACATGCTGAAAGGGCCCTGGTGCGAGGAGCTAACACCACAATTAACTTCTTCCATGGCCACGTCGGCCTCATCCTGGTGGAGGCATCGAAGGAGAGTGCCATTATAGGATCGTTTGTAGAGTTTGCCATTTTCAATGGTGTAGCTTCGGGCCCTGAGTTTGGCGAGTTTGGCCCTCTCCTCGTCCGGGGGCAGCTCCCCCGTCGTGACGAAGGTGACGATGTCGGAGATCCAGTCCTCCGGTCGCTGTTGGACGCACAAGACGAGGCTAGCATGGATGTTGGACATGCCCAACTCCTCGATCTTGGCTAGCTGGGAGATGTGTTCCGGGGTGTCCGAGTTGAGTTTGGAGAGGATGTCGGCCTCGGCGTTCTCGGCCCTTGGGATCTGTGTGATCTCGTGGGTCTCGAACGCCTTCAGCAGCTCCTCCGCTGCTTGTTTGTACTGCTTCATCCGTCCCTCCTTCGCTTCGTACGATCCCTCCACCTGGCCCACTACCAGTTTGGAGTCGCACTTGATTTTGAGGTGCTTGGCCTTGAGGCCGGCGGCGAGTCTGAGACCGCTGAGGAGGGCCTCATATTCGGCTTCATTGTTGGATACCCTGAAGTTGAAACGTATGGCATAGTAAGCTCTGAATCCTTCAGGGGATATGAGGACGACGCCTCCACCGCATGATTTCGCGGCCGACGAGCCGTCTGTGAATAGGATCCACGTATCGTCCGGCTCCGGCCCGGGGTTGGCAACGGCCGTCTCCCTTGCTGTGCATTCAGTGACGAGGTCGGCCAAGGCTTGCCCTTTGATAGATGGCCTTGGCTTGATCTCAATTTGAAACTGGCTGAGGAAGATCGCCCATTTCACCATCCTTGAGGAGCTGGTAGGGCTCCTCATGAGTGCGCCGAGAGGCTGCTGGGTTAGCACATGGACGGCGTGGGCTTGGAAGTAGTGCCCCAGCTTCTTCACCGTGTGGACGATGGCTAGCACCGTCTTCTCAATGGGGGAGTACCTGAGCTCGGCCTCCCTGAGCGTCTTGCTGATGTAGAAGATGGCCTTCTGCACCCCTTCGTCCTCACGAATGAGCACGGAGCTGATGGCCGACGTGCTCACCCCTAAGTACAAGAAGAGGGTTTCACCGGCTTTGGGCTTGGAGAGCACGGACGGGGACGATAGGTACCTCTTCAACTCTTCGAACGCTTCCTGGCACTCCGTCGTCCACTTGAAGCTGTTGGCTTTACGCATGATCTGAAAGAAGGGGAGTGCCCTCTCGGCTGACCTGGAGAGGAAACGGTTCAGGGCCGCCAGGCGCCCCGTCAGGCGCTGTACTTCCTTGACGTTGCGGGGCGGCTCCATGGTGATGATAGCCTGTGTCTTCTCCGGGTTTATCTCGATGCCTCTCCGGCTTACCATGTAGCCGAGGAACTTGCCGCCTTGGACGCCGAAGGTGCACTTCTTGGGGTTGAGGCGGATCCTGAACTCCTTCATGATTTCAAAGATTTCCCGGAGGTCGTCGGCATGGGTGGAGGCCTGCCTGCTCTTGACGATCATGTCGTCGACGTATGCCTCCATCGTCCGGCCGAGGACTGCTCTGAAGATCTTGGCCACCATCCTAGTATAGGTGACGCTGGAGTTTTTGAGTCCGAAGGCCATGACGAGGTAACAAAAGATTCCCTCTGGGTCATGAATTCCGTCTTCTCAGCGTCATCTTCATGAATGGAGATTTGGTGGTACCCTCTGAAAGCGTCAAGGAACGACATCAACTCGCACCCCGCCGTCTCGTCCACCAACTGATCAATGTTGGGGAGAGGGAACGGGTCCATGGGGCATGCCTTGTTCAGGTCAGTGTAATCAACACACATTCTGAATGTTGGCGGTTTTTGGGCGAGGACGACGTTGGCCAGCCACGTCGGGTACTTCCTCTTTAATGTGGTTGATTGAGAGGAGCATGGCGACCTCTCTTTTGACGAAGTCCCGTCTGTCGGCGGATAAGTAGCGCCGCTTCTGCTTGACGGGCGTGGAGGCCGGATCGACGGTCAGCCGGTGAGTAATCACCTGGCGGCTGATGCCTGGCATGTCGTCCGGGCCCCAAGCGAAGACAACGACGTATGACCGCAGGACGAGGAGGATGGCGTCTCGTTGGTCCTGAGGGAGCTGCTTCCCGATTCTGAGGACCCGCTCCAGCCGGGAGGTATTCAGAGGGACTTCCTCGACCTCCTCGGCCGGTTCGGCATGCGGCCTCTCCTCGTCCTTGGCAACGGCTGCCGTGATGGTGTCTATCCTCTGTCCTTCCCTTTCGGTCGGCCTTGTTAGCTTGAGGTAGCATGCTCTGGCTATCCTCTGATTTCCTCTGGCGTAGCCGATGCCGTCATTGGTGGGGAACTTTAGGCACAAGTGCTTCATGGAGATGATGGCCTCCAAGTCCTCCAGCGCTGGCCGCCCCAAGATCAGGTTGTGGGCACACTGGAGGTTGACCACCATGAACTCCATGTCAATCCTGGCGCGGTGGGGGCCGTCACCGACCTCCACGGGGAGGACTATCTTGCCCTCGGCGTCGATAGAGTCCCCGGTGAAGGCGGATAACGGTGTCTTGATCGGCTTCAGCAGAGCTCTGTCCAGCTTCAGCTGCCGGAAGGTATCCAGGTACATCACGTTGACGGAGCTCCCCGTATCGATGTAAGTGCGGTGGATGATGGAGTCACCGATCTCACACCGGATGACGAGGGCGTCCCTGTGTGATTCTGTACCCGGAGGCAAATCCTTGTCGGTGAAGGTGATCGCCTCCGTTCGCTGCTTCTTCGGCTGGGGGGGAACGTGGGACACCTCCCCAATGTAGAGGGATTGGGCCCATTTTTTTCTCTGGGTGGCGGAGTCGCCCCTAGTGTTCCCACCCACAATGAGGTGAATGTGATTCTTCTTTGGCGGGGGCTCTTCGAAGTCCTCGTCGTCGCTGAGCCTACCAATCTCCCGCTTCTTCACAGAGGGTTCGCCCCCTTGTTTGCCGGTGTTTACCCATGTGTTTTTGCGTGAGCCACCTTTAACAAACTGGGAGAGTTCCCCGTGACGAATAAGACGCTCGATGGCCTTCTTCAGCGTGATGCAGTCGTCGGTGTTGTGCGAGGAGTTCTTGTGGAACCGGCAGTATGTGCCGCCCTGCTGGATGGCAAGGACCTCCTCGGCCGGTCGAGGAGCCCGCTCGATGAGGCCATGCTTCTCGGCATAGTCGAGGATGATGCCGACCGGGTGAGTGAGGGCAACCCCCGGCCGTTCCAACCTCGGCCGCCAGTGGCGATCTTTCTTACTCTGTCCACCAGAGCCGTGACGGCCCTGGGCACCCTGGCCGGCCGGGGACGGACCAGGGGCCGGCGAAGGATTTGTCTTCTTGGAGGGATGCCCCCCCTCTTTCTTGTGATTGTGGAGCTCGTCGGCATCGGCTTACAAGCCTCCGCGCTGGAGCGCCTTGGCGTACGACCTCGGAGGGTCGGTGATGAGGCTCCTAGCGTACGGGGAGCTGCGGAGGGCTCCCTGGTACAGGGCGAGGAGGGTGCGCTCATCGGCCCCCTAGACTTCTTCGGTCTCCCTCGTCCACCAATCAATGAACGACCGGAGGGACTCATCATGTTGCTGCTTGACGGATAGGAGGTGGGTGAAATACTTCTTCGCACGCTTCCTCCCGGCAAAGTGGGTGAGGAAGCGTTGGGCAAGGTCTTGCCATGAGTCAATGCTCCCTTCGGGAAGCGCGTTGAACCACTCATACGCTGGCCCCTCAAGAGTAGAGAGGAACCAACGACAGAGATATTCATCCGACGCGTTCACCATCAACATGTTGTTCTGATAGCGGCTGAAGTGTTCCTGGGGTCTGATCGGCCGTCGTAGGACTTGATGGTGTTCCCCCTGTACTTCTCCGGGATGGGGCCGAGAGCACCCTGTTGGTGAAAGGGGTCTTGGTCCTGACCTGGATGATGGGGTCGCCTCGCCCTTCGGCCAACTCCCTCTCCAGGGTGCTGACCTTGTTCATGAGAGCGTTGAGGCCGGGGTCGTTGGAGGCGCCAGCCGTGGGGTTATTGGCCGATTGCCTGGCCTCCATCTGAGCCAGCCTCCTTTCCAGCTGGGCGATGACCTCGTCCCGGGGGTCCCTGGCGGCCGCAGCGGCGCCCGGCTGGTTCCTCATGCGCTCGTCGTGAGCCGCATTGATCTGGTGGCGCACGTCATCCTTGTGTAGCTCCCCCTTGCCCTTGTCCGGGCAGGGCTAGTCCGCTGTCCAGGACACAGACCCCAAACTTTCCCTTGGCGAGCCAGGCCGACGCTCACCAATCCGCCCTGCCATCCTCTCCGAGACCGGACGACGGCGCATGTCACCTAGCCTATTGAAGGCAGAGGCTTTTCCACGCGCTGGGGTCTGCCCAGGTCGAAGAGGGGAAGCGGGGTGGGAGTGGGACGACGCCGTGTCCTGGGCAATCACCCCCTCATCGTTGCCTATCTGGACGGCCAGAGGTCGGGGCTGAGGAGGTGGAGTGACGTTCCCCCCGGTCCTTGGCAAGAGCGCGCTGAGGACGCTGGGGTTCTGGGCCAAGCTGGCGATGATGACCGACAGCGCGGCCTGGACCTGTGGATCCACAGACGGAGACGCCGCGGCCATAGGCTGGGCCGAGGCGTGGTCTGTCTTCTCAGCTCGTTTCTTGTCCAAGCCGATGCGGGCATCAGGGGCTCTGCCGTTGAGTTGGTTGCGGAGGTCCGTCGTGAGGTTGATGGCCTCCAGGAAAACGTCTTCGTCGCCGACCTGGTCGGCCATGGCATCCTCCTCGTGCTCCCTGGCCTCTTGGTCCTCAGGGATGGCCTTGCTGACGAGGTTGCGGTTTGACTTAGTTCTTCCCATGATCAGTGGTTAGCTGTGCTTGGTAGCGACGAAGGGTGCTGACTTGATTGTTCTAGCTCTCAACGAGAGCACCAAATGATAGAGTATATCTAGAGAGAAGTGAGAGCTAGAGAGAGAAGTGCAATAATATGCTTCAATAGAATGATTTTGTAACCCTGATAACTACCTCCAGAGGAAGTATTTATAGGGAAAATACGGGCTGGGCTCCCAAGCCTTGGGCTTGGGAGGCCCATTTACAACTGGACCGCTACTGGGCCGAATACAAAGCCACTAATGGGCTGTACAAATGAGTAAGTGTAAAATCCGGTTCTGTGAGGTCTTCGTGGCCGACGAGGGCGTGGCCGACGAGGGCGTGGCCGACGAGGGCGCGGCCGACGAGGGCACCCGGGTTCCTTGGCTTCAGGACCATATTCTGAGTTGGTACCTTTTCGGCCGACGGGGGTCCCATGGCCGACGAGGGCACCACTCAGTGTCTCGTGCTTTCTGTTCTTCTGAGTATGTGGGTCCTAGGGCTCAGACCCATATACTCCATCAATTCATTTTATTGGTTCTTTGCTACATGTGAAAGAAGTGTTATTGAGATTAATTCGTCCGGATAAATTACAAATAAGATTTTTATATTGATGATGAAGAGGTGTATATAATTTTGATAGCACATATTTCAAATAATATTTCTTTTATGTATCCCATGAATATTACTCAATTAAGACTCTTCTACCTTAACTACTTTGATCAATATTTATTCCACGATCGAGTAGCTAAGCAAAAAAATAACAATAAAAAACAATTACTCATAATTTTGATAATAAATTGTGTTTTACTTTAAAAATTAATTTCACAGACAATTTTCATTGAATTTAAGAATTATATTATATTTAATTTAACAAATATTAACATGAGAGGGGATCAAAACTCAGGGGGTAACTAATTGATTTTTGAAAATGCAAGGTTGCATTAATAATTATGATATTACCTCAGGGGTTAATAATAATTTTCCCTAAAAAATAATGTCATGCACACTATTTTTCGATCTTATATACGGAATAGTGTTTTTTTTCTTTTTGTAACATACTAATATGAAACATCCCTTTGCTAGTGTCATCACTTAATTAAGTTCAATGACTTTTGCCTAACGCCTCATTACTCAGAGAAACATACATAAATGCTCAAAAGTAATTGAAACTAGTAATGGTTTGTAACAGTCATAAATTTCCTCAATTTTTTTTTTTTGCGTTTCAATGTATCATAGGAGGAAGTTTCATCATCAGTAATTCAGCATGTTGCAAGTATAATTACATGTATCATAATCATAAATAAATGAAAACCAATAAAACATTTTCATGCATTGGTAGCTTTTGCAGAACTGACTGAGCTAAGAAGAGTAATTATATTGTTCTGTGGTGATTCTTTAACTTTCCCATATTTTTGATTAGGAGACAGGAGTAACAGCCTTTGATGGATAGTTCAACATTGAATAACCAGAGGAGAGGGAGTAGTTTGACAACTCTTCCGTGGATGTCCCCGACTCTATGGTCAGGCGAAAAGCCTTCAAGAGATCCGGGGGTGACCAATGATAAATCTGTGAATGTGAAAGTTGTGCTGCGTTGCAGGTATTGAGCTGATTGTCATTTTCCTAGAAATTATTTGTATGTGTTTTAAGAGAAGGTCCTTTTGTGATATTAAGCATCAGGCAATGAATATAAGGAGTAATCAACTTTCATGCATTATCAAGCAATGGGGAATGCTTTCTGTCAACAAAGAAGTTTTATATATACCCAAAGGAAAAAAATAATCTAGCTATCATACTTGCATCATTTGTTTTCAGAAAAATAACATGTGGAAATAAAAACTAATATGGCAATATAGATGAAAAATACAGCAAATTTCAGAAAGTCTAAGGGTCTGCTTGAAAGCTATGGAAAGAAACAGAGGAAGTTTAAGTATAGTTGTTCAAACTCACTCCATTTATGTGTTGCTATTATACGGATTACAAAGAATATAAATCTAAACATACGTTAAAGAAATTTAAATTATGGCCATCTTTCATTTTTCTTTATATTTTTATGTTTTAAAATCAGTCACACGAATATAATTTTCTTTCCAGTTTCCTAAGCAATATCTTACTTCCACTGCCACTTTCTCATATTCATTCAGAAACACTCTAATGAGATTAAAAGAATACTTTATAACAATAACGCCATTCATGGAATAATTATCGACGTATGACTACGTGGATAAAAATGACTTTTTATAATTAAGTGATCATGATATCTTAAATTTCACAATGCGGTGACAATGAAGTTCCATGAAGTATTGAAGTAATATTTCAGAGAGAAAATCGAGTAAAATATTCTCTTGTTAACCGATACTAAATGATGTCTTCATTCTAAAAAAAAATTGACCCTGACTGCGCCCCACCTGCAACCTCCCTAACACGTTTCATAACATATTTTGATACCATATGTTTTATGCATGTGTATATTTGTATATGCTTCAGACCACAAAATGAGGATGAAGTGAGGGCAAAAGCTCCCCTAGTGATATCATGTGATGAACAGCAACATGAGGTGTCTGCAATCCTAAATACAACTACTAAACATACAAATCGTACTTTTGTCTTTGACAAGGTTAGACTTTTTTATTTCCTTAAAGATGTTATGCCTCATCTTCTTACCCATGATTCTATAAAATGTGAAATAATACTAATACGTACTCCGTTTTTCCTATTCGATTTTAGGTATTTGGTCCCTCAACTCATCAGAAGGACTTGTACAATCAAGCCATTGCACCTCTTGTTGATGATGCTCTTGAAGGATATACTTGCACAGTCTTCGCCTATGGCCAAACCGGGACTGGTAAAACATTTACAATGGAAGGTGAAGGCGGGAAGGAAGAGGTTTGGCATTTATGTTTAGTTTTATATTTTTGTTTTGATTAGGACAAATTTGGCATTAGTGTTATGAAATAATGCAGTGTTGCGAGTGTAAACATGCTTTACGTGGGCATACTATGAAAAAATTGGTGATTCATATGATTACATCTAAAGAAATGAAAAGAAAACATTACAAAAAATTAATTACAAAATAAATAATGAAAAAGAAGAACGGTGAAAATGAATAAAAAGAAGAAGAAAAGGAAGGGGAAAAAATGCAAACTTAGTAGGCAGCGACGAGCCAGAACATCATTTGTCTTTAGGATCTTCTTACCTAATTGAGTGACATCATCTAATGTCTCTCTCTCTCCCTTTAGGTATGGAGACCTCCCATGGCTAGTGTTTTTTATTTTCTATTTTTCTGGATGCCTAAGCATCGCTTAGTCGATGCCTAGACGATGCCATGACAACTATTGCTTTGAAGTTGCTTTATATGTAATAGTGGCTTTTGACCTACTACACTTTTATGCCAAGTGAGCTTTAGGAGGACAAAGCATTGTAGCTTAAAAAGCCACAACACATAAATACCAAACTTGACCTTAGAATAGTTTACTTCATTTCTTTAATGTCATTAGAATGGAGAGCTTAAGAAGAATGCTGGGGTGATCCCAAGAGCAGTTGAGCAGATTTTCAACACTGTGGAGTCCAAAAAGGCTGAGTACATGATGAGGGTGACATTCATAGAGATTTACAATGAAGAAATAACAGATCTACTCTCCACCCAAGAAGAAGATTCAAAGACAGCAGTAAAACTGATGGAAGATGGAAAGAGTGCTGTTTTCATCAGAGGCCTTCAAGAGGAGATAGTGTCAAGTGCAGATGAAATATATAAAATTCTAGAGTGTGGCTCGGCAAAGAAGCACACTGCAGAAACCCTTTTAAACAAACAAAGCAACCGATCACATTCTATATTCTCCATCACAGTGCAAATCAAGGAATGTTCGTCACATGGGACGGAAGTGATCAAATGTGGGAAACTAAACCTTGTTGATCTTGCAGGATCTGAGAACATTTTGAGATCTGGTGCCAAAGAGGTACTGTCTTGCAAGTTCCGATAGACATTGCAAGTTACAGTTTACATTATTAAAGTTAATTCGCCCTGATAACATTTAAATTAGAAAACTTTTCTGAAATATGAGTAAAAACGATGTAAAATTCAAAAATAGGAGTACCATGTTTTTTCTGAAACAGAAGTTAAAATCGTATTGTCATGTTTTGGAATTGCCAATAATTTGGCAGTATTATTGCCATAATTCCATCCATGGCAATAATTACTCCTATTTAGGAGGGAAACATAGTGCTACTATTTTGAATTTCGCATTTCTTTTGCACTTATTTAGGGGGGAAACATACTTCTATTTCTGTTTAAATTATTATTACTATCATTATTTGAAATTTAGATATTTAGAATCTATATAAAATGTTCTATTGAATCGTAAAAAACGTATCAATTTAATAAAATGATTGATACTACAAAATCAAAGATAAAAAAGTAATTATGTTTAGGGTTTTTTCAAATATACTACTAAAATAAAACTTGTTTACACAAACATGACTAATAGTTACTACAATGTTTGGTAACTTAAGTTTAAAAATTGAACATAAGTTACTATTAATTCATTACTACTCTAGTCATTATTCACATTTTTGGAAAAACAATCTTTATTTTACTCATAAATATGTAATTAATTCTTATGTTTACCACGTGAGGACGTGAATAGTGAATTGGCAGTCCAGCCAAACTTTGCATACAATTTTAAAAAGGTAGCGCATCTATGCCTATAAAACAATAAGCTATTCTATGCAAAGTAATTTCATCACCACCAAACGCCCCTAAGGTTAAACCTCATTCAACTTTCCGAGCTAAAAATAAGCAAATCTAGCCTCCTACAAGTTCACAAAAGGGGCACACCATTTTTTGCAAATTTAGCCAATAACCGTTGAAATGAGAACTGATATCTTCATTTGCGCGCTTAGGGAAGAGCAAGGGAAGCGGGAGAGATAAACAAGAGCTTACTTACACTAGGACGAGTCATCAATGCTTTGGATGATCACTCCGGCCATGTTCCTTACAGGTAAACATGTTGTTGTTGTTGTTATCATCACTATTACTAATATTATTATAAAATTGAGGGAAGTATGGGAAAGGTATAATTTGAGGAAAATATTTACGTATATGGGGTTTTAGAGATAGCAAATTGACAAGGCTATTGAGGGACTCATTGGGAGGAAAGACAAAAACCTGCATAATTGCCACTGTTTCTCCCTCTCTTGAATGCCTGGATGAGACTCTCAGTACTCTAGACTATGCATTTCGCGCCAAGAACATCAAAAACAGACCAGAGGTTAGTAAAGCAGCAGCATTATGTTAAGAAGAGATTTTCTTACTGTTCTCTTCCCAGTATCTTTTAGTCTTTCAAGAGCAAAATACATATTCCATCCTCAGGTTAACCAAAAGAATGGAATATACATTCCCCAAGAGCTATTCCAGCCTGATGAGGCTGCCCAAAAGGTACTAATTCCACTCCAGCCATTGATATTTAAAATAAAATAAAAACAATGTAGTCTTCCCTGATAGGAATGGAACATAGGTAAATGATGGAAGTACTTCATTTAAAGTCTTCCAAATACAGAAGAGAGAGATAAGCCACTTACTTTTCGTTTTGTAGGAACTGGCTGAAAAACAGAAGCTCATGGAACTTGATATCGAGAAGAAAAACAAGGTAAGTGTCACTCATTTATGTTTTGTTCAATGGATGAGAGGAGAGGAATTGGTATTTAGGGAAATATGTAGAATGTAGTACGGAGTATTTGATACTCCGTATGATTTTTCTGTAAATAAAAATATAATCCCTCCAACTTGAAATATATTTTCCATTTCCTTTTTTAAGTCTTTCCAAAATAATTTCCTTATATTATTTTAAGGAAAGAAACAAACTCAAATCTCAACCATAACCTTTCCTAATAAGCATGTCAACATGAACTACGTTTCAAGACGTAATGAGTAATACTTCACAAGTGTAACAATATTAATGTAAAAGTGTGGGTATAAAAAAAGGAATACATGTCAAGGGGGAAAGCAACTTCCCATTGGGGTGGAGTGGTATTTATTGGAGTTCTTTTAGCTCCTCCCCTAACTCCTCCAACCAAACATAGTAAACTTCTTTGATTTCTATCCTATCTCTCTCCAAAATCCTCTACCCAAACAAATGCTTCTGATCATGCCCTGGTTAATATAATTGACATTCGGAAACAGAGAATTGCAGAACTTGAAGATTTATACAATAACCAGAAAAAGTTGACAGCAGATTTAGTTGAAAAAATTGCACAGGCCAAGGTAAAAGCATGTCAATTGAGCAGCAGCTCTTTCCCAACTGGGTTGCATCCATACGAAAAAAGTCGCATTACCTTTTCTTGTGCTTCCAATGGCAGAGAGAACTCAAGAACACTGAGGAATCCTTATGTGAACTAGAAGCTCAATACAGTCAAGCAAAAGAAACGGTTCGACAGAAGCAATACTTAATATATTATCTCATCACATCTGGTATGAATACTAGTTTGTAATTTACAGAAGCACATTACCATTTGAGACCTTTGAACATTTTATTCCCAACTTTTATATATAGAAAAGGCACTTACTGATAAAGCAATCGAGCTTCGAGCAGAGCTAGAGAATGCAGAATCAGCGGTTTCCATATTATGTAGGAAAATAGGTGAGCATTTTGTTTCAAAGCTTGACTTTTAGGAATCTCGTCCAATTATTTATAATAACTTTTTTTTATTTTGTCAACAGATAATAATAACCTTAGAGAGGAAAATAACCAACTTATTCTCCAGAACTTCAAGAACCAAATAGCAGAACAACTTGAACTTCTAAATACGAATGTAGCAACTACTGCATCACAACAAGCACAGCAACTGAAAGTTGTACAAGAGAACACAAAACTTTTTTTATCTGCAAAGTCCAAGGTTTGTTTAAGGTCCTAAACTTTGGAGGAGGAACTCAATATCTTATAGGTTGATTCGTTGTTTCATTTTTGGTTCCATCATTCGAAATGGAACCAAAGATTCACTATTTTTTGGCTTGAGAATATGATAGAATAGAGCAAAATTGCTCACTAAACTGTGTGCGCTTCGTTGTTATGACGCAAAAGTCAATTCATGCAATTTTTTAATGTGATTTTACCATGGGTCATCTGGAAACTGTCTCCCTATACTTTTGAACAGGGGTAAGGCTGCGTACATTCGACCGCCCCTTATCCCACCGTAGGTGGGAGCCTTTGCGGCATTGGGATAATGATGATGAGATAAACTTTAAATCATGACCCGACAGGAAAACACCTCGTTCTTATAAAGTAATTTATAACAAAAATACCATTTTTTACAAGGGCACATACCCCTACGTTCTGACATCTCGTCTGGACCATATATTTTCTCTTTTTCTAGAGGGGCTAACATCATGACTATGGATCGTGTTAGGAAGAGTACCCCAAAATCTGAAATGTGGTTTCATCATTTCATTTAGCCGATTTGGAAGAAACTCTTCAACAAGGTTAAATAAAGAACCTACGTGGGTTGAATAAAGAAGTAAAGAACCCGCAACTGTGTTTTTAAATTTCAAATTAAGATTCAAACTCATGATTGCATACCTGTATCTAAGGATAGGCAACGGAAGGTCTACAGAATCTGCTCAAGGAGCTAAAAGATATGTACATGTCTGATGTCCAAAATTTGGCTGGCATAGCAGAAGAACAAAGTGAAAATTTTCATGCCACCTTTGGGAAATTAAATTCAGAAGTATCAAAATGTTCATCTTCAACAATGGAAGTGAGTTTCAGATCTGTTTTACGTGATGTTTTTCCACCAAACTGCAGCTTCTGAATCATCCATATTTAGTGCAGCTTGTTGCGAAGATTTCCTCAGACATTGGTTCTGTACTTAATGGTCTAGAGAACAACTTTAATGGTCTTGAGTTAAAGATGAAAGCATTTCTACAACAGGAACAACAGGTACATATATAGGAATGGAGGAAGAATCATCACTAAAACCTTGGTCTTTTGTGTTATTGCTACTGAAAATTGGAACTCATCGTGTTTTCTTCTTCTGCTTCTTCCCTGCTTTGTGTTATCATGTGTAATAGAACCAATCACAAACATACCAAGCCACTAAAATAATTTCTGAAGTTCTTGAAAGCTTCTTCAAGGATTTAAAGACATTTGTTTCCAAATTGGCGCACATGGAGGAAGAATCACACAGAAAGAATAACCAGCAAATCTGTGCCCTTGGAAGGAAGTTTGAGGTAACTATGTGCCTAAATAAATAACTAGCTTCTATCTTGATAAACATTTTAGTATCTTTTGAATCCCTGATAGGAACTGGCTGCAAACGAAGAAAGAGAAATTTTAGAAAAGATCGCGTCTCTGCTAGCAACTTCCCATGCTCGGAAGAAACAGCTTGTGTGTACTCTCTTCCATTTTCAAATGCTACTTTACCAATATATGTTACTGATAGGGACCCACCTATTGACTAATAAATAGACTAGTAGCTATTAGTTAAAATGATGTACGTAATAGATACTACCTCAGTTCTTTATTATCTGTCCCGCTAGTCTTTGGCACGGGTTTTAATAGAAAAATAGTAAGGTAAATGTAGAGTGTGTAGGATAAATGATAAAGTAAGAAAGAGAGTATATTAAAAAGAGTAAAGTGGTGATAAAGTAATGATAAAGTAGGAAAGAGAGTATATTAAGTAGAATAAAATTGTGATAAAGTAGGAAAAAGAAAGTATTATATACTAGTAAAAAGTAAGAGGGGTAAAAGTAATAAAAGTGGAGGTATTTTATCAAAAACTTTCCTAGAAAGAGATACAAATAATAAAAAACGTCCCAAAAAGAAATGGGGAACACATAATAGAGAAGGGAGTATTAAATAAAGTCACTTGCTGGACTGCTATAAATAGAAGGTAGGCTGGGAAGGGAAGGAGGCCTTTGCACGTATAATCTGGGACTCGGGAAGATCCAGAGCTTCTTTTAGGGGGATTCGGCTCATTGGGGGGCTTCTGCCAGCTTCTTGTTACGATTACTGTTCTTGTTCTTCTTCATCAATAAAATTCCTTTGTTTCTTGTTAATTTTTCTGTTAATCGTTTGGATTGCTGGAGATCTCTGACATTGGTATCAGAGCCTCTTCCTTCCTGGAGCGATGGAAGAATTCTGGACACCAGAAATGGAGGAACGACTGACAGAGATAGAGAGAAAAATCAATAGAAATCAGAAAGAATTAAATGCGAAATTCAAAAAATGGAATGCGAAGTACGAGGAAGTGAAAGGGATGATGCAGGCTGGCTTTGCGGAGATTATAAACCAGAAGACAGATCGATCGAGGAATCGATCACATCACTCTACTGCATCGCCTCACACTTCGCACTATCATCAATGACATACGCGACCTTCGACTAACTCAGAGACATCGGATGATCGATCGAGGAACCCTGAATATCATTCATCGCAGTCGCTCGCCAAGTCGCAGACTGAGTCGCGAAGGAGGACTCCTAGTTCACGTCCAAGAGAGACGCGATTGAGAGGAGAATTGTCATCTTCATCGACAGTTGAGCACTTGAGCATGGCTGTTCGCAGAGTTCGTCACATAGCTTTTCGCGCCGTTCTTCTCATCACATAGCTCGTCACCACCGTTCCCAAGATCGCAAACGGAGTCGCGCACTGTTTCTTCTAGTTCGCAGTCCCTAAAGGTTTCTCTCGGTTCGCAAACTTACTCGACTGCGATCAATTCAAGTCCAAAAAAGATACGATTGAGAGAAGAATACCCATATCCATCGCGAATCGATTATCACTATTCGATTTCTGCGTCTGAAGTTACTCCTCTGAGTTCACAAGGTTCATCTGGAAGAGAAGTTTTCAATCCTCAGATTTATTCCCGAGCATATTCTTCATCTCCTAAGGCGGAGAAGTTCACTGAAGGCAAAGATGAAAGCGAGAAGAATGCTTCAGTGACCGATGGACCTGAAGCTGGTGAAATTGATCGAGTTTTCCAATGCAAACCTGTCAAGAATTTTCAGAATCTCTTTAGGGATCTCTTGACTGATGCACTAACAAAAATTGACAAGGTCAGGGGGGCTATTAACAATTGATACGTAGTATTATTTTTGTAGATGGAGAAGTAGGTCGTAAAATGCAGTCTCATAGGGTAATTGATAGTTCAGAGAACAAGATTCTCTGGAAAAGATATGCGCATTGGAACAAGGGTAACATGGTTCACCAACTTACTAATAGAAGAAGGATGGAGAGATACATTATGGATGCTGACAATCAGAGACAAGAAATTAGGAGTGAAGATGTGGTGTCATTTCCGGGTGCCTTAGCAAAACAAATGTGGAAGAATGATCCACATATTAAAGCAATTGAAGGTTCAATCTGCACTCACACCATTGCTAAACCTAGGAAGGCAGTTAAGGACAGTTTGATACTTTATGCAAATGGGGACTCCTCTAAGTATAGGCAAAACCTAAGTACTTAACAAAAAAAGCATTTTCCATTGCATTTTCAAAAGGTAAAACCCAACACCGAAATATATAACTTTAGTTGGCCTTTTTCCTTTCCCTTGTTCCGGGTTCCAATCAGATGCTAAACATCAGTTAATGTGAAACAGAGGGAGTTTCCTTTCATTGTTATGTGCAATCTCATTTCTGTTTCTCGTTTGAATAATAGGTTCAAACAGAGCTTGATGCTCTTCAAAGGTGTGCTAATAATAAAACCAGACATCTAAACAAGGAACTTTCAAACATCCATGACTGCAGTTGTTCTACTCAAGAAGAATGGACAAGCTTCGTTGAGGGAACAAAGGTTCATCACAAAGAGGATAGTACTATATTAGAAACCTGGAGAGGGGGCTTTGAAGAGAGCCTTAGAGGGTGGTAAATCTTTATCCTGATGATATAAAGTTGCAAATACCAATTTATCTGAAACCATGAAAAAAGAATTTAGTCACTCTATTGGTAAACATGCAGTATGAGAATCTCCAATGCAGTTGCAGAACAATGGAGGAAGGCTCAAGAGTCACTTATTATACAACACACTACAAATACCAACTCCATAGACTCCATTATTAAGTAAGTTATTATTCCCCAAGGAAAGGAACAGCACATAAAAGAATAATCTATTAGGATCTGTTTGCTCATACTTGTTTCATAACTTAGGAGTGGAATAGGAAAGCATGAAAAGGTCAATGCTCAACTTTCTGCTTGTGCTTCTACCATACTTGAAGAAACTGATCTTGCTATGAAGAACGTTCTCTCTACCACGGAATGTATGTGCTAAATTTTGAAGTTGCATTATTTAAACAGCATTATGATGTCTTCTGATAATAATAAAGAAATACTCTATTTCAGATTTGCAAGAAATGGATAGTGGAGGGATCCAAAAGATCAAAACATGCATCGATCCGTGTATTGCTGATATGAATGGAATGGAAATGACTCATTCGCACAAAATATCTGAGATTGCACTAAATACAGAAAAGATTTTGACAGATGATTACAAGGTAAACACATCAATAACTTCGTTCTGACATTCACTTATTACTTATCTGATGTTTAATTTTTCTTCATTAAGAAATAAGCACACTATAATGAATCACTAAAACTGCCCTCTGTCACCCGGAACCTATGAAAAATAGAAAGAATAACGGAACATTGGAAGGTATAGTGTAGCCAGGGAGAAATGTAAGAAAACAATCAATTTATGCATTACTCCTTTGTTCTTTTTTGGCATTTACAGCATACAAGAAAACAGTCTGAATTTATTTACAGTATATGTTCACATTTATGACTTATGAGAACAAAAAGTAACTTAGTACTTCGCTATTTAAATGTTCTAAAAATAGGAATTCGTAAGTGACACCAAAACATAATAAAAGCTATTGTACTTTATGAACAAAAACTTATTCAAAGATTTTTTTGTATTTTAGTGACAAAGTGCACTAGCTGGTATGCATAACAGCATAAGCTTAGGTTATTATATTTAGACAAGCTTTGAATATTGTCATGCTAAAAAACTTTGAATATTGTTAGAATAAAGAACATAACTCATAAATTAAGAGTTTTTTAACCTGAATGCTAGTAGACCACAAAACGTGTTTTGAAATGTTAACAGGACTCAAATTATTGATTTTTAATGTAATATTGTAAACCAAGAGCAGAATATTATTAATATGTAAAGTTTAATAGGTATATACATGTTATTCGTATGAAATTCAAAAAAAAAAGTTAAATACTGATCAAACATGTTTTTAAGAAAAAAGTCAGAAATAGGGTACTTGTGCCTTAATTTTTAGTCCCACACAGCCACCTAGGCTTTATACTTAAATCGACTAGTTGACATCATTTAATGTAACAAAATCTGGTAACTATTTATCGAACACAATTTCAGCAATAAAAATAATCATTCTATTTTTATTGATCGGACATCCTGAAACATTGACGGATTGACCTTTTCTTATTATTTGTTTAAAGCAATAATTTGATCACTTTTGCTTTCATGAACGCGGCATAAATCTAAAGTAAGCTAATTCAGTTATTTTGTTCTTAATAATTAATATCAAACGTTATTTGAACTTGAGATGTAAACTAACTCTGAAAAAATGAATATCAAAATTTCCTAATCCAATTGATTTTCCAGTTCAAGTTTCAATACTTTATGCTTTATGTTTCACATTGTTGCTGGAATGAAAGAAACGAGTTTCAAATGATTATCTCTTTTATTAACAACCAGGTGGATGAGCATTTGGATTCAACTCCAAGAAGAATAAAATTCAATCTGCCTAGCAAAGAATTCATAGAAAACCTGAGAACTCCCTCTTTTGAAGAGTTACTTCAGTCATTCCAGGATGGTACAAAACTGGAACTGGAGACGTAAAAATCCTAAATATTCTATATTTAATAATAATATTGTTAATGATCCCATTTATATACTTAACCCAATTTGGCATTTTATAAACACGTGTTCATTTATAAAAATTAGCATTATAACAGTTATTTGTTTATGCTTTTGAAAGAGTCCCTGTATTACACATCGGTAACAATTTTATGTGGTTCGACTTCGCCAAATTTTCAATGAATCATTTTTGTTCTTTGTTATTTCCAAGATTGCCTTTGTGATATTGATATGTGGTTGGAAGCAATTGGTGGTAGGTGGGGATACCTAATCTTTACCAGAAAGTGTTTCTTGTAGAAACAGACCAAAAATGAAAGTAGAAACGTCATTACAAGACTTTGACAGTATGAAAATAATTTCTTGGACAGGAATCACAGGATCATTGTGTTCACAAATGTCTACAACCATTGGCAATAAAATCCGCTTTACTGAGGAGTAGTTCATACAAATATGGCAATTATGCAAGTAAATAGGATGCCCAAGTGGGTTTGAAGTTGACATACATAAAATTCTGCTGGAAAACAAATTCATAGAAAACCCAAAAACCATTTTGTTTCTTTCAGTTGCAGAGGAGTTAGTAAAACGAAACATTGGCCACAGGAAGTTAAAGAATTCTAAGTGCCTGATTTGTACTAAAAACATTAGTAGTAATTGTTTCTGAAGAAGATGATCATACTCTGCATTGAATACACCACCAGCCAAGCATCGGTAAACTGACCACTTTCATCCGCTTCTCTGATCAATGCCTTCCTCAACTGTTGTACCATAATCATATCTGGCTTGAGACTGCTGAGTTTTTGTGGTCTTCTGAAGAAGTTTACTATGTGTCTTCTTCGTGATATTCGTTGTTGCTGGCTGAGTCGTCTTTAATGGAATATTATACATTAAATCCAAGTTTGTCTTCTTCATGATACTCATTGTCAGCGTCTTTAATGGAATATTTATATCCAAGGGAAGAAGAATATCTTTTAATTCATTCCATTCAAGATCTTCCGAATCGCCATCTTCATAGACCACCTTATACCAATGAGTGTCCTCATCGTATTTGGCAACTTTTCCGATGTAAAGTTGGTCCCCGAACAGCTTTTGAACTTCTCTACCCTCCAGCCATTGACTGAAACAACCTTCATATCTATGCAATTCTACTGTATCAGTTATGGCAGAACAGGGAACAAGGTTTACACAATCTGGGGGGAGGGGAGGTAATCCATTAACAACAATAGCAGGCTCTCCTGGTAACTCAAAAACCGCTTCTTGCCTCGAAGTATAATCCATTTTCACTTGTCCTCTTTAAACTCCTGGATTAATAAATACACTCAAACTGGTGCATGTAGTAATTAAAACATACTAATTTGAAGAAACTCTCACATCATATCTACAGAACTACAACACACCAACAACAACATCCAAGCCTTAGTCCCAAAAGATATTAGGGTCGGCTAACATGAATCGATACATGAATATCACCACCAAAAGGAAAAGAAAGAAAATAAAGATAAAAAAGATAAGCTATTATAAAAAAATAATATAAAAAGAGATGAATATACATAAAATGATAAAAGGCTAAAGGGTCAAATAGGTACATGAACTAACTTAAAGTGTTCAATTAGCCCCTTATATAGGAGGTTCTTCCCGGTCGTCCCCGATTGGGGAAGTTCCCAAAACTATTCTAAATGTCCAATGAGGCAATGAGACCATGATTTACATCCCCAAAAGGTTTAGTTTATGTAGTAATAAACGTTTCAGTGAATTATGTCATCCAAATTAATATAGCAAAGGTATGCGCGCTTAATGATTGCGAGTTTTGCAACCTATCGAAATAAGTCAGAAAGTTGTCATTACCAAGTCGCGAGGAACAGTAGTACAAATGATCTTACCGATTGATTGTTGAGTTGTTTCGAAGTAGGAGCAGGTATGAATTCTGTGACAGGTTTTCTTCTCGACTGGCCTGGCCAGAGGAAGAAGCGAGGGAATAATGCTGTCGTCAAATCCACAAGTTGAATAGGCCTTCTTAAAGTTTTTACGTAGTATTTAAATTTTGAGGATGGGTTTCGCATGTTTAAGTTTCATTTGATCTGAATAGATATGATGTGATAAATGGAAGTTCTGTGTTTATTTTATAAAAATGTCAAAATCTGACCTGTCTAAGTGTGATCTGTCTATGCTGGTGTTGTCCTGTCTTTGAGTAAAATAAATCCAAATAAAAACATCATAAGTGTATAGAGATTAGAAATAATTGCTAAACATGTTCAACGATTTAAGATGTTTTCTTTTGAATTGTTTTCAATCTCAAATCAGATCAGATCAACAATCACCCTAATAATAAAAGTAATTATAATTTGAATCAGGGGCCGCCACTCAAACTCAAAATTATTGTTGATCATAAAAACGCGCTAAAGAAACAGAGAAATTCAATATAATCAACTAAAGCAATGAAAAATGAAAATAAATATTTTAAAACTAAGCAAACTCTAACAAAGCAAACCAATATTTTTTCCCCTTTTTTTGACCAATAAAAAGTATGAAAACTTTAAGGAAAACTGTCATATTTGTGCACCTACTTCAGACAAAAACTCAATCAAGTCCATCTACTTTAAATTTAACCAATCAGGTCCACATTCTTTCAAATTTGAGTCAAAATGGCATTTTGGGCTGTTGCCAACCGGTTCCCCAGTTACCCTCCGATGTGTCCGCTTACGTGGATTAAAAAAATTCTAATAATGATGAAATTATCATTTAAATCTCTCTCCTCAGCCTAACATAGAAGATAGAGGTACGAACAAATTGAGAAAGAACCCTAAGGCGTGAGCTTGCTATCTTCTTCTTCCCCGGAAAGTAAAGGGCATCTGCATCATCTTCGACTGGGAGAAGAGGACGAAATTCCACTCTGGATTACGAGCCTAATGTGTATTGCTTCTGCGGACTGAAAGCCCCCCTGTGTATTTCGTGAGAGAGTGGCAGTAAGTTCTATGGGTGTCAAAAATGGAAGGTAATGTTTAATTGGCTTCGTTTGGGTGTATAAGATGGTTGTATAGTTATGAAAACTCTTGGTAGCATTTAACATCTGGGTGCGGATATTTTGTTTGGGTGGATGCTATGGAAACGAGAGGGGTAAATAACCTGGCTGGGATGAATGAAAACAGAGACGAATTGAAAGCTATGGTTTCAAGACTTGAAAACAGAGTTGATGAACAACTAAGTGTTATACAAGTCCAAGTGAATGGTGTTAGGAAGCTAGTTCAAACACAAGCAAAGGACACCAGAGTCTTTAGAAAGTTGGTTGGGTTTAGTTTGGTTGTTGTAGTTGGTTTACTGGGGATGGTTTATTCCAAAACAATTTCCTCATGAGCATGCCCCTATGTGATTTTCTCCAATTCGCGTGTATGTGCCTAGCACAGTTTCTATGCTCAGCCTCAGGGAATACATTAGCTATGACATTTGAAAGACCCTACAAAAATAGGATGAAAGTCATGTACATATGCAGTTGAATATCATAAGGTATTGAAATATTTCATGTTATAAGGACTGACCTTTTGTTGATCACTAATTAGAGTCCACAAATGTGGGTTAGTAATCTGCAAATATGTCGTCAATAGGTCTAAAAACCAAGCACAAAAGAGTTGTTCTCTATCTCAACCACAGCCCAAGTTATTGGGTACATTTGATCATTCACATCCCTCCCAACTGCAGTTAATATCTCTCCCTTTAGTTGTCCTTTCAAGAAGCAACCGTCCAAGCCAATAACCTTCCTACAACCCTCAAGAAAACCTCGTTTGACAGGCCCAAAACAGATGTACATGCGATGAAAAACTGAGGCAGCTTCTAGGACAACTCTAACTTTGTGAATCTTAACAGTTGACTCTGGAATGGACCTCGAGCATTCCTCTGCATAGTTCCTCAATTTTTTAAACTGATCTTGAAAATCTCTTTGGGTTTTCTTCAGTATAGCCCTCAAAGCCCTTGTGGCCATACTACCGGAAACATTGATTTTCATCTCACTCTTAATATGTGCCTTCAAATCTACTGCACCCATGGTTGGGTTTTCTATTACCTTGTCTCCAAATGTCTCAGCTATCCACTTCTCACTGACAATTCTTAGCTTAAACCTCAAATTGCATCTATGTTCAAGTTCAAGAACCTTAACCTGGAAACACTTCAGCCTAGGTTCCCAACTTGCAGTACATTCAAAAGAGCATGTTGGGACACATTTCAACCTAACACTTGTATATGTATTCTTCACAAACCGGATATCTCTTTTCTCAGCCACTTCATACCTAACCATAGCATTTTTGAATTGCCTTGCATCTTCAAAAAGCATTGCTAAGGAAATAACAGGAGGTTCAGACTCAGGATTGTAAGAAGTATGTTGGATGTGTGACCTTTTACTCTTCTTTTCATCTAATTCTTGCTCAGAAGTGTAGCTTCTTGGAGGGATGAATCATATTCTAAATTGTCTTCATCATCATCAGATTCTACCTCATTTTGTACTCCTCTTCCTCTAATTTCCTCCATTTCTTCCTCATTTTTTGCTCCTCTTCCTCTAATCTCCTCCATGTCTTCCTCATTTTCTGCTCCTCTTCCTCTATTCTCCTCCATGTCTTCCTCATTTTCTATCCTCTTCCTCTATTCTCCTCCATTTCTTGCTCATTTTCAGCACCTCTTCCTCTAATATCATCCATTCCTGGGTCATTGTCCTCCATTTCTGGTTCATTGTCATCAGCCTCAGATTGCACTAGGACATCTTCTCGTTCTTCACCATGTGCCTCACTTTGTTGTGCATAAAACTATCTTTCATTATGTGGTGTAAAAGAGCTAGCTTCTTTTCCTTCTTTACTGTGAACTTCCAAGTGATCATTTGGTGCAGGTAAAGGGAAAACCAATTCACAATCATCCAAACCATGTTGTACAAATATGTCACATTGTCCACAATTTGTAGCTCTATCTATGAGGTCAAGTGTGGTTTCATCATTGTACAGCTCACGCAGCTCATCCGTAGGATCACTTGGTTTTTTATAATATAGTGCTTCAATATTACCATAACTTCCAGACTTTAAACACTGCATTAAATGAGGAAAATATATCAAGTCTGGATCTATAGAAATACAATCCCCCCTCCCCCACGTACATACTTTCAGGCACACTGACAAAATTCTCCACATGATAAATGATTAAGTCAACTTCGTCAAACATTCTTGCAAACATTACAACAAAGTCATAAAACCACAATAAGTCACAAATTTGTCATAAATGAACATAGATAGGTCTACACAATGAATCATACAACATCTTATGCTACTCATATACACTGTCATACTTGAAGTAATCAAAACAATAGGAACAATAGCACATAGGGAAAGCTCCAGAAAACAGGTTGTGGTATCCTAAACCCTACCAACTTACATGTAGTTATTAGTGTTCTGATTGTCTGCCTCACAATGCCAAAGACGAACAACTTTTTGGCATTCACAGGGGTACTCTTAGCGCTAAACTCTGAGCCGTTTGGGAAGAACGGGAGAAGTCTGAGAAACGAAGTAACAATTTCAAACCCTTCAAATTAGGGGTGATGTGGAGAGAGATTTTATTGATTATTTCATTATTGTTACAGATGTTTTTTAATCCACGTAAGCGGACACATCAGAGGGTAACTGGGGAACTGGCTGACAACCGCCCAAAATGCCATTTTGACTCAAATTTGAAAGAATGTGGACCTGATTGGTTAAATTTAAAGTAGATGAACTTGATTGACTTTTTGTCTAAAGTAGGTGGACCAATCTGAAAGTTTTCCCAAACTTTAATGTAAATGATCTTCATATGGCTGGTTCATAAGATTATTTTGATCCAACGAGCAAGCAACAATCCAATCGAATTAAAATTCAAAATTACACTTCCTCCTTACTTAAAAAATTTGTTACACTTTTCTGTTTTTGATTAAAAAAAATCTTTAAAAATGTCCAATTACTCTTACTTTTTCTACTTTTTATCTTCTCTTTTATACTTTTTCACATTCTCTCATACTTTATATACATGATTCATTATCCCTATTATTCCCTTCTTAAATCTTCTGCCAGGAGCTATTGTAGGGGTCTATTAAATACCGAGTGACTACAATATTATAATTAACTCATCTGAAAATAGAGAATGGAGATTTTTGTATGGAGGACGAATCGTCAACACCAGTTCATCATAGATGAGAAGCGCAATGAATCGGTGAAGTGGAGACCCACTGACCAAGCATAACGAGAGACAAGCACCTCTTTTGTGCAGCCGGTGGCATTTTTGCAATTTTGATGAAAATCCGACTTATCTTGAATGAGCATTAACGCTATTTTGTTGAGTACGAGGACTGTTCTTTTGAGTATTAGGAGCCTAAAAATGAGCATTAGCATACTCTGCTTCATATCTTCTGATTCGCTTTCTTTTTATTATTTTCCGTTTATAAAAACTCTTAAATTATGTTTTTAATCAATTCCAATTAATTTCAATTTGTAAATCTAAGATAGTATGATACATTTGAAATGTGCAACATTTTAAAATGAGCACAAAGAGGTACCAAATAAACATGCATAACTTAAAAAATGAGTATCAAAAAATTCAAAAGCTCATTTGTGTGTGCTCATTCATTTTGGCCTTTATACTCATTTGAGTTTAACATAATGTAGTATGATACGTTTGAAATGTGAATTTTTTTTAAATGAGCATAAAGAGGTACCAAATGAGCATACATAACCTACAAAATGAGTGTCGAAAAATTCAAAATCTAATTTGTGTATGCTCATTCATTTTCGGTTTTAAACTCATTTGAGTTTAACATAAAACTCATTTTTAATATGCTCAATATTCATTTGTGTATGTTCATTCTTTTTAAGCTGAAACTCGTTTAAGTTTAATATAAACTCATTCCAGATTCATCAACTAAAAGTATGAACTCAAACTCCTAAATCATCTTTCAATCTGTCTTCCCCCTATCCTTCTTCTCGTAGCACCGGCCAACAAAGAAATTCCCAAGAGCCGTCGTCTCTTGCGCAGCAGGAGAACTTGAGGAGAAGAGAGCGGTGAGAGGAGAGGTTTGCCTGGTGCGCGAGATCAAATAGAAGAAATCAGCAAGATTGAAGAAGCATGGGCGAAGTCTGTGCGAGAAGCGCTGATTCAGGGACGAAGATCGGAGAAGCGTTGTTGGAGAAACCGTTGCTAGGGTGAAAAGGAAGCTTAAAAGACCGCTTGTACCGTGCGCACGGTACGCAACCGGTTGTACGGTGTGTTTTACCTCTTTCTACACTCAATTGCTCAAACATCTTGCTTCACGCCGTCTAAATTTTTTGTTGCCATGTCACCAAACTATCATTAAAGACTACAACTGTTGGAGAATAAATTATGTACTCAAAATCTAATTTAATGATGTGGCACAATTTATGTAGACTAGACATGTGTGCATTGTGGATGCTCTTACATATTACCTCGTCATATTTGGACATTATCAGTTTTGTATTGTGTGAAATAAAATATAAAATTAAAATTGTGAGATTGAAATTTATAAGAATAAAAGAAAAACATGTTGACCATTACTTTGTAAGTTTGTAGTTTTTTTTTGAGATCGTAAGTTTGGAGTTGAATGAACAACAATTATTTCTTTTACTACAATTGAGTTACTTTGTAGATTAGAGATTACTACTGTTGAATTAATAACAATTTTCTTCTTTCTAGAGATTATAATTCTTAAACAACAATTATTTCTTTTACTACGTATTTTTCTAAAACTCACGTCAAATTCAAATGCTTCTGGTACTTTGTAGTTGAAGGAAAAAATTGATATGTCAAAATGGATAAATATTTAATTTTATAAATAAAATACCTGGTATCACATGAAGTTGCGTTCATTTGTAAATTGTGAGGTTATTATGCAAAGAGGTTGGTGTCAAGATAATAAAATGAACGATTTTTTTGTTTGTTTTTTTTTTTGAAAGAAAATGAACGATTTTTAATACATGGCAAGTAAGACTAACATAGAATATGAATTACGGAGTAGTTTTTTATACGGAGTATGAGATATCACTATCTCCGATTGCAATTATCGTGATGTGAATCGTGTGATGATTAAAAGTAGTTCTAAGTTCAATAATTCCTTTTCGGTGCATGTTCAGACCGGAATAGTTTTTGCACTTGGCTCCTTAGCGTAGTTGTCGGTGCTAGTAAAATCGGTAAGTTCAATAATTTTTTTTCGGTGACTGGTCAAGCCGAACCCATTTCGAGTAGCATGAGCAGACACACTGCGCTACGAGTCTACATTGTTGCTGGGTTGACGAACATGAGTGCTTTTATATGGCGTTTTTGTTCTTTGTCTCACCCTAGTGTAGTATTGAACGCTATGATCGTAATGCTTCGGTTTTTAGTTGTTATGTTTCTTGTTAAGATATTATCAATAAAATGGTTATTTGATTTTCAAAAAAAGTTCTATTCGTATCTTCTTAATATAATGATAACACAATTGCCAATCGTGTGTCAATTTTTTAATTATAACTATTTCATCCGTATATGTACTTTTATATCAAATACATCGAATTTTTTAATTTTTATGATCTGATATGCTACAAATACTGTTATATTAAATTAGAATAAAAATTATTATTAAAAGTTATGCTAAATATGGAGTAAGTAGAATTGCATAATATATAATTTTAAAATTTAGATATACAATATTGTTGTCTATGAAAAATTATTTAATTTGATATGTTTGTAGAAAAAAGTTACAAACATTTAAAAAGTGAAAAAAATTACAACATTTTCTAAGAAAGATTAATTTACTACGAGCTTTGATAACACTGAAATTGGCTAATTCTGCTAAAATTTATCACGTTCTGGCTGAAGTGGCTATATTGACTGATTATGCTGATTTATGAAAAAATTATATTTAAAATATTTGTAATTAATTAATCAAATAAAAAATTATATGAAAAAATAGCCGTCTACAGTAACTTAAGTCAATACAGCCATAAAAGTAATTTCAACCTTACTTTTTCTTATTATTTCAAAATTCAGCACACGGAAACAAAAATTACATGTTTGGTGAAAAAGCTAGTCGATAAGCCTCATAAGTCGAGAAAAGGTGTCACCAAACGGGTTCTACGTAGTGTTACATAGGAGCCAATCGGTAGTTGAACATAATTGTGTCCCCCGTAAAACGGTAAAAGCCATGATAAATTGATAACATTTAGGGTCTATTTGCAACCGTCTCTGCTTTAAAAAAGTGTTTTTTTAATGAAATGGGAAGAAGTGGTTAAATAAAAGTTGATAGTGTTTGAGAAAAAATGATTTTGAAAAGTAAAAGTTGGTAGTGTTTGGTAAAATAAGTGTTTTTTATGTAATAGAAAAAGTAAAAACACTTTTGACACGAAAGCTGAGAAAAATAAAAGTGGTAGTATTTGATAAAATAAATGTTTTTTAAGTAAAAAATAAAGTGCTTTTTTAATCATTTGCAAACCAACCCTTACTAAGTCAAGTTTCCATTATATATTTATTTATATATAAAGTGGGAATCAAATAAAAAGATGTAGCGCACATTGCATTTCTTGATTGCAACTTGCAAGGCTCTTAGGATTTTGACTCTTGTTTTGATTTAAGAACCATATATAGTGCCCATCCTTACTAGCTTGAGAGTTGAGGCGAGGTAGTCGCCAGTCGCCACCCATATAAAGGTTTACACAGAGAAATTGAGAATCATGTGTAGTCATGGCTTCGGGTCGGGTGGCCCGACCCGGGACCAGCACTGTTCTGGTCCGGTCCGAATCGGTGACCCGGCCAGTGACCGGTCCGGGTAGGCCTGACCCGAGTGGTTTCCGTTCCGGGCTCAGGTCACCCAAAAGTTCCAAAACATGAACCAGCCCGGCCGGTCCGGGCCCGATTCCGGGCTTAATGTTTTGTTTTCAATTTTTTTAAATCCCCGGGTTTTGCTGGGTAATTAGAAAAAGGAAAAAAATGTTAGAGGCCTGAGACCAGGAACAGTCCGGACCCGGTGGGGTACCTGGGCCAGTCCCGGGCCCAACATTTCCTAACCGGCGGCCCGGTCGGGCCTAGGCCCGGCCCAGGCCCGAACCGGCTCGAGTCCACCAATAGAGAGCTGACTAGGGTTGTAAACGAAACAAATAATTTGTGCTCGATTCGCGATTCAAATTCGTATAAGACGATTCGAATTCGGAAAATTCAAATACAAATACAAATAAGAATATTAAATTTGATTCGAGTTGTTACCAAATACAAATAAGAATATCAGTGTATTCGATTCGAATATTAATCAAATATATTCGATTAATAATAATGATAATATTAATGTCAATACTAATAATAATAATAATAATAATAATAGTAATAATAACATTATAATAACTTTTAAAAGATAACAATACACTCAAAGTGTAGCCCATATATACACTTTTGCATACAGATTCCAAGCCTATTTGTAATAAATCAGAATATAAATACAAATACAAATCAATTTTTTGGTTCAAATGTCTTTCAAATACAATACAAATAATTATGTATTCGATTTGAAGAATAAAATTGGAGTTATTTGACTTTGATATACACAATTATCAACTTATTTCACACATTAGAAGTATATATACTTTCTAATATGTGTGTGTTAGTGTATATTTCAAAAGGTTTGAAATAGATTTATATTTATTAATCATAAAATTAATTAACTTTAGTATATTGTGTGCCATCTAAGAATGCATTGATCCATTAATTAAACTTAAATTCTAAAAACACACATTAAGTCATAGCAAGCATTTACAACATAAAAAACACGGAGTATAAGAAAAGTTTTTTTAGAGTGATATTTGACTAATATTTAACTTATACTCAATTCGATTCGATATTCGTATATGATTCGTTAATTATTCGTATTGTTAAACAAATACAAATACAAATCAAAATTAATATTCGTTTCATATTTGAATTCGAATTCGTATTCGAAAAAATTAAACAAATACAAATACAAAATCTCATTATTCGACTCGATTCGGTTCGTATACAACCCTAGAGCTGACAAGAGAGAGCTGAACCCAAAAACCTGATAACACGTTCGGTCTCTAAAAAGAGAGTAATAAAACGTTTACCCACCACATTCAAAACCTTGCAGTGCTTAAGTTTAAATACGAGAAAATTATGAGCAGATAATGAACGGTCTCATGAGATGTTATCACTCATCAGAAGAAATTATGCAGAAGCATTGCGAACAGAGAGGTGGAAGACATTAACAACTGGACATAGTAGCTAGCACTTAAAAGGATTACATACAACAATAAACGTAGTATTAAATTCCAGTGACCGCACAGAATTCACCCAGTCAGACAGCACCTCCTTAGCATCAAATTCTCTTAAAATGGCCATTTCACAATGTCAATCCTATATCATAATAGACTGCCACTAAGTCACCTTCAACCCAACTAAGATGTGAGTTCATTTTCTTATCCACTTTTACGAAATTTAGATTGGAATACCAGTACTAAATCTCACTATATTAGTATTCTCTTCAAGGCTGTATATAGATTCAAAATAGGATACTAAAAGCATGGTTGAAAGTTGCAACAAGATAAGTCCAGAGTACAAGCTAATCCTACTCGATCAACTAATGCAAGAAAAAGTTGTTTATGATTTATATTTGCTGGTCTTCCACACTCTACCGCTACCACAAGTTGAAAATATTGTTCCTACACCTATAAGCCGGGTTTTCAAGATTTCAAGATCTCATTTTCACCATTAAACATGCATCACGTGTTTTGAATGTCCTGAAATTAGATTCTTAGCATCTATGTTTAAGCAAATAAATATCAAGAAGTGAGAAAAGATTTTAGGAAATCAAGCTTGTATTGTGATACGAATATACCATAGATTCTTGAACTACAAAATTTTTAAGCCTGCATTTTTTACATTGTTCTGGCCATTTGAGAAGATACACGTACTACAGAGGTTGCTTCCAACAGTCCGAGGGTTCACTGGAAAAAAAACAAAAATATATGTTGTATGTAGACAAGAACCACTTCCAATACTTGAGGAAAACTTTCCTCGCCATTGTCCTAAAAAGCTATTAGTCAAGTTGCAAGATGTCAGACTCATAACCTGCTAGCCTGAAAAAGAAAGGGAAAATTGATTTATCCCAAAAATGTACAAGGCAAAGAACGAAAAAGTAAGAATGTTATATTACAGCTCAAGGAGAATATAAGACTAAAAAATAGCAACCAATAAAAGTAAGTTTGCAGAATTTTATGTGTCTCATGGTTGGATCAGAACTGCAAACTTACTTTAGAACTACATCTTACATAATTCAGGTCTCTCCTGCCTCCCCAGAAACAGTTCCCCCCTGTGAAATAGGGCTCAAGTAAGGAACAGATGAGTCATAAATCCAGAGAAAATTGTAAGTTTGCCTGATATACAAAAATATCACCTCAGGCTTTCCTTTTCCATTTGTTTGCGATGGAGCATCAGACTCAGATTGTGAAAACCTGAAAAGTTATATAGATTTATTCAACATGCCATGCCCTAATCCTTCCTAATGTTTAGGGGAAGAAAAGTGCATCTGTTACCCCTCTTATTATATATTCTAAAAACTATTTGAAAACTCATTAATTTTGATATTATACAAATGTTCTACTACGTATAAAACAGTTTTGAGAATGTACAATACGGATTAAATCCCATGAAATAGCATTTTCATTTTGGATCAAAGTGATAATTGGAAAAGAGGTAAAAACCTGCTACTTCAACCTAAATATAGAGACTAGTAATGAAACATGAATACATAGGTACTGAATCAACTATATGGTCAAAACTCAGAACATAAAGACTAAAGTGCATTTTTCTCAACAAAAAATGCTTCCACTGTAGTGACTTAAAAGTTAAAACAGCCAAAAATAGCATTTGAATAACCTCATAGCTCTTGCTTTCTTTTTATCTTCCTCCACAGGATCAACTTTTGCGACTGGCGCAAACCTTGCAAGCCTTGCTTTCTTTTTTGCTTCCTCGTCCGTGGGGGCAACTTGTTCAAGCCCAAACCTAAGAGCATGATAGAGAACTCAACCACAAACAACACTAGTAATATGAATACAATATACAATTACAGAAAAATAGACAATGGATCCGTGTTTTGCTTCAGGAAAATAGAATCCAGTTATTTTAAGGTCCATTGGAACTCGGAAAACAAAAAAGAAAGACATGGAGGAAAATGCAAGGGAAATTTGGAAGGAATAAAAATGCGAGGGTAAACAAAACATTTTCTGAAGCTCAGTAAATTTATTTTGTTAAGCCATCTACTCATCTAATCTATATGTTCCTTGTACATAGACATTGAAATCTGAAGTCTGAACATATGTAAACAAAAGTTTTTAAAACATTACTCATATTTTTCACTATCATTTTCAATTTCATTGGCAATAGCGAACATATTCTTAAATGTATGGGGAATAACTTCCTCTTTTGAAAGGGAAATTCATTCTTCATGAACAAATTTCCATTGTTTCCGTTTTTAACATTAGACACTATATTATTCAAAAATGACCCCCATGGAAATCATTACGCAGTAACTTTTATTATATTTCTTGCAATCAAACATACCATAATGGATACAAGTAGCTTACCTCTCTGCCCTAGCCTTCCTCTTCACTTCCTCTGCTTTATTTGATGAATCTGATCCAGGATTTGAAGAAGTGGTGCCAAACCTAAAAAATAAGAAATGTCCAATTCAAAAGAGTAATACAAATACCTAAAAGAGCATCAATACTAGAGTATAATTAACAAGAAAACATGACCAAATAACTGCATAATGAACAATAAGATCATATTATTTGAATTTACTTATTCACAAATAATGAAACCAGTAAGAGATGCAAAGATGTTATCTAAGTATTGCTCTGCATCACCTAGTCCTGCTGGATTCTCAACGGAACAAAGGGCTAATTATCCCAAGAAGAAAAGTACAATTAAAGGCATCAAGATCATTTCATCCTGCGAAAATGGACTTTCAAAATCATAGTATCTAACTAGTCTATACATTTTCCACATATGCCACAAAAAATATATAAATGGGAAAAAAATGAATTTGCAAGCCACTTGTTTCAGATTAATAACATATGACTCCATGTTCCACTTCTGAAGATGGGTGGTATACTCAGTGAAGAAAAGAAATCCAATAAAAAAGACCCTATGGGAAAGGAGAGCATCGAAACTAGAACTTATTTACGTAGCACATGCATTATAAATATATAGGAGTACATAATTAAAAATCTATGAGATGATAAATCTGTGTGCTGGAAGTCTAGAACAAGAAGGGGGGTGATAACATTGTAGAGTAACTTATTGCAAACTAAGGGGTGTTTTCAATCAAAACTTTGTATATTATTTCATTAGAGCAGTTTAGTTGCGCAGTCTCAAGAAAGTTTAAATGAGACGCTCCTATAAATGGTCTGTGTGTTTTAGTGTTGAGGTTTTTACCAATATAATTCTTGGTTCACTTCGATTATTTTCAATTTTACTACAAGAACCCAAGATTTAGAAGAACCCAGGTTCACCTTCTCCAATAACAGAGATTCGGAGCAAGGTTTAGTGTAATGTATTTCTTTGAAGTCTTTTTGTAAACCTAAGGAACCCAAAGTACGACATAGATTTTTCTCATATACGGAGCAGGTCTCAACACGGTATTTGTCAAATGTGCTCGTTTGGCATGATAATAAAAACCAAGTTTAACGGAATTTCAATAAAAAAAGAAATGAACAAAACCCCTAACCCTAAGTTGGGCTTCGGTATCTACACGTACCTTTCAGCTCTCGAATTTCGTTTTTCTTTTTCAGATAGTTGCACGGGCACTCCGAACCTCTCGGCACGCTTAATCTTCTTCTGAATATCAACTTCGCCGCTGCTGCTGTTGACCACGGTGGTGGTGACCGCTGTCTTGGATTCGCTTGGAGGCTGGATGGCGGCGCGAGCTACTTCAGATGCATCAGAATCCGACTGTTGAGATGGCGACTGCGGTAGGGTTTTCGGGTCGGCTTCAGCGTTAGGCGCGGTGGTCGTCGTCATGTGTGGTGGAGCCGCGAAATGAAACAGTGGCGGGGAGGCTGAAGTATGATTCTGCTAATTGGGAGAGCTATAAGATTCTAGCATCAAGTTCCTCAGCTTGCAACGGTATTTATTTACTTTACTCTCCCTAATTTATTTTGATTATGGAAATGAATTTTATCAAAAGTATCAGCGAAATAAAATTTATTTATAAGAACATCATTAATAGTTGATTTTTTTTCAAAATAATGTCAAAAAAAAATTACCAAATTAGGATCAGATTAAAAATATTTATCAAAATGCTGCTGGAACGGACTCCGCTCCGACCTGCACAACCGAACGCATATAAAAGTACATGTGTGTTTGTTATACTATTTTTCATTAAAAAAAATATTTTATTGATTTACATAAACATACATATGTGTGTGTTTGTAGAATATTTAAATTTTACACTATTCACGTGCTCTACTGTGATTGAATTTTATTTATTAGAATGTTAGAAATTTAATTTTTGAAAAATATTGTTAAATTCCTCCCACTTTTTATTTTTAAATCTGATTTTTTGAATCGTTTGCTATTAATGAATGAAATATGTCAATAGTCAAATTTATGTTTTGACAACAGTAAAAATGAAAACGTTGTAACTAATAAGAACCGGGATATTCATTGGGGCAGGCGGGGATGGCGAATCCACCTTGCATGGCGGGCAGGGGCATGTATACAAGGTAGTATAGTAACGAAGTGGGGCTGATTTTTGCATTCTACGTCCCGCTCCGTGATATTGTGATCCTTAACTAATGATAACATTTGTGGCCAGTTAGATATAAGAGTGATGTGAGATAATAACGGTAATTGCCTAATTGGTGTCACTATTAAAATGCTTAATTCTGACTCTAATAATATCATTGTTATCTTTACATGTATAGGGCATGTCACATATTGAAGGTGATGTTTTTGTGTTTATAAAGTTATTCATGTATTGGTATGCAATTATCTATTTGATTAAATGGTCTTTTCACATTTTAGAGTTATTGCTTCACACTTCACATTGTAATAAATAAAGTAAGCAAATTCATAAATTTTATGCTACTATAGAAGTATCATGTCACCACCGGTCACTTATCAGTGTTATTATCGTTTACACTGATACTATTGTCGTTGTAAAATATGTGTTCGTGGGTGTGAGAAACATTTTCATATATTGAAAGTATGAAAAAAATTGGCAAACTTTTTCTCATGACTATTTTTGCTTTTGCGGACAATAATTATGATAACGGTTGTTGGAAGTGATTGCTAGAGTTAGCAAGTGAGGGTGGGCAGACGCGTAGTTCGATAGAAATTAATGAAAGATTGAGTGCATTTATAGAGAAAACATATCCTTTTATGGTAAACAGACTTATATAAATCAGTTAAGATTAATCTAAACCAATCGAATCCCAAAACCCCCTAAGACTAGAAAAAAACAAAACAGTCACACCGAAGCAAATAATATGAATTGCATATAACTTATGGACAATCACTAGCCAAAAGTGACCATGCCCCCATGTTGTTCATCTCTCCTTTAATTTCAACAAAAATTCGACCCTTCAAAATAATATTACATCCGTCTCATTTTGTGTTTCTCATTGAGATTGACACACTTATTTTGACAATAATTATATAAGATAAATTGAAAATATTTATATAATTAACTATGATGAGTATATTACACGATGATGTCATTGATGATAAGTTCGATGTTATAGGTGTATGATGGAATATCTTCCATTATATATTCTTGTATTAATTATTTGACTTACCTTGTAAATGGTTGTAGAGATGTACTATTTATACTGGAACTATGTATCACTTCTTCAAGCTGAAAAAGGATATAAATAAAAAGGTAAAAGCAAATAAGTAATCAATAATGCATATGATCCACAATCATTACTTTAATATTGAGAGAGGGTGACACAGAGGGTATATATTGAGACCTTGTAGAAGACATTGTTCATTTTTTTCTTTTGCCACCCTACCTAGACTAAATCCACATTTTTATGCATTAGAGAGGAGATTTTAATTAAGAAGATCTATTTGATGATGTGAAAGTGCAATAGACTATTGCACTGGAGATGTCCTAACATGCCACTATAAAAAATTGAGTGCACGATGACATCCGAGAAGAATAGAAAAAACACGAATAGAATAATTAAATGCAGTTAAAAACCAACATGACAATTTCGAGACACCCATCAGTTTGGGAGGCAGTCACAAATATTGAATCGGAGTAATTGTCACGAAAGAATAAGAATCTAGAATAGTCATAATTTTGTCTCAAAAGTTTATTTTTTATTACGGTAGATTTAGTATCATTTTTTTCGAAAATATGAATAAAATTAATTTCATTTTTGGTTCTACAAGTTTTGTGTCAATTTCACCTTTAGTTCATGTTTTTCATTTTTTCCAGTTTTGATACTTGACTAATGTTTTTAAGTGTTTTCAGAGAGGGTCCTTTTCCGACGATCTTAACGATATGAAACAATGTCAGAAGGACCAAATATGATTGAAAATCCAATACTCGTCTATCAAAAGTGAATAAAGTAAAATGTGTAAATAAAATGTGAATTTTACCTTAAACTCGTAGGATCAAAAGTGAAATTCCTTCCAAAAATATTACAGAAATTAAATTTATTTACAAAAATATGATCAATAGTTATTATAGTATGATTTATTCACTTAAATGTGAAAATTGAATACTCATATTCATATTATAAACATTTATACTAATCTTTTCCATTTTGATTGTCTTTTTTGTCTACTCAAGTCTCAATTTGCTCATATTGAAGTCATATGTTTTCCTGCTGAAATTTCCCTTATGTAGCTGAAGCTTATCTCAAACTTTTGTATCTGAAGCTTATCTCACACTGTTTGTGCCAAGCCAAGCCCGGACATCTTCAACCAACATTTGAAGATCCTACTGGTCCGAAACCATGAAATTGGCTTCAATTATCCACCATAACAGCCTCCGAGCCTCACCTTTGGCCTTCACCAATGGTTCCTTCAGAAATTATCCAGTCTACCCAATCCATCCGAACTCAATACGGCATCGGGCTCAATTTGCTCATTCTTACTCCCCAACACCATTGTTAGGTAATGAAGTACAACTACGCGTCACTGAAAAAAAACTCAATTTTGAGGCACGACAAATTACTAATGTATGCATTTGAACCCTCAGCTGGCTCTGAACGGAGGTGTAATTCAAGAATTTTATGCTCAAGAAAAACTGAACAAGGAGAACAGTTGTCTACATCAGGCAATAATTTTAATCTTTGTCTTGTCCTTACTTCTTATTTCTGACATCTTATTGTATGAACAAAGCACCATATACGAGCTCATGCACTGCTTTTGGAACTTTGGCCTATGCGCTTAAATTTTAGCTATGTGGGATAGCTGTCCAGAGAAATATTGTAGCCAACTAGGGCCTTTTTGAAGTATTTTTTCAGAATGATTGTCTTATCAGAATTGTGGCCATTGTTGAATGAAACTGAGTACATAAAAGTTGGTGCTGCTGGAACTCTTTAGAAGTATGAGGAAGTGATAGCTGATGCCAATCTGTTGTACTCACTGTTCTAAGCTAATATTGTGTGGCAAAACTGTTGTGCAGGGAAGGACATGTCTCATCAACAATCAGTTGACAGTGTCAACCATGACGGGTCTGAGAATCATTTATCTTCTGTTAGGACGGTAGCTCTATGTGTAATACTTCGTTTGATCATTGACTCATTGTTGTACCAAATCGTCAATGTTATTTCTCATGATATTGGACATTCTAATCGAAGGGCGTACAGCCTTTCATTATTTTTAGGTGTTGTCAGCAGTAGTGTTTGGTGCTGGTTTGGGTTACATGGGTGGAGCTGAAAAGGCATATGAGTTTTTTGCTGGGTACAAAACTGTTGATCCCCGTCTGCATTTCCAATTACACAAGCTATACATTACTTCAGCGTTTATTCAATATATTGTCTAAAACTAAATTGTAATGTCCTATTGTGACTTCTCTCTTCTGTTATATAGATGGCATATTTTTCTTCATCACTCTTCTGGTGGGAATGTGGGATGAGGTTCCAATCAGTAATATGATAATTCAATATTAGTATCACTAATTCATCTATTTACATAAATTGTCAGGTATATCCTAGAGCAGAGCTTGTCAGTTGACAACTTGTTTGTCTTTATTTTGATATTCAAGTATTTTGAAGTGCCCCTGATGTATCAGGTACTGCATTAGTCCATCTGAGTACATTCTGAAATTTGCTACTTACCACATTTGGTCCTCAATCTACTTTCTCATTTGTTGACTGTTAATGGCTGTAATCTTCCATGCATTTTAGAATCGAGTGCTTTCATATGGGATTGCTGGAGCAATAATATTCCGATTGTCTATCATACTACTTGGGACAGCAACTCTTCAGGTTAGGACTTAACTCCCTTCTGGTATTTAGTCTGATGTGCAGTCACCTTTACCATTTACAACTGTATCACTAATAAGCTTTTCCCAAATATTCCGGTATTATTTTTAGAAATTTGAGGCAGTTAATCTACCATTGGCGGGGCTACTCCTATACTCATCATTCAAGGTACCGCATCTTCCATGGCTGCTGTATCAATCCTTTTGCACTCATCAATGATTTTTACTCCGTAATTCTTTTACCCTTGTTTGCCTCAAAATAGGGTAGGGGAGGGGCAGACCCGCTCCAGATATTTTGAGAGCTTGTTCTAAACCAAACACTTGACTTTCAAACAAAATATAATAAAAACTATCATATTGTAATTAAAAATTAAATTAGAGTTCTATTCATATACGATAATACTTAATAAATCAAAAGTATTAAAATTCCATGCTATACTTTGAAACTAAACTTAAGTTTTACTTATATCCTTCTAATAATTTTTGAAATTGAATCTCTAACGTATCTTCATATTCACTTTTCTCTTACTAATCGCCCTTAGTTGCTTCTGGAACTATTCAATTAAGTCTCCCTGTTCATTGTAGAATTTATGCATGACTTCAGCATCTTCAATGGAAGAATAGTTATTCTTTATTGGGTTAAATAATAAAAAGTTGGAACTATTAATTTTTTGGGTGCTGTACATTGGCTCCACTTGATCACTCAAAGGGCCGGCCTGGGGAAGGGGAGCATAAACGGGGAAGAGGAGGGAAGGAGAAAATTTATTATTTTTGAAAAATATGTTAAAAGTTTTATTTAACAATGTTGTCAATCCCGGATAGGGCAGTGGAGCGGCCTACCTTGAAAAAATTACAGCGGTATAGTGGATAGCAGGACGGTTGCTATTTAGATAAATTTTATGCAGAATGCATAATTATATGCATGCATATAGTTACATACAATACACATCAAATCAAAAGTAGTCTTTTGAGCCACGACGCTGTCGTTGAAGAAGAAGATAATAAATGACGTGGAACAGTATTTTAGAAGGCTGGGATGGGTTTTACATACTGCGAAGGGTTTTAGTGGGGTTACTTTATACTCTAAAAGGCCTAATTTACTCCTTTGAAAGCCAAAAAACACAATTGACCATTTGTTAAGGAAAGTGATATAATGTGGTTGATATTAAATTTGTAAAGCATGAATTAATTTGAACCACAAAATTGTTAGTCTATTAACAAATATGGTATCTAACAAACGAAAAAGGTAACATTGAACAAGATAGTGAGACGGGGGAGTAATTATTAAATTTACTCATATAGTTATGTTAAATAACTATGCGATCTAGGAAATACAGTGTTTTAAATGGTTCTTCTTATTATATATTAAAAAGGTCAAATATATTACGGAGTATATATTAACACAAGTTACTGGTTTACTACTAATTACTATTGTTATTACTAAACTGAATCATTTGAAATTTATAAAGTAATCTAAGAATAGTTAACTAAATATAAAGCAATTGATCCATGTCCACTAACACAATCGGTATCAGATATCCGCTAAATGTCGAACACCCCCTATGTGGCCATATGTATAACAGTAATACTGCATGGCTATAGTGATTTAAAAGAGGTGAAAGAAATAAGAAAAAAGACACTATTCCAAAATACCCTAGATTGGGGGAGTGAAATCTGAAGAGTTTGGAGGAGACCACAGCTCTCCCTTTTAACTTCCCCAACCAATAGTTACTCCCCCGTCGACCGTTTTTAGATGTAAATACGAATCTATACCGTTCAGTAGAAAATCACTTTCATGAGTTTCGTAATTTTTATTCAAATATTGATTTGGTTGACATTGCCTGTTCTGAGAAATATTTTTCATTTCAAAACAACAAGTCAACAAAAAAAGATTGAAATAAAGGCGCTGTGTGTCAGAAAAGATAGATGGCAACAACTTTTCATAGAGATTTTTTTTTCTCCCATTTTATCATAAAAGTTAAATCTTTTTCAAACATACAAAACTCCTCCAAAGTCTTCTGACCAAAGAAGGGCTTAAGGGAAAGTTCTCCACCACCATCATCATCATTACCCCAGTGCCGCAAAGGCTCCCACCTACGATGGGGTAAGGGGGAGTTGGATGTACACAGCCTTGCCCCTGTACTAAAGTACAGGGATACTGTTTCCGGATGACCCATGGTAAAATCGCATTAAAAAATTGCATGAGACAGTTTGGTGAGCCATTTTGCTCTATTCCATCATATTCTCAAGACAAAAAATAGTGAATCTTTGGTTCCATTACAAATGATGGAATGCTTAAGGGAAAGTTCTATGTATGAAAATTGCTGTTTTCTTCTTCTTTTCAAATTAGATATGAAACAAGTAAACATAAATTCGTATCAAAAATAGGTACCAAACTTCTAATAGGCTGTCCCATATGGCATCTAAAACTCTATTTAGGCTGTCTGTTATTATGATTGCATGTTGTTTACCTGTCTTACTAGCTATTAAACTCTATCTTATCATATACTCCCTCCGTCCCACAAAATACTGAAATAGTTCCCGGTTTCCTTTTTGGCCGTCCCAAAAAAGTTCCCATTTCCCTTTTTGGAAAGTTTTGTGTGGCTCACATTCATTTACCTTTTTCTTACTCAACCACAACCATACATTTCCACTTTATTCTCACTTTCTTAAACTCCGATCCAAGTCAATGCGGGAACTATTTTATGGGACGGAGGGAGTGCATTATAAAATTAAGTCATTTTTAGCTAAATTCATTTTACAGGTCCAAGTGGCAATCTGGCTGCCATGTAGGATGGAATTGGCAGAATAACTGCGATAGAACGGCATGTCAAACCAAAATAAAAGTTTAATACCCATTTGGATACATATTAGTTTTTAGTACTCGATTGGATACATGAATGAGTAGTTTAGTGACCACATGCACATTTTCCGTTCATTTAATGTACTTATCTTGATTTCATCTCTTCAACATTATCCCAGTTCATTAGCAGACAGAAAAATATGTTGCACAAGAAGTTAAGGTCAAATACTGATTGTAATTGCCTGATGCGGTCGATGATAAATTTTACTTGTGTTTTTGTCTAAACACCAAGATTCCTTTTATCTTGTGATCTTGTTGGATTAAGATTTTCATGCAATCTGGTTCATAATGTATATGTTTATTTGTTTAATTTCATCACAGTTGTTTGCTGAAGAAGATGGAGATACTGATCTTTCTGAAAACTTCATAGTAAAGACTTGCCAGAGATTTATTCCCATAACCTGTATTGTTTTCTCTCTCGTGACCATTGCATAAGCACATTTTTTTGTGATCTTTTCTAACTAAAAAGACATCGACATACTTATCATTTATATATTTTGAAATTATCATTTAATAATTTTCTACATAATATGATTTCCTTACATACTTATCATTTATATATTTTGAGATTTATTCAGAAAAATTCTATTTGTGAATAATGCAAAAATCAAAGCCCTGCAATTTAAAAAGAACGGAGGAAGTTTATAATATCAGAAAACAAAAAGCTAAAATTCCACATGATAAAGATAAAAGAGCCTAATTTGTAGGAAAATCAAACTTCACATTGATAAATAGACCATGTTTTTTTACATCTTAACTTGAATTTATGAAAAACAAAACATCAGCGTACCATATTGAAAAGTTCAAATGAAATTTATCTTTCCTTTCTTCGAGTTGCAGCTAAATATGACGGTGATCGATTCATAACAGTTCAGGATGGCATTTGGAAAGTACGTCTTCTTTGTCTCTTTACGTTTGTGTTCCTGTTTGCTTATTTTTACTCTTGAGGAATAATAGTTCAATAGCAATTATTATTGGCATGCTAATATTACATTTCTACTTTGATCAGAAGCTATACACGTACTACACATTATAGAACTCCATTTTTGTCCATTTTCAGTTGTATACATTTATCTAGACCAAGTTTTGTTAAACATGAATTGTTCCTTCAATTCTAACAGGCGTCACACATTTTGGACAGGCTACACCTTTACTCCTTACAGTGGCCGTAATTGAACTCAGTGATATTGCATTTGCTGTATGTGCTATTTCCATAGGAATATTTAGTTTTTAAACTCCTTGGTTTTTTGTAAATAACTAATTATGATCTTGGTGATTATTTTCAGGTTGATTCTATACCAGCTGTTTTTGGTGTTACCAGAGACCCTTTCATAGTTTTCACTTCTAATATTTTTGCCATTTTAGGTACTGTTGCTCTAAATTCTCTCTTCATTTTAAATATCCCAAAGTTGTTGCTATGCTTGCCAATGTTTAGAGAAGTAATGGATGAATTGGCATCTTTTGCTCTGCTTGCCTCAACTCTCAAGTCTGCAATCAAATGTTTATGACATATTTTGAAACATAATACACCGTATTATGATTATAGCACTGTTCTTGTAGCCAAGAAAAATCTATCAATCTCGATGGGGTAATGTCTAGGCACCCTTACCAGAAGGGAGGAGGGGAAGTTATGCCAAGGCCTAAAGCCAAACCCCTACAAGGAGGAATTTCCCCAAAGGATAAAATAATCACAGGGGAGTGGAGCCTAACTACAAAAAAGGCTTAATCAAAGGAAGAACATCACCAGCTAAGACTGGGAGAAGCAACAAAAAAGCAAGATGTTGATATCTTGCATTTTTTTTCACCATTGCATCCAAGATGCTGATATATTGCATGGTTTTGTGCTTAATGGTGAAAGCCCCCCCCCCCCCCCCCCCCCCGACTTTAGTGAGAGGAGTGCGTGGAATTTAAGCACGCAATATATGTGTTACCATTAAGGCCAATTTGTATGCAGGTTTAAGGTCATTATACACACTCATTTCTGGAAGTATGTCTGAATTGGAGTATTTACAGGTGATGGATTCATTCTTTTTCCATATGGAGGGAGCTAGTTGTGTATGTATACATTTTTTTTCTTTTTTTTTTCATTTACCCTAGTGCCGCAAAGGCTCCCACCTACGGTGGGGTAGGGGGGGGGGGTCGGATGTACGCAGTCTTACCCCTGTACTAAAGCACAGAGAGACTGTTTCCGGATGACCCATAGTGAAAATCGTGTCCAAAATTGAGGTTTGAAAAATTATTTAAATTAATCTGGGACATCAAGTACTAATAAATATATCAATTGAGGGCTCAAAAAGTTAACACCATTGAAGAATCTAATGTAAACTGACTTGATATATGTTATACTACCTCCGTTCCCTTAATATTGGGACAGAAGAGAGGTGTGGTTTTTAAGAAAAGTAAAATTAAGTGGTTGATAATGAGTTGATAAAGTGAGAATAAAGTAATAATGAATTAGAGCCACACAAATGTTACCAAATATGGTATGGGACAATAATAGGGGGACATCCAAAATGAAAAAATGGAACAATTATAGGGGGATGAAGGGAGTAACTTATAATCTTTCAAGTCCTGAATTGACGACTTGTTCCCGTGAAGCGGTAGTTTACTCTTTCGGGCCCACTGATAGAACTCCTAATCAAGTTAATTATAATTAAGAATATAAACTTCGTAAATAACTCATTTGAGGGCTCAAAAAGTTAACACCATTGAAGAATCTAATGTAAACTGACTTGATATGTTATAACTTATAATCTTTCAAGTCCTGAATTGACGACTTGTTTCCATGAAGCGGTAGCTTACTCGTTTGGGCCCACTGATAGAACTCCTAATCAAGTTTATCATAATTATTAACAATATAAACTTTGAAAATGACTCATTTAAAATGGTTGGTTTCTCAAACCGGGCATACCTTTGCAGTTTTAAGACCTGAATTGACGACTTGTTCCCGTGAAGCGGTAGTTTACTCTTTCGGACCCACTGATAGAACTCCTAATCAAGTTAATTATAATTAAGAATATAAACTTCGTAAATAACTCATTTGAGGGCTCAAAAAGTTAACACCATTGAAGAATCTAATGTAAACTGACTTGATATGTTATAACTTATAATCTTTCAAGTCCTGAATTGACGACTTGTTTCCATGAAGCGGTAGCTTACTCGTTTGGGCCCACTGATAGAACTCCTAATCAAGTTTATCATAATTATTAACAATATAAACTTTGAAAATGACTCATTTAAAATGGTTGGTTTCTCAAACCGGGCATACCTTTGCAGTTTTATCACATGTTATGCATTGCTTCACTACTGTCTCAGTTACTGATATTATCGCATGTGTTATGCCCCGATAGTCCTTTTGTTATTTCTGATGAAATCTAGTTTCTGGTGCGAACAGCCTGCAATTGGTGCTGTTTTGGGCTTTATTGGGTGTAAGATGATTCTGGATTTCTTTGGTGAGTCTTGATCATTGCAACTCATTCTCTCTTGTGTATAATACTAAGACTAGTTGGAACTTGGAAAGTTACAGGGAAAGGGAAAAGATAGTAAGGATAATAGTTATTTTAATGTTCCATCTTACCTTAAAAATTCAAATAAAAATAAATTCGATGGGAACATTACTGTTCTTTACAAGTACTTGGATATCTTAGTCTTGTACGGAGTACAATATAAATATTTAAACATAATCCAAAACTGATTTATTGAGTTTGAAGCAGTTCTTTACCCCCCACACATTTTCTTTCCTTTCAAAGTTTCCTTTCTATTTCCTGCTTATTTCTGTTTCCTGACATTTCCGTGTCCAAAATCTACCCTAAATAGTACTTGCACATGCAGGATTCCATGTTACTACCGAGGCGTCTCTTGCCGTTGTAGCCACCTGTCTCAGCGGTGGGGTGTTGTTAAGTCTTGCCAAGGGGAAGTCCGATTAGAGGTACATTCGATCTATTAGGCTGCATGCCTGTCTATATTTCGCTGATCTAGTTTTTATGAACTCATCTGATGTTTTCACCATGGACCCTTCTCAATCCTCGATTATTAAGAGTTATAAATGCTTATTCTCGACTCCTGTTTGGTTATCACTCTGGACCAAAAACAGAAACCAGGAAGATAAGTTTAAGGGTGAGGGTGTTTTATATTAGACTCCATTTATTAAACTGGAAAAGTTTAACCACTACAGCATGGCGTATTTGTTCAAGCCGATTGGTGTACTCCCAGAGAATTTTCCTGAAGAACTGTGAGCTGGAGGGGATCAATGCAGGCTAAGACGACAAGAAACTTCAAACTTGTTCCCACATCTCATCCCTAATATGTTAGTTTAATTAATCATGGACACTCTGTGTAAAGCTCATGCCTTATGGCAATCTTCTACCACAGTACATTCACTACAATCAAAGCTTACTCATTCGGAATGTGTGCTCATTAATTGTTCATTGTATGTAATTTCGCATTTATTGGTGTAAAGAAACATTATTGATGAAGCTTTAATTTTCCACCTATAAAGCTTCAAAGTGAGCTTTAACCCATTCCTCAAAGGTTGTTGCTTGTCTTTGAAATTTAACTCCCAGCAAGCACCATACCCCTTTCACCACTTGACACCCTTGAAATAATAAGTGTAATTCATTCTCCTTCTCCTCCTCACGCCCACAGATTTTGCAACCCAGATTAATATCAACTCTCCGTCAAATTAAATTAGCTGCTATAGGAAGACGACTCGGCATAACCTGCCTGTCCTGCCCAAACAAAATATTTTCTTCCAACCTCTCCTCGTGCCCTACGATATCCACTCTTCACCGTAATGACCGTATATTGTCCCTTAGGCTCATCAGCCGGTCTTCTCCTACTAATAGGAATGCTAAAAATCATCGTACTCCATATCATAAAACAGAGCTTACACTCTAGTCATGTTCCAATCTACCCCATCCTCCGTTAATAAAGCCGCCACATGGATGTCAAGAATTCCATTCGGTGGCCTTGTAACGATCCTCCCATTCAAATGATTATTAAGATGTCTATTAATACCTTTTTAAATTCTGAATTGATTATTGAAAGAATGACCAAAACGTGATGGTGAAGCTTTGCGTGGACAAAAATGTGAGCACGTTATGTTTAGGACAAAAAACTGATTCACGGGGGGGGGGGGGGGGGGGGGGTAAAATATCTCAATTACCCTTGCTCCCAACCCATTTTCTATTTTCTAAATCTCTTGATTTATGGCTCAGGGCATCTCATCCAACGGCCAGATTTTGTAAGGAAGACAACGATCAAATCTTCTCCGTCTGCATCTCTTCAAGCGAGCCGACTACGAAAAGCGACGGGGGAAGCAGCTACAAAGAGCGACAACTACTCCTCTCCTTCTCCTTTTTCTTGTCTGCAAACCACCATTGCTCACTCCGTCGTTGTTTCCTCTCTCTTCAAATGTCTTCTTCAAGCCGCACCAAATCCTTCAACGGCGGCAACGTAATTCGTAGATCCGACGGCTACCTCATCCCCCAGTCGCGGCAGCGAGCTTCGTAAACCCGACGAGAGACTTCATCCTTCAGCGACGGAGACGAGCTTCGTAAATCTGATGAGAAATTTCATCCCTCCAGCAACGTGATTCGATGGATTTGAGATCGACAGATCTCGAACAGTTGTTATGTGGAGCTGATTAGGCTAGGGTGGGGCAAGGAGAAGTGGTGGATGGCAAGGACTTGGTGTAGGGACAAGCGGACGAGGTTGGATTGGTGTGGCGGCAATAAGGCAAGTGGGATCGTGGTGGGAATTGGTGGGGGACGTTGGGGCTAGTTGGGCAGTGACAAGGGTTGATGTAACAGTTAGGAGGCCGTGACAGGTTGTTAGGGCAGGGAGTGACGGTGGATGGAGCTGGTGCGGCGGCGGCCAGAGTCGGGCTGGCGAGGTAACTGTCGGGCTGGCGAGGTAACTGACCGGAGTCACTATAGTCGTGTTATTGTAATATTTGTCACTGTCTCCGGTGGTTGGCGTATGCGGTTTGGAAGAGGTGGTGCCGCTCGTGTTATTGTGGTGTGTGTCATTGTCTCTGGTGGTTGGTGGCTATGGTTTGGAAGCAGTGGTCAGCGGTGTTGCTGCTAGGGTGAGGCACATACATCACTAATTGTTGCTCACTAGTCGGTGGGCCGACAGTGGTCATTGGTCGATGGTGATTACTTGTCGGGTTTGGTCATTGGCGGGGTGATTACGCGAAAATCACTGTGTCTATTGGTCACTAAGCAGAAGTAACTATGACAGTAGTCAGTTAGTCACGGGAGCGATAGTCACTGGGACGGTGGTAGACGTCAGTCATCAGATGAGCGGACGAACATGTAATTGTCACTTTAGGCATGTAACTATGTCATTGTCACTCTAACATGTAATTGTGTAATTGTCAGTGTAACATGTACTTGTGTAATTGTCACTATAGACATGTAACTGTATTGTGTATATATGGATATAATCGTAAAGTTAGTCACTTTGGCTGACATGTAACAATGTAATTGTAACTGTAACATTTAATTGTGTAATTGTCACTATAGACATGTATCTGTCACTGTATATATATGGATATAATCGTAGTCACTTTGGCATTGGTCACTGTAGCATTGGTCACTATAACAAGTCATTATACCATTGGTCACTGACCGGTGGTAGTAACTAAAACAGTGGTTACTAAAACGATAGTAACTGGAATGATGGTAACTGAGACGGTAATTAATGGAGCGACAATAATTGGGCGATAGTCATTGGAGCGGCGGTCATTAATATAGTCACTGAGGTAATATGTCCCTAGTCGATGGAGTCACTTATAGTTAATCACATTATAGTTAATCGCACAAATCACTTCGCCAAAAAATAGAAACTTTGAAATAATTTAAGACATTTTAAAATTTCACACAAATTTTAGTGTAATTTAAGTATTTAGGTATTTAAAAAATATTATATTAAAAACAATGAAGCACTCATTGTTGGGGCTTAATTGTTATGAAATGCAATGTTAAGTGCATTATTACGGCTTTGCTATTGCTCCAGCTTCCAGAAGCATTGTGCGGTGCTAAGCTTCACCGGTATGAAATAGTTAGAAGGGTAATTTAGTAAAGCAAATGCTTATTAGTCACATTTTTAGAAAGTAAAAAGAAAGGTCACTTTTTTGTCCAAAACCTATTATTTAGTAATATTCATGGCAAAACCCTTTGATTATTTTATGTAACAAACAAAATAAGAATTGATTTCACTTTTTATTCTATGAGTTTTATGTCAATTTCACATTTAGATTACATCTTTGACCTTGTCCAGTTTTGATACTAAACTAATATTTCTTGACTATTTATGATCCTTTTGTTTAACATTTTCTGTGCATCATTTTGATACTGATCCGGCGATTTTAAGCATTAGAATTTGGAAATATCAACGGAATGATCATATATGGACAAAAAACTAGGGGTGAGAATGTCAGTTTGGTTTAATGGACTGTACCAAATTGAACTAAACCAAACCGAAATCGGACTATATCAAATTTGGTTTGAGTTTGATAGTATTTCTTCCAAAGCATATTAAACCGAACCGAACCAAAACCGACAAAATCGAACAAAATCGAATCGAACTAGAGAAATTCAATAAGACATTCATGTACTATTTAAAAAAAATCACAAATCCAAACCGAACTAAACTGAACTGATTGTATGTACGAGCTAGGTATATATATCACATAAAATTTAATATATTTACTTTTGTCCTGTAAACTATAAAATTAGTTTATACTCTTCATCGAATTGTTCAAACACTATAGAAAAAGTCGTGCAAATTTTATTAGTTGATACATTTAAGTTTATGCAGTATAAAACATTAATGTTTTTTATTTTGAGCGACTTTCCGAATTTGGTTATTTATCCGAATTTGGTTATTTAACTTTAATTTTTATTTGACTTATTCTAAAGGTGGGAAGGGCCAATCATTTTAAACTCGATGAGCACCATGTTGATGTAACATTAATCACATATGTTTATATGTATACAAATGTGAAGGGTGTTTAGAGTATTTTTAATTGGATCCATTTCAGTCAAAGGTCAGACAAAACATAAATGAAGTAGAACAGATCAATTCAAACTTTAATTCTCTCTACTCTACACAAACTTCAACCACACAATTTTTACTTTATTATTCTACGTGTCAGTCACCTTTGGCAAAGTTTTGAAGGGCGGAGGTAGGGTTGGATTCGGTTCGGGCCACCCGGCCCGTGACCCGGCCCGGCCCGGCACTGTGCGGGCCCGGGACCGGCCCGGTCGGGCGGTCCGGGACCGGGTATGGGCCCGAACCGGGGGGAAGGGACGGGGCGGGCTCGGTTCAGCATTTTTGTGACCCGGCCCGGCCAGGTCGGGCCCGGGTCCGGGTCCGGGTCTATTTTTTAAAAAAAAAAAAATTGATTTTTGGCTACATAGCCGTTGAGGCCTTGGGGGTGGGGCTGGGGACAACCCAAACGGCTATATAGCCGTTGGGTGGGGTAAAGGGGGGGTCCGGGGGGTGGGGGTGGGGGGGGGTGGGGGGTAAAAAACCTATAAATACTCCTACTCTTAAACATTTTTTCATATCTCTTCTCCAATTCTTCCTAAATTCATTCTTAACTCTCTACTCTCTAATTCTCTTATTCTCCAATATATTATATATCTACTCTCTAATTCTCTTCTCCAAGAAGTTAAGATGGAAAATCAAAATGCCATTATACGGTATAATTTTGATAAGCAGAAGGACCCGAAGACCGGGATGTGGTACGCAATTTGCAAATGGTGCGGAAAAAAATGTATTATGGGGGCTTCAGGCGGATTCAGGAATGCAATCAAGCATATGAAGTCATGTGACAAAGGTCACAAAGCCAAAGGATCGGGAGGTGCGGGAAGTTCCGATTGATTACAATTTTCAAAATGTTTCTCTTAAAGTTTGTTTTAATTTTCAAATGTAGTTCCTATTTCATTTCAAATAAATGCAATTGAAGTTTGTTTTTAATACTCTTATAAAACTATAAACTATAAAATATAAAATATAAATTATAAAAAAAAAAATTAACCGACCCGGCCCGAACCGGACCCGACCCGTGACCCGGGCGGGTGGCCCGGCCCGGGCCCACTTGTAACACCCCGGGGCCCCACACGGACCCGAGGTAGTTACTCTAGACCTCTAGTACTGTCCCCACAAACCACCACGAGCCTTTACCGCGCACTTTGTCCTCACTCATGCGCGCCCTGAGAAACTTCCCAGGGAGTCACCCATCCCAAGACTACTCCCGTGCAAGCACGCTTAACTTTGGAGTTCTTGGGTGATGAGCTCCCTTAAAAGGAGATGCACCTCTATTGGTATGAGTAGTACTATTAATCCTCTTACATTAATCTCGGGTATTACAATCGCCCCCACTTAGGATCGCAACGTCCTCGTTGCGCCCTTAAACCAATCTCAATAAAACCCCAGAATCTTGCCCTGCTAAGTGCCCGCCCGATATCTAACGGGTCAGCACACTGTCGCAGGGTTGCTCTGATACCACCTGTAACACCCCGGGGCCCCACACGGACCCGAGGTAGTTACTCTAGACCTCTAGTACTGTCCCCACAAACCACCACGAGCCTTTACCGCGCACTTTGTCCTCACTCATGCGCGCCCTGAGAAACTTCCCAGGGGGTCACCCATCCCAAGACTACTCCCGTGCAAGCACGCTTAACTTTGGAGTTCTTGGGTGATGAGCTCCCTTAAAAGGAGATGCACCTTGTTTGGTATGAGTAGTACTATTAATCCTCTTACATTAATCTAGGGTATTACACCACTGTTCTTGAACCGGCGGCCCGACCGGGCCCGACCCGGCCCGAATCCATCCCTGGGCGGAGGAAGTATAAGTTATGAGATATTTGTGATAACCGAAAGTGTGATGCCATAATAATAATGATGTGATGGAGTATATGGGCCTGGACCCCAGGACCCACATACTCAGAAGAATAGAAGGTACCACGACCACCTGGTGGGACCCTCGTCAGCCAGATGACCCTCGTCGGCTGATAAGAAGACTACTCAGAACGTGATCCAGAAGCCAGTAAGAGCCAGATGACCTCGTCGGCCGGGTCTTCGTCGGCCGTGCCCTCGTCGGTCGTGCCCTCATAGGCCACAGATGGCCTCCAGAATAGGGTTCTATACATAATCATTTCTACACTTTTGTATCCGGCCCATTAGTGGCCCTACTGTAAATGGGCCTCCCAAACCCAAGACTTGGGAGCCCAGCCCTAATTTTTCCTATAAATACTCCCTCTAGGAGTAGTTGTAAGGATTCACAAATTCATTAATACAGAGCAAATATAGAACTTCTCTCTCTAGCTCTCCCTTCTCTCTAGACTTATAGTCTATCATTTGGTGCTCTCGTTGAGAGCTAGAATAATCAAGTCAGCCTCATTCGTCGCTACCAAGCACAGCTAACTGATCATGGGAAGAACTAAGTCAAACCGTAACCTCCTCGGCAAAGCCATCCCTGAGGCCCAAGAGCATCAGGAACACGAGGAGGACGCAACGGCCGACAAGGCCGCCGAGGGAGACGTCTTCCAGGAAGCCATCGACCTTGCGGGAGACCTGCGCAACAAGAAGCGCGCGGAAAAGGGGGACGCCTCGGCGCAACCGGCCTCACCTGCGGTTGACCCTCAGCTTCAGGCCGCTCTCTCGGCCATCATCGCCAGTCTGGCCCAGAATCCCACCGTCCTCAGCGCACTCATGCCAAGGACGGGGGAGAACACGACGCCACCTCCCCAACCCCAGCCATTGGCCGTTAGGCTAGACAACGACGAGGGGGTGGTGCCCCAGGACCCAACGTCGTCCCACTCCCACCCTGCTTCCCCTCTTCGATCCGGACCGGCCCCAGCACGTGGAAAAGCCTCAGCCTTTAACAGGCTAGGTGACACGTGCCGTCAGCCTGCTTCGGAGAGGATGGCGGGGCGGATTGGGCGGCGTGTGCCTGGCTCACCCAGGGAAAGCTTGGGGTCGGTATCCCGGACATCGGATCGGCCCCGCCTGGACAAAGGCAAGGGAAAACTGCACGAGGGCGATGCCCTTCATCAAATCAACACGGCTCATGCAGCCCGCTTGCAAACTCAGGGCGCCACCATGGCCGCCAAGGACCCCAAGGACGAGGTGATCGCCCAACTCGAGCGGAGGCTCGCCCAGATGGAGGCCAAGCAGCTGGCTGCCACGCCCACCGGAAACTCATCCAGAGATCCCGGCTTCAACGCCCTTCTGAACAAGGTCACTATCCTTGAAAGGGAGTTCGCCGAAGGACGAGGGGACCCCATCATCCAGGTCAGGACGAGGACCCCCTTCACCGCTAGGGTACTCTCGGCCCCTATCCCCGAGAAGTACTAGAGAAATGCCATCAAGCCCTATGACGACCGCTCCGACCCCCAGGAGCACTTCAGCCGCTACCAGAACAACATGCTGATGGTGAACACATCAGATGAATACCTCTGCCGTTGGTTCCTTTCCACTCTCGAAGGGCCAGCGTATGAGTGGTTCAACGCACTCCCCGAGGGGAGCATAGACTCGTGGTAAGACCTTGCCCAGTGCTTCCTCACTCACTTTGCCGGAAGGAAGCGCGCGAAGAAATACTTCACCCATCTTCTCTCCGTCAAGCAACAACATGACGAATCACTCCGTTCATTCATCGATCGGTGGACGAGGGAGACTGATGAGGTCGAGGGGGCCGATGAGCGCACCCTCCTCGTACTCTTCCAGGGGGCCCTCCGCAGCACCCCATATGCAAGGAGCCTCATCACTGACCCTCCGAGGTCTTATCTAAAGGCGCTTCAGCGAGGGAACTTATACGCTGACGCCGACGAGCTTCACAGCCACAAGAAAGACGGAGGGCACCCCTCCAAGAAGACAAATGCTACGCCATCTGCAGGCGCACCCTCGGCCGGGGACCGAGGTCAGGGAGGACAGGGCCGCCATGGATCTGGTGGAAAGAACAAAGACCGCATATGGCGTCCGAGGATGGAGAGGCCGAAAACACCACTTACCCATTCGGTCAGCACCATCCTCGAGTACGCCGAGGAGCACGACCTCATTGAGCGAGAACCTCGGCTGGCAAAAGAGATCTACGCCGTCCATCAGGGCGGCACCTACTGTCGCTATCACCGGAACACCTCCCACAACACAGACGATTGTGTCATTCTGAAGAGGCACATCGAGAAACTGATTCGTCAGGGGGAACTTTCCCAGTTTGTTAAAGGTGGCCCGCGCAAAAATACGTGGGTAAACACCGACAAACATGGGGGCGAACCCTCTACGAAGAATCGTGAGATCGGCAGGCTCAGCGATGACGACGAAGACTTCGAAGAGCCCCCCTCAAAGAAGAATCACATCAACCTCATTGTGGGGGGTAACACCGGGGGGATTCGGCCACCCAGAGGAAAAAATGGGCTCAATCCCTTTACATCGAGGAGGTGTCCCACGCTCCCCCCAGCCGAAGAAGCAATGGGCGGAGGTGATCACCTTCACCGACAAGGATCTACCTCCTGGGCCCGCATCACTCAGGGACGCCCTCGTCATCCGGTGCGAAATAGGTGACTCCATCATCCATCGCACCTACATCGACACGGGGAGCTCCGTCAACGTCATGTACCTTGACACATTCAGGCAGTTAAAACTAGACAGGGCGCTGCTCAAGCCGATACGGACACCGTTGTCCGGCTTCATCGGGGACTCTATCGACACTGAGGGCACGATAGTCCTCCCCGTGGAGGTCGGCGACGGCTCCCATCGCATCAGGATCGACATGGAATTCATGGTGGTCAACATCGAGTGCGCCCACAATTTGATATGGGGGCGGCCAGCACTAGAGGATTTGGAAGCCATCATCTCCATGAAACATCTATGCATGAAGTTCCCCACTAGCGGCGGTATCGGCTACGCCCGAGGGAACCAGAAGATAGCCCGGGCGTGCTACCTGAAACTGACCAAGCCGGCAGCCAGCGCCGGGAAGAGAATTGACATCATCATTGCTGCCGTCTCCAAGGATGAGGAAAGGCCGCACGCTGAGCCATCCGAGGAGGTCGAGGAGGTCCCCCTAGACAGCTCCTGGCCGGAGCGGGTCCTGAAAATCGGGAAACAACTCCCACAGGATCAACGCGAAGGCATCCTCAGCGTCCTGCGGTCATACGCCATCATATTTGCGTGGTGGTCGGACGACATGCCTGGCATCAGCCGAAAGGTGATCACTCACCGGCTGTCAGTCGATCCCGCCTCCACGCCGATCAAGCAGAAGCGGCGCTACCTCTCGGCCGATAGACGTGACTTCGTCAAAGGGGAAGTTACCGTGCTCCTCTCCATCAACCACATTAAGGAGGTGAAGTGCCCCACCTGGTTGGCCAACGTCGTCCTCGCACAGAAGCCGCCGACGTTCAGAATGTGCGTTGATTACACTGACCTGAACAAGGCGTGCCCCATGGACCCGTTTCCTCTCCCCAACATTGATCAACTGGTGGACGAGACGGTGGGATGCGAGTTGATGTCATTCCTTGACGCCTTCAGGGGGTACCACCAGATATTCATGCATGAAGATGACGCCTAGAAGACGGCCTTCATGACCTCAGAGGGAATTTTCTGCTACCTCGTCATGGCCTTTGGGTTCAAGAACTCAGGCGCCACATACACCAGAATGGTAGCCAAGGTCTTCAGAGCAGTCCTTGGCCGGACGAAGGAGGCGTATGTCGACGACATGATCGTCAAGAGCAGGCAATCCATTAGCCACGCCGACGACCTCCGGGAAATTTTTGAGATAACGAAGAAGTTCCAGCTCCGCCTAAATCCGAAGAAGTGCACCTTCGGCGTCCAAGGGGGTAAGTTCCTCGATTATATGGTCAGTCGAAGGGGCATTGAGATCAACCCAGAGAAGATACAGGATATTGTCAACATGGAGCCACCGCGAAATGTGAAGGAGGTACAACGGCTGACGGGACGCCTTGCGGCCCTGAACCGTTTCCTCTCAAAATCGACTGAAAGGTCTCTCTCTCCCTTTCTTTCAGACCATGCGCAAAGCAAATGGTTTCAGATGGACGACGGAGTGCCAGCAAGCATTTGAGGAACTGAAGCGGTACTTGTCGTCCCCACCCGTGCTTTCCAAGCCTAAAGCCGGTGAAACCCTTTTCCTATACTTAGGGGTGAGCACTTCGGTCGTCAGCTCCGTACTCATCCGCGTGGACGAGGGGGTACAGAAGGCAATTTTCTACACGAGCAAGACGTTGCGGGAGGCCGAGCTCAGGTACTCTCCCATTGAGAAGACGGTACTGGCCATCGTCCATACAGTGAAGAAACTAGGGCACTATTTCCAGGCCCACGCCATCCACGTCTTAACTCAGCAACCCCTCGGCGCACTCATGCGGAGCCCCACCAGTTCCTCACGGATGGTGAAATGGGCGATTTTCCTCAGCCAGTTCCAGATAGAGATCAAGCCAAGGCCATCCATCAAAGGGAAGGCCTTGGCCGACTTCGTCACCGAATGTACAACCAGGGAGACGGCCGCTACCACACCAAGGCTAGCGCCAGACGAAGCATGGACTCTCTTCACTGACGGTTCATCGGCCACCAAAGCTTGTGGTGGCGGCGGCGGCCTCATCTCCCCTGAAGGATTCATAGCCTACTATGCCATCCGATTCAACTTCAGGGTATCCAACAACGAGGCCGAGTATGAGGCCCTCCTCAGCGGCCGCAGACTTGTTGACAGCCTCAAAGCACGGCACATCAAAATCAAATGCGACTCCAAGCTAGTGGTGGGCCAGATCGAGGGCTCATACGAGGCTAAAGAAGGGAGGATGAGGCAGTACAAGCAGGTGGCCGAGATCACCCAGATCTCAAGGGCGGAGAATGCTGAGGCCGACATCCTCTCCAAACTCAGCTCAGACACTCCAGAGCACATCTCCAAGATACCCAAGGTCAAAGAGCTGAGCATGTCCAAGATCCATGCCAGCCCGGTCACATGCATCCAGCAGCGGCCAGAGGATTGGATTACCGACATCATGACGTTCATCACCTCGGGAGAATTGCCCCAGGACGAGGAGAGGGCCAAGCTAGCCAAACTCAGGGCCCTGAGCTACACCATCGAGGATGGGAAACTTTATAAAAGATCTTACAACGGCACTCTCCTCCGATGTCTGCACCCAGATGAGGCTGAAGTGGCCATGGAGGAAGTCCACTGCGGCGTCTGCTCCTCCCACCAGGGCCCTTTCAGCATGTCCCGACGTCTCGTCGTCCAGGGCTACTTCTGGCCGACGATGGCGTGGGATTGTACCAATCTGGCAAGAAAGTGTACCGCATGCCAGGTCCTTCAAAAAGCCCCTGGTCGGCCACCCGTCAACTACGCCCCGGTCAGCACAACAATCCCATTCTCAAGATGGGGTATTGACCTGGTCGGCTCCCTGTCCAGAGCCGGTGGCAACAATCGATATATCATCGTCGCCATAGACTACTTCACCAAATGGGTCAAGGCGGAACCTTTGGCCAGCATTACAGGGGCCAGGTGTCAGAAATTCGTCCACAAAAATATCCTCACCCGCTTCGGTGTTCCTCAGGAGATCATATCCGACAACAGTAATGTTAGGTATGGACCTACCAGTCCCTTGAGCCGGGTAAACTCGCGCATCTTAAACCCGCCTCTTCGGTAGGAATGCCAAAGAATCCCACACCGGTGGGCTAGGAGAGTCCTTGGTACCTTATAAGGCCTAGGCTCTTCACCACTATCGACGCGTTTTAAATCCGTGAGGGGCAACCCAAAACGGACAATATCGGTAGGCTGCCTCCCGGCTGTGGGATCGATCCTTCAATTGGTAACAGAGCCAGGGGGTAGCACCGGTGTGGGGGGGATTGTTAGGTATGGGCCTACCAGTCCCTTGAGCCGGGGAAACTCGCGCATCTTAAACCCGCCTCTTCGGTAGGAATGCCAAAGAATCCCACATCGATGGGCTAGGAGAGTCCTTGGTACCTTATAAGGCCTAGGCTCTTCACCACTATCGACACGTTTTAAATCCGTGAGGGGCAACCCAAAGCGGACAATATCGGTAGGCTGCCTCCCGGCTGTGGGATCGATCCTTCAGGTACCCAGTTCGAGGTCGCGCCCTTTCAAGAGCTCCTCCAAGAGTGGGAAATTAAACATCGTTTCTCCTCCGTTGCCTGTCCTCAAGGCAACGGGCAGGTCGAGAACGCCAACAGAACCATCCTGGAGGGCGTGAAGAAGAAGCTCCAGGACGCAGGGGGCAGTTGGGCCGATGAGCTCCCCAATATCTTGTGGTGCTACCGTACTACGCCGAGGAGGGCAACGGGCGAGACACCCTTTGCCCTTTGCTATGGCTTTGAAGCAAAGGCCCCCACAGAGGTTACCATACCTAGCCGAAGGGTGGAGCATTACGAGTCCGAAACCAATGAAGAGAACATGAAGATTGACCTCCACCTGATCGAAGAAAGACGAGAGCAGGCCTTCATCCGGGCAGAGAACTACCGGCGTCAAGTAAAATCATACTATGACGCCAAGGTACGTTCCCGGGAATTTCAGGTGGGGGACTACGTACTTCGCCGAAGAGAGGCGAGCAAGCCGACAGAAGGTGGCAAGTTAGCACTCAAATACGAGGGTCCCTACATCATCAGTACCGTAGTCAAACCCAGGACGAAGGGCCCGCAAAGAGCCCACGTCTTGAAATGGGAAGCTCACCGCGTCGTCTATCCGCGAAATCAGCAGGACGACAGGTCTGAAAATCATGGCCTAGGTGACAAAAATCCCCAAACTCAAGGATGAGAAACGGCAGCCGTCGGTAACCGACCAAAAGCCTTAGCCCGCATCGTAAATAGGCGACGGGACCTCCTTGAGATCCCAGTACGATCCAGTAGGACTCCTTACCGGCCAAGGGACTATCGACCCCCCTGGCCGAAGCCTGAAAGAAGGACACCCATTCCTCGCTCAAATGAGTAGAGGAAGGAAATAAAAGAGGGACAACCGATGAGCCGCGCACTTGCCGGCCTGAAGCGATATCCCCAAATAATAAAAGAGGGACAGCCGACGAGCCGCGCACTTGCCGGTCTGAAGCGATATCCCCAAATGATAAAAGAGGGACAACCGACGAGCCGCGCACTTGCCGGCCTGAAGCGATATCCCCAAATAATAAAAGAGGGACAGCCGACGAGCCGCACACTTGCTGGCCTGAAGCGATATCCCCAAAAAATAAAAGAGGGACAGCCGATGAGCCGCGCACTTGCCAGCCTGAAGCGATATCCCCAAAAAATAAAAGAGGGACAGCCGATGAGCCGCGCACTTGTCGGGCTGAAGCGATATCCCCAAAAATAAAAGAGGGACAGCCGATGAGCCGCGCACTCGCCGGCCTCGAGCAATAAAAATAAAAATCCTCAAAATTGTTCAAGTACATATCAGGCAAAGCATTACGCGTTACTGACGAAAGCTCCAAAAAAACTTGGACAAAAATACCAAGGTAAACTCCTGGGGCCGAAAAGGGGCACCACGTGGCCGGCATTAGACAACCCAAAGAGGAGGCCATCATCAGCTACTCACAAAGGAAGCAATCGCCCAAGTGTGTTCAAACACTTAGAAAAATTTTCTAAGTACTTGGAGAAATCCCTGAGCACCATCCAGAGTGGCCGATGAGGGTAAAGGTCTAAGTCTCCAGACTTGGAACGATTCCCAACTTTTTAAGCGGGACACTCAGAGAAGTCCACAACAATGTGACGATAAGCGTCACAAAGACGAAGCAGATATTCCCCCTCAGTTGAGCAAAGGACAAGTCCTCTCATCGGCCGCAACTATAGGAATCAGGCTTGAGTTCTTGTTTAAACACTTGGAAAAATTACAAGTATAGCAAAAAAAATGAGGAATGACACGAGACGAAGAATGCACGGTGGCCGAAGAGAACATAGAACCGATGAGAACACCTCAGCGTGGGAAGCTATTCCACACTGGCCGTATTGACCGATGAAGGAGCTACTCAATTTGACACTTGGAAAATTCTCCAAATTTGACATTTAGTTCAACACTTAGAAAATTTTCTAGAGTATGAACAAAAGAAAAGAGGGGCGTGTTGCCAAGACGACGCGGTCACCCTCTCACTTGAAGTCTTGGTACTTAGGAAAAAATCCTAAAGTTCCTGCAAAGCGTGAGGGGTATTCCTCATAGACGAAACATACTCACCCAAGCTACCCGCTTCGGCTGGAGCCAGGGAGCAACTGAAGTCGACAATTACCCAAGTCCCAATTTCAAACACTTGGAAAAATTTTGAAAAACTTGAGAACAAAAGCAAAGAGAGAAACGAGACGAGGAGAACACAGAATAAGGCCAGAAACAATGGACATGTCATTCATAGAAATTCATTACATCAGGGAGGCTCAACGGCCATTACAAAAAAGGTGTTACAGACACCTGTTAACTAAACTGCATAAGCCAGCCGATCAGCTCTCGGGGATGGCTTCATCAGCAACTAGCCTCACATCGGCCTGCCCCGATGCAACTCCGTTACCCTCCTCCGTCCTTGCACCTCCGTTAGCCTCGGCTGCTGAGGAGACGGTGGTATCGGCTAGGGCGTCATCATCGGACCAATCAGGCTCACCAATGGAAGAGCTGAGCACCGGATCTTGCCTCTCAGACGGGGGGAGCTTTGCTTCGGCCTCCAGATCTTTCATCAGCCTTGGAAGCTTCAAGTTCTTCTTAGCCCATTTCTGGGCGAGTTTCAACTTCTTGAAGGCCCGATGCAGCCTCCGGTATATCAGCCATTGCATCCTCTGTTGGCCCATGTCGTAGTAAACGGCCATCTCACGGGCAAAGTATTCCTAGCCAGCAGGACAGTTCTGGCCCCAGTCTTCATGACGGTCCGCCACCACCGGCCTTCTCAGGGCCGGCGGTCCTCGTCCTTCCAGCCTTCGGCCTGGAACCTCGCGATAGCGCCATCAACGACCTTCTCAGCGGCCCTCTCAGAGTCAGTCTAAGCCCTCGCGGCGTCCTCGGCCCGAAGTAGGGCCTCATCGCGGCTCCTCAGGGCTTCATCCCTGGCCCTCAAAGCATCATCCCAATCGGCCGCCACTTGCCGGTAGGCCACATCGGCCTCATCAACACCCTTCTGTATGGCCTTTACCTCCTCCCGGAGCCGATCCAGGCAGGCCATGGCCTCCTCGGCCGAAGCAGCCTTTTTCTTAGCCTCCTTCAGGCGGGCAATCTCTTGCTTCTGCCGCTTGTGGCTCTCCATCAGCATAAGAGCACCCTGCAACAAAAAAAGGAAAAATGGAGAGTTAGGACGACGCAAAACCCGTGACACAAAAAGACGTAAAGTACGAAAACTTACTTGGACGATGAGGTCCATCCCGCCGTCATAGATCCTGACGGGACCCAGTTTCTTCAAATAAGCCCGATCCTCGACCGGGATAGCTAGCTTGGGCCAGAACATCATGGCCGTCAACAGCGTCATTGAAGACGCCACCCTTCACGGGATACTCGACTTCGAGTTTGTAGGTCCCAACGGCCAGCTCCTTGCCGGCCCTCTGCTTACGGGGCTCTTGGCCGACAGGTGGCGGCTGGGATAGGACCGTTGAAGAGGGGACCGAAACCGCATCTACAACGGAAACGACATTTGAGCCCCCGGCATCATCATCCGGTACGGTCATACCACCCGCACCAGCATCAGCCAGAGGGGAAGCCCTCTTCGGCTTCTTAGACTGCATACCGGCCTCATTGAGCTTCCTCTGGCCGTCATCTGCAGGCCGTTTCTTCTTCGGCTGCGTAGGTGGTTTCTTCACTGCGTCAGAGCTCGGCTGGGCGCCACTCACAGCGGCCATCTTCACAGCCTCTTTCAAATGAGACCAATATTGCTTATGTAATTTTAAGAAATTATCGAACTATTATATTAATGAGTACTGGATTATAAGGAAAATCGAATCTGTTTGGGAGATGATAGGTTTGTGAAATAGAAGATCGAATCTGTTTGAAAGTGGATCAGTGGCCTCAGTTACATTTGATAATACATTGAGTTACATCTTTTTATGAACAAGTTACATATTTTTATAAGCAAATTACATCTTTTTATAAGCGAGTTACATCTTTTTATAAGCAAGTTACATCTTTTTATAAGCGAGTTACATATATATAAACATGAGTTGCATTTGACATGCCTGAACGCGACTTACATATATTTACACGTAAAATTACATATTTATACACGCGAGTTACATATTTATACACACGAGTTGCATTTGACCTGTCTGAACGCGAGTTACATATTTTTTTACGTAAAGTTACATATTGTTACACGTAGAGATACATATTTATACACACGAGTTGCATTTGGCCTGACTGAACGTGAGTTACATATTTTAACACGTAAAGTTACATATTTTACACGCAAATGTTAATATGTTAAAATTACATAGGCAATATTGGTCTCATTTGAAAGATCATGAAAAATAAAAAATGTTGATATAAATTTTATAAAAATCGGATAAAAAATAAAAAAGTTATTACCATTTTTAAAAAAAGAGAAAATAATATCCAATGAGTGCATGGTGCTCACCATGCACCCGTTGCACAGTATACACACTCAGAAGAGAAGCCACTTCAATTTTTTCAATAGTTAATAACTAGCTTTCAAACTCGTGCGATGCACGGGTAGTATGTAATTTAGCTAATTTGAAATTTAATTTCTATCGGATCACATATAATGTGATTTAAAAGAAAAATAAACTTAGTCTAATATAGAGTCTGTTTGATAACACTAAAGTAAATAGAATTAACTTATTTTGCTGAAATTGATTGAATTCTGGTTAAATACGTGGAATCTTCTGAATCATGAAAAATATATGTGAAACATATTCCATTTGTGAAACAAAGAAAAAAATATATGAAAAAAAAAAGTTAAATTAGTCTTCTACATAAGCATCTCAGGTAAACATAATTGTTATGAACCCAATAATAAAAAAATTCTATATTTCTTAATCGTTAGATCTTACAGTTTACTCATTAATAAGAACGTTTTTAATTGAATTAAAATTTCGAGTTTGATTTGGTATGAATTAATATGGTCTATTAGATGTTTGTTTTTTATGTGACTTATTGTTATAATTATTAAAGTTTGATCTGATCTGATTTAATCTGGAACTGAAATCAATCCAATTAAAAACATTCTATTAAAATAAAAGTAGGAATTCGTAAACCTATAAATATTTTCTAATTTGGTTTACGAATCTATTTCAAAAGTGAAGGCATATTTGAATTTTAGGTGTAAAATAAAGAAACAACCAAATTTTTTTACCTATTTGGCTAAGCTAAACATATTACTTGTGAAAATATATATACTTTATGTTGGTTATAATTTTTAATTTCATCTTTAATTATTTACTTATTTGAAGTTTACTAATTTATTAATAGGTGTCAAATTAATAAGAAAACTAATTCCCATATTTGTTTCTATTTTATTCGGTGTAGTAAACTAATACTCCGTATAAATTAGTTTCCATATCAATAAACGTTATTAGAATTTCACTTTGATAACAAAAAATTATTTTACTTATTTGAAACTTACCAAATTAATTAAGGTGGATTTATAAAGATTTTTGTTTCCATATCAATATGCAATCAAAAATAGACTCTAAGAAAAACAAAAGGTATAAAAATAAGTAAATAATTGTTATATATAATGACATGGCAGGATTATGTGGTGTTTTGTATTCTCTTAAAAAGTTCCTCTTTTATATATATATATATATATTGATTATCAAAGCAACTTCGTGTACACGCCTAAACAGTTAAAACATGTACTCCCTCCGTCCCGCTAACAATGGGACAAGAGGGGGTGACACGTAAATTAATAAAAAGTGGTTTATGTGATTGCTAATGAATTGATAAAGTAAGAATAAAGTAAGAATGATTTAGAGACACACAAACTTTGCCAAATTTGATATGAGACAATTTTAGTGGGACGGACCGATAAGGTAAAACGGAACAATCATAGCGGAACGGATGTAGTATATAACACGTTGATTTACACCCTATTATATACATAGGCGTTTACAAGTGCATCTACACAACCTACTACATGTTTTATTTATGCACGGACTCGCATACACTTTAATGTTATTTTCATTTTTTTTTTAGTTTTACAAAACAAAATTGCGGAATAAAAGACAATCTATTTTTGACGACTAAGGATATGCTTAGATAATTAATTAAAAAAATAAGACATTCTCAATTAATGGAATTGTATTAGCAACCAATTTTATAATCTATTAAATACATATTCTAAACTCTGTTCTCAAAGAAAGAGATCAAAGGACTAATTTACAAATTTCTAAAATCTAGAAGAGAGAATATATATGTTTAAGAAAAATGGACTAAAACCATGATGCAATGGCTCGGCCTGAGAGCATCTCCAATAGGGTAGTGGATTGGAGTAAAGTCTATCCTACGCGGCATAGAAGAGAGATAAAGATAGGATGATTATTTTAATTTAATATGGAGAAAGTGGTGTGTGAAAAAATAAAAAGGAAGAGAGAGATACGAGTAAATTGTAGACAATGTCTATGACAATGTCCACAAATAGACATTACACGGGAATCGAGGAGCAAAAGTGAATGAAAAGTGAGTTAAAAGTGATATAATAAAATGAAAAAAAAAATAAATATGGACATATGTAGGTCCTACACATAAAATTTGTGAGATAAAAAAAGAGACCCATTCGTCAGAGTGTGTAAGACAATAGACATCCCCATTGGAGATGGTCTCAAGAAGGGGAAGGGGAAGAAATAGACCTGATCGTAGTCGTAGATCTAATGCTCGTCATTGAAGCTCATAAATCTTCATCAAGAGTATAACAAGATCTAGTTCACAGTGTGGCTGGACGATGTGGAGGGGCTACAGCACAATAGATGAGCCCCATGGTGTAGTTGGGATTCAGGTGGTATAATAGGGAGAAGCTGATGGTTGCAAGGATGAAGTACGGATTGATGACCATGGTTAGGTTAATTAAGAAGGGCCTTTCAATCCATTTAATACTAGTAATATTTAGAATCTGGTTCTATAATTGTCTCTTCAAAGGAGAATAATATTATGTTTGACTTATTTTCTATCAATATTGGACTTATATATCAAAGGCTCATAGTTAATCCATTTATTAGTGCAGAATCTTGATTTTACAATTGAAATCGAGATTTTAACATCGGTTCAACGACACTCTTTCTACAATGTACATTCATATCTAAGATATAACTATTCAAAAAGCCCTAGTCATTTTCTTTTCTACACTTGAATCGAATAGAGAAACGTATACACCTACCCATATTTTCATCCTCTAGGATTGCCAGAAATACCATATGGCCACATTGACATTCTTGATACATTATTCAAGGATGAAAAAGATGGACAGGTGATCCAAACCCGCCAGGGTACCAATATAATCACGCAAATTTTAGAGATTTAAGCCCCAACCACCGTATTAGCCAGCAAAACAAAATACACCTCTGTAATGTCAAAATGAAATGGGTAGGATTAATGATTCGGGTGGAGAATTGGGTGAGTCCCATTTACTGTATCTGTTATATGCTTGATCGGTCACCAACATGTTTTCAAGTTTCAATCAGTCTGATCGGGTGGGTGAAGCGTATAAATGGATATCCATGGGTAATTTCCATCCCTGTTCCCATCTGTTATGCATAAAAAAGAATTGTATGCATGACTATCTTGTAGTGATGATAGACTACCTACCGAGACAAGCACCTCAAATGTAGGGAGCAGCCCATTAACTAGATGGCCAGCAGAGGGCAGAGGCTCCCCAACCAACCCAGGGATGCCTAGTAATGTCAAATTCAGCCAAGAGATTGAATTCAAAAGCTTAATGTAGGAAAGCATGAAAGATAAACAGTAGGGGAACCAGAATCCCGGTGGCTGGAATGTTAAGCTGGTGAGACTGCTGGTTGGGTGGGCGAAAAAGCTGGTGCCTTTGGTATGTAGTTACCGTAGGGCCCATAATTAGGCACCCCCTTCTTAAGCCTTCTGCGATCTGCTTCCAGAAATCTCTTAGTCAGCCTTCGCCTGCCGCGGGTGCCTGGAGGTGCCAACCCCAAAAAGATTGGGTCCGGTTCAACCGGCGGTTCACACTGATTCAGCATGTATGCGCATTAACAGACAAAATGTCAAAATCAACACTGAAGATGAAGCAGAAGAAGAAGGAAGAAAGGGAAAGTGACATACTCGCACGAAGTCCACCACAAGCGCATAGCCATTCTGCAATATGATTATTTGAATGAGGAAACAAAGAAATACAGAGCAATCAAACCAAATCTATATGAATAATAAGGAAGATAAAGATAAATGGTGGCCACCGTCATAGTTTTAACAGTGTCTTTGGGTGGATCCGGAAACTGATCTGACAGAACACGACCCAGCTGCTTCAAATCAGGATCCACTTCCTTCCATTCATCAAGGTGTGCTTGTCGTTCAATACAATCCCAGGTGCTAGTGATGAAATCCCAACCATACGTATAATTTGAAGACATGTCCTAGAGATAGAAAGCGTATGAGAGAAGGATCGGAAGATTCCAGAGGCGTTGATCACAATAACTGGACAGGGCAGACTTATTTATAATAAAACAAGCAAATCTCCCCTTCTACCGGTGTGGGAAATCGACCAAACAAACTCAAACAGGATGCGTCAAGAGAAAAGGTTTTAACGAGAAAAGGTTTAGGCCTTGTTTGGTAAATGGTAGCCGGTTGTGTCAGCTGTTTCGCAACAGCTGGTTGTGTTAGCTGTTTTGACCGACTGGTTATGTTGGCTGATTATAAATAACTGTTTGGTAAAATTGGCTCTTTTGAAATGGCTGATAGAGTGTAAATTGAACCAGCCAAATGAAGAAGCTGCTCCCCTTAGCTTTTTCCACAATCCATTTTTTCAGCTTTTTAAACTCAACAAGCTAATTTTAAAAGGCATTTACCAAACATTATTATTAGTTTCTTTGACTAATCAAACAGTTGAAATGGGTCAAACAAGCTAAAAGCTGGCTGATAAGCCATTTGCCAAACATATCCTTAATAACCAAATCCATTTAAGGATGATGAACTGGGCAGACTGTGTAAAGAATTTAAGTAGACAGACTGATTTATAAAAGCAGAGTTAAAGAGAACTGCTTCTCTTCCACGGGTGTGGGAAAAGTGAATTGGAAAGAATAGGTTTTTATCCTTTTGTGCACCAAACCCTTGTGATATACTCCTTATTATTGATACTAGAGGATATATCTAGAATTGAATAATGACTTAATCAAAATTATGTTTTATGATGATACATAATGTGTAATTTTGTCAAATAAAAAAAGATGATAGAGTTTATGTATTTTTACTTTTATTAATTATATACGTCTAGTTGTAATAAAAAGAAAAATTGGATAGTAAAAATTTCAAGTAAAGTTAGGGGTATTTGTTCTAAATAGGACTAAACTAGGGGTGGATTGGAGTACGGGCCGGGTCCGGGTCGGGCCTAGGCCTGTGTCGGGCCTAGACCCGGGCGGGCCGGCGGTTCAGAAATGGTGTACCCGGGACCGGCCCGGGTAATCCCTGGGTCCGGGCCGGGCCGGGCCCATTATAATTTTTTTTGTTTTCCTCTTCCTAATTAACCCCCCTCTCACCCCCAACCCCCTGAACCACCCCAAATGGCCCAAAATACCCAGCCCAACCCGAAAATTTAAAAAAAAAAAAAATAGGTTTTTGCTCGAACCGGGCCCGGGCCCGGCCGGGTCAGGCCTTGTTTTGGGTGACCCGAGCCCGGACCGGAAAACCCACGGGCCGGGCCTACCCGGACCGGTCACTGCTCGGGGCACCGGGTCGGGCCGGGCCGGAACAGTACCGATCCCGGGCCGGTTCCGGGTCGGGCCACCCGCCCCGAGTCCACCCCTAGACTAAACTAATCCCTAAAATAGGTTTAAAGTTTTTATGCAGTACTTATCATATTAATCTTCTTTCTATTATTGAACCTAAAATTAGTTCTACCAATTTGAATAAAAAAATGATGAATCTTTGTTTTTCTAATGCCTTTGCTCACACACGCAACAAAATTTGGATCATGTGGGATCCCTCTTATACTGTCAACATCATATCTGATAAGTCCCAATGTATCAATTTCTTTATCACTACTAACCAGTTTGATTATACTTTGTATATTTCTGTGGTGTATGGAGCCAATGACAGAATCGGTAGAAGGACACTGTGGGATTATTTGACTTCTTTCAGAGGAAGCATTGGCCCAAAACCTTGGCTTTTGGGTGGTGACTTTAATGTCATCAGAAATCTGGACGATACAAAGGTAAAATTATGCCCAACAAAAGTGATATGGACGAGTTTAATGATTTTATTTTTTCGAACAGTCTGTGTGAGCTTAACTTCCAGGGTACCCCGTACACCTGGATGGGGAATAAGATGAAAGGTCTTGTTTTAAAAAAACTGGATAGAGTTATGGTTTCAAATGAGATTTTACAGCTCAACTGGAACCTAACTCTCAAAAAGTTAAATAAATGCGTCTCTGATCACAATTCTTTACTTCTTCAAGTTAATCCTGTCCCTAATAATGGCCAAATTTTTTTTCATTTTCAGCATATGTGGACTAAGCACTCTACTTACCTTGACACAGTCAAAACTTCTTGGGATCCCCCTGTGATTTCTATGGAATGTTCCGTTTTTCAAGAAAACTTATGAGGCTTAAAATTGATCTCAAAGAGTGGAACCTTGCCACTTTTGGAAACATTTTGAACACCAGTTCGAAGCTGAAAATGCACCTCCTATCCATTTAGTCTTATCCTCATACACGTTTCCACTGTTCGGCATGCAGTATCAGTGCCGCACGGAATCCAATTGAAGGTGAGTATCTCACCCAATTACGACACTCCCATATGCCCACATTCTCAACAGTCAACGGTCAACACCATCCTTTCCGGCGACGCCCCATCTCGTCAACAAGCTCCGGACCCTCTACCCACCACCTCAGGTGGCTGTCGTATATAGCTGCCGCTGCTCCACCTCCGTCTCCATTTCTCTCGCCCGTTCCAGGTTTCTGAGACTTGCAGACTATTCAAACTGTAGTAGTCGCTGTCTCTCGATTTTTTTTACTGTCCTGCTACTCTCTCTCTTGTTATTCTTTCTTTTATTCCTTGTACAAGCATGACTGGAGACTGTTGGGGTCCCTTACCTTGATTTTATTTTCTGAAAATTTGTACTCCGTATTGAACATCCGTTCCATATAATAATACTCCCTCCGTTCCTATTAAAACTTCCAACTTTCCTTTTTCTTCCGTTCCAATTAAAACTTCCACTTTCCCTTTTTAGTAAAGAATTTGTGGTTTACAACATTTCTTACGCATTTCTCTCTCCTCTGCACAACTCTCCACCACACAATACCCACTATCTTAAATTGTGTGCCAAATCTATTTGGAAGATAAAATAGGAACGGAGGGAGTATAAATTATTTATTGTTGCATATATATAGATATATTAATTTAGTTTAATCTGCAATATATTATTTTATTCTATATAATTTATATGTTGGTTCATATACATTTTTAATTTAATACGCAGTATCTAATATATTATTTTGTATTATATTATTATATATGCAAATTTAAATATTACATGTGACACGACATGTCGCCTAGACGGGCGCCTAGACGCCTAGGCGGTATGGGGGTCCGCTGGCGCCGCGCCTAGCCGCCGTGACAAGTATGGTAGGTTGGCCATCTTCTTTATTACAGGCTTGACGTCCTCTTTTAATCTTCGTTCAGATTGTATTGTCGTGTTGACAGTTAATTTGGAATCACTAAACATATACGGATCATGATTTTTTAGTTAATTTGATGTTCAATCTACATTTGTCTTTCCAATTTCAGATTCTTATGTTGATTTGTATTTACCCATCATAGATAATTTTTTTCAGATTGCATGTTTTTTACTGGACTGTACTTTATTGATCTCGTGTGTGGTCTATTTAAGTAATCAGATTGTATAAATATTTGTTTTAGGTGTATTTTACGACTATCTCTGGTTTGTATTTAAAGTCTGGTCCGTGGAGGTCTAGGAATGAAATTAGTGTGTTATACGATAGTATCAGTTTTACTTTTTCATCTGATCGTTGGGTTAACTTCATATTGAATCTACTTTTTATTGCTTTCAACTTCTGATTCTAAGGTTAGTTTGAAGTTGAGTTTAGTTTTCATACTCCAGATTCCACGCCGGTTGAATGGCGCCGCTCCTTGGCGGCCCTAATCAATAAATGCGGGAGGCGTATGCCTCATCAGGGTTGCTCTCAATAATCGATCGGCGATTGCCTGAGCCAAATAGAAATACGATTTAGAAGCTTCAGTGACGATCAATCGGCGGGAGCAGGGTGGCAAATGACCGTACAGTGCAAAGGCAGGAGCAGAAAATCTACTCATGGGCTATGGATTTGAAGTTATTAACCATGAGTTTGGATGACGAGATGAACAAGGAAGATGAAGTTTTAACGGCCCATCCTCTTCCTGAACGGCGCCTTGGATTGGTTGCGTGGCTAGAGTTCAGAAAACGACACTTCAAGGTTGGATTGGGACATCTGTAGTTTCTTGTTCTGCTTTTATTTCAAGATTTTTTTTCCTTTACCTTTTATCTTGGTTTTGGTTTGATTTTGTTAGTGATGTTCTTGAGATGTTTAAGGTCGTTATTTGTTTCGAAGCTCCTGTATGTTCAACGAAAAGTTTCACTCTGTTTTGGGTGAACTTTTCCACGACTGATAATGGGCTGAAGAGACTTTTTGGCTATTTTGATATTTTTGAAGTGGGAAAGAGTACACTGACCTTAAGGGTAAAAAAGAACTCTATGTTGCCCGTTTGATAGGCAGCTATTTGCGTTGCTTCTTTGAAGGTGCCCGTTTCAAAATTTGATCATAAGACATTTCTTGAGTCTAGATGAAGTCTATTGGAAGAATTTTGGTGCAGCTTTGAGCTTTTGGCAGTTGTAACTGCAAACGCTTGTTGACATTATAGTTCGACGATTTCCTTTAAAAAACTTTTTTTCTTTGTTTAGGTAAGTGAAGAAACTTCAAATGATTCAGCTAGACAGGACGACAGGTACATCCTAATGATCAGGTAAACGTAAACTTCAAAACTATTTTTGCTGTTACAACTATTTTGTTGTTATATACAGTACTTTCTTTGGTTTGATTGATGTGATAGTTTCAATGGTTGGTACTTCGTTTGTTATTCAGGTAACTAATTTTCTTAGTCACAGAGGCCACACATGTTATTATTTCAACTTGGTGAGCATTGATTTAACTTCGTAGGATTTTAACTCGGTGAGTGTTTTAGTTTTTCTTATCTTTCTTCTCTTTTTGGCTTTGATATCATGGATCGATTCATGTTAGCTGACTCCAAAATCTTTTCAGATTAAGGCTTGAATGTTGTTGTTGTTGTTGAGTGTTTTAGTTTTGGACTGCCAACAATATCACTTAGTCACATCACATGACATGAATCGAAATATTCATGGATCGATTCATGTTAGCCGAACCCAAAATAAGTCTTGAATGTTGTTCTTGAGTGTTTCAGTTTGGTTGGGAATTTGAGGTATTTTTGATAAAATGAATGGACTTTTGTAGATGAGAAGCTTTCTCTGTTTCCATTTCTCATTTTTGGATAAATGTTCTCTTCTGTAATTAATAGTACAACAGTACAGTTGATTTTAATTGCTAAAATCTTTATTCAATTGATGTTCCTTTCCATTTGACACTTTGTTTTGTTACAGGGTGATTTATTTTTAGAAGTTTGTTATATTTGTTAAGTATCCTTTTAAATCTCCTTTGAGTCTTTTTATTATTTGCATCATATGCTCTGGCAATTTTATAGTTTGATAATTGGATATTGTTCCTAAGGGTGAAAGTGGTGTTTGCTAATGAAATGATGATGGTGATGTCGATGATGATGGCTACAGGCAGCTGAAGACTCAATTTGGATGCACATGGCTTTCTAAAGGAGGAATGCCTGAACTATCTGACAGCTGGGATGAACAAAAAACTGGCAGCATGCATGTTTGTTCAGACTTGTGGTATTACTTCTAGCTGCTTCACTTGAGGTTGTGGTTTCATGTAAATTTAATTAGTTTAATGATCAGAATGAGTTTAATGTAATTCTTTGTTATTTTCATCTTCGATTTTAATGATCACAATGTGTTCTGTGGTTGGAGTTATGTAACAGCCTCTACAACAACAACAATATCATTATCCTAGTGCCGCAAAGGCTCCCACCTACGGTGGAGTAAGGGGGTCGGATGTATGCAGAACATAAAAAGATTGTTTCCGATGACTCATGATGAGAATCACGTTGAAAATTGCATGGACTTACCGTTGCTTCATAATAGAGAAGGGCAAATTGTTTATTGAGTCATTTTGCTTTATTCCATCATATTTTCAAGCCAAAAATAGTGAGTATTTGCCTATTTGGCTCCATTGGAAATGTTGGGAACCTATATAGGGGGTGTTTGGATCTGATTCTCAAAACTGATTCTGCTCCTTCAGAGAGCAGAAGCAGAAGCTGGAGTGTTTGGGTGAAATTCCAGAAGCACTTCTGGTGCTCTAATTTACTCTCAGAATCAGTTTTTTTAGAAGCTGGGGGGTACCAGCTTCTGAAAACTGATTCTGATTCTGCTTCTGCTTTAAAAAAGAAGCAGAATTAGAATCAATTCCAAACACCCCCATAATAGCCTCTGAGGTTGGAAAACAAGGTACTATAGCCATTCTGAGTCAATTCCACTATAGAAATGTACTTGGCATATGTCTTCTTTTCATGGAAGTAGTTCCTCAATGCTACCTTTGTTTATATGATCAGAGAAAAGTTCTCAAAGATCTGAAAGAGTGAAGTCTGTGGATCTGTATCCAACAGAGCCATGGTAAATATGATTTGGCTTCCTCATCCAGTATTTTGGCTATCATTTTGTAATCCTAATGCATATTTGTGACGGCATTGTTCTAATTGAGACCAAGCTTGTCAACGGCGCGCAATGGCGCTTGCGCTGGCCTCTGCGCCAGAAAATGGGCCGTGGTGCTGGGTATACACATGGCGATGCCATTGTCTCGCCATCGCCATGGCAATGCACAGACTTTTTTAACACATCACCGGGTATTTGGTCTGGGATTTTGGGGCTGTTGGGCCTGCTGAATGCTAACCTTAATAAAACACTTTTAAAACTTAATATTTTAGCCCATTATACTTATAACAACCCTAACAAAAGTAAGTAAACACACAAAGCCATAGTGCGGACTCTAGAAGTTAAAGCTGCGAGTCTGCGACAAAAGATGAGCGCCAAAAGACACAACCAGACGCGACAAATGTGAACTCATTGACTTCTTCCAACTACAAAAGTTATACTTCAGCTAACTACTTTATAATAACAGTATGTTCAGATAATTTAAAATGATGTTTTACTTTATAGTTTAGTGAACCATTTTACTTTATTCCATCATAATCTCAAGCCAAAAAATACTTTATGTTAATTTTAAATGAAGTTTTAAATTAACATAAATGTTCATATAATTTAGAACAGCTCTGACAGATCAAGTGATCAACTTCAGTCCCATACTTGATACTTGCAAGCCCAACAACATAACTTTTCTGACAGATCAAGTTTATTTGAAAATAACTTGCATATATAAGCCATAATCCATAACTTGCATATACAAGTTTATTTTCAAATATCAGTCCCATTCTGAAGTTGATCACTTGATCTGTCAAAGTTTATAAGCCATAATCCATAACTTGCATATATAATTAATAAGTTTACTTTTGTTGTTATCCATAACTGGCAAATGAAAGCCTGCATTTGGCAAATGAAACAGTTGGAGTTGTTGGACTTATTCATTTATCAAATAAACCTGCATTTAGCCACTTCCTGAAATTTAAAGCCTTTCTGATTAAGAAGTATCAGTTTGATATATCAAATGAAACCTGCAATTATAAGCCACTTTCTGGAGTTGTTGGACTTGCTTAAGAAGTATCAATTTGATACTTCAATTTAGTTGAGAACTTGAGATGATCAACAGTTTAAAGTCCTTTAAACTTAAAAATTCATATTTTAAATACTTGCAGTTTTTACTTCAACTTGCGGTCACTGAAGTTTTTATGTTTTTTGAATATTACTATCCTCCGTTTTTTTCAATCGCAACATGTTGAATTTTACACTATTCGCATGTTCTATTTTGACTACATTTTACACTATTATTTTATGAAGATTATTTTTTTAATAAAATATTGTTCAATTCATCTCATTACAAATTTTCAAAATATGATTTTTAAAATTTTTTGCTAATAGAAAATAAGATATATTTACGGTCAAAGATGTGTGTTGGCAAATGTGAAATGTTGACCGTTGCAACTAAAAAAAACGGAGGAAGTATGTTTTTTGGAAGTACTTTAAACTATTTTAACTTCACATGTTTTGGTTAGAATGTTGTTATTCAACTTTTTATCATGTTTTGGTGGTTGAGTTGATGAGCTATAGTGTCTATCATTCGTTTTGAAGTTTCTTTTGTCACATGGCGATGCCATATTTGCGCCATCGCCAATGGAAATGGCTTGTGCACCACAGATGTCGCCATGCGCCATGACCACTATGATTGAGACACAGTTCTTAGACTGTCAAGTTTAATTTGTGTCACAACTCACAAGAGCTTTTCTCCATTTCATTGTCTAGCAGTGTTCGTGTTGGACCGGACTGTAGAACTATTTAAGTCATACTCCGTACATCTTTGCTAATATAAAAATTTACCCATTTTCCTTGCATGATATTCACAAGTTTGTATTCTCGTACTGTGTACATCTGGAATTACCAAAACAGGTAATGACATTTCACTTAGTGTAGGGGTGCAAACGAGCTGAGCTGAACTTGAACCTGGGCATGCTCGAGCTTGATAAGAAAGCAATGGCTCGAACTCATTTGCACCCCTTCTTAATTATTGTTTTAAGTTCATCAGAATTGGATCAGACTAAGTTCATCACAAATATAACCTCTTAGCTAATATGACTAAATTTAGAAGCGCGCCATTATAAAACACAAGGCACATCCAAGATTTATAAGAAAATTATCTTATCTGCAATGACTTGTAAAAATTACTTCATAAGTTCCACATATCTGACAATACAAACATTCAAGTGATGTTTATTTAAAGTGATGCTTTGCTGCTCTATATTTATTTATATCTTTAATACTTCACTGTCAGCCACAATCCATTGCTTACGAGTTACAACCATTATACTTCATGGTCTGAGTATTAACTTAGACCATATCCTCCACCCCTCATTAATCTCCTACTTATATAGTGCAGCTAATGGATGTCGTCCCATTCCCATAGACCCATTTGCCGTTAACTATCGACTCCTTCCAACATTCTGTAAGATAGGTTTTCCTGTTCCGTTGTCAACCTTTCTGTGCACACATTGCCAAATTTGTGGTTCTGCTGATTTCCGTACTCTAACACTTGTATTTTCTCTTCGCTGGTCAGTATGTCAATTGTCAAACCATTCGTTTCTCCTAGTCCACATCCCATGTTTCACTTTTATCTTCTCTGCAGCTTACTTTTGCAAAAGCAGACCTAACATTTTATCTCATCATCATTCATCATCATCATCATTACCTCAATACCGCAAAGGCTCCCACCTTCGGTGGAGTAAGGGAGGGTCCAATGTACGCAGTCTTACCCTTGTACTAAAGCACAAAGAGACTGTTTCCGGATGACCCATAGTGAAAATTGCGTCAAAAATTGCGTGGACTGACTGCTGTTTCACACTAAAGAAGCGCAGACAGTTTAGTGAGTCATTTTGCTTTATTCCATCATATTCCCAAGCCAAAAGTAGTGAGTCTTTGGCTCCACTGCAAATGATATAAAAGACCTAATATTCTATCTAAGTGTGCAAAAAGAAAGAACCATGGCTTGATTACATGTAATCACTGATGGTGGTGCTCAGCTTCTCTGTCATATAAAGATTAGTGACATTTTGCAGAGGAGATTGAGTTTTTTTTCAGGTTACCGACCCTACTGGTGTTCACAATAAAGGACGAGAGAAGATGAAGATTATACGGTTGGTGAGGATGCCCTTGTAACTACATAGGTGAGGTAAATTTTCAGATCGAGAGAAGTGCCTTTGATTGCCAAGAAAGTAGATGAGTTTTAGTTGGCTGTGTTTTTTAATTTTTCTATCTTTTTCAGAGATTAAGAGACACGTTTTTTGTGTTATCTTTGACACTTTTACTTGGATTATACCTAAACTTAGAAGCTTACTAAGTTTCAATATCTCCTGTTTAAGATATGTTCTTTCTTTTTACTATAACCTGCTCCATTGACCAACTTTCTCTATATTTTAACAGAATGTTATGGTAAAATTATATGGTTCTGATAAGTTCTTCTATAATAAATAAAATGACATAATCTTGATGATTTTGTGGCATTTCTTATTCAGAAGTTTGTGGCTGATGAAAGATAAGTCTTGCAGAGGAATATGCTTGCACTATTATGAAGAGGGAGTAGGTCAGGTAACCAGTGATACATTATTAGCTCCTTTTTATGTAACTTATTTGGTTCCATTTCAATGTTATTGTTTATTAAATGAGAACTCAATCTAGTATGGAAAATGATAGGTAACAGCAGAATACCAGTAGATAATCGAAGTATATTTATGAAAGTTTAATGAAGGAAAACGTAAAACAAAGAAAGAAGAAGGTTGAGACTCTTCGAGTGGTCTCTCACTCCCAATATCCCAGTCCCGATCCCAAATTCTGCCCCCCCATCATCTACTCACCACTCACCCTTATTTATTCTATTTCTAATGGGCCAGCCCACTTCTATTTAGTTGTAAGGCCTAAAACCCTATTATTGACCAATATTAAAATAACTTGATAATACTTTAATTATTTGTAGTGTCCCGGTCCCTATCATTACTCCCCCCTTGAACTTCCACCTTGTCCTCAAGGTGGATGATAAGAAACTGATTTTGCATTAGGTTCTAGCAAGTTTTCAGCTTCATCCCGTTCATATAACTGATCTTCTGTGCCCTTCTCTTCTTCTGGCTCTTCCATCAAGATAAATTGATAATGTTTCATTCCACAAACATGCTCTTTGCCCCATTTGTTTCCACATTTGAAGCATAGGCCCTTCTTGCTTCTTTCTTCTAAGTCCGCTTGTGTCAACCTTTGGCCACCTTCCCATGTCTTATTCGGTTTTGGCAATTCCTCCAGTTTGTTCCCTGAAAGTGTTCTCTCCGGAGTTAAAGCAGGTGTTCTTCCTTTTGTTGCTTCCACCCAGTTCCAGGGTCTAACCCTTTTCCTCCCTGTTCCTTCCAGCCTGTGTTGTCTTCTTCTTTATTTTTTTCTCCTGTCCACACCTTGTTCTTGTGCTCCAACAACAAAGCTTTGTCCATCAGTTCAGTTAACCCACTGGTCTGGTGCAACTTCAGTTCCGTGCTAATTTCTATTTTAAGGCCATTGAGAAACACTCCTTTCAACATCCCTTGGTCAGCAAGTTTGGGAGGAGCTACAACTATTTCAAAGTGATCCCAGTATTCCATTACTGAATCAATTTGCCTAATACTGAGCATAGGACCAAACGGATTCTGTACTAAGGCAGGTTGGAAACGGCGGATCAAAGCATCTTTGAAGTTAAACCATGAATGGTCATCAGTCTGTTCATCCCACCATTGGTACCAGTTCAGAGCTTTTCCGGCCATGGCTATCAAGATTATTTCTACTTTATCCTCTTCTGCCACATGGTTGAGCGTTCAACCCTAATCAACCATCCATAAGCATCGTCTCCACTAAAAAGTGGTAAATCGACCTTTCTTCCAGTATATACACGGTCGCTGATTCTCATCTGATAAGGGCTGCGTGAAACTGAGTGAGTTTCATGAGATTTACCTTCGGAACTAGAGGAGCTCACGCTTGCTGAAGTATGGCGACGACGGTTTGTGGTTGATCGTCCTCTTCTCTTCCTGCGACTGCCTTGGGTCTCAAGACTTTGCATCTTCTCTAACTGCGTCTGCATCCGCTCATCCATCATTGCTTTCATCTCAGCGCGCATATAGGCCATAGATCGCTCCGGCGATATCTCCAAATTATTTATCTGCTGCTCCATGTTCGATCGAGTGAGGACCATACAAAGGTGCAGCGATCGTAGGCTTTGATACCAATGATAGGTAACAGCAGAATACCAGTAGATAATCGAAGTATATTTATGAAAGTTTAATGAAGGAAAACGTAAAACAAAGAAGAAGGTTGAGACTCTTCGAGTGGTCTATCACAATATCCCAGTCCCGATCCCAAATTCTGCCCCCCCATCATCTACTCACCACTAACCCTTATTTATTCTATTTCTAATGGGCCAGCCCACTTCTATTTAGTTGCAAGGCCTAAAACCCTATTATTGACCAATATTAAAATAACTTGATAATACTTTAATTATTTGTAGTGTCCCGGTCCCTAACAGAAAAAGACTATAAATAGAAGATACGGAAGAGCTATGTATGTTTTTAACTTCCTACCAACTTTGTCTAAGAGTTACTAATGAACCCACCAGTTTTGTCCAACTCTTTAGGATATCAAATACTAATAAGCCCTTTGGAATTGAAGAATAGATTGTTTATGGCCTGTGGCCGTTTTCTTTTACTAATTCTGACATATTTGTTAGACTTCATTTTTTATATGTAGTACGTATGTATAGGCTTTTATTCAATTTTTTGCATGCATATTATAGGAATCTATTGTGATGATGGGACTTAAGAAGCTGATGTTCATTTGGATCTTAAGAATTTACTAGGCATTTACTGCAATGGATTTGTGCTTTTATTTCTCATACATTGATTTACTTTTTTTTATATTTTGTAAATTAAAGTTCCTTGAGTTTTCATTGTTTACATAAAATAATTTTTTTTACTGAATATTTTATCAAATTCCACATCATGTAAGATTAGAAGTACACATGTTTTTGAAACACTATGCAACATTTGATACAATCTTTTATCAAGCAACAACTCCTAGAGAAGCATATGAGCATGTAAGAATCACTCTCACAAGCACTGTATTTGCAGGGTTGTTTAAGAATCGCTCTCACAATTGTAGTACAGTTTAGGTTGTTTCAGAAAATAGAAGCGAAGAATTTTCAAAAAGGAAGTCCTTTTATGGGGGCGATTTTATTATCTTCCCAATCATGTTTGTTGTTTGTTTGATGCGTCATGTTAAGTTTGGAGTTTATGTCTAATAATATAGATTGGAGTAACCTTTAATAAATTAAATTCAAGAGTGCTGCAACTGAGTGTGCCTTTTAATGTATATGATGATCAGGGTTTTGAGACTTAGACTATATAGTTGTTACACAAATAAATGCTCACAACTTTGGCTTTGAACGAAGGTATAATTTTGAGATTTTGTGCTTAAGAAAACTCGACAAGGAGAAGAGTTGTATATATAAGACAACGATTTTAATCTTTGATTCACCACACGCATGGACTGTATGTAGGATGGCAAATGATGGACACAAAAAGTGTGAGGGTGCATGTGATCTATAATTGAGTGAATGTTTTGATCCTTAGTACAGGGCTAGATGGCCGTGTCTATATATAGTATATAGTTATTGATACAGAAGCTTCCCAACTTTATTAATGTGCCATTGTAGTCTAGAGTACAAATGTAGGCAACTAGGACTTTTCTGAAGTATTTTTTGGAGAGATTGGCTTATCAGAACTGAGGTCATCATTGAATGAAATGGAGTACATAAAAACTAGTATTGTTGCATGATTGGAGCTCTTTACTCTTCAGAAGTTACAAGAATTGATCATTGATGCCATTCAGTTGTACTTCTATGTTGTAAGTTAATATTGTGTGGCAAAACTGTCCTGCAAGGAATGACATCTTACACTGGCCCTCAACTGGTAGTGTTAACAATGAACTGATGATGGGTGTCTCACTGTCTCCGTGCCTGAGACTTGTTTATCTTTTGTTAGGACGATAGCTCTATGTAGGAGTACTTCTCATGAGAATGGACTTACGATTACTCATTATTTTCAAATTTCCCATGACGTAAAACATTCCAAACAAGGGAGTATAGTCTTTGATTTTCTGGGTACAAAGTTAAGGAAGTTTTGCTGGGAACAAACTCTGGTTTCCTATCTCCAATTCTCCATTTTCAATTTCAGAAGTTATAAATTGTACTCCCTCTGTATTTAAAAGATGGCTACGTTTGATTATGGCACAAGATTTAAGAAAGAATAGTGAGGGTAATGAATAGTATAGAAAACAGTAGGAGAGAAGGTGAAAAAGTAGGAAAGAGAGGATAAAAAGTAAAAAAACGTAAGGATAATAGAGTATTTTTAAAGGAAAAACTTTTGATAAGAACCTGGCAATAATCCAAGTGAAAACAGTAAACTAGCACTGCAAATCTGATAAGGAATTAGGGAAGTTGATGTTTATTGATAAGAAATATCTCAACGTAGGCAACAAGGCAACCGGGACTGTTAGAGAAGCCCACTCTCCAAGGCAACACCCCAATCATATAACAGCCTACCTTCTTTTGGTATCCCCCTTCTATTTATAGTATTATCCACACAGGGATTAATAAGGCCACTAGCCCACCAGTTACTTATTATTGGATCCCTTATTCCTCCCCTTCCCCTTCTATTTATACTACTAAATGTACCCTTTCTGTTATTATTATTTCTTATTATTAGCCTACTAAGCCATATTCCTATCAACTTACCAAAAAGGGAAAGTGTAGGGAACTTTTGAATACATCCCAAAAAGGAAAGTGTAGGGAACTTTTAAATACGGAGGGAGTATCACTTTTTATTCACTTCAATATTGACTGAACTGTATTAGCTTCCATTCAGTAATATGATAATCCACTGTTGAGTTTCACTAGCTCATTCTATTCACTTTAATTGTCAGGTATATATATATTATGGAGTAGAGCCTGTCAGTGGAGAGTTTTTCCATCTTTGTTTTGATATTCAAGTACTTTGAAGTGCCACCCAAGTATCAGATCTTACATTAGTCCATTTAGTTCCATCTGAAATTTGCTATTAACCACATTTTGGTACTCAATTTTTTTCTTATACATTAACTGTTCATGGCTCTAGTTTCCATGTATTGTGTATTAGAATCTAGTGCTTACATATGGAATTTTTGGAGTAATGATCTTCCGGTTGTCTATTTATTACTCGTGACAGCAACTCTTCAGGTCAGCAGCTAATTCCCTTCTGATATTTACAAAAGTAATATAGGTTGGTATGCACACACCCCCATCCTTGGGTCAATTGTATCTCTAATTCACTTATTAACTTATCCCAAACATTTCTGAATTCTTCAGGAATTTAAGGCAGTTAATCTAGCATTGGTGGAGCTATGCCTATACTCAATCAAGGAGCATCCAGAACAGGTGTTGTATCAAAATTTGCACTCTTCAATTATTGTTACACTTGAGTTATTTTACCCTTTCTTTGGTTTGAAATTGGGAAGTGGAGGATGGATGGGGGGAGAGGGGTTGAAGATGTTGTATTAAGCTGAGTGGGAGAGTGCAGCATATTTATTATTCTTGAAATAATATGAAATTTTATATTTAGGTTGTTTTAAAAGAATCAATATACTACATATAATTTTTGAAGTATTGTAAAATACGGAGTATTGTATATTATAGTTGTTATCACCTATTGGACTCTAACTATTGGGACAATATAAGATGATGGCTGAGCCCATAGATCCATCCAATGGATTTATCTATGAAAAATAAATTGAATGCCAATGGGGGTGCATAATCTCGCATGCATTCAATGAGATCACGTTTATTTATATTCATAAAGAAATAAACGCAATAGGCATGAGAACGTCGGTGTGAGTCACGCGTTAAGCAGTCGTCTCCACATGCTGTGTGCCGAATGCGTGTGAGACAGCTTTATGTACTTTATTTCTATATGTTTATAAGACGATGACTCAGATCTCACAAGTCACAACTTCACAGTTCAAAAGCAGCTATTATCTGCATTCAAGAAAACCCAGGACATAACACCAAAACAGATTTAGAGAAAATTGTCTACTTATCATGTAAGTATGTTCATCTTCCTCAATCCTTCTTATTGTTTTCCATTTGAACTTAGATGTAGGTCTCCATGTTTTTTTTATGTTTTTTACTAACACTGATGTTGGTGCATGATGATGTCAATCAGGATTACTTAAACTTATTGATTCAGGTAATAAAAGCTAAAATTCCTGTAATCTATGTTCATTAATAGTTCAATGTATTGCTGCTTTAATTGAATCGTGAGAAGAAACATTTTCGATGCAACATTTAATAAAATATTCAAATCTCATGCTTCTCAATTAGCTAAGTTTTTTCTTTCTAAATTTGAAGCCAGTGTTTATATTGTTTTTCTTTTATTTTACTCTCAAATGATTATAATGGGTGTCAATTTTTGTGGAAGAAATATTTCGTTTTTATTGTTTTCTACCTAAACACTATTATTTCTTATATTTTCATTTAAAAAAGGAATCTTAATATTTCTCGAGGGCCTACAGAGGGCCCTTTGAGCCCTGACTGTTCCAGATTCGATCAAATTATGTTTTTAGATGTATGTTTTTATGTTCTTTTTTGTGTGTAAACTTATGTAAGAAGACTACTCTCCCTAAATTTGATCCGATTACGTCGTTGTGCATTTCTAATGAAGGAACTTAGTTGAACTACAGAGATTCAGTTAGTCCATCTTAAATTTTTCTTTTCATCACATTTGACTCTTTTTAAACATTTTGACTATTTATTTTTTTGTGTGAATTCACTAATTGTAACCACTAACCAGCATAATGTGGCACACTCTGAAACCTGATGCTAGAGTTATGCCATTGTATGTAGGCCTTATTTTGTATTCTGAACCACAAATTGGATCCGAAAGAAAATAAGAATTGAATTACGAATCAGTAAATCACGGATCTAGAATATGCTGTTTAGCAACTCAGAATATCCCATGTATTAGTAAAGATATCAAATCTTCGATGGCAGGATCTTGTTTCAATAGCCCAAATTATCAAACATTCAAACTGAGCCATCAAGTATTTAGTAAAAAAAAATGTTGTTAGCAGAAATTATGAATATGTATTGAGATTTCTAAAGTTTTACTCCATGTGTTATGTAATAAATGCAAATGCGAACACAACTCCAAACAAATATCTAAACTTGATTTTTTGTGTTTTAGCCTCTTCTAATGTGATCTCTTTTTTCGTTTCATCTTTTACTTACTAGACATTTTTCTACTATGATTATTATTATTATGGCTGTTATTTATTTTCATCATCATCATTACCAATATTTGGAAGAAAGTGATGGCATTTCTAGGTAGAGGAATGAGTAAAAACTGTTCAGAAAAAAGAGAAGAGAGTGAGAGAGGCAAAGGCATTCTGGTCTATCAGCGGAAGTCGAGAAATAACATGGAGAATCCATCTTTCTTCTCAAGCACAACAAAATTAATCATGGATCGGCAAGAGCGAGGAGAAGCTGCTCCCCCCACCTTCTCTGCCACAGTATGGGCTGATGCAAATTCAAGCCACCTCTTGACTTGTGCATGCCGTTTCTGCCTCACTGAAGCCTCCTACTCAACTCCTCCTTCCCGCTCCATTATCCTTGACCTTAACGCCTGTCCTCGTCGTCCTGAACCAGCCAGGACTGGAAACACTCCCAATGTCTCTGCAGCTGGTACTGTGTCATCTTGGGTAAAAGTGCACCCCGGCATACTGATGCCCCCCCCTTCATGGTCTTCCCCGCGCCAAAACCAATTGCCACCCCTCCCCCGCCGCAATGAAATCTCACTGCCGCCGTTGGGAGATATTTCGTTCAGAGAGTTTTTAAACTTTGGCAGTAAGAAAAGAGCTTCTTGTTGTAGGAATATGCTACACAAAGGAGGGGTTTCTGATGAGGAGTTGAAGAGGTGGTTGAAGGAGGAACTGTTCATTCGGGATGTGGATGCATATGCCTCTATTCTCCGGAGTCCCAACATGGATTTCGGGAGACTCCTCCCCGGATCATCATCAGATAATGAGCATCGTCCGTGATATTAGTGTGTCTGTACCTAGACATTACTTCACATATCAATATATGTACCGAATTTATATTTTTGTTTCATCTGCTACTCCGGTACTCCATGATTGTGTGTGTTCTGTATTTTATGAGTGTGTCATATGCATATCCTGATTTCTTTATTTCATCGCTTCAACAGTATCTTAGTTCATTTGAAGATAGCACTAATGTTTCACCAGAACGTAATGACAGCAATTGATTTTTAAATGCTGACGCCTTTTCAGAATTGTTCTTGAATTTTTATATAAATACCAATAATAATTGGCTTCCAATTAACCAGTAATACTCTTGCAATAAAGTCATCCGGAAACAGTCTCTCTGTGCTTTAGTATAGGGGTAAGACTGCGTACATCCGACCCCCCTTACCCCACCGTAGGTGGGGAGCCTTTGCGGCACTGGGGTAAATAAAAATGAAAATGAAATGACTCTGTTGCAATAAGATTCTCGGGCAATTGAGATAGCATCTTTCTTAAAACTTCACAGTAAGGACTTGCTGGAGATTCATTGCTCTAGTAGTCTAGTGTTTTCTATGTCTTAACCATTGCACATTTGAGCAGAAAAGTCTTTGGCTCTGAATCTCTGATCCGATTATGTTCTTGACCGGTGAATGTCAGTCCCAAGTTCCATACATAAAAACATACGGTATAACTTGCATTCTTACCAGGCTATTTGCAAATATGCAATATATTTTATTGTGTGTATGTATATAAATATATATGTAACTTTGGTTCAAATTAGGGATGGATTCGGGCCGGGTCGCCGGTTCGTATCACATGGGCCCGGGACCGGCCCGAGGGTTGGACGGGTCCGGTTCGGGCCGGGCCGGCCCACCCGCCGGGTCACGGGTCGGGCCACCCGCCGGGCCGGGCCGGGCCGGTTAATTTTTTTTTAATTTATATTTTATACTTTATAGTTTTATACAAGTATTAAAAAATAAACTTCAAGTGCATTTATTTGAAATGAAATAGGAACTACATTTGAAAATTAAATAGGAACTATAATTGTTTTTAATCGGAATCTCCGACATAAGTAGAGGCACCCTCTGTAGATTCATCCATAAAGTGTTGGGATGGAGTGATGTCAATTTCTTGAGCTCTACGTGCTGCTTTCAACCAATCGTGGTAGCATATAAGCATCTCAAGAGATTCAGCGCTCAACCTCGTTCTGGTTTGTGTTAGAACATTGCCGGCCGAACTAAATTCTTGTTCCACGGCAACCGTTAAAACCGGCATTGATAGCACTTGCTTAGCCATCTTTGCTAAAACCGGGAACATTCTTTCTTTTCCCTTCCACCAGTTTAGTACGTCAAAATCATCATCTTCTTCAAAATCAACATCATAAGTTAAATACAAAGAAATCTCATTAATTGTGCTTTGTTGTGTAGCGGGAGTTGATTTTGTTTTTTTAATAAGATTGGCAAACGTAGATTTGAAAATTGATTTTCCTTTAGATGATGTTTGTGTCGGGGGAGGGGGCGCATTGCCATATTGTGCATGAAACTCATTGAATAATGCATAAAATATATCACTAACCTCGTTGTATTCCTTTTTCGGATCAATTGGGTTGTCCTCATACATTGGCTATGGACCAAAAAAAGCAGCATAATAATTCAAACATTCTTCTAAAGAACCAAGTCTAAAACGAGGATCGAGAACAAATGCAATACCATAAATATGCGGAATATGTGAATAATATTTTAAAAACTTTTCCTTCATAAAACCAGCAAAATAATTCACATAATCAGCATTCTCAAAATTTGAAAAAGCACCGGCGAGATTAACAGCTTCACGAATAAATTGGTTTGAGGTAGGTTTATAAACATGACTAAAAGTTTCAGTTGCATTATTAAAATATATCAAAGCATTACAAATTTTTTCACAGGTGTCGATCTCAGCCGAATTTATAATATAGTTATCATATTGTTTCATAAAAGCAGGAAAATGTTGTTTATATCTAAGAAGAACGTTAATTAACTTATAGGTACTATTCCAACGAATAGACAAATCTTTTGGAAAAGCCACATATCTCTCACCTCTTTCTATCAAATAATCATGCCATTTTTTCCTAAGGTGTCCATTACCCCAAATACGTCTAATCCCCCCCTTGACTACCTCCAACGATGCTCCCAACGCTTTTAGACTATCTTGCACACATAAATTTAGAACATGACATGCACATCGTTGATGAAAAAATCTACCCATCAAAGAAGTAGAACCACACAATTCACGCAATCTAGGAATAGTAGCAGTATTATTAGTAGCATTATCAAAACCAATAGCAAACACCTTATCAATTAAATTATACTCAATTAAAATACGTTCAATCAAAATATAAATATGTTCAGCGGTGTGACGATCATTAAATTCACGGAAAGCAAGAACACGTTTATGCATATGTCAATCATTATCAATATAATGTACAGTCAGACCCAAATAATGTAAATTATGATAAGTATCCTCCCATATGTCAGAACATACAGTAACACGTCCATCAAAGTTTGCAAAATAATTTTGTAACCTTACCTTTTCCGCACCATAAAGCCTTGAAATTTCTTTCTTAACCGTTTTGCGACTATAACCTCTATATTGCGGATTTAAACAAGTTTGTGCATAATCACGAAAAGTAAGACTTTCAGAAAACAAATAAGGCAAAATTTCTTCAACAAGTAAGTTAGCCATACCTGTCAAATTTTGTGCATCATTGTATGAGAAATTACCAAAAGCTTGTTGGTTATTTGCAAACCTCGATATTTGCGTTTGTTTCCCCGTTCCGCCGCCTAATTTTGCATACTCCACCGGATGTTTGGACTTAAGGTGTCTTGTGGCGGATCCGTATCCGCCGGAAATCCCCAAGCTATAGTTTTTCTTGCACCAATTGCAAGTTGCGGTCCAATTCCCGGTGTTCGGGTCCTTCCACTTAGAAAAATTATTAGCCATTAATTCAGATTTACTTTTTTTTGTACCTGTTTGGGATGAGGCTGCTTGGTCGGCGTCATGGCTGCCGCCACCCTCCTCCTCCTCGTCGTCGTGGCTCTCCGGAATTGCTTCCTCCACATCGTCGTCCTCGTCCTCGAGCTCTTCTTCGTCAATGGTCCTCGGTTGGTCTTGAAAAAAGCGGGAATTATGTCGGTGCAATTCTTGTTCTAGTTGTTCGTCGGTCATCGCATCCCCATCCCTCCTTACGTAACCCGTATCAAAATCATCTTGACTTTGAGATGAAGAGTCGATATGTGATTTACCTTTGCGGGATCTCTTTCTCGCAAACTCTTTCGTTCGGTTGCGCTCGAGGTTACCCATATCAACCGAATATCTAGGACGATCCATCTAAAAAATGTAGCGATTAATAAAAAATTGTAAAAAACTAATTAACTATTTATCTAACTATTAATTCGAGTTATAGCAAATTAAGTAGTGAATTAACTAGTTTTGTGTACAACATATTTTTTAAACTAGAATCAAATGTAGCAATTAATAAAAAATTGTAAAAAACTAATTAACTATTTATCTAACTATTAAACAAGAGTCAAATGTAGCAAATTAACTAGTAATTAAACAAGTGTAAATAATAGAATAATTTCGTACCTCTTTCGGACTTTCGGTCTTTCGGATGGGAGTAATAGAATGACTTCAAATTAATTAGATATAATTCCAACTATATTAATAGATATAATAAATATATAAGTAATATATAACTAGATAACAAATATAAGTAATATAATACTATTTATATCTATTTATAGTTTATATAAGTAGATAATTAATATAAACTATAAATAATAAATATAATATATTGGAGAATGGAGAATAAGAGAATTAGAGAGTAGAGAGTTAAGAATAGGATTTAGGAAGAATTGGAGAAGAGATATGAAAAAATGTTTAAGATTAGGAGTATTTATAGGTTTTTTTACCCCCCACCCCCCACCACCACCCCCCACCAGCCAACCCCACCCCCCCTTTACCCCACCCAACGGCTATATAGCCGTTTGGGTTGTCCCCAGCCCCACCCCCAACGGCTAGTAGGAGCCCAAACCAATTTTTTTTTTTTTTAAAAATAGAACCGGACCCGGGCCCGGGCCCGACCCGGCCGGGCCGGGTCACAATAATGCAGAACCGAGCCCGCCCCGCCCCTTCCCACCGGTCCGGGCCCATACCCGGTCCCGAACCGCCCGACCGGTCCGGTCCCGGGCCCGCACAGTACCGGGCCGGGTCACGGGCCGGGTGGCCCGAACCGAATCCATCCCTAGTTCAAATGGGAGCATGACATACTCATTCTAATGAGAGAAATCAGAGTAATATGATATCATTGACATATGTGTATTGCACTGAAAAGATGGAGGCATACACCTATTTGATTCAAAAGATGGAGGCATACATATACATATATACAAAATTTATACTTTTGTTTCATCGGCTGCTTCATGTAAAAAACGGGGATGATTAATTGACAACAAAAGAGATTCTCGGGAAACTTACATGTGTAACAAAACAAAACAAATATTTCGACACCAGCTAATTTTATTATTTTTGCTTAGCGAGCCTTTTCATCATTTGCAATGGAGTCAAAGATTCATTATTTTTTTGGCTTTAGATTATGATGGAATAAAGTAAAATGGCTCACTAAACTGTCTGCGCTTCCTTGTTATTAAGCAGCAGTCAGTCCATGCAATTTTGGACGCGATTTTCACTATGGGTCATCCGGAAACAGTCTCTCTGTGCTTTAGTACAGGGGTAAGACTATGTACATCCGATCCCTCCTTACCCCACCGTTGGTGGGAGGCCTGAGAGCCTTTGCAGCACTGGGGTAAATGAGAATATGAAAAATGATGAAAATGAGCCTTTGCGACACTGCGAGAATGATGTTGGTGATGGTGCTCATGCACGTGAGGCACCCATGCAAATAAATGCGCCACAAGTGATTTTCCATGTTTGTTAGCATGATTCTAACTTTGTTTGATAATTCTATGCTTCCAACAACCCATTTAGAATCTTGAGAGAAGTAGCCAAAGCTTTCACACTAATGCATGAGTAAAGATGGAACAGTAACTGCTCAGTCACTCAAGCTAGCCCTAGGAATAGGGTACCCATGAAAATGTCTCAATTTTAACTCGTTAGTGACTTTCATTCCAAAACATCCCACTATCTCACATAGGGAGAATCTAAAGTGTGGATGTATGATCCACTTAAATCACTTCCACTTGTCAATCAATTTACATGGGATACACGCTTTTCTTGTTTAGATAGAAATATCAATATTTGCATATTGCACTCATTTCATTATTTCACACATAAAAATGGTCAATGAATTATGTTTTGTGGATAGTTCTAATTAAATATACAAATAGTACTACATATAAAATTACAGAATAAATAGTTAGGTTTCATGCTACAAAATCTCTATTTGTACACGCCCATGTTTTGTTTGTACACAAATAATTTCCTTTTGTTTTTGTCTAGTGGATTGTCTGTAATGCATAACAAAGTGATAAAAGTGAATTGTCTATGTAACAAATAATCCATTTCACCAAAATGAAAAAAATGTCTGTACAAAAACAAACCATGAGCTTAGGGATGGAACGGGATCAGGTCAGGCTGGGCTCTGGGTCAAGACCGGGCGGACTCAAGCTAAAATTTCAGGACCGATACCTGCCCGGGTCAGGACTGGGCTCGGGGACAGGACTAGCCAATAAAGTAAAAAAAAAATAGTGCAACCCAAAAAACGAGTCTGAAGCTCGCCGCTATAGCCACCGGCCCGGGCCTATACATTAACGGACCTAGTTGGGGTTGGGCCGAGCCATCCCAATCCATCCCTACATGAGCATATACACGAAGCATTTTTGTTCATGCTATGTGACATTTTATGGTTAAGTGTCCAATTCAATGGACGTTCATGAAATGAGACTGCTCTGTCTTGAGGAGGCTTTCATATTGAAATTATTTATGACACTAAGAAACATGTGATGAAACGTCAAATAGTAGTAAATGAATAATAATGTAAAAACAGCAATTCAGATTATGGAATATGTAATACACCACGTACGTAGTTTGCTTGCTATACACGTGTATAAAGAAAGCAAAAAGACTACAACAAAAATATGAGAAGGAATATCATCAAGGCCTGCAAAATTGCGAATAGCCATTCTGTTTTAAAATGACCATGCAATTCCATTTTAGCCTTCCCGGCTTCGATTTCTTTCGATTTTCGATGGAGGACTGATTCAAATCATTTTGTTTGTTATCATCACCTTTCTCACATTGCAGTAAAACCAAAAGTGCTATTTAGGAGTCATCATCTTCATCACAATTTTGCATGGCTAGGTAATCCAGGGCCGTAACTACATCGGCTACGGCAGGCCGCAGGTCGGGGTCATCTTGAACACACATGGCTGCTATTGCAAGGGCTTGGTACAATCCTCTTAATGGGTATACCCCTTGTAACTTAGGATCAGCCATTTGCATGAACTTCTTCCGATCTTTGAAGAGAGGTTTCGCCTGGTGTCCACAACAATTACTTTCTATCAAGACTTATGGTTTGATCCTCAAAGTGTATATATAGTGGAAATATATAATAACATGAGTTTGAACAAATACTTAAAAATGATCTTTTGAGTTTGAACCAATATTCTATGAAATAATTACAAATTTATGAGGTATGAGTAAAATAAAAGGTGTTTACAAAAATGTGACTTGTGTAATGACAATATTAGTAACTTTAATCATGGTAACTTATGTTCATTCTTTATACTCAAGTGACCATGACATAACTTTGGTCATGTTTTTGTAAATAAATTTTATTTCAGTAATATTTTTATAAAGAACTCATACGTAGTATTTTGTTTACCTCCTATATCTCCATTTTTTCATTACCTAGCATAAACCACTGACAGTAAGGTTTTTAGAAATTCACTAGAACTGGGTAAAATCAAAGGTATGGGCAAGCATCAGACACTTGAAATATAGAGGCTTTTCTTATTCCAAACGCTGGATTATTAAGAGCTAATTCCCACAACTAAGGGAATTCCTGGGAATTGGATCCCTATCAAAACAAGACTCCAAAAAAAAGACCTTTAAGATGAGACACAGCAATGCTCTTACCCATACAACAAGATTCAGCTCCTTTCCAGCTTTTGAGTTCTCAATTGCTCTCTTTCCAGTGATGATTTCCAAAAGCACAACCCCAAAACTGTAGACATCTGATTTAACAGTCAATTGTCCAGTCAAGGCATATTCCGGAGCACAATATCCATATGTACCCATTACCCTTGTAGACACGTGTGTATTGTCTCCTACTGGCCCTAGCTTGGCCAGTCCAAAATCAGACAGCTTAGGGAAATACCCCTCACCAAGCAAAATGTTCGAGCACTTCAGGTCACGGTATATTACAGGCGGGCTAGCTTTGTCATGCAAATATTCTAACCCTTTTGCAGCTCCGGACGCAATTTTCATTCTTACATTCCAACCAAGATGGCTTTTTCCAGGTACAGGATCTGCAGACGAGGAAAATAAATACTCCGTAATAAGGTTTTATACGTTAGAATCGAGGGGCTTGTAGCTTGTTGGAACTTAAAAAGCTTTGGTGCCATATTATAAATTGAGATTTCATTCCAAAAGGTTAACGAGGAATAATCCAAGGCTTTATATGTGATTTATAAATTCATAAGTTTATAACTGATAGGTGTGGAATGACTTAGCTTAACACATCATAGGTTGCACACCAAGAAAAGATAGAATGTATCCCGCAAAAAGAAGAAGATAGAATGTAAGGATACAAAAAATATATAGGACATTAATACATCTTATGTTGCGTGGATATGATGGATGTCTTATAGTTGCACATATAGTGATATAGAAACTAGAGAAGAGTCTCTACCATGAAGATGGTCTTCCAAAGATCCTAAGGGCATGTATTCGTATACCAGAAGTCTCTGATCACCATCAGCACAATAGCCAATTAGATTCACAAGATTGGGATGGTGTAATAGACTCAGCATTAACACTTCAACCAGAAATTCCCGGTTTCCTTGCAGCCCATTCCGGTCAAGTTGCTTTATGGCAACTTCCTACATCAAACTCGATGCTTTTAAATATCATTCATAGAGCAGTGAAATCTGTGAAATGCTAATCTAACATAATAGTTGAGCAATGATTGGAATGAGTGTTGACTTTATATTTATTAATAAAAAATAAAAAATTGAGAATGTTCCAGCATCAGTTCAGTCAGCAATTTATAGATGAATAAGTTTGAGCTTCTCCCATTCAGAAACAAGTTTCTTTCAGTGAATGGTTTAACAGATTGTGTGACGAACTGACAATGAATGCGTGTCATTCTGTTTCAACCCTCCATTTGTTTGCTGTAAAATATTAGATATTTTAGGATTTCCATGTGGTATAGAAACATTTTCCAAGAATTCTAGCAATGGAAAGATTCTTCTTGATTTGTTATGGTCTGTTTGGAACACATAAAAAGGAAGGAGCTCATAGAGGCAAATACAAAGGAAAGATAATGTTGGGAAAATAAAAGATAGGCTAAAACTTAATAAATTTAATTCATATGTTTATTTTATTTATTTATAAACTATATAAAAAATAGCAATATAAATATATAAAGAATTTAGAAAGAAAAAAACATTCATTCTTTGCATTTTCTGCAGCAATGCCAAACATAAGAAAACAACATGTCTTTACATTTGGTTTCCTTTCTCTAGCATTTTTGGGGATCCAAACGTACCCTTAGAATTTGAGGAAAATGGCTCCTTTTAAAATTTTCCCACATCAGGATCAAACGTTAATTTTCATGAAACCATTTTTGCAGATAATACTGTCCACAATTTGCTATTTTCTGGAAAGCTAGCGGATAATGATAATTCACAAGAGTGCAATCCATGAGTTAACCTCAAATTAATCTGTGGATTATTCCTAACGCAACATCAGGCATCTGCGTTTTGCAAATGTATCAGTAAAGAGTTTTATTCATTTCCCTCATAAACTATCCATCTTACATGAGTTGACTGAGACTGAAGACAATCAAATCTCTAACAACAATACTAAGGGTCTGTTTGGAAGCCATAAGTAACTACGGAAAGAAAATACAGTGAAAATTTGGGGGAAGAACTGATTGTAACTGAATAATTCAATTTTACATATTTTTTCAAACTAATTTTATTTATATAACTCTGTTGTATCAAGAGTTAGAAACACAGAGTATAAAAATATATGTAAAACTATAAAAGGGCGTTTTAATAATAATAATACAGAGTATTGATCAAACATAACCTTCCTGCGTATTTTTCATAGTTGGAAAAAAAGAGCATAAAACTGAATAAATCCTAAAAGAGTTAGATAAGAGTAAAACTTCATCAGTTTTGTATCAAACTGAATAAATCCCAAAAGAGTTCTAATACAAAGTACTTTAAAATATATGTAAAACTTCAAATGGTTTTTACTTTTTACCAAACTTAACTTTCCCAGTTTCCTGCGTATTCTCCTAGTTGAAAAAAAGGAAACTATTTTCCTGACTCCAAACATAGCCCAAAGGTGTAGACACATGTTATTAATATTTCGTGTATAAATTTCTATTGTTGTGAGACTAAGAAATACAGAGTATAAAAATATATGTAAAACTTCAGAAAATGAACCAAAAACTAAATTAAAAGGAAAAAGAAATATTTTCCTTATTCCAGATATAGCCAAAAGGAATAAACAGCTGTTATTAATGTCCCAATTAATTTGGGGTATAAAGTGAACCTGGTTGGAATCGAGCCGCCCTCTATATACCCTTCCAAAACCTCCTTCCCCTACAAGACAATCGCCTCTAAAATTTTTACAAGCAGCCGCTAATTGACGGAATGTAAAAGTCTTTCCAGGAATTTGGTCGGCTTCTTCATTCTTAACACATGCGTCCTTTAACTTCAATCGGCTCTTCGGCTTCGACTTGTCTGTAAAAGAAACCAAACAAAAAATGACGAACCAAACAGACCCAGAATTCTTTGATTAAAACCCAGAGCCGTGTGTATATAATTTAAGCTGTACTGCATGAAAGAACACAGCTTTGATGAATTCACAGGGAAAAAAGATGCTGAAAGTAGCAAAATTTGCAGGATGAGTTGAATAAAAAAAACTGATGTATTTACCCGAAGGATTAGAAGCAGTTACTGGACGTCTGTTCTTGTTTGAAGATTCTCCGGAGCATAGAAACCAACCCATCTCTTCTCCGATTAATGTGGAGAGCGGCAGAAAAGAGAGGGAGTAAAGTATGGTAAAAAGTGTAAACCCAAAAACGAGTAGAATTATGTATCCAAGAAAGGCATAAAAAGTTACTTGGGTCAGAGTATAGACCAGGTCTTCATGTGCATCAGCTAACATTTCTCTTTGTTCTCGTAGAAGCTTTTCAACTCTGTACAGTGTAAAAAAGAATACTTTTCTTAAATTATGATTTTTTTTTCACTTTTGCCGAATTGGGAGTAGTTGTTATAATCAGGATGTTTTCTGTCCAAGAACGGATCACGCCATATCTAAATAGCTCAAACCAAACAAAACAAGACTATTTTGGTGCGCCCGATCCCAAAACGATGCAGCATTCCTTATTTTTTATTTGATATCCGATTTTTATAAATTTTATATCAATTTTTTTTTTATTTTTCATGATCTATCAAATGAGACCAATATTGCTTATGTAATTTTAACAAATTATTTTGAAGTTACATTTGATAATATATCATGAAATAAACCCCTGTTACATCTTCTTCTGCGCGAGTTACATCTTACTGTATGCGAGTTACATCTTAATATACGCGAGTTACATCTTAATGTATGTGAGTTACACCATGAAATAAACCCCTGTTACATCTTTCATTTTTATCATTTGAAAAATAGTGTATGAATATGAAATACAATATACTTATTTTATGTGGATTAATAAAATTTTATATTAAATTGGCAAAGAAAAAAATTAATTCTGTTATAATTGAATTAGTTCAAGATAAAGATAAGTAAAAAATCACAAATAATTAGATATAACTCACACATAATTACATGTAACTCGCGGATAAAAGTATGTAACTCGTGTATAACAAAATGTAACTCACTCATAACAAGATGTAACTCACACATAATTACATGTAACTCGCGCATAAAAGTATGCAACTCGTGTATAACAAGATGTAACTCACACATAATAACTTGTAACTGGAGTATAAGTTGATGTAACTTCGTATATTATCAAATGTAACTCCAAACTAGAAGCAAAATAAACAAACTCAATATCTTAAAAACCTCTAAAAACATATAAAAGTGATAAAAAAATATATTATAGAAAAAGTGTATGCATATAAAAATATTTTACAAAAAAATGTATGAATGTAAAAAATTAAAATTACATAGGCAATATTGGTCTCATTTGAAAGATCATGAAAAATAAAAAATTTTGATATAAATTTTATAAAAATCGGATCAAAAATAAAAAATTATTAACAATTTTAAGAAAAAGAGAAATAAAAAATAACAAAGGGTGCATTGTGTTCACCATGCACCGGTTCCACGGTATAAGCACTGCTATTTCATACAATCAAATTGGATCAGATCATATTTCCATAAATATATAATACACACACAAGACTATTTCATACTAGATCAAATTAGATCAGATCAGATTTCCATAAATATAAAATACACACAGACAAGACATTTATCATAATAGACCGGATTAGTTCAGATGTGATCAAATTTAAACAGATCAGATCATCAAATTTCAATCCAAGTAAAAACATTCATTGTCCCAAAATATTTCCACAAATTTTACTCAACATTTTTTTATTTTTTCTTATTTTATACTCAAATTGAATTAGGTAATATCCTATCAGGCGAAAGGAGTATAAGATAAATTTGATCAAATTTTATAGGATGAATAATAGAGTGTCATTTATCAAAAAATATTATTATCCATCCAATTGGACATCACCAAATATAATTAAAATTAGGCATGTAATAAAAAAAGTAAAAACCATATAATTAATATTTGTGAAAAGAGAGAGAAACAAACACCTCTACTATGAGATAAAATTACGCATCCGATAAAAAAGAAAAATATTTGTTTACTTATAAAAAACAGCAACTTTGTGTCCTTGCCAATTTTTATTGATCCAAAAATATTGGAATCTCTACCCCAGGAGCCGAGGCCCTGACTCAAAAGAATGGTGGAGAAGTTAGTCACGGTGACTCAGTCAGCGACAATAGGTTCATAAATCGGTGTGCATCAAAGCTCCGATCTTATTTCAGATTCTGTGACCTCCACTCGATCGTTGCGGGGATTCGAACATTGGTCCATTGATCCAAATCTCCTATCACTCGACCAACTGAGCTATCCGTGCGAGTGCCAATTTTTATTTTACTACGTTGAATCTGTCTCTCCATTCCTTTTCTTTTCTCTTTTTACTTTTCTTTCAATGTGACTTAAAAAATTTCACTTGTAATACTTTTACTATGGAGTATTATACGTAGTAATAGATACTTTTAGACTTTTAGTACATACGTAGTATTTGGTATTTTAGAGCCGATTGAAAAATCACTTTTCATACGTAATACTCCCTCCGTCCATGAAAATACTTCCAACTTTCCCTTTTTGTCCGTCCCAAAAAGAACTTCCCTTTCCCTTTTTGGCAAAGAATTTGTGGTTCACAGCATTTCTCTCTCCTCTGCACAACTCTCCACCACACAATTCTCACTTTCTTAATCCGCGTGCCACTTTATTTTGGAAGTAAATTATGGGACGGAGGTAGTATTTGGTATTTTAGAGCCGATTTGAAATCTCGTATTTTGAATTTATTCATCATCAATCATATTTGGTCTCAAAAGAACTTCATAGTTTGATTTTACGGTTTTTAATAAAGTGAAATTTTTTGTTTTGAATTTTTCATTATGCTCTCCAAAAATAGATAAAATGTAATGGGAGAGAGAAAGTATGTATAAAATAGGTAATAAAATAAGGGTATAAGAGTAACTTTATACTACGTATTAAAAACCTGCCAAAAATAGAAGTGTACATACCCAAAATGAAAAGTGTGAAGTTGTTTTGGGATCAAAGGGAGTAACATTTTATCAATCTTGTTCATCTTATTGGCCAACTTTCTATCAAAAATATTGATTAATGAAATGAAACTTGTTTACACCAATATGAATAATGATTACTATAGTATAATCTCATAGACAATGAACGCAATTTATACCCTGGGATCGACGCATCATGAGGATGGTGCGCCTGATCCCAAAATGACGCAGTATTCACTATTTTTTTTTCTTTTTATTGTTAAAAATTGTAATAACTTTTTTATTTGATACCTGATTTTTATAAATTTTATATCAAATTTTTTATTTTTCATGATCTATCAAATGAGACCAATATTGCTTATGTAATTTTAACAAATTATTTTGAAGTTACATTTGATAATATATCATGAAGTTACATCTTCTTCTGCGCGAGTTACATCTTATTGTACGCGAGTTACATCTTAATATACACGAGTTACATCTTAATGTATGTGAGTTACACCATGAAATAAACCCCTGCTACATCTTTCATTTTTATCATTTGAAAAATAGTGTATGAATATGAAATACAATATACTTATTTTATGTGGATTAATAAAATTTTGTGTTAAATTGGCAAAGAAAAAAATTAATTCAGTTATAATTGAATTAGTTCAAGATAAAGATAAGTAAAAAATCACAAATAATTAGATATAACTCACACATAATTACATGTAACTCGCGCATAAAAGTATGTAACTCGTGTATAACAAGATGTAACTCACACATAACAAGATGTAACTCACACATAATTACATGTAACTCTCGCATAAAAGTATGTAATTCGTGTATAGCAATATGTAACTCACACATAACAAGATGTATCTCACACATAATAACTTGTAACTGGAGTATAAGATGATGTAACTTCGTATATTATCAAATGTAATTCCAAGCTAGAAGTAAAATAAACAAACTCAATATCTTAAAAACCTCTAAAATATATAAAAGTGATAAAAAATATACTCCCTCCGTCCCTTATAACTTTGCCAACTTTCCTTTTTTGGTTGTCCCAAAAACTTTGCCACTTTCCCTTTTAATCAATCAATTTGTGGCCTCTGTTATTTCTCTCTCCTCTGCACAAATCTCTACCACACAATTTTTACTTTATTATTCTACGTGCCGGTCAAACTTGGCAATCCTTTTAGGGACGGAGGGAGTATTATAGAAAAGTGTATCCATATAAAAATATATTACAAAAAAATGTATGAATGTAAAAAATTAAAATTACATAAGCAATATTGGTCTCATTTGAAAGATCATGAAAAATAAAAAATTTTGGTATAAATTTTATAAAAATCGGATCAAAAATAAAAAAATTATTAACAATTTTAAGTAAATGAGAAATAAAAAATAACAAATGGTGCATGGTGCTCACCATGCACCGGTACCACGGTATAAGCACGGGACAATGAAGTGTAAAATTGAACATAAATTATTATGATTAAATTACTACCCTAATCACTACAAATTATTTTTGTAAATAATATTTAAAAGGAAATAAACGAAAAGAAAAGAGTCATTACATAGTGTCGGAAGAGGGACAAATGCAAGGACGCTAATGATGACTACCAACATGCCAATAAAGGAAAGAAACGAAAAATGAAACCAAATACTCCCTCCTTCCCAATTTTATTTGCAAATTTTCATTTTTTCGTTGTTCCAAAATGATTTTTCACTTTCTATTTTAAGTATGTAAATAAGAATAAAGTGGCAAATTTACTCTTATTTTTACTTTTTTCCCACTAACTTAAAGACATCTATTTTTAAAAAGATGACCAAAAGTGTAAAAAGCAAACATCATTTATTGTCATTGCTTAATCCTTGTGCTGGTCAAAGTTTGCAATTCAATTCGGGACAGAGGGAGTAGCAATGAACAGAAAAATTTGTGCCCCACTAAGAAGGTTCAATTCGAAGAGACAAAATTAAAAGAAAACTTGAAAATAAAAAGAAAAGAAAAAATGAAACCGAAAAGAAGAGAAATTAAAAATCACCAACTAAAATGCTATTGAAGGTTTTGGGGCCAACTGATCTAATCAATGATTTTTCAAGAGTAAATATATTCATGTCAAGAATTAGTTCACGAGTGAAGAATAAGAAGATATTTTCGGAGAAATGTCAAGAAATTTTATGCTTCCTCCGTTCCAAAATTGATTTGTAAAATTGACTTTTCTTGATAAAAAAAGTTCATTTTATTCACTTAATTTGGATGTCAATTTTTAATTATAATCTAATTTGGATTTTGAAGCTTTGAAGAGATTTTAATATAATTTCTAAATATGTAAATTTTAATTATTAAAAATTGAATTAATTATCAATAAGGAGAATTTAACTTTAACATTGATTGACAAAAAAATGTTGATTTTGCAAATCCATTTGGGACGGAAGGAGTATGAATAATTGAATAGTAATATACTATGTACTATGATATGCATATTTGACATGGTCACAACCCTTATTTTTTGGAGGGGATGATCTCTTATTATAAAAGTAATAAATACAATAAAAGCAAAGATGTCATAAAAATGGAATCATATAAATATGTCTACTCAAAACTTCTCATATAGTTTAACAATTTCTATATTTTTATTTGATACGGAGTATTATATTTATTATTGAGTGTGTTTTTAGTTATACTTTTTCTCTTCATATTATAATTCATTCTGTCAAAACTACTACTCCTTCCGTCCCGCTAGAAGGTTCCCGTTGGCGGTTTACGATGCTTGACTGACGATAAAGCAACTTAATCTCTGTTCAGACTCTGATTATTTTTAGTAAATAAAATTTACATATTCAGAAACTACATTAAAGTCGCTACAAAGCCTGATAAAAAAATGTAAATTTGATAAAAATTTGATTTATGAAGTAAAAGATTAAAAATGATTTAAATTGACCATGTGAATAGTGGATGAGAACCTTCTAATGGAACGGAAGTAGTACGTATTAGTTAAAGTTCATTTTGATCAGCTAAAAAAACCAAAGATATATGATCAATCTTTAGGAGATGGAGATGTTACTATTTCAAAATTTGAAATAGTATATGTTCCAACCCTTTTATATAATTAAGATATTTTAGATTTGGTGCCTCCGTGCACGTATGCTTATACTTTTGACTACATAACTAAATCGTCTTCAAATAAAATAAATAGTGTATAAGATACTTTTTAACATAAAAAAATAGCACATGGTTAATGATTTATCTATTTCCGAACATGAAAATTATACTGTGCTTCTAGCCTTCTACCCCCATATTTTCATGACAACTATTTTACATTTTAAAACACAAACTTAATTGTTATTCTTTCATAGCTTCTCAATTTATGTAGTAATTAAATATCGACTGTATGTATTTTCAATATAAGGTAGCGTTTTACTATTGGGCAGATTTTAATCAGACGATAAACTACATTTTTTCATGACAATTAATTAATCATATACGTAGTGATATTTATGATATTATCATATGCGGATAATGTGATATTAATGTGATATTAATAATTTACTAGCTAGTCATATTTACATTCGCGCGGTTTCCTAGAATCACATGTGAACATTTGTTTCAAATTAAAGAACAAACAAAACTTTGAATTTGATATATTATACGTAAACACGAGTTCAAAACTCTAAAAAATAATGATACTCTCTCTTTCCCCTATAATTATCTCATTTTTTCGTACTCGTTTGATGGAGCAAGAATGGGCTGATAAGCTTGAATATACATAAAAATCATCAAACATCCCTCAAAGGAGACTTTTTTGGTTGATTTTTATTATCGTCTCAAAAAGTAGCCAAGTGTTACTTTTTGGCTGAAATCTACCATACTATCATTGGCTTATTAAAAGACCTCTGTGTCCCCTCATTTTTCTCGATATTTCTTTAACTCTCCTCCGCTATCTAGCTGCCCTCTTCCATGAAGTCTTCTTTGCCGGTTCGTCCATCTTCTTGCCAGAAGTCTAAAAATAAGTATCACTTCTATTTTTACACATAAAAAAAATATTTGTATCACAGACGATTTGACCAACGTGTACAAAAGAAGTGTTCCATTGTTCGTGACACAAACGATTTAAATTGTCTGTGATACATATAGTTTCTTTGTCTGTGTAAAAATCGGGTTTCTTCATAAAACTCAGTCAAATTGTTTGTGCACTAACAATTTGACCGTTGTGTACAATGTACAATGACATGTATACAAAGCAGGACCGAACCGCAATGAGGTGGACATGAGATATCTGTGCGCCATATTGCCGGGTGTTTGACAAATAAAAGCATGTTTTTTACATTCCATTCCAAAAAGTGTATGTTTTAGAAATTGACTTGCCTCACTCTAAATTAATTATTTTTCTTTTTTGAAGCTTAATAACTTTTTCACTTGTTTTTCATTGTTTAAAAAAAATATATTAAAAATCTTAACCTTTTATAACCTTTCATATGACACCAATATTGTATATATAAAGTTAAAAAAAACTTCTAGGATCTGAAATTTCTTAGGTAGATTTGAGTGATAAAATTGAGATTGAAGTGATAAATTCAAGATCTCACGATTAATGTTTTTACATCTTTCAATTATTCTTTTCAAAAATAGGCTTGAAGTAATAATAAAAAAAACTAAATGACAAATTTACATAATTTACATTGGGAATGTTTGAATTTTTAAATCATAATAATTCGTAAAAAGAATAAAATCGATTATAATAATAATCGTAAGGATTTAATTTACAAATATTGTCGTGAGTGAATAAGTGTAAAAAATCATGTGATCTGAATTTTAGTACTTGGATCTATTTAAGAAAAAACTTGAGTCCAAAAACTCCAACGGTTCAAACTTTAAAAAAAACTTTATATATATGATATTGGTGTCATATGAAAGATAATTAAAAATAATGAGTTTTGATATATTTTTTATAAAAAATGGAAAACAAATGCAAAAGTTATAAAGATTATAAAATTTAAGGGATTTATTTTGTTGAGGGTCCCAGAACATGTTGTCATGTACTCCCAACGTATCGTCCGGTCGGATTGGGGGGCCCTCAGGGATGGGGTGTCATCCTTTGGTAAAACAACAATGAACTTTCCAAACAACAATTACTCCTTCCATTCCGGTGAACTTTGCCAGGTGCAAAGTAGACGAGAAATAAAAATAATACTGTAAAAAATTGTGTGGGTGAGATTTGTGCAGAAGAGAGAAAAATGTGAAGAACTACAAATTAGTTGTTTTGATAGGAAAGTGGCATAGTTTTTTGGGACATCCAAAAAGGAATACTGACAAAGTCCAATGGGACGGAGGGAGTATATTGTAATACTATCATCTGAAACAACTTCTCATTTCAGAATACGATACTTGATTGACGATAGAGTAATTTGATTCTTGCTTACTTTCAGATTATTTTTAATAAATAAAATTTATATATTTAGAAACTACATTAAAATCGTTATAGAGACTGATAAAAAATGTAAATTTGATAAAAAAATTGATATATAAAGCAAAAGATTAAGAGTGATTTAAGTTGATCATGTGAGTAGTGAATGAAAATTTAATTTTGGGACGGAGGGAGTATTAAAATTGAAAATTTTATAATCCAAATTTGTTAGTAAAGTAAAAATGAAAATTAATAATATAACAATATAGAAAATAATGTACCCCTCCACCCTATAGAAATGTTCTCACTTACTTTTTTTTAAACGTCTCACGCTAACATTACAATTATCAACACTAACCTCATTATATCATATAACTATTAAAATTATTTCTCAAAATATACTCAAATTGCCTTCTTTAATTGTTGTCTAAATAATTTTGTTGTTTTGCTATGGAAACCTTTCAACGAGGCAGAGGTAGTAATAGTGTGTGTTTTATCGGAATTTAAATAAAATTGAACTCAAGCACGCCTTTTTAATACTTGATTTGTGCGTGTTATCCTTGCGCAGTGACCATACTAATCTTCTCTGTATCGTTCCAATTTTATCGGATGCTCCCGAAGGGACGCCTTTTTAATACTTATAAAACATAAATGCACATTTTTAATTCTTTTTACTTCAGAATGTTTGATTTTTTACCAAGTGAATACACATAAATTGATGAGAATTTAGGTTTATAATTGGTTGGTTCCGCTTCTTCAAGTCCGATCCATATTATAAATCCATGGAAGTGATAGAACTGTTTTTTCCTACGCGCAGCTCGTAGAATAGAGTGGGAACTCAGAATTAGCCCGTTATTGATGGTGCGGGGCTAACAAAAAATTGAAATAGATTGAGAATGAAACGTAAAAACAGTATCTTGAATACAATTAGTTATTCTGTCTCAATATTTTTAAATGACTTCATTATTGTTATTTTAGTTATCCTTATTCTGATGGCAGTAGGATGAACTATAAACTAGAGATTCTGTTTTAAGAATTTTGCTAGGAGTACCCCAAAATGTACCTCATTTTTATCTCACCCCTAATGTGTGGCTATAAATGGAGCAATTCATTTAAGTGGTGTCCACTTAAATGAATTGCTCCATTTATGGCCACATATTAGGGAATGGGGTAAAAATGAGATACATTTTGGGCACCTTTAACATTTGTGCTGTTTTAAAAACCTAAAAGAGGAGTGCAAATTTATATATAAGCGAGTTTGTGTTCTTAAATGTATGGGATTATTAACAAAATCTCCTTTGAATATAGCTTCTTTGTATTTCAGTATTTCCTTACAACTTTGTTCAATCATTTTAGAACTTTGACCAGTTTCCTTTTGACGCTGGTCTTTTGATCTTATGAATAGAGGTAGACTCCTGGTTTGAGTCACCTAAAGGGAGAAGCAAAACATAATCACATATCCAGAATCAATTTCCAGCCAGGGTCCGGTGTTTAGCCTTGTTAAAAGTGGAATCGGAACAAAGCCGGGCCTATTGTGGAGGAACCATAATAGGGTCTGGTCCGGTTTAAAGACCGGAGTGGCCAGTGGGTCCACCCCTACATGGCTACATGTGAAGGATTAAAATTACCCAAGATCTCACTAAGAATTTTTAGGATAAAAAGGGAGAACTTTGAAGGACCTTTGTTTAATTAAGACCCGTGCAAGTATGTAACCAATGAACATGATCATGCTTGCATAGTTGCATGTTGATTGTTGATGGTCCAAGCATTGTTTGTAATTGCGCAATGCAATTGCACCTCATGGCACGCCTCAGGTCATTCCTATACTATGGCGTAAAAAGCATTGCATATGGCGGTGGGAGTGTGGCGTACGCAATATTGCACTGAGGCGTACACAATATTGCATACGCAATAAAGCGCTCTAAGGCAAAAGCAATAGGAGGTCAGGGTGTAAGGGTATTAGTTGGGCCCACTCGGCCCACTTTTTAATTATTATAAATGATGTTATGTTCCTTATTTCAGACCACTAGTTATTGATTGGATTTTTGAGTCAATCGATCTTTTAAATTTAAATTTTCATATCTTATTTTAAAAAAAAAGGATTTAGAAAGTTTTGATATTCTATGGTACTTTGAAGTTTGAGCATATTACATTGCTACGATTATGGCCTCTTATGGTTTGTTTTAATATAATATTTGACGACTATTGATGAATATGTTTATTTATTATTATGTTTTTATATACGTATGTATGTGTGTATATATATATATATATGTATGTATGTGTGTATGTATAAATTACGCCTCATGCATACGCCTCATTGCGCAATGAGGCTTACGCAATATGCAATATTAAAAAAATGCCACGACTACGCAATACGCAATTTCAAACCTTGGGTCCAAGAGTGTATCCACATGCAAAGATCAAACCCGGTTTTACATTATGATAACAGAACTTTAGTAAAGGAGAGAAGGGAGATTACAGACAATTATGATATCCACTAGTTTGGATTACAACAGAAAAGGAGATAAATTTAACCACAATAGCAGGAGTTATCTTAAGGAGTTATGTCTAGCTCTCTTATGGAGGTTTATGTGACATCATCATTGCCATTCATTTTCAGACTGTAGAATAATGAATGGCAATGATCAAGTAAATGGACTTCAGCAGGTAACTAGACAGGACTCCTTAAGATCTCACGCTAATTATATCACTTGTGCTATACTTAACTCTTTTTTTATGGGAGTCTATGAACGGTAGATAAGACAATTACTTAACGAACAAAAATGCAGTAAGTTCAGCTCTTGCTGTTCTCCAGGTTGTACCACAGCAGAAGCATTAGCTGAGAAGGTTGTAGTGCTTGATTTTAGAAGTTTCCATGTTTGGAGGTTCTTTTGGTTGGAATACCATGGTTGTGCTTCCCCTCGTACGTTGTGATGAAGGCATTAGAATCACCCGGCACTCTCTCTACATATTTCCTCACACTGCACTTTGGGTTGGTGCATCTGTAGTAACTCCTGTCACGACCATCATCGTACAAATACTTGTCAGATAGGGCTGCACATCAGGCAGGTTGGGTCGGGTTTGCTATATTTTTTTGGCCTACCCGATTTGTTCGGGTTGGCTATTATTCAACCCGCGGTGCGCAAAATAAGTTGGTAACCCATGCATGAACGGGTCGGGTATTGAAAAAAAAATCACTTCGGGTTGCATCTTTATGTGGGAGATTAATGTAACCAATTTAAAACTCGATTAACTTGTTTTCAAAACACACAAACAAATACAAATACCCGTATCTTTTATAAGCAAAAACATTAGATAATAGTATTAAAACATCCTTCCGTAAAGGAAGATCATTTAGAAGGAAACATAAATATATAATAATCACCTAGTCAAAATGGTAAATGTTTAATTATAATTCTAGTATCATAAAGTACTAGATAGAGCACATTGGTCTTAAATCGAAATTATCCAAGAAAACATTGTAGCATAATAATAGTAAAATGAACTTAGGCCGGGTCGGGTACTATCGGGTTGGAGATTTTAATTATGCAACCCTACCCATTAGGTGCGGGTTCAATCATATTTAACCCATGAATATTTTTAAAAATCAAATACCCGATTAAATAGGGTCGGGTAGGGTTGGGTCGGGCGGGTTATGCGGGTTCGGGTTATTCTTGTGCAGCCCTATTGTCAGATGCAGGCCCCACCATGGAAGGCAAGCAAACATAATAGCTTTGATTTTATTGTGGAAGAAACCAAACTATTCTCATAAAACTCTTCATACGTATATGACATTATGAAGAGGACTGAAAGATTAATTTCATATTAAATGCCTCTCTGATCTTAGTGTAATTCAGTGTTGGCCCTTAAACAACTCTAATCTATTTATTGGTCAAATTGGGTCAAATATGTCCTAAATATCTTATCCAACCCACTGAGCACTCCTCATACTCACACACAATAAAGAGATATGAGTCATCAGCTTCATGTTTAATTACTCTGGTCGTAGTGTGATTTGGTAATCAGCCCTAAAACGTTGTAAATCAATTTATTGGTCAAAATGGACATTTGACTATTTACTCTCCATTGCCAAAAGAGAGAATCATTTTTACTCAAGATGGCATAGAAAGGTGTAAAACAAGTGCTAATTTAGCTATTCGTAAATTGCTTTTAAGTTTACCTGGGGTATGTGTTTCCTTTAACTACTTTCTGACCATACTTTCGCCAACGGTATCCATCCCCTGTGGTTTCGGAGTCAGGTGTGTTTCCAACAACACTCTGCATCACCAATGCACCATTCACTTGGCTACTACTTTTCCTTGAAGAAAAATATTATTGGTTACCAACAAATGATGCCTGAAGTTAGTATAAAAAAAGGAACATGTAATAGATATTGTATATTTGTAGCATCTGAGTAAATAAAGTATGGTAAAATAGAAAAATAAAAAATGCCAAGGATGCTTCATAAACTCCAATATTAAAGGCTATCTTTGAATCCCAATGATGCTAGGAAAAGGGGGGAAGTGCTACAGAGATTTTTTTTAATGTTTGGATCCACTATAGAAAATGTCATGGAAAGTGAAATGTGATAAATTGTTTTGTTATATTTTTTTTATATATTCTTAGATTGTTTATAATTTACAGAACACTAATAAATAAAAGAGAAGTTGAATGTTTAAAATACATTTATTGAGATTGAACTAATATTTTGTTTTCCTAAACTTTTTCTTTGGCTTCCGAATTTTTCATGAATTTTGTTCTCTAATTTTTTTCTAGCATTTTCCACATTCCAAACAGGCCCTTATGATGTAAAGGGAGACTAAATGGGAGGGACTAGTTGAATCTCAACTATAACAATTGAGGGATTAAATTTATAAAATTCGGAAGACACGTCTTATAGTGCACAATGTCATACTAAGGAACAAAAATTGTAAGAAGTGTTATTTTCCTTATGCCTTATATCTGAAGTAAATAATTACCTTCTTTTTACTTTCTGATCATCACCACCTTCTGCCTCTAATAGTCTTTCACTTCCATCTCCACACACCCCATTAGGACTACAAGAGTTTTCATTAGTAGAAACGGCACTGAAGAATGATGCAATGGAAGGATAGCATGATGCTGGTGTAGAGAGCTTAGAGTTATGTTTATTATTCTCTTCATTTTGAAAGGTAAGTCTCTCACTCCACAAGATGCTGTTGTCGGAGTGCAGTTGTACTCCCTCTCTCACGGTGTTGTACCCTGGAAGGCATGGCTTGAGATGGTTGTGCTCTCCTTTGTACACAATTTGTGCAATCTCATTATCAGCTGATCTTTCCACATTCTTCTTCACCGGACACTTCGGATGAGTGCACTTGTAGTAACTTCTCGGGTACTTGCTTCCCTTAACATGCTTCTGCCCGTATTTCCTCCAATTATATCCGTCGTTTGAAAGACCATCCATACTACTAGTCCGAAGCAATGACCGTTCATCCTCTTCTAATGTTATCCTCGAGTCTTCAACAGATTTCTCCCTTCTTCTATGTTCACATGATCTGAATCTGTTTGACTCCTCTCCTGGTTCTTTTTCCTTGCTACTTGTACAACTTATCTAAAAGGAACGAGAAAACCATACTGGTATTTAATTCAATACCCCCATATTTTACATGTTAAAAACACTCCACTGAACTACCATTGTCTCACAAAAATAAATAGTTGACTAACATTAAATAGTAAAACCATCGGATCTAGTTTCTTCCAAACAAAGCCTAACATCACTTACAAGCTCATGTACAAGACATAAGACTACTCTTCCTATCAGGTTTGGTTTTTTAAAATGCACCCTTAAATTTTAATAAACGGTGAGTTTCAAGATTATGACATTTATCTTCTTTGACACCATGTTAAAGATGTGGGACTGGGACCACATGATCTAAAAGCCAAGGCTCAAAGATCGGTTACAATTCATATTATTTAAATACTACTCTTCAACATTCAGCGTGAAGGCAAGGTTTATTTTTCCGAAACAAAGCCTCACATACCCACAAATTAATTCTAAATAGATGACAGTGAGTTTCAAGGTCAAGGACCATTGCCTACCATGGTAGCATGTTAAATCTGTGGGACCACTTTATCTAAATGCTTAAGCTCGCATATTGGTTCTAATTCATTTTAGTTAAGTATTATTCTTCAAAAAGAAGGGGATCCTTGCCGCACCAGTTACAGTGTTGCTGTGTAACGGGTTCAAGTTTTGGGAGCAGCGGAACAGCCTCATATCAAAATGACAAGGGAAGGCTTACTCCTTATACACCCTTGTGGTGGGACCCTTCCCCGATCTCCTGCCTTGCAGAGACGCCAATGTGCACTAGCTGCCCCCCTTTTTATTATTATTCAAAAAAATATGCCACACTAACCATATTCAAGTTGTGAGGAACACTTGTCTTGGCAAGTAGCTTAGTTGTAGGCTTGTATATGATGGTTTGTTTGTCATCTGATTTCAAAATTTTGGAAGCAGAAGAGAAAACGGAAATCCCTGGCGGCTCAGCCTGAAATAAGCAAAGCACAAGACAGTAAAAATAGCAGTAGGGAGTGTTACCGTATGGTTGGGATACGAAATTGAGTAACTCTTTTAACTTAGATACCTTTCTGATTATACAATGGTTTCCCCCTGACTTTAGTCTAACTGTCTTTGGTCTAATGGCGGGCGTCCAAGAGCATCCTCGATTGGATGATCCATTTATTGCACTCAAAAGAAGCTCAGGGAAAGGTCTATAGGCAGAACAACCCGGCCTTGTCGCAACTGGTTTGACTACAACATTCATGTGTGCCTTTTCTATCTCCATCTTTGACAACATTTGTTCACTGTCTACTCATACATGAGATTCAATTAAATGTCCCTACATAGTAAGTTGCTGTTAAAAAGCACCATTCACTTCAAAAACATTGGCCCAGACTATCCATGTTGAGTTCTAAAATTAAAAAAAAAAACAGAAAACTAATCATAGTACCATTGTACTAATTTACTCCGATGTTATTCTTCATACGAAAAGTCCATCGAGCCCACAAACAAGACCTATTTCAACATTTCATTTCATTTTCATTTACTCCAGTGCCGCAAAGGCTCCAACCGACGGTGGGGTAAGGGGGGTCGGATGTACGCACTCTTACCCCTGTACTAAAGCACATAGAGACTGTTTCCGGATGACCCATAGTGAAAATCGCGTCCAAAAATGCATGGACTGACTGCTGCTTCATAACAGTTTAGTGAGTCATTTTACTTTATTCCATCATAATCTCAAGCCAAAAAATAATGAATCTTTGGCTCCATTGCAAATGATGGAAAATAAACAAGACCTATTTCAACAAAATATGTTATTTTTCATTGAATTTAATGTAAATTTTCTTTAAAAGGGTGTTAATCAAGTTAAATACTCCGTAAGTTGAATGTAATTGAATAAACACAAAAAGGTAAGTAGAACTGGTAATTAATAAAAGTTTTTCCTTTTTAGAGCTGATAATTAATAAAATACGTAGTACTCGTATAAGTTAAAGAAATGAAATGGGAGATTTTCTGGGTGGTGGGAGATAGTTAATAAAGACCATATTTTAACCGCAAAGAGTGAATCTAAATGAGCAAACAAATCTTTTGGGGATATCAACATTGAAATGATAAACAAAAAGTTAAGAATATAAGAATTGCTGAAATTTTATCCAAAAGCAAACCCTAAAAAGGAACCAAAAGCAATCATTTATCAAATACTTTTAAGAAACAATAATGAGTACATCTTTAACCAGTCAAAGCATGCATGTGGATTTGGAAGAAGTAATATGATAATAGACTTACAAGTTACAATAACTCTGCACTTCACTGGGATGTAGAAGTTCAACTTAACCTGCATTAAACCGCAAAATCCAGCAGATAGAATGAGCGGAAGAAGAAGAAGAATAGAAGAACCTAATCAAGAAAAACAAATAAAAGAAGTAATATATGCAGAGTGTTTAAATAAAAAAATTACAAAGATATGGAATGCTCTCCAAAATTATGAGCACAGGAAACCCATAACAAGTGAGCAGGGTAAGACTGATAGTTGGCATCGACATTTTAGAAATAATTTGTTTATATATATATTGGATTTTATGAGTGTTTTATGTGGTATTGTTTTTGGATTTTAGCTTTGAGGCTTACCGAATTGGTAATGAGTGGCATTGAGTGACCTACTCAATTCTTTATTTTTGGCTTTCAGATAAAGCTTGACCACCCATTGCCTTCCCCTTCTATTCACATCATTTTCTCATCCATTTAAGAAGGGCGTTTGTTACGTGAGAGGGACGGCAGGTGGGGGCTAAATATGAAAATAGTAGATGAGTTATGTGAAAAAGGTTGAATACTCGATTTCAAAGCATCATATATATTGTTCCATAGAGCACATGAGGATATAAAGTATTGTATTACTCAGCTAAATACACAAGTTACACCCATACCTATCGTGTACAAGAAGTCTCTCACTTTGAGAAGTTGCTCTTATAGAACCGTCGTCAAATTTCACTCATGTGACCAATTGATCGGTTGGTCATGCGGGATTACAAAAAAAATGAGATTTTTTACTCATTCACCGTTTAGAGAGTCAGATTAAGAAGCTTTTAAATGGACTTTTCAATCCCAGACCAACTCAGTTTTGTTCACCACACTCGCTATAGTCTCGCAACGAAGCAGGTCGATGGACTGTTAGGGAAAGGTGACGTAACAGAGCAGTCCGGGTTTTGAAGGATCTTTGGAACCTGATTTCCGACAGTCGTGTCTATGTAAATCAATTTTGATATCAATTTAAGCCGCTTTGTTCCAAAAAAAACCAGACCAACTCAAGACTTAAACATTTCATATAAGATCATATAAGACTGCGCCAATAGTAAAACACACATCAACTAGATGTCTGCTAGACTAGATTAGGTCATAAAATTTCAGACCAATTAAAAATATTACTCTCTCTGTCTCATTTAAAGGTTCTCATCCACTATTCACATGGTCAACTTAAATCATTCTTAATCTTTTCCTTTATATATCAAATTTTTATGAAATTTACATTTTCTTATCAGACTTTGTAGCGACTTTAATGTAGTTTCTGAATGTGTAAATTTAAATAATCGGAGTGTGAACATGGATCAAGTTGCTTTATCTTCAGTCAAGCATCGTAAACTGAATTGGAAGCCTCTATATGGGACGGAGGGAGTATAACTCTATTTTAATCTTTAACTCTATATAATAAGTTTAATCGATTTCAATTTTCTAAAGTATGTGTGAGGTGTGCTTTGAATGGTGCAGATTGAGTATTCACCTTAATTCTAAGATCTGCTTTCAATCCTTAAATCTATATATTCGCATGTGGTTTTATAAGCGAGTTGACTATGTACACGAATAATTAGGGAGTGCGTACATAAAAGGTGTATATTTTTTGTATACATAAAAGGTGATATTTTTCTTGAGGTCTAATTCTCTTGAACGTAGATTGTGAGAGTATTTGAAAATAACATTTTAGTTAAAAAAAGGTAGTGGTTCCACACTTTGTTTAAATAACAAATACAATAAGGTAAAGTGAACTAGTTTTTTCATTTTTTATTCCTAAAAATGGAAATTCAATCAGTAGATCAAATAAACCGATAAGCATATGAACTGAATTAAATCGAACTAAATTGAACCAAATCATTTCATTTTGGTACTCCAAACTTGAAACCAATCTGGCCGAATCACTCCCAAACTAAACCGGAACCGAAACTAAATCGAAACACCAATGATTTTAGTTTGGTACAATATCTATGAAATCGAATAAATCAAAACTGAACCAAAACTGATAAAAGCTGAACCGTGAATAGAGTTGTCCATCCTAGTCAAAAGAGTGTACTTTAACGGTTCACTTTAGGAAGTCAAAAGCAAAAATATCCTTAATTTGTGTGATATTCAAAGTGACAAAGAGCGATACTCCGTATTTGTCTTTTTTAATACTCCGTATTAAAAATTATCTTACGTTGGTCGTAAAATTCATCAATCCACGCTATTTAAGAGTTGTTTATAAAAAAATATTTAAAATGGGACATTTATTAATTAGACTTTTACAAAAGTGTGTTCATGTTACATATTAGGAGAGCTTATTAGTTTGAGATATGTAACATAAGTTCAAAGCAATTATTAGGTCAACTAAAAATCAATTTCTAACTTCTTAGTAATTTAGTATACTCTTAATTCTTAATGTTAGGAAAATTGGAAATTAACTTTGAGAGTCACTTAAGTTGTACGGAGTAGTAAACTTAATTTAGTCACATATCTTAACTCGACTCATTTCAATTATGTAACTTTAATTATAGAGGGCAGATATATCATCTAACTTTAATTTGATTCATTTCAATTAACCCTAAAACTATGGTTGGACTCAGGCCGGGCCTAGGCCCGGTCAGGCCGACGGTTCTATATAGCTGGACCCGGGACCGGCCCGGGTAGCCACCGGGTCCGATTCAGGTCCGGGACTCAGGTTTGTTTTTTTTTTTTGCTTAGCTACCCATCCCTGACCCCCCCCCTCACCCCCACCCCCCAAACCCCTCCTAAACATCAAGCCCAACCCGGTGGAGCCCAAACAAATGAAAAAAACCAAAAAATAAATAAATTTGGCCCGAACCGGAAACCCACCGGGTCGGGCCTACCCGGACCAGTCACTGACCGGGCCACCGGTTCAGGCCGGGCCGGAACAGTACCGGTCCCGGGCCGGTTCCGGGTCGGGCCACCCGGCCCGAGTCCAACCATACCTAAAACTCATTTCAAATAGAAAAGACATAGGGAGTAATTCAACCAGCTTGGAATGCAGTGAACCTAAAGAAAAAAGAGAAATGATGTGTAGAGTTCTTCAATTTCAAACTTCAAAGAAATCCTTTAAACATCGGGTAATGCTAAATTATGACGCCAAATCTAATGATCTTTATTTAACAAATGTGAGACCAAGCCACCAACATTTAAAATAATAATCCTTCATTTCGAACTTCTACATAAAATTACATTTATAAGTAACCTTACTAAAACCAGCTTTTGATAAGTGTAGAACTCTAGTGAGTCTAGTCTAGTTGAAATGCATAACAATACAAGCCAATCCAAACACAACTTGAATATAATGTTTTCACCGTTACGATGTTAATATTAAAACAAACAGCATTTGGTTCTATCAAGTACAGAGTATATTGTAACTTTGAAAGCAATAGACAAAAAGAATAAGCTTAGTCAACTACAGTAAAGTCTGGAACATATTTTTATAGACCTACCAAAGTGAAAATGGTACAAATTAACCAACTGATGCTATCTAAGGTGTACCATAACTCTTTCGATGGAACAAAAAAGCAATTATAGAAATTCAACTATTTTGGCCAAAACAATACTTCGGCTCAGAAACTTCATGTTTAATTTTATTTTATTTATCAACTCAATCATTAAATAAATAACAGGCAAAAATGTTACTCCCCAAAACATACAGCAACCATGCAAGGCATCAGGCATGCAATGTGTTGAAATCTAAGCTGCAGCGGAGAGTTTTTCCTCATGTTCATCGAGGTTAAGAACTTCCAGCAATTTTGGCCAAGATTCTGGTATCCCTCCTGGCAAATCAAATTCCAGCAGCTTCCCTTGGCTGCGATAGAACTCTTCCACTGGAAGACTCTGCAAAATGTCAAAAGGCTTATTAAAGACCATCATGACAACCAGACAATGACAATGAAATCATGACTACATTTGGGGGTGAGGGGCAGATGAGGTTTTCTGATAAAAAAGGGATTGTCCTTTCATGCTCTGATTTAAATTTCAAGCGTGGGTCCCGTCAGTGTACTAGCACCATATGGTGTCACCTACGATCCCGTCTCCAGGTGTGGGAAAACTGTCCTTTCTGCAGAAAGAATGGGAACTAGAGATGGTGGTTGGGGAGATTACTCAGATATAGAGCACGTTTTGTAAGGGTAAATTTAGTTGCAAATTAGAAAAGGATGGAGTGGTTGAATGTGACGAAATTGTATCTCATATGGCAGGAATTAAAATAAAACTTCTTAATAAATATAAAAGAAACTAATACAAAGTATCTAAGATGAAGGAAGAAGCAAAAAATGTGATAGATTCTTTTTCATTCAACAAAGCAATAACCTACAAAGCAAGATCTGAGAGCAAGAAATGTACTTGAACTACTTCTCTTCATTATCAACTGAACAACTATTTAGAAGGAAATATCTTAAAGCATAAATGAAATTAAAGAGTCATTGCATAAGGATGAAGGAAATGTAACAAGACCAGTGTTGTTAATCCCGGATAGCGGAGCGTAGCGGCCACCCCTGAAAACGCTATAGCGGTATAGCGGATAGCGGGATGACTGCTATTTAGACAATATATATGCAAAGTACATATCATATGTGTGTGCACAATTACATGTTGTGCACATATGGATTCCAAGAAATGATAAACCACAAATGTATTACTCAAACGCCATGAATTTACACTTAAGTTTACCAATAGAGGCTATAGTGTTTTAAACAAAAGAAACAAATAACTTAAGTACCTTAACTCTTAAAATTAAAAATTAAGTTCCAGATAATTCTTGATAAATTCTCAGTCATTAATATCAAATTATAACGAAATGACGATTGCTGGGATGCCTTGAACTACCTTAACATGGAGATGCATGCAACAAGTTATGTTTGATATTGGTTTCGGTTTTGAGTTATTTTAGTAGGGTTATTTTGTCCCCCACGTGTTTTGGATGGTGTATAGAGGTCATTATTCACTCCAAAAACATCTAAAAGTAAAAAGTACTCCCAAATTCCCTCAAAAAAAGGACTAGAGTAGCCCTGTAAATTATAGCGGCGCTATAGCGCCCGCTACAACCGCTATTCTTCCCGTTATAGCGCCCGCTAAAGCCGCTATTGCCGACGGCTCCGCTATAGGCAGTTTCATGGCGCCTAGCCCCTGCTCCGCCCCGCTATTCCGCTATAGCCCGCTATTGACATCACTGAACAAGACCAACTCCATCTTCTTCTCAAGTTTGTAAGAGGAAGGGTATAATTGTATAAAAGACTAAACTCACTTTGTATGATTGCATTGAGAGACATTCATTTTTATCACTACCAGATACAGAGTAGTATTTAAAAAATAAAAAGTGGAGAAATACCTTCTCGTAATATACAAGAAGCCTCTCCTTGACAACAGCTATGGTATCGTCAGCTCGAGTGGTTAGCTTTGAAACACATTGTGAAGGGGGGAGTAGTGGGGCCATGCTTATATCGGGGCTCCCATTTTCACCCTTGACATCAATTGAAGCCACATTGAAATTCTTCCCGCACTCACCGCATATCCTCCTCCCAAGACATTTCTCAATCAATACACTTTCTGGAAGCTTGAGATTGACAACCAACTCTATGTCTGTCACATCATTCAATATTTCCTGTTCCATAAACTAAATACTGTTAGAATCCCATATAGGAGAATCCAAAGAGAGAATGACTAGTTAACCATATCTTGGTTTGAACTAGCTAATATACTAGATTCGGTCTTTTAGTGTACTTTGGCCCAAGTGCCTTATGGCCCTTATGTTCCAGTTGAGTAACCTGAGGTTCTCAAGCCAATCCTAAATTCTATCATGCCACAGGTTTAGCAATCCATCCAAAAAGACCAGCAATTTCTTTACTCTAATTGTCCGTCTCAAAGTTTAGTCCCACATACCCGAGAGTCTGAGACCAAGAAAACACAGTTATCTGTCTAGAAGTTTAGCTTCATTAGTTCAGTGACCAGTGATCCTTTAGATGTTGCTGCTATATTTCAAGTATCAGTTTCAAAGGGAGAAGGAAGTCAAATTTGCAAGGGAGCAACCGGTTAGATTCAAATATTCAATGGGTCAATAAGACCTTAGGTTAAGCTAGCAAATAGATTAGGTTCAATCTTAGTGTTATTTGGTGCAAGTGCTTTACAGTGGAGTTGAGTGACATACCGACATTACCGCAAAATCTTGAATTTTATGAAATAAACACACACACACATCACAGGGGCGGGCCCACCTTGTGTCCCATGGGATCCCAGAACCCCACGGACGTCCAAAAAACCTATATATGAGTAATGTTCCTGTCATACCTTACTAATCGGAATCGTCGTCCAGCCACCTTCATTAAAGCCTTAGAGGTGCTACTCCCACTGGAACTTTTTTATGGAAATTTGTAAGTGTGTTGTTGATGAAGTTTAGATTATGTCCACCAAATTTCACCTTAAAATCCAATCGGGAAGTCACTTAAATAAATTTATTGAAAATACTGGGCCAAAATTTATATAAAAATGCAGTTTTTTCAACACTTTAATTAACTGACTTTGCGATTGAATTTTGAGATAAACTTTGGCGGACATAATTTAAACTTCACGAACATGATTAAAAAATCCCATTAAAAAATTTCACCCGGAAGCACCTCAAATGGAGGCGGATGGACGGCAGTTCCGGTGAGGAAGGCATGACACGAACATTTTCTCATATATATATATATATATATATATATATATATATATATATATATATACTACGTATTATACATAAAACTAACCAAATTTATGTATATATAGAACACTATGAATGAACTAAAGAATGAAGTGGAGGATGCTGTAAATTGTGTGTCTTTCCGGACAACTTTTTATTATTATTTAATCATCTCAAAACGACGTCATTTTGGGGGACTCTTCTTTTTTTATAATCTAAAACCGTAGATCTTCATCTCTTTGGCTCTTCCGACTCGTCCAGCAGACTTCCAACTCGCTCCAGAGATCCAAGCAACCACACCTCGTGACTGCCATCCAGCAGAGTTCCGGCAGGTTCCAGCAGAGTTTCGGTGGGTCTACTTTGCCACTACCGGCTGCATGCCCGGGCGGCTGTGCCATGGCCAATTCAGGCAGCTCCACTTCTCCACATTTCTCTATCTTCGGAAATCGTTAGCTAGACTCCTCTTCCTCGGTCCATTCCGGGTTTCCGACAATTTGAGGTTTAAATAATTCATTTTTTGTGATTAAGTATTAAAATTTGTTTTAATGCTAAGATTAAATTATTAAATTTATGATATTTATGAATGTTTCTTTCAATATTTTACAATTTAAGATGAAATGATATTTCAATATTTATAAAATGTAATGCTTGTTTAGTGTTTTGTTTATTATAATTTTTATTAATTTTATATTAATTAAAGTTACACTAGGGCCCCATGGACGATGAAGAAATAAAAGAGAGGTGGAGGTCATACTTTGATACCTTGTTCAACGGGAATAAAGTCCAAGGTATTGATGATCTTACTATACCAGAGTGTATGGTAAATAGGTACTTCATGAGAAGGATTCAAACAACAGAAGTTAAAGAGGCTATGAGAAAAATGGGCCGGAAGAAAGCAGTGGGCCCAGATGGCATACCGATTGAGGCTTGGAGAAGTTTGGGAGAGAAAGGCATCGAGTGGCTAACACGTTTCTTCAACATGATTTGGAGAAACAACAAAATGCCAGTGAGTTGGCGGAAGAGTACTCTCATTCCCTTATTTAAAAATAAGGGTGATGTACAAGAATGTGCTAACTATCGAGGGATTAAGCTTATGAGTCACACCATGAAACTTTGGGAGCGAGTGGTTGAGCAAAGATTACGTAAAAGTGTGAAAATTTTGGAGAATCAATTTGGTTTTATGCCTGGACGCTCAACAACTGAGGCCATTCACCTTCTTAGATAAGTTGTGGAGAAGTATAGAGACACTAAAAAGGATCTGCATTTGGTGTTCATTGACTTAGAAAAGGCATATGATAGGGTACCTCGAGAAGTTCTTTGGTGGGCCTTAACTAGAAAAGGCATATCACGTAAGTATATCAGCATCATCATGGATATGTATGATGTTTGTACTACAAGTGTCCGCACTAGTGTAGGGAGGACCGCAGAGTTCCCTATTACTATTAGAGTGCACCAAGGATCTGCTCTGAGTCCTTTCTTATTTGCTTTAGTCATGGATGAACTTACGAAGTCAATTCAAGAAGATATACCGTGGTGCATGATGTTTGCCGACGATATTGTATTGATTGATGAGACACAATCCGGTGTTAAAGCAAAGTTGGAAGTATGGCGACAAACATTGGAGAGCAAGGGTTTCAAACTGAGCCAAAGCAAGACTGAGTATATGGAGTGCAAGTTCAGTGGAGGTAGAAGCAGTAGAAACAGTGGGATTACTCTTGATGGTAAGGAGATACCGGTGTGTGATATGTTTCGTTACTTGGGATCCATAATTCAGAAGGATGGTGAATTAGATGGAGATGTATGTCATAGAATCAGAGCTGGGTGGATGAAATGGAAAAGTGCTTCAGGATTTCTATGCGATCGAGGTATGCCGACTAAACTGAAAGGTAAATTTTATCATACAACAATTAAGCCGGCATTAATGTATGGCGTAGAGTGTTGGGCGGTGAAGCAATGCCACATTCAAAAGATGAGTGTGACAGAGATGCGTATGTTGCGTTGGATGTGTGGACATACCAGAAAAGACCGCCTGAGGAATGAGGTAATCAGACAAAAGGTGGGAGTAGCACCTATAGAAGATAAGATGCATGAGTCTCGTTTGCGGTGGTTTGGGCATGTGCATAGAAGACCGAGTGATGCACCTGTTAGACGACTTGAGGGGTGGGGAGAAGAGTCAGAGAAGAGAGGGAGGGGAAGACCCAAACAGACTTGAATTAGAGTAATCAGAACTGATATGCGTCTTCTTGGCCCAAAGAATCTTGGGTTGGATGAGAGTATGGCTTTGAGAGAGAAAAGTGGAGGGCGCACATCCATGTGGACGATTGATGTCTTGTCTACCTTTCCTCTCTTGTTTCTTTTATCGTTTATCTTCCTTATCTTTTTATATTCTTATGTTATTTTTATCTTCTAGCTTTTTTATGCTCTTTTATTTATTTTTCTTTTATCTTGGTTATATTCTTGTGTTATTGTTATCTTATATTTATGTATCTTTATTTTATTCATTTTATCTTACTTTTTTTTCCTTTTCTTGTCCGCCTTCTCTTTTTGGCATCGATATCATAGATCGATTCATGTTAGCCGACCCCAAATTCTTTTGGGATTAAGGCTTGGATGTTGTTGTTGTTGTTGACACTAGGGCCCCATGATTCTATTTTTCTGAGTCCGCCACTAATGTCATTAACCACTTAGAAAAAATAAGGTGTGTTTTTAATTTCCATAACTAAGATGGTAGATAGGCTAGTACATTATCCTCCAAACCAAAAGCACATTAGACAAATTAACACAATCATAATTCTATAGTAACCAACTGATGTCATTGTGCACTACTTAAAATCTCCCACTTCAACAAAGAAAGGTTCACATGGCAACTTAGATTAAAGCATATTGGGCTTCTTATAACTATTCATGCCCATAACTTTAAAGAAATATTTGAGTTTTTATACCACAGTAGAAACAACCCATGATTGTATTTTTGGTTCACAGAAATTGCTAGGGAAAGGAAAGAAGATGTCAAGAACAGTTTATTTTCTTAAATGAAAAGAAAATGAAACATGATTATTTTCACTAGAGTAAAAATCATATATTTAGATTTCTTAGTCTTTATATAATTAAAATATATAAAAGAAATAGTTTGAACAAATATCTAGAACACATTTATTGAGTTTGGGTATATCCCTTGTTTTCCCTCATGTTTTCTTTCTTACACGATTTCCTTTACAGAGACCCTTAATGGAGTACAGTTTTGTTTCCCTAATATATTCAGGGTCCACAGAGACCCTTAGTGTGAGTTTGTGACTGGGTTTAAGAATTCACAACTAGTACACACCATAAAGAGCAAGAATGTTATTCTTAAAATCATGGTGGAAAAAAGTGAAATGTTCTTACTGCTTGCCTAACAGTTCGAGGGAATCCGTCAAGTATAAATCCTGCTTCACCTCTAGCTTCTCCAGCCTCTAGCCTCTTTGACAGTAAGTTCAGTATTATCTCATCTGAAACCAACTTCCCTTGGTTTACAATCTCTGCAAGCTGGAAGCAGGAAACGACACACCAGTTGATAATTGAAAAATCAAAGACCAGGAGATGGAAGGAGGATTATGCACTTTGTAGTAAAATGTTTGGCATTTCAGGCTTGTTTGGTTCGGGATTTTGAGGGTGGAGGGGTGACCTTATTTTTTGAAGTGTTTCTACATTTAGTGATTTAGATGGTTGGAAAAAATGTGAATGTAAACTGTAAAGAGCTACACACGAAACATGATCTAACTAACCAGTAACCACATAACTATTTCTCTAAAGATCTAACAAATAGGGATAAATTAGTAATTAAAGTGCAATCGTCTTCTTCCCTTTCCTCTAAAATCCCCTAACCAGACAAACATTTAGTGAATGATACAGAACTCAAAATATAAGCTGGATTTGCATAAAATGTGAGCAAACGACCATGAAACAATGCATTACACACATCAAATTAGCTTTCTTCACATTGACATGTCAAATATCTTCCTTTGCCAGAGATTCATAAGTTAATACTTGTATGCATGTGTATGATTCTATATCTATAACCCCCCATAGCGTGAAAACATGCACTGTTTTTTCATATAAACTCCTTTTTCGACAGAGAACATATTTTAAAAATTCATCTTTTATGATGGGATTTATAGAAATTGGCTATTATGATCCTACATATATAATGATATGAACAAAAATAATAGCTCTGCGCATGCGGAATGTCCGCATACCTTCTTAGAGAGAGGCCCTGATGAATTGAGCTCTTCACGGACGAGATCGCCGGTGGCGATGTGCGGAACTCCAAGGAGAGTAGAAAGACGGCTAGCGTAGGTCCCCTTTCCAACGCCGGGGCATCCCAAGAACACCCACTGGATGCCTTTAGCCTTGGGATCTTGAGCGGCCGTGTGACGGGTATGAAGGTAACTTCCCGGTTTCACTGTCTCCGATGCGGCGGCGGCGGAGGTGGTGAAAAAACAGTTTCGTATGAGGGGAAAGGAGGAGGATGGGGATCTGAATAGGCGGTTCATGGAAGCCATTGCCGGGACGATTCGAAGCGTGAAGCGGCCGCGGTGGTATTGGGCGGCGCGGGTGAGGAGACGGGTGGAGGAAACTCCAGTGAAGCAGAGCAATGTGGGGAGGAAAGGAAACGGTGATGTGGGAAGTTGTAGGCTTAACGTTACGCGGGTCACGTGACCCGTACCCGTCCATGTGACTCGCTGATCGATGAGAAGAATATTTATGTTAGCAAATGACGGGAATGCCCTTGTGTTCCATACATACACATGTTCCGCATATTGGCATCTCATAGAGCATATACCCCATGGGGGACACATTCTTTCGTGAGACTGGGATCGTGTAAATATTGGTATGATCGGCGGGCGAAAAATACTAGAAGTACAAACACACTTACAAAATAACTTACAAACAAATGATGTGGCTATTCTAATTACCATTGATGCAAAAGTGTTGTAAATGTGATGTGTTGTGTTAAATAATGTGATGATGTCACATATCCTTTTGTAAGATTTTTTATAAAAATGTTTGTACCATAATTCTCGATGGACAAGGGTTCTCTCCTTCTTTTAGATGTGATTTCTACACCGAAGCTTATACACTGGTATGTGTTTAGTATAAGTTAGGTCCGTAACAGATCGTCAGTCCAGTGTTGGCATTATCGGACAACTCAAGTGAATATTAAATCATAGCCACTTATTAATATGGCCAATTAAGATATATCAATCAAAAAATTTAAAATAATAATCCTAACTATCGATTATTCTTGAGTCTCCCAACTATAGGCCATTTTCCAAAAATAATTCCTAACATGTTACAACCTTGTATAGCAGGTCAAATTTAAATACGAACTATGTGTAAATTATAAATAATCCCAACTATAGTCGGATCTACTTTTATTAACCCAATTATCAACTCTCAATTTTAAAGAAAAATATAAAAAATATTTTTGTAAATTGCCAAATTAAATATTTTTAAACATGTAAAAATAATTATGAAAATTCTACAAAATGTACTGAAGTTATATAAAAATATTTTTAGACAATTTTTATTTATTTTCACTAAAATTTCATTTTTTTTCTTTTTTCCAATTTATTTTTCCTAGTTTTGTTAACAAGTATTGATTTTGTATTATTTTCCTTTATTCAATTTTATCTTTTTTTTTTCAAAAAGTATATTGTGACTAAAAAAAATTTACGATTTAAATCTTTATTATAGATTTTTTGCATGAAAATCTATTTTATTATTTTTTTATGCTATCTCAACTCTAAAAACCAAAATTCTCTATTTTTTCAATTATAGTAGTTTTATTTCTTTCTAGTTTCTTTATTTTATGAAAAAGAAACAAAAATTAAATAAAATTTATATATGAAAGAAATTATATAGAGAAAATAGAAAGAAATTACAAATACTGAAATGCATAAAATAGAGAATTAAATTTTTATAATTAAGATAGCTTAAAAATTATATAAAATATATTTTCATGAAAAAAACTAGAATAAAGCTTTCATTCATAAAATTTTTAGTCACAATTTACTTTCTAAAAACAGAAAATGTAAAATTGAATAAAGGAAAATAATACCAAAGCATAACTTGTTAATGCAACTAGGAATAATAATTTGGAAAAAAGAAAAAAAATGAAATTTTAGTGAAAATAAATAAAAAATGACTAATAATATTTTATTTAACTTCGGTACATTTGTAAAATTTTCATAATAGTTTTTACATGTTTAAAAATATTTAATTTGGAAATTCATAAAAATATTTTTATATTTTTCTAAAATTGAGATTTGATAATTCGGATTAATAAAAGAAGATCGACAATAGTTAGGATTATTTATGGCTTATGAATAGTTCGCATTTAAATTTGAACTGCTTTAGCAGGTTGTAGAAGGTTGGAGACTATTTTTGGAAAATGGTACGTATAGTTGGGACCATCCAGGAATAATCGATAGGTGGGATTATTAATAGCGGAACGATAATAGTTGAGATTATTATTTTCAATTTTTCTAGAGTTATATTTTGGTCGTAGAGAGTAGAGACAGAAATGGATTGGAGCATAGGTTGAAGGCTTGAAGCATGTTGCACTCTTTCCACAAATGGGTTATCTTCAATATTTTGTTTTCATTTTTCAGTTTTCCAATTTCAAATTTGTAAACATGTGACCGATCGAAAGACAGAAATTACCGTCCCAATCCGGAACCAAAGCTAGTACAATCCAAGTAGGGTACTCGATATTGGGTATAGGGAAGTTTGGATGGAAACCGGGCAGTCTTGATCGGTCCCAACGACTAATTTGAGTAATTGTTTTCCTTTTTCTCTGTAGCTTGGCAACCCAACGACTCTTTTGAAATCTTCACTTTGAAAAAATGTTTAAAAACAAAGACCGAACTCCCGAGCCGTCAATCGGACCGGACAAGGACCGTTGATTGTTGACCAAACCGGTCCTGGATCGCCCAGTCCTTGACAAGGCCTTATAGGGACCGCCGGTTTATCTATCGGACCGAACAAAGACCGCCGGGCCATTAATCGGACCAGAAAAGGATCGTCGGATCATTGACCGGGATTGCCTGACTGTTGACTGGACCGACAAATATCGTTGGGTCATTGACTGGAATCAGACAGGGACTGTCGGGTCGTTAACCAGACAAGACCGCTGGATCATTGACCAGACCGTACAGGGATCACCGAGGCATTGACTGCAGTTGATTGCAACAGCACTACAACATCCGCGTATTTCAAATTTGAAAAAGTAGTAAAACTCATTTCTCCAATTCATTAAAGAAAATAGATATATATCTCATTTTTTGTTTTGGAAAATAGTTGGGTAAACGCTTTTCCCCCTTTCTCCAGTTTTCATCAATAAAATCGGTAACAAACTTTCTGCTTTCCTTTTTTCAAGTTTTTGAGTTTTCTGGAAAATTAAAAAAATATGTGTATTAATCAATTGAATTTTGTTTCTCTAACGTGTCACGTTGATTTTCACAAAACTGAGCCACCACAGTAATGCCAACAACTTCAAAGCTCCCCTCACTTCAACTGAAAACGTAAAAGCTGTAGTGCCGTCTCGTTCTACACCACAGCCATGGCGGTGTCTGTCTCTGCGACAACACGAACCAATGGCTGCACCGCCATTTCCTCCTGCACCATCCCCCAAACCCCATTTTTTCAAAATCTCAGCTTTCCCTTAAATTTCAGGCCCATACCAACCAACTCATTCCACCTTCCAAGACTCAAAAGAATGCTTGCCATCTCCAACTCCAGAGGTAAAGCTTCTAAATTAATTTTATGTTTCCATGATTTTTTTGTACTGTGTTCCCTGTTCAACAAAACATTTTGTGATCCACTAAATGGGTGTTAAAAATAAACGACCGTAAATAAGAGCAAAACACGGCATGTGCTGATGTGCATAAATACGAGTATAGTTGTATTGTGATAAAATTTGGGCTCATTCAGCTTTCAGAAAAGAAAATGGGTAGTTAGTAACTCTTCTTTTAGAGAATAGAGGTGAATGAATCATATTATCAGTGGAAAACAACATCGGTCATGTTTAAAGATATGTGTTACTCCGTATTGTGAGAATTTGGGAAAAGGGTACTCCATTAAGAGTCCTGACAGATATATTTATATAGAAGAGTTTGAGATATACAAGGAAACAAGTATCTTAAATATTCTATTACACCCCCTCAAAATGTGCGGGAGATACAACGCGCTGGTTGTCTTTTAAAAAATGAAATTGCTGACTAGAAAGGCTTTTAGTAAAAATATCAGGCAACTGTAACTGTGTAGGGATGTACTTCACAACTAAGTCTCCATGAGCCACACGCTCTCTTACAAAATGATAATCAATCTGGATGTGCTTGCTACGAGCATGCTGAACAGGATTTGCAGTCAAATACGAAGCAGAGATGTTATCACAAAAAAGTTGGACAGAAACGTGAACTGGAAAACCAAGTTCAAACAACACGGAACGAATATGCAATGTGTCCTGGACAGTGTAGGCAACTGCTCTATACTCGGCCTCTGTTGATGACTTGGAAACTGTAGGCTGCTTTTTGGACTTCCGCGAAACAAGATTGGGACCTAAGAATACGGCAAAACCTGTCGTGGAGCGAGATGTATCTAGACAACCAGCCCAATCAGCATCAGAATATGCAAAAATACATGTGGCTCGAGTAGTCGGCTGAAGCCACAATCCATGATCCAAAGTCCCCTGCAAGTACCTAAAAATGCGCTTGACTGCAAATAGATGAGTAGTACGAGGGGCATGCATAAATTGAGATACTAAATGCACAACATAGGTAATATCAGGTCGTGTCAAAGTTAAATATTGTAACGCACCAACCATACTCCGATACTCAGTGGCATCTTCAAGGAGTTCCTCATCAGTGAGGGATAGAGACGTGCGAGTAGCAAGGGGCGTACGAACAGATTTAATAGTGTGAAGATGAAAACGAGAAAGTAGATCAGACACATATTTATGCTGAGAAAGAAATAAACCCTTAGTGGAACGCACTGCCTGAACTCCCAAAAAATAATGAAGATCACCGAGATCTTTCATGGCAAAATACTTAGCAACAAGTTGAATAAAAGATGTGATTGCAGCAGTAGAATTGCCAGTGATAATTATGTCATCTACATATAATAATAGATAAAGGACATTATTATTATGCCGATAAATGAATAAGGAATTATCTGACTTGCTGCATGAAAAATGATGGGACAATAAAAAACTACTAAAACGGTGAAACCATGCCCGCGGGGCTTGCTTAAGACCATAAATGGCTTTTCGCAATCTGCATAAATGATTAGGAAATAAAGGATGTATAAAACCTCGCGGCTGACGCATATAGACTTCCTCAGTAAGGTGACCATGTAAAAACGCATTTTTGACATCCAATTGACGAATGACCCACCCCAAAGAAATGGCTAAGGAAAGAACAATACGAACAGTAGTGGGTTTTATGACAGGACTAAAAGTTTCAGAGAAATCTACACCTGCCTGTTGATTAAACCCCTGAGCAACCAAATGAGCTTTGTGGCGCTCAATGGAACCATCTGAATTATACTTGGTCTTATAAATCCACTTAGAGCCCACAACATTTTTAGTGTTATCAAACGGAACTAAATCCCAAGTTTTATTAGAAATAAGAGCATTAAATTCCTCAGCCATGGCCTCGCGTCATTTTAACTGTTTAGTAGCCTCAGAAAAACAAGTAGGATCAGCTGATAAAACAACCGTGTTTAAGTTGAAAATGGTTTTGGGTTTAAAAATTCCCGATTTCGCCCTGGTTTGCATTGGGTGATTGTTTATGAGTGGTGCACGAGGAGCAGTGGTCGATGGCACAATTGCCGTGGATAAGAGAGGTGCAGGGGATGGAGTAGGGGAGAAATCGGAAGAGGCAGTAAGATGAGTGTCTAGCTGGGAGGATTCCGGAGGGACAGGGGATGGGCTAGGGATGCGGTTTGACGCTATAGGCGGAGAAGGTGGTGGATGAGAGTTTACTGGCGGTGTATGGCAGGACACAGGTGCGCTATATGTTACCGGGGGAGCTAGGTGGGGTGAATGAACTGAATTGGGAATACCGTTAGTGGAGGTGGTGTTGGGAAGAGTAAAATCATCAAAGATAGGAAGCGAGGATGTGGAAGCATGACCCGTAGAGGAAGACAAAGTGGTAAATGGAAAAATATTTTCATGAAAACGAATATGTCTACTAACAAAGACTTTGCCAGACTTGGGTTCAAAACAACGATAACCTTTAAAACCGGACGCATAGCCAAGAAAAACACATTGAACAGAGCGAGGGGAAAGTTTATTTGAAGAGGATGCAGAAAAATTAGGATAACACGCACATCCAAAAACACGTAAAAAACTATAATCAGGAGGTTTTTGAAAAAGAATGTCATATGGAGAAACACCACAGAGATTAGGAGTAGGAAGTTTGTTAATAATATATGCGGCTGTAAAAATAGCATCAACCCAAAAGGTGCTAGGAATAGAGGCTGTAAGAAGCATAGTCCGAGCAAATTCTAAAAGATGTCGATGTTTGCGTTCAACTACACCGTTTTGTTGAGGAGTATTAGGCAAGACTTTTGAAAATAGATGCCATTTTTAGCAAAAAATTGTTGCATATGAGAATTAACAAACTCACCCCCTCCATCACTTTGAAAAACTTTAATTTTAGAGTTAAACAAACTTTCAACTAAAAGTTTAAAGACACAAAATTGATGAAAAACTTCACTTTTAGTGCGCAAGGGATAGATCCAAGTAAAACGAGAAAAGTCATCAATAAAACACACATAAATATTTAAATCCTAAATTTGATAAAACAGGTGATTGCCACACATCAGAATGAATTAATTGTAATGGTGCAGAAGAAGTATGACTAGCATCCGAAAACGGTAATCGTTGGGATTTACCTAAACGACAAGAAACACAGTCATGTTCAAAATTTGACGAAATAGAAATAAGTTTTCTACTGCGCAACAGGCGCAAAATAGTTTCACCACAATGTCCTAATCTACGATGCCACACAGGGCCAGAAGAAGTGATGGAAGCTAAAGCAAAAGGTGCAGACATATTGAGGCTGATAGGGTAGAGATGGTCATTATGACGCGTCTGAAGAAAAACTGCCCCCGAGGATTTGTCCTTAACAAAAGAATAGTTTTTGTCAAAAATAGCAACACAGTTGTTATCAGCGCATAGTTTTTGAATGGAGAGTAAATTAAATTTAATTTGAGGCACATGAAAAACAGAGTTTAATGACAAAGGGGCGGCTGAGAGTATTTAATTTAATATTTCCAATATTAGCAATGGGGAGATTTGTACCATTCGCAACACTAACAGTCATGAAGCCATAATAAGGGGATTTATTGGACAAAATACCTTCAGAGGAAGTCATGTGAGCAGAAGCCCCTGAGTCCGGGTACCACAAAACGTCATTAGACCCCACTGGGGGCAACCAAAGCAGGCACAGAAGAATGTGAAAAGTGAGACGGACAGTGCAACGCCGAATGACCTGCAGAGAAACAAATCTGACACACAATTGGGGAAGGAACAGACCCAAGAATACCCTCAGCTGACGGGAAACCTGCATGATGAAAGTGAGTAGCAGAAGTAGATTTAGCATTAATATTTAAAGTGGACATGACAGATTTACCCGAAGTGGCATTAGTAGGTCTCGGTGGAGCACCACCCCCTGCGGCCGAAGGTGCCGGGACGGCTGGAACACCCGGCTGTTGGTACTGCGGCTGACCAAAGGCAGGAGGTTGTTGATAAAATTTTGCTGCTGGCCACACCCCCTGCCGCGACCCCCTCTCCCGCGGCCTCCTCTGCTGCGGCCTCCTCTGCCGCGGTATGCGTGTGGTTGCGGAACCTGCTGACCCGCGTGCGCACCAAAAGCCTGCTGCAAGTTGGAGGACTCCTGAAGGCGCTCATGAAGTATATGTTGCTCAGCCTTAAGAAGTCTAGGATGCAAAATGTGAGGGGTAAATTCATGCGGAAATAAAGATATGGTGCCCACAATCGACCTATACTCAGGTCCAAGTCCATACATAGTACTTTGCAATAATTCCTTATCAGTCACAGGGGAATTTATTGCAGCTAGAGCATCAGCCAGATTTTTAATATCACGTAAGTAATTTTCCATGGATTGATTTTCTTTCATTTTAATAGAATTCAAAGTACGCTTAAGCTCCATGGCTCTAGGTAGACTAGCAGACATAAAACGAGTTTGTAAACGATCCCATATACCAGCTGAATGTTTAATATCATGCACATCAGTTAATACATCCCGAGTGAGAGTAGCAAACAACTAGGAACGAATTGTTTGATCTACTTTAAGCCAATGATAGTAGTCAGTATTAATGATTTGGTGATTATTAAAATTCACTGTGTACATAGGAGGTACCTGAATGGAACCATCAAGAATGCCAAAAAGTCCCTGAGACACCAAAAAAGATTCAAATTGCGTGCGCCAGGTAAGGTAATCTTCCACAGCCTTGAGTTTAATTGTCACAATGTGGCAGACATTAGCTATGCCGTGAAAAACTGATTGTGCTAGCGACGCCATAGGAGAGCCAAAGAGGGAATTGTCAGTAGGTCTGACAATACCCGGGGAACCAGCAAAGGAGGGACCGAAAAATTGAGTGGTTACTGGCGGCTGCGGGCGTGGCGTCGGCGGAGGAGCAATTGGCCAGGAGGCTTCAGGAGATGGAACCGGCACGGGTGGGAAGTGAGGCATACCTGGCGTCCATGGACCTGTAGGATTAGGAATCGAAGCAGTCTGCCAAGGAAAGTGAGGCGGCTGATTATGAAAGAGGGAGTAGTTGGTCGGCATAAAGGAGGACTGCTCTGGAATGGAGGGGATCACGGTGGAGGATGCCGGCTGCGTCATTATGGAGGAGATGGCGCCGGATGGGATATCTGCAGAGCATGGCGGCACGTCAATTGCAGAAGAAGCCTGACCGTGGGGCGGCGGTGAAGAATCCGCAGAAGCCATAGCCGCAGTTGGAGATTGAGGAGGCGGCGGAAAATTGAGGTGAGAGAAGGAGCAGAAAGAAAAAATTAAACCTAAGCTCTTGATACCATGTGAGAATTTGGGAAAAGGGTACTCCATTAGGAGTCCTGACAGATAGATTTATATAGAAGAGTTTGAGATATACTAGGAAACAAGTATCCTAAACATTCTATTACGTATAACTTAGTTCTAGGGACCTTTCCCTAATCCCTATTGCTCATTACTGATAGTTGATGATGGCCTAATCGTTGCTTATCCTCACTCTCTCCCCAATAAAGAGTCATATTTCGTTGGTCAAAGTACAAATATATAATTTTGGCAAGATGAAAAAAAAAAATGGCAAGGTGTACACTCTTTGTCTTGGTATCCTGTATTCCTGTTCTTACTCATAAAGATTACAAGTATTTTTTATTTTTTTTTACTAATTTTAGATGATTAAATGAAAACTTGCTCAGTTTTATGAAAATTTTACAAAGTAGAACTTTTTTCAAAATAAAAAACTATTTAAATACGGTTATTTTTTTTACATAGAGTATCATTATATTACTACGTATTTTACTTGAGTTCAAACTTCACTATGTGATTAACTGTTACTCTGGCCTTTTTTGGGGGGTGAGGTAGGAACTGAGTCAAATGTTTTGAATGAGAAGAATGTGAATGTGTTGGACAATGTGAAAGTGTATGATTTGAGTGGAAAAGGAGTTCCTATTTCTGATTTGTGGAAAGATAGAAGAGCGGTTGTTGCATTTGCCCGCCATTTTGGGTAAAAAATCTTCATTTACAGTTCAAATAGTTAAGAATTCAGAGAATCATTGTAAAGATATATCAAACTTTCCCCCTCTTTTTTCTAAAACAGTTGTGTGCTTTGCCGCAAAAGAGCAGATGATCTTGCTGCAGTAAAGGTAATAGTGGGTTGTATGTCTACACAGAAACTTGAAATCCTTAATTTTAAGTTTTTCCAAGTTTAAGTTGATCAAATCATTCAATTCTTTTTTCTTCTTGGTAGGATAAAATGGATGCGGCGGGTGTGGCACTTGTCTTAATTGGGCCGGGTAATGTTGATCAGGTGCTTATTACTGTAACTAGTCTGTCTTTCCATGTGCCCTCAACCCTCATTGTTGATTTTCTTTTATCTGAACAGTATGGGTTGTTGTTTTGGATCTCTTGATACTTCCTTACTCTCTATCAAGCTCTTTGATTTCTATGTGTTTCAGTTTCTTGTCCTCAAACCTGCCCTACGGGTATGTTTAGACTTTAGATCATGGTTGATTTAAAGAGAAAAAAAATTATAATTATATATATATATATATATATATTTAGAATTCAGTCTTTATATAATAGAATGAATTTATAAAATGAGTTTGAACAGTTATCTAAAAATAACATTAGGGGGAAATGGATTTTTCATACCACTTTTCATTTAAAGCTGAGTTGTTTTCACCCCCAATTTTGAAATCATTATTATTTAAACCCCACAGTTACAAAAATATGTTTATAAGGGGTGCGAATCCTATTTGATAGGAAAATGATGTGCAAATTCTCAACTTTTGGGTGCAACTGCCAATGATTTCTCAAACTCAAATTTGGTTGAAATATCCAACTCAAACTCAAATTTGGTTGAAAAAGTGGGGTGCAAACTCCAATTCCTCCATTAATTTATTTAGTTTGAGGGAATCTTTTTACTTTCCTTCAAATTACATTTCCCTCCAACTTTCCTTTATGTTTCCAGTTTCCTTCCTATTCTCCTATCCTTAGTGTTTATTGAGTTCCAATCAGACCCTAAAGAAATGTTAGAAACCAAAGAGAAGAAAATGGAATCTGTATCTAGAGGAATGTTCTTGCACCATGATAATGAAAAATTAGATGCCAATTATACCATCATTCTTTTTCCTATATTTAACAGGTTATTTGGCCCTTATTCTAAGTTCCATTCTCCATCATTTACGAAAGGTGTTTCTCTTTTCAGGCAAAGACATTCCGTGCACAAACTGAATTCAGAGGAGGTAAGATCATCAAGGATTTCAAAGGCTTCTTCTTTCTACGTTTTTGTTATTTTAGTGTTTTCACATAATTTTTTATGTATCTTAGAAATTTATGCGGACCCCAGCCATGCATCATACACAGCATTAAGATTTGTGTCTGGCGTTTCAACCACATTCACTCCTGGGGTATATAAAGTTTAAAAATTTCCTTGCTGAAACAGATTTTTAAACTTTTAAGATATCATATATATTAATTCTAACCTTTCTAGGCTGGTTTGAAAATTATCCAAGCTTACATGGATATAATCTGAAAATTATCCAAGCTTACATGGATATAATCTGTAACCTTGAAAATTATCCAAGGTTACAGACAGGATTGGGGACTTTCATCTGAGAAAGATACAAGAGAAAGAGGTGGTTGGTATGTAATTATAGACCGTATGGTTGAAGTTTATTCTCCACTTAATTATAAGTATGTATATAATCTGTTAGGGTACCATAAAACTCTTAAATTTACATAAGAAAGCATTTTCTCCTGATAAATTATTTTTTCTTGCGTTGCTTTTTTAAACTATGGATACAATGAATCCAAGCCTCTTGTGCTGACTAAATTTACAGGCAACAAGGTGGAACTATTGTTGCAGGTCCGGGTAAAACTAACTTATTGTACATCCACAAGGTTAGGTCTTATTCCCCTACTCTTTCTCCCTCGTACCGCATATTTTCCTGTGTTTGTAACTTTGTATGTCCATTAATGTATGGGAGGGAGATCAATAGCATTGATAATAGTTGAATATTGATGATGATTCTTGCAATGTGCGACTAGTCGCATAATTTTTTGACACGTACACAGAAAGTAGGAGTAGAAATTTTATTGATGTTGTAGAAAACAAAAGGAATACAGCTGAGACCAATTCGAGAGGGCCTCGATCTCTCCCAGATCCCAGTTTTCTAAAATCCCAGTCCGCCTTTCCCTATTCAATTCCTTCAATTTATTTTTTTCCCAAAGAGGCTTCTCCTCAATCTATCTAATTATTTGGCCCAGCCCCACTTCCTTATCACTGCTTATTAAAATATTCAATATTATTTCTATTAATTCCCTTGCCATAAGCTCAGGTTCGTATCATCACTCCCCCCTTTGACATCCACCTTGTCGTCAAGGTGGGGAGTAAGAAACAACCATGCCATTCAACTTCATCCTCGCGCCTCTTCCTTCCCAATACTTCAGTTCGGATAGTTTTCTTCTTTTTGGTAGCCTCTCAATCTCTTTGTCAACACAATGATCCTTTTTGCCAAGGTTTTTATCTTTTCATTGTCCCATGTCTGATTTCTTACAGAATCTCCAATTGAGAATACAAAGTCAGCTTCATCATCACCAAGTGTTCCTCCTGTGTGAAGCATCACGACTGCCTTGGAACTTTCATGGTGGAAAAATTGCATTGCGGATTCCCAGGTGGCTAGAGTGTATAGTGTATACAGGATCAACCAGAATACATGTCTCTTGGGCAATTATTGAACATTTCTTCGCTTCATCTCTCAACACATTGCCAACTTTTCTTGGAGCGAGACATTTTACCCAGTGAACGATTCCATCATTCCATCATGGCCTTTCCTCCAGAATTGGTTAGGATGAGAAACATTAGAAGTCAAACTAATTCCAGTTATTAGAATTTCCCCCTCTTTTCTATACCCCTTAATGAGGTCAGCTAGAATGTCTGCAGTTACTTTCCATGGAAGTCCTTGGGGAACAACTCCAAGTGCTAAACCACTGGCAGTAGTTCCTGTGCCAGCATCTACAATAATTCTTAGCAACTGATGACTTCTAAATACATGTTCCTGAGACAAGCAGTCCACTAGGCGCATAGAGCATAATAATCCTACAGCATCCCCAACACCTTCATTGACAATCACCACCTTCTTTTCACTGTCTGCACGTCTATTAGATGTCCCTTGGAACAACTGTTCTCCAAATCCTTGGTAAAACAAAGAGGTCTCCAGAATTTCACCAAGCGAGACTACTAACCCTTCAGATTGGACACTAAGGTTTCAAATGAACCAAATTAGACACTATGGTTACATGTGTATCTCATATTTCATAGTTTTTGGACACTCACTTATGATTTTCTTCTTCCTTTAATACAAATCGCTAGTCTTATTTTTCCTTTCCATTTTGGTGAAAATAAACTAATTTAATTTATGAATATAATTTTGGAATATTTAATTTGGGGTTTTAGAATATCTAATTGGACTTTAATGAATAACTTCTTATATTTAACAAGTTAAAAATTTATTTAGGACTTCATTCATATGATTTTTATGAAAGTTTGGGAAATATCGATTTGTTAAATTGATTTAACAATATTAAAGAATTCAATAACATTATGATAGATTTTCTTAATTGGAACATCTAATTATATATTCTAAATCTAAATACACGAATGAAGTTATTTTTAATTAGTAGGTACATAAAACAAAGGGAAAAAGGATTAAGGAATACTTATAGCTTGCAAATGTGAAAATTCTTTGGTGGGTGTCCAATTTGGTCCATTTGATCTATTTGAAACTTCAGTGTCCAATATGAGATGCACATGTAATCATAGTGTCCAATTTGGTCCATTTGAAACCTTAGTGTCCAATATGAGATTCACATGTAATCATAGTGTTCAATTTGACCCTTATCCCAAATAAATAAAAGAGAACTTTGCTAATGATATCTAGAGAATGAGGGGTTGTAGAGGAATCGCAAAAGGAAAGTGATTGTGGATGAAATGAAGTGAGGAATCAAAATTTATAAGAAACATGTGATGGTTTTTTGAATTGGCACAGGCGCACAGCTCATTGACATTGTGTAATATGTCATTGACTAAACCCTAAAAATACAGTTGTTTATGTCTCAATCCAAAAGGCCAATGCCTTGACATTGGGTAATATTGGTGTTTACTTTATTGCGTTATACAATTTTCCTTAAATCACTAAGGCGGGCCTCAAAGCGTAAAAACCTTGTGCAATTATAAACACTGCCAAGGAGATAAGGATAAACAACACTCAACCTACTTACAAGTATTCTTTGTGAAAGTAGCGAATCTGATTATTATTTTTCCTTAACTGATGTGACATTGTCGGCATTACATTTTGGCATTTTAAAGATTTGAATAGGGTTTTAGCTATTTTTGTACTCCCTGTCCCAAAATAATAGTCACGTATTTCCTCTTCATCTATTTCTTCTTTGGGTTGTCCCAAAATAAGGGTTAAATTTCCTTTTTCGGCAAATGACTCTACATGTCATTCATATTTTACTCTTTTACTTGAACCTACCTCTCTGTCATCTCAACTTTACTTAATTTTTCACTGCTACCATAAAAGCAATGGATGATTTAGGTATTTTATACCATTTACTAATCTACAACTTTGTCATTCCAACTTCATTTGCTTTTTCCTAATTAACAAGTCCAAACACAGTGTTATCATAGGAGTGTGGAGGTAGTATATCATACTATGTTCAATTCTGATATGCAGCCAAGTATTTCATTGAACATTTTGTATGCAGGATAAAGAAGCAGGAGATGATCCACCAATCACTGATATCCTAAGGGCTTGTTGCATGCAAGGATGAATATGTCTGCATCTTGATTTTACCAAAAATATCGAAGTGTCCAAATCGTTATATCTTTGAAATTGCACATAAAATTTGTAGAATATTTGTAATTATTTATTACACAAATCTACATACAAAAGCATTGGAACCATAATTCCAAGTAGTTTGTACCATCAAAGTAATAGTGTGGAATTACAGAATACATGTAACATGTCTACTAATACCAAATGATTGCCTATGTAGTTCAAGACTGTCATCTTTGCCCACAAATGATATCAGTATGTTTTCCTACCCATTTCGTCGATCATGCAATGGATGGGATATAGGATGTATGCATTCACTAACTATAGAATTCATTCATAAACATATCCCCCACATAAATTAACATGTTTTAATAGAACTTGGTGTGGGCATGGGGCTGGCCCAGCATGCCCCTCCCAAGTACACCGGGTGAGTCCGATAGGAAAGTACTCTCTTCGTCCCTTAAAACTTTGTCAGGTTTGACCAGCACGAAGATTAATAAAGTAAAAATTATGTGGTTGAACTGTTGAAGTATGTGCAGAGAAGAAAGAATTAATTGAAATTACAAATTCTTTACTTTAAAGGGAAGATGACAAAGTTAGTGGGACAACCAAAACAGAAAAGTTGACAAAGTTTTAAGGGACAACAAGAATATATCTTAATCATTTTCACTTGCCTAACGCTACATCCGCTACATCTAAAACTTCATGTTATTACGGAGTATTATAAAGCATATTAGACAAGCTTCTCCTGTTCGCAGTGGCGTATCAATGGTGGGGGCAGAGGGGCAGCTGCCCCCACTCAACCCCCACCCAACCTCCATATATATTTATTTAAAAATTCAATTATACATATATTTTTGTGCTGAATATATATAATATATACCAAAATTACGAAATATGCTACCAAAGAGCAGTCTAGTGGGATGGTAATGGAGTCGCGTGCGTTTGAAGTCCCTCCGTTATGTTGAAGGTTGAATCCTTCCTTCATTTTTTTGTTCCAAATTTTAGTTTTCATTCCATTATCTTCTTTATTTTCTTTTTAAGTATTAATCAAATTTAAATTGACATAATATGTACATACATTTATATTTTTAATCTATACTTCATTAAATTATTAGAGTTATAATATACTTCATTACATTTTACACTTGACATAAATTCATTTTTAGATACTCCCTCCGTCCCGAAATTATCTTCATTCTTTCCTTTTCGGTCCGTCCCAAATTTATCTCTTCTTTCCCTTTTTGATAAACAATATGTGGTTCACAACCATTCTTACACATTTCTCTCTCCTCTGCACAACTCTTCACCACACAAATCTCACTATCTTAATCCTCGTGCCCAGTCAAAACCGAAGTTAATTATGGGACGGAGGGAGTATAATTCTGCATTCACAATTCACATTTTCTAAGTACATACACTATCTGTCCCTTATTGAACTTATTTATGTATTAACATAACATCAAAAAAAATAATTTTTGTGTCAAATTTATTAAGCATGATTTCATTTTTTTAGTTGGCCGATTAGTTTTTATTTATAATGAATTTTGTACTATTTTTCTTAAAGTGCTCAGCTGCTTGTGTCATGCTTGAAATAATATACTCCCTCCGTCCCGGAATTATCTTCATTCTTTCCTTTTCGGTCCGTCCCAAATTTATCTCTTTTTTCCCTTTTTGATAAAGAATATGTGGTTCACAACAATTCTTACACATTTCTCTCTCCACTGCATAACTCTCCACCACACAAATACCACTATCTTAAAATCCGTGCCCGGTCAAAACCGGAGTTAAATATGGGACGGAGGAAGTATACTCCCACCGTTTTATAAATTTCTTCTCGATTTGACTTAGATCAAAGTTTAAGAAAGTTAGATTAAAATGCAAATGAATGATTGTGATTGAGTGAGTAAACGAATGTTAGCCACAAATTGAATTGCATGCTAAGCCAGACTCTATGTTGTAAGACCCGAACTGGACCGGCCGGTTCAACGCGGAAACCAGTCACCCGGTCTTCTGTCCGGTCCAGAATTAACAGTCGACCCACAGAAACCCGGGACGGACCCGACTCTTCCCAAAGCCAGAAAATGGAAAGAATCCGTAAAATAGTTGGCCAACGATAATGGAACTCGCGCTTAGCGCTTGAACTTTGAACTGCGGACCAACGTGCTACACTGGCTTGTTGGTTACTATGGTCGATTAGCAATAATTATAATGTTTAAGTCTGGAATAGTTTTATTATTCTTATTTAATTAATTAATTTATTTATAATAAAAATACTAATAAATACACACCAATGCTGCAATTGTACTTCCCGTATATAATCTTCCAACTTTGTTGTATTCTATTTGATTTTGTAATTGGTATTATGTTCATATTTATTACCCATCTAAATCCCAATGTATTTTATATTTTGTTAAAATTAATATACTTAAATACAATAGTTTTTCTACATTGCTTATATTGTATTATCATTATTAAATTATGAAGGGATATAATGTTTCTAATTAGGAATTTAATCTTTATATAATTAATTAATTAATTATATGTATAGTTGTTGACCGGGTTTAACGGTCATTGACCGGGCTGACCCGCTGGTCCGGGTTGACCCGTGACTCAGTCATCTGCCCGGATCACTTCCCGGTTCGGTTTTTACAACATAGAAGTCATTATGAATCCAAAATTGCTCTAATTTCTTTAATATCCGGAAGATGATGAAGATGCTTGTGGCAAAATTCATATGGCCATGTTTCCAAGTGTAGCGTTGAACTCCCGTACATGCCCCACCATTGACTACAAATATTAAGAAATACTCACTGCGTCCCATTTAAAAGTTCTCATGCGATTTATATTGTTTGACTGATCATAAAGTTAATTGATCCCTGTTATTTGTAGAATTATTTTTATTAAATAAAATTTACATATTCAGAAACTACATTAAAAGTTCTATAATACCTGATAAAATAAATAAATTTGATAAAAGTTGGATGTATAAAGTAAAAGATTAAGAACAATGCACGTTAACCGGTGAATAATGGACGAGAACCTTTAAATGAGACGGAAAGAGCATGACCTCTTGAAGTCTTGAGGACTATAAAAAGGGTCTCAAAGAATCACTATGGAGCAAGGTTTTGTGGAGTACGTGAAAACCAGACATGGAGATTCTTTAGTTTGGGGAGGAGTGGAAGACTAAAATATGATCAGGGTTTGACATATTTTGGTCATCTGCAGAAGGAAATGTCTAGCACTCTAGCTTGCTAAAAACTGTGTATTTGTTCAATTAATTCCGGATCTTCCACTCTTGGTCTATTTATGAATTTTGAATTCATATAGTGAGAATAACACACTACCGGCCAGCTAGGATGATATAGCAATCAGCATCTCTACTATTTAAAAAATTGATATACACATCAAATAACCCTAACCTGCAGAATGAGTTTAATATGTAAAACCCTATGTGATATACTCCGTATATATTTTGTGGATTAACACCTTATGATTTGAAAAATGCATCAAACTCATTCTATGTTATACTCACCCTGTCTCACAAAACTTTGTCAAATTTCCTTATTTAGTCGTTCCAAAGGAGTTTTCCAACTCCGTTTTAAGTAAGAAAATGTGGTTAAGTTATTTCTCTTCTCTACACAAATTTTAACCACAAAGTTTTTACTTTATTATTCGTAATGCAAGTCGAAAGTTTAGTGGGATGGAGTGAGTAATTACTAAATATTAATGCGCTTAACACTATAGAAGAAACAACTTAAATGTCGAATGAAAGACAATTGGTTACTATTTTTGTATAACTAACTAATTTATTTGAATTTTTGAGTAGGATAACAATATAAACTTGAAAAATGAAATACATTAATGTTTAGCAAATTGAATGAACATTTATTTGATACAATATAAACTTTCATGAGATTATCAAATCTGCCATGGTCCATATTTGTTACACTGCTAGGAATCTAACCAGGTTTGAAAGTAGGCATTGACTCGGGTCGGTCCTGTCCCGATTCCAGGACGAGACTGCCACCGTCCAAAAGAAATCGTTGAGCCCATACTTGAATTGCTTTTTATCGGGTCTGGGCATGTTCCGAGTACCCGGCTGGTATGATCCCGGACCCGATTTCTCTTAATTTTTTTTGGCCGGATCGAAACCTAAAATAAATCCCAGTCGGGGTTGAAACCGGGACTAGAATCGCATGGTTTAGTCCTCAAAACTGCAAATCGAGACCATGAACCGCTTTAGGGCTGGTTGGGTCGCTGCACTTCCAGACCTGAACCCGCTCCAAACGGATGTGGTCCGGTCCCAAACAATGTCGGATATGGTTCCAAACTTGTTTGGGACCGCCGACCGGCTGGTCCATGCCTATTTGAAAGAAAAAGATGACGATAATAGTCTCAATTATTCTTGGTCCGCTTTTAATGAGCTCAACTATCGATTATTCATGTATAATGCAATATATATATATATATATATATATATATATATATATATATATATATATATATATATATATGCATCTCGACATTTTGTCCTCATAACCTAAACCTATAGTCACTATGAGTAAAAATGAAAAAAAAAATGTGCCTTTCAAACGATCTTTTCACTGCCAGACTACCAAGTTACCATATCATAGTGTTTTGATAACATTTTGGAACTCGCACGGGTAGCTTAGTTGGTCGAGTGGTATGAGATTTGGAATAATGGACCAAGGTTCGAATCCCCGCAGCGACCGGGTGGAGGTCACAGAACCTGAAATAAAGCTTGGCCTCTGGTGCGCACGGGTGTATGGGCCTACTGCCATTTTGCTGACTGAGTCACCGTGACTAATCTCCCCACCATCCTGTCGGGTCAGGGTGGGGGGCTCCTGGGGTGGGAGATTCCACCTTTTGGAACAATTGATAGCATTTTGGAGAAACGGACCACATCGACAGATGCTTAATTGTTTATGGAATGTTCGGTGAGTTTGGGCTTAAATGGTTGGAATCAAATCTGTTGATATCCGTGTTGACCATAAGGCGTTATACCATGGGAGCGGTGCAGGGTAGTGATGGACCCGGGCCGGTCCGGTTCCAGGCCGGTCCGGTTCCGGGCCGGGCTTTTTTGTAAATCATTGGGCCCAGAACCGGCCCGGGTTGATACCGGGTCCGGGCCTAACCGGGCCGGGCCGGGCCCGGTTCAATGTCTATTTTTTTTTTTGCTTTCTTGTTATCCCTTGACCCCCCCCCCCCCCCCCCCCACTCCTTACCTCTCAAACCTCCCCAAAACACCCAGCCCTACCCTAGGAAAAGAAAAAAAAATGAAAAAACAAAAAAAGTGACCCGAGCCCGGCCCGAACCGCCCGGGCCGGTTCTCCCAAACCTGGGCCCGAGCCCGGCCCACCCGACCCGCCCAAACGGTCTAAAAGGCGGGAGGTCCGGGCCCGCACAGTAGCGGGTCGGACCGGTTCCGGGCCAGGCCGGGCCGGTTCTGGGCCGGCCCGGGCCGGTTTAGTCCATCCCTAGTGCAGGGTGAGCATCATGTTCATAGAGTTATATGAGATATAAATCGTGTGAATCAACATGTAACTTCAAATTAATCAAAATGTAGATTACACTCATTCAAATGTAACTCGTTAAAATGTAAACTGCTTAAATTGAAATTTAACTTGGAAACAAATCAAATGTCACTTGGGAAATATAACTTTAGCTTATTGAAATGTAAAAAGGCTTTACGAAGATGTAACTTGAGACCAATGGAAATGTAAATTGTGTCCATCAAAATGTATCTTGAGTCCAACAAACATAAAAAGAAACTGGTGCAGCAGCGTCCTCCTGGACTAGCAGCTTCGAGTATGTTGCCTCACACAAGTAACCTCGTCCCATACTCCCATGACCAGCAACCTCGCAACCCATCCTATGGTCCTCGCAACTCATCCTACAAAAGCCTCGTCTCAGAAGACACAAAGTGATTATTGAGTTTCTACAGGTTCGGCTACAGATTCCTAGCGAGACAACAAAAAGCAAGGAGAAGAACCAACGATCTTGCTCTATGATGGGACTCTGCGACCAAGCGATGACGGCCGCAGAGTTCAATTCGGATCTACGATGATGGATATGGTTTCCCACGGATCTATGCTCCCTTTTTTAATTGATAAAACGACGTAGATTTGGGATCAGCACATCATGCTCACGATGGGTCGATCCCACGGTATAAATTGCGATTGACCATGGTTTTTACTTAGAGTTATGCTAGAGGTACAAAAACTTTTACAAAAAGTCTTACAAAAGGGGTATGTGGCATCATCACGTTATTTAACATATCACATCATATTTATAACACTTTTACATCAATGATAATTAGAATAGTCACATCACTTGTTTGTAAGTTTTTTTGTAAGCGTGTTTGTACTTCTAGCATTTTTCTTTTACTTAACGGCTAACACGCTGACCTTTAAGTGAACCTTTGTGTTCAAAAGATGGTATAGACTTTTCCTCGTTTCAAAGTTGAACGGCTAGTTGATATCCAAGGAAATTACAATGGTTATAAATATACGGAATTACGGAGTATTTATGGTTGAAAAATAAAGTTAAAATCACATCACATTTATGAAGAAATAATAACCTTCCTTACTTAAAGGTTTTCAAATCTTATAGATAGTATATATTATACATTCTTTTACACAAGAACTCTTGGAGATTTTGCTAGATCACTCTATGTACTCAATACTCATTTAGGTTAGTTCGAGAATAGTTTACACTTTCGAAAAATGGTCAAATAGGCCCTCGAACTTACATAAAAAGGTCACATAAGCCCTTATATAGGAGGCTCTGTCCGATTGTCGCCATTTGGGGCAGTTCTCGATGGACTCTTTTTATGAATTTTTTTGAGCATCTTATTCATTAAGTCTAATTTACTCATACTAAATTTCAGCTAACAATTCAATCGGAAAAGCATTCAAATGAATTCTTGAAAATAACTACGCTTTTAACTGCGCAGTAATCTTCAAGAATTCATTTGAATGCCTTCCAGATTGAAGTTTTAACTGAAATTTGGTATGAGTAAACTAGACTTAATGAATAAGATTCTCAAAAAAATTTATCAAAAAAATCCACCGGGAACCACCCCAAATGGGGACGGCCGGACAGAACCTCCTATATAAGGGCTTATTTGATTTTTTTTATGTAAATTCAGGGGCCTATCTGACCCTTTTTTCTGTACACTTTCAAATGAAGTAGTGAGGGATTTGAGGCTCTAGAGTCAAGGAGTAGATTAAGTAAGGCATTGGAGCATCACATTCACATATAGCTGCATCGAGAGTTATTGTTGCCATTATCGAGTTTTGCTTAATCTCTGGTATACTCTTACATCTCTATGTTTAGATTGTAATTGTTTATTAGAGTACACTAGACAATCTTCTACAATCATGCCCGAAATCAATTGAATCCCACAAGAATGAACATTCAGTACGCATCCCAATTTTTAATCACATTTTTAGACAAAACTCAGATAAAAAAGCCAATTGGAAATTGTAACAAAAGTTGCAATTTGCAAAACTCAAAAGAAGTTAATTGGAAATTCTAACAAAAGTTGCAAACCTAAAAAAGTGGTGGGTAAATATTATTTTCTTCAAGAATAGTGTACACATTTTTTTTAATATATATAACATGACAGTTAAACAAAGCAGAGCATATTGATCAGGTGTAAGAAAGATGCAAAGGAACTCTAGAACTCTACATATCAAAGTACAGAAAGAATCTCTGATTACTTGTTCACGCACCACATCTAGAAGGTTGTCTTTCAAAAGCATCCACTCTTCTGTGAAGCCAACGACGTAATGATTCCTTAGTTATCTTCAATCTTTGCATAAGTGCAGGTCTCCTTGTATGAGAATACACTTGAGATGTCAAATTATCTCTTTCCCTATTCCCCTCCTCGCTTGAAGATTCATCCGCGTCATTTCGACAAATTTTGTCTTTGGATGCCGTGGAAGCAACCTCAAGACCCAAGTCATGTTCCAAAAGTTTGATTATTGTTTCCTTAACTTCACTTTCATGCTCGGACTCAGGTTTTGCGTCTCCCAATATGATTTGCACATCATCTGTAATTAAATCTCCTACAGAATGCACAGAAGAAACCATATTGAAAATGTCAATTCATGTTGAAGGTTTATTTTGCGAGAGAATTAATTGAACGGTGGCTATGTATTCTCATTAAGGTTCTAGATGTAGGGCAAGGCTTTCAAGAGTTTGGTCTATATCTTCATATATGTTTGAGATTTCATGATATTGAAGGATTACACAATACATGATCCAGTAACCTTTCACTCGTGTTTTACTTACTTTTAGAAAAAATCAATTGGTCAAAGTAAAGGATCTGGAACTAAATTATGCTCCCTCTGAATCTAGCCAAATTTTCTTATATGACCGTACTAAAAAACTTTGTCATTTCCTTTATTTGTAGTTAATAATATTCCTATCTCATTCTAAAAAAAACTGATCTCATTTATAACAAATTTCAACCGCACAATTTCTTACTTTCTTATTCTACGTGCAAATCTACTCTGGCCAACTTTTATGAGATGGGTTTAATGCATCGATCCCCTCGTGATATATTATTCTACTTGTGATTCAAAAACCGCATGTGTTATGCTTGATCATGTGCAAAACCTCTCATTCAACAAAAAATTTAACTATTTGAAAATCATGTGATCACTTCCAGATTGAAGTTTAATCTGAAATTTGGTGGATATAATATACACTTCATGTAGAACATCCTCACAAAATTTCATTAAAAACTTCTACTCGGAAGCACCTCAATGGAGGTGGCCAAACGGCGTTCCGGTGAAGAAATTCTTGACTGGAATATTTGTTTGGCATAATATATCTTATGTATTATGGACCGGGCCAATCTGAATAGTTGTTATTTTACTACTTTAGTCCACTTTTATATTTATTGTATGTTATGTAATTCATCATTATCATTATCTCAGTGCCGCAAAGGCTCCCACGGTCCCACCTATGGTAGGGTAAGGGAGGATCGGATGTACGTAATCTTACCCTTGTACTAAAGCACAAAGAGACTGTTTCCGGATGACCCATTGTGAACAATGCATCCAAAATTGCTTGGACTGACCGCTGCTTCATAACAAAGAAGCGCAGACAGTTTAGTGAGTCATTTTGCTTTATTCCATCATATTCTCAAGCCAAAAAATAGTGAGTCTTTGGCTCCATTGCAAATGATGGAAAATGAATTAATGTTGTTGCTGAGTGCGGTGTTATTTGTTTATAGTAATATACTAATATTACCGGTCAGTTTATTACTACGTACTTTTTACTTAGGGTGCAATACTAATATAATAATATTATTTTGCTAGCCACTTGATGCCTATTTTAAACATTTATGTTTTTGTTATGTTTAAATTTAATGTTTGCACTTTAATATTTTTGTGATATTTGAACATTGAGATATCATGTATATATAATGTAATTGTCATAACTTTGACAATTCTTTTCAGGATATGAAATTCAAATATTTTTATATAACTGAAGGTAAAACATGTTCATTTTAGGAGGATAATAATTGTTTATAAGGAACCGAAAAAAGGAAAGAACAGAAACGAATTTAACTAGTACCGTACCGAATTTAACACCTACACATTGAATATGCATATAAAATTGTCAAGATCTCTAAATTTTACAAAAATATCAACTATTTTCCCTTTATATGGTGATCAAATTTGATCTTGGAGGGAGTTTTGCTCATGATTTATTACTCCCTCCGTTTCTAAAACAAGTTCCCCATTGCTTTTCACAGTTTTTAAGGGAAAAAAATTACCGAGGGTAAACTTGACTGTTTTGACACTGTTGGAGCACTGTTTGGACACTGTTTGGCACTGTTTGGACACTGTTTGGCATTGTTTTGATATAGTTAATTTGCCAAATAAGGAAAGGGGAACTTAATTTGGGAACTACCCGAAAAGGAAAGTGGGAACTTGTTTAAAAAATGGAGGGAGTATAACACATGGGTTTTGACGTATTTTTTAAATCACAAGGGACTTATGCGCAGAATTTATATCACGGGAGTTTGGTGCATTATACCTTCTATGTATAGATAGAAGAAGTAATTTGGTCTTGTGTAGCCTAATGTTTTCGCTATGGGGAGGTCAACCCTTCATTCATCACACATATTGAAAAGTAATCTCTTTCTTTTCTTTGCAAATGTCATCCCTTAATTTTGAAATAAATTATAAATTTAGTTAGTCATTTTTTACGTTAATAATGTAACAAACTATGGTAAGCATTTGAAAAATATCATCCCTTAATTTATTTGCAAAATGTTGCAAATATCAACCCTCAATTTCACATGTTGTAAATGTAGTAGTTGACGTTAATAATGTAGGAGCGGAGTTTGCTAAATCATAAATAGAGAATCTCACATCGGTCCCTCATTTATCATACATATTGTGTGTGTTCATGCATTTTAACTGTTGCAAATGTAATCCATTAATTGTGAAATAAATTATAAATTTACTCCGTGTCATTTTTTCCGGGAATAATATAGCAATCTTTGCTAAAATGTTGTAAAAGTATCATCCCTTGATTGAAGATCATGTTGGAAATATCATCCCTCAATTATGTCCAATGTTATCAAAGTCTCCTGTTAACAATGCAGGAATAGGGTTTGTTTGTTTATTGTTAGAATATACATATTTAATAGTCAATATATTCTATGTATATATATGGTAGCTAATATATTCTCTGCGATAGACTAAATATTCTAGGTAAATCTGACAGATTTAGTTTCCTTTTTGTATTCCCTAGCTTGTATGTATTTATACTGGCCATACCTAATGATAATGAAGAGTGATTTCATTGCATCTTTAATTCTTATTACTCAGTTTACATGGTATCAGAGCCACACAGGTTCTTCGGGTAGTACTTCCCGAAGTTCAACTCTGCTCCCTCCCTCTGGTTCGATTCAGCTCTCTTTTGTGCGGCACAGGACGTTGTTCGCAGGCGCAGGCGTGGTAATCCGGATAGTGCAGAACAATTGTCGCAGGTCTGATTTTCTGGACACTATCTTTACTATTTGCACCAGTTCTCTTACCCTGTTCTTGTTATCACTCTTGCCCTAGTTGTTTGCAAGCATGGGTGATGATAAGAAGAGTGTGACTGAGATTACTGTCGGTAATGCTAGAATTACCGAGAGAAAACTGACTGGTAGTAAAGATTACGGGCAGTGGAAACGGACTATTACTAGATACGTTAATAGTCTTGATCTGGGAGATCATCTAACTGAAATGGCTCCTCCAAGAAGTAATCCTGATGAAAGAAAAAAATGGATGATGGCGGATGATAGGTTGTTCAATCAAATTCAGAATACCCTGGATCCTTCTATTGATAGTATCATTACTCATTGTGATACTGTCAAAGAAATGTGGGAATACTTGAAGTCTATGTATGCCAGTAAACAAGATCTCTCTTATGTTCATCAATTACCGGTGCACTACTATAGACCGGAGATGAGGGATCAGACGCTGTTTCAATACTATAATGAATGTAAACAGATTTTTGAGGAAAAGCGGTCCCGATTCCCTATTACTGCTGATGTTAAGAGTATGCAAGAACAAGAGGAGCGAACATTTGTTCATGGTGTTTTGGCTGGGCTTGGTCCACAATATGAGGTATCAAGGAGTCAAATACTGTCTGGTGGGACCCTTCCTAGTTTTTCTGACCTCTATGGACGTCTCCTTCCAGTGTGCAAAGATGGAGAATCCAGAATGATGAACTCAATTGATACTGCTGCCTTAGTCAGTGATGTGAGCCATGGTAAAAGGACTAATTCAGTCACTACTGAAGGGACTCGTAATTCTTCTCGCACATGTTATCACTGTGGAGCTGAGGGTCATGTGAAGAAGAATTGCTGGAAATTACATGGTCGTCCACCACAGACTTCTGGACAGTTTCCTCCCAGGCGTGTTGCTAATACGGTTATCCAGGATGGTATCCTACCAACTCCTTCCACTGTTACTATCTCAGTCGATGAATATGCTCGGCTACAACAACTTTCTCTCACAGCCTCATCTGCCACCACACAAGTTGATACAGGTAATCCAGCTGCATGCCTCTCTACATCATCACGCAATTGGGTGATCGATTCTGGCGCAACGGACCATATGACTGGTAATGAAAGTATTTTGGATTCATTTACCTCTTCTGCTAACCAGTCTCATGTTACTTTAGCAAATGGATCAACCGCATCTGTCAATGGCCTTGGAACAACAACTCTTTCTCCAAACCTTTCTCTATCTTCTGTTCTATATTTATCTCAATTTCCGTTTAATTTAATCTCAGTCAGTCAGATTACTAAAGCCCTAAACTGCTGTGTTATTTTCTTTCCCACTCATTGTCTTTTTCAGGATCTTGGGACGAAGCAGATTATTGGTAAAGGTAGACTGGTTAATGGCTTATATGTTTTTGAATCCTTGGTGCCGAGATCAGTTGCATGCACAAGTTCGTCTCTGTTGAAAGTTCACTGTCAATTTGGTCATCCGTCTCTTTCTGTACTACAAAAAATGTGTCCTAGTCTATCACGAGAGTCTGTTTTGGAGTGTGAAGCATGTCAGTTTGCTAAGCATCATAGAACAAATTTCCCTCCTCGAATAAATAAAAGTGTTGAGTCTAGTTTTGATTTAGTTCACACTAATGTGTGGGGTTCTTGTCCTGTCGTTTCCAAACTTGGTCATCGTTATTTTGTTACATTTGTGGATGATTTTTCACAGGTTACTTGGTTTTATCCTTTGAAATCCCGATCAGATGTGTTTACTGCATTTTGTACCTTTCATGCTGAAATTCAAACTCAATTTAATAAGAATATACGCATTCTGAGAAGTGATAATGCTAAAGACTATCTATCTAGCACTTTTCAGACTTACTTATCTCGCCATGGGATTTTACACCACACTTCTTGTCCCTATACACCTCAACAAAATGGTGTAGCTGAACGAAAGAATCGTCACCTACTAGAAGTAGCTTGAGCCTTAATATTTCACATGGGGGTTCCTAAACCATTTTGGGTAGACGCTGTTTCCACTGCGTGTTACCTTATCAATCGTATGCCTTCCTCTGTTCTTAATGGTCAGATTCCGTACTCCGTTTTATTCCCCTCTCAGTCCTTGTTCTCTCTTGTGCCTCGTGTGTTTGGTTGCACATGCTTTGTCCAGGATATGCGTTCCCAGGTCTCAAAACTTGATACTAAATCAATCAAGTGTGTTTTTCTGGGTTATTCCCGGTTACAAAAAGGATATCGATGTTATTCTCCTTCATTGGGACGGTATATTATCTCTCCAGATGTCACATTTTTTGAAGAAACACTCTTCTTTCAGCATAGTTCATCTTCATCATCTTCTTTGGAACTCTCTAATGATGAGTTTCTAGTCTATACCACCAGCCAGCTAGAATCTGTCCCCCCCAATCAGACTTCTCCATCAACTTTCCTTCCTCCTCCACCTCCTCCACCTCCTCCCCTTAAAGTTTACTCTCGTCGTGTGCGCCATGTGACTACGGCACCTACTATGGCTACCAGTGTACCGCTGCCATCTTCTGCTTCGCCTCCAGATTCTGCTCCCTCCGACCTTGATCTCCCAATCGCCCTCCGAAAAGGTACTCGTACTTGTACTTATCCTGTTTCTTCCTTTGTTACTTATAATACATTGTCATCTTCTTCCAAGAGCTTTATTGCTTCTTTAGATTCTATTGTTGTTCCTTCAACTGTTTCTGAGGCCTTGACTCATCCTGGTTGGCAAGAGGCAATGCGAGAGGAGATAATGGCTCTCGACCAGAACCACACATGGGACCTTGTATATCTTCCACCCGATAAGAAAGCTATTGGGTGTAAATGGGTGTTCACTGTCAAAATGAATCCTGATGGTTCGGTTGCTCGTTTAAAGGCACGGTTAGTAGCTAAGGGTTATGCTCAAGCATATGGTATAGATTACTTTGACACCTTCTCTCCTGTTGCCAAACTTACATCCATTCGATTGTTTATCTCTTTGGATGCTACTTACAATTGGACACTCCATCAACTTGATATTAAAAATGCCTTTTTGAATGGTGACCTTAGCGAGGAAGTGTACATGGAGCAACCACCAGGGTTTCTTGCTCAGGGGGAGTCTGGAAAGGTATGTAAATTAAGGAAATCGTTGTATGGTCTGAAACAATCCCCACGAGCTTGGTTTGGCCGTTTCAGTGCTGCAATATTAAAATTTGGCCTACGCAGGAGTGCCTATGATCACTCAGTTTTCTTCTCTACCTCAAATTCTGGATGCATTCTATTAGTTGTGTATGTTGATGACATCGTGATCACTGGCAGTGATGCGAGTCGTATTTTGAAACTGAAAGCTTTCCTTTCTACTTGCTTTCAGACCAAAGATCTTGGGGCCTTGAAGTACTTCTTAGGGATAGAAGTCTCACGTAGTAACAAGGGAATTTACTTGTCTCAAAGAAAATACTGCCTAGATGTGCTAAATGATGCAGGTTTGGTTGAGGCAAAACCGTGTGATGCTCCGATGATCCCAAATGTAAAGTTAACAGCTGATGAAGGCGACTTGCTGGAAAATCCTGAGGTATACTGAAGGATTGTTGGGAAACTGAATTATTTGACTATCACCCGGCCTGATATTGCTTTCGCGGTTAGTGTGGTCAGTCAGTTTCTATCCACTCCACGAACATCACACTGGGATGCAGTTACTCATATCCTAAGATACTTGAAGGGGGCTCCAGGGCGTGGGATACTATATCAAAACCACGGACATCATGTTATTGAAGGGTTTACTGATGCGGATTATGCTGGAAACCCTAATGACCGACATTCCACCACTGGTTACTGTGTCTTTGTTGGAGGAAACCTTGTATCTTGGAAAAGTAAGAAGCAAAATGTTGTTTCTAGATCAAGTGCAGAATCTGAATATCGAGCTATGGCACAGACTACATGTGAGCTGGTTTGGCTTCAGCATTTGCTTGGTGAACTTGGATTTACTCAAACAGAACCCATGAGATTATGGTGTGATAATCAAGCGGCTATCCATATAGCAAATAATCCTGTTTTTCATGAAAGAACAAAACACATCGAAGTTGATTGTCACTTTACTCGAGAAAAGGTAGAAGATGGTACAATTTGCACTTCACACATCAAAACAGGAAACCAACTGGCAGATGTGTTCACCAAGGCTCTACCGGGGACACGTATCAATTTCATCTGTACCAAGTTGGGCATGATTAATATCTATGCTCCAGCTTGAGGGGGAGTGTTAGAATATACATATTTAATGGTCAATATATTCTATGTATATATATGGTAGCTAATATATTCTCTGCGATAGACTAAATATTCTAGGTAAATCTGACAGATTTAGTTTCCTTTTTGTATTCCCTAGCTTGTATGTATTTATACTGGCCATACCTAATGATAATGAAGAGTGATTTCATTGCATCTTTAATTCTTATTACTCAGTTTACATTTATGAATGTCAGTGATTACACAATTTCAGCTGAAAGATGGGTATTACATTTCAATGTGCAGAATAAATGAAGAATAAAAAAGAGCGATTTTCCCTTGTGTTATTGTCTAATTTTTGGTCAAAAGTAAAACATCTGGTCTCCGTCTTTCTTGTCTAGTACTCTAGTTCAATCGGAAACTTTCAGATTTGGTCTGATTGTCTGAATAATAGTTAAAAACGAGTAATATGTTCAACAAATAAGTTTAAGGAGTTTTTAACTTGAGTAGTTTTGGTCCCAAACTAGACTAGACCAGAACAAATTAAACCAAACTTAAATAGACCAAACCAAACCAAATTAGAATTTTTTAGTCCAATTAATAACATTTTAAAACTTATCAGAGCTTTTCCCTCCCAACCCCTTGAAAATCTTCCATCCAAACTATCCTAAAGGTCTATTCTCATGAAGGGTTTTGGAGGGTTAAGTCAATATCGCCATAAATTTTAGAAACCTGTTATGTTTTTAACCTCAAGTGCCCTCTAAATGCGATCCCCATTCAAAAGCCTTCAAAATCCGCCATCCAAACTAACCCTAAGATTTATTTAATATGTAGCCAAGGATCAAACAAATATAGGTACCATAAGTGTGTAAACATTGTTTCCTGACCTGGATTATATGTCTCTTTGATCATTCTCAGCACTGCAAGAATCACTAGGCGAGCTTCAACCTGCAGATGTAGTCTATATGATTTACACAGTAATACTATATGAAACAGAAACTTTAAAAATGAGAGTTTCTCAAGTGCAAAATGTATGATATGTCTGAAGTTGATGCAAAAGACAAAATCCTGGTTCTGTGTGATGGCATGGAAATCAACTGAATCACGTTAAGCAGTGAACATAGAAACTGAATGAAATCAGAACACCATCCCCGAAATAATTCTAGCAAAAAATCTATCAGTACTTATCCAGAATATACCTTAGAGAGTTCACGAAGATCAATAGATAGGTATTCAGCAGTACTCTTCTGCAAGTTTTCAGCAAGTTTTTCAAGAAGCATACTTTCAGAACCTTGATCGATCAAATTTAGTTGAGCATGTAGGCCTTCCTTCCAGTGGCAATTCTGTATTACACCTTCACACCATTCCTCAATTAGTTGTTTGAGAGAGTAATCATTGGGTCTGTGCCTGTAAGATTGACATCATAGAAGCTAAAAGAGAAGAACAAAAAATGCAGACATTGTTTTCCAAACTAGAAAGTGTTAGGCATCAAGCACAGAATCTGCATGACACAATACGTTGACCTTGAGTGGTATACATTTTTTCTCTCCTTTACAGTATGTTCTTCCTCCTATCCACTTTTGGTCCCTCCAACAGTTCTCCTATTTCCATTTTTAGGAAATTTTTAGCATTCAAATTTCCCTTTCCTTTATATTTTTCACCCATTTCTCACTCTTCCCACATTGGGTTGCCGACACTCCTAAAAATTGATGCATAAGTAAAAGAGGAAGACTTTCTACGCACAGGACGTAACTTTTGTCCATTGTTGCTGTGTGACTGAGAGGTCCGGGAGCGTCCTCTTGTAAAAATTTGACAGGGGAAGGCTTGCCTCTTATACACCTTTGTGGTGGGACCCTTCCCCGAGCCCTCGCCGTGTGGGGATACCTTCGTGCACCGGGCTTCCCTTTTTTATTCTCATTTAGTGGTAATAATTCTTCATATTAAACATCAAAGGAAAAGGGGGCATGCTGAATATTTTACCCAGCTTTCCGCATGTCCTGATATACAGCAAGGCATTGTTGTACCTCCTCCAAAGATCCATATCTGCTACTAGCTCTAAGAAGTGTACTGTAAGTTGCCTAAAAGGACAATGCCCCCATGTTTTTAAACTAAACAAAGATTGACACACAAAAATATGACTATATAGCTTATAAGAGCACATGTCTGAGGAGAAACTTACCTTACTAGGCTTTATCCCAAACTCTTTCATTTCTGCAAACAGCAAAAATGCATCCTTCACATATTTGTGTTCAACACAGACCTGTGGAAATAAGAGGGAAGCTCATGATATAAGAAAACCAATGACAATAATCATACATCTAACAGTATAATAAGTCATTGTGCACACTGAGCACTGAACCTTGATAGCTGTGGTGTAAGTAAGATGATGAGGTTGCATGCCAGCATCAAGACTGGATCGCAAGATCTGCACTGCATGGAGACATTTAGTATAGTCTTTGCAACTTTGCATGCATCAATATGGAAGTTATTTTGTTATGCTCCTGTTCCCAGAGCATAACACTATGAATGAGCTAATAACATCTAATGCAACATGTTTTCTTATGTGGTCCATATATAATTTTGAAAGGTAAATTAGGAAAAATATCATCATGCCCATGATTATCCTTTACAGGAGAAATAAAAAGGAACACCACAAACTTGGGGAAAAGATGGATAACTAATTAACTAAATAGGGAAAACGGAATTATTCCTTCCCATGCCATAATTCAATTCCTTTATCCATGTACTCTAATCAAGTTTTCGTTCTATGTGCACATATATGTAAGATCGCATAAATAAATAAATTGACAAAAAAGTGCAAATCTTTCTTGTGGTAGGACACTCATACCTGTATTGCCCCATGTACATCTCCTGAGCTTCCACATATGCCAATCAAAATGGACCAGCTTATATGGTTAGGAGAAAGACCCATTGTTTTCATCTCATCCATCAAAGTATTAGCACGATCGTAATCAGTACCACATGCCTTCATCATAGTGTTATAAGTTGATGTTGTGGGTATAAAAGGAATTCCAAATGAGAACCGTTCTACACTTGATCCAGAGGTGCAGTTCAGCAAGCTAGCACAATTTCCAAGATTGTCAGTGTCACCCATACTGTTTTCTAAATTTCTTCCAAAGCCGTCCTTCTGAAGCCCGCTTTCTTTCCACGACCTAAAAAGCCGAAAGGCCCTGTCGTACTGGCGCGCTTCAACACAAGCATGAAGGACAATGTTGCAGCATCGTGCATTAGGCACACAACCAGCTTGAAGCATCTCTTTAAACAGTTGAATTGCTTGATCTACAAGCCCTGAATTGGCACAAGCATTGATCAATGATGACCATGTAATGACACTTGGAGCAACACCTACTGATAGCATGTCTTCTTTGATTTTGAGAGCCATTTGCCACATTTTCGCTTCAGCAAACACCTAAACAATTGAATAGAGTTTAAAATTGCACGCACCATGAGATTTGCATTCGAGAACATTTTTAACATATACTCCTTCCATCCCACAAAATTTTGCCAAATTTCCTTATTTAATCATCCTATCATCCCAAAAAAATCATTTCCATTTATAATTATGATTATGTGGTTCAAATTACTTGCCTCTCTACACAAATTTCAACTACAAAGTTTTTACTTTATTATTCTATGTGCAAGTCAAATTTGGCCAAATTTTGTGAGATGGAGGGAACACAAAGTATTTTTACCATGCACTTTTTAAGTATCTGATAGCATAAAACGGAGCTTATTAGACATGGATGCATTACCGCGTCTTATTAACTATCTAATATGTCATATATTTTTAAAGAGTGTATAGAGAATACAACTACAACAACAACAACATCCAAACCTTTGTTGCAAAAGAATCTGGGGACAGCTAACATGAATCGGTATTTGAAATCGGATCAAAAGAGATAAAAAGGATAAAAAGACAGGATAAGATATAAAAAAAGATAAGATAGAGACAAGATAAAAAGATAAAGAATATAAGAAAGATAAAAAAAGATAAAAAGAAAAAAAGGAGATAAAAAAGAAGAAGAAAAGATAAAACATATGACAAAGATAAAATGAGATCAATCCGCCACACGTATATTTTCCCTCAAATTCGCTCTCTTCAAAGTCATACTCTCATTCAACCTAAAAAGTACTATATCATTCCTAACCCCTCTAAACCACGTCTTCTCCTTCTCCTCCCTACCTCTTTTCCCAACTTCTCAACTCGTGTGACAGGTACATCACCTAGTCTTCTATGGATATGTCAAACCAAAGCAATTGAGACTCTCACATCTTATCTTCAATAAATTCCACTCTCATCTTTCCAATTTTTATCCTCCAAAGTTTGTAGCCATACTTCCAAATTTGCTTTACATATCATTTTGTCTCATCAATCAACACAATAGCAAACAACATGCACCAGTATATAAGAATTGCAGTAGTGCACTTCGATAGTAATAGGGAACAGTGTAGTCCTCCCTACACTAGTAAGGACACCTGTACTACAACCCATCAAAGTAATTCACAAGGTACAACCTATCATACGCCTTTTCTTAGAAAATGAACACCAAATGCAATTCTTTATTCGTGCCTCTATATACTTCTCCACATGTTGCCTAAGAAGGTAAATGGCTTCAGTTGTTGAGCAATCAAGCATTAGATCGAATTGATTCCCCAAAATCTACAAACTTCTTTAGAGCCCCTTGCTCAATCACCCGCTCCCAATATTTCATGGTGTGACTCATAAGCGTAATCCCTCAACAGTTGTCACATTCTTGTACATCACTCTTATTCTTATAAGAGAATAAGACTGCTTTTATGCCAACTCGCTAGCACTTTCTTGTTTCTGCAAATCTTGTACAAAGAACATGTTCATCACTTGAAACCTCTCTCCTAAACTTCTCCGGACCTCCAAATCTTTATGGATCCAAGTCTCTTTAACTTCTATCATTTGGAATTTTATTATAAAATCCTGATTTACCATACAATCTGGTATAGTAAGATCATCAATATCTTGTGCTTTGTTCCCATTGAGCCATATCTCATCATCGTTCATTAGTACCCTTTGATAAATAACCTTCACACACACACTTAATCTTTCAAATATCTTGAGTCTTACGATCACGAAGACAAGCAAGTCTATAAATATATTTATCTCTGACTTTAAAATCTAAATTCCCTGCACTCAAATGTTTTCATTTTTGGTTTTTGTTTATTTCGTTATTTTGCACTTTACTTCTTTTTTAGGTAGTATGTGTCTTTTAGTTTAAAATATCGAAAAATCTGATATTGAACCGAACCGTTCGAAGCATGGTTCCATAAAAATATATGAGAAAATTGAATTGAACGAAGTTCTTGGTTTGGTTCTACATTTTGTTTTAACTCAAAAATGAACGGAATAAACCGAACTCACCCCTAGCTTCTAGGCAACAACCTAGTTGTAGCATTATTAATATTTTGATTCATGTCATATGAATCAAAATATAGAAATAACGGTAAGGACACTGTAGAGAATAATAGTATTATTATTTAATACGGAAAATTGCAATTTCAATCTCACAAATAGTATCGATATTGAAATGTAATCCCTGTGCTTTCAAGTTTGTAGATGTCACCCATCAATTGTCCAAATGCTACAAATGTGGTCCTTTGGGTGGTGAGTTACAATGTGGGCGAGGCCGCGAGGGCTAAATTCACACCAATTCAGACAACTCAGGGGTTACATTTACACACTTGAAAACACATAGATTGCATTTCAATATTGATAATATTTGAGGGACTAAAAGTGTGATTTTTCTCTATATAATATGATGCACTAGAATTCGTGTCTTATATCCACTTGATTTTTCATCCTTGGATATGCCTATGGTGTCCTTTTATGAATGTAAAGTTGGGTTTCAAGGTTAAACATGGTTTTTGATGCATTTAGGCTTGATGGATATAATTAGATCTGACCTCTAACCGACCACTTTCTAGTCTTCAGATATCGCAGGCACAGAGCCCAAACCTCGGCTCGGTATCTCAAAGAAGACTGAACTCAATGTTTTGCCGGATAGATTTAACGGTCGTCATGAAGGAGACATTAATACACAACAAACTAATACTTTTGATGGTGTTTAATCCATAATATTACGTAATAATTAGCTCATTAAATTGTACTACCTCCGTCCCACTAACATTGGGACTTGAGGAGTTGGCACGGTTATTAAGAAAAGTGAGTTTGTGTGGTTGATACTGAATTGATAAAGTAAGAATAATTTAGAATCACACAAACTTTACCAAATTTGGTATGGAACAGTCTTAGTGGGACAGACCGAAAAAGAAAGGTGACAATCTTAACGGGACAAAGGGAGTAATAATTAGCACACTTATGTCCGAATATTCTCTGTATTTATTGGTCTACCCTCTCACCTATAAGAGGGGCGTCTCGCTCTCATTTGAAGACAAGTTTACCCACGATTGAACTCTTCAATGACTCCCCTCTACACCAAAATATATCAATAAAAAGAAATTATCTTTCAATATCTTATTATTCACAATAATTCATATACTCTTACTATTATCCTACGGGTTTTATGCTATGTTGTCAAGACCGGACCGGAAGGCGACCTGGAGAAATGACTGGGTCAAGGGTCAACCCGAATCCGGAGGGTCAGCCTGGTCAACGGTTAATAAACCCGGTCAACATTGACTAAAATAAAAACATAAAATTCGTAAATATCAAAAATAATTTTTTATAGAGAATATAATTTTTAATCATAATTCAGTATTTATAATACATGAAAAACATGGAAAGTAGAACAATTGCTCTAAAATATACAAATTTTAACAACTTTTAAAATGTATTTGAAATTAGAGACGATAAATATGAATTTCTCACTTCTCTCAAAATTTGAAAATATTATATTCATATTTTTACTTCTAATAATAGAAATTATGTGTGTTCATATCATCCTATGATGATTATTATTTGCAGAATACTAATTAAAAACACTTTTTAAGTCAAAGTATACGTGGAAATTGTATAAGGATAGCTAAAGCGCACAGAGTAACAAAAAGTTCGATTGGTACAGTGGTCTGGTGGCCTCCCTTTCTGCCGGATGACGAGGGGTCAACTCCCCGCGTCATCAATTTTTCGTTCCAGGGCCTGGTTGACCGAATTTACCAGTTTTGGGCCGTTCTGATTCCGGGTAATTCCGGTTCTTGCTATATTAGCGGGTTCCCATCCTACCGGATTGGAATTGGCCCCGGTTCGCAGGTTTCCGGGACGAACCGGCCAGTCCGGTCCAGTTCTTGTAACATAGGTTTTATACATTAATAAAATACAAGGCTCTATATACAATAGTCACTAACTAAAGAGTAAAGACAACTATACATTGATTAAGGTGCTGTATGTGAAGATATCCAGCGCCAATAGTCCTCTTGTTTCCAAAGACTTCAGCTCCTTATAAATGTTTTTGGCCAGATCAACTCTTCTAGCAAGGCAACACGACTTGAGAAGGATATTATAAGATGTAATATCAGTTGGAACACCTAGATACTGGATACATTTAAAAAAAGAATAAACAATCCCATTATATTCATGAAGAAAGAAAATGGTAAGATGACATTAGAACTTCTATTGAGCCAATGATGAAGTAATGCACTTCTATTCTAGTTACTGTAATGGTAGCCTTTTAAAGACAGTTTTCCCAGATGTAATCAATAGAAGATATAATTCTCATATCCAATTTATGTATGTGTATTTGCATAAAGATAATTTGGGAATGTGATCACAAGAATACAAAAAACTTGCCTTCATTTTCTCGTAACGAGACAATGTGTAGCTCAAATCACAAGCATTTACATTCATGAGACTGTTGAAAACATAAGTATTTGGAGTTGCACCTAGAGCAATTAACTCCTGCAGTTACAACTTGATCTATCAGCAATCATTTCCAGGTAGTAAAAGATGTGGTACATAATATAACTTGCACCTAGTTATTGAAACTTTCGCTGAGGGTCATACATTCTTCCTTGGTTTCCGCACAGCCCACACTACCTTTCACCACTTTCCAAGGGTAGGCCTGTCAACGGGTCGGGTCGGGTCCGGAACTTAGTGTTCTAGATCCGGACCCACTATGTTAATAAACTACCCGGACCCATATACCCGGCAGGTCTGAAACATGGATCCGGACCCAGACCCAGACCCAACGAGTCTCGTAACTGGGTCAGGTAGACCCACCAAATATGAGATGCACAACATTATAATCTTTGTCAAAATAATCAAACCTGTATATGAAAGGTAAAGCAAAGTGCGTAAACTAGCTACCCTCCTCAATTATCATTAACAATAAACAAAACTCACAAGCAAAACATATATTCACTTTTCAAAAAACAAAAATCAAGGTTCCACATAGAAAATCAGTACTTTTATCCAAAGGATCAGTTCTTGTAGAGGCGTATAGCTCCACACTCCATGCTCCTTTCTCTCGCATCAGAAAGCTCGTAGAATAAACTAAAAATTAGGTACCAAAACGGTCTTCTAGACTATTGAGAGTATAAAAGTATATTATATTACGTATGTGATATTAGTTTTAGGGTATCCCACTATCTCAGTATTACTTATACGGTAGATATGTAGTAACGTGTGTATATAACTATATATATACACACACACTAATAAGTAATTTTAAACGGGTCTGGGTCCTTAACGAGTCGGAATCATATGTACCATACCCGACCCATTTATAAAAAATACTAATGGGTTCAAGTTCGGGTAAATGGAATAAAATATAGACGCATACTCATTAAAAACAATTGGCTTCGGGTCTAGACCCAGCCCATTGATAGCCAAGGGTTTCACCTAAAATAACCTCTCTATCTCTCAGGGAAGGGCAAGGTATGTGTAGACCCTATCTCCGAGTGGAACACACTTAGTTTTCTTAGTTTATCAATCAAGTCCAAAGAAATGATGCAAGGTTAAGAGACTGTAATTCCTGATTGATATTACCCTAGCTTCTTAACTGTTTAATGAGATTTCTAGCAAAAACATTAACAAGTCTAGAAGTGATACACTATAAAAAAAAGTCTAGAAGTGATATTTCATTACCTCATATATGGCCCTAGATTTATAGAAGTCACCACAAAGACCACAAACGTCTATAATTGTTCGGTAGGCATACATATTAGGAGAGGTCAAACCCTGTTTTGATGCTTCAAATACAGTCATAGCAGAGCCCAAGTCACCTTTCTTCCCAAATTCAAGAATTGTGGTACACAACAAAATTTGTGCATGTGAAAAAATATGTGCATACCTGCCAATGTTAGGGCTTAAGGCATCAGCTAGTAGCTTTAACCAAGTGATAACATCTACAGTACTATCAACATTCATCCCTTGAAACTCATAAAGTAAGGAAGCTATTGAGTACAAAGCCAAATTGATATCACCATGAGGGAAAATAAGCTTAGCATTTGGAGGAAAACTACCCAAGCTATGACTGAAGTTTAGAACTAATTCTCTATCCTTACATACGGCCTTCATGTTTCTATGCACCCATGACCCCCCCTCCAACAATGATATAATCTTCTGCCACTTTCAGAGCTTTTAAGTTCTTCAAACGTTTAGACTTTTAGATGAAATAAAAATTAAAGTTGTTTCTTCAACAACTCTTTAAATTGCCTAACAATATCCAGCGGCAGCGTATTACAAGCCTTTTAAATACAAAAAACAGGCTTTCTTCTGTTTGAAGAAACAAATTTCTAATTTCTATGACTGGATTTTTTAAACTTTTGTTTCTGAAGAAACACTAAAAACAGAAGTAAGAAAATGATGCTGAATGGTCCTAATGTCCCAATTTGCTAATTCCATTGTATTCTTGAAAACCTGTTTCGATCTTATAGCCTGATTAAACAGTCCTATATCTGAATACAGGCTGCAAGACTATATTGATCACCGTGTTAGAAAAACTTTTGTATTCTAACCTAGAATTCTCCGACAAGGGCCATGCCTTCTCCAAATTGTTCAAGGAAAGGTTTGAAGATGGTAGTGTAATAGCAAGAAAGGGCAAAAGTTATTTTTTAAAAAACTTCTCTGTTAGATTTTTTAATTTTGTGTTGCACTTAACAACACCTAAACAAATCTAGAAAAACTTCAGAATAAACTCATATGGTCTTAATTTCTCCATATAACGTCTCATTTTTGAGGAACCACTACAGCAGTTGATAAATTCCATATTTCAAAAAATGTGCTTCTCAATACCTGATGGCAGCACCTGGGTTTACTTTTGTCACACAAAGCCTTATGATTTGCAAGGTCCCAACCAACTTTTTACATGGAAAACCGTATCCTGAAACCGGTAATTGTTCAACACATCACTTACACAAATGACAGCAAAACCTTGACACGCAAGGTAGGAGCACTTCACAAAAACACACAACAATATACCTTGAAGCGTTTCCATCAACGTAACAATTTCTTCTTCTTGGCCACATTCCACAATGCTCCGACAATACTTCCCAAGCGCGTGGATAGCATCATTATTAAGCAGCAGAGATGGATCGATTTGTAGTTTCTGAACACTGCCAAGCAGCTCAATAACACTACCTGCGCTCCCTCCATCGATACTTCGCACAATTCCGAGAGATATGAGGTCCACATTCAGCAACCTTACAAAATCCGAAACTCCTACTCCCGAAGCTGCGATGCTTTCCACAACCATCAAGAAGTCCTTGAATCTCCCGTCCCTAGCGATGTTGGAAGCAATTTCCGCGTAAAAGATAGCGCTTTCTTGGCCGTTGGAAGCGGAGGGGTCCCATTTAGACTCGGGTGTAAGCAGCGGCAGAGGAGTTACCGAGGCGTCGGAACGTAAATTAGAGTGACAATAGTATGGATTAGACTTGTTGTTAGGATTTAGTATAGACTTTGACTTGGTTGTGGAAGTAGCGACGGAATATAGGTGGTTGCGGTGGCGATAAGGAGGAGTAGGAGCGAAGTTGGGCGGGGGAGAAACAGAAAAGGCTGGGAGGATCAGCAGCGCTTCCATCATTCCTGGCCAAACGTTTCTCTGTCGGAAAAGATTATAGATAGTATGTACAAGTAGTAGTTTTACTCTGTTGTAAAAAGTAAAAACAGGACCAGTGAGCGACCAAGTCGAGTGACTGGGTCACGGGTCAACCCGGACCCGATGGGTCAACCCGGCCAATGCTGGAAAATCGGTCAACAATCATACGTCTATATAATAATACGGGAAAATTTGGCTTTGCACTCCATTATTTGGGTGATATTTTACATTGCACCCCATTTTTAAAATCATTAATGTATGCACCTCATTAGTTCAAAATTTGCGAAAGAGTGAGGTGCAAAGTCAAATGATTTCATAGTGAATTGGGGTGCATAAATTAATGATTTTGAAAATATGGTGTAAAGTCAAATATCACCCAAAACATGGGGTGCAAACTCAAATTCTCCCTAATAATAAAAATATAATTATATATAAAATTATAATAAATGTAGTTATTATTCATAATAATCAACTAACAATACTACTTATTAAGCATTTAATACACTCTCATAATATTTCAAAGTATAATTTTGATCCTATAATAATATATAATGATATTTTTATTTGTATCATGCATTTATATTCGTATAGTTTTTTTAGGGTATTGAAATTGCAATTTTAATGGATTAAGAAATGCATTAAAATTAAAAAGATTTTTTTTGTTTGGAAAAACACATAAAACCGGGTTTTCCCGATTTTTTCGGATTTCTTGGGTCCGGATCCGAAACGGATTTTCCCAGATCAGTCGGATTTTCCCGATTTTTAATCATTTCCGGGTTTTATAAAAACCGAACCGAGTTTTTATCCGGGTCGCCGGTTCAGGGTCGACCCGATCAGGTCGGGTGAGTTTTTAAAACATAGGCTTTTACTTGCACCCGCATCAGTCTATTTTCAATATTGAGTACTACTCATTTTGATTTTTGAATCTGAACACTTTATCGTACTTTACAAAGTCAACATTTTTATCATAAAGTTAAATCCTTTCTATTTATAAATTATTCAATTTTAATGATCAAAATTTACATATCCAAAAACTATATTAAATCTATAAAGTTATAAAATGTAATTTTTTTATTAAGAACTGATATCCTAATTAAGTGAATAAAATGAATTTGTTTGACCCCAAAAAATCAATTTTCAATTTAATTTGGACAGATGGTGTAATTTCCTTTTTTAGTGTGTCAATGAATTTACCATTACTTTTTTAATAATTTTTTTATTAATGTCATTTCTATTTCCTCTACACAAATTTCAACTGCACAATTTTTATTTTTTATTTCGTGTGTGGATCAAATTGACAAGTTCTTAAGGGACACAAAGTATTACCTTTATTCTTGTACATTGTCAACTTTGCATTAGCAGATGAAAAAGAAAAATAAATTGGCAATTTCTATGGTACCTTGAAGGTATGATACCCTTGATGGTATGGACCAATCAAAAAATTTCAATTGAATAATTTAAATGCAAATAAAATGTAAAATTTTGAATTGGACCAATGAAATGCATCCTAGGTATGATACCCTTCTATCTTTGTTGGGTACCATAAGCACCAAGTAAATTATATGGTTGAATTGAAAGGAGAGAGAAGAAGTAGCTAAAACAACAAATTTTTTTACATTAATGAGAAAGTGACAAAAATCTAGACAACTAAATTTATGTTCCTTCTCTCCTTTCTTTTTCTGTTTATTTCTGTCTCCTTCTTCTTGGAGTTTTTTCCCATGGAGGGGTGTTTTTCTAACTTATTTACCAAACTAAGGTACTTTTAAACTTATTTCCCAAGTAGGGGTATTTTTTGCCATGTCACCTCATTATCACTGTTGGGCGCCACATCAGCTTATCCACATCATCTCATCAATTCCATGTCATCAATTTTGAGAGTTTAAGTGTTCTTCTAAAATATAGAAAAAAAATGAAGTCAACAAGATTCGAAACCTAGGTGGAACACAAGAGAGGCATGTATGTGAACCACTACACTACACCATTCACTTGTTAACAAATGCCTTTTAAGAAGTATAAATCATGTATCCTTCACCCCGGGAGTGCACTATTTCTTAATCGCATGTATTATTTGTTCCTTTAGAAATATCTCTTTACCAAACAATAAAAAATGTAATAATAAAAAACTGAATTTGAGTTATTCAATTAAAAATCTTATTAAAACTTATAATAAAAACATAATTTGCTAATTTAATTTGAAAAATAAAGAAATATTTAACATAGAATACAAAAAATTAATTTAAACTTATAATGACAAAACACAATTTGGAATATGTATTTTTTTAAATAACTTAGCTTCAAATGAAATAAAATCAAATAAAATATAAGTCATATTTCTAAGTTACTTATTGCATGAAATTTACTTATTTTTTATTTTATTTACTTTTGAGTTATTTCAAATAACTTTTAAATTATAAACTTCAATTTTTTTATAAATTTAAATTACATTTTTATAGAATTAAATATCGCAAACTAAGCTTTTCATTGTGATTATTTCGTTATAGCAGCTCAACTCTTCTCGACTCGGTTCAATTTTCTCATTGATTATTATTGTTTCAAATTCAACGCTCAAATTTGAACTAAATTGTAACATGTTAACTTTTAGTGAAATTTGCAATACAAATACTTTAAGTCCAAGAATGTATACATTTAGCTGAGTATTACTCATTGCTTTAAAAATATATAGCTGCTTTTTAAAATAATTAAAAAAAATACGCAAAATACTAGGTTTGTGATAATTAAAAATAAAGACTTAATTAAAATTTATTGTTACTAAATGTTATGAAAGGCTCTAACCCACCCAAATTTAAAATCAGATACTATTCATGTCAAGAAAATCATATAATATTTATCTAAGAAAGACAAAATTTGATAAATTTATCAACGAAAAATGCTTGGTTCCGAGGCGGAGTAGAGCTGAGGCTGAAATTTAAAGTGGACTAGCATGAAATTTACTTATATTTTATTTTATTTTATAAGTTTTTTATACGATTAAGAAATAGTGCACTCCCGGGATGAAGGATACATGAGTTATACTTCTTAAAAGGCATGTGTTAACAATTTAACATGTGAATGATGTAGTGTAGTGGTTCATATACATGTCTTTCTTGTGTTCCACCTAAGTTCAAATCCTGTTGGCTTCAATTTTTTTCTATATTTTAGAAGCACGCTAAACTCTCAAAATTGATGACATGGAATTGATGGGATGATGTGGATAAGCTGATGTGACGCCCAGTAGTGATACTGAAGTGACATGGCAAAAAATACCCCTATTTGGGAAATAAATTTAAAAGTAACTTAGTTTGGGAAATATGTTTGAAAAACACCCCTCCTCTCTCTCTGCTTCTTCTTCTACTCTTTCTTCTTCCTTCTCTTTCTTCTCCTTCTTCTTCTCCTCCTTTTCCTTCTCCTTCAGGCGTTCTTTCTCAGAAGAGTCGCCGACGAGGGGCGGGTGGTGTGTTGGGAAGATATGGGAGACGGAAAAAGCCGCCAACTCTCGGGATATGGCCATATGGGATAATTGTGGCCCTGTGGGCGACGGGAGGCGGAAGATGGAGGTCGGAGAACTAGTGGGTGACGAGCAGCGACGGCAAGGCCGGTAAGCTGTGGATGTGGGTGGCAGATTTGAGATGGGTAGGCGACGACACCGATGAGCAACACACAATCGCAGTTAGGGAAGCTTTGGCCAACCGGCAACGCGCGTCGGAAGTTGGGGAAATTATGGGCGGCTAACGGACGAACGCGGCAGTTGACAGAGTTGTGAGCTACAAAGGTTGCTACTCTTTGCCAGAAAGAAATAGAACAAATAAAGGAAAATAAAGAAAAAAAGCAAGAAAGAAACAAAGAATGAGATGGCGAGATGCCCGGGGAGAACTAGAACGGAGAAGGTGGTCTCGGGGAAGAAACAAAGGAAGAGATAAGGAAAGACTAAAATAAAAATAAAAATAAAACATTTGAATGTATTTCCAATCGATGATATTCGATTCATCATCACGTCTAACGTGGATCATTACGTAACTGCGCAGTTAAAAACTCGGTTATTTTCAAGAATTCATTTGAATGTCTTTCCGATTAAATTATTAGCTGAAATTTGGTATGAGTAAACTAGATTTAATGAATAAGATGCTCAAAAATGTTTATCAAAAAAATCCACTGGGAACTACATCAAATGGTGACGACCGTACAAAACCTCCTATATAAAGGCTTATTTCACCTTTTTATGTAAGTTTTAGAGCCTATTTGACCATTTTCTTTTATTTTAGAGTCGTGATATAAGATTGAATTTATCACATTTCTCTCTACTTTCAAAAATTGATACAAAAATTTCAATAATGTCAACTACAATATCTAAACTCTATAACTAGACGTGTTTTTCATTATCAAGAAAAACATATAAAATCATTCAAATAAAGAGATATTATATTTATGTTTTTAATTTAATTGGCTATCCCAATTCGATTCCAGGTTGTTTTTACTTGAACTGTAATTCGTCCCAGACCAGACCAAACTAAAACAGAACAGACCAGACTAAAACAGATCAGACCAGACAAGACCAGACCATATTTTATTATTATTAGTATTATTATTATTACTATTATTATTAGGGAAAAGGGACAAATAAATTCACGTACTAACCAAAAAAGGTCAAATAAACCCTTATATAGGAGGTTCAGTCCGACTGTCGCGATTTGGGGTAGTTCCCAGTGGAGTTTTTTGATGAAATTTTTTGACAATCTTATTCATTAAGTCTAGTTTACTCATACCAAATTGAAACTAACAATTCAATTGGGAAGGAATTCAATTAAATTCTTGAAGATAACTGCGCTTTGAAATGCGCAGTTATCTTCAAGAATTCATTTGAATGCCTTCCCGATTGAAGTTTTAACTGAAATTTGCTATGAGTAAACTAGTCTTAATTAATAATATGCTCAAAAAATTGCATCAAAAATTTCCACTTAGAACCTTCCCTAATGACGACGGTCGGTCATAGCCTACTATATAAGGGCTTATTTGACCTTTTTTGTTAGTATGTGGGTTTATTTGCCCCTTTTCTCTTATTATTATTACTATTATTACTATTATTCTTATTATTGTTATTATTATTCTTCTTCTTATTATTATTATTATTATTATTATTATTATTATTAGTAGTATTACTATTATTATTATTATTATCATTATTACTATTATTACTATTATTATTGTTATTATTATTGCTATTATTATTGCTATTATTATTATTGTTAATATTATTGTTAGTATTATTACTATTATTAATATATATATATATATATATATATATATATATATATTGGGAAGAGATCAAATAAAAAGAGGTTCTCTCGTGCAAAGTGCAAATAATTGCACTTTTTCTTTACCGCGTTGCACTTTTGCGTGTTTCTGTTGCACTTTTTCACGATGTCAAAAAATTTCATTTTAATTACAAAATTGCCACTGCATTTTTGATCGAATTTAGTTCACTTTTGGCTCATTTTGAGCCATTAGATCTCAAAATGAACGCACGAGATTAATTCTCACTTTGCATGGGAAGACCTATATATAATAAAATCTTTATGCAAAAATTATAAAAAATAAAATTTCAAACCAGACCAAACGTGACCAGACCAGACTAGACCAAAACAGACCAGACCAAACTAAAACAGACCACCAAATTACAATCCTATTGTTGCCATATTATTACATGACAAGAAGTCCATCTTGAATCAGTGTTAGAAACTGTTACTACTATTATCTTAGTTATATTAAAAAATATGTTGCGAGTTAAAATCTGCAATTAAATGATAAAATAATAACATTAAAAAATTTAGCAATCAAAAGATGTTTATGAATTACAACATGGTGGTAGAGATTTTGTCATGATTATTTGTTATCTAGATTTGGAACGGTTTCAAAGTCCACTCCCCCCAATAGTTTAGCATAAGTCACCTCTCACCATTTTACTGTAGTTGTAGTAAATAAATTCCAACCCGAAAGTATTGATCTTTAAAAAAAATTAGATTTTATAATTGCCAAAGCTTGAATAATAAATTTTAAAAGTTGCACTTGCATTCTTAGACAAAAGCACATGCATACACATAGTAGACAGTAAAAATGGATTATACCATTAAATCATAACAAGTACAAAAAGAAAATACTACCAAACTTCCACGACATACCTTGAAACCATAATATGGATAAAGCACAGGACATATTTAAAGGGTCTCAATACTAAGAAAACTTGAAGAAACAAAAAACGAATTGTCACATATAGCATCTGTTGCCAGCACAATAAGATATCAAATTCCAAACACCAGACCTGTTTTGTTTTGATAACTTAAGTGGAATTTGGGGAAAGAATGCCAAGCAAGTCCTTCCCACTCCACACAATGTCTCTCGATCACAAAATTGCAAGAAAAAAAGAAACACTAAGCAGCAATAGAAACTTTAAGTTCTTAAAAACGGTTGAAATTACTGAGCAACACCCAACCACTTTGAGAAGTTGTCGAACTCTGTGTAGTCACTATCAGAGATCATCGTCTTGTACCATGCCTTCCCAGCAGCCCTTATCTTAGATGCCTCCTCCTGTTATAGGAATGCATAAGACGGGAAATCAAAAGCTACTCACATTTTCACTTATTCAAATATAGATGGAAAATATCACAGCCATATTGCTTTTAACAGATGTTGACAAGTTACATAGGCGCCAAATATAAGATAAACAAAAAAGGAAAAACAGTATAAACCCTAGTGTTCGGGAAGCAAGAATGTATGAAGATACAATTGTTAAGGAAGCAAGCATTTATAGAGAGACATAATGGTCATTTACAATTACAAGAAAAAACACTAGATTTTATTGCAAAATTTGTAAATCAATAATCAATAAATCAATAACACTATACTGAAGAGAATTGAGTTGCTAAATGTCATAAAAAGCAGTAAAGGATAGAAATATCCAATACAGTGAGAAATAATATACCTTTGTGATAGGTGTTCTCTTCTTGGCAAGCTTCTCAGATTTTTCCTTAACACGCTGAGATTCAGCCAAAAGGGCCATTCTTCTGGCAGTCTTAGCATACGGGTTAAGCCTGAGAAGCACATTCAGATTCTTCAATGGATTCTTTTTGAGAGTAGCTCTCTTTACTTCCTTCTTGATTGGTCTGACGACAGACTGCACCTCATCAGAATTGATGATCCTGGCAAGATCAGCATTAACCATCTTTGGCCTGGGCAAGACATAACCCCTCTTCTTCTCGGAAGGCTTATCAAATGTTCCATATATCTCGTCCAGTTTCTCAAAAGCAGACTTAGTCCAGATGACAAAGCGTCCAAGATGGCCACCAGGAGCGAGTTTTAGGAGGTTCAAGCGGTCAACGTGACATATATCAATTCCAGGGATGTTCCGGAAAGCCTTCACCAGCTTAGCACCTTCACTTGCATACACAATCAAAGGTCCCTTTCGTGAAATGTAGCGACGATTACGCATCTTACCTTTACCCGCGCGAATTCCCTGACTATCCTTAGCCTTCTCTGCATCAGGATAGGCTCCGATTTGCTTGAGCGCTTTGATGGCATTGGCTGTCTTCTCGATTCCCTCAGCAGAATCAGAGACCACGAGAGGGATCTCTGGCACCGTTTCAATGCGATGACCCCGGGCAAGGACCAAAGATGGAATAGCAGAGGCGGCGATGGCAGAAGCCACGGCGTAGCGCTTCTGATTCACCGGAATCTTACGATGCCAGCGGCGCCAGATCTTAGTGGGGGCGAACATCCTTCCACCACGACACATGTTACCGAACGCACCCTGTCCGGCACGATGAGTACCACCGCCTGGAACACGGGGGATACGTGACACAGCACGTCCGGTACCCCAGGACTCGGCGGATGTTTGGTGACCGGCCTTCCTCGACACCGCATAGGGCTGACGGGCATTTTTCGAAATGTTGGCGTGCACGTAGGTGACAACGTCGGGACGAATAGGAGCCTTCATCACGCTGGGAAGAGGTAGTGAAGCGGCCGATAGTCCATCCGTGGCCATGTCATTTTCAAGGGCCTGAACGGAAACTAGGGGGCGTACGGCGGCTGTGGCCATTGCAGCGGCGGACGGCGGAAAAGGGTGATGGTGAAGTGATAGGGTTTTTGTAGCGGTGAGAATAAATAGCGATGAGGGTGAGAATATCTTATGGGCTTTGAAATATTAGCTAGTTAGTAACTGGACCATTACGTTCTCTTTTGTGTGTGCAATTATATTAGGCTACTCATAATTTGCATAACATTGTAGGCCCAACAACTCTATTTTCAGTTTTTATTTTTATTTTTTAATTTGAACGTTTTAAATTTTATTCTTTGTTTAAATTTGTACTATTTATATACTAATATTATATTTCAAATTTATATGAATTTTTATAAGATTTATCAATTGATTTTTTTTAAATAACCTGTGATAGCAGATTAAAATGACTTGATTGATTACGTTTTTAAAGAAAACATACTTGTATGATACTTTTTTAGTATATGGACTTAAGTAATGGATAGCAATTAGTAAGGGCCTGTTTCACCCTTTTCCAATAAAAATTTATGAATTTTACAACACTTTTGTCATCTACTCATTAATTTTTGGGAAAACTGTCAAATAGGTCCTCGAACTTTCATAAAAAAGTCAATTAAGTCCCTTTATAGGAGATTCTGTACGACCGTCGCGATTTGGGGCGGTCCCCGGTGGAATATTTTGATGATTTTTTTTGAGCATCTTATTCATCAAGTCTAGTTTACACGTTCCAAATTTCAGCTAAAAATTCAATTGGGAACGTATTCAAATTAATTCGAGAACGCAAAAATGCGCAGTTATCTTCACAAATTAATTTGAATGTGTTTCCGATTGAATTTTTAGCTGACATTTGGTATGACTAAACTAGACCTAATGAATAAGATGCTCAAAAAATTTCATCAAAAAATCCCACCGAGAACCGCCCCAAATCGCGACGGCCGGATAGAACCTCCTATAGAAAGACTTAATTGACCTTTTTATGAAAGTTCGAGGACCTATTTGATAGTTTTTCCTTAATTTTTCTTCTAATACTTTGTGTGATGTTATAAATGTTAACTAACCATAAACTTAAAATTTCATGTCATTAGTCTTAATAATACAAATTAGATTTTTAATCTATAATACTTTATTAATATTATTGCTATCTTTTTATTTCCCTTTACACTTGTTTTAAATAAATACAAAAATATGAGGTGGACTGTTTTTTCTATTTCTAAAAAAATTGAAATTCCATTATAGAACAAATAAATTACATGAAACTGAATCACATTGAACTAAATTGAATCAAATCATTTTCCTTTTGATAACTCGAATTTGAAACTGCACTGATCTGAATCACTCTCAAAATGAATTGAATGTTAATCATAACAAAAATAGTTTTAATTTGGTACAATATCTCCAAAATCAAATAAATCGAAACCAAATGGAGAAATTTGAACCGTGAACCGAATTGTCCATCCTAACTTAAAAGCTAGAATCATGTAGATGAGTGATTTGACATGTTTTCACTCTTTTCCTTAACCCAAAAATATTTTTTATCAAACACTATCAAATTTTACTTATTTAAAAAAACATTTTCTCAAACACTACAAACTTTTACTATTAAATATAATCTTAAATCACTTTTTTTAAAAAGAAACAACCACAACAATATTCAATTTCACTTTCCACAATTGTTTAGCAAGCAAACCAGATGGGTTCTGTAGCAGTCCTGGAGGAGAAATGAATTGAAGATGGGGAAGACGGGGTAGTTGTCACTCGAGCGGGGGGACAGCGATGGCGAACCCCCATGTTGGCCCGAAGCTCGAGAAGTGGGAGATTACAAGCATCATCAGTTTTGGACTGAAAATGGAGGTGGATGTGGCGTTAAAGGCCCCGAAACCATATACACCCCTATGTTATAAGTGTGTCAAACTTCAAGTCTTTAGGATGCAACAAAATGTGTTCCAATCCAGAGAAAATCCCAGAGCTAGTCTTTTGTCGGTTAATCTTGACAATAATCCCTCCTTTATTTGGAGAAGTTTGTTTCAATCTCAACCTCTGATTCAAGATGCCTATAAAATGGCGGGTGGGAGAAGAAAAATTCATAAATATTTGGGAGGAGCATTGGCTAGTATGGCTACCTGATCAAGATAATCCCAAGGTGGTTTCAGTAGTCGGCATGGGATTACATCAGGCAAGGTGGACAGCATATTGATGTTACGAAAAGAGCATACATGTAATTTAGACGTTATGAGGGATATCTTTGATCACATGGATGTTTTATTAATTTAAAGCATCCTACTTAGCCTTCGTTTGGTCTGATAAAAGGCCTAGAGGCGGGAGGAGAACAAACAATTTGCCGTCAAGAGCTGTTATTAGCGATTAGTTGGCGAATTGAGTTTGTCGGGGTGGATGGGTTGGACTGATGTGTGGCCTTGGAGACTTCCTACAAAAACTAAAACCCTTTTCTGGCAGGTTTGTAGTGGTTGTCTTCCGACGAAAGAGAATCCGCATTCTCGTCGAGTTGATTGCTCTGAAGTGTGCGGATTATGTGGGGGGCTAGTGAGACCGGCAGAGGCGGCTTGAGCATTTTGGAGGCCCCAGACGAAAACTATTTACTATGTACAAATCACTTTTAAAATCAGATAAATTGAATAAAAATCACCTTATGAAAACAAGCATATTCAAAGTCCACGATATAATGTTTGTAATATTCAAAAGGATAAATTTTAAAATGCAAACTTATTCAAAACACAAGGCAAACTTGTACTTGTAAAAGTATTAAGAGACTTCAAGAACGAGACTCAGAGAGAAGAGCTGAAGAGTCTTAGTTGATTCACTAACCAAGGACCCATGTCGACGGCGGGCAGTGAGGCATATATACAATAGCCGATCAGCGGTCTGTGTTGGACGTTGATGCGTGTTGAGATCGGCTTTTGATAGTTTTTTCCTAACTTTAAGGTGTCATAAGTCTCAATTTTAAGCTCAAGTCATATTTACCGGCCGTTGGTTCGAGTTTTGGTATTTTTGGAGTCAAAATAAGAGAATTTGAGCCTGGCACCGGTGTTTGAGAAGCAATAGAAACGAGTTGAGAAGCATTTTAGAGTTGATTAGGAGCATTGGAGATCAGTGAGGTGTTAAAGACAAAGTTTTGAAAACCAAAGAGCTCTAGAATTGGCTACGGGATCAAAAGAAGACAAATAGAGCTTGAAAACAACGGCCATGATGACGTTCTGTCAATCGTTCAAGCATATCATTTCTTAGGAACATCCAAAAAACATGATTCAAGTTTCATATGAAAGCCAACTTCAAGGGATACAAATCATATGAAGACACCATTGTGAGAATATGAGAGAAGCAAGGTGACAACAGACGATGAAGACAGACAACCTCTGTTGAGATTTCAGAATGCGACCTTCCACCATTTTATTCATATATTTTTATTGGATGATTCAAATTCAGTTTTGCAAGTTGTGTTGGATAGAAGACTTCAGTATCTACAACTTTGATGAAGGAAGAATAGTCAAAAGTGAACTATAAAGCTGATTTCTGCTTGCAGTTGCCGCTTGGTGTATTGGCGGTCTGCGAATAACACCTAATACTAATACCGGAGTAGAATTTTTTGGAGGCACCCTTGGTAGTTGAGGCCCAAGGCAGTTGCCTGGCCCAACTGCCCTCAAAGCCGCCCCTTGACTGAGACGTTGCTCCATATTTTTGTGGACTGTGCAGTAGCAAAGCAGGCCTGGGCGGCGGTTACTTGGGTCTGCTCTAGTCATGGTGCTACCCATTTTCTGGAACAAGTGAAACAGGAGTTTCATTCGCGAAGGAATGACAAACTTGTGAATATGGTTTGGAAGTGTTGGGCTATTAAGTGCAAGAGGAATCAGCGGAGCTGGCATCATGTGTCCCTGGAGGTGAAGAAGTTTATGTTCGAAGCAGACACTTTGGTGACGGACTAGTCTTAGGCTCAGCTTGTTCGAGGCAGAAGGAGGCTAGTCGGGCAGCAGTCTGCCATTTCTTGGTGTCGGCCGACTCCATGGAGGTTGAAGGTGAATGTGAATGCTTCTGTTAGGGTGGAGGACTATGGTCTCGGATGGTGTTTATGAGACGAGGAAGGCGGATTTATAACAAGGAGGAGACAAGGAAATTATCCCCTTTAGAAGCTGAACTGATCTGGATTTGAGAAGCTCTTAGTTGGTTGCAGGAGACAGAGAGAGGCAATGTTGGCGTGGAGTCTGATGCATCCCGGACTATCTCGGAAATCTTGAGGGGTTTTAGTTGCTCTGCTTTTGGTTTGGTAGCTATCGATATTAGAGAATTGGCGAATTTTTTTCTAGCATCTCTTTTTCTCATATGAGGCGATCAGTGAACAAGACAACACACGCTTTGACTAGAGCTGCTTGTTCTTTGTCTGACTTGCATGTTTGGTTTTTTGTTCCTCCGACTATTATTTTATCTGATTTGATTAATGATAGTTAATTTTTCTATTTGCAAAAATAAGTAATAATGTATCATTGGGTGTTGCAACAAAAGCATGGTACATTACTACATCTCGTCGTAGGATGCACTTTGCCTTAATCGGTATATGATACTCCCTATGTCCCATTTAAACGTTCCCACACGGTTTACGACGTTTGACTGACCATAAAGTTAACTGATCCCTGTTACTAGTAGAATTATATTTAGTAAATAAAATTTACATATTCAGAAACTACATTAAAACCGCTACAAAGCCTGATCAACAAAATTTAAATTTGATAAAAGTTGGATATATAAAGTAAAAGATTAAGAACGATGCACGTTGACCGAAGAATAGTGGACGAGAACCTTTAAATGGGACGGATGAAGTATTTCTTTATATATTTCCAAGTTAAAGTGTAGTCCAAGAAGTGAAAACCCCAAATTTTAGATATTCACTGTGAATGTACTACAACCCAATGAAAATATTATATAGAAGGGAGTTATAGATGGCTCATGGCACCCAAGGTTTGGATAGAAAGCACCCATTTTATATAGAAAAAATGGACATTGTTTTACACTTTGGAAACACTTGCTCAAATATCAGTAGTGTTTGGTGTAAACTTTGAGTTACACCTATTTATTGAACCATCACATAGAAAATAAGTATAAATACACACACTTATCGATAAAATTTATTTGTGCGAATAAAACTTGTTTGTAAACATGTTTGCTCACAGACAAAAATATATGTGGTAATACACTTTTTGTGTGTATACGGACAACTAGTGTCTGTGTACAAACACTGATTTACGTGCAAATCTCATTAATTGGTGTGTTTTTTTGCAGAAAATTCAGATTAGGTTGCATGAAAATCGTGGTATGTATAATGTATATAGCCACTAGGTGTCTGTATACACACACAAAGTATCTATGCACATTCTTGTATGTGCACAAGCATGTGTATAGACAAATTTTGTTGGCACAAACAAATTTTGTCAAAAAATGTTTGTAGTTGTACCTTTTTGTCTGTGTGAAGAGTAAATAAATAGGGTGTAACCTAGAGTGAACTCATGGTGTACAAATAGAATTTTAGCTCAAATATTACCATGTTTTGTCATTCTCTCAAAGGGGAGAGAACTATCTCAAATGGCAGCTAAGTGAGACCTAGGAGAAATAAAAAAAAATCTTTTTTGAAAGTGTTACTTTCTTCGTCCCAATTTGTAAAATATTTTACGGTTTACGATGTTTGACCGACGATGAAGCAAATTGATCTCTGTCAACACTCAATTTAGTTTTAAAAAATAAAATTTACATATTCAGAAAATACATTAAAACCGCTACAAAATCTACAAAAAAAACAAATTTCATAAGATTTTGATATATAAAGTAAAAAATTAAGAGTGATTTATGTTGGTCAAGTGAATAGGAAATGTATCTTACAAATTGAAATTGAGGGAGTATACCTTTTTTATTTGTGCTCTATTTATTACGAATATGTATCAAGTCATAACTTTTTATAATCTTGATTTAACACAAAAATTGCATATAAAAAGTTTTAAAAAAATACTACGTATGAAGTTCCAGGAGTTGGATATTTTCAGACCCATTTTTTTTAAATATATCCAAATGATAAATTACAATCTAATGATTAAATATTTTGTTTTGAATACAAATTTTAGATATTTTTTCAAATTTAGGCCTGAAGTAACGCAAAAGTGATGTATACTATTAAAATTTTAGATATTAAATCAGAATGTTTGACACTTTAAATTATAATTATTCACAAAAAATGGGCAAAAATGATGTATACTATTAAAAGTAGGACTTTAATTAAAAAAATATTGGGTGAATATATTGACGGTGCTGAATTGGAAGGAAAAGTGAATTTACTGAGCAAACACATAAAATTATGAAAAATTCGATTTATTGATAGAGAGGGTTGCGATCACCTTATAGAAACGATTTTTAAAACTTCGTCCCTATTTGTCCCCAACTTAAATCCTGGTGCAACATGCTCCATCCGTATTATCATAAATGGCACAATATGCTTTTTACATGGTTTAAAATAGATTTGTTGTGCATATTTTAAAAAAGTATAAGATTTTTAGTACTATAGAGGCATTATATATTTTATTTTCAAAAATGAAAATGTGTTAATTAATTTTATATGCAAGTCCCGAAAAGAAATATGGAGTATAACCATGGTGATAGAACACTTGTTATATTGTGAGAGCGGTCCATGGTGAACAACATACTTTTACACCTAAAACGACGTCATTTAGGTCTAAGCTTTGACTAAAAATGCGTGAGAACATTATTTTCGGAAAGTAAGAAGATAAGAGTCGAGTTTTGGAGCAACATTTATTATTCGCCATAGCAAAAGAGATTTATTAACTATATTTCAAGACAGTTTTTTTTTGAAAGAATATTTTAAGACAGTCAAACACACACAAAGAGAAAGAGAGTGTGTAAACTAACGTAACATTGGACAAAAATCAAGCTTCTAGCTTTCAAAGCCATTCACAGTGAAACCACCGTCAACAGGAATAACCTGATCAGTTACATAAGAAGCTGAAGGAAGACAAAGGAAAGCAATCACTGATGAAACCTCTTCGGGTTCCCCTACTCGCCTGAGAAGGGTTTGGGATATCACCTTATCAAGAAATTCTTTGTTTGAAAGGGCCTGCAAAAAAAAATCAATGACATATATGAATTATGTCATTCGAGATATAATAACATGTGAATTTTTCGCTACTAGTTTTTGCTTTCTTGTGCTATCGACAATCCATTCGGTGCAACTTCATTGAGTGTATTCACGCTAATGGATACAGAAGAGTTAGAGAATCAGTGTGGGCTTAAAATAGTGGATGATGACGTTGCGATTGATTTCCTGGAGCAATCTCAGACAGATGTAGTTGATGACACCGAAAGCACGTCATGGTCAATGGTTGGATTATTCCTTACTGATAAACCTATAAAGTTCGACACTATGCTGCAAGTTATGGCTTCAGTCTGGAGGCCGTCACGAGGAGTTGATGCTACGGAATTACAAAACAATCTATTTCAGTTTGACTTCTATCATGAGAAAGAACTTCTTCGTGTGTTGGAAGATGGTCCTTGGGCGTTTGAGAATATTACGTTAGTGTGTAAGAGATTGGATCCAACAGATACAAACCCTCTTGATTTAGACCTCGACTCCTTTGCTATTTGGATGCAGATCCATAACCTACCGGCGACTTATGCTAATGATCATACACTGGAACAAATTGGAAACTTTGCTGGAACGTTCATGTATCAAGATCCACTGAATTTCGGTCGTTCGAAGAAAAGCTACTACCAGGTAAGAATTTTGCTTAATGTCGCTAAGCCCCTTAAACAAAAGATGAAGATCCGAAAACGTGATGGTTCCATTGCATGGATCATATTCATGTACGAGCGTCTACATACTTTTTGCTTTTTCTGCGGGATTATGGGACACCGAGTACGCTATTGTTCCAAAATCCTAAGTGTTGACATTACTCCTGATGAATATTGCTATGGGCCGTGGCTAAGGGCCAATCTACATCGAAGCGTTCCCACAATTGGCAACAGATGGATAGGGAGACAACCACTTCCAGTCGAGGATGAGAATATAGGAGATATTTTAGGATATTCAGTGGATACTGATACGACCATAACCATAGATCACAAATGTAAATGTACTGATAAGGAAGGGACACCCTCAGTGGAAATAACAGATTTGAATATGTTGCGATCTCCAAAAAACTTGACTATGGCGGGAGCTGGTCCCCAGCCCCGCCCGAACCAATGAGTACATTAAGTTGGAACTCTCGCGGTTTGGGTGGCCCGCGAACAGTTCAGGAAGTGGTGGATCTAGCTACCCTTAAACGACCTGATTTTATTTTTTTAATGGAGACAAAGTCAGGCTGGGAAGTCTTGGAACGTGTGAGAATAAAACTTGGATTTGAAGGCTTATTTTGTGTACCACGAATAGGGATGAGCGGAGGACTTGCACTCCTTTGGAAACAGAAGGATGTGGCTATCCTCATCAGTTATTCACGTAATCATGTGGATATAATGGTACGTCTTCAAGGAGGACCTAAATGGAGGCTAACTGGATTCTACGGTTTTCCGGACCATTCAAAGAAACAGGAGTCTTGGGATCTTTTGAGGACTTTAAAAGGGAAATCTGATCTCCCTTGGATTATCATTGGAGATTTCAATGATATAACATTGCCAAGCGGATAAGAGAGGACCTCATCCTCAACCAACAGCTTATATTGATGGATTTAATTCCGCCTTAGAGGACTGTGAAGTCCACGATGTATACACAGTGGGTAGAAGGTACACTTGGGAGCGAGGTAAAGGCACTGATAGATGGGTTGAGATGAAACTGGATCGAGCAGTGGCCTCAGCTAGCTGGAATCAAATTTTTGACCATGCCAAAGTTTTGATATTAGACACCCTGAACTCAGATCATTCGGCTTTGTTCTTGGATCTACGGAGTGTTTGCCCTGGACACTTTGTTCGACAATTCAGATTTTAAAATGCATGGCTGCTTGATGAGGGATGCAATGACATTGTGCATACAACCCTGAATGCATCTGTGGAAGAACACACAGCAAGATATGAGTGTCACAAATACTTAGCCTTATCTATATGATTTAGCGTTTTCAGCTTAAATAGAGCACTTTTAGCGCAAATACAATATATTTTAGTAATTAGGCAATCATCCCTTGATATTTTGAAACCAGCGCCTGAAGACAAGTTTTAGAATTCGGTAAGATCTTTTCAACGAGATATTAAACGCTTTCAACTCAACAAAACAGAGCAAGATATGGTCATATCAAATTCTACACGAGTTCGGAGTGAAATCATAAACATTTGTGAATTTATGGTTAATCTGTAACTTTTAATTAATGCATTGTAAATGAAGTTGGAACAATATCTTTAGAGATCCAAATTATCTTTCCAATGAGATATAATACGCTCTAAATGGAAGAACACACAGCAAGATACGAGTGTCACAAATACTTGGCCTTATCTCTATGAATTAGCGTTTTCAGCGTACATAGAGCACTTTTAGCATAAATACAGTGTATTTTAGTAATTAGGCAAACTTCAACCACTTTACAGTGCATACTTTGCCACTTTCCCATTAAAGTAACTATTTTGTGGTTCTACTCATTGATCTCTCCTATGCACAAACTTCAACCGCACAATTTTTACTATTCTTATTTCTCACCTAACTTAAGGAGTGCAAAGTCCATTGGGACGGAGGTAATATGAATCAATGAAAGTAAAAACAGGTCTTTCATCACCCAATCCTAATGAGAGTCTTACAACAATAAAAGTAACAAAAAAAAGTAAACAGTCTGATTATGAAGAATAAATAGCAAGTACAAAACAAAATAACATCCAAGCCTTAATCCCAAAAGAATATAGGGTCGGCTAACATATATCGATCTATGATATCGAATCCAAACGAAAAATAAATAGCAAGTAAACAGTAAAATCTAAGTGCTGCTTCCAAACCCAAGATTCTCCTGCACTCCATGGCGGCGGTTCAGGAGTTGGACGATCCAATAGTACTGTAGCTTCTTCCTCTCCTTGCATCTTATTTATCATATTCTCTATCAAGCCTCCTATGTTGCCTAACACGTATGATCTCAAATCCAAATCTGTTCCATCCCCCAGCCCCACGCTTCGTCCATGACCTTCTGATCTCAACCATGAACGACATTCTCGAAACTTTCCACATACTGTCGGACGTGCACAACCTTCGACCGCCATATAGGCGTTGCGTCATGCCGAAGAAGAAAGCCTCACGAATGGTAGATAAAAACTGTACAAGAATGCCACACTTCGTCGAAGACGAAAGCGGAGAATAGGGCCCCTAAACATAGGGGAGACGGTCGCTCCTCGGTAGAGCCGATAGCGGAGAAGAAAACCCTAGTGGTGAAAAATTGCCCTAGAGAGAGAAGCTCTCATGTGATTCGAGTCGAAGATATTCCATTTTTTAAAACATCATTTGATCCTCTCCAGGGTTGCCGCCTTAGGAAGCGCTTAGCTTGGTTGTCCGGCGGTGCTTCGCTCAAGCGAGTACGGCGCCGAGAAGGTCTTTGTTATTGGCTGCAGGAGGAGATCACATGGAGGACTTTGGTAGGGAAGAGTCGATGAGCATCTTATTGTGTAATTGTAGAGGACTGTACAAGAAGATGACGATTGGAGTGGAGGAAGAGCTGGATCTAGATGAAGCTGATGATGAGGGTGTGGCGGATGAGCGGCGGGCGCGTCCCTCTCCTGAGCCGCCGCCATGGAGTGCAAGCAAATCTAGGGTTTGGAAGAAGATGGATGAACTCTATTTTAATTGCGTTTTATTCAGTTTGTGTTTTTCTGTCGAATTGCATGTTGTTTTGGTCATGTTCTTTTTCCCTAGCAGATAAATTCTTAAATTTAGGTTAGGTGATGAGAAGTCTGGTTTGCCAGTCATTGGCTCAGTTATGCCCATTACAGGATCAACGGATCTTATTGCTTCTACAGAGGTGATAGATTCTCAGTCTGGTTCGAGGGTGGATGGCAGACATAAGGCTTTTTATCGTTTTGTTTACTCCTTTTTCCTTGATTGTATTATCAGCCATGTGACGAACGTTATTTTGATTTAATATATTAGTTGGATTTGATGATAAAAAAACATCATTTGATCAATACATATACTTGTCCTATAAAATTCAATACCATATTCTCACATCAAAAAATAATTTTTAAATGTACATAAACTTCTTAGAATGTACATGAACAATTTTAAAGACTACAAAAACACAACTCTCTTATTTATCTATTAATTATTTCATTTTTGAGAATATTACTACAAAATCCATATAGTTTAATGATTATATGAGCTATATCTATTGTCAATATATTATAAAAATTACTAGTAAATATTTTTTAAAATTCATGGGAAATGAAAAAAACAATAGATGAAACCTAGGTGTCCTAGTCACCACCCGCCTAGCGCCTAGCCAGCTAATGCCTTTTAGAACATTGCGGATAACTGGATAAAGTGATAACCAAGTTTTAGCTACACATTTGGAATTCAATGCCTCCGAAATTAATAAAAGCTTCCGGCGGTTAAAATATAGCTCTAAAATTTATGCTGCATACACACTTTCTTATACACACTTACCGAGGAAGATCTATGTCTGCGTTATGGTCAGCTGAAATCCAAGATAACTTTTTTTTCCCGATTATTTAGTGTATTTTTTTATTTTTCATATTTAGCTCACACCGTTAATATTTAAGTTTTTATAATTGATATTCAGCCCAAGACATCCCGGATTCTTGGATTCGCGCCTGCCCAATAGACACCTCTACGTCTATGTGAGAAGATCACTTTTTCTGTGAATCCCAATTGTGTATAATGTGTGTATAAGAAAGTGTGTACATATTGAATTTTTGTATGCCTAAGGACATCCAGAAATTTCTAGTGAATTTACATTGAAAATTAATAGCAAATCGCAAATTTACAAAACAATATTTTACAAAAAATAAATCACATTATTGACACTACCTTCGTACCGAAAGGCCGAAAGTGTTTGACATATTGACTTTTCTTGGTCAAAGATGACAAATTTTGAAAAATAATTTTAATGATTATATTTGTATATAATTTAAAAAAATTATACTTCTATGAAAATATTTTGAAGAAGAAACATTTTGTATAAAGTTGATTGTCATTGACTAAAAAGGTCAGTTTGGTCGACCTTTTTTGGGACGGAGGAAGTATTGTGTATATATATTTAGATTTAGAGTTAGATGTAGTTTAAGTTATAAATGTACAAGTATGTATTTGAATTAATAAAAAAATTGTTTTTTAATTATATATTGAATATGGGTGTCATATGAAAGATAAAAACTATGAATTTGATATATTTTTTAATCTAAGTTTGGTTTGGTGAGAATAAATTCAATTGGAGATTGAACTTTGATTTAAAAACTATGAAATTAAGTCCTTATGGAAATACTGATAAACGATATTAGAAGTTTGTAATGCCTTACGACGTCAAGAAAGAAAATGAGTGACATTACTCAAGATTTATTAATATTTACTTCAAACATTAATGTCTTATAAACTTTTACTATTTGAGGCATTGCTAACTAACTTGATGGCATTGAGAGCTCAATTGAAGGTATCTTACCAATGATGCCTTAGTGACAAGGTTTGAGGTGAAGTCCACCCTATTAGATGAGATCAAGAAGCGTCAGGAGAGCGATTATAGTGAGCTCTTGTTATTTCCGGGTGGCAAGATTTGAGGTGAAGACCACCATACTAGATGAGATCAAGAAGCGTTAGGAGAGCGATAAAAAAAATGCCCAAGAATGCATACTAGTGGGACCGGGTGGAAGACTTCCGTGAGAGAAACAATGGTCTCTTGTTATTTCATGATCGAGTGTGTGTATCATCGGATGGTGAGCTTCCGAAATCCATCTTAGAGGAGGCTCATTTATCGACGTATGCCATGCACCCCAGAGGAACGAAGATGTACAAGGATTTGAAGGAGAGTTATTGGTGGTCTAGAATGAAGAGAGAGAGATAGTTGAATATATCAATCAATGTCTTACTTATCAGCAAGGTAAGGCAAAACATCACCATACGACAAGACTTTTACAACCACTTTCCATTCCTAAGTGGAAATGGGAACACGGACGATTAAGAACTATGACACTGTGTGTTGTTGTTGATAGGCTCACGAAGAGTGCACATTTCCTACTTATTACTTCTAGCTATTCACCTCAGAGATTAGCCAAATTGTATGTGGACGAGACTGTGAGGATGCATGGGGTTCTGGTAACCAACGTACCCGATAGAGACCTACAATTCACGTCACGGTTTTTGGTCGAAGTTCTAAGAGTCTATGGGAAAATAATTTAAGTTCAACACTGCTTTTCATCCACAGACAGATGAACAATCTGAACGGGTTATACAAATCTTAGAAGATACTACCTCCATCCCACTAAGATTGGGACGGAAGAAAGTGGCACAATTATTAAGAAAAATGAGTTTATGTGGTTGATATTGAATTGATAAAGTAAGAATGATTAAGAGCCACACAAACTTTACCAAATATGCATGGTATGGGACGATCTTAGTGGGATTTCCTGAAAAGGTAAAATGGGACAATCATAGCGGGACAGATGGAGTATGTTGAGAGCTCATGCATTGGAGTTTCAAGGGAGTTGAGACAAACACCTAGCACCTGTAGAGTTTGGCTATAACAATAGTTATCAGACGAGTATCTGACATGCCTCCATACAAGACATTGTATGGGAGGAGGTGTCGTACGCCCTTGTGTTTGGATGAGGTTGGCACAGCTAACTCAAGGGCACAGAACTAGTGGAAATCACCAAGACAAAGGTAGAGTTGATTTGAGAGAAACTTAAGACAGTACATGATAAAAAGAAGAGCTACGCTGATAAGCATCGGAGAACCTTGGAATTCAAGGTTGGAGATAAGGAATTTCTTAAAGTTCCACTTTGGAAAAAAACATCTCATTTCAAAGCCGATGAAAACTTAAGTCACACTATATAGGGCCATTTGAAATTCTAGAAAGAATTAAGATCATAGCATATCGGTTACTGTTGGAAATACATATACATATAATAGAAGCAACAAAAGAACAAATCAAATGAACTGTTCTAATATTTTCAGGACCTTCATCATGTTGAATACCAGAGTATAATAATAATACTACCTGGACCGATAGCAAAACCGTAGGAGGAATGGAATGAGGTAGATGATGTCTGGCTCTTCCTCAATTGAACCGTCTCGAGGCCTTAGTCTCTCTTCTGATGGGGAGAAGAGAAAGTGAATTGGGGTGGTTTAATGTATTGGGGACCATAGCCTATTTATAGAGTTGTCTAGTTAGGACTCCCATTAAACCCTAACAAGTAACATGGGCCTTTGTCCATTTATTTGGCACATATAATATATCTTAATAGTCTATTGGGCTTAGATAATATTGACCACATAAAACCCGATTATGATAAATAGCTAATACAATAATTATAATATTAGCCCATATTAATTATTGGAATAAAATATTCCAACAATTACAGCTAGCTCCAGAATTGGAGAGGATACATAATGTGTTCCAAGTATACATCTATGCTTAAGAAATATGTTATGGGTTCGTCTCATGTGCTAAAGAAACCACCCGTGGAAATAAATGAAGACTTGAATTACGTCGTGCAACCGGTAAAAATACTTGATAGGCGAGTAAAAAAATTAAGAAGAAAGGAGGTTCCAATAGTTAAAATCCTTTGGAAGATCGAAGAAGAAACTTGGGAGACAGAAACTTTGATGAAGAAACAATATTCCTTCCTACTTAAGTAGCATTATGAATTTCGGGGAAGAAATTCTCATTAAGGAGGAGGGGGGACGAATCCCGAATGAACTTTAAATTATAATTTCAAGTTCAATTTGTGTATTTGAATTACCTATTTTAATCACGTGTAAGATGATTAAGGATTTAATTAATAGATGATTAATTATACTATATATTGGGCCTACAATATTAGGAGGGACTACCTAATATTTAGTTGGTCCATCTTATTGATTATAGTATCCCAATATAATGTAAAATAAGTTATATAAGTTGATTGGGTCGAAATATAAATGATCGGGCAACACAGGTAGTATTTTGGCCTAACTTGCTAAAAATAACAATAATAATAGGGAGGGACATCCTACACCCACGGGGGTAGTCCACACATCTTGTAGCTCAAAATAATAAGGGAGTGGACAGATATTATGGATATGAGCGGAGAAATGGGTGAGGAGATGACCAGAGACAAATGAAAACTCCCTAGGGCCCTACCATTCCCAATATTAAGAGCTAGTTGGTTTGAAGATACTTCCCCTCTATCATTGTACACCAAGTGAATGTCTTAGCTAGGACGAAGCAAGAAGAAAGAAAACTCAAGGAGAGAGGCTCGATTTGAAGTAAAACGCAACTAGTATCCATTAATTAGTATCTTGTTCATATGATTTTTAAGAAATCAGATGAGCGATTAAAAAAGAATTTCTACACATTTAAATGTGTAGAATAATGTTATAAAATATTGTTCTTTAACTAGAAACAAGTAATGAATCAATAGGAAATTGAAATCGCCATAAATCGCCCAAAGGAGGAGAATGTTTCACGTTCCACGAGCAAAAGCCACCCGATATTTGGTGAAAGCTGTCTAGCGTTCACTCTTTGTTCAAGTAGTTCATTCTTTATCAATCTTGAATGGGGTTGGCCAAGGGGCTTGATGAGGTCAACTAATTGAGTACGTCATAAGGTGAAGATTGCTGACTATATTGCTTATAATTAATGAATTGGTTCATGTGATTATCCGAAGTGTTAAAACATGATTTCCTGAATGATAAATGCCTAATAATATGAGAAATGTGGATATTGTCGTCTATGAAGGAATGAGGCGTGACTTAGGAGTCTAGGGAGACATTGTGCGTGATTATGTGTTATAATAGTGGTGGTATGCTAGATGAGAAAATTATAAAATTTTATGATGAGATATGACTTCTATTTCATATTGGGATTATATGGATATGGGAAATGAATATTTTTTGTGTGTTGGAAATGAACTATGATTTGGTTGAAAATACCGATTTGAATGGGTTAGATATTCACGATTCAGAGGCTGAATTTACTAGAACTAAACCGAATAATACTAGGATGCTAGCCCAGGTTAATGTATGATTTTTGTTAGAATTAATCCTAAAATCTTAGATCGTTGATGAATGATATGTCTTAGAGTATCTCAAAGTAGGGGTGGACCCAGTTGCTGTCCGATCCAGTCCCGATTTCGGTCCTAGTGTCAATGTAAGGTAGACCGAGTTCAAACCGGATAAATCCGATTCTGTGCCGGTTTCGATCCCCCGGTGCGGTCCGGTTCCGGTGCGGCCTGATCCGATTTGATCCTTTATTTCAATTACAAGGAAAAAAACGGTCCAGGACCAGAACCGCCCGGTATCCCTAAAAGCGTGAACCAAGATCGCTCTTTACCCGGTTTGATCCGGTCCAGCATAGTACCGGACCTGGTATCGGTCTGGTCCGGCATAGTACCAGACCCGGTATCGGTCCGATCCAGTCTGGCACAGTACCAACCCTGGTTCCTGTCCGGTATGGGACCTTAGATTAGGTAGTCTTGGACTCGGGCCGGGCCGTCGGTTCTGAATAGATGGGCCCGGGACCGGCCCGGGTACCCACTGGGTCCGGGCCGGGCCGGGCCTATTATCATTTTTTTCCCTTTTCCCAATTAACCCCCCTCCCACCCCCAAACCCCAAACCACCCCAAATGGCCCAAAATACCCAGCCCAACCCGAAAATTGAAAAAAAAATTGAAAAAAAAATCAATTTTGGCCCGAACCGGGCCTTGTTTTGGGTGACCCGAGCCCAGACCGGAAAACCCACGGGTCGGGCCTACCTGGACCGGTCACTGACCGGACCACCGGGTCGGGCCGGGCCGAACAGTACCGGTCCCAGGCCGGTTCCGGGTCAGGCCACCCGGCCTGAGTCCACCACTAAGATCAGGTCCATCCCTACCTCAAAGTGGTCTACTTGATAACGTGGTAAGGTACGAGCTTTAGGTTATATACTATGGGCAACCCTTGAGGATAACGCAATGTAACTTGATTAATCTATGATCTTAGATATAGGATTTGTCTAAGGGTGTATTGGATAGTCCTTGAAGATATGAGGGTGAATTATGGTTAGATGTAAAAGACATGGTCTAACCTGACTCTAGAAAGCGTGCCCGATAGCATGGGTGATGGACTTATGGCATAATCGTGTATAGGAGTGAAATCCGACCTAAAGACCCTATGAGTCTCCTGACCACGGTAACACACTAGCACTTAAATTAGGACTCAGAATGAGCCATATCTCATACGAGAAAAAGACATGAGTCCAGGGGCGAGATGTTGGGCACCAACCCGAGGATCCCATGAAGCATCCAACAACGATGACAAGTCCCTACAATTGATATGGCCTTGAGTTGTATTGTAGGAATGATGAACGAAATGAAATATCACTAGGCGATATGAATGGGTTGTGTTAAATACAAATGGACCCATGTGCCGATAAATTGACTTTAGATACTCAAGTACAATTTTAAAAGGGTAAAGATGGTTTATCACCTATATTATCATATCATCATATTTGAGGGTTAAGGGTTGAAACATTGATTATATACCATGTAGTTGTCAACTTGTCATTATACTTTTCAAATGCTTCAAAGTAGGGTTGGACTCGGGCCGGGTGGCCCGACCCGGAACCGGTCCGGGACCGGTACTGTTCCGGCCCGGCCCGAACCGGTGGCCCGGTCAGTGACCGGTCCGGGTAGGCCCGACCCGGTGGGTTTCCGGTCCGGGCTCGGGTCACCTATAACAAGGCCCGGCCCGGTTCGGGCCAAATTTATTTATTTTTTTGGTTTTTTTCATTTGTTTGGGCTCCACCGGGTTGGGCTTGATGTTTAGGAGGGATTTGGGGGGTGAGGGTGAGGGGGGGGTCAGGGATGGGTAGCTAAGCAAAAAAAAAAAATTAACCAAACTCGAGGCCCGGGCCGGGCCGGTCCCGGGTCCAGCTATATAGAACCGCCGGCCCGACCGGGCCTAGGCCCGACCCGGCCCGAGTCCAACCCTACTTCAAAGTATTAACATCTCCTCCGGGGAGGGCATCTCACAATTTCAAGTGGAAGCTAACAATGACAGAGTCATTCAGTCATAAATGGAAGGTTGGGGGGGGGGGGGGGGGGGGGGGAGAGTTTAAGGAATTTATATTGAAAGGGTCAAAACTTAAAACTTCATTATATTTTTTAATGCTTATAAATACTTGTACATACATATATATACATAAAAAAAATCTTGGAGAGACTGAGACCCCCGTCAGCCTCCCCCTGTCTCCATCCCTGGAAGCTAGAACTTGCTTCATGTGCCCGTTGCTTCAGAAGATCTTAGAGGGAAGACCCATTGCTTCGGAAGATCTTGGAGAGAAGACGTGATTTGTGCTTCCTCCATTTATTTTTGGGAAAACTATCAAATAAGCCCTCGTACTATACCGAAAAAGTCGATTAGGCCCTCGTACTTTACAAACACTCAATTAAGTCCTCGAACTATTAAAAAACGTTCAATTAAGCCTTTTCGGTCAGTAAGTAACCGGTTTCCCGGTTAAATGTAACCTGTTTCCCGGAAGCCGCTGTTGGTGGAGTTCGAGCACATTGTCGCCATCGTCGTTGTTTAACCGGGAAATCAGTTACTTACCCACCAAAAGGGCTTAATTGAACGTTTTTTAATAGTTCGAGGACTTAATTGAGTGTTTGTAAAGTACGAAGGCCTAATCGACTTTTTCGGTATAGTACGGGGGCTTATTTGATAGTTTTCCCTTTATTTTTCAACTTTTCAAACGCTTGATCATAACATTTTCTATCTATAGAAAAATATGAATGGCATAGCTCCATTACAAGTGTACAACCAAGAAATATATTCTTACATGTTGCAACATAAAATATGCTATGTGGCTAATGTAGAAAACTTGAAAGATCTACATGTATTTAGCCATGTTTTAAGCAAGACACACAGCCTATTAAAATAGTGCGTAGTATTAAATAATGGTAATATTAGTATAATCTGCTTTATTTATTTTAGTTCAAACTAACCACTCCTAACCACTCCTATTTATTTGAGCAGCCAACTGCAAAAAGCAGTGGCAAACATCCTCCATCACTTTTATCACGGAAAACTGGGTATCAAGATCTCTGTACCTTTTAAGATACGTATCATCCAACACTTTCACTACTGCATCTAAGCTAGGCATCTGGAAGTTGGGTATTCCAAAGGCAGTGTTGCAGTTCAGGATCACTTTAACATCTGCCCAAATCAGTGAAGCTATCTCTAAGCTGTGAGAATTTTCTGTCGCGATTGAAGTTCCACCTTTATCTGCTGATGACCCTGCATCAGTTTTTCCCCATAAAAAATTATTAAAAGAGCATAAAGAATAAGAGCATGGTCATTATCTGCACAAAATGCCTTTTAGGATGTAAGCGTCCCCGGTCCCCCTCTGGTGGTTTTATATAGCTTATCAACGGAGTAATGAGAAGGGAGAACTGTCAAATGTGCTCTTTTTTATATACATCGGAAAGGATATGCCCTTCTACTCTATGATAAAAAGCGATTAAACCCTTGTACTATGAAAACACCCAATCAAACCCTTGAAGTTGTAAAAAAAAACTCAAATTGACAGTTTAACTGGTCATCATGCAGTTCACCAGTTATCTTCTTATGTGGCTGACATGTTTAATGGTAATTCATAGTTACTTATTCAATTTTTTGATACATATAGTCTACTACCAGCAATCCAGTACCTCATACGCGTTAAGTATCTTCTTTGGCAATGCTTTTGATGGCCGGCAACTTTACCAGTGCAACCTCCACCTCCAGGAAAAATATCTTATTTCTTACTTTGTTTCTCTGTTTTTTCTAAGTTCATTCACGCAGTTCTCTCATTTTCCCAATCTATTCTTTGTTTTACTCTTTCATTTTTGTTACCTTTTTGTTCTTTCTGTTGTTTATCTCCATTCTTCGTCATTCCCTCTTGTCTGTTCTTATTTCTTCTTCTCACTAATTTATTTCTTCTTCTATAAAGAAAAAAAAAACTCCTGATTTATTATTAGATCTGGAAGCCACATGTATTGAGAATCCCCCAATTAGGTTAAAATATCAACTTAAATGATCACTTCTTTTTAAATTATTGTTTATTAGTAGGATAAAACTAATAGCAATAACAATCAGATCAAATTTGAAATACATATTGTTTCCTAGGCTAGATATATCTAGACCAAAAGGTGAACTATCAACTTAAGATATGCCATCAAATTATTAAGATTAGTAGGTTATATTAATTAATAGGAAAAATCAATTACACGATATTTTGAATATATAATGTTTACTTGGTTGCCTGGAACATACGATAGTATATTGAAGATTTTTTTAATAGTTTGGGCTCAGATTGAGATCTTGTTGAAACCCTCCAAAACAATTGGCCAAATAATTGACGCATAAAAGACAAACTTGTCACGGATTGAAGAAAATCGTCGAGTAACTCGGCGAGTCAAACTTGTCACCGATGGAAGAAAATTGTCAAGTACTCCGCGAGTAGATAACACGAGTCTCGAAGTAGAAAGGTTGTTAAGGGGAGGAAATTGCCAAGGAAACGGTCTTTGTGTGTGGGTTGGAATTAGCCAAGGAAATACGAAGGACAATCATCTTTGATGAAAAAATACAGTTTTACATATCGTAGTGCTTCCCCCCCCCTAACATTTTCTTTCCTTCCAAATTTCCCCCTCATTTTCCTAACTATATTATCTCCTTGTCATTTCTTGAGTTCTAAACAGACCCGAAAGACTGACAATAGGACACTTAGTTCAGCAAAGTGATGTAGCATATACCTGGCTCATCATTAGGCTTGACAAGTACATGACCACCAACGCTCTTCTCGGATGACTGTGGATTGGTTGAAAGACGATGTTTCCCCTTGCTTCTAAGATCCATCTGTCCATCACATGGCTGAGGTGGTCCCTGAAGAAGTGCATCCCCACCATCATCATGCCTTGTCCGTGAAGTCCCGCCAAGGCTGGACGGTGATGGTTGACCATCTTGCGGTCTCAAACGAAATCTTTTTAATGGTCTTTCGGGCTCTTCATTCAAAACCTCGTCTTCCTCCAAAGCACCCTCCTGCTAAAAAATGTGCACAGGAGAAAAACAAGGATGAACAACCAATCAGTACATATTACAGAACAATTAGTGCCTGTTTTGTTAATCTTTTTTTTTACTGCAATGGCTGAACCAGTTGAATTTATGAAAGCAAAACCTCAAGGTAAAAACCGATCTCAACCATATATAAGTAATTCGTAGGCTACTATATGTAGAGCCTGTTGGGTGATCCTAAAATGTCTGAACTCTGCAGTGGCTGAATTTGGATAAGTTGTGGTTGAACTTGCTTAATCTGCTCATTGATCTAAAGAATCATTTAAAATGAATGTAGAAATGTCACTTTCTTTATTTCAACCATTTCAACCAAACACTTACTTTTGTACTACTTTCTTCATTATGAACATATTTAGCCAGCAAAATTAATTCTGAATCTCATGGATAAGTCATAAGGGTGATAAGCTGAAAGGAAAAAATTCACCAGATGGGGTCCTATTCTGATTATGGTTAATTTTTGTAAAAGCAAGATAAGACAACTGATGTTACCGAATACCAAACAAGGCCCTAGTAAGTTTAACAATGCATCAATGATTAAATGATAGTATATATAAAGGACAATGGCTAGACAATAAAGGAGGTCCTTACTGCAGCACAGATCGAAGATTTTGCACGTCTTGCTTCCTATAAGATCGATGTAAACAATAGAACGTTTATGGATATTAATTGAGACAGTGAATAAAAAGGTGATTATTGAAAAAAGAAAAAAGAAACTAGACTCACCTCAGCTTCATCATACTCAAAAATTGCATCAAAAAGGGATCTATAATTCTCCTCCTCAATGAGATCCCAGTTTTTATTATACAACTTTAAAAGACGTTTCAATACAGGCTTCACCTTTTCTTCACTGATCCCGAGAACCTTTGTAGCACGGAAGGCATTTGCAATCCTTTTCCTAGAATCAGGACCCATAGACTCACAGAAGAATGAATTTGTAAATCCACCTAATTCTTTCTGCAACCAAAAGCACAGAAAAAAGAAACCTATATATTCACATGAATAGATGCATAAAATTTATTTTTAAGGACACATCTATCTCTATACAAAAGCAAGTGGTTGTCTGAAGGATCTGAGCAGAGTACAACTCATTTAATGCTCTATTAACGAGTCAAATTTAACAGGTCAAAAAGGGTCAGGTCAATTAAACCAATTTTGCGGAGTGTGACTGCTAGGGTGGTTATCATCATCATCATTACCCCAGTGCCGCAAAGGCTCCCGTCTACATTGGGGTAAGGGGGGTCGGATGTACGCAGTCTTACCCCTGTATTAAAAGGGGAGAGTCTACGACTGCTAGGGTGGCACGGGTCAAAATTTTAGTTCCCCAATTTTTTGGACCAACATAATTACATATCTCTTTACTCTAATTTTCCCTTTTGCAATAAATTCAAAGCAGACTTTTGAATATGACTTTTTGGTCAGTTCATATGTGTTTATGTAATTGCTTTTCTTTTATACTCCATTCGACCTTTATAACTTTACCATCTTCCTACCTTGAATGTGTGGTTCCAGTCATTTCTCTCTCCTCTACACAAATCTCAAACACACAGTTTTTACATTATTATTTCTCGTGTCAGTACAACTTGGCAAAGTTTAGAGGTACGGAGGGAGTAGTGTTTAAGTACAGAACTATTAAATGCATGGCACTAAGGAGATCTTTCATGTTCGATTCTACCCAATTTCAATTTATTGCATTGACAGGAGTACAAAGATACTATGAATATATATATATATATATATATATATATATATATATATATTCAAACCTCTTTACTAATTAAATTAAATTTATATGTAAAATATAATCGTCCCATCACTCATTCATATGGCATACTACTCTGCCTTGGATACACGAGGAATGCCATAAGGAAACCCGAGCCAAATCTACTATAAATAAGGAGCATTTAGCAACACAATGGGACAGCAATTCATCAACAAAACATTGCCGAAAAAATGTGGCATGTAGTCTCTCAAATGCATACAAACCTTTTTTTAAATAAATAAAAAACTTGCAATCATTCTATGAAAAATGTGTTTAAGAAGCCATTTTTATTAATGTATTCAGGATTTCAAATAAAAAACAGAGTAAAGATTTTTTATATAAGCTACTCATATCATTTGATGCTTGAAGTTTGCTAGTCACTGCAACGCTCAAACTAGAGGTCTTCTAATTTTAACCGCCACTCAAAAATAATGCGGCCTGGTGGTGTGTGGGCTGTCTAACTGTTAGAGAGATCTAATGGCCTGTTTAGGCTGCCTGTGTGTTTCTATCTGCCTACTGGTTCTTGATTTAAATGGCATGTGTGGCATAAGCCCGCAATAATTAAGATGAGCTCACTACCGGCAAATGGAACAGACTGAAAACTAAAACGGCACCATATGTTTATTAATAATATGAAATGGAACCTAAACTATGTTTATTAATCTAGAACACACAGTTAAGTCAAAATGAAATGGAACCTAAACTACGTTAATTCCCTGTTCCTCCTGACTGCTCCCATGGCAACACACAATTGAAGAAGAAGAAGATAGAGGGTAGGTCAACTTACCTTAGATGAAAATGGAGAACTCAAGCGAGAATGTGTGGATCTGGAAGAGGCTGAAATTAGGTCGCAGTCCAGCAATTTTGAAGTATGCGCAGCGGAGGTTCTCGTCGCTGTGGCCAGAGGAGAATTGCGAAAATAAAAACAAGGGTAAAAGTAAGTGCAAATTACCCGTCTAGTACTCTAGTCTACATTTGAGCCCGAAATATCATTTATGGTCTAGTTGATCCTTCTTTTCATTTTTAACTTTTCTTTTTTCATTATTGGTTTTCTATTTCACTTTTAGATAATTTTTACCGACCTCCTCCATCAGCGCTTACTTCCGTCTCCCTTCTACGAAATTAAAGAGGCATGAGATCGACGGCTTGGCGAGGGAAGAAGCTCCTGGTCGGCAATTTCCTTTGAATCGGTGGCTCTCATTGGGAACCTCATCTGAGCGATTTGAGGACAACTGGGACACGTTGTTGGAGCAGAGTTTGGCATAAGTGATGGAGTTCTCAACATCGCGACACGTATACTCCATGTGTGCGCAATCCAGCTCTCAATCTCGTGTTTGACCTTTCATCTGACACCGTTCAGGGCTGCGACCTTCCAGCTAATGGCGGCCGGGTTCGCTAATATGCTCGAGGCCGATACTCAGGACAGAGCTTGGCATCAGGATCGACGGTTCTGGAATTCAAAGGGATGCAACTTCAGGTGTGGATTGCCGTGTGGGAGGCTACCTGGGAGGTTGCCAGCTGGGGTAGTTCCGTATCAGCTCCAACTTCTCGAACAATAGGTACAGATGAGTTTGTTGTTTTAATGGAAAGCAAATCTTTGCCATTTAAAATTGATTGCAGCAAAAACATTACATATTAGGTTTGTGGAACTTTTTTTTGCTTCCTATTTATGATATTTTCAGCATTAGTTCATGTTCTTGAGATTGATACTTCGTTTATAGAATCTGGAAATATGTTTGATTATTCACAGAAACTGGCCAATCGAGCTGATATTTTGCTTCATAGCTGACTTTTGTTAAATTTGATTAGTTTATTTTATTTTCCAATCAAAATTCAGAAAATCTAGAATGTATATGTTACTTTATATTTTGTCCTTGCTTCAGACGTTTAATGATGCACTTAAGTGTATATACGTATATATAATTATTTTTACTTATATGTAACCTTATTAAATTCAGTTTTATGTCATGAATATTTACTTAATTAAACTAAATTGGGTATAATGATTATTTCAAGCTCCAAGAGTTAATTTCTGCAATGATAGATCAAAAGTAGTCCTCCTTGTTAGTTCTATTAGGTGCTTCAATTTTGTGCACATATCCTCAAGAGAATATAATTTGGAAGAAGAGGATAATTCCTAGATGTTATGTTTTTCGGACTTTGGCAGGAAAGGGTTTGTTAAAAGAATGGCCTAAAGCTACTTACTAGAATGTTAGTTGCATCAGAAGAGGAGTTTGTCTCAAAGTTTGCCAAATGCTTTGAGAGAAAACTACCTAACTTGCTGAAACTATATCAGACTTCTGGCAGCAATGCTTAAGTTGACATTGCTCGATGGTTCATGACCAGTTTTTTTGTTTGGCTTAATTTATTGTGTACTGTAAACCATCTCTAGTTACGCTTTTGTTTAGATCATCACTAAGATGTCAGTCTTTTAATTGCTGATATCTTTTGACAATGAATGAATGGCCTGTTTGAAGTTATCTGGTGCATATACATGTCCTTTCTGAACATCTGCCATATTACACCTATGATTAAACATCGATGAGAATAGTTATTCCATGTACTTTCCTAGAAACATTACATTTACTAATAATTGATGTGGTACTTGGATCAGTTGGATGCAAGTAAAAAGAGAACAAGTGATAATAAAAAATATAGATACTATGCCACAACAGGCAACTATGAAGAGTTGATAGCTGTTGGAATCATTGATCCAATTAAAGTTGTGAGGTGTACATTGCTTAGAGGACGCTTCATCAATGGCCAAGACATTTTCGATATGTGATTGTGTGGTGGTTGAGATTAAGGAACCTGAATCATCTTTGGCTCCAAACCTCATGGATATCTCTGGTTATGGTCACTAGGTTTGATCAAGACATTTTTTGTTTCTTTTTGTTGCAATATGTTGTGTTTTGTTTCATTATGTTAGTTTTTGTTATATTACATATGTTGCTGTTTTTTGCATATTGTTTCTTATGTTATTTATTGTTTCTTATTTTAATAGATTGAATTAAATATTTGTTGTGATGCTCTTATATACTACATATTATTTTCTCTTGCTTTTTGTTGTAACACATGTATTGCATTTTGTTGCATTGTGTTACTTTTTGTTATATATTGTTACTTTTTGTTGCACTATGTTTCTGATTGTTTATTGTTGATAATGATATTTGTTGTTTATTTAATTTTCTATTTATTTTCTACATCTTTAAAATATAAATATCTAAGTCTAAACCATTTAGATACAAAGACCTAAAATGTTAAATTTCGATTTCTGAATATGAAAAGCAACCAGAAACATAATGAAACAATAAAAAACAAGAGTTTCAGGATTATCAACAAAAGAAACACAAAGAAATCACAAGAAACAAAAGCTAACAACAAAGTGATAATACCAATAAATAAAATTTGAAGTACAAAAAGAAAAAATACATGAGAAAAATCACATTTTTTTGAATATGTCATTATTTTTCAAGTTCATCATTTTAATTTTTCATATTTTAATTCTTTGAGTTTATTTTAATTTTACACAATTTTAAGTTACATTAATTTATAAATTTTTGACTTTGTATATAATTCGATTTTAATTTTTTTTACTTTTCATAAAAACTTATAATTACTTTTCATACTTTTTAATAGTTTCAAAACATTTTTATCTAATTTTACGTTTTTTAAAATTTTATTTATATTTTAAACTATTTTAGACTTTTTAATGTTTATTTTCAAGTTTTTGATATTAAGTTTTCTATATTTTTCTATTTTTGCTTTTCAAATTTAAATAACAACTTTCCAATTTTCAGGGGCGGACCCAGGAAAGTCATCTTGAGGGGCGAAAATATTTTTTTTGGGGTTCAAAATACTTTTTGAGAGAGCGAGAATTATTTTTCGTATATATATACACTAAAAAAATTGTTGGGGGCGGTAACTCCTCTGGGTCTCTACTACGGTCCGCCCCTGCCAATTTTTATATTTTTTCATATTGTAACTTTGACTTCTTCATTTTTTAAAATCTAATTTGATTTTTAGAATTCTAAAAATATTTTTTTTAATTTTTTGAAACTGTTTTTTTCTATTTTTTGTCGGTAAAGTACAATTTGAATGATGTGAATGTTTTCAAATTTTATATATTTATTTGAATTTTTTTGAATGTTTTTTATATTGTATGTGTTCTGATTTTAAAAAATAACTATCACATAAATTTCTAACTACTTTTGATATTTATAACCATTAAATTTTATATTAAGTTTTTTTTTTTATAATTTTCCCAAATTTTTAAGTATGTTAGACATTTTTCATTTTTCTTTTCGAGTTTTGGATTCCAAATCTACTTTACATATATCTTACATTTTTATGATTTATTTTAAAAGTTTTCAAAATCTAATTTACAAGTTTTAATTTCAACTTTTTTTATGCTTGCTTGATTTTTAATGTTGTTAATTTGAGTTTTTAAAGCAAATATTTACTTTATAGAATTTTAGACTTTTTATTTTTCCATTTATTAAAATGGCAGGGTGACTTCCCATTTGGCATCCTACATATGCATCAAAAGTGTAACGGTAGTTATAAGTGACTTGTCATATTGGAGTAGCTATAATGAATGTGCTGGATGAGAGTCAAGTGGGTTGAATTGTCCGTATAGTTTATTTTTGAAAAGAGAATGTTAATTGGCTTTTTTTGAAAAAAGTTTGAAAAGTGAAAAAAATTGACATTACTTTCACTTTTTGGCTATTTGTGAAAAATTCCCGTAATTAACCTAATAGTTACTTTTTTGGCTGATAAGTAATATCAACCCAAACAGCCCAAATGGTTAGTGTTTGGTTCTTTTTTTCTATTTTAAAGCTTATCAACCCATTTAATAGGCTCCAAACGGCCCCTAAATTTGGGATAGATATTGGGAGGCTGGACACATATAGGGGAAGTTAAGCATAGAGGAGTGTTTGCTAAACACTAAAATAAATGTTTTTCAGTTTTTTATTTAAAAAAATTCAAATGAGTGTATTCAAATGATAGCTTCTGCTTAATTTAATTACTTAAAAGTAAAAAGTTTTAAGCAGATTGAGAGGTGCTTTAAATTGCTTTTCATTTTTTCTATTACACAAAAAACACTTATTCTATCAAACATTACCAACTTTTACTTTTTCATAATCACATTTTTCTCAAACACTAATAACTTTTACTATTAATCACTTTTCCCAAAATCACTTGAGAAAATCTCTTTTTAAAAGTAGAAGCAATCGCAAACATTCCCTAAATCTGAGAGGGCGATTAAATACTTTCTATCATTTTTATAACACAGTAATGCATTTGCGTGCAAATTAAAAATAAAATTGTATATATAATCAAACAGTGTAATCTATTGTGCATGTGAACCGATTGTTTCTCTAAATTTTGTATGCAATCATTGATTCATTTCGCATGTAAAGGTTTAACGCGTAAACTGTCAAACGAACCCTTAGGATAACAGGACATGTGAAAGTTGGTTATAAAGTTGCTTACTGAAGTGCTTTCCGCATTTACCTTAGCACCTTATAATATATATTAAATAAAATATGCATATATTATATTATATCATATTATATTATATCATTTATATCATATCATATCATATCATATCATATCATATCATAATCATATTATATTATAGGAAAAATTGATTGTAATAATCCCAATTATTGGCGGTCCACTTATAATAATCCCAACTATCGATTATCTCAGAATAATCCCAACTTCAGTGACCTTCCGCCAATAATGGTCCATGACTAGATATGACTTGCTATAACAAGTGAATTTTAAATAGAAATAAAGGGTAAAAATTAAAAGTTGAATTATTTATAGGGATTACTTGTTATATCTATTCTAGGGGTGGACTCGGGCCGGGTCAACCGGCCCGGAACCGGACCGGCCCGCTACTGTGCGGGCCCGGCCCGGTGAACCGGTTCTAGGCCCGGTTCGGGCCAACCGGCCCGGTGGGATGGCGGTTCAGGCCCTTCAAAAGGTGAACCGGCCCGGCCGGTTCAGGCCCGGGCCGGGCCATTTTTTTTTTTGAATTTTTTTAAGTTTTTGGGTTGGGCTGAGCATTTTGGGCCATTTGAGGTGGTTAGGGTTGGTTTGGGGGTGTGGGGGAGGGTTGGGGGTTAACTAGGAAAAGCCCAAAAAAAAAATAGAACCGAGACCCGGCCCGGCCCGGACCCGGGGGTTACCCGGGCCGGTTCCGGGCCTCCCCTTCTTGAATCGAGGCCCGGCCGGGCCCAGGCCCGAAACGGACCCGAACCGGAACTGGTCCACCCCTATTCTCTTCTCATCCACTTTAGAAATTATAGAAATTTATTTATAACCGGTCATGTCGGATCATTATTGGCGGAAAACAGGTAAAAGCGCGGGCCTGGTTAGCACCCACCGGGCCCGACCAGGCCGATTCAAGAAAAATATGGCCCGAGCCCGGCCCGTCCAACCCGCCCCAACCAGGTAAAAACCCGGGCCTGGTTAGCACCCACCGATCCGGTCCGGGCTCGCACAATACCAGGCCGGTCCGAGCCGAACCGGTTGGGTCCATGCGTGATGCTTCTCACTATTTCTTATGCGAGGTTTTACTTTATCTCACCAAAAGGATATATTGAGTTATGTAATATATACAATAAAAACATCTATAATTTCGGTAATGACTCATTTTTAACCAAAAAAAACAAAAAAAAAACAAAAAAAGACTCATTTTTAACCATTGCGTAAAAATAACTAAAACCAGGTAGAGCATCAGTTGAGTACTTTATTGAGTTTATTCCCACGTCAAACCAAAACACAGAGAACAAATTTTACATACTGCGATTCATTTGTCCCCATTTAATACTCTGGATTAAATTTGAGACCAAGTTAAAAAAAGTAAAAAAAATGGTAAAAGTAGAAGAATGTAAACCGCACATTTTTTTAAATAAATGGCAAAAGTAACATTGTTTACAGAGGATCCGAATTCCGAAACGGAAAGTAGCAAGATAAAAAGGAAATCGGGGAGTAATACTTTTTCTTTGCCCGAGCAAGAGATTTACATGCAGCAAGTATTTCACCTTATTTGTAAAAGAAAATTCAATTCAACCAAAGAGAAGGGGAATGGGGTAAACGGTAAATTCACTTAGAATAGGATATAATAAAGCTTCTAACTTTCAAAGCCATTCACAGTGAAACCACCATCAACGGGAATAACCTGACCAGTTACATAAGAAGCTGAAGGAAGACAAAGGAAAGCAACCACTGATGAAACCTCTTCAGGTTCCCCTACCCGCCTGAGAGGGGTTCGGGATATCACCTTATCCAGAAACTCTTTGTTCGCAAACATCTGCAAAACAAAATTAATGACGCAAACAACTTATTTCATTGGAAATAAATACATGATAGAATAAAATGCAATGTGAGTTCTTAACATAAATAAAAAGCTCATCTTGTAACTGGCAGAACCGCCATTGCCGCTAGGCGCGAGAGGTGTTCTAAAGAGTAATCAATTGGAGGAAAGCCCACAATTTCGATTATAAAATGAATCGAAGTTTGAACTCGAGAGTCAAGAAATCATCCCACAAGGGATGAAGTTAAGTGTGGAGTGGATCCATTTGCAACACTTCTCTTTATGTTTGATGTTGATTCTATTGTATGTAAAAGAGAACTATGTGATGTGATTCTCAAACAGATATACTTTTAGACATAACTCACATAAGGCTAATTAATATCAGTTTTGAGAACAACTGGGTAAACTTCTACCATTAATCAGTTTCCAGAATAGTTATTTTTTAAGAAATTCTGCAAAACATATGAGTATCTAATACTTCTAACTTGCAACAAGTTAGATTCACCTCACCCATGGCTTGGCCAATTAATCAAATTACAAAATCACCTTTCAGAAGGGGAGCCTTGGCACACCCGTTAAGAAGTTGTTGTGTGACCAAGAGGTCATGAGATCAAATTTTGGGAGCAACCTCTTGTAAAAAAATTGATAGGGGAGGCTTCCCCTCTTTTTTTTTATTATTACAAAATGACCTTTCATATTTCAGAACAGCCAGAATTTTTGCAAATGACACTTAAAGATGATACAATATAATGATTGCGGGAATAGTTATTTGGAACTAAATTACCCTTGACATACGTCCTGAAGATTCTTATTAGGAAAAGCTTTATACTTCGTATAGTTTATTTAGCTGATAGAGTGCATTAAAACATCAACTACAATCACAAGGGCATACAATGTTAGCACTGACTTTATCTATGGCTAGTTGCTCTTAAAGACGGACGACTATAATTATATTCTATGATCTTCAAGTGTTAATCAGAACCCCCCATAAATTATAATGTAAACAAAGTAATAGATCATTAGAAAAGGAAGTCAAATATTGTATACCGGTTCAACAAGAGAGGTTTTAATATACCAAGGTGCTACACAATTGACCCTAATGGCATCTTTTGCCCATTCACAAGCCAAGTTCTTTGTAAGTTGGTTCATAGCCCCTGCAAGTGCATATTGAATACAAACCAATGAATTATTACACTTGTATAACTATAATCACTACAGCTTCAGTTTTAAAGGGCATGTTTCGTAAGAGTTATACTGCTACAATGCTTTATTCGTTGAATTTTTTGAAGGAAAATTGTTCAGTTACATCCAATTCTGCACTTACTGCAAGGCTTATTTGATCTAAATGACGAAATTTGCTGAATTTTTTTAAACGAAGAGCTTACTTCATGTGTGCTGAAAAAGAGTCATGCTGGACCAAATGAAAATAAGTTTTCGAGAAATTTACAGATATCTTGGTGAAAACAAAACTTTTATTACGGGAGAGTTATATTGATTTCAGCCAAAGTGCTTGCTTGGTAAGGGTTATTTGGCTGAAATAGCCTAATTTGGTGAGTTTTTAAAAAGGAGAAGAAATTGGTCTCATCAATTTAAGAGAAACAAGTCAGAAGCTATTGATTTTGTTTATTGTGAACATTATTCCTGTTAATCTGAATATGTAAACCAACCAACCAAGTGGACCCTTAGTAAGTCAAATGCTACTAATGATTATTTTTACGCTTCTATTGGTAAACAGAAGACGCCTTTTAATGCTACAACACAGAACATTTAACATACATGCTTATGTAAAGGGGTTAATTTTTGTGATTAATAAAGCTCGCCTTTGGTAGCGCCATAAATAGATCCAGCAGCAATATGTACCAAGCCAGCAACCGAGGAAACAAAGACAATGGATCCAGCTCCAGATGCCTTTAGAAGAGGATAACCAAGTTGAGAAAAATGGTAAGAAGACTCTAAGTTGGTAGCCATGAGATGAGAGTATTCTTCAGCTGTATACTCAACGGTAGGCTTCAAAATAGATTTCCCAACATTGTTAACCTGCACCCAGATTAATAAAAGTATCAGGAATGAGGCAGAGAGAACTGTCTCATACATGTAAATTTTGTTGTTTCAAGTGTCCCAAATAAGGATAAAGGATAATGTTCTAAAAGTACCCCACCTTTGAGGCTTCGATTATATAAGAAACGAATATCCAAAACTTTTACCTATAGGTTTTGATGTTGAATCTCCAAATCCAGCTCTTAGGTAAGAACACTGAAAATGAAGTTTTCTAATGTTGATGTCCTACAAACTTTGACATTTAGAATGATTAGCTGCTCATCTAATTTAAGGTCACATGATTGAGGCAAATTTGAGTTTCCCTATTTTTATGTTTTGACAATTGTATCAAATACACTTTTGGTACTCAACTTTGAAGTTTTCACTTTTAATCCCTTGAATATACTGACAGAGACATCTTTAGTACACTCTTTGAATTCTTTTACTTTTAACGATGATTATGATGACATATTGACATTGATATTGTTGGTACTCGTCTTCCTTCAATGAAAATGAAGCTCGTGGTACTAGTTTTTTGAAGTTTTGAAGATTGTCATGATAACTGGAGAACCAAAAGTGTCTATCGCGATAGTCATGCTGCGGAATACTCACAAGAATATTGAGCTTGCCATCAAAGGCAGAGGAAACCTTCTGAGAGAGAAGCACGCGTTGATCTCTGGACGTGACGTCACATACGGAACCCGAGACTTTGAGGCCTTTAGAAGCCCAATCTTGCAAGCACTGGTTCAGCTCTTCTTCATTCCTGGAACATGTGTATACACTGGCGCCCATTTCAGCCAGTTCCTCCACCACTGCACGCCTAATCCAGGAAAACCGTATTACACACTGAAGGAATTGCTAAACCTTGAAATGATTTTGGAGGAATTTTAGTTTTGAAAGGACAAAACGAGAAGTGCATAGGTAAAATTAGTTACCCGATTCCACGAGTGCTTCCGGTAACAAGAGCGGTCATCCCCGAAAGGGACCATCTTGAACGACGACTGCTACTCCTCGCTTCGTCCTTGGCCATTACTGAAAAGTGAAAATTTCTCTTCTTTCACAGAAAAAGCATATATGGCAGGCGATGACCAATTTGGAGCCACACGTTTCGATGACCAATTTAAATTAACAAAAGCTTCCCGCAGTTAAGGGGTGTTTGTATCTCATTTTTAAAACTGTTTGTGCTCTAATTTACTCCTAAAATCAGTTTCTTTAGAAGCCGGGGTAGACCAGTTTATGAAAACTGATTCTGATTCTGTTTCTACTTTAAAAAAGAAGCGGAATAAGAATTGGTTCCAAACACTCCCTAAAAACTTAAAATCTACTCGTATGTTGTCAAGGGTGAAAAGCAAATGTTGTGAACATTATGGGGTGAGTATGCACAAGCTTTGAGGAATATTCTCAATACTTCTATTCTTCAATTATTATAAACAATCTTTATTTAAACAAATTTATATGTCATTAGACGTACGTAGTACTACGTATCATTTATGAGCATTGCTTTTGTATTGTTTGAATCTTACTTCTATGAGATGATTATGAATTTAATAGTCACATTCCTTGTCCAAAAGATGGAATCTCCCACCCCCGGAGCCCTTCATATCCCGACCCGACAGGATTTTTGGGAGGATGTTAATCACGGTGACTCAGTCGACCCAATGATGGTAGACCCTTTTCTCGTGCGCACCAGAGATCCAGTCTTATTTCAGGTTCTGTGACCTCCACACGGCCGATGCGGGTTTCGAACCTTGGTCACTTGTCCAAATTTTCCACCACTGAACCAATTGAGCTACCCATGCAGGTAATAGTCACATTCCTTAGTACATGTAATCTTAATTATATAATCACACTAAAAAAGTTGCTTTATAATATGTATCACTTTTTAATAATTCAAGTTAAATTTCTACTTTTACTCTTAACATTGATTGAGCCATTTGGGTGGATACACTTTATAGCCACAAAGATGATTATTAGTGATTTACAAATTTAGGATGTTTTTAGTTGAATTTCTCTCGGTCCTAGACTATATAGGCTTAAATATATCAAATCGGACTTGAACAGATCAAACTAGATAAGACTTTGATAGTCGTAAAATATGCAGAGCAGACACTCACTAGATCAGTTCTACACTAGACTTAAACAAATTAAACCAGATCAGACTAGGCTAGATAATTTCAGTCCAATTAAAAAAAATCCTTATTCCTATCTCTCTTTAACTAATTAGTTATTCCACTAACATATCAATTAATATACGTAGTATATGTTAACATATAAATTAATTTTTTTACTGATGTCTTTATATTTGAGATATATTGGTACACAAGTCCCTAGATTGTGAGCATAACTTGCCAGAACTATGATGGTACTTAAATTCACTTTATATACATGTTGATTTTTTATAGGCTTCTTACATTTGTACATACTTGAATATAATACACAAACAGTGGCAGATATTTTTTTTTGAAAGTAACAGTGGCGGATCTGTAACCCAAAAATTTGAGAGTTCAATGCTTTTCTATAACTAGAAATTTTAATAGTAGAAAATTATATATATATATATATATATATATATATATATATATATATATATATATATATATATATACTTACATGTTTTATAAAATTTTGGGTGTTCATGTGAACACCTTAGAACACATGTGGCTCCGCCACTACACAAATTAGTTGGTATTGTGCATACTTACATATAATCAAGAATGTCAATTTCAATTTAATACAATTTATTGGGGAAATTCAACCGGTTCATAAATAATTTCATAAGAGAAAATTTATGAAATAAGAATAAAAACGTTTTGGAATTTCGAAATGAGGCCGCCATATTTTTTTTCTCTAAATGAGAGTAATTACTATGAGGTTTAAAAAATATTATCACGTTTAATAAAAGTATGAAATCTTATTTTGAAATTTCAAAACGTTTTTATTCCTATTTAGAGCAATTTTTAATTCGTAATTTGTTATCTGTGTGTTAACCCGTGCAACGCACGGGTGAAAGACTAGTTTAAATTAACAAAAGCTTCCCGCAGTTAACTGCTTCTGCTTCTGCTCCTTCAGGGAGCAGAAGCAGAAGCTGGAGTGTTTGGGTGAAAGTGCAGAAGTGATTCTGGTGCTCTAATTTACTCCTAGAATCAGTTTTTTTAGAAGCCGGAGGAGACCAGCTTATGAAAACTGATTCTGATTCTGCTTCTACTTTAAAAAAGAAGCGGAATCAGAATTGGTTCCAAACACCCCCTAAAAACTTAAAATCTACTCGTATGTTGCACACATGCTTTTGAGTCAGTTAGACCATTTGGAGCGTTGAGGTATTAGGAGTTCAAATGGCTAAATGTGAAATTTTTGGACTCCTAATTATGTGTAGTGGTGGCTTAGAGCATCTCCAATGCTACACCCGGGTGCACATTGCACACAATATGCACGGTGCACATGTGGCATGTGAGAGATAGATACAAAAAATTAAATTTATGACATTTATCTCTTCTTCTTTCCACGGTTTTGTGTGTTTTTTGTAAGTTTTTATCAACAATGTCAATCACAATGTCTACATCTAGACATTGTGTTTGACATTGTAGAGAAAAACTTACCAAAAACATATAAGACCGTTCAAATAAGGAGAGAGATATTCTATTCGTTATTTTTAAATTGGCTATTTCTTATGCCACGTATGCATCATTCACGTTTTTGCATTGGAGATGCTCTTAAAAAGGGTATTAAAAGTGGGAAAGTGGATGGAAGGGATTAAATATAGAGGGTGGGTTGAGAGGAGTGGAAAGGGAAAAATAAAGATAAAAGAAGAAATGTGGGACGACCAATATCCGGCAAATTATACGGTACACCCGGGTGTACACATACACCCAGGTATTTTTGAAATTCTTTCTAATTAGAATGGCAATTTAGTTCATAAGTGTGTATTCTTTCTGCGTCAATCTTCCTGCGGCAATCTTCCTGCACCAATATTTTCTCAGTCTTGTTTGCACTCTGAATTTTCTTTTGCTTCATGCCATCATACGTAGATCTTTGTTTACTACCTTTTCCCTCATGTATTCTATTTGCATCTGTGTTTTCTTCTTTGCGCATTCTTTTTTCTTTTAACCAACTTTTTCCAATAATTTTTATTGATAAATATGTGCCATATAAAATGGGCAACTTAACGTCGTTTGCTTTTTTTTATTTTTCAAATTAACCTTCATTTATATCTTAAGTATTTCTTTAAATTGTGCATTATAAAATATTGTAGGTATCGACCAATTGAATGTTCACCTTTATAAATTAATACTAAGCACATTAGAAATTAGTTTTATGTTAAACTCAAATTGATACAATGCTTGAAAGAAATGAACATGCACAAATGAGCTTTTGAATTTTTGAAAACTCATTTTGTAAGTTATGTATGTCCATTTAGTAGCTCTGTTATGCTCATTTAAAAATATTATATTAATGCATATTTCAAAAGTCACAAATTACATTAGATTTACATAGAAGTTGATTATAGACACGAGACCACAAATCATGATACTCAACCGCACGATTCTAATACTCAATAACAGAGGTTTGATGCTCACTGAAAATATTTTGATGTTCAACGAACAAAACTTACAATTTTCATATCAATGCTCATCTTGTAAGTTACGCATGCTCATTTGTATAGGTGTGATGCTCATTAAAAATTCATTAACGCTCATTTAATACAAATCGTGATTTTCATCTCAATAACAGAGGTTTGATGCTCAATTGAAATGTCGTGATGTTCAACTAACAAACCTTACGCTTTTCATATCAATGTGCACTTTGTAAGTTATGTATGCTCATTTGGTACTGATGTTATGATCATTTTTAAAATGTCATATCAATGCATATTTCAAAAGTATCATATTGCATTAGACTCGCATATTGAAATTAATAGGAGTGTATTATAGATATAATTTAATAATTTTTTATAAAAGAAAAAATAAGAAAAAAAAAGAATTAGAAGATATGAAGCAGAAATCGTGAAACTCATTGTTAGCCTCTTAAATACTCAATAAAATAGGTGAGATGCTCATTAAAATTACAATATTGCTCATTTAGCGGAAGCCGTAATTTTTTGCTTAAATTACAAAAATGTCAGTGAATTTTTTTTTGACTTGTATTAATGGTTGAGCTGTCTTTCTTACTTGGGTCGGGGTACGTACACCGGATGAACTATATACGTACCAATTGTGTGTAGGGCTGATGTCATCATTGCATCATAATATCCCAAAATTTTAAAAACTTATATAACCTTTTTATTTGTTCTTAAAATTTTTCAAAATATATATCAAAATTTGATGGATAGTGTACCCGGGGGGTAGTTTATCCGAGGGGTTATTACGGGAAGTAATAAGAGAGAAGTCAGAGCAAGTAAGTATATAGAGAGAAAGTGTATTTAGAAAGTATGCAACGTTTATGAGTTGGTTACAAATGGGGAAAATGGGTGCTATTTATGATAGCAATAAATGTCGGACAATGACACGTGTCAAGCGTCCATTGGCCGAGAGGTCACCTCAACTGGTTGGCGCTGGCAGCCGCATGTGGCCGCATTTAATGCGGCTGTTGGATGGGACGTTGTACAGGGTATGGTGATCTGTACGCATGTATCGCGGATATTATGTCGGGAGAGGTGCCCTCGGCTGCAGAGGACTAGCCGGGGGCTCTGAGTGCCGGGGACCCCTGGGTGCCGAGGGCTCCAGGTGCCGAGGGCTACTGTTTTCTGCCGTTTTTCTCCCAGTTTCATAGTTTGCTTGAGAAACCCGTTCTGTGAGAGTTTAGAGCCTTCGGCCAGGGGGCCGAAGGCACCCCTGGTGCGCATTGTGGGCTGCTTGGTACTCCGGGCGCCGTGATTTGGGCCTGTTGGGCCTTCTGGGCCTGTTGGGCCTTTACTGGAGTAGTAGGAGTCTGTGGGCCGGGTGTTCCCGGGCCATATACTCCATCAGGAGTCCCTCACTCCTTTTGCCGAAAGGTACTTGAGGGAAAAGGAGTAATTTGTGTTTGTCCCCTGCCGTTGTTCCGTTGTAATCTCTGAGGTTGGTGAGGAGTTGTTGCTTGCATGTCCCTGCCGAAGGCAGTCCCTCAGTTACCCACATGTCGGGACTTGAGGGATTGCTTTGCCGCCTGTTGGAATTTTTCACCATTTTTGTAATTTAATGATTTCCCGAAGGGGTTCTCCAGTCCCCCACTCCTTGAGGCATTTGTAAAGTGGTGAAAAGGAGTAGAGTTTAGTCCGTTGTAGCATGGGGCCGAAGGCTAACGCTTTTCGTTTCATTTTGGGGGGGTGCCTCGTTAAAAACCTCATCAGGAAAAACCCTGTGGGAAAAAATCCTAATGAGGGAAAAAGAATGCACCGAATTCCCCCAACGATGAATCGAAAACGTGAAACCTTGGATCAAAATGGAGAATAACGGTAATGCCGAAGGCTCTCCTTGTTCTGAGGGCTCATGTCTTGATTAGCCGAAGGCTTGCTGTTGATGTCCTGGGAGGTGCCGGGGGGGGGGGGGGGGGGGCTCAATCTGGGGATCGAGGGCGTGATGGATGAGGGCAGTAGTTGAATTGTTACCGGGGTGTCCCCTGCTTGTTGATTAGTTGGTGATGAGGATATCCGAGGGCTCCCCTTACCCGTGTGCCGTAGGCTATCTGTCAATGAGGCATACTTCCCGGGGGCTACCCGGCCCTTACAGTGCTGGGGGGAATCCCCGAGGGGTGGCCTGATATGAAGCCTTGGGCTTCTGAAGGAGTGATCCCGAAGGCGTCTATTATGTGTTGTGTGGGGCACAACCCGGGGGCGTCTCTGGGTAAGTGTACCCAGGGGTTCTCTTTGATGAAGTTGAGTGAAGTAAGAAAATTCGGGGGCTCCCAGAATATAGCCGTTGGAAATATAGTCGTTGGAATATATAACGTCAGAATATAGCCGTTGGGGGGGTACACGTGGCGCGTGATGGTTGGCTGTCCGTGGGCGGCGTCACCGATTGGGCGAAGACACGGCGTGTAATGATGACAGTCCATCCGGAGGCCCGGTTTCCAGGCCCAAGCCCGGATTCCAGCGCCTATAAATACCCATGGTCGGGCTTCCTTCCCCTTGTGCGAAATTCTTATAGCGAAGCTCTGCCAATTTTTCTAGAGAGAGAAACAGCATCCCTCGATCAGATTCTAAGGTCAGTTCTCCATTCGCACTTCACCTCTTAGCTAGCTGTATTTGTGGCCTTAGATTAGGTAGGTAGCTTAGAGTACTTAGCGTCCCCGAACCGCCGACCTAGTACATCAATGTCTTCACAGAGTGATTCTCAAGACATCTCGGGGGCGCCCTCGATGGAGGATGAAGTCCTCTCGGATGTGGAGTCTTCAAACGAACAGTCCTCGGCTCAGGAGGACGTTGCGATGGCAGTAGAAGTGCAGAAGGAACTGTTGGCTGAAGTTGAAGCCGAGGGCTTCGAGCAGGAGGTGGAAGACGAAGAGCTGGCCCTCGCCATGCAGGTTGCAGAGGAGGAGGAAGCAAAGGAGAGGACGAGGGTGACCGTGGCTGTCCTTCCCCCTCGGGGTGCTGGTGAGGCCAGTACCTCTCGGCCGCTGAACGCGGTTCCCATCCGGGTGGCCCCCTGAAAGAAGAAGGCCAAGGCAGCTGCTCCCAAGAAGAAGGGCAGCGTTGCAGATCAAGGGAAGCCCCTCGATATGTCCGAGGGGTACTCCTACCTGAACACCGCCGCCTTGGAAATAAGGTCGAAGGTTGATGCGGCGGACATCTACGTCACTCAGCTCCACGTGGGCCCCTCGGCCACCGTAGTGACACCGGGTCCAGATGACGTCCTCTCCCGGGCTCCCGAGGGCTGTATAGCGGTGCATGTTCTCTCGGTGTCCATGGGGCTCCGCTCCCCCCTGCACCCTTTCCTCCGGGCGTACCTCCGGTTCGTGGGTCTGGTCCCCTGCCAGCTGACCCCGAACAGCCATTCTTACATTACTGGCTTCCTCCAGCTCTGCAAGTCTCGGGGGGTGACGCCTAGCCTGGACCTCTTCTTCCAGAGCTTCAATCTGTGCCGGGGGGGGGGGGGGGCATGCGAATGTCGAGGGCTTCGCAAACTTGCAGCAGGTGGCCATGTTCAAGCTCTTCACTGAGGCGCCCTCCTCGAACAAAGGGTGGAAGGACCGGTGGTGCTACGTGAAGCTGACCGAGAGCCCCTTCCCGAGGGAGTTGCGCGACCGTTTCAGGAGGCACGAGAAGAGGAGGAGCGCCGCCCTCGAGAAAGACGGCAGGATCCTGGCCATGATCCCGGAGGGTCGGGACAAGAATATCACCATTAAGGAGTGCACCAAAGAGGGAGATCTCTACACCCTCGGGTTCCGGCGGTATCGCTTCCTGGGGGAAACAGATGAGAAGTTCCCGATGTTTGAGGGAGCCTCCGGAGGTAGTGGTTGAGGGCACTCTCACCTTCATATCTTAGCACATAGTTCATTTGCTTGTTCGTTTTATTCTTTATGCCCTTTGTTAGTGACCCCTCGATTTTGACCCCACATTGTTTTTGCAGGTATCCCAGTGAATATGATGAACGTCAAAGGCCTTGCCCGATTCAAGAACAAGCCGGCCAAGGATCCGAAGGGGTCGGACGCGGGTGGCCAAAAGCCCGTCGGTGCGCTTTTCAAGAAGCCCGAGGGCGACGCTGCTGCCCCGAAGAGGAAACCGATGGCAAAGGAGTCCCCTCAGGCCACCAAGAAATCGAAGAAGGGGGACGCTGCGAAGAAGGACCCCCCGGTGGTGATTGTGGATGACTGCCCCGCCTCCGGGGTGCACGAGGGGATGCCGGTGGCGGAGGTGCCGAGGGGTGTCCGGGAGCCATCTCTTGAGGTCCTTACGCTCTCCCTCCCGGCTGGTACGGCCGTGTTGAATGGCACAGCTGACTCGAGGGCGCTTCTGAGAGGTATAACCCTCGACATTGACATGGCAGCCCTCGGGGCCGATGATGACCAATCCCTCGAGGACAGGATCCTCCGGTCTTCCCTCACGGTAAGTCTATGACAGTTACCTTTCTCTTCTTTTCTCCGAACTAGGAAATCATGTTCGGCCCTGCTAACTCCTTTATTTTTGCAGACCTGCATTGCCCTTGGGGAGCAGGCTCGACGGCTGGAGGAATGGCGCCTCCACAAAGCTGGGCAAGACGCAAAGATGAAGGAGCTAATTCTCAAGGACTCCAAGGCCACGAAGCTGATGGCCCAGCTTGAAGAGGACCTCCAGCTTGCGAGAGCGGAGGCCGGAAGGCTTAGGGAGGAGAAAGCCAAAGCTGAGGAGGCTGCTGCGGAGGCCGCAATGAAAGCCGCCGAGGAGGCCGAGGCCGCCAGAACGAAAGCTGTCGTCACAGCCCGGGAGGAGGCCATCTCCGGGTTCCTGGATGGGGGTGGAAGGCCGAAGGACACAAGGAGTGGCTGTCCTCGGTTGTGGAGGCCTCCGGCACCTTAGAAAGCGCCTCATTTTTGAAAGTCGTCCCCTCGGCGCTAGACATAATCCGTGGCCAGCCACACCCTTGGGGTGGTAGCGCGGGGAGTGTTTCGGTTTGGAAGTCGAATCCTGGGCATTTCTCGTGCCTGTCATACCCTTGGGGTGATGACGCGCAAAGCGTTCCGTTTTTGAAAGTCGAATCCTGGGCATTTCTCATGCCTGTCATACCCTGGGTGGGTGACGCGGAAAGCGTTTCAAGGAAGGGTTTTCATTTGCACACTAGTTGCAAATGGCCGGGGCCACTACGTGCCGCCGGCACCGATGGTGGCGCCTTCGGTATATGCGTCCTCGTGGGGTACGGCTTTTAGAAACAACACTTGGTATTAGTTTCGATATGTAGCCCCCCGGTACTTGGTACCGAGGGGTCTTCTGTATGAACACTTAGTGTTCTTCTTCTATTTGACGTTGATGGGTGATATGTGTACCCCCGGTACTTGGTACCGAGGGGTCTTCTGTAGGAGCACTTGGTGTTCTTCTTTTTGATGTTGATGGCGGAGATGTGTACCCCCGGCACTGGGTGCCGAAGGGTCTTGAAACGAAAGACTTGGTGTTTCCTGTTGCCGGTGATGGGAGTCCCCATCTTCGGTACTTGGTACCGAGGGGTCTTGTTCGAAACACTTGGTGTTTCACTGTTGTTGGAGGTGTTGATGGTATCCGCCCTCGGCACTTGGTGTCGGAGGGGGTTCTTCTGGTGGTGGGGCCTTGGGCTTGTAGTTGGTATGAGGGCTTGGCCGCTCATAAGTGTCTTGTGATTGTTCTTGGTGTCTTGAATGTGTCTTCATTCTTCAAATTTGGAGGCCTTGGGCCATAGGATAGTACATTCACTAGTCATGAGGGCTTGGCCGCTCTTACACTATTGATAAAATTTAACTAAGTGGTGTACATTCCAGTGTCTAGGGACCTCTTTCCCGTTGGGGCGTTTGAGCTTGTAAGTCCCAGGTTTGATGATGGCTGCTATGATGTAGGGACCTTCGAACTTTGGTGCCATTTTGCCTCCCTCGGTCGGTTGGCTGGCTTCCCTCCTCCGGAGGACATAGTCCCCCACTTGGAATTCTCGGGTGCGAACCTTGGCGTCGATGTAGCCTTTGACTTGCCTTCGGTAGTTTTCTGCCCGGATGAAGGCTTGCTCCCGGCGTTCTGAAAGAAGGTGGAGGTCGAGGGCCATGTTGCTATCGTTGACCTCGGGGTCATATTGGATTATCCCTCGGGTGGGAATGGTGACTTCCGTAGGAGCTTTGGCTTCAAACCCGTAGCAGAGGGAGAAGGGTGTTTCGCCTGTTGCTCGCCGAGGGGTGGTGCGGTAGGCCCAAAGGATGTTGTGGAGTTCTTCTACCCAGCCACCGCCCTCGGCCTCCAGCTTCTTTTTGAGGCCCTCGAGCAAGGTCCGGTTGGCGTTCTCTACTTACCCGTTGCCCTGAGGGTAGGCAACGGAGGAGAAGGTGTGTTTGATGCCCCATGCCTCCAGAAGGGCACAAAAGGGGGCTGCCTCAAATTGCGTTCCGTTGTCGGATATGATCTGCTGGGGGACGCCAAACCTTGTGAGGATGTTCTTGAGGACGAAGTGACGGCACTTCGCCTCTGTGATACTGGCGAGGGGCTCAGCCTCCACCCACTTGGTAAAGTAGTCGATGGCCACGATGATGTACCTGTTGTTGGAGGTACCCCTCGGCAGAGGGCCCACAAGGTCTATCCCCCATCGAGAAAAGGGGACGGATGTGCTGATGGGGGCATAGTTGACCGATGGCCTACCGGGGGCTTTCTGGAAATGCTGGCATGCGGTGCACCTTCGGGCAAGGTCAGCACAATCCCTGGCCATGGTTGGCCAGAAGTAGCCCTGGAGAATGAGCCTTCGGGACATGGAGAAGGGTCCCTGGTGAGCTGAGCAAGTGCCACTGTGCACCTCCTCCATTGCGACCTCGGCTTCATCTTGATGAAGGCACCGAAGTAGCGTGCCGTTGTAAGACCGTTTGTAGAGCCTTCCGTCTTCGATGATGTAGCTAGGAGCCCTCAACTTTGCTAATTTAGCGCGGGTCTCATCTTCGGGTAGCTGCCCGGCTGAGATGAAGGTGATGATATCTGAGATCCAGTCCTCTTGGCGTTGTTGTATGTTCATGACGGGGCTCGCATGGATACTCGAGAGACTGAGTTCCTCAATCTTAGCAATCTTAGAGATGTGCTCGGGGGAGTCGGCCGAGAGCTTAGATAGTATGTCGGCTTCAGAGTTCTGAGCCCTCGGTATTTGAGTGAGAGAGTGTGCCTCAAATACTTTAAGCAACTCCCTGGCCGCCTCCTTGTACTGTTTCATTCTTCCCTCCTTGGCCTCATACTCCTCGGAGATTTGGCCAACGACCAACTTGGAGTCGCATTTGATATGGATCTGCCGAACCTTCATGTTGGCAGCCAGCCGAAGGCCACATAGGAGGGCCTCATACTCGGCCTCGTTGTTGGAGACTTTGAAGCAGAAGCGGATTGCATAGTAGGCTTTGAAGCCCTCGGGAGTAATGAGGACTACCCCTCCCCCGCATGCTTTGGTTGCGGAGGAGCCGTCGGTGTACAGGGTCCACCAGTCGTCCGAGGTAGCCGAGGGCTCCCCGTCCGTGGCCGCCCTTGCGGTACACTCCGTCACAAAGTCCGCCAGGGCTTGGCCCTTGATGGCAGGCCTCGGACGGATGTCAATGTTGTACTAGCTTAGGAAGATAGCCCACTTCACCATGCGGGAGGAACTGTGGGGCTCCTCATGAGGGCGCCACAGTTCCTGATGAGTGAGGATATGAACCGGGTGAGCCTGAAAGTAGTGGCCCAACTTCTTGACGGTCCAAACGATGGCTAACACCATTTTTTCCACAGGAGAGTACCTGAGCTCGGCCTCCCTTAGGGTCTTGCTTATATAGAAGATGGCATGTTGGATGCCGTCTTCCTCCCGGATGAGCACGGAGCTGATGGCTGTCAGGCTGACCCCAAGGTAGAGATAGAGGGTCTCCCCTACTTTTGGTTTGGAGAGCACAAGGGGTGAAGATAGATATCGTTTGAGCTCGACGAAAGCCCCCTGGCATTCTGGAGTCCATTGAAAGCCAGCCGTCTTCCTCATGATCTGGAAGAAGGGTAGAGACTTCTCCGCTGATTTAGATAGAAAGCGGTTGAGGGCTACCAGGCGGCCCGTCAACCGTTGAACTTCCTTCACATTGCGTGGGGGCTCCATGTTGATGATGGCCTGGATCTTCTCGGGATTGGCCTCAATACCCCTTCGGCTCACCATGTAGCCTAAGAATTTGCCCCCTTGGACGCCGAAGGTGCACTTCTTCGGGTTTAGCCGAAGGTTGAACTTTTGCATGATGGCGAAGATTTCCCGGAGGTCATCGGCATGGCTGGAAGATTGTTTGCTCTTGACGATCATGTCGTCAACATAGGCCTCCATGGTGCGCCCTAGGACGGCCTGAAAGACTCGGGTCACCATCCGGGTGTAAGTGGCCCCTGAGTTCTTTAGGCCGAAGGCCATCACTAGGTAGCAGAAGATGCCCTCGGGAGTCATGAAGGCTGTCTTTTCGGCGTCCTCCTCATGCATGAAGATCTGATGATACCCGCGGAATGCGTCGAGGAATGACATGATTTCACACCCCGCGGTCTCATCTACAAGTTGATCGATATTGGGCAAAGGAAAAGGGTCCATAGGGCACGCCTTGTTGAGATCCGTGTAGTCCACGCACATGCGGAAGGTAGGAGGCTTCTATGCGAGGACTACGTTCGCCAGCCATGAGGGGTATTTTACCTCCTTGATGTGCTTAGTAGAGAGGAGCATGGCGACCTCCTTCTTCACAAATTCCCTCCTTTCGGCGGAGAGGGGTCTTCTTCGTTGCTATACTGCTTTTGCCGAGGGGTCCACCGAGAGGCGGTGGGTGATGACCCTTCGGCTTATTCCCGGCATGTCCTCCGCCCCCCATGCAAAGACTATGGAGTAGGCACGGAGGGCATCGGTGATACCGGTCTTCAGATCTTCAGGGAGCTGGGCTCCAATCTTCACGACTCTCTCCGGCTTGGCCGGATCGAGCGCAAAGTCTTCTACGTCCTCGGCTGGTTCAGCCCTCGGCCTTCTTTCTTCTTCGTCGATGGTTCCGGTGATGGTGTCAACACGGAATTCTGTCTTACTTACCCTCTTCGTGACTTGAAGATAGCAAGCGCAGGCAATTTTCTGATTCCCCCGGGAGTAGCCAATGCCCCCCTCAGCGGGGAACTTGAGGCAGAGGTGCCTCACGGAGATGACGGCCTCGAGGTCCTCGAGGGCTGGCCGGCCGAGGATGATGTTGTGGGCGCAGTCGATGTTGACGAAGACGAACTCCACTTCGAGCTGGGCCCTATGGAGCCCGTCGCCGAAGATTACCGGGAGGGTTATTACCCCCTCAGAATCAATAGTATCGCCGGTGAATCCGGCCAGAGGGGTCTTAATGGGCCGAAGGGACCCCCTCTCCAGATGCAACTCTCTAAAGGTGCTGAGGTACATTACATTGACGGAGCTGCCCGTGTCAATGTAAGTTCGATGAATGATTGTGTCGTTTATTTCAGTCCGAATCACCAAGGAATCCCTGTGAGGAGAAGAAGTAGGAGGGAGATATGCGTTGGTGAAGGTGATGGGTTCCTCCCTCAGCCGCTTTACCGGGGGTATATGGGTGACTTCCCCCACGTAAAGCGATTGAGCTCACTTTTTCCGCTGACTAGCTGGTGGAATCGCCCCCTGTATTGCCACCGGTGATCATGAGGATGTGGCGTTTTTTCTCCTGGTAGTGGGGGTACTCCTCCTCTTCCTCCTCCAAGTTTCCGATCTCCCTCTTCTTGCTGAGGGGGATGGTGTTCGGGTTCACCCAAGCGTTCACCTTCGTGTGGTGCCCTCGGGGAGGTCCCTGATGAGAAGGTCCCCCCGCTGCAGGGCCCTTATGTAGTCACAGGGGGTTTAATGATGAGGCTCCTTGAAAAGTTGCCGGTGCGGAGGACGGTTTGTAGGAGGGCCAGGAGGGTCCCGTCATCAGCACCGTCGACTTTGTCGGCTTCCGTTCTCCAGCGCTCCAGGAAGTCCCGAAGGGTCTCATCCCTCCTTTGGCGTATGGTTAGGAGGTGGGAGAAGTGCTTTCTCATGCGACGCCTCTCGGCAAATTGCGTCAAGAATCGCTGGGCGAGTTCTTGCCACGAATCAATGCAGCCTTCGAGCAACCGGTTGAACCATTCGTATGCCGGCCCCTCTAAAGTGGAGAGGAACCAACGACACAAATATTCGTCCGACGCCCCTACCATCATCATGCTGTTCTGTAATTTGCTGTAGTGTTCCTGGGGGTCCGTCTTCCCGTTGTAGGGCTGTATGTGTTGCCCTCGGTATTTTTCCGGGATCCGGGCCGCCAATACCCTTGGGGTGAATGGCGTCCGGGTCCGGAGCTGGATAATAGGTTCTCCGGAGCCCTCGACTACCTTCTTCTGCAATTCCTCCATTTTGGCCATCATGGCCTCGCATTTGAGGTCTGAACGAGGGGTGGAGGTGGTGGCGTGAGCTTTGTTGGCCTCCATTTCATCAAGTCGGCGTTGGAGGGCCGCAATAATTTCGTCCCGGGGGTCCTTCGGGAGGGTCTCCGCCCCCTGCGAACGAACCCGGGCCGAGTGGGCCTGGTTGATTTGGTGGCGAGCATCGTCGCCATGAAGGGGTGCCTTGCCTTTGTCCCGAGGGGGACGCTCCTCGTCTGCCCTCGAGACAGACCCTCCGCTTTCCTGGGGGCCTTTGGAGTGCTTTTCCTCTGAGGCGGTCTTGGACCCCTCGGCGGTCTTGCCCCCCTCCGAGCCGGTTGAGGGCGGAAGTGCGGGGCCTTTCTCTGTTGTCATTGTGGCGGTCCCGGGACTGAACTTCCTGGGAGGCCGTATCTTGGGCCACTACTGTAACACTTCAAAAAAAAAAAAAAAAAATAAATAAATAAATAAATAAATAATAATTAGATAAAATAAGATTGATAATTTAATTTTTTTAAGTGACATTTTTATTTAGATAAAATTTTGGATAAAAATAATAAAAGTTACATTTTGTTATTTACACATGGAAGGAAAAGTTAAAAGAATATAAAATTTAAATTGCATGTAACTTTCCACGTGCATATACATACACTAATACTTGGTATATAATACTTTATTGTCTAAATTAAAGTTGACTAAGTAAAAATTGACTTATGCATATACTATACTAAGTAATATCTACCCATGCGATCAGTAATAATAATAATAATATCTTGATATATTGATATCTACTCGTACATAACGAACGACGAAGCCAAATAAAGAAACAATCTCTGCGTCGCAGCGTTATACCCATATGGCCATATGCGCAGGCGAACGGAAAAGGAAGGTAATAAATTCAAAAGATTTGTAACGAGTATCTAGAATCCTCTAACGAGTGTATAAATACGGTACCCAGCCGTGTACGTCTTCATCGCATACACTCCATCAAAAGCAAACCAAGAAACGTGACGAGTGCGCCGAAGGAGGAAACAAAACCAAAGCCGTCAAGCACCGGACTTCACGCCGGAGGGAGAAGAGAAGATCGCATACTGGAGGGAGCCTGTCAACTTTTGTCTCCTTCGCAGGAGTAAATCGCAGACCGTTGCTAGAGGGAGTATCCATCGCTGGACTGGTTCTGGGACGTCTTGCCGGAGCAGAACACCGCCGGAAGAGAAAAGAACCAAGCCGCGCCATCTTTGCTAGGGTGGAGGAGTTGTCTCGTGCCGCCATCAGAGGAAGGAATCGAGGCTGCCGACGCTGATCTAACCTGCTACTGGAGAGCGCCACCTCCGCAAGCCGGCTGGGAACGACGAGGACGACGAAAGTTTACGTACGTAGTTCGTATTTCATACTCCTTACTATGGACTGCTATTATATTCTTGGGCCGGCTAGTTATTTTTTTTTGGCTGACTAACTATTATAATAATAATAATAATAATAATAATAACAATAATAACCATAACAATAATAATTATAGTAATAATAGTAATAGCAATATTGATAACGGTATTAAAAATCTGAAAAGTGGATTCATTAGAGATGAGGAGTATTAATGATAAAATTGACTTGGTTGGTTAATAAGAATCACTTGGTTGAATTTGTTAATTGTTAGATGATAAAGTAAATTGAGGATTTAATTAATAAACGATTATCATATTAAAATAATAATGATTCATTTGGACTTAGTACCATACTTAGATTAAATAAATTGGATGGATATTATTTTCACTAATTATTGGATTAATGGAAGTAATTACGGACTCAATCATATCAAGTGCTTGGGTAATTAATAAAATCAGATAAATTGATGATGATTAGCTAAATAATTGTTATAATATTCAGATTTTTATGTAGTTATTGGGTTAATAATATAGGTGTTAAAGGGATTGTGATGAACTGAGATTAGTTAATTATTTAATAATTTTTACCATCGGACTAGATTAAAGTTGATAAAGGATTATTATATTAATTACCGAATTAGTTTAAATAACTTAAATCATATGAGATGATTGTTAAGTACGAACATATTAAGTTATAATTGAAGTAATTTGAATATGTTCATAATTTGTATATTTTAATAATATTAAAATATAAATAATTATTTGGAAGTTTTATAAGTAGAATAAATAGAATAATCAATTAATTAAATTAATAAATTCGAATAAGTAAATAAAAAGGGAAATTGGATAAACTTTTGAATAAGCGACTAATTATATCATTTTAATTAAAAAGGTGATTATCTAGAGACCGAGATAGAGAAAGATAAATAGAAGCATTTGGATTTAAGGTAAGTTTCACGTCAACCGAAATTAGTTCTTTTTCGTCGTGATTTCTTTTAAATATTTTTGTATGCATATTTGAGAATTGAATTTATGTGTGCTGAATTTGAGTGATTATTATTATGTGAAAGGGTCATATTTGAGATATTAGTTGATATACGATTTTGGGAGATTTTGTAATAGTACGTAATTTGTTATCCTTGTGGGAGTTTGATGAAAAGGAAATTTTTGAAGTATAAACTTCGATTGATTTTGAGAAAACAAAGAAAAATAAATATTTTCATAAAGGGTGAGCATCACGGGAGAAATCCGTGGTGTTGGTTTTCCACGTCCCTTAAAATGTGGAGGGTGGTTAGGTCTACTACTACTCAATTTTTATTGGTATTGGTTTGAGGTGAATTGATGGTCGGTAGAAAACATCCCGACTTTTGAGTAGTAGTGGTAGTAGTAGCTCCTAATCATTCAGTTTTTGAGGTGGGGTAGTTGGTAGAAAACATCCCGGCTACCCGGATCGACTTACTAACCCGGAGGGCTTGGAATACCTTTAGGGGGTGTGCACACTTAAAGTAGTTGTTTCCGTTTCCAAGGAGCAGTTGTGGTACCGACGATAGTTCCGGGGTGGCCGTACATAACAACGGACCACCGGGCTCAACCAAAGTGTCGAGCACCGCCCTTCTAAATTACTAGGAAGTTAGATACAAAGTGATTTTGGGAGAAATTCAAAAGAGGAGAATTTTGGTGTTTCATGTATTTTGGAATTATTATGGTTTACGAGTTAATTATGTGATTGAGATTTTATATAGATATCGTTTACTTATGATTTATGGTTTATAAAGTGTTTTGAAAAATATTTTATGAGGTTGTACGAATTTATATATATTATTATTATTTTAAAAGGTTAGGTGGAACTTACTTAGCATTATTGCTAATGGTTGTTTTCTTTTATTTTTCTTGTGCTCGTATTTCACAGGAAGTGATCATGTTGATTTTGATGCTGCAATGTTTGAGAGCGCGAATTAGAAGACAACTATGTAGTTCACTAGAAATAAACTTTAATATTTACTTATGATTCGAACATCTTGATTTTTGTTAAACTCATGTTTTGGTAGATAGCCTTAGCATCCAATCATTCACGGATTGGATGTGGCGGTGACATGCCTCTTTTACTTAGTTTTATTTAATTTCCGCTGCAACTTTTGAAGTTTTAATCATTAAATAAAAGTTCATCTCTACTTCAAAGTATTATTTTGGGTGGAAAAATTTGGGGGTGTCACAACTACCCCTTCGTCATTCCTAACCCGAGGGATGGGGTTTCCGAAGGGGTGTGGCAGAGGGGGAAGTATGATGTTCTCCCCAACCTGGGGTTGAGCCGGAGCCAGGGTGCCGAAGGCACCTGGGTTCTGAGTGAGCGTCTGGATGAAGGCGGAGAGCGCTGAATGAACGTCGATGGTGAGAACCGGAGGGCTGATTTGGTCATCGCTCCGGTTCTTCTTCTTGGCCTCGATGCCGAGGCGGACATCGGGGGCATTCTGCTAGATCTGAATGCGTAGGTCGACAGCCGCCTGTTCCAGCCCAGCGATGACACCGCCCTCAGGAGCCATGTGAGAGGCTTCGGGGGCGTTGACGTCGCCGAGGGCCAGGTTCTTGTCTTCTACGTTTTTGGAGTTGGCACGTGTTGTTCTCACCATTTTGGTAGAGGGCTAGTGTTTGGCGAAGGGGGAGGGTTTCTTACTTGATCGTTCGACCTCTCAACGAGAGCACCAAATGATGGATAGTGTACACGGGGGGTAGTTTATCCGAGGGGTTATTACGGGAAGTAATAAGAGAGAAGTCAGAGCAAGTAAGTATAGAGAGAGAAAGTGTATTTAGAAAGTATGCAGCGTTTATGAGTTGGTTACAAATGGGGAAAAGGGGTGCTATTTATAGTAGCAATAAATGCCGGACAGGGACACGTGTCAAGCGTCCATTGGCCGAGAGGTCACCTCAATTGGTTGGCGCTGGCAGCCGCATGTGGCCGCATTTAATGCGGCTGTTGGATGGGACGTTGTACAGGGTATGGTGATCTGTACGCATGTGGCGCGGATATTATGTCGGGAGAGGTGCCCTCGGCTGCAGAGGACTAGCCGGGGGCTCTGAGTGCCGGGGACCCCTGGGTGCCGAGGGCTCCAAGTGCCGAGGGCTACTGTTTTCTGCCGTTTTTCTCCCAGTTTCTTAGTTTGCTTGAGAAACCCGTTCTGTGAGAGTTTAGAGCCTTCGGCCAGGGGGCCGAAGGCACCCCTGGTGCGCATTGTGGGCTGCTTGGTACTCCGGGCGCCGTGATTTGGGCCTGTTGGGCCTTCTGGACCTGTTGGGCCTTTACTGGAGTAGTAGGAGTCTGTGGGCCGGGTGTTCCCGGGCCATATACTCCATCAAAATTCATAAAATTTTATAATCTTTCATATGACACCAATATGTAATATATAAAAGGAAACAAAAATTCTTAAGTTTCAACTGTTGAAATTCTCTTCAGTCTAAAAAATGAAGAATCACAAATTTTTAATTCATGGAGTCTTCACAAATAACTGAATATTTTATAATCGAACTTTACTTGAACTAAGTTCATTTTTTGTTAACCGAAAAACATTAAAAAATTAATGATATTTATTTATTTTTACATCGAAATGTGTATTTTTTATTTCATAATTAATCAGGGAAAAATTAAAAGAAAAACATTACTTTTAATAATTTGATTAATGCTTTATTAAATTGATATGTAAAAAATGTGCAGAGTGTATTTTATTGACGGTGCTGGAATACAGAGAAATATGAATCAAAACACTGTTTTCATATGAACGGAGTCCATTTTTGACATTTAGACTCTCAAACCACTCCAATTGGTCTTAGGTTGTAAGACCATAATGTCATTTTGGTCATTTGCTCGTTTTGATATTAACGAGTCATTGTACTTGTTTAAGGGCGTTTGACTCTATGTCTAATCTCGGGGCTCGTGACTTGACCTATTATATCTGCCCTGGTGGACATCTGCAAGTTTATGAGTTATTAATGTAAGTCTTTTTTATTAAAAAAGAAGTAAATAAATCCTCAATTGACAAAATAGAAGTGAAGTTTAAAAATTCTCTAAATTAGAGTTATCATTATTTTGTTTTCAAAAAAAGAGAGTTACGGAGTATTATTTATAGTTGAACGGAACCACCCCTGAAGATTGGAAAACATATTGCCGCCGATAGAACACCGGGTTAATAGAGTAGTTTTAATATTATTTATTATTGTGGACTCCTATTGTAATTCTTACTCTTATTATCTATAAATATATCTGCCAGGGCTACCAGTATGGTCAAGCTTGGTAATTATTCTCAATATCAAGAGCCAGAACCTTTTTATCCTAATTCTTTTTTCTGGCCTCATGTCTTCCGCCGACTCTTTCTCTGCCGCATCGGGTATGTCCAGCGCCGCTGGAAGCGCTTCTTCTCAAATCGCACCGGTGACAACCACAGTCGATGCCTCACTAGTCCTCTCTCCGGTTGCCTCTCTGCCGCCTCCTCCCAAATTGTTCGCAACAGCAGCAGGCGCACCATGGGTGCCGCCGGTCTTCAACTACTCTCTTACCAGGCCTCCTTCTCTTCCGCGAATGTCTTTCTTCTCTGGTGCCATCGGCTCCTCTCCCAAAGTGAATTCCGGCTCCAGCTTTGCAGGTCCCACCTTCGCTGGTGCTCCGGGAGTCGCCCCTCTGCCTGCTTCCGCTTCCATCGGACCCATTGCACCACGGTCAAGTGCCCCGCCTCCTCCAGGTTATTCTTTATCTGATTTGGTTAAAAATATTGGTTTATCGGCACTCAATATTACAAATATTGTTACTACCAAACTTGCTGCGGTTGAGGATTATCTTACGTGACGTACTCAGTTTGAGCCCTTTTTTATCTCCAATGGTTTTTTGGGCATTTTAGATGGCTCCATCCCTGCTCCCCCTCCCTACATTTTTTATGCATATCATCATGAGACAATCAACCCTGATTAGCATAACTGGCTGAAACTTGATCAAACTGTTCGTTCATGCTTGTTTGCTACATTATCTCGTGATGTGTTAATTGAGATGCGTGAGTTAAAAAATGCTTTTGCTATTTGGAACCGATTGGAGTCACATTTTATGTCTGCTAGTCTTGCTCGTTCCATGGAATTAAAACGCCAGCTTTCCCACTCTAAGAAGAGTCCTACACAGTCCATGGATCGTTACTTATTTGATATTAAAGATATTGTTGATAAACTTGTTGCCATAAATGCCCCCGTGTCTCCTCGGGAACTATTTCAATATATTTTAATTGGTCATGGCCGGGATTATGAGTCTCTTATCACGTCGGTAGATTTGTTTCCGGACTGTTTTACCTTTGAAAAACTTCGGACCAAGTTAGTTGAGAAGGAGAAGAGTATTCAGTACATGCGCTCTCAAGAGGAGTCTAATCCCGCACAAGCCTTTGCGGGTCATCTCCAGCAGCCCGCATAGCCGCAGCCAGCCGGCGGTCAACATCAGCAGGGTGTCGGACAGCAGCACCCGCAGGGTCCCAGACAGCAGCAGACCTTTGGCGGGCAGGCATCTCGTGGACGCGGTCAGCGGGGTGGCCGCGGAGGTCGTGGCCAGCGCGGACGCGGTGGACGTGGTCAGCGGGGCCGCAGTTATGGTCAGTATTAGCCTGGTCATGCTTATGCTCCACACTTTGGATATGGTTATCCTCCACCGGGCTACTTTTCGGGGGTGCACCGCATGCTGGCATTCTTGGGGCTCCAGGTTCAGTGGGTATGTATGTTCAGTCAAATTTTTATACTTATGCCTTATCTACTTTTTCTACTAACCATGGCTATGCAGGCTCTTCCTCAGTAGAGAGAAACTCAGTCCCTCTTCCGGTAGTTTGTCAAATTTGCTATGCTCCAGGTCATCCAGTCTCCACCTATCCATCTCGTTTTGTTCAGCCGTCTGCTCCTGCTCTTGCTGCTCAGGCCCCTGATGCTTCTGATTTGGTTTGGTATCCTGATTCAGGTGCCTCAACACACATGACTCCTCATTCAGGTATTTTGTCACATAAATCCTTTTCTCCAAACTCTCATTCTATAGTCGTAGCAAACGAAACCACTCTCCCAGCTAAACACACTGGTCAGGTTACATTATCATCCTCGCCTAGGCCTCTCCACTTAAAATCTATTTTACATGTTCCTCATATTAAATACAATTTGTTGTCCATTCAAAAGTTGTGTGCTGATAACAACTGTGCTGTGATTTTTTATAAAGATCATTTTTTGTTAAGGATTTAACAACGGGGTGGTCCTTCTACGAGCTATCAGTGATAATGGTGTTTATCCCATCCGTCAGCCTGCTCCTCGACCTGTTGCTCTTTCTGCTGCGTCTCTTTCCATTTGGCATAATAGATTAGGACATTGTGGTACTCGTGTTTTAGATCAGCTCAGACTGAATAATTTTATTTTTGGCACTTATGCTAATATTTCTGATTGTATTCCTTGTCATTTGGGAAAATCTCAACGGTTACCATTTAATAAAGTTTTTCACAATAGCCCATATGCTTTATATTTAATTCATTCTGATGTTTGGCAGTCACATGTTCTAACTCATCTTGGTTTTAAATATTATGTTTGTTTTGTGGATGATTTTTCTCGTTTTACTTGGGTATATCCCATGTGGCGCAAGTCTGAAGATACTACTCATTTTCATCATTTTAAATTAATGATTGAAAATTTACTTGACCGCAAGATTAAGATTTTTCAGAGTGATGGAGGGGGTGAGTTTGATAATTTTAGCATGCGAAATATTTTTACTAATAATGGCATCATTTTTCAAAAATCCTGTCCTAAAACTCCACAACAAAATGGCGTTGTAGAGCGTAAGCATCGACATCTACTTGAATTAGCCCGCACTATGCTCATTACAGCTAGTTTGCCCGCTACGTTTTGGGTAGATGCCGTTCTTACTGCTACCTTTACAATTAATAGAATCCTCTCTCCTACTCTACATGGTTTGTCTCCTTTTGAAAAACTCTTCAATTTCAAACCTGACTTATCTTTTATGCGTGTGTTTGGATGTTCGTGTTTTCCAAATTTTAATGCTTCATCTGCTAATAAACTGCATCCCCGGTCAGTTGAGTGTATTTTCTTAGGTTATGCCCTTGAATATAAGGGATAACGGTGTTTTGATCCTATTTCGGGTCGTGTCTATATTAGCAGAAATGTCAAATTTTTAGAAAATATTTTTCCATACCCTGATCTTGTACGTACCACTGTGTCTTCTTCTACTGTACCCTCTTGTGCCTCTCTCATTTACTCCCCCAACCGCGACCAGCAGATACATGCCCCTAATCCTCCCTCCCCATCCCTACTACATACTCATGATCGGCGAGATGACCAAACTTCCCCAGATGACCACTTTTCTGCGCATGGAGATTCCCTCTCTGGCGCTGCACCCACTCTTCCAGTACCCACCGAATCCCCTCCAGCCATGACTTCTTCCCCAAACCAACCCACAGAACCCGAACAGCCCCTCACCACTGCTCCAGATCTCCGTGCTTCCTCCCATGCGACTACTTCCCCAGTTGTTAATATTCATCCTATGCAAACCCGGTCAAAATCCGGAATTTTTAAACCAAAAACAATTTTTAACTTAAGCACAGTTGTTAACTCACCTGATCCCATATGTTTTTCTGTTGCAAATAAACATCATAAGTGGAGAGTCGCTATGGCCGAGGAATTTAATGACCTTATCTCGAATCATACTTGGGATTTAGTTCCGTTTGACGCTACTAAGAATATTGTTGGGTCTAAATGGATTTATAAGACTAAGTATTTGGCTGATGGGTCTGTTGATCGCTACAAAGCTAGATTGGTTGCTCAGGGGTTTAATCAGCAGGCAGGTATTGATTTTACTGAGACTTTTAGCCCTGTTGTCAAACCCACTACTGTTCGCCTTGTTCTTACTTCAGCCGTGTCATTTGGCTGGTCCATCCGCCAACTTGATGTCAAAAATGCGTTTCTTCATGATCATCTTACGGAGGAGGTTTATATGCGTCAACCACCTGGTATTATTCACCCTTAGTTTCCTCACCATTTGTGTCGGCTTCGTAAAGCTATTTATGGTCTCAAACAAGCACCTCGTGCTTGGTGACGGAGTAATGGGACTAGGCCCGGAGCCTAATCAGCCCAAGCCCCGAACTTGGACCCGTGGATCCAAGTCCATAACCTGGAGCCTGCCTGCCAGCCCAGCGGGGAGCCTGCCAGTCCGGCCGACCTCCCAGCCCGGAAGAGTAACGGTCATACAATTAATGCATTATTAATTATGTATTTAATTCCGTATTAATGTTGTAATTAATTAGTCATTATTATCAGTAGCGGTTACGATTTGTATACACCTATAAAAGGCGGGTTGTATTTCGGATTATGGGAGGCAATTTCTATATGCTATTTCTGACAGCTAAATACTTTTAGCTTCATTCCTTATTTGCATTATTTTCCTGATTTCCTGCTTGAGTGTCGTACGTAGCTTTCCCTAAAAGCCTACGAGCGTCCTATTTTGGACCAACATTGGTGCTTTCATTGAGAGCTCTTATTGTCTCTCATATCACTTTAGTAGGAATCACAAAGAATGCCAGAAAGATTATTCTCAAAATCTCAAAAAAGATGAACAAAACATAAGAATCTGGAATTTCAATCGAACGAAAGTTGTGCTCACCATCCAGGACGATAATGCACCGAATGTTGCACCTGATTTCACCACTAACACTGGAGAGTCATTGTTCAGATCACACCAGCACTGCTCTGGATCCCTGGTCCATTTCCCATTCTCCTAGCGCCTAACAAAGCTTTCAGTCCAAAAAAATTTTAGCACATTTGAAGGTGATGTCGTAGAGGTCAACCAATCTAATGCTCTTGTCTCAAAAATTTTGAGCGAACTCGACCACAAGATAAGTGCTAAAAATCTCTCCTACGGTTATTTAGCAAAAAGATTTAAAAAAATCATAGATTGAAACATTTGAAAAGATATTTTAAGTGATATGATTGCGTTTACTCTTGTTAAGTGTGTGTAATTTTAACATTGAATAACGGACAAATGAAATCTTATCACTCAAGTACGTCGGACGAGCACACACACTCGTACACTGGCCGAGCACACACACACTCGTGCCACCGGGTCACGTCATACGGGTGTGACGACTAATAAGCTCCAATATAAATGTTAATACCGCACACTCTTGACTTCATATGAGTTCTCGTGTGCTCTTACCCCTTCATAGTGCATCACACTCCGACCTCGTCGGACGAGTCACCCGTTCAAAAGTTTTTACTTGCGGGTTCGAACTACTAACCTCGGGCGGCGAGTTAAACTCTTGTCAGGGGCCTAGAGCCACGCTCTTCCGAGCAATTTTGTCACTTAATTGACATTCACATTTCTCGAAAAGGTTGATATACTTTAGTTCTTTGGGGTTAGATTATCCATTCGAGTGAGGAGTCCGACTCACTTACTCGCGGATTCAATCTTTCTTTCGGAGACTGGGTTGAGGCCTAACTTGGGAACTTGATGTCACTCTTTTTCAAGTAGTGAGTCTGACTCACTTACACACTGAGTTGTGGTTCCACACCAGGCCAGATGCTCTATTCTACACTAGTTTCTTTTATGTGTAGGTACAACCAGAATGAAGTGGGGGACTGAGGGTCTTATCGTCTTCAAGGAAGCAAATGATGAACCTTACGAGTCTGAGCCCGACGAGAAGAACAATTCTAGCCATCCTATTTGCAGATGGCGACCATTGCAATAAAGACTGAGGATCTCACCTCTTACTTCATCTTGGGGGCGTCAGATGTACTCTTTTTCCCTTCATTAGAATTTTTTCTCATCGGGTTTTTTCCTAATGAAGGTTTTTAATGAGGCATCTCCCCAACATGGACAAGGGTGAGGAACTTCTAGTCTCGGAGAAGTGCAACTAACTTGGACTATTCCCTCTCAGCCGAGTCTACTACTCAACTAAAGGAGTGGGGGACTCGTGATGGAGTAATGGGACTTGGCCCGGAGCCTAATCAACCCAAGCCCCGAACTTGGACCCGTGGATCCAAGTCCACAACCTGGAGCCTGCCTGCCAGCCCAGCAGGGAGCCTGCCAGTCCGGCCGACCTCCCAGCCCGGAAGAGTAACAGTCAAACAATTAATGCACTATTAATTATGTATTTAATTCCGTATTAATGTTGTAATTAATTAGTCATTATTATCAGTAGCGGTTACGATTTGTATACGCCTATAAAAGGCGGGTTGTAATTCGGATTATGGGAGACAATTTCTATATGCTATTTCTGGCAACTAAATACTTTTAGCTTCTTTCCTTATTTGCATTATTTTCCAGATTTCCTGCTTGAGTGTCGTATGTAGCTTTCCTAAAAGTCTACGAGCGTCCTATTTTGGACCAACACTTGGTTTCATCGTTTTAGTAGTTTTCTCCTTTCTCATGGTTTTGTATGCATCCGGTCGGATAATTCGCTATTCATTTTTAGACGTAATTCGTCCATTATTTATCTCTTGCTATATGTTGATGATATTATTGTTACTGGCAATTCCCCAAAATTAGTTACTCATTTCTTATCTCTTCTGGCAAAATGTTTTGCCATGAAGAATTTGGGGGATTTGCATTTTTTCCTTGGAATACATGTGTCCAGGACCACTTCTGGTTTATTTCTCTCTCAGCAGAAGTATATATCTCATCTTCTTCTTCGTTTTCACTTTCATACAGTAAAACCTGTTCGCTCTCCTCTACCTAGTCGCACAAAACTTTCTCTTACTGATGGGGAGCTTCTTGCTGATGCCACGGAGTACAGAAGTATGGTAGGTGCACTACAGTATTTAACTTTGACTAGGCCAGGTATTACTTTTGCTGTACACCTCATTTCTAAGTTTATGCATGCGCCTCGTACTTCACATTTGTTGGCTATTAAGCGTATTTTCAGGTATCTCCAGGGCACCTCTACGCATGGGCTCCTCCTACAAGCTTCTCGGGAATGTCGAGAAATTATTGCCTACTCAGATGCTGGCTGGGCTGGTTGCCCGGACACAGGTCGTTCTACTTCTGGTTATGCAATTTTTCTGGGTTCGAATTTGATCTCCTGGCGTTCCAAGAAGCAACCAACTGTTTCCAGATCTTCCACTGAGGCTGAATACAGGGTCGTGGCACTCACTGTTCAAGACACTCTTCATGTTCGTTCGGTCCTGTTTGAGCTTGGTTTTCCCGTTCGCGATCCCACCACGTTGTATTGTCACAATATTTCTGCATCATATCTCTAAGTTAATCCTATTCATCATGCCAGAAGCAAACATATTAATATTGACTATCACTTTGTTCGTGAACGGGTGGCTCATGGTGATTTGCGTGTGCGATATGTTCCTACTAAGGCTCAGCTGACAGATATTTTTACTAAGTGCTTATCTCCGCAACAATTTACTCTTCTTCATGACAATCTGCGCATTGTCCCCCCTGCACAGCTTGAGGGTGGTGTGATAGAGTAGTTTTAATATTATTTATTATTGTGGACTCCTATTGTAATTCTGACTCTTATTATCTATAAATATATCTACCAGGGCTACCAGTATGGTCAAGTCTGGTAATTATTCTCACACGGGTCGCCGCCGCCGCCTCAGAACTGGTCGCCGCAGTAGATCTGACTGTCGTCACCGTGGATCTAGCTAGATTTGGCCGCCCCTACAGATCCGTCCGCCACGGCAAATCCGGCCTCCGTTGCAGATCTAGCCTCCGCCGATGCAGCCCATAGATCTTGCCGCCTCTAATGCCAACATTTTTATCAGAATGCCATCATGAATCGAGAATGCCATCTTAATGACATTTTCAAAGCAAAATACGAAAATTTTGAAGAGTAAGAATGTCATGTTGATGACATTTTCAGTGTGACACCGTCCCCAAACATGTTTACTTTTAGTAAATTATGTGATAAATTTTGAAAGATGATTTATGAATTTACGTAATTGTTAAATTTTATTATTTCTTTTACGTGAATAGTAAATTGCATGTGGGGCCCGCAACGGGAACGGGGACATTTGGCATGCAATGAAGAGTTTTACATTGCATTTAAACTTCACTTTGATATTTAAATTGCATCGAGAGACTACATGCAATGAAGAGTTTTAAATGTTTCAATGCACAGTCACTCCACTTTATTTATTTGTCATTTGGCACACTTTATTTAGACTAAAAACTCTTGCATTGGGATGCTCTTAAACTCTTAGTTTTAGGTTCCTGCAATTTTTTTCCATCATTTTGTAATTTATGTTGTTTTGTTCTGAGACTCTAGCCTATTCTAGCAATCTCCATTTCAAAAGAAATAGACTCTCGCCTATTCTTGTAATTTATGGGCCTGTTTGGTAACGGCTATGAGGGTTGAAATAGGGATGGACTCGATTCGGGCCTAGAACCGGCCGGGCCTCGGTTCAAGGTATGGGAGGCCCGGAACCGGTCCGGGTAAGCCCCGGGTCCGGGTCCGGGCCGGGCCGGGCCGGGCCTCGGTTATATTTTTTTTGGGCTTTTCCTAGTTAACCCCCAACCCTCCCCCTCACCCCCAAATCAACCCTAACCACCTCAAATGGTCCAAAATACCCAGCCCAACCCAAAAACTAAAAAAAATTGAAAAAAAAAATTAAAATTGGTCCGGCTCGGGCCCGAACCGGCCGGGCCGGTTCACCTTTTGAAGGCCCGAGCCCGAACCGAGATCCCACCGGGCCGGGTGGCCCGAACCGGCCAACCAACCGGTTCACCGGGCCGGTCCGGGCCCGCACAATAGCGGGCCGGTCCAATTCCGGGCCGGTTGGCCCGACCCGAGTCCACCCCTAGACTGAAATGGCTGAAAAGTCTAAAAAGGCTGAATCTGTTGAATTGAAAGTGTTTGATAATATATCGGCTGAAATGGCTGATTCAATGTAGAATTACCATAAGGGTATTTTCAAAAAATTGAGTTTGCTGTAAACCCATCCAATAAGCCTTCACTTGTTGTCAACCCCTTCTCCATTATGCCAAGTCTTTCATTTCGCACCATTCAAATTCCCCAACAAATTAAGATCATTAAACTGCACTTTTCCATAGCTCTTGCAAAAAATCCTCCACCCAATGTAGAATTGAGGTTGCACCAGAGCCAATAGGCTCCCAACGTAATTGTTGTCAAAACTCCAACAAACAATTTGTAAAGGAACACCTAACAAACAAGTGTAGGGCCGATTCTGCCGCCCACCCAACAACTAATGAACAACCTAGGCGAGGAACACCATGGTCATGTAGAGAACCCGTTGATTTGGTGTCAGGAAGGAGGAGTCGATCAGTATATAAAAGTGGGCAAAGGAGTCATTACGAAAAGCAACAGTGAATTAATATGTTTCAGCCGAAAAAGTGACTCTCTCGTTACTTTTTTGGCTGATAAGGAATATCAGCTCAAACAGCCCATTTAGACTATGTTTGGTGATTTTTTCACACTTTCAGGCTTATAAGCCTATTTTTGGGCCTCCAAACGGCCACTATGGAGTATGTTCTTTTCCTTTCTTTTTCACGTCCTTAAAATGCTAAAAGAATAAGAAAACCTCTATTTGAGAAACGTGTATATGATTAATTTCATTTTGTTTTAACTACTCCTTTATTGGCCTGCAAAATGTTATAAAAAGTTGAAGTTGAACTTCAAAATGGAGTTATACACTTGAATACTTGATATTAACACTTTTCTAAATGGACATTGCTAGTCACGGAACGATTAGAAAGAACTAACATAGATAGATTACGTGCACGAAACAAACAAAATTGCAAGGGATCTAAACGAAGTGTCAAACTCTGCTTTCAAAAAACAGCAATTTCTAAAGTCAGACCAAAACGTAGAAACACAATTTTGCATTTCATATTCTAGATTTGACCGAGGCACATCATTTAAGAAACTGCTCCAAAAATCTTTGTATTTAAAATTATTTACAAAAGAATGAAATCAATTTGAACCACAAAACTTTAAATAAAAATGGTAAAGGAAGATAAAAAAAGGAACGAGGGAGCAGCATTATTTTCTTATTTGCCTGGCTAATGAGATAAATCGAGACAATGCAAAACACTTTATTACAAATTAATCATTTTAATACATTCCAAACATTTCATAACATCTCAGTTTAACACTAACTTACATGGATACAAAAATTTGGTAAAGTATACCAGTACATATTTTCATATTCATTTTATTTTATAATGCATACAGAAATGAAAGCCAAGGGAGTGGTAACCTTGATTCCCATTCAAGCTTCTAATTTTCAAAGCCATTCACAGTGAAACCACCATCTACAGCAATAACCTGGCCGGTTACATAAGAAGCAGAAGGAAGACAAAGGAAAGCAACCACTGATGAAACATCTTCGGGTTCCCCTACCCGCCTGAGAGGGGTTCGGGATATTACTCTTTCCAGAAACTCTTTGTCGGAAGTAAACTGCAAAACAAAGTTATTGACACAGGAATCATTTCATTGGATATAAATTGAATAAAGAATAGTAACAAGCATGTGACTATGTGAGTAATTAGCATTAAAAAAAGCTGATAATGTAACTTGCAGAGGGGTATACACAATTACACATTGATGCAAATTCTAAACATTGAAAATATTTGACATTGATTTTGTTGTACGTAAAAGTGAATCAATCTAAAGTGAGGTGATTCTTTAACAAATATAATCTCAGAACCATATGGCAAGCTCCTGATGAAATTAAAAACTGGTTCTCTTTCCCCTTGATTTATGGATAGTTTCATCTTCCCAGGCTTGGCCAAATGATCAACTTACAAATCATCCTGGTTATTGCCGAAAATTACAAATCAATCCATTTATCATTCGGATTTTTCGCACAAGACACAAAGATGATAGGATATTAGGATACAATGTTGTGTACCTCTTTGACAAGAGAGGTTTTAATATACCAAGGTGCCACAGAATTAACCCTAATGGCGTCCTTTGCCCATTCACACGCCAAATTTTTTGTAAGTTGGTTCATAGCCCCTGTAAGTGCATATTCAATACAAAAAAGCACGTTTAGTAATCTGACTTGTAATCAAAATTGCTTGGTTTTAAAGAGGTTGCCAAATGTAAGTAAAAAAATAAGTTTAACATGAATACATGATAAACTTAGGTAAGCTATCAAAAAAGTGTCAAAACTATAACTATAATACTTATAGCAGTTGTACTTACCAAAATTAAAAAGTTATATCTTGGTAAAAACAAGACTCTTTCTATGGAGCAGGGGGGATAGGTTATTGATTCCATTCAAACAAGGTGCCTGTTTGCAGGGGCATAGCTAGGGGTGGCCAACCCTGGTCCTGTCCCAACCCAAATTTTAAAAATGTCTTAATTTTGTGTAAAAAAATTCCATGTAAATTTGTTCCCAAAAATATTCTTTGTATCGTCCCAGTCCGACCCAGTGTCCTGGCTCCGCCCCTGCCTGTTTGGTATGTTTTATTTGACTGAAATGGCTGGATTTGGTAAATTTTCTAACAGGAAAAGCGCTTGATCACATTCATTTCAGCCAAACAAGTCAAAAGCTATTAACTCTGTTTATTCTAATAATTTTTCTGAATATTGAAATAAGGAGAATGAGCCAGACCAGGCTACCAAACGGAGTGTCGGGGCCCTAAGTAAGTCAAATGTTACTTATTATGATAAACCAAATGATACATTCAACGCTACAAAACGGGACCTTAAATATATATGCTAATGTACCGAAATTTTATTTATTGTGATTAATAAAGCTCACCTTTGGTAGCGCTATAGATAGATCCAGCAAATGATACATGTACCAAGCCAGCAACAGAGGAAACAAAGACAATGGATCCAGCTCCAGATGCCTTTAGAAGAGGATAAGCAAGTTGAGCAAAATGGTAAGAAGACTCTAAGTTGGTAGCCATGAGATGAGAGTATTCTTCAGCCGTAAACTCATTGGTAGTCTTCATGATGTGTGTCCCAACATTGTTAACCTGCCCCATATTAATAAAGATCCCAGGCATGAGGTGGAGGGAAATGTGTCTCATGTATGTCAGTTTAATCAGACCTCAAGTTAGTTAATTGATTGTCTCAAGTATCCTACAAATGCATAAACCAGAGTGTGTTAAAAGTATCTCATCTTGGATCACATAGGAATTTAATTCCCAAAACATTTGCCGAAATATTTTGAGCCCGAGTCTCATAATCCAACTCTTAGGTAAGAACGCTGAAGAATACATTTTTTGTCATGGTTGAAGTCCAAACTTTGTCATTTAAAAAGATTAGAAGCTCCCCCAAGGATGTTCTTACTTGAATTTATTGCAGTACCAGATCAGACCAGACTTCGACAACTATAAATTACAACGAGACTAGACATCTACCAAACCAGATCATACCAGAAAATTTTGGTACAAGTAAAAACATCCTGATACTTTGTAAGAGTTTGCAAGATATGGGGCAAAATTTAACAAATCGTGCGATGTGTTACCAACTTACCACGTGATCCAAGATAAGAGGTCGTGGTGTTCTGATATTATTTTTCAAATATGTGGGATGAGTACTATGCAAATAATTATTATATGAAATATGAACTATATTTGTTTTACTCAGTATTTGATCATCTAAAAAAAGTCAACAATTTCTATATACTTCATAATAACTTATGAACTATATTTATCCCTGTTGACGAACAAGGTTTATATGAAAAATATTCATAAATAGATCCCTGTATTCTTTTTATTTGCTTTCTCTCACGTTTCATATCATGTAGTTTCAAAAGAGTATCACCTATTCCACATTATGCTTTTAAAATTCGGGAACACTTATTACTCCATAGACATCGCAACTAAAATGATAGCAGTCCAGTGGAATACTCACCAGAATATTGAGCTTGCCGTCGAAGGCAGAGGAAACATTCTGGAAGAGAAGCAGGCGCTGATCTTTTGACGACGCATCGCAGACAGAGCCTGAGACTTTGAGGCCTTTAGAAGCCCAATCTTCCAGGCTCTGCTTCAGCTCTTCTTCCTTTCTGGAACATGTGTATACACTGGCGCCCAATTCAGCCAGTTCCTCCACGATTGCGCGCCTAGTCGAAGAAAAATCAAACTTTACACAGAAGGATTTGTTTGGTAATTGATTTTGCCAAGCCTAGAAACGGTTTCCGAAAATTGTTATTAAATAAAACAGTAACAGAAAAGGCTACAAGGTACCCGATTCCACGAGTGCCTCCGGTGACAAGAGCGGTCATCCCAGAAAGAGACCATCTTGAACGACTGCTGCTCCGCTCTTCAGCATTCGCCATTAGAGAAAAGAATGCTGCTCTTATATCACACAAAAAGCTTATGAGCGACGAAGACCACTTCCTGTGCTTCTGTAAAACCGGAGTTGGTTGGTTGCTCGAACCTTTTGACTTCAAAAGAGTATGCAACTGCAACTGGCCCCCAATCTCTGGCAACTGCAATACTGAATCATTATTATTAGCAACTACTCCGATGTAGATGTTTTTACTTGTGGTTTTAAAAGGATTCACACCACATCACACCAATTTGAACGGACAATACCATATTTGACTCCCCTCATTACTGCTTCCGGTCTCAAATGAAATTCACACTTTGATTTCCATAAATTAAGGAAATAAATTTGATTTTACTGTAGCGTACACTGTTGTAACACTGTTTGACACTATTTGACACTGTTTTGATGTAGATAATTTGTCTAATAAGGAAGAGAGAAGAAGTGTGAAGTTTATTTTGGAACTACCGAAAAAGGAAAGTGTGAATTTCATTTGGAACCGGAGGGAGTATAAAATACACAGAGACCAGATATTTAACAGGCCAGTTCAGACCAGACCAAGTCACACCAGACTTAAACAGACTACACCGAACCATCAAATTATAGTCCAAGTAAAAATACCTCTTACTTGTATAAACAATTCGGTTACCCACATTTTTATACTCATTCTTATATCGTTATAGTCGTTTTAGTGAACAATTTCGCATCTCATTCACGGACAAAATTGTTCACAAACAAAAACGTGTTTGTTCTATTTATTAACGGAATTCACAAGCAAATGATAATATTTCACGAGGGTGTCTATAAGGACGAGAATAAAGTGTCTAGATAGCAAAGTTGCATTTGAAAATAAGTACTTTCACTTTATTAACTTTATCAATCATTGTTTATACTAAACGTGTAATTATTTTTTTCCTTCACTGAATTGTATAATAATAAAAATAAGTAAGGTTGAAGATTTATAATTATTTTCTAGTTTTCTGGTTAAGCCGATCGAACTTGTTGTACAGAATTATTTCAATAGGGAGAGTTCAAATAAAAAGAGGTGTTTCCGTGTAAAGTGCGAACAATTGCATTTTCCCTCATTGCATTGCACTATTGCATGTTTCCGTTACACTTTTTCGCGATCACAAAAAACTTCGGTTTATTTATGAAATTGCCACCACGTATTTTATCAAATTTAGTGCATTGTTAGCTCATTTTGAGTCATTGGATATGTAAATGAATGCACAAGATTTACTCTAAAAATATTAAAGTTTTTGACCTGAAAATAATAGGTTTTTTTTATTGAAAAACTCTAAAAATATTAAAGTTTTAAGAAATGTAGATAAAACTTGTGGAAAGTTTTAGAATGTCAAAGTCAAAAACTTTGATTTTTGAAATTATTTTCGGATTCTACATCTTTTTTACCCGATTGGAATCATGTATTTACTGAGATGATTTCAATTTCGGGCTTTAACCAGATCAACCTAAACCGGACCAAACTCGGCCTACCAAAAACCCGACTCGTATTGAATATAATGGGATTTGTTCCGGTCCTTAATTTTCATAACCCAAGATCTTACATGTAATTTTCGGGTTTAGCAAAACCCGAGCTAGGCCCAAAATTTTTTTTATTGTTCGTGACTTTATTTCAATTAATGTTTATGAAGTCTTGCTTCATATTTAACCTTACACGTCATTAATAGACTTTTAACCATTTAATAGTAAAAATGTTGTCTAGTGTATACTGATAAACCAATGAGTTTATCTCACATTTTTGTATAATATATGTATGGTTTGTGTATCCTCAAAAGAACTAACCCACCTCACGGTATTTTGTTTTTTCAACTACATAGGAAACTTTCATTAATCTTGGAATATGAGAATGCTTCCATTTTCAAGTTAAAATAATATCTAATTTTATTTTTGAGAGAATATTGGATTGCAAATTATACAATAATAATTCTATTTTAGATAGGGAAAGACAAATTAAGTGTCAAATTATCCTTACTTTTACACTATGTAGCACCGATACCGGTACGCGGAATCGCGGAAACGCGGACACGGGTACGAGAATACGGCAAAACAAAAAAAAGTAGGATACGGATACGGGTACGAGGATACGGCAAAACATAAATAAATGGAGATTTAGCTCCTCATTTGGAGACTAAACAATGCTAGAAAAATATATAGAAATTAATATTCTAAATAGAGCTTAAGTGTATGAAAGAAGGAATATTTAATATGAACGGAAAGGGTGTTATTTATAGGTGTTTTGAAGGTGTTGCGTCGAATACCCGACCGGGTATTTGAGATGTCCGACCGGGTATTTGAGATGCCCGACCGGGAAGGATGTCTCGCCGGAAACTCAGGTTATGTCGGTGGGTTTTTGTGCGCAGAGTCAAGGTGGAACTGAGATGAATAGCTTAGGTCAGCGACCACCACCAACAACTCACGGCGGTCCTGTTTGCAGGCCGGACTTCAGAGCTCAGATTCCTTCTCCCTCACCGCAGGACCCACTTCCAGTAATAATGTTGAAAGCCTGAGTGGCGAGGAGACGCACGGGCTTGGCATTGCTCGAAACATCACATGGGCTGAAATTGTTAGGTGTGAATCGGACAGAAAAAAAGACAAAGCCAGCACCTCAATTGGAACTTTCCTACCATCCGCACAAAATGTTGAAAACCAAAATCGGCCGCTCCTCAACCCATGTCAGTTGCTACTGCTAAGGATTATGAGAAATTCAATTTTTTTGGAGAAGAGGATTTTGACTCCATCAAAATTGAATCTAAAATATTCAGATTTGCGACCCGAAACAACGAAATTGTCATTTTTGAAATTAAAAAATCCTCACTAAAAAGGATTAATTTCAAAACAGTGATGGCACCCGGGATCTTCCAATTTATTCAACAACTTTCATGCTCAAATAAATTTAATCTTGTCCAGACCGGAAAATTTGGGAATATCACGGTTATGTCGCTGCTCAACAATTCAGGTTGTTATGTGAAGATTGCTAATGACAAGGGGAGCTCAATTCTAATTCCCAGGGGCACACAATTCAAACCTCAAAGATTTTTTGACATTATTTTCAAAAATTGTTGGATTGTCTTATTTAGAGCAGGAGGACCATATGCACTGGGAGCATGAAAATTCGTCTGATAATGAGGATATAACCATTTCAAAACTCATATTTAACTATGAGATTCAGAGAGCCTTCGGCGAGAAGCAACAACTCATCCCCCTTGAGAAATAACAATTTCCACTTCTTCGAGCATACTCTGACGCCTCAGACAGCTTTGATTATTCCGATGAATCTTTCTTTTCAGACGATTTGCTGGGTCATGCAACTGAAAGCGATCGACGCCCTCCTTTATCAAACCAGGAAGAAATTGGGAATTCCAAATTCAACATAACGATTTGCCGCAAAGCAAAATTTGTCACCTCAGAAAATTATCTGCCAACAGACAACCTGAACACTCAACTTAAACTTTACAGGAAACCTCAACAAAACAAGAGGCGACGTAGCATGCGGACTAGATCACAGTCTAGAGATTTCCCTTGGGTCTAGTTTTAGTTTCTTTATATTCTCTTTTACTCTCTGTATCTTTCATTTTATTTCTCTTCTTGCACTATACCTTTATTTTTATGAATAAAATCGATCTTTTTCAAAAAAAAAAAAAAAGATGCCCGACCAGGTATTTGTCAAATCATATCTTTTTCAGACGTCTTTGTGTTCTTCAGCACGTCCTTTAGCGCGAAGTCACTTCTTACCCGATCGGGTAAATGGAATACCCGACCGGGTATTTCATATAACTTCCCAGAAGCTTCGTTTTCACCTCATACCCGACCAGGTAAATGTCATACCCGGTCGGGTTTTGCACTAAAATCAAGATTTCACATCCCTGTTGCCTTCCAAGCTTCCCTATTCTCAAACCCAACTAACTACTTCTTACAACAAAAAAATAAAGAAAAAATTCCACTTTTGGTCCCATGACTATTATACCACTTCCACATTTAGTCCCTTACTTTCAGATTGTCCACATTTAGTCCGTGACCATTATCCCATCACCACCCCTCGTCCTTCTGGCCAAAATTCTGGCAAATTTAGTCCACTTATCAACCTCAGAATCAGTCTTTGCATTACATTTTATATAAGGTTGGGTTTTTCATATCAGTCTTTGCATTAAATTTGTTTTTTCATACCTAAAATCTGCATTAAATTTGCCGGAATTTTGGCCGGAAGGACGAGGGGTGGTTAGGGGATAATGTTCACGGACTAAATGTGGATAATCTGAAAGTAAGGGACTAAATGTGGAAGTGGTATAATAGTCACGGGACCAAAAGTGGATTTTTTTCAAAATTAAATGCTAGAAATACAATTAAAATCAAATGAAGACTAACGACTACAAACTTGCACAATAATAGTTGTTGAAGGTAAGTCCCGTAGATCCGAAAGCCCAACACGAACTTTGGATATATCAGGAATGGTACAGAATCAAAGTGTATAACCAAATATAAAATATGAACTCACTAATACTCAAAAGCCCACTCGTATTAATTAACCTATCTGATTACAAGGAATTTCCCGATCGGTAGGTCGGGATAATGCTTTAATACAAGAAATAAGAGCAATAATGCTATTCTAGAGCCTGAGTATTGAAATGCTAACCCTTACAATGATTGTAAACCTTCTATTTATACTAATGGAGAGCATGGGCTGCTCTATGCTGATTGTCTGTTGTTCCACCGACTTGGTCACCCATGTTTCCACTTGCTGATGTCACAATCTGGCATTAATTGCACCTAGCCACTTGCTGGTTGTCCGTTGCTCGAACGGGATGTTGGACCATGCTGAAGACGCTTGTCAAATTGGCCCAAGTATGATATATAGTCCGAACCCCGGTCGGTATATCTTCTTTCTGGGCCGGCCCTTACTTGGGCCGAACCTCGTTCGGCATGAATTCTTCACTGGATCTACTCATCATAGAGTGATGGGCTTGTTGTTTGGGCTGGGTATCTTGGGCCTTCTTGATCCGGGTATTGGGCCTCTGGATCAATATCCCAACACAAGTCCCCCACTTCCGATGTCTCGAATGACAGTGAGTGCATTAGGAAGAATGAACACCAATGTTGCAAATTGCCCAATGGCGATCGGGGCACATAAGTAGTCAGTTCCCCATGCTGTGATTTGACGGCTGTCGTTTCATTTCCCCATATTCATCATGATAACCGTCGTTTAGTCTTTTCATTAGACACGCGTTCAGCTTAAATTCTCCTAGTGACGTGTCGCTCCCTGATTGGTTCTTGACACGGCGGTTCAAAGGCTATAAATTAGCCTTTAACTTCTCAAATCCGGGTTTCGATTCTGCAATTTTCTTCGCCTTGCTGTTTTCTGAAATTTCTTCCAGCTTTCGTCGCTCAGGTACTCTCCCTCCCTTGCTTTCTCGCCTCATCCCTGACTCGGTCGAGATGAATTCCCAACGGTGTGCTGATTCGGAAATGGCTTCTCAAGGGGAGGACCGTGATGTGGAGATTATCACCGTCCCTTTTGATGAAGGTTCCAAGGCAGCGACGGCGGAGGTTAGGGCGGAGACGGGTGACTCCTCCGACAGCTCTTCTTCCTCCAGTGAAGATTCCGACGATACCAAGTCCGAGGATGAATTAATTTCCATGGCGGCCGGACGTCCCAACGATTTCCCCCGCCATACCCTTGACCTAAAACTGATTAGGGAGAGGCGGCAAAAACTGACCTCCCACAATAGGGCCAAAATTCCGGCCCTTATCCCAGACCCAGTGAATTTCCGACTGCAAGCTGGACTTCACCCAATGCGTCATAGGCCCGGGATGGTTGTAGTTCATTTTGACTCAATTAGGGCTGGGCTTAGGTTTCCGGTACATTCTTTTTTCATTTCATTTTTTAATTTCTATGAAATTGTACCGGCCCAAATAATGCCGAATTCCTATCGGGCAATGGCGGGTTTTATTTGTCGTTGTAAAGATGCCGGTGCCCGACCAACCTTAGATCTCTTCCATCAATTTTTTAAGGTATCCCCTCAACAAACCCACGGCTATCTGGCCACTAGTGCCCGAACGGGACATATTCTGTTCAAGGGCAATCCAACTTCAATCAAGGGGTGGAAAGATCGGTTTTTCTTCGTGACTGTCCCGGACGGCCTAGTTCCCCGCAAATGGAATGCATTCCCCCGCAAAACGCCTGATCCAGTCCTTACTGAAGAAATTTACAAGGACGTGCTTGTTGTGGAGAAAGATAAATGCATGGATATCATGAATTATCTAACTCCCGATCGGCTAGTTGAAGTCGGGATAGGTACTGCACGTTCTCTTGGGTTTACTTGTTTTGAGAAATCAAGTGCCATGGTCCGGGCGGTCCTTCCCGTGCGAGAAACGTTCTCTTTTTCTTTTTTCTAGTTTCTCACACGCTAAGGCCGCTCGGTACTAACATTTTCCTTTGTCATTTTTCAGCACCAAATCCAGACCTACCCATGGATAATAGCAGAGCTCTGGCAGCTGGTGGGTTTGGTAAATGGAAAAAGGCCAGGAAGAACCCCCAACCTATTCCCTCTACTGTTACTACTCAGGATGTTGGGTCTTCTCAACCAGTTCCAGAGCCACAACCAATACAACAGGTCCATCAGGACCAATTCGATGCCATGCTGGTCGATGATCGGTTTGGTTCTGATCAAATGCAACAATTTCCCGAGCACTTCCAAGCTGCTCAAGAAACCGGTCAGGGTGCGGGTGATATACCCACCGTCCAGCTGTCTGGCCAGGTTGACCGGATCTCACTGGCAGATCCGGTTCATGATGTTGTAGAAAGAGGTGGCTGCTCAACAAGCCAGATTTGGTCTACCTCTGCCTTCTTCAACAATTTCACCGTCCCCAAGCTGTCGGTCGAGCAATCTGAGGAATGCTTGGCCTTAGCAGCTCTGAAGGTACCTTACCATTTCATAGTTTAAATTTCTCATAGTTTAAAATTTTCTTTCACACCATCTCATTTCCCGAACGACATTTTGCAGGTTGGGTTTTACAGTTTGCAGCTGAAGGAAGCTCGACTGGCTAAGGAGCGGGAGCTGATCGTTGCTCAGACTTCTGCGGAGCAGAATGCAGCTGCTGCTTTTGCTGCTCTGGAGGCCGAGCGAAAGGCCTATGCAGAGGAGAAGAAGCGTCTTGAATCGGAGCTTGGTGAGCTCCGGGTTCAGCTCTGGGTCTCTCAATCCAAGGTTCATGCTGCCGAAGCTGCCTTGGTTAAGTTTGAAGAGCATGCCCCTCGTATCCCGGACGGCCCTGCTGAAGTAAAGGTTGATTTATCTGCCGTCCGGGAGTCATTCAAAGGGTCTGAGGAGTTTGCTATCTTGAAAAAAGATTATGCGCAACAGCAACTCCCAGTCACCTTTGGTGATTATCTTGAGCGTTTCTCCACGGGTGACGCCCGTCGGAGCGAGGGGGTCAAACTACTCGACCAGGACCCAAGGGGGAAAAAGTTCAATGATTCCCTGGCCCGATCCTTGTACGTCATGGGCTGCCAGCACATCATGGCCCCCTTCGTCACCAAACTCCAAGAATTACTAGGGAGGCCGATCGAGCTGGCTGATCTTCCCCAAGCGCCCATAGTTGAAGCCCAATACGAGAAGTATCAACGGGACTTGCAACGGGCTGCTGACCGTGAAGCGGGGAAGGAGCCTGATCCCCCCACTGACTCAGATGAGGAGGATGGTGATGAAGAAGACAATAGGGCAGAACAGTAGATTAGAATCTAATAATTTTAGCAACTGTAATCCCTTCCCCCTTTTTCCTCTTTCCTTGCAAACCTTATCTGTATTTCCCGGCCAATAGAGCCAATGAATATATATCTATTTTTTGCATAAAGCTCTACATACTGTCTTTCTTGCCTTTATCGAATGATTTACTCGCCATTCGGGATTCGGTCCATTTTGTAGGACTTAACGGTTTTCTGACTATTTTTTACTCAACACTCCTAACACCGTATGCTTGCCGCTCAGGCAGTAGATAGTTCTGACAATTTATCAGAGACTAGCCCCCTGCTTTTGTGTTGATAGCCGTTCGGGCTTCTGTTCATTTTTTAGGACTTGGCTGATTTTTATGGCCTCAGACGTTTCCTTCAGTTTTACCGCATTCGGCTTCCTTCGTATGTTGATAGCCGTTCGGGCGTCTGATCGCTTTTTAGGACTTAGCAGTTTTTCTGGCTTCAGATGTTTCTGATAATCCACCGCATTTGGCTTCCTTCGTGTGTCGATAGCCGTTCGGGCGTCTGATCGCTTTTTAGGACTTAGCAGTTTTTCTGGCTTCAGATGTTTCTCATAATCCACCGCATTTGGCTTCCTTCGTATGTCGATAGCCGTTCGGGCTTCTGATCATTTTTTGCAGTTTTTCTAACCAGCAACTCTCTGTGATCTTTGCTAATTCTCTATGAGCCCGTTCGTCAGTCGGCTCCTTTGAAACATCTTAGTTATTTGGCTCGCTGTACGGTATTCGGCGATCTGAGTAGTATTTATCTGTTCTTATGGATCTTGTTGCTTTCCTTCGTGTGACAAGATCTGCCTCAAAACATAAGTGCCCGTTCGACAGTCGCTTGCCTGGTTGATCAGTACTCTTAATCATGTATCTTCATTGTCCGTTCGGGTTACGTGCTTAATAATGATCCATAAATGCACCTTGATTAACCATAATCACGCCATGCCACGTGTTAGTCACGGATTAGGTTTTTTGGGCGGCACTTTCTCTATTTATAGAGAGGTGCTTGATCCTCATTTTTCTTGCTGTTTCCTTGGTTTTCTTTCTAAGCTCTCTCGCATATTTTCAAGCTTTCTCTCTCTAGAATTCTCAGAATTCCTCAAGTGATTTTATGTATTTCCCTTCTAGCTCAGAATCTGAAGAAATGTCGTTGATTCGTGTAGGAAAAACATCTGCTGGGAACAAGGCCGAAGGCTCTTCTTCCTAAATACCTAACTCCGGCAATCCTCTCGCAGGAAAAAGTACCGAACAACCACGTGATGACGGATTCCTATCAGGGGACGACGTCCAGATTTATAACAAGGGAATGCCCGAGCGGCCACCCCGCATTCCCCTCCATTTTAACCGCATCCGTAAACAAAAACAACGTCTTCCTGAAGATGACGAACGACAACTTGGCCAATTACTGCCTCCACCAAGAGAATATTATGCTGGATTCATCCGGCACCCAATGAGGCATCGACCGGGGCACGTGCTAGTGCATCTTGACGCGTTGATTGCTGGGCTTCGCTTCCCTCTTCATCCGTTCATCGTGGAGTTCCTACGCCGGGTTTCTGTACTACCCGCTCAGTTCGTGCCCAGTACCTACCACATTCTTACAGGCTTCATAATTCGATGCTAAGAACTGAGGATCACTCCAAGTGTTGACTTATTTCTTCATCACTACTGCTATCAGCCTTATTGGACGACCAGGTACCTGAAGCTGGTGGCCCGCTCTGATCGTCAATTGTTTACAGATAATCCCACCCCGCCGGCTGACTGGGAGGAGCGATTTCTGTTTGTTCGGGTAGGTGATTCTCTGCTAATTCCGGATAGGTGGAACGCCTATCCCGTTCGGGATTCTCAGCCTAGAGTAGATGCCGTTCTACGCTCCCAAGCTGAATCTCTGCGTATGGGAGGAACCCGAAGTCTTCGGGGTTTTATTACCACTTCTGACATGTTATCTTCCGGGATTGGTAAGTGTAACAGGGCTTTAACCCGATCGTCATTCCTTCTTTCAATTTAGCTTCTTATCTCTTATTCCCTTTTTTGTAGGTGTGATATCCCTCATACCCGTCCGACGTTCTATATCTGCCGCTACTCTGACGGCTTCCTCTAGAAAAGGCAAGGAGAAAATGATTGCCGATCATGCCTCTGCGGAGCAAACCCGAAATAACGCAAGGGGAATGACGACAACATATTGATCTCGGTCGATCACGTAGTTGATTTGACCGGGTCGGAAGCTGAGCCCAAAAAATCTATGCCTGCCAAACAAAAAACTCCAGCTCTTTCTGATGCGCCGGTCGATGATCGGATGTTTGTTGAGTTTTCAAACATGGGACCTAGATCAGAAGGGAGATACCTGTTCGGGCTGATGCCATCATCCATGTGGTGCCATACTGCGATTAAGGTTCCCCCCAGTTTCACGAACTTGACTCACTGGTCAGATCTTTTTGAAACAGGTCATCAAGAAGCACTCAAGGTACGCTTCATTCTGATCCATACCTTCCTATTTTTTATTGGTTTATCTTATCTGACTTCCTTTGCAACTTGTTTTCAGGCCGGTGTATACTATCATAAGGCCTTTCTTGCGGTCGAAAAGGAAATGAAAACCCTGGCCAGCGATCGGGATGACAGTCAGGTTCTTCTTTCTGCCGCTCGGAAATTAGCGGCTGATCTACAAGAACGGGCCAAGGAAGGTGAGAAGGCGAAAGCTGCTCTGGCTGAAATGCAAGAGAAAACCCGACGTCGCGACCGGGAGATTAAAGAACTCCGGGCCAAGGTGCGGGCTGCCGAATCCGCCGGGATCAAATTTGACAAGGCCGTTGGTGACGATCTGCCCGAACCTTATACGGTCAACACTTCCCAGATCGCAAATCAATCAATAGTTGATTATCAACGAGGTAAAGGGCTGAACGTCGCTCTGGAGAACACAGCCCGGCAATTCCTGGGACCTCATCTTGGCCAATTCTTACGCGAAAGCGAGGATCCCATCAAGGCAGGGATCGATCTCCTGGACAGCACGCCGGAAGGGAAATCTTTTTTGGATGTCCTGACCGAGAAAACTGTGACGCAAAGTCAGGATCTGCTTTTGGATAGGAACCTTGATTTGATCCTAGAACATTTCCCTAAGCCGTTCGACCCTGATGAATTAGGCTTTGATGATCTGTTCGGGAACACATACGACCGGATCATGGAGAAGAGGACAAAAGCAGTGCCTGATGATGCAGTGCAGGCAGGGAGCTCCCAACCTCCACCTTCCCCGAACGGCAGTCCTCCAGTAGCATAGCCTTGTAAATTTTTGCTTTCTTGTCTTTTTTTCTTGTATATTCCGGCTAGTAATGCCGAAGAATAAACTGGACATTTCTCTTTAATTGTTGATGTCTCTCTTCTGTTTTTTCTTTGATTTCTCTTGCTAATAATCATTTCTATGTTGTCGAACATCATTCGGCTCATGTATCTTTATATTTATGACATTGTTTCCAAGCCGTTTTGATCCCTCTGTTCGGTCATAAAATTAGGCTGAAACAAATGTCTTCCTCCAAACCATCATCATTCAGTCATTTACCTGGGATTCTGATTCTGCGGATGACAATTCAGGTTACCGAACATCATTCGTTTTTTCCATATTTGTTCTGACACCTTTCCCAAGCCCGTTTTGATCCCTTTACCGTTCGTGATCCACAGGGTCAAAACTCTTTTAGCTGAGGTGAATTCCTCCAAGCCGTTTTGATCGTGACCACAGGGTCAAACTCTCAGCTGGGACAGGGGCTCCCTCCAAACTGTTAACCCGTTCGTCATTCGGTCATCCGGAATGATCCCACGTGTTAACAAGCTGAGGTGAGACTATCTCCCTTCCAAACTCATAATTCTGATGCATTCCGAACTATTCTTACTGGCTCGTATCATCCATATTAGAGGTCTGAGGTAACCCTTTTCAAACTGTAAGCAAGGTCACCGGATCGGGTCATTCCTTATTTATAGCTAAAAGGGCGACTCGCTTCCAAATCAAGTTAATGATTGAGGCGAGATTTTTCAAAACCATAGTTCCGATTCCCCGGACGACAATCCGTACCTTATCCGAATGTCGTTCGGTTCGTCCATATCTTACAGTCTTGACACCATCTCCAAGCCGTTTTGATCCCTTTGCCCGTACGTAATTACAGGGTCGAATTTAGCTAAGTTGACGACTCAGCTCCCTCCAAACTGTTAACACGTTCCTCATTCGGTCATCCGGAATGATTTTGCGTGTTAAAAAGCTGAGATGAGAATCACTCACATCAAACTCCAGGCCATTTTGATCCCTTTAACAATGCGTAATTACAGGGTCAAACTCTATTAGCTGAAATAATGGCTCCCTCCAAACTGCTAATATGTTCCTCATTCGGTTGTCCAGAACGATTCCCATGTTAACCGCTGAGGTGAGACTATCTGAGTGTCAAGCTCCAAGCCGTTGGCTGAGAATGACTTTCCTTCCATGCTGTTAACCCGTTCGTCATTCGGTCATCCGGAATGACCATGTTAACCATGGGCTGAGATTTTCTGAGCATCGATTCTTCAAGCCGTTTTGATCCCTTTATCCGTTCATAAATCTAGGGTCAAAACTTTCTTAGCTGAGAATGATTTTCCTTCCATGTTGTTAACCCGTTCATCATTCGGTCATTCAGAATGATCGTGTTAACCATGGGCTGAGATTTTCTGGAAGATATGTCTCCCTCTCTATACACATTTTTTTAGAGGTGGCAACAGCCGTTTTTACTGATAAAATTTCCTCAGATGTTCCGTATTCCATGTGCCTGCCGGTCGACCTTCGGTACATTGTAGGCCAAACGTTCCTGAAGCATACTTCTTGCATATTTGATATGGACCTTCCCAATTTTGTGCCATTCTTCCACCTTCAAGAGGTTTGCTTTTTTCTCGCTTCCTTAGCACCAGGTCCCCTACTTCGATTGAACAGATTTTTACTTGTTTATCAAAGTATCTTCTCGTGGATCTGTGATACTCTTCCATTCGTGCAGCTGCCAGATCCCTTCTTTCTTCTATGAAGTGCAATTCGGCCCGTAGGTTGTCCTCATTCTGCTCTGGGCTGTAATGCATTGTTCGGTGTGTGGGAACTAAGATCTCCGTTGGTACCTTGGCCTGGAAACCATAAGCAAGGGCAAATGGAGTTTCTCCCGTGTCCGTTCGGGGTGTAGTCCTGTAAGTCCATAAGATATAATTTAACTGATCAGGCCACAATGAGGAATATTCTTCCAGCTTCTTCTTCATACCATCTATGATAGTACGGTTCATATTCTCTACTTGGCCATTTGCCTGAGGGTATGCCACGGATGCTCTGGAATGCTTGATTCCCCATTTGACCAGGTAGTTTTCAAAATTCCGGCTTACGAACTGCCTTCCCTTATCAGTTACAATCTGTTCAGGGATTCCGAAACGGCAAATAATATTCTTCCAGACAAACTTTTGACACTTGACATCTGTGATGCTGGCCAGTGGCTCGGCCTCTACCCATTTGGTAAAGTAATCTATCCTAACAATGATATACTTGTTATTCCCAGGGGCCGTGGGTAGAGGACCTAGCAGGTCGATCCCCCATCTTGCGAAAGGAATGGCCACCGTCATTGGAGTGTAGAAAGTGGCTGGTCGTCCGGGGACCGGTGCGTATAGTTGGCATACTTTACATTTTCTAGTATGTGCAAAGCAGTCTTGTTGGATAGTCGGCCAATAATACCTTTGCAGGATAATTTTTCTGGCCAGTGTCTTGGGCCCTTGGTGGCTGGAGCAGATACCCTCATGAATTTCTTCCATCACGGCCGCCGCTAGATCGGGTGGGAGGCATTTCAAATACGGCTCACCAAATGTCTTTTTGTACAGCTGTCCGTCCACCAATTCGAACATGGAAGCCCTCCTCTGGATGCATTTTATCTGATAAGCAGGATTTTTATCTTGTGGGAGGGTTCCGTCTTTCAGGTAGTTGGTCATATCTATGACCCAGCTAGGGACGACATAAGGATATGGCCTGGATCTGGAGCACCATGATTGCTGGGGTTGCCAATGTTTCTCGATGGGCAAACCGTTGGATATGAGTTGGAATCTCCTGTGCCCGATCGTCGAACGCTGCATTTTCCAATTTGGATAAGATGTCTGCTTCAGTATTCTCTATCCTGGATATTTGGTCGAGCACCACCTGTTCAAATTTGCTTATCTTCTCCTCAACTATCTCTTTATAAGCCTTCATTCTCTCTTCTTTAGCCTCAGCTGTGCCATTCACTTGATGTACCACCAACTGACTGTCCGATCGGACTTTTAACCGATCGGCGCCCAGGGCCTTCACATATTTTAAACCCGCAATAAGGGCCTCATACTCAGCCTCATTGTTGGTTACTTTGAAGTCAAAATGGATGGAAAAGTATGCTTTGAACCCTTCGGGCGATGCGATCACAGCTCCAGCTCCACAACCCTTGGCACTAGCTGCACCATCCACATACATTTCCCACCAGTTATCCAGCCCATTATTCTCTGAGTCTATTTCCGAGGGCCGAGCGGTACATTCTGCAATGAAATCTGCCAGGGCCTGCCTTTTGATAGTAGGTCGAGGTTTGAAATCCACCTCATATTGCCCGATCAGGAGACTCCACTTGGTAATGCGCCCACTTGCCATTGGGTTTCTCAAGATGGTGGCTAGTGGCTGAGTGGTATACACAGTTACCGGGTGGGTCTGGAAATATGGTGCCAGACGTTTAATAGCAGCTATCAGGGCCAACACTGTTTTCTCTAACAAGGTGTACCTGGTTTCCGGGCCGTTCAAAGCCTTGCTTACAAAATAGATTGGCCGTTGAATGCCATCTTCTTCTTTCAATAATATCGTGCTCACGGCCAGGTCAGCTACAGCATGGTACATATATAGATGTTCCCCTGGTTCGGGTTTTGTCAAGACCAGGGGAGAAGACAGATATGCCTTGAAATCTTCAAAGGCCGTTTGACATTCGACTGTCCATTCAAAGGGGTTGGCTTTCTTCATGATCTGAAAAAATGGAATAGCTCGATCGGCTAGCTTGGATAGGAATCTGCTCAGAGCTGCTAACCGACCGGTCAATCTCTACACTTCTATGAGGTTTCTAGGAGCCTCCATATCCACGATTGCCTTTACCTTTTCAGGATTGGGCTCAATCCCCTTCTCGCTCATCATGTATCCCAAAAATTTGCCCCCTCTTACAGCAAAAGCACATTTTTTGGGATTCAGCCTCATGTTAGCTTTCTGCATTATCCCGAACACCTTTTCTATGTCCAGGACATGATTCTCCTTCTTCCGGCTTTTGATCAGGATATCATCAACATAAGCCTCCATTGTGACTCCCAACACTTCTTTGAACAGCATCCCGATCATCCCCTGAAAAGTTGCCATTGCGTTCTTTAATCCGAATGGCATGACAATATAGAAAAACACACCATCCGAAGTAACGAACGTTGTTTTCTCTGCATCAGCTGGGTGCATGAAGATATGATGGTAACCCTGGAATGCATCCATGAAGCTCAACAATTCACATCCGGCCGTTTCATCTACTAGCAGATCGATCCTCGACACTGGATAAGGGTCCATGGGACAAGCTTTATTCAGATCCGAGTAATCCACGCACATCCTCCAAGTAGATTGTTTTGGAGCTAGGACCACATTCGATAGCCATTCGAAATGGATTACTGGACGGATGTGTTTTATTTTCAGCAAGGTGGCCACCTCCTGTTTTGTGAATTACCGTCATTCGGTTGCTTGATATCGTTTCTTTTGTTGGACTGGTTTTGCATCAGGCCGAACGGCAAGTTTGTGACATATTATCTCCGGGTCAATACCTGGCATATCTTCTGGCCCCCGGGCGAATAATACCTGAAACTTTTTTAGGACGGCAATCACGCCATCCCGGATGTCAGCCTCCAGATCTACCCCGATAGCTACCTTAAGGTTCGGGGGGAAATCCAGGTCAATTTGTTCGAGGCGAGTGGCAGGTTCTGGATGTGCCTCGAACTCCATTCGGTGGGTCTCCACCTCAATACTGTTAACCCGCACTCCACGGGTGTTCATCTGCTTCAGGGCCTCTCGGTAGCATGTCCGGGCTGTCACCGGATCAGTTCTGGCCACCCCAACCCCGGTGTCAGTGGGCAATTTGATGCATGAGTGGCGGACAGAGGCTATTGCCTCCAGATCTTCCAATCCTGGTCGGCCTAAGATGGCATTATGGGCACATTTTATATCCACCACCACGAACGTCATTCGGAGTGATGCTTTGTGCATTTCGTCCCCAATTTCAACCACCAATTGGATGGTCCCCTCAGCCTCAATACAATTATCGGTGAAGCTTGCCAGTGGGGTTCTTAGGTGGGTCAATTGACTTCTTTGTAGACCCATTTTCTCGAATGATTGTAAATACAATACATTCACACTGCTCCCAGTATCGATCAGTACTCGGCGGATCAAAGCATTGTCAATGCACATGCTCACCACCAATTCATCCCTGTGCGGGCTTGGGGAGTTGGGTAAATCAGCTGGCCCGAACGTGACCGGGTCCGTCCTTCCTTTCTTCTGGGGGGGAGTGGAGATGGATCCCACATAAAGACTTCGCTCGAACCTTTTCCATTCGGCGTTCGAATCCCCTGTCTCCCCGCCCCCAAATATAACCTTGACCTCCATTCGAGGTTTCTTTCTGGGGCCTCCCGAGCCCTCTGGTTCATCCCTGGGGGAATATATACGTCATTCTGAGGCTGGGCATCACGTTGGGCATCTCGTCGCCAGCTATTGGGTTTCCTGATCGGTTTCAAAGTGCCCACCGCACTTGGATCCTTATTCACATACTTGCCCAGATGACCCCGTCGGATCAAGTCCTCAATGGCCGTTTGTAGGGCCCTACAGGCGTTGGTGGCATGACCTTTCATGTTGTGATATTTACAAAAAGCAGACTCATCTGCTTCCATAAATTGTGAAGAATCAGTCGGAAGGGGAATATTGTCCCTCTCGTTCTGATAAATGGTCGCCACGGACAGGACCAATGGGGTAAATCTCCCTTGTTTGGGAGGTATAGCGGCCACTGGGCTAGGACCCAGCCGATCGGCCATCTTGATTGGGGCAGTAGGCGCAACGACCTTATCCCTGATCATTATCTCCTCTTCGAGGGCAGCATGCTTGTGAGCTCTGACTAATACCTCGGCATATGCTGTACCTGGATTCTTCTTCAAATCCTTGTATAACTCTCCCGTTTGGAGAGCGTTCGTGAATAGGGTGATGGCGGTATCATACGTCATATTTCCCACTGTTAGAGTTTCGTCCCTCCATTTTTTTAAGAATTGATTGAGGGTTTCCTTGGAGTTTTGCTTCACGCTGGTCAGGTAGCTGAAATGCCGTTTCGGATTGACACTGGAAGCAAATTGGGCCAAGAATAACGTCGATAATTCGGTGAAACTGTTGATCGACCCGGGTTGCAGTGTCCCGAACCACTCCTGGGCGGGCCCTCTGAGCGTACTAAAAAACAACCGGCAAATATCAGCCTCGGGTGCTCCTAGTAGCATGAATCCCCCTTGGTAACTCCTCAAATGCACATGGGGATCTCCCACCCCGTCATAGATTTGACCGGTCGGTGGTTTGGCACCTCCTTCGATGTCCGCATACATGATTTCCCTGGTGAAAGGGGAAGTAATCCCGAGCTGAATTGGGGCAGGTTGTACAGGCGCCCTGTTCATCTGATCTCGCATCTCGTTCATCTGCCTCCTCATCTCAGTCATTTCTTCCTCCTGGGTCGTCAAAGGGGGCGGTGGTGGAGCCCTCAAATATGTATACTCTCGGTCTCAATGCCTTTGAGCGGCCCTGGTATTATCTCGTTCAGCATACTAGAAATGACGACCAGTAGAAGTTGGTCCCTTGGCTTGTGACCCGATCGAGGTTCGGTCACTGGGACTATGATGCGCTGCTGGTGGAGCGCCACGGCGATTATCCCGATGGGCATGCGAGCGGGATGATGCTGTGGTAGTTTCCGTGCGTGGAGTTTCCCCTGTAAAATTGGACCCTCCTTCCTCCTCGTTTGCCATATGCTGCATGACCTGGGCCATATCTCGCATGGCCTGAGGATTCCTCCTTAGAGCTTCAGGAATCACAAAATCCCCATCAAAACGAGGATATGATCCTCGGCTGGATTGTCCCTGAGGGGTTCGATTTCCCGGGGTGTGACTCCTTCCGTGACTGCGTGAACCGTCGTTTGTGTGATAGGAACTGATTCTGACCATTTTCGAAAATAGTTGTTTTAGGATAATTGAATGTGAAACTTTTTGAACAGTTTCCCACAGACGGCGCCAATGTTGAAGGCAAGTCCCGTAGATCCGAAAGCCCAACACGAACTTTGGATATATCAGGAATGGTACAGAATCAAAGTGTATAACCAAATATAAAATATGAACTCACTAATACTCAAAAGCCCACTCGTATTAATTAACTTGTCTGATTACAAGGAAATTCCCGATCGGTAGGTCGGAATAATGCTTTAATACAAGAAATAAGAGCAATAATGCTATTCTAGAGCCTGAGTATTGAAATGCTAACCCTTACAGTGATTTTAAACCTTCTATTTATACTAATTGAGAGCATGGGCTGCTCTATGTTGATTGGCTGTTGTTCCACCGACTTGGTCACCCATGTTTCCACTTGCTGATGTCACAATCTGGCATTAATTGCACCTGGCCACTTGCTGGTTGTCCGTTGCTCGAACGAGATGTTGGACCATGCTGAAGACGCTTGTCAAATTGGCCCAGGTATGATATATAGTCCGAACCCCGGTCGGTATATCTTCTTTCTGGGCCGGCCCTTACTTGGGCCGAACCTCGTTCGGCATGAATTCTTCACTGGATCTACTCATCATAGAGTGATGGGCTCGTTGTTTGGGCCGGGTATCTTGGGCCTTCTTGATCCGGGTATTGGGCCTCTGGATCAATATCCTAACAATAGTAAATAAACATCACAAACAATAATAAAATGTATGTTTATGCACTAACAACTGGTGCTTATCAAACACATCCGCACTTGAACCTTTACTCGTCTTGAGTAAATCAAAACCTGCTCATGAAGTTTCCAACACAATAATAGTAGCAAAACAACCATCCACAAGTGTTTTTGACAATCAACATAAAAATGTTCTGATGATCAAAACACAAGAATAATAGAAGGTCTCTAACTTCATTGAAATCATCTTCTTTTCCTCCTCATGTCTACCATTAGGATCATGTAAAAATAAAAGAGATACTTTCTCTCATTCTCTCATTTTGCCTACATGCCCTTTCGGATTTTCATCCCGGCTTCCCACATTTTTCTTTTTGTCCTCACAAACTCACTCTTCTTTTTGCTTTTATTTTGCTTAAGTTGCCCTTTTGAGTTTTCAACCTAACAAGTTTAAAGTTTTTTTGTGCTTTTAAAAGTAAAAACAAGAATGAAGAGCATGAATGTCAGCATACCATGATCATCCCCATCCCCCCCGGACTAGTTGGAGCATTGTCCCTAATGCTCATCTCCGTCAAAGCCTCCATCATAGCCTCCTCTGAAATCGCCGCTCACTCCACCATAGCCGGCTGCCGCCGCCACCACGACCATCTACCTCGGAGCTAGAACCTCCAAAATTACCCCAATATGAGGGGTCATATCAAGTGGGGGTGGTGTAGGGATGGAAAAGGAAAAGAAGAAACTATGTTGGTTGAAATATGTAAACATAGGGTCATAACCCCTTCATTTATTTTCTTCAATCCTTTCAAAACCCCGTCGTTGCTCTTTCCTATAATGGCCAACCTCCTCCCGAAGTTGAGTGTAATTTAGGTTGAGGTTGTTTAGGCTGTTAAGCATCCATTGCTCAAATGATGTGTATTTGAGGGGCTTGAGGATCAGCTTGGGGTTGGTCTTGTGGTGGTTTGGTGATGTGTTGAGGCTCAAGTTGCGGGGACCTCATCAAGATAGTGGTCGGAGATTGATCCGGGGAGGCAAATGTATTTTCTATCCCCGAGTTGATGATCAAAAATATTGAGGAGTTTTGCGGTGGGGATGGTATACAATCGGGGTGGAGTGGGGTAAACAGCCCAATGGAAAAACCCGGTGTCCCCAATAGTGTGGGAGGAGCTCAAATCATGTGAAGTGAGAAGAAATTGCATATTAAGGAAAACCCACTCATTAACCTCTGCGATCATGATAACCAAATTTTCTAAAAATATGGTGTATTAAACCCCTAATGAATACATCACCCGTGTTTTCACATTCTTTCTTCAAATGGGTCCACAAATATGAAGCGATGTCAAGTCTATGGGCTCCAGGAAAATTACCCATGGCAAGAATGGCCAAATCACTCTTCCTAGTTTGGTGACAGTTGGGTATCCCAAAAACAGAGTATTTGAACCATTCGAGCATAATCCGAAAGACAAGGTGTTGGACATGTGTAATATGCATACGCGAAGTATCAACAACCCTAACCCATGTCTTCTATGCCATAAGTCATGTACTATGGTGCCATCAATTCATGCCTTTCTTTCCTCTTTTCCTAGAACCGACAAATAAAAATGCTCAGCAAACGCACGTTATGTCAACGTTCTTGAGACGTTAGAAAGATGGACAGTGAGTTTATCCTCATAGGTGTTATCACCATTTTTATAAAATGCCACGAAACCTAGAAATTCGTGCATTAATTTCTCGTTGATATTATAGGACATATGGAACAAAGTGGTAATTTCTATGTTATTGCACAATTCAAGCATCATATCATATATCAACAAAGCATTCAACATCGTGTGGCATAAGAAACGGCTTCCATTTACCTCTCGTGTGAGTTGTTCAACAAACTTTTTCCGATGAGCCGTTGTGTAACACCTCCCCAAATATATTTACTTTTGTGTAAATCATGTATTGAACTTTATGTAATGGTTTGTGAATGTACGAGGTTGTAAATTTTGTTACTACTTTTGCGTGAATAGTGAATTGCACGTGGGACCCACATCAGGGGTGAGGACCAAGCGATATTTCCGAGACCTCCATACGTACGGCCCTTGGACCTTGACGACGTGGGCTCGTCCTGTTGGGGATGTGCGTCGCCACGACCCGGGGAAAGGCTTCCCAGTTGGCTTGGTCTATGGGGACATTCGTCCCATAAACAACGGGCGTCCTCTGCCACCGATTGTCCTCTGGACCTTTGTATTGTTGAGGACGTACGTCACCTTAATGTATGAATAGGCTTTGGCATCCTGTTGGGGACGTACGTCGCATTAAGGTGTGATTTGGGTCTTGGCGTCCTGTTGGAGACGTACGTCGTCTTAGCCCAGCCGCCCTTAGGTACGACGCCCGTGGGCTTATGGACGTACGTCGGCTTACGTTTCTGGGGACGTTCGTAGCGTGGCCCTTAGGGCTTATGGACCAATCCTTGTTGGGTCATCAACCCAAAAAATATATTTTATTTTGCCCGATAAAATAAAATATATTTAAAAACAGTCCGAGAAATACAATTTGGGACTTATTGGGATGACCTCCCGCATGGGTGGGGGACACCCCACATAAATATCTTGAGATAAGGAGCAAGGAGGCGTAGGGGTTGCTAAGGGAGGGGAGAGAAATGAATTGATTTGATAAGCATCTAAATAATACATGGGTGAGCCTCATTTACCTCATTGATTGCCCAAATAAGACAAGAAGAGCACCTCTACCCATTCCCTCCTCCTTAACTCGACCATCACACCGCAATCAATAGAAAAGATCCGAGAAAATATCTTTCTCCATAGCCAAGAATAAGCTCAAGCTTAAGGAAGGCAAAGAAGGAAGTTTAAGGAAGAAAAAGGGAAGAAAAAGTGTGGTGATTAAGGTAATGATCTTATATTAACTTTTCCTCTACTCTTTAATTACCATAAGACTTAGATAGAATATGAGGAACCCCTAGAGAAACTCTACATGTTTAGAAATGTAGAATGAGAGTGGAAGGTAGTTCTAATTCCAAGAACGGACTTAGAAGCCAAAGTGACCGGTTCGCCAGAAAATAACCTTTTAAAGGTTATTTGTATTGATGTGAGTTTTATGATGATAAAACCTTGTTAGGAACTTGTCTACGGTGTTCCTAGAGCTTTCACGGAGTTGAAAGAGTTGCCGAAGTTTTCGCCGGAGTTTGTCAAAGTTCGCCATAGCTTCGCCAGAGTCCAACCGGGAAGGGTAGAACTTCTTAAAGCTCATTCAAGGTGAGTGGATGGCTTAATGTCTTGTAACTCTTGGGTTAAGTATAAGATTACCTATAGAAATGTTATAAGTATTCATAATGATGTTTAAAGGGGTTTAAGCATGTGATTAGCAAGGTAATTAGGCTTATGCAAATGATACTACATGATTATGCATGTTAAAAACTATAAAATGTGTATAAAAACATGTGGGATGTTTTGGATGATTAAAATGGGATATTATGATTGTTTAAGACCTAATGCAGGTTGTATAAAAGTTTCGGACCGACCGGAGATCATCCGGGGGGTCAACGGACCGCTGTCGTTGGACAGATGGTGAACCGGCGCCGGTCATAGGGCCGAATCGGCGCCGGTTATGCTACTGCCTGGCCGGTCTGGGAAAATTGACACATACCCGGTGCCGGGTATAGAGTATATCCGGCACTGGTTAAGCTGCTGCCACCAGGTTCCGTATTCACCAAAAATGTGATTCGGACCCGGTTCGAAGGGGGTATTTACTACGGTCATCCTATATATGTATATTGTGCATGGAATTGCATGGAATATGTTATTTAAATGTCAGGGTTTGATATCTAATGATTTGATTCTAAGGCTTGGTTTAGTCTTTGACAATAATATGATGTAGACCCTATCTATGTATGATATGTGGTAGATCATAGGAATGAATGTATAAACGGTGGAGACCCAGGGACGACGGTACTGTCCTCAAACCTCAAATGTATAAATGGTGGAGTCCCATGGATGACGGTGATCTCCTCAAACCTCAAATGTATAAATGGTGGAGACCCAGGGACGATGGTACTTTCCTCAAACTTCAAATGTATAAACAGTGAAGACCCAGGGACGACAGTACTGTACTCAAACTTCAAATGTATGAACGGTGGAGACCCAGGGACGACGGTACTGTCCTCAAACCTCAAATGTTTAAACGGTGGAGACCCAGGGACGACGATACTATTCTCAAACCTCAAATGTATAAACGGTGGAGACCGAGGGATGACGGTACTGTCCTCAAACTTCATGTGTATCAATGGTAGAAAATCCAAGGACAACGGTACCGTCCTCAAACTCGTATGTATAAATTTACCTGGACCAGGAGGAGTCCTTTACACTCATAGGATATGGGTGAGTTGTGATTTAAGTCAAGGATATTGACTACTATGATTTTTCCAAATAAACAATGACCTACGGGTCGGGTATTTCCAAGTGTATATATACTGATATGTATTTCACAACTTGGGGGGAGGACTATAGGTGTATGTATCACCCTATGTTTGGGTCTTATTCTTGAAACGTTAATTATTCTACATTTAGCTTACTACTCGCTCGGTACTTGTACTGACCCCTTCAGTGAAAGAAATATTTAGAATGAGGCATTAGACTCGTTTCAAATGTCAACTGACAGATAGGCACTTAAGACATCTCTTTGGCCAAGTCACCGCCATACCAATCGTTAAGGGCGTCATCTTAAATATTAGAGGCCTTGCAACTCAAACACCAAAAGTTCTTAAGTACAAAACATTTCCTATGCTCATGTTTTTCAAAAATCATTTTGAAAAAGAGAATTTGGAGACTTCATTATGAAGTTTATGGACTAAGGATCTGATACCAATTAAATTGTCACATCCCGGACTTATCCGGACACGTCAACAACCCGCCGTACAATACAAATAGTCAACCGCAGTCAAACACATCCATATTATTTATACAAGGCGTCTCGAATACTATTCACACATAAGTCATCCATAAACATACATAATAAGTAATTCAATACGCATCGGAAACATAGTTTAAAACAAATGCCACACGGGGCAAGCATGAGCACACAGGCTCTATAGTAAAATATCCATGAGCAAGTTTATTATTGTTCAAAAAAGAATGGAGGAAGCAAGATCCAAGTCTTCTCTCCGGAGCAATCACTCGAGCAACGAGCACAGGAAGCAAGCTCTAGCCTCAACCTGAAATGGTGGTGGGACGCCTAATACCCCGTGACTACCAGTCACGACATTTCCTAGGGTCTAACCCTAACACATATGTTTACGTTTCTAGAGTCCGACTCAAGTACATCACCATGCAAATCATATGTCACAAGTCAATTACTCCAACGTGCATTTCTAGAGTCCAACTCAAGTACATCACCATGAACATCATAAGCTACAACCTTCAATCTCCCATGCATTTCTAGAGTCCAACTCAAGTACATCACCATGCATGTCATCAATCACAACCCCTTGTCTATGCATGCACTTCTAGAGTCCAACTCAAGTACATCATCGTACCATGGCATAGACTCAATTCATAAGAAAACCTATGCCTAGAATTGAGATGTCAATAATCTATTTTGGGACATCCTTAAGGACTGCCCATAACATGATCTTAGCTTCATACTAAATCAATTTAGTCACTTGAATCACATTCAAGTGCATCACTTACAATCAAATTCTTAGAATCAATTCTTTAACAATTACAAATAATCATTAACTAGTATTTCAATACTATTAAGATTATTCCTATCAACTCAAATATTCCATTTGTAAGCCCCTACATATTTATAGATATGTAGCAGAAACTCAAGCATCCATTTTTGTACATAAATATTCATTTATGTATCTACTTATTTCATACATGAGCAAAATGCCTACTATACATAATAGTTCTTTAATAGCCCATTTAATTCCACTTTATGAATATGACTTCAAATCATTTCCAATTTCATTCCTTATCAAATATATCAATACTTGATCATTAATTAATCATCATAATCCATGAAAATATGATTTAGGCATTTAGGTAATCTCATGTTTAACCTACAAGTTGTAAGCAACTAGATGTCGATCCTCACCTCAAATGAGCTTTAAACCTTTCCTTCTCAATTCAATGCTCAAAACTTCGGCCAAGGAAGTTTGAGAACTAATTCCTTGCTTAGAAAGAGTGTTAGACAGCCTCCTCAAGGTGCTAGCTCAACTCCTAACCGACGTTACGAAAACGGCCCCTAGAATAGGTGTTTTTCGGTGAAATCGTTTCCTAACCTTTCAAAGCTCGTTCTAGGTTAGAATCTAACATTTACTTCAATAAATTAACCCTATAAAGAATATATTATACACTTGAAGTAGTGTATAATAGTTATACCATTCTTTCATATCATTTAGATAATGAAAAGGAAGGTTTGGGGTTCAAACTCCCTTTAAAGGAACAAATCCGTTTCTGCGAGGTAGCTTCTTCCTTCGATGATTTGGAAGCCTTCCACTACTCCGTTTGATGCAAACTTTCCCGCACCTTCACGGATTCCTTATCTTTTGAGATTTCTGTAGACACCTCACACTCCTTATTTGGACGAGGTGTTTCTCGAGATATGAATTAAACAACACCAACACTCCAACTGCTCGAGTTTATATGCGACAGTTCACTCTACATTGTTTTTCATTTATCTCTCTCTATTATTCTCTAGAACTGCAGTGATAATGATAGTAGACTTTGTTGGAATTTATTGAGAAATATGGCTCAAGTGTTCAACATGATCCTTAATAGTATTATTTAATTAGTTACTGTGGGTTTTAATTATAATAATATTCTAAGGATACTGAATTGAAGTATAATTATTATTATTAAGTATCCTTAGAATATTATTATAATTAAAACCCACAGTAACTAATTAAAATAATACTATGAAGGATCATGTTGAACACTTGAGTCATATTTCTCAATAAATTCCAACGGACTTCAAGGGCTATCCAGGGACACCTCAACCACCCCATTTGGAAGAGCATATCTCCAGTTATGGGGGAGACAACCAGCGCACTCATTTTGTGCGGAAATAGGAATGATGGCCCCTCTTGAATGTCCTTCATGTCTTGTGCAGCTCCCCTTCATTTTCATCAGCTCATTCCTACTCCTAACATTTATTTTTCTTTGTTTTGCAGGTGTCAAGAGGTATGGGACGCACCCCTATTGATCCCAATTAATTTGGGGTCAAAAATATCTTCATATACTTCCAAAAATGGAAAGATGGGTCCTATTGTTTTATCTTTTGTTATGAGATGTCTTTTGTACCCATTCTAATTTATTTAGAACAAGTAAACTATCAACACCATATTATTGTTCTCCGATATGTGTAGGGTGACCTCAATAATTTATATGATGCATAATTTGGAGAAAAGCCTTATTCCCATTATTTAACTCAATAATGTCGAAGATGGGACTATAGGAGTTTGTATTCTTCTCTAATCATCCTATCACTTATTTGTGACTTTTGCATTTTTATTCTTGGGTTACAAGCCGTGTGGGCCACCCTCTAGTGGGCCTAGGACGCCATTCTTGAATACTTACTATTTTTAGTAGGTTGGGTCCAAAATAACATTTGGGCTGCCTGACCTTCCTTATTTTGTGTCGAAGGGTTATGTATCCTTATTTACATAGTGTTGGGCTCTTATATCCAATAAGATAGCCCAATTAAGTATGTGAAAGTCCAACACTATTATACGAGCCCAAACGGTAGTATGATCAATCATGCTTTACGTAAACATTAATCGTTTTACAATTGTTCGATAATAGGAAATTCAATGCATGAACTTTGAATTAGAAACTGAATTTCAAGAATGCCTGGGTGCGGTGTCACATTATCTCTACGGGGAGACATGTCACATCTACACCGATCATAAGAGCTTGAAGTATGTATTCACTCAGAAAGAGTTGAATATGAGGCAAATGAGATGGATGGAGTTGATCAAAGACTATGACTTGATCATCGACTATCATCCTGGTAAGGCCAATGTAGTGGCCAATGCACTGATCAGGAAGAGTACGTCGGGGACGTTACTCACATGCCTACATGCTTTGAGGGCGCGTGTGGAGGTATCCACGAGCGGGGTCCTCATAGCGAGGTTCGAGGTTAGACCTACCTTGCTTGATGAGATCAGCATATGTCAGGAGATTGATGAAAAATGTCAGAAGATCCGTGAACGGATCCTTGTGGGTCCCGTTGAGGATTTTCGGGTTCGAGAAGATGGTCTCTTATTGTTTAGAGATCGTGTATGTATACCGAAGAATGAAGAACTCCAAAAGTCCATACTAGAGGAGGCTCATTCTTCGTCATATGCTATGCATCCGGGGGGTACAAAGATGTATCGAGACCTGAAGGAAAGTTATTGGTGGTCAGGTATGAAGAGGGACATCGCAGAGAATGTGAGTCGATGCCTTACTTATCAGCAAGTTAAGGCTGAGCATCAGCACCCGGCGGGGCTTTTGCAGCCACATACCATTCCAGAATGGAAGTGGGAACATGTGACCATGGACTTCGTGGTAGGGATACCACAGACAGTGAACAATTACGATGCAACATGGGTGGTGGTTGATAGGCTTACCAAGAATGCACATTTCTTGCCTATTAACATCACTTATCCTCTTGAAAGATTGGCCAAGTTATACAGTGAAGAGATTGTGAGATTGCATGGAGTCCCGATATCCATTGTGTCGGATAGAGATCCACGATTCACATCTAGATTTTGGCCAAAGTTTCAAGCATCTTTGGGAACTAAGTTGATGTTTAGCACAACATTTCACCCATAGACGGATGGACAATCCGAGCGGGTGATACAGATTTTGGAAGACATGCTTAGGGCATGTGCTTTGGAGTTCCAAGGTAGTTGGGACAAACATTTGGCTCTAGTAGGGTTTGCTTATAACAACAGTTTCCAGGAAAGTATTGGAATGTCTCCATACGAGGCATTGTATGGGAGGAAGTGCAGAACACCACTGTGTTGGGACGAGGTTGGCGAGGCCAAGCTCGAAGGTATAGAACTCGTTGAGATCACCAAGGCTTAGGTGAAGATCATTCGGTTTAGGATTAAGGCTGCCCAAGATCGGCAGAAGAGCTATGCCGATAAACGGCGTAGACCGTTAGAATTTGAGGTTGGTGATGAAGTGTTTCTAAGGATTTCGCCTTGGAAAGAGATCATCCGATTCATATCGTGGGGTAAGCTAAACCCCCGATACATTGGTCCGTTTGAGATTCTTGAGAGAATTGGAGCCGTGGCTTACCGGCTCATGTTGACACCTGAACTTGAGAAGATACACGACATGTTTCATAATATCCATGCTCAAGAAGTATGTATGAGATCCGTCACATATTCTTGAGAAACCACCGGTAGAGATCCGTGAGGAATTGCAATATGCAGTAGAACCGGTGAAGATAGTGGGTCAACGTGTAAAGAAACTTAGGAACAAGGAGATTCCTATGGTAAAGGTACTTTGGAGGAGTGATCGAGTCGAAGAAGAAACATGGGAGACCGAGGTATCAATGAGGGAGCAATACCCATTTCGTTTTTACTAGACACGTTGATTTCGGGGAAGAAATCCCAAATAAGGGGGGTGAACTTGTAACACCGTCCCCAAATATATTTACTTTTGTGTAAATCGTGTATTAAACCTTATGCAATGGTTTGTGAATTTACGAGGTTGTAAATTTTGTTACTACTTTTGCGTGAATAATGAATTGCACGAGGGACCCACATCGGGGGCGAGGACCACCCGATATTTCCGAGACCTCCATAAGTACGGCCCTTGGGCCTTGACGATGTGGGCTGGTCCTATTGGGGACGTACATCGCCACGACCCGGGGACGTTCGTCCCATAAACAACGGGCGTCCTCTGTCACCGATCGTTCTCTGGACCTTCGTATTGTAGGGGACGTACGTAGCCTTAATGTATGAATAGGATTTGGCGTCTTGTTGGGGACGTACATCGCATTAAGGTGTGATTTGGGTCTTGACGTCCTGTTGGAGACGTACGTCGCCTTAGCCCAGCCGCCCTTAGGTACGGCGCCCGTGGGCTTATGGACGTACACCGGCTTACATTTCTGGGGACCTTCGTAGAGTGGCCCTTGAGGCTTATGGACCAATCCTTGTTGGGTCATTAACCCAACATATAATTTTTATTTTGCCCGATAAAATAAAATATAATTAAAAACAGTCCGAGAAATACAATTCGGGACATATTGGGATGACCTCCCACATGGGTGGGGCCCACCCCACATAAATATCTTGAGATAAGGAGCAAGGAAGCGTAGGGGTTGCTAAGGGATGGGAGAGAAATGAATTGAGATGATAAGCATCTAAATAATACATGGGTGAGCCTCATTTACCTCACTGATTGCCCAAATATGACAAGAAGAGCACCTCTACCCATTCCCTCCTCATTAACTCGACCAGCACACCCCAATCAAGAGAAAAGATCCCATAAAATATCTTCTCCATATCCAAGAACAAGCTCAAACTTAAGGAAGGGCAATGAAGGAAGTTTAAGGAAGAAAAAGGGAAGAAAAAGTGTGGTGATTAAGGTAATGACCTTATATTAACTTTTCCTCTACTCTTTAATTACCATGTGACTTAGATAGCATATGAGGAACCCCTATAGAAGCTCTACATGTTTAGAAATGTAGAATGAGGGGTTGCAAGGTAGTTCTAAGTCCAAGAACGGACTTAGAAGCCAAAGTGACTGGTTTACCGGAAAATAACCTTCTAGAGGTTATTTGTATTGATATGGGTTTTATGATGATAAAACCTTGTTAGGAACTTGTCTAAGGTTTTCCTAGAGATTTCACGGAGTTGAAAGAGTCGTCGGAGTTTTCGTCGTAGTTTGTCAAAGTTCGCCGGAGCTTCACCGGAGTCTAATCGGGAAGGGTAGAACTTCTTAAATAAAGCTCATTCAAGGTGAGTGGATGGCTTAATGTATTGTAACTCTTGGGTTAAGTATAAGATTACCTAAAGAAATGTTATAAGTATTAATAATGATGTTTAAAGGGGTTTAAGCACATGATTAGCCAAGGTAATTAGGCTTATGCAAATGATACTACATGATTATGCATGTTAAAAGTATAAAATGTGTATACAAACATAAGTGATGTTTTGGATGGTTAAAATGGGATATTATGATTGTTTAAGACCAAATGTAGGTTGTATAAAAGTTTCGGACCGATCGGAGATCATCCGGGGGTCAACGGACCGTTGTCGTTGGGCAAATGGTGAACCGGCGTCGGTTATGCTACTGCCTGGCCTATCTGGGAAAATTGACACATACCCGACGCCAGGTATAGGGTATAACCAGCGCCGGTTAAGCTGCTGCCATCAGGTTTCATATTCGCCAAAAATGCGATTCAGACCCGGTTCGAAGGGGGGTTTACCTCGGCCATCCTTTATATGTATATTGTGCATGGAATTTCATAAAATATGATATTTAAATGTCAAGGTTTGATATCTAATGATTTGAATCTAAGGCCTTGTTTAGTCTTTGACAATAATATGATGTAGACCCTATATATGTATGATATGTGGTAGATCATAGGAATGAATGTATAAACGGTGGAGACCCAGGGACGACAGTACTGTCCTCAACCCTCAAATGTATAAACGGTGGAGACCCAGGGGCGACAGTACTGTCCTCAAACCTCAAATGTATAAACGGTGGAGACCCAGGGATGATGATATTGTCCTCAAACCTCAAATGTATAAACGATAGAGACCCAGAGATGATAGTACTGTCCTCAAACCTCAAATGTATAAACTGTGGAGACCCAGGGACGACGGTACTGTCCTCCAACCTTAAATGTATGAACGGTGGAGACCCAGGGACGACGGTACTGTCCTTAAACCTCAAATGTATAAACGGTGGAGACCCAGAGATGACGATACTGTTCTCAAACCTCAAATGTATAAACAATGGAGACCCAGGGACGACGGTACTGTTCTCAAAACTCACGTGTATAAATGGTAGAGAATCCAAGGACAACGGAACTGTCCTCAAACTCGCATGTATAAATTTACCTGGACCAGGAGGAGTCCTATACACTCATAGGATATGGGTGGGTTGGGATTTAAGTTAAGGATATTGACTACTATGATTTTCTCAAATAAACAATGATCTACGGGTCGGGTATTTCCAAGTGTATATATACTGATATGTATTTCATAACTTGGGGGGAGGACTATACGTGTATGTATCACCCTATGTTTTGGTCTTATACCTGAAACGTTAGTTATTCTACATTTAACTTGCTACTCGCTCAGTACTTGTACTGACCCCTTCGAGGGGCCCCACCATTTCAGGTTGAAGCTAAAGCTTGTTGTCTGCATCTTGTTCGGTGGAGTGATCTAAAGGAATATGTGGTTCGTGCTTCCTTTATTGTTTAAATCTACAAACTATGCGCATGGATATTTAATGCAACGTATACATTGTTTTGGGCCTGCGAGCCCACGTTTTGGCCATGTGTGGCCCATGAATGATTATTGAATATTTCAGGTATTCAATTAATCTAAACTGTGATGGTGTTATGTATGTTTACTACTGAGTATGGATGGATCATGTTCATGGACGCCTTGTATGATTAGGTCACGTTGACTTGCGAGTGACGTCACTGGGTCATACGGCGGTTGTACACGGGCTTAGATGCGGTCTGGGGCGTGACACGTTGAAATGAACTCAATGCCCTCATAGCCAAGAACCTCTAGAATTCAGGATTGGGAGGTCGATGAAGGTCCTTTAGCTCTCTTGGTGGCCATGATTTCCCTCTTGTTTGAAATTGTTAGGTGAAATTCGGACTTGGAGCTTGGAGGGTGTAGAAAATTCGGATTTTTGAGGGTTTGGGGGAGTTGGTGGATTTTGATGGTGTGGGTGCGGAGAGGATGAAGAAGAGAACAAGAAATTTGGGTTTTCTTGGGGATTTTGAGCCAAAATTCGAAACTTTGGGAGTTGGGGTTAAGCTTTTCGGATTTTTGGATTGGGGGGGGGGGGGATTTGTTGGGTTTTGTGAGTATGAGAATGGAGAGTTTAAAGAAGAGAACAAGAAATTGGGGTTAATTGTGATTTTGGGTGATGGATTGGGGTAGTTTTGAAGCTTTTAGTGCTTGAAAATGGAGGTTGAGGGTTGTGGTGCTCAAACTAGAGGAAGAAGATGGGTGTCGATCAGGTATATTTTGAGATTAAAACGGATGAAATCGCGTTTACCCGGCCGGTTTTTGTGTTATACCCGAACGGGTATTCTATGTTGAGCTTGGCAGTAGCTATTTTGGCCATTTACCCGGTCGGGTATTTGGGATACCCCGTCGGGTATTCGGTCATTTTATTTTATTTTTTTTGCATTTTTTCGTTACGAGGCCGGTTTTAAGTATATACCCGAATGGGTATTAGCTCCAGGGCCCAGGGGTTTGCAATGGCAAAATTTCTCAAAACCCGGCTGGGTATATGGTAGTACCCAACGGGTGCTCTAACAATTTGTTGTTTTGCCGCTTTACCCGGCTGGGGGTGTTGTCCGGGTAACATGTTTTTGGCTTGTACCCGACTGGGTAAGAATTATACCCGGCCAGGTTTTTCCCTAGTCCTTCTCAACAACTTCAATTTTTTAAAATAAAATGGTACTCTCCCTCACTACACTCAAAGTAAAACAGTTCAACACACCAAATACGAAACTTGGGTTGCCTCCCAAGAAGCACCTTATTTAACATCATGACATGACATTATTATTTTTCTAAATAAAAAGAAAAATAATTATCATTCCCTGGCAACAGTGCCAAAATTTTAATCATTTTTTGTGCATAAGTATAATAAAGATCAGTGAACCGATGGTTAATCATTGATGGTTTCACAAGTTTTGTTTGAACATAATATTTGTGAGCATACCATGAAAATGTAAATGTGCTCTCTTTAACATATGTAGTTGGTGTGATGTTGAATTAACTGTCAAAATGAAGGCCAACAAGCTTCCAACATACATTATATTCAATTTACTTTGAATGTACCAAACTAAACACACATACAATACCAACATACGTTTTGATTCCAAAGCATAACAAAAACATATCATACCATACTTTTGTACCATATCAACAGTAAGGGGATACAACATATCAACATACATTCAATTTAGTTTGAATGTGCCAAACTTGTGAACCTTATCAACTATCACGGGTTACAACATACCAACATACATTCAATTTAATTTGAATGTACCAAACTAAACATAAATTACATTGTAAACCTTATCATTTGTCAGGGGATATAACTCACATAAACTAAACATACGTACAATACCAACATAAATTTCCATTCCAAATCATACCAACATACAACAAAAACATACATATTAAGTATGAAAGGTTACATTCCAAAACATACCAACATACATTCAATATTCTGTTTCAAAAGGTTTGCTTCAAAACGGAACCACAACACCTACTATACCAAACACACATTCAATCATAATTGGCCTACACACAATAACACACTACACAAGTTCAGAGTATGTAATCCAAACTTCCAAAACGCACAACATTGTAGGCCTAAATACATGTGTAATAGACTAAGATATTATGGTCTTAACATCTTGGACTTCATCTTGTCACTGTGGAGCACCATCACCACTCAAGACTGTTTCTCTGCGTTGTCCTGGCTGAAAAAATAAACAAATTACTAGTATTAGCACTCTATATGTGTGCACTACAATTTATATAAAACTTTATAACTAACAATATGGACTGTAGATCTAGTTTCAGGATCATTGTATATATCAAACCCTCTTTCAATCCCCCTCTTTCTTCCTTTACCTCTTATACCTCCTCTTCCTCTCACACATGTGCCCCTTACAGCTGCATTCCTACTGCCTCTCCCCCATGCTCAGTTACAAATGCACTGCCTTGTCCCCTCCTTCTTCCCTTTGACATTGGTCCACGTGGACCCCTCTTAAGCCCTTGTGCAGGTTGAGTGTTGGATGGACATGATGACCTGTTATGCCCTTCTTGTTTGCAATTAAAACAATACATGATTCTACCCTTTTTTGAGAGTCGAGATCGTAGTGGAACTTATGTTTCTTTGCATGGCCTTTTCTTTTTTGGCCTTCCACCCATTTTTTTGGGTATTAGGGCCTGTATTTCTTCATCATTTGCTGACATGGACCAAAACATCTCACCATTGATGAGCTGCAATGTATGTGAGTTTTCACAAACATTTCTTTTGAGTAGCAACTTTCCAAATACTCTTCAGGTTTTGACCATGGTCCAGTATAACGCATACTGCATGTGCATAAGGTATACCTGATACATCCCATCTTCTGCAAGAGCGTAGTTTCACTATAAATTGATGTCTCCCCTTCTTAATCTCGTACCCATCATCTCCATTAAAGTCAACATGCCACCCTGAACTGGCTAAAATGTTCTTATTCAGCTTCTTCAAGATTAGAGAACCAAAGTTTTCTGAATTATACCAGTACATATAAGGTTAAATTTATTAATATAAGAAACTTAATAAACAAGCACGACTAAACAGGCTTGGGGATGTACCTGCCCATTTGTGAACTGCTTTCTTTTTCCTTGCAATCCTTTTCATCATTGCTACTCTCATGTCTTCTAACATTGGAATAGGTGACTTTGATCTGCAACTTATAAGAGTGTTATTGAATGCCTCACATATATTATTGTCAACACTGTCATACTTCACTGATGTACGAAAATAAGCTTTGCACCACAATTTGAAAGGGTATTTGCGCAAGTATTGTCTAGCATATGTTCCTGCTTGTCCAACTCTTCTAACATAACCTGTAATTTTTCTTCATACGTACACTTAGCAACCATACAGAAAAGCTTTTTGAATACCAAACCCTTGTGTTTTTTGCTCCAATTTGCATGTATGTGCCTTGCACAGTTTCTGTGCTCAACCCCTTCAAATACATCTTGAATAACATTATCTAGACCCTGAAAATAATATGGTAAAGAATGAATTATTCTCAAGTGAATCATTACAAGTAAAAAAATGAACCTTTTGTTGATCACTAATAATAGTCGAGTCCTCGGTGTTGTCAATATTGAGGTTTTGCCTTAGTAACTCAAGAAACCATGTCCAAGACGAATTATTCTCAATTTCCACAACACCCCAGGCAATAGGTTACATTTGATTGTTTCCATCCCTTCCAACGGTTGTAAGAATTTCACCCTTAAGATGCTCTTTTAGAAAACATCCATCCACTTCAATTACCTTTCTACATCCTTCTCCAAATCCATTTTTTACAGGCCCAAAGCACACATAAATTCTCTGGAATATAGATGGACCATCTAAGGCAATCCTCACTGTCTTAACTACCACAGTGTTTCCAGAAATAAACTTCAAGCACTCTTCAGCGTAATTCCTTATTCTCTTGAACTAATATTTAAATGATGCCTTTGTTTTTTCTTGTATTCCCCTGACAGCTCTAGTGCCATGCTTATAGATATATTGATCTTTAGTTCAGCTTTGACAAATGATTTACAACACTAGTCAGGACAAAAAGCAGCTAAGTCCTCATTGGTTTGTTGTGGGTCATCAGTGGCATCATTACATGTCCCATCTTCACCATCAATGTGTGAAGTGTCAATCTCTTCTTCATCTGCAATATTAGCATCTAATTCAAAAGGGACCTCCCAAAGATCTTCATCATCTGACTATAACCCCTGCTCTTCTTGTTCTTCAACATCCCTATCTTCACTCTCACTTTCCATTGCAGTTGAATCTCCCTCTTCATTAGGCTCTTTCTGTGAATCACTTCCACAAGCCTTGTCTTCATTTTCTTCTGCATTTGCATCCTTTGTATTGTCTGTTTTACGTTGTGTTCCTTTTGCATTTGGTTCAGGTAATGTGAAGATGTCTACCAACTCAACTTCATCCAAACTATGTTGTACATACACATCACACTGTCCACGACTTCTACCTTTTTTTTGGGAAAAGGTAATTATATTAACACCCAAGAAAATAACATCATACAATGCGTCCAAGAAATCAAGACCAACAATCTAAGCTAGAAAAAACTAACCTAGATGCAAATATCCCAAACAATCAACATTTGTGAAATAACGGGACATGCCCCGATAGAAAAACAACTCAAAGTCATCATGAAATCAAAGGAATATATCCTTATACACACCATCGCTACTAATCAACTTTTTCTTCCCATCCTTGTCCACCCTCATTTTCATGGTATAGCGCACTGACGGTTTGGGAGGATGCAACATAGCGGGCATGTTAGTTCCCGGCGGGGAGGGGGGTACGATAGCGGGGGGATACAAAGTAGGTTTCGTTGCCGATCCATCCCTGATCATCTCCGCTCCAGCAACCCCTAACTCAAGCTCCAAGGTCTTAACCTGCTCTTGTGCCAAATCCGACTTCGCCACCAGTTCGTTAGCCAATTCAGGCCTGGTATCATCTCCAGCCCAATCAACCTTATCTGTGAGGTCATCTAATTTTTCCAACTCAAAGTCCTCAACTTCCACCTCCTTAGGTTCCGCAACCTTGGTCCCGTTGCAAACCACTTTGGTAGTAGGACAAACATCCACCTCACTTCCATTTGTTTTCTTCCCTTCCTTCTCCTGTAGGTCATTTTTTATTTCATCCTCCTCTTGAAGCTTTTTGCAAATAAATGGATTATGTCCATATTTTTTGCAATGAAAACAAAAATTAGGAAATGTCTCATAAACCACTGATTGTTTGATTACCTTGCGGGAAGGTAGTCGGATAGGAAATGAAAGCATGGGCGGTTTCGACGCATCCACTTCAATAAGCATTCAAGCAAAATAATGGTTGCTCCTTTCCTGGGTGACCAAGTCCGTAGTAAGTGGCATCCCAACCATAGAGGTTACTTCACTCATGGCCTCTTTATTCCAAAGTTTCATTGGTAGGCGTGGGAATTTAACCCAAATCGGCACTTTAAGGAACTCTTCGTCATCAAAAGTGAAGTCTTCCGATAGAACCTTCAACATGAGTAGCTTGCCAAAGATGGTATAGGGTCCCTCATTTAACACTTTCATTCTGTTTGTTTCAGTTTGGAACCTAAAAATCACCCAACCCTTATCATGGCTCTTGATTTGGCATTTGACTCCCCATTTAGATTTCAGTTCATATGTAGCCTTTAGGCCGGGGAATCGACCTGTGAAGTAGCCAACAAGACAATATCCCCACATCTCAACCATGGATGGCAAAGCTCTATCAGAAAAGTCCAAAGTATTACCTTTAGGAGGGACAAAATTCAGCTTGATCCCATGAGATGGGGCTCGGTTATCCTTGAAGAGTGTAGACCATGCTTTAGTGGGCTGCACTAGTGGTAGCTGCACAGATTCAACATTTCTGGCCTTCCCAATTTCCAGCAGCTTACTGGCAGTAGGCGTATCAGCTGGAATTGTCATACTTGAGATTTAATTTAAAAAGGATTAATAGTACTACTCATACAAACAGAGGTGCATCTCCTTTTAAGGGAGCTCATCACCCAAGAACTCCAAAGTTAAGCGTGCTTGCACGGGAGTAGTCTTGGGATGGGTGATCCCCTGGGAAGATTCTCAGGGCGCGCATGAGTGAGGACAAAGTGCGCGGTAAAGGCTCGTGGTGGTTTGTGGGGACAGTACTAGAGGTCTAGAGTAACTACCTCGGGTCTGTGTGGGGCCCCGGGGTGTTACAGGTGGTATCAGAGCAACCCTGCGACAGTGTGTTGATCCGTTGGATATCGGGCGGGCACTTAGCAGGGGGAAAGATTCTGGGATATGATTGAGATTGGTTTAAGGGCGCAACGAGGACGTTGCGATCCTAAGTGGGGGTGATTGTCATACTTGAGATTTAATTTAAAAAGGATTAATAGTACTACTCATACAAACAGAGGTGCATCTCCTTTTAAGGGAGCTCATCACCCAAGAACTCCAAAGTTAAGCGTGCTTGCACGGGAGTAGTCTTGGGATGGGTGACCCCCTGGGAAGATTCTCAGGGCGCGCATGAGTGAGGACAAAGTGCGCGGTAAAGGCTCGTGGTGGTTTGTGGGGACAGTACTAGAGGTCTAGAGTAACTACCTCGGGTCTGTGTGGGGCCCCGGGGTGTTACAGGAATGGTCATCACAGTGTCTTGGTCAGATTCAGCAGTCACAGCAATTGGAGCAGTCAGTAAATCAGTAGCAACAATATTCACAGGTAGTCTTGCGTTTCTTTCAGCAGGTATAGGACCTGCGTTTTTTCCAGCAGCACCAATAGTCTCAGGAAGGCCTGCGTATTTCCCAGCAGAAGGTTGAGATCCCACATTAGGAAGACCTGCTTTTTTCGCAGCAGAATTCGCAGGAAGACCTGCGTTTTTTCCATCCTTCAGGCCATTCCCAGCAACTTCAGCATCCGCAGCAGCAGAGGTTGCATCCCAGTTTGCAGCAGCGTTGGCATCAGGTTTCTTCGTACCAATCCCCGTACCTAGAGCTGAGAATTCGTCATCCGTACCTGCCAAGACCTCAAATCGCGATGTAGACCTGGTCATTCGTTGTGCGGACGTTTCCCCCTGGCCCTGTTTCTTCCTCGCCATAGCAGACCGAAACAAGGAACGGTCGAAGTTTCCCCAGACGTAGCTCGGAATCCGGGTTCAGGCCACACTTGGGAAGAACCAGGCGCGAATTCAGCGAATAATCTCCTTGGTGAACAGTAAAATCGCGACTCTTTTCCGCCTCAAAACACGATTTCTATCAGCTTCTTATGAAATCCAAGAACAAATTGAAAGAAGCGAACTAATTTCAGTCAAGAAACACTCCAGTAAACCTAAACAAAAACCTCCAAATCCCTGGAACGGGCGTCGCCATTAACGCAATTCCACAACTTCTACCTGTGTCTATTAAATGTAAAGTTGACTCATTGTTAAACATCTCATATAGAGTATCCATAGGGCCTGATGGTTTCTCAAAATTAATCCCTTGGATATTCCCACACATACCCAATTTGAGGAACTTCATTAAAAGAGGGTAGCATATGAAATCAGGATTCATTTCCAAATTATTGACTTCACCACCCTTGTACATACGTGTAGGGTTGTTAATCAAAGCCCCCATGGTGAATGATTAGTTGAATCTTGTCAAACATTCTGAAAATGAGAGGTTGGTTGGCCAATTAAAATCAAAGCTTAATTTTTGAACAATTAATGATTCCCAATATAGATTACACATTGAAAAATACGAGTATAACAACAAATGTTGGAATTACACATCACCTCAGTCCATTATATGTTCAAGTAATCATCAAAGAACAAAAAGCAAACACATATGGTTCTCAAACCATCATGTACAATTTGAATACGATTTTACGTACATGTACCACAGAGAAGTAAATGCGAGAAGGTGAAGCCCATACACCCACGAGCTTTTGGGTTACGTTAATATGGGGAATGTTTGAAACATATAAACCGCCCTTAGATGATGCTTACATGGATTATTAGAGCCACACTAGTAGCCACAGAAACAATTAACCGGCCAACCGGGTGCGTACCGACTAAATAGCTATTTTGGGTTATTTTCATAAGTTGGGATGTTTAATTGGGTGATAATTAAGTATGTGGGCCTAATTGGCGTTTTGGTAATGGTACAAGGGCCTATTTGAAAATTTTCTCTTTAAATTTTCTTCTTCTTCATATTACAACATTTCGACCAAACAAGCGCATTTTAGCCTAAATTTCAAGAGATTCGAACAAAACATGTAACAGATCCATGTTATAATAAAGAATGACAATGGTTTGGCGTCCGATCACTTGTCAAAACCAATCCATAGAGATGAAAAACGTGATGACAAGCTTGAAGATCATTAGTGTAATGTTCAAAATTTTGAGAAGAGTAAACTACCAATATTGTAAGCTTGAAGATCATTAGTGTAAGGGAGATTTCCCAAAATAGGAGTAAATGAAGTTTGAAATTCCAAAATAGGACTACTTTATTTTTATTCCCGAAATGGGACTAACATGGCAGTATTTACTGTCATCTTGTAACCGTTACTGCCAAATAGTTGCAGTACAGTGCATTTAACATGACAGTATTCATTATAATTAATGACAATATTTTTCAATCATGGCAGTATTTTTCATACATGACAGTAATAACTCCTATTTCGGGAAGAAAAACATATTAGTCCTATTTTTGGAATTCCAAGTGTCATTTGCTCCTATTTTGGGTAATTTCCGTTAGTGTAATGTTCAAAGGGAGATTTCAACAAATAGGAGCAAAACGTACGGATTTTCCAAAACTAAGACCGCAGATTCGCGTAAGACTCAACTACACCTGCATTGACCACAATACCCTTACATTTAGGAAATACCAGACATTAAATAGACAATAAGTAGACAATAAATTGCCCCTTACCCTCCCATCCATGCCGCTAGCGTCACAGTGACAAAGCCATCCCCGGTGGTCACCGCCAGTCAGCACCACCAGCCACCCTCCCTCACCCCCAACATCCAGCCACCCCGCTCTCACCCCCAACATCCATCCCCCAGCCCTCCTCCCCTGCTCCCCTTCCCCAAATCGGACCCAATCATTCCCCGAATCGGACCCAATCGTTCCCCAAATCCGGCATCGGCAGCGGCATCTGGCAAAGACAGCGACAAGGTCCGGCAACGGCGGCGGCGTCTGGCAACAGCAACATGGAGGATGGGCTTTCTGCAGAAGAAGCTTGGTTGGCGGAAGTTTTTTGGTCTGAAGGGCAAATTTGGAAAGTTAGAAATAGGTTTCCTAATCTAGAACTAAATAAGTAATATGAATGGAAAAAACATTAGCATGTATTATTTTTTGTAAAAGAGCTTGTTGGGATATTGATCCAGAGGCCCAATACCCGGATCAGGAAGGCCTAAGATACCCGGCCCAAGCAACGGGCCCATCACATGATGATAGGATAATCATGGTAGAATTAATGCCGAACGGGGTTCGGACTATATATCATACTTGGGCCAAATTGACAGCATCTTCAGCATAGCCCACCATCCCGTTCGAGCAACGGCCAACCGGCAAGTGGCCAGGTGCAATTAATGCCAGATTGTGACATCAGCAAGTGGAAGCATGGATGACCAAGTCGGTGGGACAACGGCCAATCAGCATAGGGCAGCCCATGCTCTCCATTAGTATAAATAGAAGGTTTCAAAGTCATTGTAAGGGTTAGCATTTCAATACTCAGGCTCTAGAATAACATCATTGCTCTTATTTCTTGTATTAAAGCATAGTTTCCGACCTACCGATCGGGAAATTCCTTGTAATCAGACTGGTTAATTAATACAAGTGAGCTTTCGAGTGTTAGTTAGTTCAGATCTTATATTTTTTACACGCTTTGATTCTGTGCCATTCCTGATATATCCAAAGTTCGTGTTGGGCTTTCGGATCTACGGGTTTGCTCTGCCGAGTCACGATCGGCTATCATTTTCTCCTTTCCTTTACCGGAAGAAGCCGTCAAGGTAGCAGAAGAGATAGAGCGCCGGACGGGTATGGGAGATATCACACCTGCAAGAAAGAGGAATAAAAAATAAGAAGCTGATTTGTGAGAATGAAGAATGATCGGGTTAAAATCTTACTACGCTTACCGATTCCAGCAGATAACATGCTCGAAGTAGTGACAAAACTCCGAAGACTTCGGGTCCCTCCCATCCGCAAAGACTCAGCTTGGGAGCGTAGAACGGCATCCACCCTGGGCTGAGAATCCCGAACGGGGTATGCGTTCCACCTATCCGGGAATGGCAGAGAATCCCTTACCCGAACGAACAAGAAACGTTCCTCCCAGTCAGCCGGCGGGGTAAGATTCTCTGTGAACAGCTGACGATCAGAACGAGCTACCAGTTTCAGGTACCCGGTCGTCCAGTAAGGTTGATAGCAGTAATGGTGAAGGAACAGATCGACGCTTGGAGTAATCCTCAACTCATGGCATTGAATGATGAAGCCTGTCAGAATGCGGTAAGTGCTGGGCACGAACTGAGCGGGCAGTACAGCAACCCGGCGTAAGAACTCCACAATGAATGAATGGAGAGGGAACCAAAGCCCAGCAGTCAGAGCATCGAGATGCACTAGCACGTGCCCCGGTCGGTGCCTCATCGGGTGTCGAATGAATCCGACGTAGTATTCCCTTGGTGGGGGCAACAACTGGCTAAGTTGCCGTTCGACATCTTCTGGAAGACGTTGTTTTTGTTTGCGTATGCGAGTGAAGTGTAGGGGAATGCGGGGTGGCCGCTCGGGCATCCCCTTGTTATAGACCTGGACGTCATCTCCTGATAGACATCCATCATCTTATGGCTGTTCGGTATGTTTGCTGGTCTGAGGATTGACGGGTTTAGGTGTTTGGGACGAAGAGCCTTCGGCCTTGTTACCAGCGGATGTCTTGCTTGTGCGAATCAAAGGCATCTCTTCAGATTCTGAACTAGAGGGGTAGTACATAAAAACACTGGAAAAAACTCTGGGAATTCTAAAGAGAGAAGGCTTGAAGGTACGCAAGAGAATTCTGGGAATTCTAGAGAGAGAAAGCTCGAAAAGAAAGTGAGGAAACAGCAGGAGAAATTAGGGGAAGCACCTCTCTATAAATAGGGAAAGTGCCGCACAAATCCCTAATCCATGAGCAACACGTGGCATTGGGTGGTTACGATTAATCTGGGGCATTTATGATTCATTTTTGTGCATGTACCCCGAACGGGCTTGCAGAGGATTAGCAAAGATCACGGGGACTTGCTGTTTAGAATAACCAAGAAAACGGCTAAGTCCTAAAAATTAACCTGAAGCCCGATCGGCTATCAACGTCGTAAAAGGTTATCTGAAGTCAAACGGGTGTCCTAAAAATTGATCTGAAGCCCGAACGACTACCAACACGAAGAAGCCCAGGTGCGAAGAAAACCAAGAAAACAGCTAAGTCCTAAGAATTGATCTGAAGCTCGACCGGCTATCAACGTTGTAAAAGATTATCTGAAGCCAGAATGTGCTAATTCCTAAAAAGTTATCTGAAGCCCGAACGGCTGAGTTCCAGAGGGGGTTTTTTCCTTAACAAATTATCAGAACCTTCCAATGCCCGAACGACGATCAACTGCATTAGGAATATTTTAGCAAGAGATAAAGTCAGAAAATTGGTTAAGTCCTACAAAACGGGTCGAACCCCGAATGGCGAGTAAATTATGCAAAAAAAAAGGCGGAAAAGACACTACACAAAGCTTCATGCAAAAAATGATGTATTCATCGGTTCTACTGACCGGGAAGTACTGGCTACTTGAGGAAAAGAAAATTACAACGAATAATTAAAAAGTACATATAAATTATTGGCCAGGGGCCATTTCCTCTCCCTCTTCGTCCTCGTCCTCATCATCATCAGACAGGGGTTCAAGCTCTCTCCCAGCAGCCCGATCAGCTTCCCGTTGCTGAGCCCGCAGAAATTTCTCGAATTGGGCCTGTATAATGTCATCCTTGGGAAGATCAGAAGCCTCAACCGGCCTCCCCAGATTATTTTGAAGCTGAGCAACGAATGGACGCAGCAGGATCTGGCCGATTTTGCCATAAAGGTCTGTAACAATGGAGTCGTTCCATTTTTTGGCCTCGGGATCCTTGTCCAAGAGGGCCACCCCTGCCGATAGCCGACCAGCACCTTTGGGGAAACCCTTCAAGTACGCCCCAAAGGCGAACGGGATTTGGGTCCTTGCGTGATCATCCTTGATGATGGAGAATTCATCAGAGGATTTAAATGTTTCCCGGACGGCGGACAGATCCACATTCACTTCATAGGGACCATCCGGGATGCTGGAGGGCATTTCCTCAAACTTGACTTGTGCGGCCTCAGCGGCAAGGACCTTTGCCTGGGAAGCTGCAAGTTGGACCCGAAGGGTACCGAGCTCAGTATCCAGCCTCTGCTTCTCCTCCGCAAAGGCCTTCCGTTCAGCCTCCAGAGAGGTGATGGCGGCGGCAGCATTTTGCTCAGCAGAAGATTGAGCAACAATCAGTTCCCGTTCCTTGGCCAGACGGGCTTCCCGCATTTGAAGGGTGTACAAACCCATCTACAGAGCACCGTTCGGGAGTTAGTACTGATTACAGAGAATAAAATAAAAACAGAGCGCAAAAAAAATAATGTACCTTCAGAGCGGTCAAGGCCAGGCATTCTTCAGATTGCTCGACCGGCAACTGAGGAAGGGAAAAATTGTTGAACCAAGAGGAGGTCGACCAGATCTGGCTCGCAGTAGAACCAGCCCTTTCTAATACCTCGTGGACAGGATCAGATAAGGAGATCCGCTCGACCTGACCAGTAATATGGTCGGTATGGGTCTCACCTGCATTCGAGGGTTCCCCCCGAACGGAGTCAAAGTGCTGGGAGAACTGATGCAGTTGGTCAGAGCCGAACCGATCGTCGACCAGCATAGCATCGAATTGGTCCTGATGGACCTGCTGTATTGGCTGTGGTTCTGGAAGCGGTTGAAAAGAGGCAGCATCCTGAGCAGGAACAATGGAGGGAATAGGTTGGGGGTTCTTCCTGGATTTTTTCCGTTTACCGGCCCCACCGGCTGCAATAACTCTGCTATCATCCATAGGAAGATCTGGGTTTGGTGCTGAAAAAAGACAAAGGACAATGTTAGTATCGAGCGGCCTTAGCATGTGAGAAACTAGAAAAAAGAACAAAAGAACGTTTCTCGCACGGGAAGGACCGCTCGGACCATGGCACTTGGTTTCTCAAAACAAGTAAACCCGAGAGAACGGACAGTACCTATCCCGGCTGTAACAAGTCGTTCGGGAGTCAGATAACTCATGATGTCCATGCATTTATCCTTCTCCACGGCAAGCACGTCCTTGTAAATTTCTTCAGTAAGGACAGGATCAGGAGTCTTGCGGGGGAAGGCATTCCACTTGCGGGGAATTAGGCCGTCCGGGACGGACACGAAGAAAAACCGGTCTTTCCATCCTTTAATTGAAGTTTGGTTTCCCTTGAACAGGATGTGTCCCGTTCGGGCATTAGTGGCCAGATAACCGTGAGTTTGTTGGGGGCTACCTTGAAGAATTGGTGGAAGAGTTCTAGGGTTGGTCGGGCGCCGACATCTTTACAACGGCAAATAAAACCCGCCATTGCCCGATAGGAGTTCGGCATAATTTGGGCCGGTACAACTTCGTAGAAATTGAAGAATGAAATGTAAAAGGGGTGTAGCGGAAACCTAAGGCCGGCCCTAATTGAGTCAAAATGAACTATGGTCATTCCGGGCCTATGACGCATTGGGTGAAGCCCAGCTTGCAAACGGAAATCCACTGGGTCAGGGATAAGGGCCGGAATTTCGGCCCTATTATGGGAGGTCAGTTTTTGCCGCCTCTCCCTAATCAATTTTAGGTCAAGGGTATGGCGAGGAAAATCGTTGGGACGTCTGGCCTCCATGGAGGCTATTTCGTCCTCGGATTTGGTGTCGTCGGAATCTTCACTGGAGGAAGAAGAAGTGCTAGGAAGGTCCTCCGCCTCAGCCCTGGTATTCATCGCCGTTTCAGTAGAACCACCGGCAAATGGGACTGTGATGACGTCCACAATAGCGGCGTCACGGTCATCTCCATAGGAGGCCATCTCCGAATAAGAGGAATGTTGTTTGGGGCTCATCTCGGTCGAGCCAGAAATGAAGATAAGGAATCCGGATTTGAGAAGTTACCTGAGCGATGGAAGCTGGGAGAAGATTGCAGGGGAATCAACAAGGCGCAGAGAATTGCAGAATCGAAACCCGGAATTGAGAAGTTAAAGGCTAATTTATAGCCTTGAAACCGCCGTGTCAAGAACCAATCAGGGAGCGACACGTCACTAGGAGCATTTAAGCTAAAACACGTGTCTAATGAAAAGACTAAACGACGGTTACCATGATGAATATGGGGAAATGAAGCAGCAGCCGTCAAATCACAGCATGGGGAACTGAGTACCTCTGTACCCCGATCGCCATTCGGAGTATTACAACATTGATATTTATACTTCCTAATGCACCCACTATCGTTCGAGACATCGGAAGTGGGGGACTTGTGTTGGGATATTGATCCAGAGGCCCAATACCCGGATCAGGAAGGCCCAAGATACCCGGCCCAAGCAACGGGCCCATCACATGATGATAGGATAATCATGGTAGAATTAATGCCGAACGGGGTTCGGACTATATATCATACTTGGGCCAAATTGACAGCATCTTCAGCATAGCCCAACATCCCGTTCGAGCAACGGCCAACCGGCAAGTGGCCAGGTGCAATTAATGCCAGATTGTGACATCAGCAAGTGGAAGCATGGATGACCAAGTCGGTGGGACAACGGCCAATCAGCATAGGGCAGCCCATGCTCTCCATTAGTATAAATAGAAGGTTTCAAAGTCATTGTAAGGGTTAGCATTTCAATACTCAGGATCTAGAATAGCATCATTGCTCTTATTTCTTGTATTAAAGCATAGTTTCCGACCTACCGATCGGGAAATTCCTTGTAATCAGACTGGTTAATTAATACAAGTGAGCTTTCGAGTGTTAGTTAGTTCAGATCTTATATTTTTTACACGCTTTGATTCTGTGTCATTCCTGATATATCCAAAGTTCGTGTTGGGCTTTCGGATCTACGGGATTTACCCTCAACAGAGCTATAATTTGGTCCTACTAGGAGCAAATTTCTCATGTTCAAAATTTTGAAGAGTAAGCTTGAAGATCTATTACAATACCGTATATAGAGAATTCTATATTCAAATCAGCTAAAAGACAACTACCAAAGTTGAAAAAAGTAAACTACAACCTACTACCACTATGATTAAGTTTAATAATACTGTAATTTGGTGGTCTGGTCTTAACTAGTTTGGTCTGATTTAATAGACAATCTCATATATGTTTCTTTTAAAATCATGGAAGCCAAGTCTAATCTTTTTAAACCTGACTTGATCTGTTCTGAGATTGAAATAAACAAAGTAAGGATGTTTTCTTTTGGACTGAAATTTGGTGATCTGGTTTGGTCTGGTCTGTTTAATTCTGGTTTGGTCTGGTCTGATTTGATAAATTAAATGTCTGGTTTCTGTGTATTTTATAACTTTTCAAGTCTAATATGGTTCATTCTGATCTGTTTAAGTCTGATCCAGTATGAGTTGTTTAAGTCTGATATAGTCTGATCTGGTTTAGGACAGAAAACAATACAAAGGACAATATCCTAAAATGTAAAAAACATCTTATAAGATTCCTATCTCGAAATAGATGTAAACTTCAAAAAATGGATAGCCACCAGAGCCACCGAAACTTGTATTTAATATTGTTTGTATTTCTTTTAATAACTTTTAGTCAACCAACATCATTGTTGATAAACTAGAGTGATTATATAGCTTTATAAGGTGGGAGATAAGTATTTGCGATTGCTTCTACTTTAAAAAAATGATTTTTTGAAGTGATTTAGAGGAAAGACTTAAATGTAAACGTTAGCAGTATTTGAGAAAAAATGATTTTGAAAAAGAAAAAGTGAGCAGTGTTTGATAAAAGGGAAAACTGATAAAAATATCCCAAACTTTGATAGGTTGTGAGATAAACACCCTAAACTTGCATATGTAATTCAAATACCTCAAACTTTATATAAAAAGTTATTTTCGCATCATTGTCATGTATTAATTCTTTCAAAAATGTAAATTTGTGGGTTAATTGCATAATTTAAAAAAGAAAATTAAAAGTGTTGCAATTATATAGATTGAGGGTAACATTATTTATTTTGTAATGAAAGTTTAGAATGTTAATTGTGTTTTTGTGAATTTTAAAATAATTTAAATTATGCAATTAACACCATAAATTTACATTTTTGAAAGAAATAATACTTGGCTATGATGTTAAAACAACTTTTATACTCCCTCCGTTCTTTTTTAGTTGCAATGGTCACCATTTCACATTTGCCAACGCACGTCTTTGACCATAATTAATAATTATATCTTAATTCTATTAGTAAAAAATATTAAAAATCAGATTTTGAAAATTTGTAATGATATGAATTGAACAATATTTTTTTAAAAAATAATTTTCATAAAACAATAGCGTAAAATGTAGCCAAAGTAGAGCATGTGAATAGTGTAAAATTCAACATGTTGCGATTACAACAAAACGGAGGATAGTATAAAGTTTGAGCTATTTAAATTACATATGTAAGTTTGGGGTGTTCATCTCACACCCTTTCAAAGTTCGGGGTATTTTAATTATTCCTCCCTTGATAAAATGGGTGATTTTTGTGCAATAGAAAAAGTGAAAAACACTTTAAAACACCTCTCAACTTGTTTGCTCCTTTTAGCTTTGAAGTGCTTAATTTAAGTAGAAGTTGTCATTTGAAAGCATTCGTTTCAGTTTTTTAAGAGAGAAGTTAAAAGCACTTTTTTAATCTCTTGCAAACACTCCCTATATATACTCCCTCCGTTGCACATTTTTTTATTTGACTTGGATTAGAGTTTAAGAAAACGAGAATAAAGTTGAAATACTCCCTCTGTTTCTAAAAGAAACTCACACTTTCCTTTTTGAGATGTTTCAAAAACAAAGTCACACTTCCCTTATTTCCTTATTTGGAAAAGAAATCTACATCCAAACACTGCCAAACAGTGCGAAACAGTGTCCAAACAGTGTCTAAACAGTGTTTTCTATAGTAAAGTCAATTTATTTCCTTGATAATCGTGAAGTCAAACCGTGACTTTCTTTTGGAAATGGAGGGAGTATATGATTGCGGTTGAATAAGAAAAAGATAAATGAATGATAGTCGATCACACAAGATTTCCCAAAAAGAGAAATATGAATATTTTTTTGAAACGTTCCAAAACGGTAGATGAGAAAATTTTTAAGGAATGTCAAGACTCAAGAGTATAGAACACTCTATCTATTACGGAGTACATTTCTTACTATGGGTTTATTTCAAGGGAGAAGTAGTGTCACCTGGTCACATGAAACACTATAGGGGATTCGGGGTACGTACCGTTTGATGAACTAAAATATTTAATACGATAGTACTTCGTATATAAGTTGACCCGTATATAAGTTGACCGAGTACATCAATGTTATTCACTACATGCATCACTACTCATTTGAAGAAAGGAAAGTAGAAACAAATCTTTTTATGGTATTATAACCTATTTATTTATACTCAATTTTTACAAAAAAATACATCAACATTTATAATCGTATATGATCTCTCATATGACACCAATATTGCATATATAAAAAACATTATTTTATACAATAAAATCGAGTTAAAAATAAATAATGTGTCAGTCTCTTTTTGGTTAACAAAATTTTTATTATCATTACTACTAAAACATTTAATTAATGCAAGTTCACTCAATGCATCAATGCTATTCACCGGTTGCATCAGTGCTATTCATAGTAATAACGTCAACTCATTTGGAGAAAGTGAAGGAAAAAACTCCTGATAATGTAATTTTTTATTTGTACTCTAGCCTTTATAAAAATTAATTGGGAAAAAGGTCAAATCGGTCCTCGAACTTACATAAAAAGGTCAAATAAAACCTTATACAGGAGGTTCTGTCTGGTCTTCGTCATTTCAGGAAGTTCCCGGTGGATTTTTTTGATGAATTTTTTTGAGCATCTTATTCATTAAGTTTAGTTTACTCATATCAAATTCCAGCTAAAAATTCAATCGGGAAGTCGTTCAAATGAATTCATGAAGATAACTGCGCTTTTAACTGCGCAGTTATCTTCATGAATTCATTTGAACGACTTCCCGATTGAAGTTTTAGCTGAAATTTGATATGAGTAAACTAAACTTAATGAATAAGATGCTCAACAAATTTCATCAAAAAATTCCACCGGGAACCGCTCCAAATGGCGACGGCCGGACAGAGTCTCCTATATAAGTGCTTATTTGACCTTTTTATGTAAGTTCGAGGGTCTATCTGACCATTTTCCCAAATTAATTCAAAATTCATAAATTCTTATGATCTTTCATATGCCATTAATATATCATTATTTGCATATATAAAATAAAATATTATTATTTTATATAATAATAAGTTATAAACGAGTAATGTGCCAGTTTCTTATTAGTTAATAAAAATTCTATTATCAGTACTAACAAAACATTTAATTAATTCAAGCTCACTCGATGCTTCACTACTACTTACGTGGTGCATCACTGTTATTCACTTGAATCACGCCAACTTACTTATAGAAAGGGGGATGAGAATGATATTTATTTTCCCAGTTTTCGCCTCTGTTTGTTGGTATCTATAATTTAATTATAATAATAAGGGTAAATATAACAACAATAAAACAATATTATTATTATAGTTATAGTTATAATTGTAGTTATATTATATTTATAATTATGTTTATAATTATAATTATAAATATGATGATAATAATGACAATGATAATCGTAATAATAACTTGTAATCGTAATAACCGTAATGATAACAAAATATTAATGATCTGATCTGATCTAGTCTGATTTGATTTGGTCTTGTCTCTAGTAAGTCCGGATCCAATTAGAAATAACCTCAATCTCCATATAAAAGGGTTGTTTTTATAAATTGTCAAATTGTTAATTCAATTTGGGAGTTGTTTTAATTAATTCGTAATGCAAAATTTTCTCCAAAATTTATGAATAGCGGTATTTCTAATAATCTTTATTAAATTTATATTCAAATTAGACTCCTATTTGCGCAAATTATACTGTGGGATCGGCCCAACTTCCGCATGGTGTGCCGATCCCACTTTTACAAGTTACGTTCCTTTTTATTATTCTCTGGAACTTCTTCATTCCTTTTTCTTTTGTTATTCTTTCCTTATTTTTCTTTTCTTTAATTCTTCTCCATTTCCATCAAATTAAAATATTAAAAATTTAATTGTAGTTTTTCTTTCCTTATCTTCAATTTAAATTATAATTGAATCTATTTTTTAATTCTTTATCAATACATAACAAAAAGTTTAATAATCTAAATAAAATAAGTACATTACATTTCATATTCATACACTATTTTTTGTAATATCTTTTTTACATTCATACATTTTTTTTGTAATATATTTTTATATGCATACACTTTTTCTATAATATATTTTTTTTATCACTTTTATATGTTTTTAGAGGTTTTTAAGATACTCAGTTTGTTTATTTTGCTTCTAGCTTGGAGTTACATTTGATAATATACGAAGTTACATCATCTTATACTCCAGTTACAAGTTATTATGCGTGAGTTACATCTTGTTATGTGTGAGTTACATCTTCTTATACACGAGTTACATACTGTTACTCGCGAGTTACATGTAATCATGTGTGAGTTATATCTAATTATTTGCGATTTTTTACTTATCTTTATTTTGAACTAATTCAATTATAACTGAATTAATTTTTTTCTTCACTAATTTAATACAAAATTTTATTAATCCACATAAAATAAGTATATTGTATTTCATATTCATACACTATTTCTTACTTTGTATACTTTTTTTATATTTATTATAAAAAATAATAAAATATTCCTAAACTCAAAATAAAAAAACGTAACACAAGTATATTGTATTTCATATTCATACACTTTTTGTAAAATATTTTTTATATTCATATACTTTTTTCTATAATATATTTCTTATCTCTTTTATATGTTTTTTGTGTTTTATAGTCATTAAGGTTGTTTATTTCGATTTAAATTTGAAAAAAACATGAGAATAATGCATTTTTCGTATGTGTGAATTATGTTTATAGACTATTTCTATAATTACATTTGATATTATATGGAGTTACATCTTCTTATGCACGATTTACATTTTCTTATGCGTGAGTTACATCTTTCCATACGCGAGTTACATTTGAGTTTGCCTCAACAAGTTACATTTTGCATTCACTAAAGTTAGATTTTCAATCAACGCGGGTTACATTTTCTGTAATATGAATTACATCACAACATAAAGCCTACTATTGCAACAAAAGAATCATTGTTATGCAAAAAAACTGTTTTCCCAAAAAAAATGTGTTTTGGCACAAAATATATTTTTAAAAACATTTTTATGGACTTAATATTAAAAAAAAAATATTCAACATTTATGTTAACCCCTGCTATTGAATAAAAAATTACATTTGTTTGCAAAAACAAAATGAATTTTTGGCCAAAAAAATGATTTTTAATTTGGCAAAAAAAAAGGTAAAAAAAATTATGTCCTTAATATTGAAAACAAAACATATAAACTATTTAAGTAAAGTAATTGAGCAATTAGACTACTTGTTTTCATTAAAATCAATGTTTTATTTCTTATAATTCTTATTAGCGTGAGTTACATTTTGTTACACGCGAGTTACACCTATTACGCTACTGGGACAATGAAAAAACAAAAATGAAGTTACTGTTCACGCGCGTGAACAGTAACACACTTTTTTTCTGTGGGAGCAGCATGCTCACCGTGGGCTGCTCCCACGGTATACGAACCGATTTAGGAGTGCGTATACCGTGCAACGGGTGCATGGTGAGCACCATGCACCCATTGGATATTATTCTCTTTTTTTAAAAATGATAATAACTTTTTTATTTTTGATCCGATTTTTATAAAATTTATATCAACATTTTTTATTTTTCATGATCTTTCAAATGAGACCAATATTGCCTATGTAATTTTAACATATTAACATTTGCGTATAAAATATGTAACTTTACGTGTTAAATATGTAACTCACGTTCAGTCAGGCCAAATGCAACTCGTGTGTATAAATATGTATCTTTATGTGTAACAATATGTAACTTTACGTAAAAAAATATGTAACTCGCGTTCAGACAGGTCAAATGCAACTCATGTGTATAAATATGTAACTCGCGTGTATAAATATGTAACTTTATGTGTAAAAATATGTAAGTCGCGTTCAGACATGTCAAATGCATCTCGTGTGTATATATATGTAACTCGCTTATAAAAAGATATAACTTGCTTATAAAAAGATGCAACTCGCTTAAAAAAAGATGTAACTTGCTTATAAAAAGATGTAACTCGCTCATAAAAAGATGTAACTCAATGTATTATCAAATGTAATTGAGACCACTGATCCACTCCCAAACAGATTCGATCTTCTATTTCACAAACCTATCATCTCCCAAACAGATTCGGTTTTCCTTATAAACCAATACTCATTAATATAATAGTTCGATAATTTCTTAAAATTACATAAGCAATATTGGTCTCATTTGAAAGATCATGAAAAATAAAAAATGTTGATATAAATTTTATAAAAATCGGATCAAAAATAAAAAAGTTATTATCATTTTTAAACAACAAAAGCAAAAAAAAACCAGCATGCTGCGACGTTTTGCAACCGGGATGGGGCGCACCATCCTCATGGTGGGCCGACGGTGTAATTTGCCGATATTTAGTCCCATTTCATGTGTCTTTAAGTGGGTTAAACGTGGGATAAGATGGTGTGCTAAAATTTTGGTTAGTTGAAATTAATTAAATGCTTTTAAAATAGTGATAATATATATTTTCATTGATCAATAATAGAGTGACATGTCATCTTTTCTTAATCGTGTTTTACTATATAAAACAAGAGATAGTTCACATTTATTAATATCTGACATCTAAATCATATCAAATTAACACTACCGGGTCATGCTTCGGGTGTTACACTAGTACATAGAATATTGTATGTTATACTTCCTCCGTCTCGAATTGAATTGCAAAACTTTCACTGACATATAAAACAAGAGATAGTTCACAATGTTTATTAATATCTGACATCTAAATCATATCAAATTAACACTACCGGGTCATGCTTCGGGTGTTACACTAGTACATAGAATATTGTATGTTATACTTCCTCCGTCTCGAATTGAATTGCAAAACTTTCACTGACATAAAGATTAATGAAGAACAATAAATGATGTTTGATTTTTACACTTTTACCCCATCTTCTTAAAAGTAGATGCTTTAAGTTAATGAAAAAAGGTAAAATAAAGGTAAATTTGTCACTTTATTCTTATACACGTACCTAAAATAAAAAGTGAAAAACTATTTTAGAACAACCAAAATAGGAATTTTTTCAAATCAAATTGGGATGGAGGTCGGAGGGAGTACATTGAAATGACTTACATATTATTTCTTCTTATTTGACTTTTCGGATCATTTTCAAAAAATAATATTCCCATGTTCAGATTTATCTAAACGAAGAAAAATAATAATTAATATTGTAATCCCCGATTAAATTGGTTCAAAAGATGATTCTGCGATAAAAAGGTAAAATCTTGAGTTCAAATTCCCAACCAAGGCCTTCACTAAAAAAGTAATGATGATAGTGAGATGGAATACAAACTCCTTGCTGCGTCTGTCTCGGCTTTTAGGAGTCTACGAGTATTCCTCCCAACAATAAAGTGATAAACCCCATCTCTGAAATTGTCACCCTTTCTCTCTCATCTTCATTAACTTAATAAACATCTTAAAAAAACATTCCTTTTTTTTTCATTCGACGATATTTAATGACTAGTCCCAGAATCCCAGCAGTACTCTTAACAATGAAGAGAAAACAATTACTTCAACTTCTTTAGCTTCTTTTTGGTTGGAATAGAGTTTCTTGACCCATCCAACAATCTCATGCCGCCATCTACTGGGTAGTGCCACTTCTGTTCTAAAAGAACTAAGGGTGAAATGGGAATCAGATTGTGCCCTACATTTTTCTACCTGCTTCTTCTTCATCTGTTCATGGATGCCATCTCTGCTCAGATGCCAGGTTACTCACTCTGTCAATGCTTTTTGATATTCTCCTTTTCGTATTATCACTATCCCCACATTATGATTCATGTGATTCTTTATCTTTTCTGCAAAATTTGCAAATATGGATATTAACAGTTTTACTTTTTAGTTCATTCAAGATTTGATTTTTAGATAAAAGCCGTTCTGCCCGGATACAAAAATTTCTTTTATTTCCTTAAGTCACAACTCTTTATTTTTTCCCTACTTTTTATTTTATTTTATTTTATTTCAGTTTATTTTTGATTGCTTATGGCTTTTAATAGAAGACCCTCAAAGTAGATTTTAGAATTACTTGAATTAATTTTAGCTATCACTGGTTAGACATCATCCTAGAGTTGGGGTGAAGCACATGAGGATTGAGGCATACATGATTATGTTTCTGAGGGGTTGGATTTTTCTGACTGAAATTCCAGATGAGATGAACAAATCTTGTTACTTGAAACTACATTGACAAAAGAATCTCTGAATTTTTGCTCATGGGTATGTTTAGATGTGTAAATGCAAAGAGGAAAAATTACTACTCCCTCATGGGTATGTTAGGATGTGTACAAAGAATCTTGTTACTTGTCTGCTCCACCATGTTTGTCCCATTTTCCCCTTCTGCTCTGGCCTAATGTTTAGCTCGTATCATATTTGGCCACATGTGCGTGGTTTCAAATCATCCACACTTACAAATTCAATATCAGTCATATAATTCCGCTTCTCTGTAACAATAATTCCGCCACTTCTCCCTGTACCAAACAAAAAAGGGGCAGAGGAAGTAAGTCATATTTTGCGTGTTTGGTTTTACCATGGAAAATTCAAAGGAAAATGGATCACGACAAATGGTTTTAAACAATTCCCCAGTTTAGGTTTCCTAGTTTTTATGCAATAGTTATTGATGATTAAAATGAGTTTGAACAAATATCAGAACTAAATTTATTAAACTTGAGCAAATGTTGTATTCTCCATCACATTTTCTCTCCTGAATTTTCCTCTTTATTTCTCTCCCTACCATCTTCCAAGTTCCAAAGGGACCCTATATGGTTTTCCATATTCTACTGATTATAGTAAAATAAACACGGTAGCTGCATAATGCTGATTGTAGTATATAAACACTTGTACGGTAGTAAATTACTAATTACTAATATCTGTAAATCTGGGTTTTGAATCAGGTTTTGTGAGTTTAGATTGTGGTGGTAAAGATAGTTTCACAGATGAGATTGGTCTTCAATGGACTCCCGATATTCAAATGCTAAGTGGAGAAACGGCCAATGTATCTGTGACAGATGAGACAAGGATGCAATACAAGACAGTGAGATACTTCCCGGCAGATAACAAAAAGTATTGCTACACACTTAATGTCACTAAGAGGAAGAGATATCTCTTAAGAGCAACTTTCTTGTATGGTAACTTTGACAACAATAATGTATACCCAAAGTTTGATATCTCTCTAGGGGCAACCCATTGGGCAACCGTGGTTATTTTTGATGCTAATACAATCGAGAACCAGGAGTTGATATTTCTTTCCACTGATTCAGTGACAAGTTTCTGCTTATCAAATGCCACCACCGGACAGCCATTCATCTCCACACTCGAACTAAGACAACTTAATGGCTCAATGTACCTCACTCCAAGTGAAAACAGCTACTATCTAAGTGTCTCTGCAAGGCTAAATTTTGGTGCCAATAGTGATGCCCCTCTCAGGTATGTTTTGCAGTATACATATTTGTTACATGAAGTAGATTGCTATCTGAAATAAATGTTTAAGGGAGAAACCTTAGTCTTGGTTTGGTAGCCAAAATATGTTTGTTCTGCTTATCAGCGGATTTAGTAGCTTTTGGCTTACTTAGAGCTTGTTTGGAAGGATTTTTGGCTGAAATGGATGAATATGCTGGATTTTTGGGGAGGAATAACATTTGTAAAGTTCATTTTAGCTAATAAGTAAGTCAAAAGCTACTTGTTATGATCATTCTGTTTCTTTTGTTCTTTTACTTGTTCTGTAAGTCAAAAGCAACTTGTTGTGATTACTTAGAGCTTGTTTGGGAACTTGGTAAGGAACTAAGGATTATGTGGCTGAAATGGTTGGGTTTGCTGAATTTTTAAGAAGAAAATGTGTTTGATAAAATCCACTGTAGCCAAATAAGTAAGTCAAAGCTACACATTCTGATTATTCTTTTTATCTTGCTTTTGACTCACTTAGAGAGTTAGAGCTCGTTTGGGAAGTATAATTTGGGGAGGAGAAGCAATTTGTAAAATCCATTTAAGCCAAATAAGTTAGTGAAAAGCTATGTATTGTGATTGTTTTGTTTGTCTTGCTGATAAACAGAATAAGCCGAACCTGGTTACCAAAAGGACTCCTATTTGGCTGATCTAGACAACCCTTCCTTTTTTTTGCTTTCAACAATTGGAAGGGAAGCCTTGATGCGCCGGTTAAGGTGTTGTTGTGTGACTGAGAGGTCACGGGTTCACGTCTTGTTAGCGGCCTCCTGTCAAAATTTGACCGGGGAAGGATTGCCCCTTATACTTTCTTGTGGTGGGACCCTTCTCCAGACCTTCGCCTTGAGGGGATGCCTTCGTGCACCAGAGTGCCTTTTTTCTTTCAACAATTGCTTATTTGTGTGGTTCTCTGTCCAGGTATCCGGATGACCCTTATGATAGACTATGGCAATCAGACACGATTAAGAAAGCAAATTATCTTGTTGATGTTGCTGATGGAACTGAAAAAGTATCAACCACAAATCCAATAACTGTACCCTCGTCTGCAAGCGAATACCCTCCTCAAAAAATATTGCAGACAGCTGTGGTTGGGAGGAATGGTTCATTAACGTATCGCCTTAACCTGGACGGTTTCCCTGGTTTTGGCTGGGCTTATACGTATTTTGCAGAGATTGAGGATTTGGGCCCACGTGACACTAGGAGATTTAGGCTAGCACTCCCGGGATATCCTGACATCAGCAAGGCTGTTGTTGATGTCCAAGAGAATGCACACGGGAAATTTCGTGCGTACGAGCCTGGATATGAAAACCTATCCTTCCCCTTTGTCCTGTCTTTTAAATTTATGAAGACATCTGATTCTACAATGGGCCCCATCTTGAATGCCATGGAGATAAACAGATATGTGGAGATAAATTATGGCTCCTTGGATGGTAATCAACAAAAAGCTGTCACTTCTTTATAAATTGCTATGTTTCCTAACAAATTATGAGCTTAAGGTTTAGATTTGCTAACTACATTATATTACCTCCATTTCACAATAAATATTACATGTCATTTAGAGATAATGCACACATGTAAAGAAACTCATTAAATACCCTAACGCAAAAGAATTAGTAATAGTGTAATACAGTAGTACTATACATTAGCCACCATAGTTAACATTGTTTTTCTTACTGTCTGAAATTACTTTAAATGGGAACTCAAATGAATTACAAGGTAGGCAATATGCATTTGAATTAGATGCACTCTTGATTTTATAAAATGACTAATATTGTGAAACATTTTTTGGGGACCAAAACTACATCTATTGTGAGATGGAGGGTACATTCAACTATGTTGAGTTGTCACTTTCTTTTAATGATCAATGGTTTGAGCTTGCACCATAGGGAACATTGGGGGTTTTAAAGAGTGGAAACTGATGTATATTAAGATGTACTTTATTTCAACTTTACTTGTGATGACATGTGCTTTGTGTTGTCTTCCACGCGTTGCAGGACCAGCAATTACAGGCTTTATTTCAAAGTATGGATCATCACAGTGGGCCCAAGAGGGTGGTGATCCATGCTTACCAGCTCCATGGTCCTGGGTCGAGTGTGACTCTAATCCCCGTCCAAGGATTACATCAATGCAAGTTACATTTAAGATTACCTTTGGGATGACTTATTTTCAAGGAATAAGTGCTTTTCAGAGAAACTAAAGTACTTCTACCTAAAAAAATCATTAGGCAGGAAAATGGGATAACATTGTTTTAACAGTAAGGTAACACCTTCAGTGCTTATTTTAAGAAGCATCTGATTGGTACTTAAAAGAGCACTTCAAGTTCTACATGAGAAAGCACTTATGATGAAAACACTTGGTCACTTATATAATAAGTTATCCCAAATATGCTTCAAATCTTTGCCTCATTTTCTCTTGCCGTTCCTTTCATAGGTTTATGGGCTTGATGATAATTGTATTGTCACTGGGTAATTTTGCAGAAAATTATCTGGGAAAAATCTGACTGGGAATTTTCCAACAGAATTTACAATGTTGAGAAGCTTAACTGAAATGCAAGTATCGTTTCCTCTAGACACTTCTTGCACTTAATTAATGCTTCTATATATTGTTATCATTTGACTTTATTGGTATTGCAGATGGCTTGATAATAATTCACTGACTGGTCCAATACCTGATTTTAGCGGATGCCAAAACTTGCAGATAATGTAAATCATTTTATACATGTGATGATACCCTCCTATATTCTTGGCAGCTTATTTTTTCTTCCATGCAGGCATCTTGAGAACAATCACTTGACTGGGGATCTTCCTTCTTATATAGCATATCTTCCAAGTTTAAGGGAGTTGTAAGTCTAATGCATTATCACTTTCTGCTTTGCACAAACTTCATACACCATAAGAATAATGGCAAGGCATTGAGCTTGGATCAATTCTAGACTGAGCAAATTGTTTAAAGAATTTCATTTTCTTAGGCATTACAGCCATTCCCACTTATACTTATCAACTTCTATTTTCCCACTGTTGGTGTACGACTATAGATTTACTTGAATTTACTGATTTGAATGATTTGCTTGAGAGAAACTACTCTCAGATGATCTTTATTTATCAAAATTACAAGGAAAGAATCATATGTACATCAATCAATTACTAACTCCTGATTTTACCATAAATGCTAAAATCAGGAAGGATATCACATTGAATCATATCAAATCTCAATACTCCCCCTCAAGCTGGTGCATAGATATCATATGCATCAAGCTTGTCACAAATATATTTTATCCTTGGACCGCGGAGTGACTTAGTGAGAAAGCCAGCTAACTGATCATTTGAATTGACAGAGGATGTGAAGATTTCTCCAGAAATGACCTTTTCACGGATAAAATGACAATCGATTTCTATATGTTTTGTTTGTCCATGAAAGACAGGGTTAGAAGCGATGTATAAAGCTGCCTGGTTATCACAGATCAGTTTCATAGGCTCCAGTTTGCAAAACTTTAACTCTGATAATAATTGTTTCAACCATATAAGTTCACAAGTGGTGAGAGCCATGGCTCGATACTCTGCTTCGACACTTGATCTATCAACGACACTCTGTTTCTTTATGTTATCATGATCATCCCCTGTTATTACAATATCATCAACATAAACAACAAGGTAAGTAGATTGATTAAATAAAGATTTTTTTATAAAACACAGTGTGTTCTGCTTTGTATTGAATCATCCCAAACTGTTTGAGATCCGTGCTGAATATGCCAAATCACGTTCGTGGGGATTGTTTAAGACCTAAAAGGCCTTATGCAACCGACACACATATCTACACTCCCCCGAGCAATAAACCCTGGTGGTCCTGCTCCATGTAAACTTCTTTTAAATTGCCGTGAAGGAAGGCATTTTTTATGTCCAACTGATGTAAGGGCCAGCTACACATAGTGGTGATAGGAACTCCAAATATCCAGAAATTACAGAAATTAATATCAATGGACAAGGTAATCTTTATTGAAGAAGATGAACAGTAATCTGTACAAAGGCCAAAGCCCTCAAAGCCGAAGCCCCAAAAGATAGAGATGTTTAGTCTCCGATCTTTCCCAGTCCCAAGAGTCAAGACTAATCGTCTAAAAGCCTACCTACTACTTCCCCTTCCCATCTATTTATACTAGAGACCCTTATTACTAATATTATTATTATTACTTCTAATATTATTCTAATAAGTAGGTCTCTATCAATACTCCCCCCCTAAACATCCACCTTGCCCTCAAGGTGGTCGGTAGGAGACAGCCCAGATCTTTTGCTTCTTCTTCTTCTTCTTCCTTGCACCTCTTCCTTCCCAATATCTTTCAAATGTCAGGATCCTTAACTTCATGACTTGAATATTCCTTCTCACTGCTTCTTGCAAAAACAGCATTTGCTCCTCTTTCTTCCAATCATCAATATTAGGCCTGCGTCTTTGATCATGCTGGTATTGATCTTCACCCACCATCCCTTGTTCATTCTTCCATGTGCTAATAGCTCTTGCTACAGGATATAACTCAAATCTTTGAGTTTCAGTTGCTTCACTCCTTGAAATTTCAGCATCTTCAGTAGCCAACTTATTTGAGAAGGAAAACCTCAAAGGTTTTAGCAGGTAGGTGAGGATATCCACTATTCCAGTTGCATTTCTCCTAACTGAAGAACAGGAAAGCCTATTATCCATGCAAAACTTCCAAAGTAGGTTTTCTTGCAGATAGACAGATTCTTCATCAGAAGAAAACAATTCACTTTTCCGGCCTTGTTTCAGTTTCACCTGTCCATTTGCTACAGCCTCCCATCTATTAACAGTAGCCTGATTAGTAGGATCCCGGGCCATACTGATTTGATCCAACTGATATTCAAAAATATCAACAACGTACTTCCCCATCCCTTTCAAAAAAACCATGGTGCTCAACACATTGTCCTCTTTCCAGTTCATACATCTTTTCATGAGAATTTTGTGTCTTGTATCAATACTTGCCATAAGAAACTTGTAATCAAAACCTACACTTCTATCTTGAACAGGTATACAATCTACTGGCAGTCCCCTAACCACTTCACTAACAATTTCCACACCAGTCACATATCCCTCACATTCTGTAACATTCCCAGAAATCTCTCCTTCCAACCCCTTTTTATTACCCATCATAGAAGTAATACCCTCATATCTGAAACTATCAAACTTGTTCAATGATTTCAGCCCTTCCAAAAAATTATTTAATGGATGATAGTATATCATTTCAGATTTTAAAAGATTTAGCCAGTTCATCTCCGGAACGAAACTAGACTTGTTAGCATCAGGAATCTGTTTGGGATTTCCAAAAATGATAACAGATTCTCCCGAAACAAGCCCAACCTCCTCCTCAGAGTCTGTTTCCGTAACTGAAGGGACCACCAGGTTTAATTTTGTGTTCATTCTTGTTGGTGGGGTCCCCTAAAATTCTTTTTCTGATGCGCCTATGTCAAAAGTTCTTGAAGCTGATGACCCTTGCGAACGGTATGGAACCACAAGCGATGATGATCTGTGTGCTGACGAGCGGTGAGAGTCCGCAAGTGAAGAAGCATGTGAACTAATAGAATAGCTCAGCGACGAAGATGAATATTCTTCTCTCACTTGCGTCTTTCTTGGACGCGAACTGATAGCCTGTGAAGAATTCTGCGAATGATGATGCGAAGGGCTATAAGAAGAGCGATGCGAAGTTCGCGACTGCGCACTCTGAGAAGAAACAGATCGCGACTCTGCCTGCGATAGCGGATGACGCCTACTGTTCCTCGTTCGATCGCCAGATTTTCTGCGGTGCCTTCGCTCTTCGGACTCTTCTGGACTCACTGACTTTCGCGTGTGATGATGAGAATCGCGATGTGATGATTGTGACGCATGCGATCGGTTTCGCGGCAGACTTTGAAGTTTGTTTATCATGTCCGCGAAGCCAGCCTGCATAGTGACCATCATCGTCGATAACCTATCATTTGTCTCCCTCATCAGTCCGTCAATATTATCAAAACTTTTTTCCATTTGGGGTGTCATGTAGAAATCCTCCACCATGATTCAGATTTTCGGTCTCCAGGAAGTACTGCTCTGATACCAATGATAGGAACTCCAAATATCCAGAAATTACAGAAATTAATATCAATGGACAAGGTAATCTTTATTGAAAAAGATGAACAGTAATCTGTACAAAGGCCAAAGCCCCAAAAGATAGAGATGTTTAGTCTCCGATCTTTCCCAGTCCCAAGAGTCAAGACTAATCGTCTAAAAGCCTACCTACTACTTCCCCTTCCCATCTATTTATACTAGAGACCCTTATTACTAATATTATTATTATTACTTCTAATATTATTCTAATAAGTAGGTCTCTATCAAGTGGCCATAGATAAGAACAAACGTACAGAAGCCATTTTTGCAACCGGAGAAAAAGTGTCACCATAATCCAAGCCAAAAACTTGAGTAAACCTTTTAGCAACCAAACGCGCTTTCAGCCGATCAACTTGTCCATCAGGACCAACTTTGATTGTAAACTAAAAGAAGAGAATAGGCGGAATTAATTTTCTTCTCATTTACCGAACTTAAATAGGTACAGAGAGAATCCTGGAAATCCTGGGAATTAATTGATTCCCTAGAATAAAAGGATCTACAATATCAAAAAGATAATCTACCTTAAATACAATTCTAATCAAGGCAAGAGATAATTCTACAATTCTACAATTAATTACAATTACTATGCGCCTAAAATAGATGATTCTGTCCAATAACCTAAAATAGATTATTCTGTCCAACACTCCCCCTCAAGCTGGGGAAAAAATGTCAATCATGCCCAGCTTGACTAGAAAATCTTCAAATGTTTGTTTGTATAGCCCTTTGGTCAGAATGTCTGCGAGTTGCTCTGATGTGGGAACGTAAGGTATACAAATTTCTCCTCCTTCTAGCTTTTCTTTGATGAAGAAACGATCAACTTCCACATGTTTGGTCCTGTCATGTTGGATAGGATTGTGAGCAATACTGATGGCTGACTTATTGTCACAAAACAACTTCATTGGCATTTCTGTCTTCACCTTCAGTTCATTGAGAATGCTCCTTAGCCAAATAGCTTCACAGATTCCGTGTGCCATTGCTCTATACTCGGCTTCTGCACTACTTCTTGACACCACATGTTGTTTTTTACTTCTCCAGGTTACTAAATTTCCCCAAACGAATGAACAATAGGCTGATGTAGATCTCCTATCGTTCGCAGCTCCTGCATAATCTGCGTCTGTGAAGACCTCAATTTTCCTACTATGTTTTTTTTTGAATAGAATACCCTTGCCGGGACTTCCCTTGAGATAGTGTAGGATTCTGTAGACAGCTTTCAGATGTTCTTCAGCCGGATTATGCATAAATTGACTGACTAAACTCACTGCAAAGGCTATATCAGGTCGTGTGTGAGCTAGATAGATGAGTTTTCCCACTAACTTTTGATATCGAGCCTTATCAACAGCAGCTCCGCCCTCGGACCTTCCTAACTTATGGTTAGGGTCAATAGGAGTGGAAGCAGGTTTACATCCAAGAAGACCTGTTTCCTTGAGTAAATCGAGCACATACTTTCGTTGAGACAGAGCAATTCCCTTCTTTGATCTAGCTACTTCCATCCCGAGAAAGAACTTGAGGTTTCCCAAATCTTTAATTTCAAATTGCCTAGCTAGAAATAGCTTCAGTTTCTCCAGTCCTTCTTCATCATCTCCTGTCATTATAATATCATCTACATACACAATTAAGATAGCAATTTTCCCTTTGACCGTGTGTTTGTAGAACAATGTATGATCAGCGTGAGCTTGACGAAATCCTTTTTCCTTTACAGCCCTTGTAAACCTTTCGAACCAAGCGCGAGGTGACTGTTTCAAGCCGTACAAAGATTTCTTCAGTCGACATACCTTTCCTGCCACACTTTCATCATCAAACCCCGGAGGTACTTGCATAAAAACTTCTTCTTCTAACTCTCCATTAAGGAAGGCATTCTTCACATCAAACTGTATAAGAGGCCAGTCGAGGTTAACAGCAAGTGACAACAACACTCTTACTGTGTTGAGTTTAGCAACCGGGGCAAATGTCTCCTCATAGTCTAGACCGTAGGTTTGAGTGAATCCTCTAGCTACGAGTCTAGCTTTGTACCTCTCTATTGATCCATCCGAATTATACTTGATCGTGAACACCCATTTGCTGCCTACAAGATGCTTTCCTTTTGGAAGATTTGTTAACTCCCACGTTTTATTTTTTTTAAAGCTCGCATTTCTTCTAGGACAGCTTCTCTCCACTTTGGAATGCTTAGTGCTTCTTGTATCGTCCTCGGAATTTCATCATCGGTTATGCTAGTGGTAAAGGCCCTAAAGGTAGGAGATAATTG